>OV702295.1:56064880-57314880 GCA_916181665.1 Avena sativa
TTCTTCAATTCTGCTAGCTCCGACGGGTTCATACTACAGGGTCTCTGGGCTATGGGTCCGGTTCCGGGGATTAGTTCGATGATAAACTCGATATCCCGATCTGGGGGCATACCGGGCAAAACATCTAGAAATACATCGGGGTATTCACAGACTATCTGGACTTGGTCAATGGTAGGTTGGGCTATACTCTTGTTACACTTGAATTGGAGAGGTAAGGTTTCAGATATATGCTCGACTGATATTCCGGCGGTACTGGTCATAGTTATGGCTTTCTTGGCACAGTCAATTAATCCTTTATGTTTGGACATCCAATCCATTCCTAGTACTACTTCCAAACCTTTAGTTCCGAGTACTATCAGATTTGCATAAAAATCTATGCCATGGATTCGGATAGGGACAGCTTTGCAAATTTGCTTAGCCTTGGTGGTTGATCCGGGAATTTGAACAATCATGACATGCTTCAGTTTGGTTGGTTGAATTTTACTAGTGCTTGCAAATTCTTCGGTGACAAATGAATGCGATGCACCAGAATCAAACAACACTCTTGCAAGTACTAAATTAACAGAAAACATACCCAGCACGACGTCTAGCGCTTCCTGAGCTTCTTCAGCATGCATGAGAAAAAGATTGCCATTGCGGTTGAGTGAATTCCCTGGGGCAAATCTTCTTCCTGGCTGAACACGACGCTGCTGCTGAGCTGGGACATTGGCATTGGGGGCTGTAGCATTCTTTTTGTTGGGGCACTCGTTAGAATAGTGGCCTTTATTTCCACAGTCATAACAGGTCACTTGCGACTTGTCCTTTGCTGCTACAGGCACAACATTGCTTCCAGTCCTCGGGGCAGTGTTGGTGTTGGCGGTAGCATTGTTGTTGTTGAACTTGGGTGGGGCACGATTGAAATTGCTAGAGTTGCCGGGGTTGTTGTGATTTCCTCCGGGTCTAGGGTTTCCACGGTTGGGTTAGGTGGGACGGGTCATCGGGGGTCTGTTAGTCCTTGGGGCAAATCCTGGAGATGGGTTAGGGCGATACTTTGGGGTCTGATGGGTTCCTGGCTGATGCGTCATACGACGCTTGCGGTTCTCATTGGCTTGGTTGATCTTTCCTTCCATCTAGATAGCAGAGTCTACCAGGGCTTCAATATCCGTAAAGGGAATATTGACTAACACTGTCTGAATCTCATCATGCAGACCATTCAGGAATCTTTCTTTCTTCTTGGCTTCCGTGTCTATTTCATCCGGGGCATACCTAGCTAATGACAAAAATTTGTCACGGTATTCCACTACAGTCATCCTTCCTTGCTTTAGCTCTCTGAACTTGTCTCTCATTCTCTTGATCAAACCCGGTGGCACATGGGTTCGGCTAAACTTGACCTTGAATTCCTCCCAGGTCATCATCTGGCCTCCGGTCATTGCGCGAACACTGTTCCACCATGCTCTGGTATCTCCGGCTAGATAGTGGGTGGCGAACAAGACTTTCTCGTTGGCTTCCACTCCGGCGACTTCTAGGTTATTTTCCATGGTTTGCAGCCAATCATCGGCGTCTAGGGGTTCCTCTGACTTGGTGAAAACAGGTGGGTTGGTATTCTGGAAATTCTTGAGCTTAGATCCATGGTGGTCCTGATTTCCATGGCCTTGGTTGTTATGGGCTAGCTAGGCTATCTGCTGAAGGGTGGCCAGGTTGGCTTGACGTTCCGCTCTTTCAGCTTCACGGTCAGAAGTCAACATTTGCAGAATCTGCAACATCGGGTCCGGGGTTGAACCACTTCCTCCACGTGGCATCTGAAGATTGAGGTAGATCATGAGAAAAGAGGGGAATTTCTAAAGTTTTGGGTTTTTGAAAAGCTTTTAAAGTTTGACTCAGATTTTCTAGCAACTTGCTTTTTCATTCATTCATTCATTCATTCATTCATTCATTCATTCATTCATTCATTCATTCATTCATTCATTCATTCATTCATTCATAGCACACAGTACAACACACACCACAACAAAGAAAAACAGATGGTTTTAAGAACCATTCTGAGAACTACGATACAGTGGGACCGAATACTACTCACTACGCTAGTGCTCAAGTGCTACTACTCCTCGGAATCGGTGGCTTCGTCATCTTCATCGTCATCGATGAAGGCGAAATCATCCTCATCGGTGAAGAAGTCCATAGCCTGATCCTCCAGAAAATCGTCGTCATCGCTGAGATAGGAGTAGGGGTCTCCACGAAGATCCTCTTCGGCATTCTCCCTTTCCTCCAACTGCATGTCTCTCTCGTGGATGGTCTCCTCCAGAGATGAGATGCGGTGGCAAAGACAGGCAATGATGCGCTCCTTCTTGTCGAGCTGATGACGGCGAGACTTGCGATCCTTTGCTAGCATGGCGATGGTCTGGTCCTTCGTCTTGATGATGGAAGACTTGTGGTTGCAGTAGTCACGGCAGTTGTCCAACTCCTGCTGATGATCGTACATCATGAAGCTAAGGTGGTCCAATTGGGTCTTCAGCTCGGGGTGGTATGGGGCTTCCAGGGGTTGTCCATTAGCATCACTCCTTGGGCAAAACTCAAAGCGAGTACCCTTGATCTGATTGATGCTCTGCCCACACAGACGGGAAAGGGCTTCTTGCATGGCTCTGGCAAGTCCATCGAGCCAGTTGTTTTCCCTCAAGGTAAACTGAATTCCCTCCACAGTGGGAGATTCAATCTTTCCTCTGAGACTTGCAACAATTAGCCACTGCATATCTTCTCCTCCTTGATCATTGAGCTGAGCTCCAAAGAACTCGGGGTGCGGACGCTCCAGAAGTTCCGAAAGCTGGTCCAAATCCCTCTCAAAGATAAGGTCTCCTCCATTCCCCAACTGATAAAACTTGCTGTACTTCACGTCCATCTATAAGAATAGAGGATGAGTAAGTTAGCAGAGTGATCAAGTGTGTCAAAATTTTATGTATTTTTGAAAGAGTTTTTGAGGAACATGAATTTTCATGAAAGAATCAAAGGGATAAGAATGAGAATAAGTTTTTGTAAATATTTGTTTTCTTTGGTTTTGAAACTAAGTTTTTGGTTCAAACGTCCAGTCTAACTAGGGTCTCCTATAGTCAGGATGGCTCTGATACCAACTTGTCAACACCCGGATTTTTCAATCCTAGATGCCTGTTATGCCATACCTCGCAATCCCAGGATTACCATTTTTGCGAGACATAATAGAATTGGATACCATAGTACATAATCCATTACAAACGATACATAAGTTCTTACACAAATAGGGATCTCATGATCCAGTTCTTAATACAACATCAAGCAGCGGAATACGTAATAATAACGATAAGGCGAAGCTCCATCTTCGGGGTCACATGCAATGCTGACGATAGGAGATGATCCTAGTTGTCGTAACCTTCCTGGGGTCCATCCTCCAGGTACTCCTCTTCATAGTCTGGCCATGGGAATAGCCAGGGACAAAGCCATGAGTACTCTTTAAGTACTCGCAAACTAATACTAATAGGTAAAGGGGTTTTGGATAATAGGACACTAGGCTCTAGGGTTGTTTTGCAAAAGACAGATTCATCTCTACGAAGTTCCAAAGCTAATCATAAGTTTATAACTCCTAAGGGGGGACTTGTAATTTCAGATAACAACCCTGTTGTGGTCAAGTCAAAGTCTCAATTCATTTCACAAGTCATTTTGAAAAGTCTGACGGGGGAACAGTATGGCCACTCCAACTGTCCATAACCGCGGACGCGGCTATTCGAATAGTTTGACACTCTGCAGAGATTGTACACTTTCACCACAACATTCGATACATCCGTCAGGAACAGATCCTGAATTCACCATACTCAGTACGCGGATAATCAATCCTAACCTTTCAATTACACGCCCTAGTATAAGCACCTCTCCTGTGAGTTTGGCCTCCCAACCATGACCAACTGTCATCTTGGGTACTGCACAGGTGGACAATCTTCACAAGGTAGCCCCAGCTCAGACCTTGGCCGTGAGGGAACTAATACTAAGGTATATAAGTTTCCAGTCAAGCCCTACCCAATATTCGGGTATTGTGGTTGTAGGATAAAATTGGAATGGTATCGCATCTAGACAACCATCAGTTTTATAAAGGGCTAAGGCTCATGCCTTAACATTTTCATCACCAAAATCATCAGGTGTTTGGAAACACATGTCCAAAACATTTCAATAGAATGATCCATCATTCCAAGGTTTTCATAAACATTTTTCCACCAAGTATTCCCATCTAAAGTTGATCAAGTTTTATGCTTAGCACTAGCATCTACAAGTGGGGGTAAACACTAATGAGGGGTGGTAGACTAGTGGAGTTTCAACTAAGCTCAATCTCATGCCTTGGGATGACATCAAGATTATCTAGCTTAGGCCAAATTTGATGTTCTTTATGCAACCTTCACATATCTTTATAGTATCTACTATTTACTTAAGTAAGATCTAAGTACTAGCTTTGATAAAGAAATAAATTACTCAAGTTTGCAAGTAAAACTAGGATTGGTTTATCAAGTGGATATGATCATATATGCTTAAGGCATATAGTAGTCATAGTAACAAGTAGGGGTTTGTTGCATCAGTAGGGTGTCTTGCAAGAGTTAACTTGCATCAATATCAGGATAAGCTTGCTAAATTGCAAGTGTTAGCTTGCCTTGTGTAGAGCAGTGGTTGAAGTTCTCCTCGGCTTCTTCTTCGTAGAATCCTCCTTCCTCCTCGTATCCTTGGTCGGTACTAGCGTCTATAAATAAATACGAGGTACACAATCACCGAACAATACTTAGCTACTTGCAATAATCACACACAAGGGTCCTATAGATGATCTAGCATCATCACTAATATTACAAGGTTAAAGCTTGGTTTAATTCCTTTTATTTTTAGAAAAGTAATTTCTACTCATTAAAAAACTACTTAAGATTTAATATTCTCCAAACCAAACATGGGATCATGTTGACACATGTCATCACCACATATTGTAGTCCAAGGGAATGTGATTTAAAGTGGTGTCACAATTTAATAAGGTTTTACCCTTTTATTTTAATTAATTAATGTGTCTAGAAATGCTTATGTAGCATTCTTTTATTACTTGAACATTATTCCTGCAAGTAAACCTATATATTTTTATATATTCTGAAAGGTATGGTTAAATGTGATTTTTGAGAGTTGGAATCAACTCAAAAGCTATTATGGTTTAAATTTGAAAAATGTTTGAATGCATAAAATCTTCTGCCTTGTTATTTTTACCATGGGTGATCTATAGATCCAAATGACTTGAATCCAACGGACTTGGATTCAGCATTCCCAGACCTTTCTAACAAAATTGGTTTCATTCAATTTGATGCATTGAATCGATCTGGGTTGATTTTTGAAGTTGAGTACAGAAGTGAGTTTGTAACAAAAATGAAAAAGGTTTAATTCAAATAACTGGGCTGCGCGGGAAGAGTTAACGGGCCGGCCTGCTAAGCGTAGTGCTCCCGCGGGCTGCTTAAGTGGGTGTCCCCACTTGTCAGTGAGACAGGGAGGGGCGAAGCGGTATGGGGCAACGTGGGTCGTTCGATCTGATTCTAATCCAATAGCTAGGAGTCATCGTCGACGCGAGGCAACGCTGGCGAGAAAGAAACCTAGTGCGGCCAGTGAGGGGTGCTGGGGGCTCACCGGGGTGCAGGCGAGGGTCGGCGAGGCAGGCGAACGACGAAGTCGACGATGGCGAACTCAGGGGTGGTCGCGGCAGCTCCTGGGGTGGACGAAATCGATGGCGCCTTTCTTCTCCAGAGGCGGCGGGCTCCGGTGAAATTCCGGCGAGGTGGTGCTCGCCTTGCTCCAGGAACGGTGTGGCACGATCAGTGAGAAGAGGGGAGTGAGGTGGTGTGAAGAAATCGACTGGGGGTGGCCTCTATTTATAGTCGAGCGAGGGGACCGACGGGGCGCATGGTGAGCTCGTCGGGGGCGATGTTACAGGCGGCTACTGGCATGGGCGATGGTACGGGATGGTGCGGTGTTCCCTGGCGATGCTCAACGACATGGTTTAGAGGCGTGGGGCAGTGTGGTTTGGTCTGGAACATGCGACGCTCTGCGCGGCAGAGGCGGCGTCTTCGACGACGAGCGGTGGTTGTGCGGCACAGGGCGGCGAACAAGGATGTCTGGCGGTCTCCTGGGTCGGTGGCGATCGTGTGTGCACGCGGTGAGGGCGGCGCGCGGTCTGTGGCGCTGGTCGAGGGTGGCGCTCTGGCGCACGCTCGGCATGGTCGCTGGCGAGGTTGGCATGGTTCGTGCGTGTGGTCCAGGGCTTGGCAACGCTCGCGGCTGGGACATGGAGTGGCGATGGACGGTGGGCTGCCTCCCAGACATGCTGGCTAGGCTTGCTTCTCCTCCTAGCGTGCTGTCGACTATGGGGTGGCATGGGTGTGCTCGGCTGTTCACCATTGATGACAATGGCAAGCTCACAGTGGTGCTAGTGCTTGGTTTATTTAGCTAGATGATCTACTGAGCTGGTTGTGAGCCAAAGAGGGGACAAGTTAGGCTCAAATCACTGCTCCAAATAGTGTTTAGATTTTATATGATTTATGTCTGCAACCTGTTTGATGAAATGGCCGCATGAAATCAAGTTTTGAATTTTGAAAAGATTTTTGGTGGGTTTGCTAGATTGGTGCTGGTGCGTCTGCAGATGCTTGGGTTTTGAAAGTTGAGCTTGTTTGAGTGGTTTTTGAAAAAGTGGGATCTTCCCATATGATAAAGATTCAATTTTGAATTGTCATTTAAACTATGCATTTGAAAGTTTCTAGATGATCACAAAGTGGGCCTTGATACTTTGTTATGAGTAAATTCAAGGGGTGCAAAGATCCAGAAAAGTTTCCATTAGGTTCTGAAAGTTTGAGACAGCCAAAGTAGGCATGGGAGTTAAATTGGTCAAAATGACCATTCCTTTATTTTATTTGTTTTGATTTACTTGTCTTTAGGAAAAGTTTGGGAAATGTTTTAGATGATGTTTATTTCACCTAAGAAACATTTTACAAGCAAGGAAACATACAAACAAGGTGGTTCAAAAGAATTTCAAATTAAATGCATACACATATGCATGCCTTCATAATTTTAATTAGAAAAGTTTTTGTTAACCCTAATTTTTGATGATTAGAGTTTGATGATCCAAGTTTAGTATTTTTGGGATGTTACATGTGAGTTGTGAAACAATTCCACACTCTTTCATGTGAGTGCTAAACTCATAACTTAGATACTCACCTCCACGTCCGGACTGTAGAAATTTGATCTTTCTATTACGATGATTTTCCACTTCATTCTGAAATTCCTTGAACTTTTCAAAGGTTTCAGACTTATGTTTCGTCAAGTAGATATAACCGTATATACTCAAATCATCCGTGAAAGTAACAAAATAACGATATCCACCTCGTGCCGACACACTCATTGGACCACATACATCAGAATGTATGATTTCCAATAAATCTGTGGCCCGTTCCATTGAACCGGAAAACAGCATTCTAGTCATCTTGCCCATAAGGCATGGCTCACATGTATCAAATGATTCAAAATCAACTGATTCTAAAAGTCCATCCGAATGGAGCTTCTTTATGCGTTTAGCGCCAATATGACCTAGACGGCAGTGCCACATATATGCGGATATATCATCATTAAGTTTAATCCTTTTAGCATCAACATTATGAATATGTGTATCATTATCATCGAGATCTAATAGAAATAAACCATTCATCATCGGTGCATGACCATAAAATATTTCATTCATATAAATAGAACAACCATTGTTCTCGGATTTAAATGAATAACCACTTCACATCAAACACGATCCAGATACAATGTTCATGCTCAGTGAAGGCACCATATAATAATTATTCAAGTTTATAACTAATCCCGACAACAAATGGAGAGGTAGCGTTCTGACAGCGATCACATCAACGCTTGATCCATTGCCGACACGCATCTTGACCTCACCCCTTGCTAGCGGTCGCTTGTTTCGCAGCCCCTGATTCAAGTTACAAATATTAGCAACTGAACATGTATCAAATACCTAGGTGCTACTGCGAGCACTAGTCAAGTACACATCAATAACATGTATATCATATATACCTTTGTTTGCCTTGCCGGCCTTCTTGTGTGCCAAATACATGGGGTAGTTGAGCTTCCAGTGGCCAGTCCCCTTACAATAGTAACACTCGGTATCAGACTTAGGTCCAACTCGGGGTTTGTTTTCAGGAATGGCAACCGGCTTGCTACCCTTACTTCCCTTCCGTTTTCCTTTCTTGTCTTTCTTGAAACCAGTGTTCTTATTGATCATCAACACTTGATGTTCCTTTTTTGATCTCCACTCCTGTAGTTTTAAGCATTGACACAAGCTCGGGGAGAGACTTCTTCATGCCTTGCATATTATAGTTCATCACAAAGCTCTTATAGCTAGGTGGCAGAGACTGCAGAACACGATGGATGCCTAAGTCAATGGGAATCGATATTCCCAAGGACACAAGCTTATTGGCGTAACCCGACATCTTGAGTACACATGCTCACTAACGGAGCTGTGCTCTTCCATCATGCAGGTAAAGAACTTTTCTGAAGAGTTGTAGCTCTCTACAGCAGCATGTGTGTCGAAAATCATTTTCAACTCACCCATTGTATCAAATGCATTGCCGTTTTTGAAACGCTTTCGAAGTTCCGGCTCTAGCCCATACAATATGCCGCAACGAACTAAGTTGTGGTCCTCCTGACGAGTCTGATAGACATTCTTCTCCTCGTAAGGGGAATCCTCAAAAGGTGGGGGGCCTAGCGGCGCTTCTAGCACATATTGCTTTTGTCCAGCAGAGAGGAGAATCCTCAAATTCATGGCCATTCAGTAAAGTTGCTACCGTTCGTTGCAAGTTTCTCTTTCTCCATGAACACATTGAAATTAAAAGCATGTGGTGCCATCTACAATAGAATTTGTGAAGTTTAGACTAAGTTTATGGTAGATTGAGTTCAACTAATCCATATTACGAATGAACTCCCACTCAAAAACAACATCCCTCGTGTCTTTTTGGTGATTACATGAACCAAATCCACTACACCAAGTCCGATCATCATGTGAGTCGGTGTAGCTTCAAAGGAGGCCATTTCTGTACATGCTAGGCTCGCCAAGTAAGAACCTTAGTATTCGCGCATATGACTGTATTACACGCGAAATATGGTCGTGGATCCAAGAACACCTAATCATCACGTGTTGTTTTGGAGCGACGAAAACATAATCGGTGCATACTAAAGGAAGAACACATTCTTATCTTGATATTTAAATGAGGGATCATCTTATTATGCTAATAAAACTCCAAACAAGCAATATAATATGCTAGCAAACATCACATGTTTATTAGTGAAATGATATGGTTTCCGCATATGATCTCTATCATGTGCATCGTGGTATGATCACTATCATACCTATATGTGTAAGGCCAAGGTCTATGGAACTTACACGTTATGTGTGTTGTAAGAGTACCATCTTATACCTCTACTTACAACATCACCATATCATAACACTAGCCCAGCAACAATCTAAACTAGACGCCTCTAATTTATCCATTGCAAGTTTTACGTGGCTTAGGGCTTTCGAGATAGAACCGTTCATACCTACGAACATGAACCACAACGAGGATAACCAAATTGTTGACAACTCATTGCAAAATAGATATTGACTATAGTAGGAGAGACAGACACCCGCTAGCCACTTATGCAAACTAGTTGCATGTCAAGCGTGGAACATGTCTCATGTGCGAGGACATGTAAAGTTTGTCCGGGACGCTTCATCCCACTATGCCACCAATATCCAAAATTACAACTAAGGAGCAACAACATGATCATCATCGCCCACATACTCATATTTGTACTACCCGTGTAAAGCATCTACGCATAGATCCGGCTCTGATACCACTGTAGGGTTCGCAGCATAGAAAACAAAAATTTTCCTACGATGGGAACCATGTACCAAGATATATCTACTAGATACAAACAATGGGCGGATGTATATTCGTAGAGAACATACCCTTGAAGACTGACAAAGCTTAACGAGTTCGACTCGTGGTTGATGTAGACGATCTCTTGCCGATCTCAAGATCGAGAGGAAGTCCTAGCGGCGCAAATCAGCAGCGCATCCGTGCTCGCACACACGTCCGAGGCACCGAGCAACCTCCGCCTCCTCACTCCAGCGATGCAGCGGAAGCACAACTCTTTCTTGCCGAATAGCCACCAGGAACATGTATCTTGCTAGTCCGATACCATGGGGGATAAATTCTAGAGGGGGAGAGAGATCCTTCACGAGGAGGTGTGAGTGAGAAGTGAGGAGAGGGGTGCATTTTATAGGAGGAGGGGGGACCCCAAGTGGGTGGCCGGCGCATGGGGCTGCCCCTTGCCCTCCCCTCTTCATGTGGGTGGACACTCCACTCACAATAATCCATTCAAATCCCTCCACTCAAAATCCCACTCAAACTTGCTATTAAATTTCCACCAAATTTAATGCAAACTCTCATTAAATAAAACTCTTTTATTTATTCAGAATTTTGTCAATTACTTTAATGACAAACATTCATATATAACCCCTTGCTAGAATTCTATTTCACATGCATAACCTCTTTATGCAATTTCACCCGAAAACCTGTTTCGGTATCTAGTTAAATAAATTCCTGCTTTTGTTTATTCTTTCGGCATGAAACTTTTGCTCCAATTGGATGTCGGTGTCTCTTAAGTGTGTCACCCTACGGTTCGTGAATAATACGGACATGATCGAGACCCCTCTTGGATCAATAATCAGAAGCGGGATCTGGAGACCCATTCAACGATGACTTTCTTGTGATCGTCGGAACCTTTTACGCTCGTATCTTAATCCCTTTGTTTCGCGATATATTACATGTCCGAGATTCGATCATTGGTATCTCCATACCTAGTTTGATCTCGTTACTGACATGCACTCTTTTCTTGTTCCCGTGATATAACATTCTAGTGATCAATCACTTGCTTGCAAGCTAACCAATGTGATATCAACGAGAGGGCCCAGAGTATATATATTTGTCATCAGGATGAACAAATTCCACTCTCGATCCATGGGACTCAGCATATCACTTTATTAGTCCTGAACCCATCTTTATAATCACCCTGTTACGGCGTGACGTTTGATGTTATCAAGAAACTCTTCCAGTGTTAGTGATTGACATGATCTCATGGTCTAAGGATTAGGATCGCTTCGTAAGTTGTTATAGCAATATAAACTCAATGACTTTGATCGTGATGCTATACTTTGGATGAATGTTCATCACACCATTACACTAATGTTGTGATCCCGTTATTAACAACATCCAATGTCTATGATCATGAAACCTTGATCATCTTGTTAATCAACGAGCTAGTGTATGAGAGAGGCATAACTAGGAACTTTCTGTTTGTTTATTAAACACACATGTATTAATGTTTCCGTATTAATACAATTATAGCATGCAAAATAAACATCTATCATATACTTGGAATACACATAATAAACACTTTATTGCCTTTCAGGGCATATTCCCTTCAAACTCCACCTCCTCTCCGGCCCTCTAAACCCTAGATCGTTGGAAACCCTAATTTCCACCATAACCTGCTCCGGTTTAGGCGAAGCCCTGCAGGATCCTCCCTCTACTTCCGACACCACGCCGTCGTGCTGCCGAAATCGCGAGGGGAGAACTACAACCTCCGCTGCCTGCTGGAACAAGGGAGAGGAAGGTCTTCATCGAGTACCAAACGTGTGACCAACTACGGAAGCGCTGCCGGAATGCATCGCCAGAAGGATCGTCTACATGATCTTGAGATTAGAAAGTGTACGACCACATCACCCACGAGAATATGCTCTTGTTAACCGCTTTGGAATCTTCGAGGGTGAGTACTCAAATAGACTCCTTGCTACAATCTAGTAGATAGATCTTGGCTTGTTTGTGTTCATGCGGTAGAAATTTTTTATTTTCCATGCTACGAACCGCTATAGTGGTATCAGAGCCGTGTCTATATGTAGATCTGTTGCACGAGTAGAACACAATGGTCATTGTGGGCGTTGATGCTTTTTGTTGTCGATTGCTTCTTGTGTACTTTGCATGTTGCAGGATGGTGGGATGAAGCGGCCCGGGCTTACCTTACATGACATCATTCATGAGACTTGCTCCACGCTTGACATGCAACTTGTATTGCATAAGTGGCCTTGCGGGTGCCTGTTTCTCCCAACACAGTGAAGATTCAATTTACAACGGGTGATTGACAATACTAGTATTAACGTTGTGGTTCTTGTTCGTAAGTTAGAATGACACTTTTTGAAAGCCCCGAACCACGTAAAATATGCAAAGAAAATTAGAGGCGTCTAACTTTGTTTTGCAGGGGTGTGATGTGATGTGATATGGCCATGATTGTGATTATATATGATGTATGCAATGTTACTTATTGTAAGTCGGCAACCAGTAGGAGCCTTATGACTGTCTTTTAATTTCGTTAGGACCTGCGTGTCTATTATTCAAAGTAGTTGTAATAGTTGATGCTGGTGGACGACGACCATGGAGCGGTGCCATTGACCTTGACACCACGCCGGTGATTATGGAGATCATGTTCGTGCTTGAAGATGGAGATTGGAAGCACAAGAAGAAAGGCCATATCATATCACAAATTTTGAATTGCATGTGATGTTAATACTTTTATGCATCTTGTTTTGCTTAGTTTGCGACGGTAGCATTATAAGATGATCCCTCTCACAAAATATCAAGTTATAAAGTGTTCATCCTTAGTAGGCACCATTGCTAAAGCTCGTTATTTCAAAGCACCACGTAATGATTGGGTGTGTTAAATTCTGCGAGTGTATACAATGGGAGCAAGCCAGATTTGCTCATGCGGAAACTAAGGTTAGATCTTGATGAGCCTAGAATGTACATGCATGGTCTCGAAACATGGATCACCGAAAGGTAAAGAATGAGTCTTATAGTAGATATGATGAACATGTTGATTATTTGCCTTTGAAGCTACATCATCTCTCATGATGATCGGTTTTGATGTGGTGGATTTGGTTCGTGTGATCACTAAAACAATGTGAGGGATGTTGTTTTGAGTGGGAGTTCACCTAGATTAATTATTAATTAGAACTCAATTTGTCATAAACTTAGTCTAAACTATTTCAAATATGTTGAGGATCAATGGCGGCCCCTACCATCAATTTTAATGCGTTCCTAGAGAAAGAAAACTTGAAAAACAATGGAAGCAACTTCGCGGATTGGTTCCGCAACTTCAGGATTGTCCTCAATGTTGGTAATTTGACCTATGTGCTGGATGCACCGCTAGGTAACCCACCTGCAGCTGATGCTACCAATGAGGTGAAGAATCTTTTCCTTGCTCGGAAGAATCAGTACTCCATAGTCTAGTGTGCTATCTTGTATGGTTTGAAATTGGAACTTCAGAAAAGGTTTGAAAACTTTGACCCACATGATATTGTCCGTGAACTCAAAATGATATTTGAGGCTCACGCGACAGTTGAGAGTTATGAAGCTTCTGAAAAGTTCTTTAACTGCAAGATGGAAGAGGGCAGCTCCGTCAGTGAGCATGTGCTTAAGATGTCTAGGCACGCAAGTAAGCTCCAAAGCTTGGGTATAGTGATTCCTAATGCTTTGGGGATTCACTGTGTCCTCCAATCACTACCACCAAGTTACAAGAACTTTGTGATGAACTACAATATGCAAAACATGGACATGTCGTTTCCTGAACTCTTCTCTATGTTAAAGTCTGCAGAAGTGGAGATCAAGAAAGAGCACCAAGTGTTGATGTTCAATAAGACCACCAAATTAAAGAAGCAAGGCAAGTCTATCAAAAAGGGAAACTTCAAGAAGGTCGGTAAGGAAGTTACCGTGCCAGCGAAGAAGACCAAGGCTGGGCCTAAGCCTGATACTGAGTGCTTTTACTGCAAGGGAGAAGGTCACTAGAAGCGGAATTTCCCTAAGTACTTGGCGGATTTGAAGAACGACAACATCAAGAATAAAGGTATATCTGATATACATGTTATTGATGTGTATCTCACCAGTAGTCGTAATAGTACCTGGGTATTTGATACTGGTTCGGATGCTCATATTTGTAACTCGAAAAAGGTGTTGTAGAATAGACGGAAACTAGCGAAGAATGAGTTGACGATGCGTGTTGGAAATGGATCAAAGGTTGATGTGATCACGGTCGACACGCTACCTCTTCATTTACCATCAGGATTAGTTTTATACTTAAATAATTGTTATTTGGTGCCTGCGTTGAGCATGGACATTATATCCGGATCATGTTTATTGCGAGACGGTTACTTGTTTAAGTCCGAGAATAATGGTTGCTCGGTTTATATGAGTAATATGTTTTATGCACATGCAACTTTGATAGATGGTCTATTCTTTTTGAATCTCGATTGTAGTAATACACATATTAATAACATTGAAACTAAACGTTTGAAATTGAGCGATAACTCAACCTATATGTGGCACTGTCGTCTTGGTCACATTAGAGTGTAGCGTATAAAGAAACTCCATTCCGATGGACTTCTTGAATCACTTGATTTCGAATCACTTGAAAGATGTGAAGCGTGTCTGATGAGTAAAATGACTAAGACTCCATTTTCTGGTATGATGGAGCGAGCTACGGACTTATTGGAAATCATACATACCGATGTGTGTGGACCAATGAGTGTAGCATCGCGCGGTGGTTATCGTTATGTTCTTACTTTCACTGATGACTTGAGTAGATATGGGTATATCTATTTCATGAAACATAAGTCCGAAAATTTCGATAAGTTTAAGGAATGTCAAAGTGAAGTAGAGAATCAACGTAACAAGAAGATTAAGTTTCTACAATTTGATCGTGGAGGTGAATATCTGAGTTACAAGTTTGGTGAGCATTTGAAGAAATGCGGAATACTTTCACAGTTGACACCGCCGGGAACACCACAACGTAATGGTGTGTCCGAACATCGTAAATGAACTCTCTTAGATATGGTTCATTCTATGATGTCACTTACAGATTTACCGCTATCATTTTGGGGTTATGCATTAGAAACAGTCGCATTCACTTTAAATAGGGCACCATCTAAATCTGTTGAAACGACACTGTATGAATTATGGTTTGGTAAGAAACCTAAATTGTCGTTCCTTAAAGTTTGGGGTTGCGAAGCTTATATAAAGAAGTTACAGCCCGGCAAGCTTGAACCCAAAGCTGAAAAATGCGTCTTCATAGGATACCCGAAGGAAACTATTGGGTATACCTTCTATCATAGATCCGAGGGAAAAATCTTTGTTGCTAAGAATGGATCCTTTCTAGAGAAGGAGTTTCTCTCGAAAGAAGTGACTGGGAAAGTAGAACTCAACGAGGTTGTCGAACCTTCTCTCGAATTTGAGAGTAGCGCAGCACCGGAAGTAGTTCATGTGGCGCCTACACCAATAATAAAGGAAGCTAATGATGTTGATCATAAAACTTTGGTTAAAGTTAGTACGAAACCTCGCAGGTCAACGAGAACTCGTACCACTACCAATTTGTATGATCCCATTATGAGTGTCATGTTGGTGGACAACACCGACGACCCTGCGACATATGAGGAAGTGATGATGAGCCCAGATTCCAATAAATGGCAAGAAGCCATGAAATCCGAGATTGGATCCATGTATGAAAACCAAGTATGGACTTTGGTGGATTTACCGGATGGCCGGAAGGCTGTCGAGAATAAATGGATTTTCAAGAAGAAAACAGATGATGATGGTAATGTAACCGTCTACAAAGCTCGACTTGTTGCGAAAGGGTTCTGAAAAATTCAAGGAATTGACTATAATGAGACCTTCTCACCAGTAGCGAAGCTAAAGTCTGTGAGGTTTTTTTTAGCAATCGCTGCATATTATGATTATGAGATATGTTAGATGGATGTCAAAACGGCATTCCTCAATGGAGACATTGATGAAGAGTTGTATATGGCACAACCCAAAGGTTTTTTCGATCCTAAAGATGGTAACAAGGTATGCAAACTTCAACGGTCCATTTATGGATTGAAGCAAGCATCCCGAAGTTGGAATCAATGTTCTGATAAGGTGATCAAAAGTTTTGGTTTTATACGAATTTATGGAGAATCTTGTATTTACAAGAAAGTGAGTGGGAGCTCTGTAGAATTCCTAGTACTATATGTGGATGAAATATTGTTGATTGGGAATGATGTAGACCTTCTTAATAGTGTCAAGGATTATTTGAATTATAGTTTTTCAATGAAAGATCTTGGCAAAGAAGCTTACATATTAGGCATAAAGATTTACAGAGATAGATCAAGATGCCTAATATCATTGTCATAGAGTACGTATTTGGACAAAGTTCTAAAGTGGTTTGGAATGGAAGATAGCAAGAAAGGGTTCTTGCCCATGTTGCCCAATACGACCTTGAGTAAAGCTCAAAGTCCTGCTACGACAAAAGATAGAGAAAGGATGAGTAAGACTCCCTATGCCTCAGACATAGGATCTATCATGTATGCCATGCTATGACTAGACCCGACATTGCATATGCTGTTAGTTAAACTAGCAGATATCAAAGTGATCCAGGAGTGGATCATTGGACAGCGGTCAAAAACATCCTTAAGTACTTGAGAAGAACTAAGGATATGGTTCTTTCTTATGGAGGTGATGAACAACTCGTTGTTAATGGTTACACTGATGCTAGTTGGAACACCAATCCGAATGATTCTAAATCTCAATCTGGATACGAATTTACTTTGAATTGTGCAGCAGTAAGCTGGAGGAGTGCAAAGCAAAGCGTTGTGGCAATATCTTCAATTGAATCGGAATACATAGCTGCTTCGGAGGCTTCACAAGAGGCGATATGGATGAAGGAGTTCATTACAGAACTCAGTCTGGTTCCCAGCGCTGGCCCCAATGTCTATCTACTGTAATAACATGGGCGCCATAGAGAATGTGCAAGAACCAAGGTCACACAAGAAGCTGAAGCATATCAAGCTGCGCTTTCACTCTATTCGAGAGCATGTCCAAGATGGTGACATAAATATTTGCAAAGTACACACAGATATGAATGTGGTGGATCCGTTGACTAAACCTCTCCCGAGGGCAAAACATGACCAGCACCAAACCGCCATGGGTGTTTAGTATAGTACCATGTAATCTAGATTAGTTGACTCTAGTGCAAGTGGGAGACTGTTGGAGATATGCCCTAGAGGCAGTAATAAAAGTAGTTATTATTATATCTTTGTGTTTATGATAAATGTTTACATTCATGCTATAATAGTATTAACCGGAAACATTAATACTTGTGGGATTTGTAAACATAATTAGAGTCCCTAGTAAAGCCTCTTTATAATACTAGCTTGTTGGTTAATAGATGATCATGGTTTCTGGATCATGAACATAGAGATACCGTTAACAACAAGATCACATCATTAGGAGAATGGTGTGATGGACATACTCCTATAGATAAGCGTAACATAAGCAAGTCATTTCAATAGTTTTCTTGCTATAAGCTTTATGATACATAGTAAACCTAATTCCTTTGACCATGAGATCATGATAATCACCATTACTGGAAGGATGCTTTGATGATATCAAACACCACACCATAACTGGGTGCCTATAAAGGTGGCATTGAGTGTTCGGAACGTATGTGTTGAGGCACATGGATCAAGAGTGGGATTTGTCCATCCATATGACGGATAGATATACTCTGGGCCCTCTCGGTGGAATGTCATCCAATTAGCCTGCAAGCATGTGACTGACTCACAAGGGATGCAGAGATACTTAGCGTTAACGAGAAAAGAGTACTTAGCGTTAACGAGGTTGAACAAGGTATGCAGAGATACCGACGATCAAACCTCGGATAAGTAAACTATCACGAGACAAAGGGAAATTAGTATCGTATGTAAGTGGTTCATTCTTCCGCAAAGTAATCGTATAAATATGTGGGAGCCATTTGAATTTCCAGATTCCACTATTGGTTATTGATCAGAGAAGTGTCTCGCACTACTAGGAAAATGGCTATAGGTAATCAGCACATCCGTGGCTCACATGGTTGAAGTGCCCCACGGCTAAAACAGGCGTGGCTCACCTATGGGCAGTGCCCTACTAGTAACTAGAACAACCGTGGCGCACATGACCATAGTGCGCCACAGATATGTGTGGGCCAGGGCCCTTTTGGCCGCACGCCAAACATCCGTAGCGCACATAGGGTAGGTGCGCTATGGTTGTTAGTGTCAACCGTGGCGCACATGGAGGGGGTGCGCTACGCCTAAGCGCATGCCCCTCTCTGCTGTGAAACGGCCAGACACATCCGTGGCGCACTATGGCATGTGTGCCACGGATGTATAAACTTAGTAGTAGGGCACCTTGCCCTAGTGCCCTACGCCTAACTATCCTGCACCAACTCCACCCCCCCCCCCGTGGATCACCTTTTTAGGCTTTGCAAAAAAGAAAACAAAATGATAAACACTTCAAAAAATTAAATCCTTTCATATTTAGGTAGGTAATGTGGTATAGCTTCTAGTAAAATTAACAAACATGAGTTTCGACTTTATCTGCAAAAAAAAGTCATGCCACGGTAAAAAGGCCGTAACTTTTGCATACGATATCAAAACAAATCGTATAATATACCAAAATGACGAGAACGAGATTTCGCATCCGCTCGCAACGACCTATGGTCGTTTAGCGATTTTTTAGATTTTCAAAATTTGAAAAGAGTAAAAAGTTACGGTCAAAAGACTGTTTTTTCCTGCAGAAAAAAAATAGAGGGCGACTTACCCGTAGCGCACCACCACCTAGTGCGCCATGGATAAGCATGGGCGGGATTCAAACTTCGAATCCCCACCCCGCCCACCTTCCCTCCCCTTCTCTCCTTTTCCTTTTCCTCCCTTCTCATTTCCTTCTTCTTCTCCTCCTTCTCCTTCTCTTTCTCTTTCTCCTTCTCCTCCTTCTCCTCCTCTTCCTCCTCCTTGCAGTGAAGATGGTGATGGCGGCGGCCTCCTCCTTGCAGTTCCGACGACGAGACGGCGGGCTCCTTCTTCTCCTCCTCTTCCTCCTCCTCCTTGTAGTTCCGATGACGACGAGGCCTCCTCTTCTTCTTATCCTCCTCCTCTTCTTATCCTTCTCCTCCTCCTCTTCTTCTCCTCCTCTTCCTCCTCTTCTTCTTCTTTTTCTTCTTCTCCTCCTCCTCTTCTTCTCCTCCTCTTCCTCCTATTCTCCTCCTCCTCCTTGCAGTTCCGACGACGACGACGAGGTGACGACGAGGAGGCGATGACGGCGACCTGCACCGACGCGCGACGGCACTGATGACGAGATCCAGATCTGCTGCTTTTTTTTAATTTTGAAATTTATATCCGTGGCGCACAGCACCTAGTGCGCCACGGTTATCGTTTCATACGCGTGGCGCACCTGGACTACTTTCCGTGGCGCACTGGCATGTGCGCCACGCCTATCTCTACACAACCGTGGCGCACCAGGTAGTGCGCCACGGCTAGGAGATAGACGTAGCGCGAGGCCCGTGGCGCACTGCTAGTGCGCCACAGATGGCCTTTTCAGGTGCGCCACGAACAGGCGTTTTCCTAGTAGTGTCGGGCATGTCCGCGTAATTCACGAATCGTAGGGAGACACACTTAGGGATTAGATGTTGTTTAGTAGATATGGAATGTAAGTAGGGAGACCGAATGTTGTTCGGAGTCTCGGATGGGATCCAGGATATCATGAGGAGATCCAGAATGGTCCGGAGAATAAGATTCATATAAGGAAAGTTCAATTCCGGAGTTCGGGAATGATTCATGTGTTTTCATCGGAATGATCTAGAAGGGTCTAGAAGGTTCACCGGACCGGAAGGGGAAGGGTACATGAATGTGTCATGAATAAGTGGAATGATTGCATCATCTCCTAGGTCACTTGGCTGGGAATTTATAAGAAATAATTTAAGCTCCAAATTGAAAGTCAAAAGGCAAGTTTGAAAAGTCAAACTGGGACAATGTATCTTGGTGGAGGAAGGAAACAATCCTTCTTACCCTCCACCACAAGCCAACTAGGAGAGGGAGTTGGGGAAGGATTCAAACTCCCCTCTCCCAAGCTGCCCTCCCTCTCATAAATAGAGGGGAGGGGTGCCCCAAGAGACACATAACCAGTCCCTCCCCACACCACTGCCACTATTGTCGCCGCGTCACTGCCGGTTCGTCGTCGCTGCCCTAGCCGTCACCGACTCCACCTCCTCCTCTCCGGCCCTCTAAACCCTAGATCACCGGAAACCCTAATTCCCACCATAACCTGCTCCGGCTTAGGCGAAGCCCTGCAGGATCTTCCCTCTACTTCCGACACCACGCCGTCATGCTATCGGAATCGCTAGGGGAGAACTACAACCTCCACTGCCTGCTGGAACAAGGGAGAGGAAGGTCTTCATTGAGTACCAAATGTGTGATCGACTACGGAAGCGTTGCCGGAACACAGCGCTGGAAGGATCGTCTACGTGACCTTGAGAACCGCAAGTGTACGACTACATCACTCACAAGAATCTGCTCTCGTTAACCGCTTTGGAATCTTCAAGGGTGAGTACTCTAATCGACTCGTTGCTACAATCTAATAGATAGATATTGGCTTGTTTGTGTTCATGCGGTAGAATTTTTTGTTTTCAATGCTACGAACCCCTACACCCTTCTATTTCGGATGCAGAATGCAACCCGGATCACATCCGGCAAGGTCAAAAGCTTGAAAGGCCAATGCTCATTGAGAAAAAGAATAAGTCATCAACCGAGCTCAAAAGGGCAACTCTTCCAAGTCTTTGAATACTATAACCATATACACCCATGTGCGTGACTAACGGAGGTGACTTTATGTTTTTTACACTAGCCTCAACCCAGCAAGCATCAAAGTCAAAATGGTTGGACACACACGGTAAAGCAGCAGGCGGAAAAGAGCTTCGACCTGGCTGGCTACTCCAACCGGCCCGGACATTAGGGGCTACACCCAGTGGGCGAGCTCCCGCACACCCACAACAGAATATCAAGGCGAAAAAGAGCTTTGACCCGGCTGGCTAATGTAGTCGGCCCGAACCTTAGGGACTACACCTAGTGGGCGCGCTCTCGTGCACCCACAACAGAATAACAAGGCAGAAAAGAGCTTTGACCCGACTGGCTACTCTAGCCGGCCCGTACCTCGGGGACTACACCCAATGGGCGTGCTCCCGCGCACCCACCCAAAAACGCAATAGATCAAAACATCCAGAAGGACAAGAACAAATAAATCCAAGTCGAAGCAAAAGAAGCATTTGATAAGGTCAACAGAAAACGAAGCTTCCATTCCAGTTCAACACACATTATTTGAGGACAACAGAGTAGTAAACAAGTTCTCTCAGAAGGACAAATATGCCTGGCATTCCATGGATTCAAAGCTGAGGTCCGACAGACGAAGAAGGCAAGTCAGTTGGGGCACGACTAGAGGAGGCGCCACCAGCTGGGTTAACCAGAGGAGGTTCACACGACAAAGGAAGATTTGTGACCCACATGAAGGGCGAAGACTTAGCCGGGTCTCTGAAGTCACGATCCAGCTCCAGGTTACTGCCAATCTTGACTCTGCATGACTGGATCTCGGGGATGTCCCTCTAAAGGCTCTCATAGCTGGTCCTAGCGCTGAAGCCTCGGGTGAGGGCGCGAAGATCCGCGTCCGGGTACCAGGATATCACCAGCGCTAGCGCCATCTCCATACCACCGCGCGGGCCGCCCATTCCCGCATGGTGTCGAGCAGGTCAAGAGTAGGCTTGATCCTAGTCGCTAGATCGATAATGGTCGTCGGCGCGCCCTTCTCTCGCCACACATAGCTGAAGATGTCCACACCAGAGTTGCGGAGTTTGTCACTCTCCTCGGCAAGAACTGCCACCAGATCCTCCGACATGAGCTCGCGACCGGCTTCCTCTGTGTGCAGGCATGCATTATTCTAGTTGGTCGACTCGGGGTAGTGATCTACAGCCGGACAAAACCAAGGGATTAATACCGGCTAAAGGCAAGAAAAATCATCCTAGACGGAAGAGACAGAGCAACAGGAACTTACTGACGGCCAACTCGGCAATGCGCTGCAGCTGCGCTATCGTCGCCTGCTCGCAGGATTGGACCAGCTTGAGCAGTTCCTCCTGCTGAGCGTAGGCCGCCTCCAGGGTCTTCAACGCCTCCGCCCGGGTTTCAGAGGCCTTCTTGCCCTTCTCAGCTACGGCCTCCAACTTATTCTTCACCGCCACCAATTGGTCAATTTGACCCTGGCAGGTCTGGTTGTAGTCCCTCAGTCGGGCAACCTCTGCCTTCAACCATTCAACCTCCTTCTCCTTCTCCACAATCATGGCTGCAAGAGGGTAACCAATAGTCAACAAAAAATAAGAAAAGGAGGATAGTCTCCAAGACATGTCGGAAGAAGCAATCTTACGCCCCAACTCCTCTATACTTCTAGAAGCCTCAGAAAATGCTTTCTGTAGAGAAAAAGCAAGAAGGTACCAAGCATGCAAAAATCCGGCTGGAAAAGCAAAACAAAAGATATGGAGAGGGAAACCTACCTCCAAACGAACAGCCAACTCCTTGCCTTCGCCGATCTCCCGGTCCATCGTCTCAACCAGGTGGCGAGTCTGGCCGATTAAGACGAGCACCGAGCCAGAGAGCTGGGCGAGGATGGCACCCGGCAATAGCATAGCCGGAGATGCCCTATAGCCGGTAACCTAAACCTCGTCATCGTCAGCGGAGGCATGCGAGGTCACGGCCACCACCAGCTCGGCTCCAGCGGACCGGAATCCCCCGCCACACCGCTGCCTCTCGCAGTCGCCTGCACCGGGGAAATTAGCACCTCCTCCTCCGGCTCCTCGAAGGTTGGCCTCGCCGAACTGGCTAGAGCATCGCTCCAGGCCGGGTTTACGCTAACCGGGTGGATAAGGGGGGGGTGCCAAAGTCCTGACCGGCCACGAACAGTTGCGCGATCCGCGATGTCATAGGAGAGTGGTGCATCACTTCCGCAGCTGGTGAGGTCTAAGTGGGTGTAGGCGGAGATGACACGGAGCCGCCCAACGATATCGCATCGCTAGAAAGAACCAATTCAAGAGATTTAGAAAAATGAGGAGAAGATAACAAAGAAAACAGAGAGATGGAAAATAACATACCCGGCAATGTATGTCATGGCGTTCGCCGCCCTCACCCGGCGCACCTTCTTCTGCTACATAGCAGCCAGGACAATGCCAGCCGCCCGCCTCTTCCCCTTGGCCTTCGCCGTGGTCTTTCCCTCACGAGGGACCTCGTCTTCGTCGTTGCCTAAACCGTCACAAAAATGTCAGAAATAACCTACGGGAGCAAACTAGATGGGAAGTTTCAACTAACCATTACCGTGAGGGTAAGAGGGCCTGTCGTCATCCTAGACAGGGAAGCCTCCGGCTCCGTCTGGGGGTACTTCGGCTTTGGTCGGTCGGCGTTGAAGTCAGGGACAGCATGGTCGCCAATGCCATCCTCGCGTAGCTATGATGTAAAGAGCTACTCAAGGGGGACATAAGAAACGTAGAACAACCCTTCGGGAAAAGATTCCATCCAGAAAAGGAAGAGTAACTTACCAGAGGCGGCAGCTAGCCGCGATTGTACGGCCGGCAGGAGTAGTGCTAGTTAGTCTCCAGACGAAACTTGGAGATCATGGCAAGCTAGCTATGGAGGGCCTCGTGCGACACCTCCAACCGGGACGTTCGGGTGGGGTCGTCCATGGTGGAAAGGTGGCACATCCAGGAGAGTGCGATGTCCCGGGCCGTGAGCCTCTCCATCGCGTCAACCCGGGCCGCCATCCGGTCGATGTCTAGCTAGGCCCCCATGCCCTTCACCGATCAGCCCTTCCGCGTCAACAACACGTTGGCAAAGACGGGGAGCCGGATCCATTCGATGTTGGTGGCGTTGCACACACAGAAGTATGAGCGCGGCCACAACTTGATGTTGTCGGGGAGGTCGAACCACAGCATTTGCGACGAAGGCCGCATGTAGATGGTGCAGCAGCCGGTATCCACCAGCGGGCCATCCTGGCACAGCGTCTGAGCCTTTAAATTGAAGAATTTTAGGAAGCTCGCCGGGTTAGGGCGAACTCCCAAGTATGATTCACAGAATGCAGCGTGATGCGACAGCTGCACGATGGCGTTGGCATCGATGTGGTGGAGTTGGAGGTTGAAGAATCCAAATAGCTCCAGGAGGAAGTCGCTGGCAGGAAGGCCAAAGCCGTGGGCGAAGTGGGTGAGGAAGACCACGGCCTCCCCTGATCGAGGCTCTGGCACCCTCTCCCCCTCCAGTGCGAGCCGGTGCTTCACCAACCTCAATGACGAGAGAAACTTCCCACGCCGATACTTGAGGACGAGGTCGTTAGTGACGAACGACCCGCACCAACCACCACGCTGATCTGGAAGCATCTCAGTGCATGGAGAAGCCATGGCGGAGATGCGGGTTCCCAACATGCGCACGAGAAACAACGTTGGCTCCAGCGACCAAAATTGAGCGGCGCAAGGAAGAAAGAAAAGCCGGATCGAAAGAGCACACGAAGGCAAGGAGGCAAGCGCAGGGAGGAAGACGAAGTGGGGAGGCCACGGTTCCCCAAAGCCCTATTTATCACCGCGGGGGGCACCACCTTCTCCCCCGCTCCCCTTCGGCATGTGGAAGGGCAACGGTTCCCCTCTCGTGACGGTTCGACTATGGATCCCTTGTGCCGGCATGGTCACACGCAGAAGATCCGCAAGCATTACTGCGGGAGACGAGGCGTGCGCACGCACCCCAACAAACTATAGCGGCAAGGCGTGCATGCAGTTACCAAAAAAATTACGTTGCGGCGCCAAGAGTCAAACTGACGCGACGTGTGCTAGAACTACTAGTCATGGCTAACGCAGGCGCCGACCTCATCAACAGACATTTTGTTTCCAGCTGCGCCAGTTGGTCACTGCCTTTGATGTTTACACCCAGTGGGCGGCCATCTACTCCATAGCTAGTCGAATCCAGCCGACAAGCGTAAAGTAAAATATGCAGCCGGATTTCATCAATAACCACTTCAACCCAACCAAAGGAGCTCGCGAGAACTTCCCCAAGGGAAAATTCCTAACGCACTCGGGGACTAGTGTCATCTCGGCACAGCGTCTGAGCCTTTAAATTGAAGATTTTTAGGAATCTCTCCGTGTTAGGGCGAACTCCCAAGTACGATTCGCAGAATCCCGCGTAATGCGATAGGTGCACAATGGCATTGGCGTTGAGGTGGTGGAGTTGGAGGTCGAAGAATCCAAACAGCTCCAGGAGGAAGTCGCTGGCAGGGAGGCCAAAGCCGCGGGCGAAGTGGGCGAGGAAGATCACGGCCTCCCCTAATCGAGGCTCTGGCACCCTCTCCCCCTCCAGCGCGAGCTGGTGCTTCACCAACCTCAATGACGAGAGAAACTTCCCACGCCGATAGTTGAGGACGAGGTCGTTAGTGACGAACGACCCGCACCAACCACCATGCTGATCTGGAAGCATCTCGGTGCATGGAGAAGCCATGGCGGAGATGCGGGTTCCCAACATGCGCACGAGAAACAACGGTGGCTCCCACGACCAAAATTGAGCGGCACAAGGAAGAAAAAAAAGCCGGATCGCAAGAGCACGCGAAGGCAAGGAGGCAAGCGCAGGGAGGAAGATGAAGTGGGGAGGCCACGGTTCCACAAAGCCCTATTTATCACCGCGGGGGGCACCACCTTCTCCCCCGCTCCCCTTCGGCATGTGGAAGGGCAACGGTTCCCCTCTCGTGACGGTTCGACTATGGATCCCTTGTGCCAGCATGGTCACACGCAGAAGATCCGCAAGCGTTACTGCGGGAGACGAGGCGTGCGCACGCACCCCAACAAACTATAGCGGCAAGGCGTGCATGCAGTTACCAAAAAAATTACGTTGCGGCGCCAAGAGTCAAACTGACGCGACGTGTGCTAGAACTGCTAGTCATGTCTAACGCAGGCGCCGACCTCATCAACAGACATTTCATTTCCAGCTGCGACAGTTGGTCGCTGCTTTTGATGTTTACACCCAGTGGGCTGCCATCTACTCCATAGCTAGTCGAATCCAGCCGAAAAGCGTAAAGTAAAATATGCAGCCGGATTTCATCAATAACCACTTCAACCCAACCAAAGGAGCTCGCGAGAACTTCCCCAAGGGAAAATTCCTAACGCACTCGGGGACTAGTGTCATCTCGGCACAGCGTCTGAGCCTTTAAATTGAAGTTTTTTAGGAATCTCGCCGTGTTAGGGAGAACTCCCAAGTACGATTCGCAGAATCCCGCGTAATGCGATAGGTGCACAATGGCATTGGCGTTGAGGTGGTGGAGTTGGAGGTCGAAGAATCCAAACAGCTCCAGGAGGAAGTCACTGGCAGGGAGGCCGAAGCCGCGGGCGAAGTGGGCGAGGAAGATCACGGCCTCCCCTAATCGAGGCTCTGGCACCCTCTCCCCCTCCAGCGTGAGCCGGTGCTTCACCAACCTCAATGACGAGAGAAACTTCCCACGCCGATAGTTGAGGACGAGGTCGTTAGTGACGAACAACCCGCACCAACCACCATGCTGATCTGGAAGCATCTCGGTGCATGGAGAAGCCATGGCGGAGATGCGGGTTCCCAGCATGCGCACGAGAAACAACGGTGGCTCCCACGACCAAAATTGAGCGGCGCAAGGAAAAAAAAAGCCGGATCGCAAGAGCACGCGAAGGCAAGGAGGCAAGCGCAGGGAGGAAGACGAAGTGGGGAGGCCACGGTTCCCCAAAGCCCTATTTATCACCGCGGGGGGCACCACCTTCTCCCCCGCTCTCCTTCGGCACGTGGAAGGGCAACGGTCCCCTCCCGTGACGGTTCGTCTATGGATCCCTTGTGCCGGCATGGTCACACGCAGAAGATCCGCAAGCGTTACTGCGGGAGACAAGGTGTGCGCACGCGCCCCAAGAAACTATAGCGACAAGGCGTGCACGCAGTTACCAAAAAACTGACGTCGCGGCGCCAAGAGTCAAACTGACGCGACGTGTGCTAGAACTGCTAGTCGTGGCTAACGCAAGCGCCGACCTCATCAACAGACATTTCGTTTCCAGCTGCGCCAGCAGGTCGCTGCCTTTGATGTTTACACCCAGTGGGCGGCCATCTACTCCATAGCCAGTCGAATCCAGCCGAAAAGCGTAAAGTAATATATGCAGCCAGATTTCATCAATAACCACTTCAACCCAACCAAAGGAGCTCACAAGAACTTCCCCAAGGGAAAAGTCCTAACGCACTCGGGGACTAGTGTCAGGGGGATGACCCCCGGATGGGCAAGCTAGGCCTAAGAAAGCCAGCTCCAGAAGCTATCAGCCGGCAGGCCGCTAAACAGAAGAACTCTAGCCGGTTGGCTAGTCTTATCCGGCTGGAGCTTGAAGCTTTCCCGGCTGGCCCGTCTAGCCGGATAGCCAAAAGAACCGACTGGCTGGCCGTTTCCACCCGGCCTGCCTTGGATTCGATGGAGGATACAAAGGGGTTGACACTCCTTGCGGGGTACGCCCCTGGACCCTCCCGTCACCAGATAGGCTGGCGCGCCGCCCTAACCGGCGCTACCAGACAAGGATAATGAAGCTATCGACTGACCGCTAAAGAAGCCTCGGGTGACAGTTAAAGCGGAGTATGACGTCCAAAGGAGGGCACTGGGCCACTGCAGCGCCGTCCTTTGATGTACTAGAGTATTACTGGGTCCTGGTCCACCGGCTGGGGCCCTGCAGCCGGCCTGCCCTATAAACCCAAAGTCCAAACAATACACCCTAGTGCCCACATTTTAACCTACCTCTCCCAGCCAGTATATAAGGGAGGGTAGAGATAGGGTTCTAGGTAAGATTCACATTCAGTAGAGATCTCCTCTAGATCATATTCTTCCTCTAGATCTCGATAGTTGCTAAGGAAACAACTCCAGGAGCACTTGTATTGGGCATTCGCCCCCCTTCATAGTAGATATTGCAGGAGTGGGGGTGTTACCTCACCGACAGGGCCCCGAATCTGGGTACGCGTTGTGTTTGTAGTTCCTCGTATCAAACCCGTTGTGATAGCCACCGATTGCATCCTGAGTATCCCTCTCAAGCCATCCCCGATGGAACTGACGTGTTCCACACCACGATAGTTAAATGAGTGGTTTTCCTTGTTTTATATTTTAACTTGTTATTACTTAGTTTCTGACTGAAATTATTGCTATACCCACCAAATAGGGGCCTGCAAGATCATGTCTCAAGGTTTTTTTCCAATGTAGATGTCACTAAAAAGAGAGACGTAGGTGATAGATGGAGATAGCAAATTGAGGACTGCTGTCAACTCGATTGTCAACTAAAATGCTGAATTTTCTTTCCCTTGAGTTGATAATATGTAATAATTTTATGTAGTTTGCATTTGATGTAATATATAGATAAATTGCATAGGCCGTGTAGGCATTTAGTTGATGTCGTCCACACATAGCAGTAGACGGTACCATACCTACGCTAGCCAGGTCGATTAGGGTATAGTATCATGGCTTTGTATCTGCTCGTATTTTATTAGGCTGACGATGAACCATAAATATGCTCACAAGTTGTACACATTTTATTATATCAGAATGGGCTCTAGAAATGCAGAAACTATAAAACGGTAACGGGCCGAAATAGTAACTATCCAAAATAGTAACAAGTAGAAACATCAACCGACTAAAACAGTAATAGGCCAGAAACAATAACCGGCCAAAACAGTAACATTTCGAAACAGTAACATCCCGAGAATAGTATTGGACCAAAATAGTAAAAGGGTTAGAAACTTAAATGGCCAGAAACAGCAATGGGCCAGAACAATAACAGGTCAGGCCAGAAAAAGGCCAAGGTCATAGTAGGACAGAACAATAACAGGACGGGTTGCACCATGCAGGAACAGTAATAGGCCGAGAAACCTACCAGGCCAAAACAGTAACAAACCAGAATATGTGTAGAACGTTTTTGGGCCTGAACAGTAACGGGCCCAAAAGTTTATGGGTCGCAGCGGATTACATAAATAGGCCCATTTCGAACAGTGCGGAATTGTACAGTAACGGGTCAGAATGGTCACGCCCCAAAGCGGGCTGGCCAAACGGGCCTGGTTCAAACAGTACAGGGCCAAACAGTAACGGGCCCGGCAGTCGACATGCCATATAGGTGGGCCAATTTCAAATAGTGTAGGTAGAGATAGTAACGTGTCTGAAAGTTTTTGGGCCTTCGCTGGCAGCACTAATGGGCCCATTTGTAATAGTGCAGGATGAAACAATAACAGGCCATGATACTATTGGGCTCTCTTAATGGACCAACCCACTTAATAATTATTAGGCCTTGGCTGGGCCTGGCTTCTATCACGGTTTCATTGACAGTGAACAGCGCTAACTGGCCGTTAACGGCGTTCACCATGTTGCAGTTTGCGTGACGTCAGCAGTCAATGGAGCTGGCAAATAGATATACGATGGAACGAATTTTTGTGGCCGAAGGGTGCGATCCTCCATGGTCAAAAAACACCATGGTAGATTCATTTGTGATGGGGCTTCTACCACGAAGGGCATCCGTCGCAGAAGGCTTTTCAACCACAAAAAATGGACCTTCAACCACGAAAATCGTCTGTTGTAAATGGACATTTTTCTTGTAGTGTAAATTCTCGAATCAGATTCTTCTTGCGCCGGTAAGGATCAAAGGATCATGCAAAGGAGGTGTGTAGATTTATCTCCTCGAGGTGGGATTCTGAAAAATAAATTGAAGATCTGGAGTTATTATAAATATGCATATTGCTTTCCTTAACCATGAGGTTATTGCAATATATTTTACGATTCATGGCATCAACCATAATTAGCTTTACCAACATAAAAGAATTGGCGAAAAGAAGTTATATACAACTTCCATCCATCTTGTATGATGATGTGGAACGTCGGTCGAAAAAAGTTGATGGAGAAGATTTGCCTTTATTCCACCCGATCATTGAAGATTTTGCTCCATCTGGAAATAAACTGGGACACCAACAAGAGATTAATGATTACATTCTTGAGAGAACACTCTAGAAAACAAGGATAGAAGTAAAAGTGTCAAGAGATAAAGGCCACTTCTGACTTCCATGGAATGAGTGAAATCCTATTCATCGACCAATTCATCGTAACAAAGCGAATGATAAGAGTAGTGGTATGGTCATGACTCCATCCCACACTCAAAGCATTACTTTGCACATGAGTAGGAAAACTATGCAACCCAACTATCAAAAACATATTGAAGAGATTGACAAGCAGAAACTCATGATGCTCCGTAAGAAAACAAAGATTTGATGCAATCGATTCGTCAGATCCCAAAGATAAATATGATGATGTTGTCGTCGTATTAGAAGTCCCAAGCCATCAGAAAGATATGAATGAAGATCGTGTAGACAGATAAAAGGTCCAACAGATAGATTAAAGATAGCACCCAACCTTGAATCAAAGAATTACAAAAGATCTGGAAAATCTTCATGGCATCCGGCGGATAGAGAATAGAAGATAAAGCGCGAGGGTTTTAAAAGATTTTCTGACGTGTCCAAGATCAAAAGAATTTCTTTTCCTTCTTGAGAAGATCTATGAGAGATTTGGCCATCTTGAGGAAGTCTTTAACAAAGCAGTCGAACTGAGGACAAAGCTCCAGAGTTGGTTGAAACCTGATGATGTGTTAGAATTAACGACTGATTTGATGATTCCGAAATTGTAGCAATGTCTTTAGAAGAAGGGCATGGTCGAGATAGGTCACTTTAAAAGCCGGAATTTAAACTTTGAGAACCTTGCACATAGGAGGTGTTCTTGAAGCTTGAGAGGATGAAATGAAGATGTTATTCATGTTCTTCCATTGATATCGAATAAGAAGGAATATCATCAAGATATACCACCACAAAAGATCAACCTTACGAGCAAGGATTGTGTTGAAAAAGATGCGTAGAAAGATTAGATTATTTCACCCTTTAGATAAGAAAAGAGATACTAACTCATTCACCTTGTTGATCATATCATTGGTTAAAAAAAGGAAATATTTGGGTAAGAACCAATGATAACTCATACATTTAAGCAAAGCTATCAGAGATGAAAAGATGAGATTCTCTCGCATCAAAGAGAACCTTGCAGATATGGAGTTCAAAAAGATGTGAAGCATCATAAAAGGATGATAATCTACTATGGTGCCTTAAGGAACCCCCAGATTGCCAAAGATACTTGAATATGATATAGATATGATCACAATATAACTTAGGACCACAAGAGATAACCACAGTCATTTGGAGAAGCAGATTGATAGCATTAACCATATTCCACTCATGATAAGCGTCATATAGCTATATCGAGAATCAAATTAGAATCACAAGCATCGGATCGACACCCGTTATGTATTTAGCCCAAATGAATTTGAAGATGAAGTAAAAACTCTAGATTGAAGCGTTTGTAGCAAAAGATCGAGTTAGAATGGACATGCCGATAAAAGAAGATAGATAGTGTATCACACACGACTAAAAAGGAGTGTGAAAACACATATGTATCAAAGAAAAATCCGCATTTTTGGCATTAAAATACCAATAGCTGCGAAAAACAACTTAATGGATAGAGATTAGCAACTCCACATTATGTGAAAGCGTGCAGGAAGGATGAACACCCATAACAAGATGGAAAGCTATCCTTCTCGCGGATATACCTTTCCATATGAACCAATATTTTATCGTGTGAGACCCTAAGGGACTCAACAAGTATTTATGCAGCTAAAGGGAATGACCTGAGGGTGACACAATTGCAACAAAAAGAAATCCTAGAATTTCTATAGAGACACACTACAACATCCTCCTAACCAATGATATACGGACGCTCGTTAAATAAACAATAGTTAACTACCCAACAAATATATCAATATAAATAAACATTGCTTTCCCACCTCCCCATTTCCCAAACGAGAAGGCGGAAGAACATCACATCTGTAGGCAATTCTATTGATCATTCCATGAAGGTTGCACTATTACTAAACAAGTTTTAGTCAAATTAAAGGCAGTACTTTAGTTATGCTTGTCTATGATCGATAAACTATGCTCCTAGTCGTCCATAACCGCTGACATGGATTTTAGAAAGATTTACCCTTCAAGGGTGCACAAATAGCAACACACACACAACAAACATTGGAAAAACCAAATGAAAACCCAACGAGGCATCACGAAAAAGCAATCACAAGTTCATAAAATATTTCAGGGGCCGCCCCACTAAGCTACCTGCTACAAAGTCGGCCGGCTCCGTGACAGACCCAGGGTGTGTGGTGACGGTTGTAAATGACTGGGAACCCGAAAGTGTGACTGGGCTTGTCGATACAGCGAAAACATGGCATGGCGTTCCTAAATAGTACTATAGTAAACACTTCTCGAGCAACAATAGTAAATAAAGCATTAGCATGGCATAAGTACATGATAGTAGTAAAGCACCAAACTAGTTTGTGTCCCCAAGAAATAAGAAATGATTCAAGATCTGGCTAAGGGGATTCATGGTCCCACATATGGATAGTGTGATAGTCAAGGAACAGGTATCAAGTGCTCGGGATCCTACGGGAAACAAGTAAGCATAAAGAACCAAATAGCAGATATTGCCCACTGGTGCCTATTTCTTTAGTTATCCCATTACTACTTAACTCAGTCGTTTAGTTACCACATTAATCAAATATACTCACAAACCTTACACATGCAATTCTATGACTCGCATTGCTCAAACAACTCCTATAGTAATGGCTCATAGGATTGAGGGAACAAGCTTCGGTGGGGTTTAAAAGTAAAGGGTATGCAATACTTGGTGAAAGAGCATGTGGTCCCCCATGTGTGGTTTTGGTAATTCATGACAATCTCTATGGATTAATGCTTGTATCAAGTTTTGCACTTATAGGAATTGTCCATTGGCATCGCTTGGAGCATGTATTGGCTTCAAGGTGGAAGAAATGAATAACAAGAAAGTGAAGAAGATCAAGTGTTGTTCAAGGATTCAAGGAATGATCCGGAGATTAGTCAAGTATAAGTTGAGCCTATGGCAAGTGTGTCTTTAATAACAAGATGGTGTGATATCTCATGTGTACATTCAAGAAACCAACATCATAAAGAAAGAAGAAATGAAGTGTATGTTCAAGATGTGCCATCTCAAAGAGATCATATTCTTGAAGCTTGCCATCCTTATGATGATCATGGATATGTGAGGATATTTCTAAAAGAGAGGCTCTTCCATAGTGGAGTATGGGGGAGCAAATTCCAAGTCTTCACCAAGATAGTGCAATCAAGAAAGGTGCTCCATATTGAGGTGTACAAGATCGTGATCATCAAGATCAAGTGGAATATGCACAAGGCAAAGGTATGATCTTGATAGGGTTTCTTTCTTACTGGTCTCGTGGTGTTAGTTGGGGAGACCGGTTTATAGGATAGATAATTGTACTATCAAGAGGGGCTCTCGAGTGAGTAAATTGATCATATCCTTCAGAGAGAGCTCAAACCTTTGCATACTTGGCGTCATATTTCTTGGTTCTTATCCATGAGAGGATTTAGAGCTTGTGTTAATCTCCATGACAAGCTCAACTTCATCAAAAACGGATTTCATATGCATTATCTATTGTGTTTTCGATATTGGAGGTTTACCGGTTTGTCCTTTCTACATAGGTTAAACCTTTCATCATTTGTTTCTACCCTCCCTTGCTATACTATAGCATCCCAATTGTCTAACAACTGCAATTCTACTTGCCTAGTCTCTATATTGCTACTTCCTACATGTCATTCATTGCATCATCATTATATCATACTCATGTCACCATGCCACCTTGCATTCGAGCATCATATAAAAACCCATCTATTTGGTTCTTATCACATATGCATTATATATTGTGTCACTTGTATTTTCCTCTTGATATATTGTATTTGCTTCTTGATAAATTGCTTCATCCCCAAGTTGAGTTGTCAGCATATCTCTTACTATTCCACCACCTTCCTTTGTCACCATCTTATAATTCCACCATCCAAAAATAATATGAGCAATTGCATTTATTTTGGTATTTAACTCTAGCTCATTAATAGTTGGGATGGATCCTTCTCCTTTGTCCACCTTCTTCCATATATTATCCATATTGTTTTCATAATAGTGATAAGGCAATCTACATGGTCATTCCCTTGATTCCCAAGTAGAAGTATAAACCCCAATTCGAGCCATGGTTTATTCAAATATGAGCCTATCTAAATTCATAAAGTCACCTTTGGTTCTAGTGGGCCAATACACAGTAGCTTGACTTTGAGTTCAAGTATCCTTGTACTTAAATGAGTCATGTTTTGTTTTGCTTTGTTATGCCTCTTGAAGCAAGGTAATTGCATTCTTGATCTAGCTTGGTTTACAAACTAGATCATCATACCACCTTGCATGGCCCATGCAACACATCCTCCCCAATTGTTTCCTTCTTTTATTTGTATTGTGAAGGTTTGGTATTTAAACCCCCTTGAAAGCTTGTGTAATATATGAAGGAAACAACCACACTAATAATCCTTCTAAAACCCTACACAACAAGCACACTCCAAATAAATCCTCTCTCTCTTTTCCCTCTTAATTATTTAGCTATTGAAGTGATGGTTCAAGTGTGGTATATGCCTACGCATGAGCACCCCACATTACTCACTTCTTCTTTTATTTTTCCTATGTGGGCATCCTAAACCATCATCCATATCCTCTCTTTACCATTCTCAGTAATCAAGCAAGCATCACCCCTCTCCCTGGTCCCCCTTCCCTCTCTTCCTTGTTAGAGCATCTCCACTCGTTGGGCGAACCCAGGCCGAAATCCGGACCAAACTTTGGCCGTACGAAACAAGTTTTTGGCCTGGGTACACTGAGTTTCCCACTTGCGTACCTAGCCCGAGTTCCTGGGACGCCCGTTTCCGCTCAAATTTCGCTCAAATTCGGCTCAAGTTCGTCCAGGTTTCGGCATAGCTTGGCATACCATGAATACAGAACATTTTACGGCCATAGTTCAATGAAAATTTAAACATAGTTCGGCGTAAATGTAAACATAGTTCGGCCTGCAGTGAAAATACAACATATTTCGGCCATGTTCGGACAATTCATGCTCGACATCTACGTATTGCCCCTGTGTATCCGTAGGTGCTCAACAAGATCATCCTGCAGCTGTTGATGCATCGCCGGATCTCGGATCTCTCGACGCATGGTGATGAATGCAGTCCAGGTTGGAGGCACCTCATGATCAGGCTCGGCAAGAGGACCCTGTCTGTAGTATGGCTCGTTCTACTCGACCAAACTCACTGGATCCTTCCTCTCATCCTCAATGATCATGTTGTGCAAGACCACACAACAGTTCATCACTTCCCATATCTGATCTTTCGACCAGGTCATAGCAGGGAACCGGACAACTTCAAACCTCTGCTGGAGCACACCGAATGCCTGCTCCACGTCCTTCCTGCAAGCTTCCTATTCCTTGGCAAAGTGAGAATGCTTGGGGAGCATTGGGTTTGAGATAGTCTTCACAAATGTTGGCCATCTTGGATAGATGCCATCTTCTAGATAGTATCCCTTGTTGTAGTGGTGCCCGCTGATCTCAAATTCCACAGGGGGAGCATGACCCTCAACAAGCTTGGAAAAGACAGTTGAGGACGTTGATGTCTTTGTTCGATCCTGCCATGCCAAAGAAGGAGTGCCAGATCCAAAGATCATATGTAGCAACTACCTCAAGTATCACAGTGCAACCTCCTTTGTGGCCTTTGTACATTCCATGCCATACAAATGGACAGTTCTTCCACTCCCAATGCATGCAATCTATGATTCCAAACATACCAGGAAATCCTCTACTTTCATTGACTGCGAGGATCCAAGCAGTGTCAGCAGTGGGTGATCTCAAGTACTGTTTCCCGAACACTCCAATCGCTGCCCTGCAGAACCTGTACAAGCAATCGATGGCGGTGGACTTGGCCATGCGGAGATAGTCATCGGCACTGTCACCCGGCACTCCATATGCAAGCAACCTCATCGCCACTGTGCACTTCTGCTATGAGGAAAACCCAACCATGCCGGTGCAGTCCTTCTTGCAAACGAAATAGGGGTCGAACTCCCGGATGGCATGCACGATCTTGAGGAAGAGCTTTCGGCTCATCCTGAAACGGCGCCGAAACACGGCCTCTCCATGGAGTGGCTCGTCGGCTTAGTAGTCGGCGTACAACAAGCAGTAGCCCTCTATCATTTGCCTCGCCTTGCACTTCCGGCGACCCGACGCCGGACCACCGCACTTCGGCTTCGCCATCTTCATGTATAGTTGGGCGAGGGAGGCGAGGATCTCCATGTGCTCTGCATCTTCGGCGACCTCGGCGTTCTCCTCCACCAGCAGTACGGCGAGTGTCCCCTCATCGTTGGAGTCCATGGCGAGTATCTCGTCGTCGTCGGAGTCCATGACTGATCCGGCCAAACGCCGAACACTTGGCGGGCATGGTGGTGGGAGTACGCAGTGAAGCAGAGCTACGTCGATGTTCGGACGGCGAAAGCGGCGGTGAATTGGGCGGCGGCTTGGGCGACAACTACGGCAAGCATATCTAGAGGCGTGGGCATGGCTTGGCGTGGAGGAGCTCCGTCGGCGAAGTCATGGCGACAGAGGCGCTGGGAGCTCTTCGTGCAGTCTGGGCGAGTGGAGTGGGGGGATGCGACTGTCTCGCCGACAGAGCTGGCCCACGCCCATTTTCGCTGCGTCCGGCATCCCCAAGGCGTAACCGGGAACCTGGGTACGGCCTGGGAAGCCTGGACCAAAGTTCGCCCAAATCCAAACGAAAACAGGTTCCAGGATACGCGACTAGGCCGATTTTCAGCGTCCGGATCTAAATTCGGCGTCCGGATCGGCGTCCTGGGTAGGCGAGTGGAGATGCTCTTAAATGAATAAAGAAGAGAGAGACCTACCCGATGCCTTTCCCCCCCTCTCTCTCTCTCCCTCCTTTGCTTTTTCAAAAGTGTGCCCCCTCATGTGTTGTGTCTCCCTTCCCCTTATCTACTCGCCGTCCAGCCCCAGCCAGCACCATCCACCGCCACCCTGCCTCCTTCCTCCTTCTTCCTCCTCCAACCATGGCCATGGCCTTCCCTTGCCAAGCCAACACCTAGCCTCGGCCACAAGTCGTCTCCGACGCTCTGTTGCTCCCCAAGCATGGCCAGAGGGACCAGGAGCTCCATCTGCAACCCCTACGTCGCCTAGGACCGGAGGCCGCCGTGGGAGCCGCCGGAAAGCCGCCATCGACGCCGTGTACAGCTGGACCTGAAGCCCCCGTGCACAGCAAGCTCACCACCAGTCCCCTCCTCTCCGGCTCGCTGGGCTAGACCAGGAGAATCAAGGTGAGCTTCCTGAACTCTCGGACATTCCCATGCATCATGAAATCCCCTCTTGTCGCCGTTCGTTTATTCGAGCGTCCGGTACGGCGCTCCGCCGTGCCGCTTTGTTACGCGCACGCGCATCTAAGAGCGTCAGCTACGACAGCAGCACATACCTCCCAGGCTCCGACTTTTTTTATTTTTTCCCGCTGTCGTCTACTCCTTTGCGAAAACTCCTAACACCAACTTTTTTCTCCTACATCCCAGCTCTCCAACGCACCTGGCCATGCTCGATTTTTCCGACAGTTTCAGTACACTCTCAACATCCCTATTTCCCTGATTCTTCTCGTCTGCCTCGGTTCAGATCCGGCGTCGACCCACACACGAGCGCATAGAGGAATGTCCAGAATTTCCAGAACATCTTGCATCCCTTCAATACGTTGCCTATAACTCTCGGAATCTTCCATGAAAGATTGGAGGAAACTCTCTGTATTTCGGTCGACAGTTCGTCAGTCTCTGTTCCCTGAAAGCTCCCGTCCTCTCCAGCTCATGTCCGGCGTATAACTTTCTATGGTCTCACACTTGGAACATCCTTCTTACGAGAGCTACTATCAAATCTCAAAAATACGCACGGAGTAACTCAGAATCCTCCGGCGACGTGTGACGTCCTAGAAAGATCGAACAAAATCTCTGTCTCGTGCGACGTCCGCCAGTTCAGATTTTCAACTTTTATACCATGAGCTCCTACTCTGTTCTCGAGTAGATTCTGCCCAGATCCGTTCTTTTCTGGACAAAATATTCGCTACCCTATATTCTTCTATGTCCCTTCTACACCTAGAAACAAACACGATGCAAAACGGAGCAACAACGAGGTGGCAGACATCCAATAAAGTTTGATGCAGCTAGCTATTTTGGCGATGCAAAAATTCAGTCCGATCAGTTCTCTTGTTTTTCAAATACCCCTGGCTCCTTTTTCCTTTCCATCCCCTGACCAAGTCAATCTTTTCATATAAAGTCAAATCCAGTTCAAATGTACATTCAAAACCTAATATCATATCTGGTTGGAATCTAGGAGAATTTCCAAGATGAAAAGTGCTTAAAATTTCAAAACTAATTAAAATCCATTTTCATAATTCAAAAGATATTTATCCTAAATAGTCATATTATTAAGGGATTTCTATTTTCGTGTCCTTAGTTCGTTAGTTGTACTCACTTTTTCCCTAGCTGCTTAATTTTTTCTCACTTTTCCTCTCGCCATGTTAAGAAACCCTCGCGGGCGCTCACGGGCGCTCGGACGGAGGGATGCCGTCAGGTCAAAGGCTTGACCGTTACATGCTGACTGGTGGGACCGCGTTGGGGCGGGTCGGTCTTGAGCGTCACGTTACGAGGCCTCGACCGTTACATGCCTGACCGGTGGGGCCGCGTTGGGACGGGTCCTGCATACGTGATAAGGGTGGGCCGTGTTGGGACGGGTCTTGCATACGTGGTGAAGAGTGAGACCGCATGGAGACACGTCGGACCGGCCATTCTCGCTCACCCAAAGCATTCGCTTCTCCTCGAGCTTGGAACAACTTTCACACCGCCGCTCTTCTGCCCCGCCGTCGTGCCCTCCTACCTTATGTCGTCCTCGGCCCTAGAGACGCCCCTCCCCCTAGCCATGGAGCCTACTCCCCCTACGGCTCTGCTCCCGCCCTTGCTAGATCTACCCCTTTCGCGGAACAGTATGCAACGCCGGCTGGTGCACCGTCCATCCCCGTCGAGCACGGAGAAGATTGGGTGGAATCGCAGGGATCTAACGCATGGATTTCATCTGGGTAAGCGTCATTTCCCTTTTATGGGTTGATTATTGCTAATATTTGAAAGCGAATCGCTGGTGCTCAACTAACTGCATTGCTTTTCGAATAGAATTGATCCAGTGCTGGCGTAATTCATGGTTGTGAATAATATCTCTCTGGATTTTACTTCCCAGCGGTGGTTTCAACCTTCAGAACTCTGAGAGATAGATAAAATCTCCCTAAAATCTATTGTAAATTCCCCTGAAGCAGTGGCGATTTAGTTAATTTGCAAGAGTGTTTATAATTATGAAACTCTCGCGCGGTCTGAAACTATAAATTGACACAACTCTCGCACGGCTAGCGATTCACTTTCAAATTAAAAAATTATACAACTCGTTTATAATTGACACAACTCTTGAACACTTTCAAATCAAAAAAATATATACAACTCTTAATTTAAAAGAGTGTTTATAATTGACACAACTCTTGAACACTTTTAAATTTAAAAAAATTATACAACTCTTAATGTAAAAGAGTGTTTATAATTGACACAACTCTTGAACACTTTCAAATTAAAAAAAATCATACAACTCTTAATGTAACAGAGTGTTTATAATTGACACAACTCTTTAACACTTTCAAATTAAAAAAATTATACAACTCTCACTGTAAAAGAGTGTTTATAATTGACATTACACTTGAACACTTTCAAATTAAAAAAATATACAACTCTTAATGTAAAAGAGTGTTTATAATTGACACTACTCTTGAACACTTTCAAATTTAAAAAATTATACAACTCTTAATGTAAAGGAGTGTTTATAATTGACACTACTCTTGAAAACTTTCAAATTAAAAAAATATACAACTCTTAATGCAAAAGAGTGTTTATAATTGAAACTACTCTTGAACACTTTTAAATTGAAAAATGATACAACTCTTAATGTAAAAGAGTGTTTATAATTGACACTACTCTTGAACACTTTTAAATTGAAAAATTATACAACTCTTAATGTAAAGAAAAAAGGTATTTGCCTTTGAACGCTGTGAAATCGCACTTAATACGTGATAATGATGTGCTAAGAAAATCTTGAGAGATTATCATTTTCATAGAATGTAGGGATGTAATGCATAAACTTGCATATGGCAAAAAATATACACCTTTGAACTCTTTGAAATCGCACTTAGGACATGGAGTGAAATATAATGCAAAAAGTATACACCTTTGAATACTTTCCCTTCAAATTATATTCGAAATCATTTGTTTATGCAGTTAAAGCATCAGTGGCAAACTCGTTATTTTGCATGGATAGAGGGTGCCCCCCGACAGATATAGGGTTATCATGTCTGTTAGATCACAAAGGACTAATCAGAGGATCAATGGTTGGTGGGTAAAATCCGCGTGACAACTGTCTCGACCAATCAGAGCGTAGCAGCCAAGATGAGCACAAGTGAAAGTTTGTCACTAAGAGGGAGGGGAAAACTGAGTAGAACTTAAAAACCAAGGGAAAAACTGACAAGAGATTTCAAATATAAAACAAAAAGAGATTTAAAAAATGGAAAATGCTTCTTTTATACAACAAAATACATATTGGCATATATCAAACTATTTTAAATTCAAATATACATCAGTTTGACAATTATTGCCTCATTTAGACAAATTATATTTTGGGGAGGGATGTTTTGGGGAGAGGCTTGAGTAGAAAGCCTTGAACCTTCATAGATAGTAGGTGATTTGATATGTGGTGATTTAGGTTCAAAATTGATTCATATACATTTCTTATGGTGGCAGGTCACATAATAAGACTCTCTGGGTAGATGCCACTATGTTTTGATATTTTTGAATTTTTTTTGCATAAAATGACTCAATTAGCTAGATAAAACCCATTCGTTGACTCTCTGTTGGCCAGCCACCGGAGGGTAAACATGAGTATATTACACACGACAATGTTAGTACTGGAGGGCAAAACTGAATACAACCAAACTGCCAGTGTTACACTCGAGGGTATAACTGAGCACAACTAAGTGGCCAAGGTTAGACACGAGGGGGAAACGTGACGCACGGTACGCGTGTCGTGGTGCACCGGGCGGTAGCGGACGCGTGTGGCCGTACACGGTGCAGTAGCGCACGCGGTTACGCGGTGCACGATGGTGCAACGAAACGTCTCTTCCCTTCACCTTTATAGAGGCCTCCTTACTCTCACTCATCACTCACGCAACCATCTCTACTGTCCCATCACCTTCTGCAAACCCCAAAGAAAATCCCAACCACGCCGGCGATGGAGAAGAACGGCACGGTGGCCATCGTCGCCTCCAAGGCAGCCGACGAGGAGGCCCCCATCCCCGTACTGGCCCCCGTCGAGGCATTGAAGGCAGGCCGTCATCCCTGTCCAAACCCCTGTCCCCGCTTCCGCCGTAGCCGTCAGCGAGGAGGCCCTCGTCCCCTTACAAGCCCCCGCCGTTCTCCTGCAGATCCCGCATGGCTGGGACCCCAACGGGGACAACAATTACATAAGGCCGGAGAACCCCTTCGACACCAAGCTTAGCTGAACCATGGTTGGAGGTAACTAGGGTTTTCTCTCATTCCCTTTTTCTTCCCCCATTCCCATCATTGGATGCTAGATCATGTGTTATTAGGCCTCGCATAATCGGTGGATGCTAGGAATTTTTACAGTAGCTAATTCTCTTGTGTTAGATCTCGTATTTCGATGAATGCCCCTAGTTGGGATCAGTACTAGCACCGATCTGTAGTTGGGATCAGTACTAGAACCGATCTGTAGTTGGGATCAGTACTAGCACCAATTTGTAGTTGGGATCAGTATTCGATTTGGTTTGAGATTTGGGGATTGGGGAATAATCAGGGGATCTCAATCGGTTAATTTATGCAAGTAATCAATCCTGATAATCACGGTATCTCAATCATGTCCTTATTGCACACTACTGTTTTTTGTAATAGGTGGATAGCAGCGACGTCTTCAGTGACGACGAGTCCATGGACACCAAGACTCGTCAGGTGCTGAGGAAGATGAAGTCCAGCCAGTTCAATGGCTTCTTCGTCGGTGACGTCTACAGGTGCCCCTTCTGCACCAGAAGCCTCACCACCGACTTCAACTCCCTCGTGATGCATGCCGATGACGTGAAGACCTGCGTCCGTCAAAGAACGCCAACGCCTTCATAGACCTGCACAAGGCGCTCGGTTTTCACCTCCACAACCTCCTGAAGGTGGCCATCGAGGAGGGTCGCATGCCCCCGATCAATCCCAAGACGCCCAAGGTCAAGGGACTGGGCAGCAAGAAGTGGATGAAGCGCCACATGGAGGAGGCGGAGGCCCTACTAGCGAAGGCCATGAGGGGCCACAGATCCTATGTAGATGCTGCTGCTGGTGTAAAGCAGCTTCTTTTGTTTTGTTTTCTGTGTTGAACTTGTAAGCTACTGCTGCTGAGCAGCCTAATTGTCGAACCTAGTTTAAGTATCGTACTATATAATCCTTTATTGGCTGTTTTATCTACATCTGCTATGTTCATCTACATATTTATGGTGCTGGTTAGATTTGCTGCCAGATTAGGAGCTATGTAGTTACATCTTCAATCACTCCTTTTTGGAGCGCTCATGAGTTATGGACAAAACTTCTAGATAAATATATTGTATCCAATATTTTTGAGGATGATTGTGTTGCTTCCACTTCCGGTCGAGATGAGTTCTCATTTACTTCCACTTCACTAAACTGTGGTAATACTCAAGATAATGAAATGGTGAGTGGTGGTGGACTTTTCAATGTTGATAGTGAGCTTACTCTTATTGATCTTTCTTCTCTATCTCATTGCAATGCCTCATCTTTGGACTTAAACATGTCTAGAACTATATATGATTCACATTCTAGTGTTGATAGTCCTTCCATAACATGCATAAATTGCCTCAATAGAGCTCATGATGAAATGCTCTCTTTGACCTGTTGCCATGATATAAATGCTTATATTTCCTGTAATTGTTGTGTGTCAAACAATGTAGAGGAAACAAAAGATTCTATTGGTCAAGACACGATCTTGAATGGAGATTCAAGTAATTCTTAATCATCATCATCTCACGGTTCCCACCTATGCCTTATGGCTAGGGATTCAAAGGTAACTCCTACTTTGGAACCCAATACCTCTTGTGATGATGAGGATGAGGATAATGAGGAATAAGAGATAGATGTTCCCTCATTGCATGAAAATGGTGAAATTGTTTATCATGCTCTTGTTAACAATAGTATTTCTTTCTCTAACTTTGTTATAATCTTGGGTGCTGCTATTGAGAGCAAGGAAATATTGATGAGCTAGAAGCTCAAATTGAGGAGCATGAGGTCACCATTTGATAAAATGGGTGCTCGAGAGCGTAAGTATGCTAATAAAATTGCAAATCTAAATGACGCTCTTGAAGAGGAATAAACCACTAAGGAATCTCTTGAGGATTTAAATAATAAAATAATTTCTAAAATCACTAAATAACGTGACCATGCTTGTGCCCAAGTAAAAGTGCTTAATAAGGAAGCAAAAGCAACCAAAGAAGCTCTTGAGGAGGCAAGTGATCTCAAAAGAAAATATAATGAGCTTGCCATGTTGTCTTCTTCTATTAATAATGATACTTGTGCTAGTAACTCTATGTCTTGTGAAGCATCTATTATGAAGGATAATGTTGAGCTAAAGACTCAACTTGCTTTGCTAACAGCAAGTATGGGATCTTAGAAGAAATTCATGGTAAGCTATCAAGCTCACATGAGGATCTTATAGCCTCCCATGATAGGCTAAAATTATCTAATGAAGCTATTATGTCAAAGGTAAGATCTAATGAGCCTCGTGTGGACATTAGCACTACTTATACTCCAAAAGTCATAGTGACATGTGTCAGTCCTTGTAATTCATCCACTCATGCCATTTCTACATCTTGTGATGAATTATATTTTGTTCCTTATTGCTCTAACAATCTAGCATCTACTTCCTATAGTACTATTGTTCAAACTAATCATGTAGAGGAAATTAAAGAGCTCAAGGCTCAAGTCACTTCTTTGAATAATGACTTAAAAAGGGTCATAAAGGGAAGGCCACACTCAACAACAACTTGAGTATTGAAAAATCCCCCAATGAAAAGAGTGGGCTTGGATTCAACTCCAATATCAAGAACAAATCCACTATAAAGTTGAAGCACAAGGGAAACAAGAAGAATGTCCAAGATCAAGTCAAGAATCCGTCCAACATTGTTTGCTTCAAGTGTGAGGAAGAAGGGCATCATGTCAAGTATTTACCATTGAAGAAGAAGCCCTTAGCAAGAAGCAACAACGAAAGTGGCCTCAAGCTCTACCTCGTGTTAGAGATGGGCCTCCTCCCAAGAAGACTCAAGCTCTTCCTCAAGTTGTTGCTTCACCCAAAAAGATGGCAAGAGAAGAACTTGCTACATTTGCCGTGATAAAGGGCACATTTCTTCCTCATGCACCATTGGTATCTCCTCATCCAACCATATCATAATTGATGATGCTTATTCTCTTCATAAGCATAAGGTTGCCCATGTGTTTGCCAAACTTGTTGGTGCTCAATGTGGGTTCAAGAAAAGAACCATTTGGGTTGCCAAGCCTATTGTGACTAAATTCTTAGGACCCAACTTGGTTGGGGACAACCAAGCCAAAACTTGATAAATAAGTGTGTTTGGGGAGCATTGGAGTCTTGGATACATCATGAAGATTTGAGGGATCTTCATCTATTATATTTGTCAAGCCAAATCATATGGATTATATTGCCTCTATCATATTTCCAGTGTTCCTCCTTGCGGTCACATGTTCTTAACTCATTACATTGAAAGTTGCTCACCCCCTTGTGTATGTGTTAGTTTTGTACTTTTATGCATTTGTACATGTTCTGCCTTGCACATAATTATCTTGAGTTGTCAAGTATATTAGTGTATGTTGGGTGGTAGACCATGTATGTGTGTTTCTTGTGTTGGAGCCCTTCTTGATTATATTTTGTGGCACCCCGGATTTACGGTCCAAGATTACCCGTTATGCATACAATTCACGTTCCCATGATCAGTGAGCCGTGAGGATAACCGACCAGTATCATTACATCATCCTTAAAGTAACGAGTACAAAACTTACAAAGTGGCCATTATGGCAATTACAACACAAGTAGCAGAAGTCTTCAAGCGCAGATCCCATGTCATGCTTTAACCTATAGGCGACTGACTGGGAAGACGGCCTAGCCCGCATAGACGTCAACACCTTCTTCACTTCTTAACATCTGCAATCTGGCCAAGTAAATAGCTAGGGACAATGCTGGTGAGTACTTTGAATGTACTCGCAAACCACAGAGACAAGGTAGCAAAGATAATGCATATGGGGCTGTGGCGAGATAGCTCTTCACTATAGTTGTTTCTGAAAAGCCTAACATTGGCATCTCTATATCTTTGTTGAAAAAGAGTTTTTGGAAAATATGCCTCCTTTTAGAAAGCCCGGATATCTCCATATCCTTGTTAAAAACTTCGTTGAAAACAATTTTATTGTAAAAACCATTTTTAAAACATCTTCAACCATCTCTGGTCAAAACCAATTTCATTCTCATCTTTCCTCGTGACCAAGTCACATCCTTTTTATACATCTCAAACAAATCCCCTAGGTACTCCTAGCAATCACCTTTCCAACCGTCCTTGAACATGGACACGGTTATTTGAATAGATTAGACTCTGCAGAGTTTGTGCACTTTACCCACAGGAATCAATACATCCTCCGTGATACAACCACGGCCCGCTACACACCATAGCCGGGGGTTCGGATAATCGAACCTAACTTTTCAATATGCTGTCCCTAGTATAGGAACTTTCCCTATGGTTGCTTAGTTCCCCCGGGACGAGTACTTGACTTCCCAAGTCCGAATCTCCCTTCCTGACTACCTTATCCATGCCACCCATACTCCCTTAACCTGGTACTGTCCGCGGGAGCTCCATAGTTGCAGCCTACATTGAGGGAGTCAATAGAACCTTTCCGGGTACGATGACCCCCTACGTGGAAAGGAACTAGCTTCGAGGGACTCTAACCCCTTTCTACACGTTATGGCGTAGCCCATACTAAGGAGTACATAATACTAGTTAGCCTTGAGTCCCACCCAGGGTAATGTGGTTGCCCTGAATAAATTGTTCCAGTAAAAGACTCGAGTACCCCTTTCCTTCTATTTCTCTTGCTCGACTTTCTCTATATCCTCCTCATATCTTCTTTATAAAAACCTCCACTCGGAAACGATGCCTCTTTCCAAGGGTTTTATTTTGAAAACTTGGTAGTAGGGTAAAACCCAAAACAGTTTTTATCATTTAAAACCCATAGTTTCCAAGAGGGAAGATGCTAAGCATCTTAGCCTCGATATAAAGGATAAAGATGGGTGTCAAAAGTGTAGGTTTCGTAAGGGACACTCATCCATAACTTGGAGGAGCGAAGTTACTCACTCCTTTTATTTGAAACAAACCATGCAATTTAATCGTGTAGTTCATAAGCGAGATGTAAAACAATTGATAAATAGGAGTAGGTTAATATAGGAGTTCAAGAATGGTGGCTTGCCTGTGACCAGCGAGATGTCCATTGACTTTCTTACAATACCAGAAAACCAATAATAACAATAATAAGAATAATTCAATGCTTCCTTCTTCTCGGCGTCACACAATCGCAACTATCGCCGTTAATGAGCATACATGCAAACAAGCAACACCACAATTAATACATTGCATACAAGCATCAATACATACATCAAGCAACATAATCACATGATATACGTCAGTAGGGTGTTGGAGGTATGATTTGATTGGATTGGGAGAAGATTTGGAGGCATTGGATAAAGGGGTCCTTTTGGATTTAAGGTCTTGGAACTACCTAAGAGAGGATTTTGACCAAGGGCTTGATCTGTATGATACCATTGTATAAAAATTATACCATCATACATGTATTTATAAAATGAATCCAACAAAAGTGGTTCACTATTTTATCAATTTCCATTGATTTATAGTGATTTTTATAGTGGATAAAGCTGTAGTTTTAGGAAATAATTCACCTGAAAATTTCTGGAGCTCCATAAATTATTTCCTTGGGTGATTAGGTAGTGTTTGGTGTACTTATTCAACAGGAGTTGGAATCGCCCCAAAACAATTAACATAAAGCCCTTGAAAAATTCCCAAACACAGTACTGACTAGGATTTGTCTTTTTCATCAAATTTAATCTACATAATCTTTTTATGTGATTCCAAGGGTACTTGTTAGTAACTTAAAATACCTTTCTGTAGAAATTGGAATCACCCTTTTTGGAGTTACAGAGCTACTGTTAAGAATTTATTGGTGAATAAACAATACACATAACAGTTTAAATCACCAAAACTTAACAGGGGTTCATAAAATTATGAGATACTAGGTTTTGAAAGATTTTGATATATATAGTTGTGGAGGGAGTTGGAATTCGGTCAAAACTTTATTTGGTTTGACCTAGAGAATTTTCTAAAGGCAGAAAATGCCTGATTTTGTTATTTTTACTGGAAACCAACTAGGAAGCAATAGATTAGGGAGCCAGGGTGGTATGCAATGTATGGTCAATACCTTGCAGTACCAAAAGGATTCATGCAAAAAGGAGTTTGGAAACTATCTGTAAGAATTTATTTGTCCAAAGGACACCTAGGGTTTGATGATTTATTGTAATTATTCTAGATTTTATTTGAGGTAACTAAGGACACTGCATGTTAGATAAAAACTATGGTACAAGTTAGTATTTTTCTCTAGGGACAAACATGTACCTTCCATTTTAATTGGAATTAAAGTAACAGACTATTTTCTGGATCTATAGAAACAGAAAAATAAAAAGGGAGAGGGGATTCGCGGGGCAGATCTACCTGGATCTGGGCCGTGCGAAGAGGATCCAGCCCACCCTGGGCGCCAGTGAGCGCGTGCCAGCGTGATTCAAACGGCCGGGCCGGGGCCCGCCGGTCGGTCTCAGAGGAAGAACGAATGGGTACGAGGTGATTGGTGTCGTCTGATTAAGACGAAACGGGCGGCCGCGGTTCATATCCTTCCTCCGGCTAGGAAGCAGAAACAGGAAAACCTAAGAGGTGATGGGAAGGGTTCGGGGATCTCACTAGGGGCTCGAAGGTGATGGGGAGGTGGCGGGGGAGACGCGGCAGTCCACGCCGAGCCCGTCGATGGGCGGCAGCATGGGTTCCCGCCATAGCAGCTTGCTCGCTCGAGGTGGCCGAGGAGGAGCACGTCGGGGTTCGCTGGAGGAGCTTCCTGGGCTGTTCCTGTGCACGGGAACACCATAGGAAAGGGTCATAAAGAGTAGAGGAGGGCCGGAGAGCGACATGTAGAAGTAGAAACAGAGGGATGGAGGGGCAGTGCTTGCAAGGGGAGAGGAGGCCGAGGCTCCTTTGTTCCTGTACTCACGGGCGAGGCAGAGCAAGGGGGAGGGAGAGGGAGCTCTGGGGAGGTTAGTGGGAGAGGATAGGGAGCAAATGATCCATAGGAGGGGTGCTATGTTGGTTGCTTCTCTTATGAACCAAGGAGAGAGGGTTCATGGTGGATTAGGTGTAGGAGGGCTTGGGGAGAGGTGCTGCCAGGTATTGGGCAGCAGGGGTGGTGATGGGTGGTGGTGTGGGGCCTGCATACGACTAGAGAGTGGAGGGAGGGTTGGTGTGGCTGCTGCCCCTTTTATTTCAAGATATGCAATAGATTTTCCTCCATCTCTCACAAGCTTCAAGAGCTAAAGGACAAGGAGCTTAGGTTGACTATAGTGATTTCGACTAGAGGGGTTGTATGATGGTGAGGATGATCAATAATGGTCACTCATGGTGGTTTGATTGGGTTTTGACTTGAGCAAAAGCTTGATACACAAAATTAACCCCAAATAATGTTGTGAAGGAAGTTGAAAAACCTGCATTAGGAAAGGTAATAAAAAGGCACAGGCGTGTGTATAGGGTCATTGCAAAACCCTAGGAATTATTTGGGGTTTTTCTAATGATTAAAGGTGAACTTAAACTCAAATATTAAAATAGTTCAGAAGTAGTTTCTAGAAGCTCATTTGGTATTTTTACATTGGACAAGGTTTGTTTTTGATGTGAGATGTTCCTAAATACCATATTACACATTGGATATTTTTATTGGAATTTATTGAGATGGAAAAGTATTTTCGATCAATTATTTCTTGTTTCTGGCATTAAAGAAAAAGGGCAAAAATTAATAATAAAGGATCTCAGAATTATTTATTTTTGAGTTCAAAATATAGGACATGAGAAATAGGCATCATACGTTCCTTGAGTTGGTTAAGTGATTTGGAGAAAAACAAACTTTCCTTTGAAGACAAGGTTTGGAGGATTTTGCCAGAAAAAGAATTTATTTATTTTTAGGCTCCAAATAAGTATGGGAATTATTTGGAAAATGATTATATTCAAGGTATGTGATGTAAACTTGATGTATGCATCATGTTAAACCTTGAGTTTTGAAGAAATGTGGTGAAAAGGATGGAAACTAGATTTGGGAGGATCTAGGGTTTGGTTATTTTTATGCCACCTAAACATGGTTGTATTTGTGAGCTCAGAGCTCACCTTGGTACAAGGGAGATATGTATAGCTAGACCAAGTTATATATATGATCAAGGAAGCAAGAGTTTGGCTTGGTTGCATTTGAGGTGGTCTATAAGAGATGGCAAACTTTGTTGAAAATAAGGCTGCCATAACAGATACATCATGAAGCCTCCTAAACCATGTGGGTTTAGGAAGCACAAGGCTCCAATGGGAACAAGTGAGGTGGGGATTGTTAGGCCATGATTAGTAGATCATAATCATGCAAATAGTTGGTCAAGGTGAGGTAGCATATAGATTTGAGCTTATACCAAAGTAGGCAAGATGATAAGATTTGCAGAAAAGATTACTATCTTGACTACAAAACCATCATGGAAGAGTGGGAACCAGAATGTCTTAGACAAGGTCAATAGTTGTCACGACCCGGGATCAGGGCTAGACTAATACCAGATCCTTATCTGATATAAGCCTAATATAAATTCCTAAACGCGCAAGGAAAGATCGGTAACATTACAGAACATACAAACCATACATTAATAAGGTAAACTCTTAAGAGAGTTCCGAACCAGTCATACAAGACAAGGGTCACAGACCCAACATTACATCAAACAACGGAAGCATACAATTTGTTCTAAACAACAAACTTAGCAAAGAGCCTAAGAGGCCTTAATAGAAGTAGCGACCCTTCCATAGATCCTAGGCTGTTGCCCAGGAACCCCGATTACTCGTCGACTTCGACGTAGAAACCACCTTGAGTTGGGGTAGCACCATCTGTAGAAAAACATCAACGAAGCAAGGCTGAGTACAGGGTGTACTCCGCAAGATTTATGGCTAGTGGAGTTATTTTGCATAAAGCCATCTTTTGTTTTCAAAACAAGAGGGAGAAGAAACTCGTCTAGTCAGATCATTTTCAAAAGGGGATAAGAAGACTTCAACTCTGACTCTTAGAATCATCTTTGATATCCACCAAGTATCATCATCAACTGAACCTCTCTTCCCGGACTACCCCCTTAACAACCCCGAGGAAGTATTCCGGATCTCAATTTAGTTGGCAAGTTTTATCACTCGGTTATAGTTCTCTATGATCATAGAATCCGTTCCCAAGTCGTCCATAACCATGGACACGGCTTTTCGAAAAGATTAATAACCCTGCAGGGGTGCACAACTTTACCCACATGTACCAACCGATTCTTAATGCCTAATTTTTAGCCCTCTTCCTTGGAAGGCCGGCAGAGAGTTGTTGACCACGACCTTTACCTTGCTTTCACCGAGACCATGAGTCACGCACTAAGGAGATGCCGCCGTAACGGGTCGAGTCCCGAAGTCGGTCCCAAGCAATGTGAACAGGGTTTGAGATTACGAATGTCGGGCATCTCCCATTCCCTGCCACGCTTACCGACCTGTATGAATGCACCTCCTTCACCTCCAGTCAAGTACAACCAATATGCGTATGTCGAATGGAAAGCCCGAACTATGTGACTCATGGAATCTACTAGGCAAGTTAGTGAGTCGAGGGGGTTTCCAGGCCCCCGTGTGGTTGTACGCTCATTTGGTTCAAGAGGCGAGAACATCAGGTCCTAAGGGTGGCAAGTATGGGACTACAAAAACCACATCCCACATGGCCTCCCATACAAGCCTTAACATGTTTATCATCCATCTCTGATCACATCACCTCATCCTACCATACATGATTCATTCACATTTCTGGTGCATCACCTGATTAATCAACATCAGATCACTAAGCATGGCTAAGATTGACTGAACTGTGGCACTAGTGATGCTCATAAGCCAAAACCTAGTTATGCTAGGACCGGTGGATCAGGTAATATAGTTCATAAAGGAAAACGTGCATCAGATAGGATTACTATGTCTACTGATAAAAGACTATTGAACCGAATGCATATGACGAGAATGCAATACTTTGTAATCATAGGATTCATATGTATGAGTGGGGCTTCGCTTGCCTTGTCCGTTGTTGGACTAGTACTGCTCTTCGTTGACGTTGACTTCAGCTTTGGGTTCGGTTCCTATTCGCGAGAACCAATCACCGGAAAAGAGAAAGCAACACTCAACACATGGCATGTGCAATGCTCATACAATAATGGATGATATGACAAGTTAAATAGTGTTGAATTGAACCCTAAAACATGCTTGGTCACTTTAAAGGGGGTTCCGAAGGTCCAAACCCTAAAACAGGGGAATCATCGGAATCACCTATGGGGTTCAATTGGTTCTTCTAATTAAACTTGCCATCAAAGTTGATTAACAATGTATGATTATAGCTTAGTTGGATAGGTTTCATTTTTCTGAACATTTTGGTATATTATTTATATTTTTCTGATTTAAAATGAATTAGTTATGAATTTCCCAAATTTTAATTCATTTTAATCATTTTTGGAATATTATAAAATAATTTGCATTTTGAAATTACTTTAACATTTTATTTAACCAGAAACATTTCTGAAAATGTTTATCTCACTTACATCTGGACCCCACCTGTCATATATTTAATATTTACTCATGATTTACTGAAAATAAAAACAAAAGAAAAAGGATTACTACATCAGCATGATGCAACGCTGATGTCAGCAATGGAGAGGAGCTCCAGATCGAGTTCAGTCTCGGCTACAGATTGCGCGCGGGGCTGTGAGAGGGGGTGCGCTGGACTCGCACGGTTGTGCTGAGCCAAAAGGTAGCGGCGCCGCCCTGGATAGGTCGATAAAGCACGGCACACGACGGTGCGCGGTGGCGGGGCTTGCAAATGCTTGCGGCGCCAGCGACAGAGAGCGAGAGGAAGCGAGTGGAGATGTACGTGAGGACCGCAGGCTCACCACAAATGCGATGGAGGGGTCGGCGAGGCGAGGCGTGGTCGGAAAGCACCGGAATCATCGTCGGAGAGCGGCGGACGGCGTCGGGAGAGAATAAGTCGATGGCGAGGATTCCCTGCACGTGGGGTCGATTCCCTTTACGAGCTTGCTCAGCACGGCGAGGTGAAGCTCCCTGCACGCTCGGCTGGCCTTGGGGCGGCCAGAGATGGCGGGTACGACGGCGAGGTCTGCACCTAGGGTTCGGGCAGAAGGGGAAAACAGGGAAGAAGATAAGCTAGGGTTGTCGATGGCGGCGCTGGAGCTCTTATAGGCTCGCGGAGGCGGCGGTGATGATCTTGGCGCGCGTCGGAGCATCGGGTGGCCGGCGGCGAGCCACCGAGCTGCTTCGGCAGCGGGAGGAAGACGACAGGGGCGGGGTGAAGCGGTACCGGGCCACGCTGGGCCGAGCTGGGCTGCAGCTGGGCTAGCTGCTAGCTGCGATGGGCGGCAGAAAGAGAGAGGGAAGAGGTGGGCTGCGGCCCTGAGAGGATTAGGGGTAGTTTTTATTTGGAAATTTCTTTTTTCTAATTTCTTTTGTAAATTCCATTTTGTAATTCTGTTTTGAATAATTTCAAATCATAGAAACTTTTGTAATAAAACTGAAAACACTAAGGGGCCCTTGGTACTAATTGGGATCCATTTGTTTTGAGAATTTTCAAAATATAGAAACCATTTGAATTGCTTCAAAGAGAGAGGGAAGCTATTAGGGTTTATGGTTTTGTTTGTTCCTTCTTGATTAAACCATAGTGAAAGTGTTATGCATGAATGCAATGCTCAAACATGTCCTTATTTATATTAAACATGTCCTTATTTATGCATGCATGCATGCAATGCTCAAACAATAGTGGGATTTAGTAGTACTAAATATGTACTACAATATGGTTCAATTACATTCTCAATAATGCACATAGGTTGGAAAAGGTAGAGCTCCAAAGATTGAATCTAGATAAGAAATCCAGACTTGGACATTTTGGTAGATTTAGAGTTTTGGACTAGATGATAAGTGAGAAGCAATTTGAGAGAGTGGCAAGGTTTATCCTTCCCATCAAGTGATTAATGTTGAGGTATAGATTGAAGGGAGGGGATCCATGCTTGGATGGGTCCTTCATTAAGTTGGAAACCATCAAAGGGGATTATCCCTGGATGGATCTGATTAGAAGATGGGATAGCAATTTTGGTGGATTAGGGTAGATCCAGATTTGGGTGTTTGGTCTAAGATTGATGATCAAAAACATAGATTGGCTCCTAGGGATGAGCTACTAGATTAGCTCACTCTAGTTTGTAAGCAAACAAGGCAAACAATAGATCAAGGAAATTCATCAGACAACAGATCAAGGCAATTCATCTTATCACTTATTCAACTATTACTAGGGTTACCATCAAACTTATCTTGAGGTAAGGATGGGTATTTTTAATTGGTTGTGATTTGAAGTAATATAAGGACCATCTTGGTATTTCTACCAAGATTGGAATGAAAAGGTTTTTAATAAACGTTTTGGAAAACCTAGGGGTAAGAGTAGCGAGGAGTTCTGTCTTGAAAACATAAGGATAGTATATATAGGTCTCCATAGTTTTGTTAATAGAAACTAGTAAAGTATTTTGTTGTGTCAAAGTCATCTTGGCTTAGGTTTTTGAAATGTCAGAACATTTGAGGACATGTATGATGAGCCAGGACACCTCTCTTATAAAATAGCTTTTTGTAAACTAGGGTTGAGATGGGAAGTATACAAAATCAGATGCATGAACACAAGCAAACAAGTAAGTAGTCATTGCATACTTAGCAAGAAAATGTTTTTGTTCCCCCTGATTTTTGCCTTTTGGGATGTTACAATATTTGGTATCGTATTTGGCTCATGTGAGAGATTAATGGACTCTCCCATTTTGGGGGAGTGTTATGCTTGGGAACTCCACAATCCTAAAAGTGTGTGTACATGTGGAATACTACCTAGTATTGATATTGCAATATTATCTAGTCTCTATGTGGTATGATTCTCATGAGAAATTCAAGTTCTACTATGTCCATTAATTATCTCTATGTGTATCTTATTGCCTTGTATTGAAATTTATATTTTATCACATTGTGGGGGAGTCATATGTTTAGTGCATATTACACGCCTATGAAATGTGAAAAATTGATGTAGTGTCACTTAGAATTGATGTTGATAATTATCTAGCTCCTATGTGACATATTTTCTCAAACAAGTTCAAATTATCTTAAATGCCTTTATTGATCATCTTTTGGACTTGTTTGTGATAGTGTTTCTTGGTATATATGTGTTTCCTCATATTTGTATCTCTACATCCTCATGGAAACTAGTAACTTCAAGTTACTCTAATCACTAGTGATTTTGTGACTATTGGAAGCTTCCAAGAATCTATTTTGGAGCATCAAGCTTAATTACTATACTTTGTTATATTCTTCTTTGTGTGAATATTATATTGGATATCCATGTGAACTACCTCGGGAAGATTATTCCCAATACTTCTTGTCCTTGGACAATTAGTACTAGATTTATGGTATAATTTATTGATCATATTCACTTTGGCCTTTGCTTAATTTTTTACTATTTCTTGCCAAGAAAATGTTTTGTGTTGTCTCCCAAGCTTTCCTTGCCTCTTATGGATCTTGCTTTAAGTGAAAATATCTTAGTGCTCTATCTGATTTAGGTGGATATGATGATCCCATGTGTGTGCATTTTTTATTCAAAAGCAAAATCCTAATTAATGCACTAATCATGGGGGGGTCCTATATTATTTAGAACACTCCTTTTATGATTCTTCCTAACTTGTTTTGATCCATAATATGTTTTATATGCTTGGAAACCTGATCTTTTCTTTTTTATATTTTGTGCCATCATGAAAAGTGTGGAGAGTTTGGTTTATTTGTTGGAAGCTTTCTCTTTTTGGGAGTTGATTTTGTCTCATTCCTTGTTTATTGTGTTGAGTTTTAGAATGAGATAAACCCTTGAGCATCCGTATTTGTTTCTAGCTTTTGCTCTTTGGACTTTGTCTAGTTCATTTGCTGAACTTGTGATCTTTCATGTGTTGAATTGGTTCTTTGATATAATTTGGACACCTTCTATTGTGTCACACTCTTATATGTGACATCTCGGTCTACTAGGTATTTTGTTCAAATTGTATCTCCTTTTTGGTTATTGAAAGCCTTGTGCATGCATATTGATACGTCGGAAACATATCTATAATTTTTGATGTTCCATGCATGTTTAGTATCTACTTTGCTTTGTTTTTTCTTTCTTTGAGGTGTTTTTATATCTTTTCTGGAACTAAGGGAGTAGTTCTTCCTCAGGGCTAAGGGCTCTATCTGTAGCTATGTGTTCATCTCTCTCTCTCTATGCATGATCTTGTTGTGGTCATGAGCTTTGTAATCAAGTAGATCTACCTTGCTACTCAAGTGCTTCATTAGATCTCTGCTCTCCCCATGTGTGTGAAAGTGACAACATGCATGCCATGGTGGCACTTAGGCTTGAGTCTACATAAATACTCTTCGTGCGTTAATAGATCTATGCTTTTCCCCACGTGTTTGAAAGTGACAACGTGCATACCGTGTGTGGCACTTTGTCTAGATTGAATATTTGTTATGAGTTATTTTTGGAGTTGTATGTCTCTATGAAATTGTGGTGTTTGTTGGAACCATCTAGTGCTCAAGGTGACAGTGTGGGGTTATCTAGATTGGGGAAGGCGTACTTTGAGGTGTGCTGTTATAGCCCTACCATGGATTAGAGTGTCCAACCGAAGAGTAGTTAAGAGTAGTATCATGAAGATAGGATATTTATATGAGAGAGTGTTCACTAGTGAAAGTATGATCCCTAGGCCTTGTTCCTAAGCATTGAAACACTGTTTGCTACTATATCTATTGCATGTTTGCTTGCTTCCATCTTTGTTCCGTTTGCCGGGGAGGTTTTGGGCTTTTACCTTTTCTCCACGCCATCAGCTCTTTTCTAGCACCGTTACCCCACATCAACAACAAGTCAGAAGCTATTTTCTGGCACCGTTACCACTTCTATTTCACTATCCCTTTGCCGAACTAGTGCACCTATATTGGTGTGTTGGGGACACAAGAGACTTCTTGTATCTTGATTGCAGGGTTTCTTGAGAGGGATACCTTTGACCACTTCCTCCCTGAGTTCGATAAACCTTGGGTAATCCACTTAATGGAAACTTGCTGCTGTTCTACAAACCTCTGCACTTGGAGGCCCAAAAACTGTCTACAAGAATAGAAGTGCGTAGACATCAAGCTCTTTTCTGGCGCTGTTGCCGGGAGGTAAGGTAAAAGGTACTCACATCCTCCGGTGTGAGTGCTCGAAGTTATTTCCTTTAGATTCTGCAATTTTGTCTTTTTGTTTCTTGTTTTCACTAGTTAGGCTTAATGGAAAACAACGACAAAAATAGAGAGCTTTATAGTGTTTATCTTGAGTTAGGACATGAACTGTTTGAAGAGAAAATTAAAAAACATATGGAACTTCATTTGCATGCTAATAGAAATGTTATTAGTATGAATTCTTTGGACACTATTATTGCTAATGCTATGGAAACATCTAAGCTTGGGGAAGCTAGTTTTTATGAAAATGATCTTTTTAGTCCCCCATCTTTGGAAGATAGCTATTATATTGCTTATAATGATACCAAACCTCCAATATATCATGATTACAATGATGAGTATGCTATTTTCAGTCCACCTAATATTGAGGAGAAAATTTATTGTGATTACAATATGCCTCCTATATTTGATGATTATGGTGATGAGAATAGTAATGATAGCTATTTTGTTGAATTTGCTCCCACTATAATTAATAAGAATGACTATTCTTATGTGGAGAGTAATAATTATTTTATGCATGTGGCTCATGATAAGAATGCTTTATGTGATAGTTATATTGTTAATTTTATTCATGATTCTACTGAAAGTTATTATGAGAGAGGGAAACATGGTTTTATGTATCTCAAAAATATTAAGTTTCCCCTCTTTATGTTGAAACTTTTGAAGTTGCACTTGTTTTGCTTTCCTATGCTTGTTGCTTTGTGCTTTCATTACTTGTTTCTTTACAAGATTCCTATGCATAGGAAGTGGGTTAGACTTAAATGTGTTTTGAATTTTCTTCTTGATGCTCTCTTTTACCTCAATTCATATTTCTTACGTGAGCATCTTCTCAAACTATCAAGCCTAACTTAAAGGCGGTAAAGAAAAGTACTTGTTGGGAGATAAACCAAGAGTTTTATTAAGTCTTGGAAGTCATTACTTCAGTAATGACCTCTCCTTATCCTTTTTTGTTTGCTTTTTGTGCCAAGAATGACCTCTAATGAGAGGGAAGTAAGATTTGGGGAGTTGTTGTCCTGAAACAGATTTTTGTGCTCCACCATAAAAATTCGTGAGGAATATTTGTAAGTCGTATTGAGATGAAAATTTATGAATAAATCCCCCAGTATGTTATATAACTTTTGTTAGTTCAACACTTTGTGATTTGAGCAACATAAGGTCTTCGAAAAAATCGTTTTCTACCTGTTGGTCTGTTTTGACAGATTTGTGCCATTATTTGCATTTGCTTCTTATTGATTCCTTTTTGGGTTATTTTTGGGAAATTGAGATTTTTGAAGGAATTGATACATTAGCTTGTGTTTTTATTGAAATTTTTTTCTGTTGTAAATCTAAACCCAAGAGTCTATTATCTTTTGAATACACTAATGTTGCTAATGAAAATTGTGTGAAGTTTTGTATGAAGGAAATTTTTCAGGTGTAGAGAGAGAATGATGTAATGAGATGAAGAATGGACAAAATCTCAAGCTTGGTGATGCCACCCCGTGTCACCCCAAGAAATATTCAAGAGGTACAAGCGTCAAAGCTTGGGGATGCCCAAGACATCCCCTTCTTCATTAATAAAAATCTCAGGTCTTTCTAGACACTTTGTTTTTATTGTTTCATGCACTATTGTGTTGTTCTTGGAGCGTCTTAGTTTTTGTTTTAGGTTTTCATTTGCTTAGTTTGATTGACTAAGTTGGTTGGATCGCAACACACTTCTTGTGGAGAGAGACACACTCTGTTTTCATTGCCTAGAACACTCTAGTTTTCATTCTTATTGTCTTGTGAGTGTTCTCTATTGCTAGCACTATGTTTAGCCTTAGTTTTCTTGTGCTTTCATCTTAGAACTTTTTAGTTCTTCTTTGTGGATTTGTGAGACAAGCTCAGTGATCTTTATTGATTATTATCTTTGTGAGTTGTTTCAATTAAGTTGCTTGGTGTTGGAAAGGAGTAGTAAGTTCTTGCTTGTAAGTGCAAGAGGAGCTTGCATTGACTGTGACTTAGACTTTATCATGCCATGTTAGGTGTTGTTTGACCTTATTCTTAGTAGTTATTGCTGTAGCATGGCTTGCCCCAAGTCATTGGGATTTCTTAGTGTGCCTTGAAGAAATTATGCGTTGTTTTAGCATACAAAAGCATAGTATTATGGTATTGGCCTTTGATGCTTTGCTTGGGTTGACTTGGCACATGCTCACACCATGTTATGACTATGACAAGTCACCATTAGCCTCTACGATCATTTATTCCTTGACTTGTAGTACCACTCGATGATTTGATTAGTAATGCTTTGTTGCTATGCATGATTATGGCCATTATTGCTCTCTTAGTTGGTTGATCCCAGTCTTTTGCTAGCCTCCACTTGTATGATTAAGCTCTAATCATGCTTCCAACTCCCAAGAAACCAAGTTATTCCAAAGTGTCCACTATAAACTCCTATGCATGGTGTGTTACACCATTCCAAGTATATTCTTGTTTTCATCTATCTTTCAATTAAAAACTATTTTGTTATGTGAAAACTTAGTGATTAAAGCCCTCACGAACTTGATGGCACACTTTATATTCCTTGCCCCTAATAAACTTGAACTATTGTGACAACTTTGTTGTATATGCTTGCACTTATAAGTTGGAATTAGCAGAACCGTGCTTTCACAGGGAATGTTTTCAACATTGCACTTGTACTTTGTACTTAGTTGATATCATGCTATTTTGTCTATGGATGTCACCAATGTGAAATAAAGAGGGAACTTGTAAGTCCATGGAGTTTGTATTCTGTGTTAGAGGAACACCTGGGGCGCTAGCCTAAGCCATGCCTTATCATGGTGGAAACTTGCAGCATCACCATAGTGAGCTATGTATGAAGCATCCTCAATAAAAAGCTATGCATATAGTAAATAAAAAGATTGCTGAGATGCTCATTGTTTGGTTGCCTTGTCATTTTGGTTATGGGAAAGATCCTGTACCATGTGCAAGGGGTACCCCGTTGGTGGTTCTCAGTGATATGCAAATACTTACAATGACAAGAACTTACCTATGACCAAAGTTGAGTATGCATGAGGTGTGGCTCTCGTATTCAAGGGACTTGAGATTTCCAACTTATACTTCGTCAAGCATATACTCCATCTTTGCCACTTTAACCTTAATCACTTCAAGATTCTTATGATAGGGGCAATGAGGGATGAAAGCTAACAAGTACCATAATTTTTGGAAGCTCTTTTTGAAACTTGTAATCCCTGCTTCCTTTACAAAAAAAGTTCTTTCTTCCACCACTATTTAGTCTCCACCTTCTACCTTTAGGCACCATTATGAGAGAATAGTTGTCATCTTGTGTTCAGTGTTCCAAAGCTTATTGATTGATGCATATTGTGATATTACTTGTTCTTGTGCTATTTGTTTCTAGTCACCCTTGTGAACTTTGAAGGTGTCCTATGCATATATATTGCTACTCTATGAGGGACAAGCTGATTGGCACTATGCTATGTTTTCTGTATGTGAAACAAACAAACGTTTTTCAAAGCATGTTATTCATGATCTTTGTTTGTAGCCTTTCATGTTGCATGCATAGTTACTATGTCTTATTGTTAGAACTTCATCTTTAATGCACATGTTTACAGGTCTTTGATCCCAGCTTTCAATGCTTGCAAATGGTTTGATCTTGGTTTTGATGGTGCATGTCACCTCAAAAAATTATTCTTTTTATCACTTACCTACTCGAGGACGAGCAGGAGTTAAGCTTGGGGATCATTGATACGTCGGAAACGTATCTATAATTTTTCATGTTCCATTCTTGTTTAGTATCTACTTTGCTTTTTTTGTCTTTCTTTGAGGTGTTTTTATATATTTTCTGGAACTAACCTATTAACAAGTTGCCACAGTGCCAGTTGCCTGTTTTCTTCTGTTTTTGGTTCCAGAAAGGCAGAAAGTCAATATTCTCGGAATTGGATGGGACAAAAGCCAAAGTCAATAACTTTCCGGGAGGGACACGAATCCATAAGGAGGGACGGAGAGGCACCAGAGGGTGGCTAGACCCCCCTGGGCACAGCCAAGCCTGGCCTGCGCCTGGGGAGGGTGTGGTCCCTTTGGCCACATCCTCGGCCTCCCCCTACGCCTATAAGAAGCCCCCGATGAGAAAACTCTGAGTCGTCAATCATTCTTCTAGAAAAAGTTCCGCAGCACCGCTGCCACCGAAGAGGAGATTCGGGGGACAGAAAGTCTCTGTTCCGGCACCCTGCCGGGACGGGGAAGTGCCCCTGGAGCCATCTCCATCTATCTCCATCGCCATCTTCATCACCATTGCTGATTCCCATGATGAGGAGGGAGTAGTTCTTCCTCGGGGCTAAGGGCTCTACCGGTAGCTATGTGTTCATCTCTCTCTATGCATGATCTTGTTGTGGTCATGAGCTTTGTAATCAAGTAGATCTACCTTGCTACTCAAGTGCTTCATTAGATCTCTGCTCTCCCCATGTGTGTGAAAGTGACAGCGTGCATGCCATGGTGGCACTTAGGCTTGAGTCTACATAAATACTCTTTGTGCTTTAATAGATCTATGCTTTTCCCACGTGTGTGAAAGTGACAACGTGCATACCGTGTGTGGCACTTTGGCTAGATTGAATATTTGTTACGAGTTATATTTGGAGTTGGATGTCTCTATGAAATTGTGGTGTTTTTTTGGGAACCATCTAGCGCTCAAGGTGACAGTGTGGGGTTATCTAGATTGGGGAAGGCGGAATTTGAGGTGTGTTGTTATAGCCCTACCATGGATTAGAGTGTCCAACCGGAGAGTAGTTAAGAGTAGTATCATGAAGAGAGGATATTTATATGAGAGAGTGTTCACTAGTGAAAGTATGATCCCTAGGCCTTGTTCCTAAGCATTGAAACACCGTTTGCTACTAGATCTGTTGCATGTTTGCTTGCTTCCATCTTTGTTCCGTTTTCCGGGGAGGTTTTGGGATTTTACCCTTCCTCCACGCCATCAGCTCTTTTCTGGCACCGTTACCCCACGTCAACAACAAGTCAGAAGCTATTTTCTGGCACCTTTACCACTTGTATTTCACTATCTCTTCGCCGAACTAGTGCACCTATATTGGGTGTGTTGGGGATACAAGGGACTTCTTGTATCTTGATTGCAGGGTTGCTTGAGAGGGATACCTTTGAACACTTCCTCCCCGAGTTCAATAAACCTTGGGTAATCCACTTAAGGGAAACTTGCTGTTGTTCTACAAACCTCTGCACTTGGAGTCCCAACAACTGTCTACAAGAATAGAAGTGCGTAGACATCACATATTTACTATATGTTCGTATTATGACATGCGTACTTTCTTTGATCCAATATATAGGGGAAACTCCATCAAATCCCATCGGCTAAGATGTGCATGATCAATATGCACATATTTATGTGGAGTATCTCCTATGTATGTCTAACTACTTTGGACCCAATAATTTTGGGGACCATATTGTATTTGAATTTTGTTTTAGGTACATTGGAGATGCATTGGATGCTTGTTTCTTTCATAAGGAAGAAGTGATGACTCGATGAAAATTAGAGACAATCTAGGATGGTCAACGAACTCCTATCTACTTCATCACACCAATGATATCTCTGTAACAAGTATCACTTACTCATGCATACATACCATATTCCAACCTATGGTAGGTTGCATCTTGGCATGAATTTCAAGTATTTGCAATTGTTGTTGTTGTTGTTTCCTTGGCTTAAAGAAAACTCTCTATTTCATATGTGAGTAAGTAGAGATGGTTGCATATAATTGGTACTATACAAAATCATGCTCATGATTGACCAATCCCAAATATGTCAATCTAGCAATTATATTGCCTATCATTTCCTCAAAGTACTCTCCTATGCAAAATTGATTATTTACTAAGTTGACTCTTTCTTTGTGATAATTGTTTCATTTCTCAATACATTCCAACTATCTCTTCTTCCCTTAGTGATAGTTGTGATGTATTTGATATGTTTGTGGTTGAATTTCATTAATATACAATAAGAGAAAATTATGCCTCTTAGCCATGCTATCAAGCAAAGATCTTAGTGGTGTATTGTCATGACTTTGTTTTAGATATCTTGCTCCATTTATTTTAGTATCTATTTTGTGTGTACATGTTTATTTATGGATCCATATCTTTGTGAGATTTTCTACTTAAAAACCTATACACATGAGAGATGTTACTTCTCTATTTTGATATCTTCTTTGTTTCATGTGTGTTGTATGGTCATACTAAGCAATATCATGTCACATCCCAAGATTTTCCAAATCTTGTAATGTGAAAATAAATGAATAAAATAAAACTCTGTTTGATTTTCAGGGCCAGAAGAAACTTTTTGAATTCCAATAGGAATCTTCAAACCTATTTTGAACAATTAAATCCTAAAGGGATTTATAAAGATAAACATTTAATAAAGGCAAATAAAATATTTTGGTGTTACTATTTTGGATCTTTTAATAAAAGACTCTATTTTCAAATGAAAAGGTGGATTTATAAATAAAGATTATATTTTAAAAGAGCCAAATTAATTTTGGCCAAGCTTTTATATTAAAATATTTTGTTTTGATAAAATGAGTAAAGGTTTATTTAAATAAAATAATAAGGATTTAAATATCCAATTTTATTAAAGTAAAGGCTTTTTCTTTTTAAATAAACACTAAAAATTATTATTTTATTTTAATAAGTTTTCCAAAGGTTTTGGTTCTCAAAATGAAAAGAAATATTTTAAATAAAGATTATTTTATAAAGCCAAATTAAACCTTGGCCAAGACTTTGAAACAAAAGGTTTTGCTTTGATTAAAATAGTAGAGGTATATTTAAAATAAAATAAAAAGGATTTAAAATATCCAAGTTTTATTAATAAAGGTTTTACTATTATCAAAACATCAAAACTTATTTAAATAAGTTTTCCAAATATTTTATATTCTCAAATAAAACTTACTGAAGTATTTTGGTTTTATATTTGATTTCAAAATAAATATTTTAATAAAACAAATCCTATATGGATTATTAACTAAGGTCCATTTTATTTAATTATTAATGGACCCTAAAAATAAAAGGTTATTTTGTTTTAAACAAGATTTCCAAATATCTATTATTTTCAAATAAAACCTACTGATTTGGTTTTGAAAATATTTTGATTTCAAATGAAGATTTTATTAAATAAATTAAACCCTATTTTATTAAATAACTAAAGATCCATTTTATTTAATTATTGAATGGATCCTAAAATGAATAAAAATATTATTTTATTTTCGGGATTTGGTTTATGTTGATAAACAGAACCAAGTTCAAAGTGATGAAGTTTGGTGTTTGTTTGAATTGATTTGAACCTTGTTTGATTGTTTGAAAATTCAAAACAGAAAAATAGAAATAGAAAAGAATAAAACAAACAGACAGAAAAAAAAATGTAATTTGGACCTGGCCCAGCTATCCTAGCCCAACACAGCCCATTCCAGCCCAGCTCCCCCTCCCCGAAGCGTTTCTTTCCACTCAGAACCGCACTCAGACAGAGGCTGACCAGTGGACCCTCCCCTCACTCTTTTTCCCACTGACGACTGGACCCCACTCTACTGTTCATCCTCCTCACCCGCACGACCCCTTCTCCCTCCCTCGTCGCCGTTTCCTGCAGTAAACCCGCGGCTTCAATTCGCCATAATGCCGCGCGTTAATCTCACCGTGACTGCACGCTATTAAGCGCCAGCGCCTTCTCCACCTTTCCCCTCTGTCGCCACTCCCTCTCTACCCCAGGCTGAGCAAATCGAGAGCTCCAACCTCTCTGCCTCCGACAACTTCCCCGGTCAATTCCGGCGAACCACGGCCGCCCCTCGACTCCCTCTACACGCAGGCATATTCTCCACCTCCAGGCGCACCTGCCAGTGCCTCCAGTTCACCCGCGCCTGCCCCAGATCGTCGGCAAGGACGAGCTCAACGCGCCGCCGCGTCTGCCTTGGCTCCGACGACCTCCCCTAGTAAACGCTGACCGCCCCGAGCTTCCTCGTTCACGCTCCCTCACTCGACTCGATCTTGCGCAACTAGCCCTGACCTTTGTTTGTCTTTTCGTGACCTGTAGCGTCGACTCCAACCGCGAGCAGGACCAACCGACGCTGACGACGACTCCGGCGAGTGATTACCTCCGTCTCCGTGCGCCCCTTGCTTCCTCGAGAGTACCTTGAGCACCTCCTTGACCTCACGAACACGGTGAGCACCCCCTCTGTCTTCCTCGCTTCCTAGAACCACCGCGAGCATCTCATCTGGCCGTCGCCGCCGTCCACCGCTGCACAGCGTCGCCGGTTAGTGGTCTGATTGATTGCATCCGTTAGATCTAGATCGTAAGGCTGTAATAGAACATAAACGAAGAGGTATCGAATGTCCCTGTGCCGCTCGATCTAAATGAGATCCTACGGCCTACAGAGCGCGATCCGCGCGAAGCGGTACCGTCCAATGAAAGCATGACGCGTGGCCAACTCTAGTTTAAAACAGAAATTGAAAACAGATTTGTTTGCAAATTTCAAACCCTTGTAACTTTCAAACCCCACGTCCAAATTTTACAAATTTTATGTCGTTGGATTCAGGAGAGCAAGACCTAACCAACCCTGCCCTTGGTTTAGCAAATAGTATCTGTTAGTTTGCTTGTTTTTGCAGATTCTTTTGTGAGCTTGTTTAGAGTATAAAAATTGTTTAAAAATGATTTTAGTGTTAAAACCTTTGCAAAATGGATTGTTGTGACCTTACTGACCCTAGGAACCAACCCATGTTTTGGAAAAGGATTTTGGAAAAGTTTAGAATGGATTAATTGGTTTAGTTCATTTCTAGCTAAATAAAACTATTGATTTGTTTATTAAAAATGGTTTTGGAGGAAAACCTTTGGAAAATATTTTGTTTTAAACTCTCTGACCCCAAACACCAAGTTTTATAAGTTGAAAATGTATTTGGTGAACAACCTAAAGTTGTTGCTTTGATAAAAATATTTTCCACCACATAAAATGATGAATGGATTTTAAAATGGTTTTGGGACAAAACCCTTTTGCAAATGACTTTGCCACTTTGGAAAATGACCAATTTGGAACTTACAAAGTTTAGAAGCCTAATGGAGACCACCTTTGCAAATAGAACCATCCCTTGCATGCTTACATGCATGACTTAGATTCCATTGCTTTGTGAGTGTGAAATTGTTTGTTTGACTTTGGTTTGGAATGTTAGTTGATTTTGTGTTTGCTTGATTGACTTGTAGTGAATTTAACAAAGTGTGAGACTAGCAAGATCAAGGAGTGAACCACCATTCCCTACCAAAAAGGCAAGTGACACTATCATCCAAAGTCCTACTATTTTCATTATACTTAGTGGATTTTGAAACATGCATGAAAAGAATTTCTATACTTATGCTATGCTAATCCTAATAGGATTCCCTATATATACCTTAGTGAAAACAATGTAGTTGTTACATGCTTAGCCATGCTATATTTTGAAAAGAGATACATGTTGAGATTTTATGAAGTTGAGAAAAGGACTTGTGATTTTATATAATAAAACAAGGACTCAATGAACCACCTGGGTGGACAAGGACTTTGAGTTTTGGAGAAGGTGGCAACAAAAGGAACCATTCTATGGCAATCTCTTTGTGTTGTGCTCCATAAGAAAACCACTCAGGAGACTTAGAGATTGAACATGTTTCTCGTACAGTGGCTTCCGTGTACAGCCACATGCTAAATGGGCTCTGGCTTAGTCAACTACATAGTGGAAGTCCCATGCATTGGCATCTTCAGGTTAACTAGATTTGTGTAAGGGATCAACCCTACATTTGTGCCTGTAGACAAGCTAGCATTTTGTAATGGGAGGACTCCTATGGAAAGACTTTGTCACATTCTCGATCTGCCGGTACTCCATTTTGGTGAGTACTTATCCAGCGGCCACTGGTGGCGTCAATACGAGATTGTGTCATGTGGGTAAAGTGTACAACTTCTGCAGAAGAAAATAAAATCTAAGTACTTAGCCGTGTCCCCGGTTATGGACAATACTGAGCAACTAAGGCCTGAAGCTATGGAAGATCTCGACATTCTAATTTCAAAAAGAAAACTTTTTAAGTGATAACAAAAGACTTGAAGTACTTGGGGTTTCCAAGAAGCTCAAGAGATTTGATAAAAACTTGAAGAACTTGGAGGTACCAAGAAGTTCAAGAGACTTTGATAAAAACTTGAAGTACTTGGGGCACCAAGGATCTCAAGAGATTTTGACAAGGACTTGAACACTTGAGTTTTTACCAAGGAGTTCAAGGGATTTTTGAAAGGAGATTTGACAAAGGACCAAAACCATTTTGAAAAGATAGGATAAAATATTGCTTTATGCAAATGAGCCTGAAACTCTACTTAGCCAAATTTGCATGTAATGATAGGATCCACTTATAATCATCATAGTAGTGAAACTTGCCAATACAATTCAAATGTATTGACCCTTGTGGCTGTAACTTATTATGTTGCAGGTTTGATTGATATTAGTGAAGTTGAATGATTAGGATTACAAAGTCTACAACCAACATGTTTGCCTGTGGCACTTGAAGATGAAGGACCCCATGCTTATAGTTATTCCGCTGCAATGTATTGTAATAGCCAAAGAGCTATGTAAGATGTAATAAAAATTATGTTATTCCTGGTTATAAAGTTATATTATGACCTTTGTTTCTTGATATTACATCTTAACTGTGGATGCTAGCTATTGATCCAGGGACTAGCATTGTAAACACAGGGATCTCTACCTTATTAAAGGTTGGGGACCCCACAAGATGGTATCAGAGCATTGTGTTGCCTGTAGGATTTGTAAACCTAGGATTGGACAAAAACCCTTAGAAAAATAGGAGTTGTATTTGTTCCAAAACTTATTTACAAACAATCTTGTAAACTCTTTCCTCAACCATTTTGGTTTTAACTCTACATCTCCTCTATTCCAAACTTGATGGACAAAGCCTTTCCATGACCAAAGACTTCACCATGTGCAAAGGACATCTTCAACTTCTTCAACTCTAATGACTTCAACTTCTTCAACTCTAATGACTTCAACATCTTCAGCATATTCACCAAGGACTTCCAACTAGATACCACTAAGGACTACAAGTGAGACAAGAAATCTTGCTCAAGATTTGGAGACTAAGGAAACACAACTTAGAAGGAGCCATCAACACCTTTGAAGTTTTGTGACCAAGACACAAGAATTCTCCAAGGATACAAAGATCTCATTCAAGAAGAATCAACCAAGAAGGATGGAAAGATCACAAGTGAACCATATAGATGGACCACCATATTTAGTTTAAGTCAAACCCACCAACTTATGTGGTGTAACAAAAATATTTTTGGTTGCCTACAAATGTGTTTGCACCTTTGTTGTTTGAATGGAATGTTTGTTTGACTGCTTGCACATTGCTTGAGTGAATTGTGATGTGTGTGGTTAGAACTATTTCCCTAGAAATCTTTTGCCCATTCTAATCCCTACCCCACCCAAACAGATGACTTCTCCAAGAAACTCCAACATCAAGGATGGTGACAACAACAACAAACAAGAGGACAACATGAGAGAACTCATAGCAACCCAACACCAGTTAAACCAACTGACAGCTCAGTTCATAGCCAACAATAGTGATAAAGACCCTACCTTGCAAAAGTTTTTGGAGGAACAATCCCAACTGATGCTTAAGGTGACTAATCAAATGATCAGCATGGAAGAAAGCTATCCCAAAAGGGTGTATGACAACAAGGGATTAGAAGCTCTTGGAGTTTTCCAAGAAGTTCAAAAAGATTTGACAAAGATCAAAAACTATTTTGAAAAGATAGGACAAAACTATATTGCTTTCTGCAAAGGAGCCTAAACTCTACTTAGCCAAATTTGCATGTAATGATAGGATCCACTTATAATCATCATAGTAGTGAAACTTGCCAATACAATTCAAATGTATTGACCCTTGTGGCTGTAACTTATTATGTTGCAGGTTTGATTGATATTAGTGAAGTTGAATGATTAGGATTACAAAGTCTACAACCAACATGTTTGCCTGTGGCACTTGAAGATGAAGGACCCCATGCTTATAGTTATTCCGCTGCAATGTATTGTAATAGCCAAAGAGCTATGTAAGATGTAATAAAAATTATGTTATTCCTGGTTATAAAGTTATATTATGACCTTTGTTTCTTGATATTACATCTTAACTGTGGATGCTAGCTATTGATCCAGGGACTAGCATTGTAAACACAGGGATCTCTACCTTATTAAAGGTTGGGGACCCCACATATCATTCATTGAAGACTATGTTGATACTCAATGATCAATCTTGTACTAGTCTTGTAATATGCTTTGTCATGCCTCTCACACATCCTTGTTGTTGAGCCTTCTATTATGTTATCTCTTACTTGTCGCTCAATCATTTGTTTATTGCAAAGTATATTCCTTGGTATACGTTATGACTTCATTCTGCTTTACATGTGCCTTCTTGTATATTTTATTTGTGTGTCCTTGTTTCCTTGTGAGCATATGTTTTTTTCATGTTTTCCACTTAGAAACCAATACAGATAAGAGAAGATAATTTTAGTTGATATTTTATTCCTTGGAGACCACCTTTCTATTTTCTTTTGATGCTTCAGTGGCCAATGAGTGCTTTTCTCTTGTGTTTGCATCTTCGGGCACTCATATTTGTTCCCGCATGCCTTGTATTAGTAAATGAATTTGTATGTGTGAGTATTCCATGATTATGCACTTTGTTCCCAAATGCAATTATTATAATTGGTGCATTATCTTTGGGGAGCTCATCTAATTCATTTAATAATGATCATTTTCCTTCTTTCTCATTTGTTGTGTGTTAAATGTTTATGGGGGTGAGGATTCCATATTTGTGCATGTTGTATTGAAATGAGACTTCTAATGTGTGCAAAAATCTTGGGGAGCTTCTCTATTTTCATTTAGAACACTCTTTTGCTCGTAACATAATATCTTGTTGTTTCCATTTGGTCTCATTTGTTATTTTCAATTGGTTTATCGGATCTTGTTATTTCTTGCATCATTTGTTGATGCTTCTTTCATTTTATTTCTTTGGCAATCTTTGGGTCCTCAATATAGTTCTACTTCCTCCCAAGTATTCATAATTGGATATGTGCGAATGCATACCTTTGGAGGAATTATCACTATATTGGTCGTCTAGAACTTGTCACCCATTTTGGCAATCGATGCCAATGGGGGAGAAGTTTTAGAGGGTTTAAGCGAAGTTGGTTTATGATTTGAGTTTGTTCTTAAGAATTTGCCTTTCATGATCTTGCATCTTTGTTATTGCATAGCATGTGGTATATATAGACGAAACTCCACCAATGATAGTGATTGGCAATATATGCAATGAAATTCAATTTCATCACACATGCATAGATTATGGGGGAGTTTGCTCTATATATTGTGGTAGTACCAATATCACATACTTGTGCAGTATTTGATATTGGTGCTACCATTTTATTTGTTAAATTCCTTATATAAACCCTCTCAAAGGGATTATCATCAATTACCAAAATGGGGGAGATTGAAAGAGCATGTGGCCCCCATGCATGGTTTTGGTAATTAATGACAATATCTATGGACTAATGCTTGTATCAAGTTGCACTTGTAGGAATTTTCCATTGGCATCGTGTGAGATCCTGGAATTTATGGTCCGAGAATCCCTGTTATGCCTGCAACTCATGTTCCCATGATTAGTGAGTCGTGAGCATAACCGACAAGTATCATTACAGCATCTAGAAACTAACGAGTACAAATTTACATCATTTCCATTATGGTGATCATGAACATAAGTAGCGGAAGTCTCCATTCGCAGAGAACATGTCAAGCCTTAACCTACATGCAACTGACTGGGAAGACGACCTAGTTTGCATAAATGTCAGCATCTCCATCGTTCCTTGATCCTTTGAAAGTCTGGCCAAGTAAATAGCCAGGGATAATGTTAGTGAGTACTTTGAATATACTCGCAAACCACCTTAAGAGAACAATAATAACAAGTTTTGTATACATTTTGGAAACCTTTTTGAGAAGTTTTGTAAAACACTATCTTTGTTGAAAACTTTTGTAAACATTTTGGAAACCTTTTTGAGAAGTTTTGGAAAACACTAGGATTGGGTCACCCATTCGTTTCTTCCTTCCGGTAAACCCATGACCAAACCCCTTCCTTTCCTTTCCGACCATCCCATGGTAAAAACATTACTAAAGCCATTGCTTTTCCAAAGTCCCTTTTGTAATCAAAACCAACACCTCTATACAACAACCTTCCTAACCGTCCATGACCGTGGACATGGCTATTCGAATAGATTTACACTCTACAAAGGTTTTACACTTTACACACTACATCTGGGTACCCTGCCCTGATCTACACCGATTATGGGTCGCGTAACCAGTCAAGACTCTCTGGATGCCACTTTAGTATAGGACCTACCCTATGAGTTGTTCCCCTCAACAGCGGGACGTCTAGATCCACTGACTAACCGGAGTGCCTTACGACTCCTAAACGAGGCACTTTTAATGAGGGGCTGATAGTATCGCCCGGCTGTGTGGCACCCCCGGATTTACGATCCGAGAATACCCATTATGCCTGCAATTCACGTTCCCATGAACAGTGATCCGTGAGCATAACCAACAAGTATCATTACAACATCCATTAATAACGAATACAAGTACTTACACAAGTGCCATTATGGCGATACAACATCAATAGCGGAAGTCTTCAAGCGCAAAGCCCATGTCATGCCTTAACCTACAGGAAACTGACTGGGAAGATGGCCTAGCTCTCGTAGACGTCAGCATCTCCATCTTTTCTCTCGATCATCTGAAAGTCTGGCCAAGTAAATAGTCAGGGACAAAGCCGGTGAGTACTTTGAATGTACTCGCAAACCACCTTAAGATAACAATAATAACTTATATGCATTATGGCTATGGTAGGATGGATCCAGGAGAGGTTCTTTTATAAACTAGTTTCTCTTGTAGATATAGCATATCTCTATAACTTTGTTGAAAAACTTATGTAAAACATTTTGGAAACCTTTTTGAAAGGTTTAAGAAAACACTAGGATTGGGTCACCCATTTGTTTTTCCTTCCGGTCATCTCATGACCAAACTCCTTCGTCCTTTTTCCGACAATCCCATGGTCCAAACATTTCCAAGCCATTGCTTTTTCCAAAGTCCTTTTTGAAAACAAAACCAGCATCGCTCTACAGCAACCTTCCCAACCATCCATGACCATGGACACGACTATTCGAATAGATTTACACTCTACAGAGGTTGTACACTTTACCCACACGGTCTGATTACCTGTCCCTGATCTACACCGATCGTGGGTCGAATAACCGGTCAAGACCTTCCGGATGCCCTCTCCGATACAAGTGCCTACCCTATGAGGTTAATCCCCTCAAAACAGGGATGCCCTATATAGTCACAAGCCAACCGGAGCGCGTTTTGCAACTCGCAGGGTGTGCGCTTTCAATGAGGGGTTCATAGTATCGTCTGGCCACCATTAGACAGTATTTACCTTCTCTAGACCGATGTTTCACATGGGCCTTTACAAGAGAAAACCCAGCCTCCGGGGATTTGTTCTCCCCCGTAGTAGTTCGAGGAACCTATACCAGGTTAGACAAACTTCCAGCCCAGCCTTGTCCCATTCTAGAGTAATGTGGTTGCACGGCTTAATTGTTCTAGCAAAACTGCAAAGAACTGGGTGCGCTTTTGTAAACATTTTTCCTCCATTATTCGTCCAACCATTTTGTAAACCAAAAACCTTTCTCCTTTTCAACATCACTTGTTAGGCCAAGCCTCCCAAGATTTTCTCATAAAACATTTTTGTAAACCTTTTTCCTGGGGTCTTCCCATCGTATACTTTTGTTTCGGCTAAAACAGGGTCTCCAAGGGGTTATGGTGTTAAGTCACCATCTATCATGCTAGGGGAAAGTAGGTATCATAAAAGTGGGTTGTACCTAATGGTACTAAGAGGTAGTGGTTTGGAGGAGCTAAACATTCCCCACATAATATAATATAGTAAAACGATGCAATTTGGATAAACGGGTAGATAAAAGATGCATAGATAAAATAATAGGACAAGACGTATAAGCAAGAAGGTGGCTTTACTGTGACCAGCGATACGTCCTGTGGATTCTTTAGAATACCAGAATACCGAATACAATAATAATAAGAATATCCCGATGCTTCCTTCTTCTCGGTGTCACATAATCCCAACTATTGCTGCCATCGAGCAACATGCAAGAAAAAAACACCACAATCAATACAATGCATACCAACATCAAAGCATACAGCAAGCAATGGACAAAACAAGCTTATAGATCAGTAGATGTTGAGGATTTGGTTGGGGATACAAGGGAAATGCTTGGGTTGCATTTGTGGGTTTTCTATTTAGGATTTATAATCCAAAACTAACTAGATAGGGGTTTTTAGAGCAAGTTCAAGTTATGTATGCTAAAATTGAGTAAATATGATATCATCAGATTGATATTGATATTGATAAAATGAAACTAACAAAAGTGGTTTCACTATTTTATCAATTACCATTGATTTATAATGGATTTTATAGTGATTAAAACTCTAGTTTTAGGAAATAATTCACCAGAACTTTTATGGAGTTCCAAAAATTATTTCCTTGGGTGATGAAATAGTATTTGATGGACTGATTCACCCAGAGTTGGATTCACCTAAAAAAATTACCATAATGCACTCAACAAAATCCCAAAGGTACCACTGGATGGTTTTTGTCTTCTTCACCAGATTAAATCTATAAGTGATTTTGAGTTGATTCCAAGGATACAAGTTAGGTATGGGAAGAACCTTTCAACATAAATTGGAATCATTCTTTTTTGGATAAACAAAGCTACTTTGGTGAATTTATTGGTGAAATAACCATGTACAAAAGTTGTTAATTCACCAAAATTCAAATAAGCCTCAATAAAAATTGGGCTCCTGGGGTCTGATAAGTATGGGTAAGTAGATGAATAGAGAGTTGGAATTAGGTCAGAACTCAATTTGCTTTGAGCTAGAGAATTTTCTAAAAACCTAAATTGCCTCAAATTGTTATTTTCACCAGGGGCAAGCTAGGGAGCCACTTTAGGTGGGACCAAGGGGGGGGGGGAATGTAACGTATCAAAGATGTACTTCAGTACAAAAAGGTTTCAAACCATTTGGAGTTTTAAACTATCTTTAGAAATAAAAGAGTGCTTTAGATACTTTGTGGTATTATTTTTAATAGAAAATATGTATAGATTATTTGGATGCAAAACTTGTTCTGCATGTTTTATAAAACCCTCAGGAAAATGTGAAAATTTATATTTTAACAAAAGGGGGTCATTTTCCATTTTCTTATTGAATTAAACCTATTGGTGAAAATCAGGACATAATAAGCTGATAAAAAGAAAAGGGGAAACTCCTCGCGGGTTGGGATCTAGGGGCTAGTTGGGCCAAGGGGTAGATTTGGCGCACTTGGGTAGGAGCCATGCGCGGGAGAATAGGGTTTGAAACCCCGGGGCCGGGGCCAGCGGTCAGCCGCACGCGGCCGCGAAGAGGTATCGAGGGACAGGGGCCGTTGGATTAGAATTAGATGGATGGTCGCTGGCCTTCTTCCTTGCAGAGAGAAGGACGATGGGGATGAAATCCTAGGTCGCACGGGGCAGGGATGGGGAGATCACGGGAGATAGTCTAAGGCGATGGGAGGTGGCGGAGGTGACGCGGGACTCGATGGCGAGCACAAAAAGGGGCGTGACGATGGGGTTCTTCCGCGTAGGTCGTGACGACGTGTGCACCGTCAGAGCAAGCTTCGGTACCCACCAGATAAGCTTGGGGGAGGCCTGCATGTCGACGAAGAGGCGACTAGGAGGATGCGGCGAGGTTGTGTATGGCGCAGGGATGATCCTGGTGGGGCTGCAGATGCTCGATCGACCCGAACTCGCTGGAGGGACGTTCCTTCGGGTGGATGCCGATGGTGGTGACCTCCGGCCCTTCCTGGAACAACAGAGATCAAGGGGAGAGAGGTTAGGTCATGGAGGTCAGGAATCAGCAGAGAGAGAGAGGAAGGGGAGTGTCTTGGGGCGATGACATGCTCAACCCTTCGAGGAAGGCCGAGAGGAGGTTCTCTCCTTTCCCATGGCGATGGGGAGCCAGGGATCTGTAACTGGAGCTTGGGAAGGGGTAGAAGGAGGGGAGGGAGGTTAAATGAGGCAGTGGGGGAGTGCTGGCTTGACTCGTTGCCTTAAAAACAAGGGACCAAGGTCCTTGGTGAGATTGCTGTAGGGAGGTTGGGGTGGAGGTGCTGGCCATGGGTTGGGCAAGGGGGCGGTGGAGATGGGTGGAGGTGTTCTCTGAGGTCGTGCTTAGGGCAGATGGACAGTGGGGCTGCCTTCCTACACTCATATTCCCAAGGTAGGCAATAAAGTTTGATCCTCCCTCTCTACTTCCAAGCACTAGTGACAAGGGAGGGGTGTGCTATAGTATCTTGGCTACAGTGCACATCCAGAGGGTGTCATGGTTGCTTTGGAGGAGTGCTTGGGAAGATTGGATGGGGATTTGAGTTGGTTTGGATCTTGTTTTGATTTATTTTTCAAACTTGATCAAATGGTAGCTTGTGTAGGAAGTTGAAAAAGTTGCATTAGGCATGGTGAGAAAAAGATACTGGTGTGTGTATAGGGTCATTATATAACCCTATGAATTATTTAGGATTTTTCTAATGATTAAAGGTGCACTTAAACTCAAATATTCAAAAAGTCTAGAAGTAGTTTCTAGAAGCTTATTTGATAATTTTACATTGGACATGATTTGTTTTTGATTTGAGATGGTCCTAAATACCATATTACACATTGGAGAATTTATTTGTAATTTATTGAGATGGAAAAGTATTTTTAAGGAATTATTTCTTGTTTCTACCATTTAAGAAAAATGGCAAAAATAAATAATAAAGAATCTAAAAAATATTTGTTTTGATATGGGAAGATAGGGTATGATGTATAGAACTCAAATGTGCATTCAGTATGCAAATTGATGTGGAGAAGAACAAACTTTCCTTTATAGACAAGGTTTTTGAGAATCTTGCGAGATAATGAATTTTAAAAGTTTGATTATCCAAATAAATGGGAGAATTATTTGGGGATGGTTATACTCAAGGTAGATGTTGTAGATTTGAGTTATACCTCAAATATAACTTGCTTTTTGAATAATTGTGGTGAAGAAGGATGTAAACTAGATTTGGGAGAATATAGGGTTCAGATATTTTTATACCACCTAAACATGGTTGGATTAGTTAGCTCATAGCTCACCTTGATACAAGGGGTAGATGGATGGATAGACAAGGTTATATAGATGATCATGGAAGCAAGAGTTGAGCTTGGTTTCATTTGAGGTGGTTTAGGGGTGATGACAAACTTTGTTGAAAATAAGGCTGCCATAACAGAGTTGTCATGATGCCTCATAAACCATGGGGGTTCAAGAAGCACAAATCTCCAATGGAAACAATTGAGGTATGGATTCATATACCATGGTTAGTAGATCATAACAATGCAAAGAGTTGGTCAAGGGGAGGTAGCATATAGATGTGAGCTTCTGCCAAAGTAGGCAAGATGATAAGATTTGCAGAAAAGACTATTATCTTGACTACAAAACCATCATGGATGAGTGGCAACTAGATGGGGTAACCCAAGGGAAAGAGTGGGATTTGGCAGTACTAATGAGGTACTACCAGGTGGTGCAAGTACATTCTCAAGAATGCATATAAGTTGGAAAAAGTAGAGCTCCAAAGAATGAATCTACAATAGCAAATCCAGACTAAGGCATTTTGGCAGATTTACGGTTTTTGGCTAGATTACAAGTGTAGGTGATTTTGAGGGAGAGCTATGTTCCAAACTCGTGATCAACGAGATGATGATGAAGTGTTAACTAAGTAGGTAGGATCCAGGATTACATTGGGCCTTCACTGAGTTGGAAACTATCAGAAAGGGATTATCCCTAGATTGATCTGATTAGGAGGGAGATGAGCACCTTAGTGGCTTAGGATAGATCCAGATTTGGATGATTGTTTTGAGAATGATGATCACAAACATATATTGGGTCCTAAGGGATGAGCTACTAGATTATCTCACTCTAGTTCCTAAGCAAATAATGCAATCAACAGATCAAGGCTATTCATCAGACAACAGATCAAGGAAATTCATCTTATCAACTTATACAACTACTACTAAGGTTACCATCAAGCCTAGCTTGAGGTAGATATGGGAATTTTGAATTGGTTATACTTTGGAGTAAGATAAGGACCATCTTGGAAAGAAAATGTTTTAATAAAGGTTTTTGGAAATCTAGGGATAAGAGTAGCTAGGAGTTCTGTCTTGAAAACATAAGGAGATTATACTTAGGTCTCCATAGTTTTGTTAATAGACTAGTAGAGTATTTTGTTGTGTCAAAGTTGTCTTGGCTCAGGTTTTGAAATGCCAGAACATTTGAGAATATGAAAGATGAGGCAAGACATTTCTTTTGTAAAATAGCTTTTGTAAACTAGTGTTGAGTTAAGGAGTACCTCACCTAATACACAATCATTTGCATACACTCAAGCAAACAAGTAAGCATACATTGCAACACTTAGCAAGAAAAAGTTTTCCCCCTAATTTTTGCCTTCTAGTAGCAAATCTGGGTTGCTGAAATTGGGATGTTACAGTCCTTTCCCCCTTAAAATAATCTCGTCCCGAGATTAGGGAGGAGTATGTTTGGGGTGATAACATCTGCTTGACAATTTCAGCGATGGAAGTATAGGATGCTAACAAGTTTTCCAACAAACAAGCATGGTCAGTTACGGGCCAGAGCTAAGTGGCTTTGGATTAAATGAGTGGAAAAGACGCAGTCTTTTCCCCTTAGGACGATTCTACGTAAGATTATCATCAGCGGGGTCCTTTCTTCTTGTAGTGAGACGGCGAGTGGAGCCTTCTCCAGTCTTTTCTTCTTGATGTCCGCCTTTCTGCTTTCTTGGTCTTGAGACACCAGGAGTGGTGGATGGACGATCGACCTTGGAGTAGATGACTTCCCTGAAGTATCTTCTAATTATGGGGAAATGCCGATTGTCGTCCTTCTTGCAGGGTCGATGATTCGGATTCCGCAGGGGTGGTCATCACTTGACGACCACTAGTGTTCGAGTCCAGGGTTCTATCAGGGTTTTGGGCGGGAAAGACGCAGTCTTTCCCCCTTAGAGCGATACTAGGGGTTTCCGGTGGAGTCATCGACTTCCTTCATTGGAGTCGTATGCTAATGCTGGGGGATGTTACTGCACCTTTAATCCTGAGGTGGTTACCTTCTATCGACCTTGTACCGCTTCGTGGGAGGCGTCGATGCCACTTCTTGAAGTAATAGTCGTAGCAGGAGAGGCGTTTAACTAGCTTCCGGGTTAATTAGTTCTGAGCTAAGTAGGGGTCCAATAGGTTGAGGATTGTCGTTGGCTATTGGCGGTCTCGGAATGCAGTCCTTTAGAAAAGGGGTCTCTTCGGGTTCGGTCTGATACAACGTCGTGGGTAAAACACGCAAAGAAGGGCATTATTCTTGCATACCATCCAACAGGGTCCATCCAGAGTTCAGCAGATTTGTGCCGGCCAATGGCGAAAGTACTTGACGCCTTCTGAACAGGTTTTCGAGACAATCCATCACTTGCTAGAGTTTAGAAAAGTGAGTGGGTAGGGTACGAAGGACTATGTCGAGTGTGCTCATTGAATCTTGTAGCCGTCCTTGGGTTGGGTACCAACTTTAGTTACTATATTTACTCGGGGGTATGAGGGACATTCAACTCTTCAACAGTGAGGGACGTGCCTTCTCTGTGTTTTCTTTGAAAAGTGGATCTCCCGGGGTGGTGTATTTAAGAGGGGTTAATATTTGTGAAGGGGATAATTCTTCATTCTCCGTCTCAGGGTTTGTAGATTCGGAAGTATTTTCAGTGGGTTGTTAGTAGCAAAAGCAGATAAGGGGGGTTTCACGACGTCTTTAGAGAAGCTCGATGCTTTTGGGTTTCTTTATTATCCTTGGAGGGTAGTATTGGCGGCGTCGGGTAGTCTTGTTGTCTTAATTCTGAACGTCTCGGTTGCTGGGAGGATCGAGCAGACTTATGGAGATTGTTGATGATGTCTGTGTTCTGTTCCTCTGACGACTCTTAAGGTGGTGTTTGGAGCAGGTTCTTGGATTAGAGATCTTCTGGTATTATCTTCTCATTTTTGGTCTTCTGGAATTGAGTGGAAAGACACAGTCTTTCCACCATAGAGCTTTACTTGGGGTCATCGAGGTTGGGGGTAGATCCTTCATCTTGGATCAAGGCGTGACGCTTGAGTTGAGATCCTCGAGTGATGCCTTATTGTGACTACCTTCCTATGGTGGCTACCTAACGCATCCGTAAGGGTTAAGTCGGGGTAAATTTAGCGGTTAGCGACGCTTCTCCTTGGTCCTTAGTCGGTGTGGAGGAGAATTAGCTTCCGAGGGGTTGTCTTTACTTGTACACTTTGTGATTCTTTGGACCGATGACAGAGTAGACTTGTTGTCTTCGATATCCTTATCTTCAGAAAATTTTGGGAGTGTTTGTGGTATGGCGAGGACTTCTAGTTGGCTCGTTAGAGGGTCGAATAGGGTTGCTGCTCATTTTGGTCGATTAGGACTAAAGCATGAATATGGTTTGTCAGAGGTTTCTTTATGTGGCCATCCTGCTGAGGAGAGGTTTCCAGCTATGGGGTTGCGAGGGTTAGCATCGGGATACACCAAGAAGGTGGTCATACAACAGGATCGAGTGATTCGAGGCAGACAAGCAACACATTTCAAGCATCACAAAAGAAGATGGCAAGCAAACAAGGCGTACCATAAGTACTAAGGGGGTGACTACACGCCATAAGGGAAATCCTATATTAGGGATGCTAATTCTAAGTACGAACGTTATGAGGGTCTTGACTTCTGTCTTGCCATTTTTTGTCGTCAGTGCTATACTTGATCAATTTGGGAGCAATGGAGGACTTCGTTGGTAAGGCGATCTTGTAGTGTCTTTTGTCGTCGATAGCTCCTTTGTTTTGCTTGTCTCGATGTCTCGTCATTCAGGGATCTCCGTATTCATAGTCTCTAAGTCAGACTTTGTTTTTGAAAACAGAACCTTTGAAGTAGACGAGATATAGAGTAATCCATTTTCAAATTGTTTAAGTCAGAGAAGATGAGTTAAGCAATCTTTCAAAAAGCATTTTGGGAAAATAGTTTGCAAAAACCAGTGTTTTTAGAAATAGGGGGTTGTCCTGTTTAACGTCCATGCTAACTAAGGTCTCCTATAGTCAGGATGGCTCTAATACCAAGTCTGTGGCACCCCCGGATTTACGGTCCAAGAATACCCATGATGCCTGCAATTCATGTTCCCATGATCAGTGAGCCGCGAGCATAACCGACAAGTATCATTACAACATCCATAAATAACAAATACAAGTACTTACACAAGTGCCATTATGGCTATACAACATCAATAGCGGAAGTCTTCAAGTGTAGAGCCCATGTCATGCCTTAACCTACATGCAACTGACTAGGAAAACGGCCTAGCTCGCATAGACTTCAGCATCTCCATATTTTCTCTCGATCATATGAAAGTCTGGCCAAGTAAATAGCCATGGACAAAGTCGTTTAGTACTTTGAATGTACTCGCAAACCACCTTAAGAGAACAATAGTAACTTATATGCATTATGGCGGTGGTAGGATGGCTCCAGGATAGGTTCTTATAAACTAGTTTCTCTTGTAGATATAGCATATCTCTATACCTTTGTTGAAAAACTTTTGTAAAACATTTTGGAAACCTTTTTGAAAGGTTTAAGAAAACACTAGGATTGGGTCACCCATTTGTTTTTCCTTTAGGTCAACTCATGACCAAAAGCCTTCCTCCTTTTTCCGACCATCCCATGGTCAAAACATTTCCAAGCCATTGCTTTTTTCGAAGTCCTTTTTGAAAAAAAAACAGCACCGCTCTACAAAAACCTTCCCAACCGTCCATGACCATGGACACGGCTATTCGTATAGATTTACACTCTATAGAGGTTGTACACTTTACGCACACCATCCGATTACCCGTTCCTGATCTACACCGATCGTGGGTCGAATAACCGGTCAAGACCTTCTGGATGCCCTCTCCAATACATGTGAACAGGGAAGCCCTATATAGTCACAAGCCAACCGGAGCGCGTTTTGCACCTCGCAGGGTGTGAGATTTCAATGAGGGGTTCATAGTATCGTCTGGACGCCATTAGACGGTATTTACCTACTCTAGACCGATGTTTCACATGGGCCTTTACAAGAGAAATATCAGCCTCCGGGGATTTGTTCTCCCCTGTAGTAGTTCGAGGCACCTATACCGGGTTAGACAAACTTCCAGCCTAGCCCCGTCCCATTCCAGAGTAATGTGGTTGCACGGGTTAATTGTTCTAGCAAAACTGCAAAGAACCGGGTGCGTTTTTGTAAACATTTTTCCTCCATCATTCGTCCGACCATTTTGTAAATAAAAACCTTTATCCTTTTGAACATCACTTGGTAGGCCAATCCTCCCAAGGTTTTCTCATAAAAAAAATTTGTAAACCTTTTTCCAGGGGTCTTCCCATCCTATACTTTTGCTTCGTCTAAAATGGGATCTCCAAGGGGTTATGGTGTTAAGTCACCATCTATCATGCTAGGGGAAGGTAGGTATCATAAAAGTGGGTTGTACCTAATGGTACTAAGGGGTAATGGTTTGGAGGAGGCAAACATTCCCCACATAATATAATATAGTAAAACAGTGCAATTTGCATATACGAGTAGATAAAACATGCATATATAAAATAATAGGACAAGGCGTATGAGAAAGAAGGTGGCTTGCCTGTGACTAGCAGACGTTCCGTGACTTCTTTAGAATACCAGAATACCGAATACAATAATAATAATATCCCGATGCTTCCTTGTTCTCGGTGTCACATAATCGCAACTATCACCGTCATCGAGCAACATGCAAGAAAACAACACCACAATCAATACAATGCATACCAACACCAAATCGCACAGCAAGAAATGTACAAATGAAGCTTATTGATCAGTAGATGTTGAGGATTTGCTTGGGGATACAAGGGAAATGCTTGGGTTGCATTTGTGCGTTTTCTATTATGATTTATAATCCAAAACTAACTAGATAGGGGTTTTTAGAGAAAGGTCAAGTTCTGAATGCTAAAATTGAGTAAATATGATATCATCATATAGATATTGATAAAATGAAACCAACGGAAGTGGTTTCACTATTTTATCAATTACCATTGATTTATAATGGATTTTATAGTGATTAAAACTCTAGTTTTAGGAAATAATTCACCAGAACAGTTTTGGAGTTCCAAAAATTAATTCCTTGGGAAATTAGATAGTATTTGATGTACTGATTCACTGAGAGTTGGATTAACCTCAAAACAATTATCAGAATGCACTCAGGAAAACCCCAAAGGTACTACTATATGTTTTTTCTTTTTCACCAGAATAAATATATTAGTGATTTTTAGTTTATTCCAAGGATACAAGTTAGGTATGGGCAATAACTTTCTATAGAAATTGGAATCACCCTTTTTGGATAAACAGAGCTACCATGGTGAATTTATTCATGAAATAACCATGTACGGAAGTTATTAGTTAACCAAAATTCAAAGAAGCCTCAATAAAAACTAGGCTCCTGGGGTTTGATAAGTATGGGTAAGTAGATGAACAGAGAGTTGGAATTAGGTCAAAACTCAATTTGCTTTGACCTAGAGAATTTTCTAAAGACCTAAATTTCCTCAAATTGTTATTTTCACCAGGGGCAAGCTAGGAAGCCACTTTAGGTGGGACCAAGGGGGAATGTAAGGTATCAAAGATGTACTTCAGCACAAAGAGGTTTCAAACCATTTGGAGTTTTAAAACTATATTGAGAAATAAAAGAGTGCTTTAGATACTTTCTAGTATTATTTTTAATAGATAATATCTATAGATTATTTGGATTCAAAACTTGTTCTGCATGTTTTATAAAACCCTCAGGAACATGTGAAAATTTATATTTTAACAAAAGTGGTCATTTTCCATTTTATTATTGAATTAAACCTATTGGTAAAATCACGATAGAATAAGCTGATAAAAAGAAAATGGGAAACTCCTCGCGGGCTGGGATCTGGGGGATAGTTGGGCCAAGGGGTAGATTCAGCCCACCTATGAAGGAGCCATACGCGGGAGAATAGGGTTTGAAACCCCAGGGCCGAGCCCAGCGGTCAGCCGCACGTGGCCGTGAAGAGGTATCAAGGGACAGGGGCCGTTGGATTAGAATTAGATGGACGATCGATGGCCTTCTTCCTTGCAGAGAGCAGGACGACGGGGATGAAACCCTAGGTCACACGGGGTGTGGATGGGGAGCTCACCAGAGACGGTCTGAGGTGATGGGAGGCAGCGGAGGGGATGGGGGACTTGATGGCGAGCACAACGAGGGGCGGGACGATGGGGTTCTTTCACGGAGGTCGGCACGGCCTATGCGTCTCTGGATCAAGATTGGGTACCCGCCGGAGAAGCTCGGGGGAGGCGTGCATGTCGACGGAGAGGCGACTAGGAGGATGCGGCGAGGTCGTGTAGGGCGCAGGGATGATCTTGGCGGGGATGCAGAAGCTCGATCGACCCGAACTCGCTGGAGGGAGCTTCCTTCGGGTGGATGCCGACGGTGGTGCCCTCCGGACCTTCCTGGAACAACAGAGAGCAAGGGGAGATAGGTTAGGTCATGGAGGTCAGAAATCAGCAGAGAGAGAAAGGGGAGTGTCTTGGGGCGATGACATGCTCAACCCTTCGAGGAAGGCCGAGAGGAGCTTCTCTCCTTTCCCATGGCGATAGCGAGCCAGAGATCTGGATCTGGAGCTTGGGAAGGGGTAGATGGAGGGGAGGGAGGTGAAATGATCCAGTGGGGGAGTGCTGGCTTGATTCATTTCCTTAAAAACCAAGGGACCAAGGTCCATTGTGAGCTTTGTGTAGGGAGTCTTGGGGTGGAGGTCCTGTCCATGGGTTGGGAAAGGGGGACGGTGGAGAGGGGTGGAGGTGTTCTCTGAGGTCGTGCTGAGGGCAGAGGGACAGTGGGGCTGCCTTCCTACACTCAAATTCCCAAGGTAGGGAATAAAGTTTGATCCTCCCTCTCTCATTCCAAGCACTAGTGACAAGGGAGGGGTGTGCTACAGTAGCTTGGCTATAGTGCACGTCTAGAGGGTGTCATGGTTGTTGTGGAGGAGTGCTTGTGAAGATTGGATGGGATTTGAGTTGGTTTGGATCAAGTTTTGATTTATTTTCCATGGGCTGTGAAGGAAGTTGAAAAGTTGCATTAGGCAAGGTGATAAAAAGATACTGGTGTGTGTATAGGGTCATTGCATAACCCTAAGAATTATTTAGGATTTTTCTAATGATTAAAGGTGCACTTACTCAAATATTCAAAAAGTCCAGAAGTAGTTTCTAGAAGCTTATTTGATAATTTTACATTGGTCGGGGTTTGTTTTTGATGTGAAATGGTCCTAAATACCATATTACACATTGGAGAATTTTTTTGGAATTTATGGATATGGAAAATTATTTTTAAGGAATTATTTCTTGTTTCTGCCATTTAAGAAAAAGGGCAAAAAGAAATAATAAAGAATCCCAAAAATATTTATTTTTGAGATGGGAGGATAGAGTATGATGTATAGAAATCAAATTCGCATTCAATTTGCAAAGTGATGTGGAGAAGAACAAACTTACCTATATAGACAAGGATTTTGAGAATCTTGCAAGATAATGAATTTAAAAGTTTGATTATCCAAATAAATGGGAGAATTATTTGGGGATGGTTATACTCAAAGGTAGATGTTGTATATTTTATTTATACCTCAAAGCTAACTTGATTTTTGAATAATTGTGGTGACGAAGGATGGAAACTAGATTTGGGAGAATCTAGGGTTTGGATAATTTTATACCACCTAAACATGGTTGGATTAGTGAGCTCATAGCTCACCTTGATACAAGGGGTATATGGATGGATAGACAAGGTTATGTAGATGATCATGGAAGCAAGAGTTGAGATTGGTTGGATTTGAGGTGTTTTAGGGGTGATGGCAAACTTTGTTGAAAATAAGGCTGCCATAACAGAGTTGTCATGATTCCTCATAAACCATGGGGGTTTAGGAAGCACAAAGCTCCAATGTAAACAAGTGAGGTATGGATTCATATACCATGGTGAGTAGATCATAACCATGCAAAGAGTTGGTCAATGGGAGGTAGCATATAGATGTGAGCTTCTGCCAAAGTAGGCAAGATGATAAGATTTACAGAAAAGACTATTATCTTGACTACAAAACCATCATGGATGAGTGGCAACCAGAAGGGTTAACCCAAGGGAAAGATTGGGCTTTGGTAGTAATAATGAGTTACTACCAGGTGGTTCAATTACATTCTCAAGAATGCATATAAGTTGGAAAAAGTAGAGCTCCATACATTTAATCTAGATAAGGAAATCCAGACTAAGGCATTTTGGCAGATTTAGGGTTTTTGTCTAGATTACAAGTGTAGGTGATTTTGAGTTAGAGGTATGTTCCAAACTCGTGATCAAGGAGATGATGATGAAGTGTTAATTAAGTAGGTAGGATCCATGCTTACATTGGGCCTTCACTAAGATGGAAACTATTAAAAAGGGACTATCCCTTGATTGATCTGATTAGGAGGGGAGATGATCACCTTAGTGGCTTAGGATAGATCCATATTTGGATGCTTTCTTTGAGAATGATGATCACAAACATATATTAGGTCCTAAGGGATGAGCTACTAGATTAGCTCACTCTAGTTCCTAAGCAAACAATGCGATTAGCAGATCAAGGCAATTCATCTTATCAACTTATCCAATTACTACTAAGGTTACCATCAAGCCTAGATTGAGGTAGATATGGGCATTTTGAATTGGTTATACTTTGGAGTAAGATAAGGACCATATTGGTATCTCTAACAAGATTGGAAAGAAAAGGTTTTAATAAAGGTTTTTGGAAATCTAGGGATAAGAGTAGCTGGGAGTTTTGTCTTGAAAACATAAGGAGATTATACTTAGGTATCCATAGTTTTGTTAATAGACTAGTAGAGTATTTTTTTGTGTCAAAGTTTTATTGGTTCAGGTTTTGATATTCTAGAACATTTTTGAATATGAAAGATGAGTCAAGACATTTCTTTTGTGAAATAGCTTTTGTAAAATAGTGTTGAGTTAAGGAGTACATCACCTAATACACAATCAGTTGCATACACTCAAGCAAACAAGTAAGAAGACATTGCAACACTTAGCAAGAGAAAGTTTTTGTTCCCCCTATTTTTGCCTTCTGGACAGCAAATCAGGGTTGCTGAAATTGGGATGCTACAGGCTGCTCCCGAGGGCAGTTTGCAATTCCTCCAGGTGATTGTCCCATAGTTGACCCTTTTTGTAAAGGAACCCCAGAATTTGAGGGAGCTGATCCCTTATAAGTAGTCATGAGAACTCCCACACCAGAGTAGCAAACTTCAAATCCAGCCCTGTCCCATTCCAGAGTAATGTGGTTGTACGGGTTAATTGTTCTAGCAAAACTGCAAAGAACCGGGTGTGTTTTCATAAACCTTTTTACTGCATCTTTTTTCCATCCTTTTTGTAAAACAAAACCTTTTCATTTCTTGAACTTCTCTTGGTAGGTCAAACTTCACCAAGGTTTTTCCATAAAAAAAATTTGTATTTTTTCTGAGTTCTTCCCATCCTATAGTTTTGCTTCGGCTAAAACGGGGTTTCCAAAGGGGGTATGGTGGTATACACCATCTACCATACTACTAACGAGTAGGCGTCGTCAAGGCGATTTTACTTACTAATACAAATGTGTAATGGTTTGGAGGAGCCAAGCCACTACCACATATAGCTCATTATATATTATTCAAACAATGCAGTTTTATAAATAGTAGGTAAAACATGCATAAGTAAAACAGTAGGACAAGGGCTTATGAGAAAGAATGTGGATTGCCTATGATCAGAAATATGGCATATATTTCCCTAGACTTCTTCTTTAGATAACCAAGAATACCAATAATAATAATATCTCTTCTTCTTATCATTAATACAATCGCAACTATCGCCATCGTCGAGTATACATGCAAACAAGCAAAGCCACAATCAACACAGGGCATACAAGCACCAATACAAATCAACAACACTTTATTTAGTTCAGTAGGTTTTTACCAATTGGGACTAAAGCAATTCATTTCATTTTAGTTGCAATTGTGGAATTACTATTAAGATTAGAGGCCACAACTATCTATTCAAGGGGTTTTAAGAAAAGTCCAAGTTATGTATGATATCAATATGTAAAAATGATAACACAGATTGGTGATACGTTTCAAATGTATCTATAATTTTTGATGCTTCATGCTTGTTTTGCGCCAACTATCTTATGTTTTGACTACACTTTTTGGCATTTTTATGAATTTTATGGAACTAACATATTAACAAGTGCCATAGAGCCAGTTTCCTATTTTATGTTGTTTTTGGTTTTAGAAAAACTAGTAAAGAAATATTTTCGGAATTGGACGAAACAAAAGCTGAAGTTCCTATTTTTTCCGACACGACACGGTGTCTGGAGGAGAAGGGGAGACGCACCCCATGGCATCCACACCTAGTCAAGGAACGGCCAGGGGCGTGCCGACCTAGGGTGTGGGCCCCCTGGCGCTCCACCGGCCTCACCTCTTTGCCTATATAAATCCCTCGAGATGAAAACCCTAAAGACAAGATCAGAATTCCACAAAAAGTTCCGCAGTGCCGCCGCCACCGAAGACGAGATTCGGGGGATAGAAGTCTCTGTTTTGGCACCTTGTCGGGACAGGAAATTGCCCCTGGAGCCATCTCCATCGACTCCACTGCCATCTCCATCGCCGTTGTTGACTCCCATGATGAGGAGGGAGTAGTTCTCCCCCGAGGCTAAGGGCTCTACCAGTAGCTATGTGTTCATCTTTCTCTCCATGGTGTGATCTTATTGTGATAATGAGCTTTGTAATCTAGTTGAATAAGTAGATCCTACTCTTTGTCTATTATTCTACTCAAGTTCTTTTATTAACGTGATCTCCGGAGAAACCTTGTCCCACGTTTGTGAAGGTGACAGTGTGCGCACCGTGTGTGGCTCTTAGGCTAAAGATTACAGAAATACTTATCATGAGTTATAATTTGAGTTGGATGTCTCTATGAAATTGTGGTGTTTGTCTGGAACCATCTAGCGCTCAAGGTGACAGTGTGGGGTTACCTAGATGGGGAATGCAAACTTTAAGGTGTGCTTTTATAGCCCTTAGCGGTAAATTGGTGTTCGTTATCCAACCGGAGAGTAGTTCAGGGTAGCATAACGAAGATAAGATATTTATGTGTTCAATTATATTATCATTGTTGAGAGTGTCCACTAGTGAAAGTATGATCCATAGGCCTTGTTTCTAAGCATTAAAACACTGTTTACAACCAGTCCTTCTACATGTTTGCTTGCTACCATTTTTATTTCAGATTGCAATTACCACTTATAATCATCCATATTACATGTATTTCACCATCTCTTTGCCGAACTAGTGGGCCTATACACCTGACAAGTGTATTGGGTGTGTTGGGGACACAAGGGACTTCTTGTATCTTAATTGCAGGGTCACTTGAGAGGGATATCTTTGACCTCATACTCCATGAGTTCAATAAACCTTGTGATCCACTTAAGGGAAACTTCCTGCTGTTCTACAAACCTCTGCACTTGGAGGCCCAACACTGTCTACAAGAATAGAAGCGTGCGTAGACATCAAGCTCTTTTCTAGCGTTGTTGCCGGGGAGGTAAGGTAAAAGGTACTCACATCCTCTGGCTACTAAGCTATCTTCTAGTACTGTTTCTGGTGTGTGAGTGCTCGAAGTTATTTGCTTTAGATCATGCAATTATATATTTTTCTTGTTTTAATTTTCACTAGTTAGGCTTAATGGAAAACAAAAAAATTAGAGAGCTTTATAGTATTTTTCCTGAGTTAGGACATGAAGAGTTTGAAGAGAAAATTAAAAAACCCATGGAACTTTCTTTGCATGCTAATAGCAATGTTATTAGTATGAATTTTTTGAACACCATTGTTGCTAATGCTATGGAAATGTCTAAGCTTGGGGAAGCTTGTTTTTATGAAAATGATGTTTTCGTTCCCCAGCCTTAGAGGAGAAAATTTGCTCTGATGATACTTTATCTCCCATATGTCGTAATTCTAATGATGCTTGTGATATTTTAAATCCACATATTGAAATTGTCCCTTTTAAAATATCTATGAAAATTGTTGAACATGTTATGAATAACTGCTATTTTGGAGATGGAACTGTCCATCCCTCTGATCATTTACTCTCTATACATGAATTATGCGAGTTGTTCAAGTGTGCATGTATTTCAATGGAACAACTTAAGAGGAAGCTATTCTCTTTATCACTTAAGGACACAACAAGGGAGTGCTATGAGCTACTAGATGATCCTCATCATTCGAAGTGGAAGGAACTTGAGTCTCTCTTTTACTCTAAATTTTATCCTCCTCATGAAATTCATAAAGATAGGAATTATATTTATAATTTTCATCCTAATGATGGAGAAAGTATTTCCCAAGCATGGGGGAGATCGAAGTCACTAATGCTCAAATGTCCCATTCATGAGCTCCCCAGTAATATTGTTATTAATAATTTTTATGCAAGGCTTTTAGGACATTACAAGGAATATCTAGATGCCTGTTTAGAGGGATCCTTCACAAGTAAGGAGGTAAAAGCTAAGTGGGAGCTTCTTGAAACAATTCAAAGCAATACCGAAGATTGGGATAACGACAAAGGTAAAGAACTGGGTATAAACTATGAGTAGGATTGCATTAAGTTTTTCGCTGAAACTGCTGATTTTCAAGAGCTTAGTGCTAAATATGGTCTTGATCCTCAAATTCTTGTTGATTATTGTAGAGCCTTTGCTTCTCATATTAATGCTCCTAAATAAAATTGGGACATGTATCATGAACCTTTTATAGACACTTGCATGAAAAATGAAATTGTTATTAATGATTGCAATAATCATGCTCAAACCTCTAAAAGTACTATTTCTTATAAGCATGTTAATTTTTGTGGAGTACTCATACCTTGTGAAAAGAATCAGATTGAAGAAGAATATTGTATCCACCACAGGAATCAAAAAACTAGAACGTGGGATAGGGCTCTAAATGATCTTGGTGAAAAAGTCTGTGCCCTCTATCCTTTTATTTGTGAACTTTGCCATAAAGTGGGTCATTTCAATTTTCAATGCTAAAGCTATGATAATAGCCTTTCTAATCCAATGAGTATTACAACTTCGTATTTTGATGACATGATCACTCCTAATCAACATGATGAACTTACATTATTTTTGGGGTGTGAAGAGTTATCAAGAAAAACTTCTTTGGTAGATATGAGTGCTTTTGATATGAATAGCGTCCTGCATGGTTGTCATCTAAACTATGTTGATATTTTCCGCACAAATACTTACATACAAAAAATTATAGAAGATGCGATTTTACCAAAATATGGCTAGACTAATATATGTTTTGCTCTTATTAATGAAAAGGAGGAATCCTCCAAAGTTTCTTCTATTGTCTCTAACAATAAACTAGGGTATGTGGAGAAGCTTTCTTTCAAGCCTCTCCCTCCTAAAGAGGGGAAGAAGAAGAAGAGGAAGAGTAAAAGGAGAGAGGAAACGGTATTTCCTGCTAAGCATGTTGCTCCTATTTTAGTTTTTGCGGATGATTCTAAACTCAATGATGAACCTATGCCTATTACCTATAGTAGTGATCATGATTGGGAAAAGCACACTATTTTTGATATTGAAAATCTGTTGGGTACCAATTCTAAAAATGATGATGTTGATAATTGTTGTACCATTAGTACTATCCATGTCCCTTCCAATGATGATATGATTACAAATGAACACATTTTAGAAGATAACTATTCTATTTCTTATGATGATACTATACCTCAAATATATGATGATTATAATGATGAATATGATATTCTCAGTCCACCTACTATTGAGGAGAAAATTAATTATGATTACAATATGCCTCCTATATTTGATGATTTATGGTGATGTGAATAATAATGATAGCTATTTTGTTGAATTTGCTCCCACTACAATTAATAATAATGACTATGCTTATGTGGAGAGTAATAATTATTATATGCATGTGGATCATGATAAGAATGTTTTATGTGATAATTATATTGGTAATTTTATTCATGATGCTACTGAAAGTTATTATGAGAGAGGGAAATATGGTTTTATGTATCTCAACAATATTAAGATTCCCCTCTTTATGTTGAAAATTTTGAAGTTCCACTTGTTTTGCTTTCCTATGCTTGTTGCTTTGTGCTTTCATGACTTGTTTCTTTACAAGATTATTTTTCATAGGAAGTGGGTTAGACTTAAATTTGTTTTATATTTTCTTCTTGACGCTCTCTTTTACTTCAATTCATATTTCTTAGGATTTCTATTTTCGAGCCCCTGGTTCATTAGCTGTACTCACTTTTCCCCAGATGCTTAGTTTTTCCTCACTTTTGTCAAGCTCCTATTATGGAACTCCCACATCGGTCTGAAACTCGCTCTCTGTCGGGTCCCGTTAGTGGTTCCTCGTAGTTATGTGCTGACAAGTGGGGTCGCATTCAGGTGGCTCCCATAGTGGACCTTCGCCGTTACGTGTTGACAAGTAGGACCCACTCCCGTTACGTGATGAAAGGTGGGGACACGTTTAGTCGGGTCCAGTAGTGGGACCCTCCATGTTGTGGGGCCGGCTTGTAGATACGTGCGCGTTTTGGGAAATGTGGTGTGGGACCATGTGGGGCGCATATGGTAGATACGTGAACCCTGTCGCCTAAATTGGAAGATTTATTTTTTGTTATTTTTATGATTGGCCTTTTTAAGAGTGCCTTTTCCCCTTTATGTCGCTAAGAGTTGTTATTTTTGCCCAAAAAGGCAACGAATCTAGAGCAGCTTCTCTCTTCATTCATGGTTCCTTTTGGCCCTCGTATTTTACCAATCTGGCAGCAGATCTAACAAGCACCATAAATATGTAGATGAACAGAGCAGATGTAGATAAAGCAGCTAATAAAGGATGATATAGTACGATACTTAAAACAGGTTCGATAATTAGGCTGCTCAGCAGCAGCATCTTACAAGTTCAACACAAACAACAAAATATCAGTGTCTCTTAAGTGTGTCACCCTACGGTTCGTGAATAATGCGGACATGATCGAGACCCTTCTCGGATCAATAATCAGAAGCGGGATCTGGAGACCCATACTGACTCCCACACATTCGACGATGACTTTCTTGTGATCGTCGGAACCTTTTACGCTAGTATCTTAATCCCTTTGTTTCATGATATATTACATGTCCGAGATTCGATCATCGGTATCTCCATACCTAGTTTGATCTTGTTATCGACATGCACTCTTTTCTCGTTCCCGTGATATAACATTCTAGTGATCAAATCACTTGCTTGCAAGCTAATCAATGTTCTATCACCAAGAAGGCCCAGAGTATATCTATCCGTCATCGGGATGAACAAATTCCACTCTCGATCCATGAGCCTCAACATAACACTTTATTAGTTCTGAATCCATCTTTATAATCACCCTGTTACGGTGTGACGTTTGATGTTATCAAGAAACTCTTCCGGTGTTAGTGATTGACATGATCTCATGGTCTAAGGATTAGGATCACTTTGTAAGTTGTTATAGAAATATAAACTCAATGACTTTGATCGTAATGCTATACTTCGGATGAATGTTCATCACACCATTACACTAATGTTGTGATCCCGTTATTAACAACATCCAATGTCCATGATCAGGAAACCTTGATCATCTTGTTAATCAACGAGCTAGTTTATGAGAGAGGCATAACTAGGAACTTTCTATTTGTTTATTAAACACACATGTATTAACGTTTCCGTATTAATACAATTATAGCATGCAAAATAAACATCTATCATATACTTGGAATACACATAATAAACACTTTATTATTGCCTCTCAGGGCATATTCCCTTCAGTCTCCCACTTGCACTAGAGATAATAATCTAGTTACATAGTGATAAATCTAACACCCATTGAGTTCTGGTGTTGATCATGTTTTGCTCTAGGGAGAGTTTTAGTCAACGGATCTGCTACATTGAGATCCGTATGTACTTTAAAAATCTTTATATCTCCATCCTTGACATGCTCGCGGATGGAGTGAAACCGGCGCTTAATATGCTTGGAATGCTTGTGAGACCTTGGCTCTTTGGCATTGGCAATGGCACCATTGTTGTCACAATAGATCACCATTGGGTCCAACGCGTTTGCAACCACTCCTAGTTCGGATATGAACTCCTTCATCCAAACTGCTTCCTGAGCCGCTTCTGAAGCAGCAACATATTCGGCCTCCGTTGTTGATCCCGCTACCACAGGTTGTTTGGAGCTCCTCCAACTAACCGCTCCGCCATTCATGAGAAATACGTATCCGGATTGAGACTTAGAGTCATCCGGATCGGTGTCAAAGCTAGCGTCAACATAACACTTAGCGACGAGCTCTTCTTGACCTCCGTATACAAGAAACATATCCTTAGTTCTTCGTAAGTACTTAAGGATATTCTTGACCGCTATCCAGTGTTCTAAACCTGGATCCGATTGGTACCTACTAGTCAAACTAATAGCATGTGCCACATCCGGTCTTGTACATAGCATGGCGTACATTATAGAGCCTATGGCTGAAGCATAGGGGACTTTGTCCATTATCTCTCTTTCTTCCGCCAAAGCCGGACTTTGAGTCTTACTCAATGTCTTGCCTTGCAACATAGGTAAGAACCCCTTCTTACTTTCGTCCATTTTAAACTTCTTTAAAATCTTATAAAGGTATGTACTTTGCGATAGCCCTATTAGGCGCCTAGATCTATCTCTATAGATCTTTATGCCTAATATGTATGACGCTTCATCTAGGTCCTTCATTGAAAATTTGCTGTTTAGATAACTTTTAACACTGTTTAAAAGATCTATATCATTTCCGATCAATAATATGTCATCCACATATAATATCAGGAATGCCACATTGCTCCCACTCACTTTCTTGTAAATACAAGCTTCTCCATAAGTTTGGACAAATCCAAACTCTTTGATCACCTCATCAAAGCGGAGATTCCAACTTCGTGATGCTTGCTTCAATCCATAGATGGATCGCTGAAGCTTGCACACCTTGTTAGCATCCTTAGGATCGACAAAACCCTTTGGTTGTATCATATACAACTCTTCCTCAATATTACCATTGAGAAACGCGGTTTTTTACATCCATCTACCATATCTCATAATCGAAATATGCAGCAATTGGTAACATAATCCTAACTGACTTTAGCATCGCTACGGGAGAGAATGTCTCATCGTAGTCAACTCCTTGAATTTGTCGAAACCCCTTTGCAACAAGTCGAGCTTTATAGACGGTAACATTACCATCAGCATCAGTTTTCCTTTTGAAAATCCATTTGTTCTCCACGGCCTTTCGGTCGTGAGGTAATTCCACCAAGTTCCAAACTTGATTTTCATACATGGATTCCATCTCGGATTTCATGGCTTCTAACCATTTGTTGGAATCCGGGCTCATCATCGCTTCTTCATACGTCGCAGGGTCATCATTTTCATCAACCATGAAATTCATGACAGGATTTCCGTACAGGTCGGGAGCTGCACGCGTCCTGTTTGACCTGCGAGGTTCGGTAGTACTCTCTTTCGGAGTTTCATGATCATTATCATTAGTTCCCTCTTCAACAGGTGGAGCCAACTCCGGAACAACTTCCGGCGCTGCGCTACTCGCCATACTTTGAAGAGAAGGTTCAATAACCTCTTCGAGTTCTACCTTCCAACTACTCACACCTTTCGCGAGAAACTCCTTCTCTAGAAAGGATCCATTCTTGGCAACAAAAACCTTGCCCTCGGATCTGTGATAGAAGGAATACCCAATAGTTTTCTTAGGGTATCCTATGAAGACACATTTTTCCGCTTTGGGTTCGAGTTTATCCGGTTGATGTTTCTTCACATAAACATCGCACGCTGTGGTGTTCCGACAGGTGTGAGTTGTGAAACAATTCCACACTCTTTCATGTGAGTGCTAAACTCGTAACTTAGATACTCACCTCCACGGTCGGACCGTAGAAATTTGATCTTTCTATTACGATGATTTTCCACTTCATTCTGAAATTCCTTGAACTTTTCAAAGGTTTCAGACTTGTGTTTCATCAAGTAGATATAACCGTATCTACTCAAATCATCCGTGAAAGTAACAAAATAACGATATCCACCTCGCGCCGACATACTCATTGGACCACATACATCAGAATGTATGATTTCCAATAAATCTGTCGCCCGTTCCATTGAACCGGAAAACGGCGTTCTAGTCGTCTTGCCCATAAGGCATGGCTCACATGTATAAAATGATTCAAAATCAAGTGATTCCAAAAGTCCATCCGAATGGAGCTTCTTCATGCGTTTAATGCCAATATGACCTAGACGGCAGTGCCACATCTATGCGGATATATCATCATTTAGTTTAATCTTTTTAGCATCAACATTATGAATATGTGTAACATTATCATCGAGATCTAATAGAAATAAACCATTCATCATCGGTGCATGACCATAAAAGATTTCATTCATATAAATGGAACAACCATTGTTCTCGGATTTAAATGAATAACCACTTCGCATCAAACACGATCCAGATACAATGTGCATGCTCAATGCAGGCACCAGATAACATTTATTCAAGTTTATAACTAATCCCGACGGCAAGTGGAGAGGCAGCGTTCCGACGGCGATCACATCAACGCTTGATCCATTTCCGACACGCATCTTGACCTCACCCCTTGCTAGCGGTCGCTTGTTCCGCAGCCCCTGATTCGAGTTACAAATATTAGCAACTGAACCGGTATCAAATACCCAGGTGCTACTGCGAGCACTAGTCAAGTACACATCAATAACATGTATATCATATATACCTTTGTTTGCCTTGCCGGCCTTCTTGTCTGCCAGATACTTGGGGCAGTTGCGCTTCCAGTGGACAGTCCCCTTACAATAGTAGCACTCGGAATCAGACTTAGGTCCAACTCGGGGTTTCTTTTCAGGCGCGGCAACAGGCTTGCCGCCCTTACTACCCTTCCGTTTTCCCTTCTTGTCTTTCTTGAAACCAGTGTTCCTACTAATCATCAACACTTGATGTTCCTTTTTGATCTCCACTTCTGCAGTTTTAAGCATTGACAGAAGCTCGGGGAGAGACTTCTTCATGCCTTGCATATTATAGTTCATCACAAAGCTCTTATAGCTAGGTGGCAGAGACTGCAGAACACGATGGATGCCTAAGTCAATGGGAATCGATATTCCCAAGGACACAAGCTTATCGGCGTAACCCGACATCTTGAGTACATGCTCACTAACGGAGCTGTGCTCTTCCATCATGCAGCTAAAGAACTTTTCTGAAGCGTTGTAGCTCTCTACAGCAGCATGTGTGTCGAAAATCATTTTCAATTCACCCATTGTATCAAAAGCATTGCCATTTTCGAAACGCTTTCGAAGTTCCGGCTCTAGCCCATACAATATGCCGCAATGAACTAAGTTGTGGTCCTCCTGACGAGTCTGATAGACATTCTTCTCCTCGCCAGGGGCATCATCAAAAGGTGGGGGGCCTAACGGAGCTTCTAGCACGTATTGCTTTTGTGCAGAAGAGAGGAGAATCCTCAAATTCATGGCCCATTCGGTAAAGTTTCTACCGTTCGTTGCTAGTTTCTCTTTCTCCATGAACACATTGAAATTAAAAGCAGGTGGTGCCATCTACAACAGAATTTGTAAAGTTTAGACTAAGTGTATGATAGATTGAGTTCAACTAATCCATATTACGAATGAACTCCCACTCAAAAACGACATCCATCATGCCTTTTTGGCGATTACATGAACCAAATCCACTATACCAAGTCCGATCATCACGTGAGTCGGTATAGCTTCAAAGGCGAGCATCAAATGGGCATCATATCAACTATATGACTCATGCTTAACCTTTCGGTCCGTGTTCCGAGGCCATGTCTGTACATGCTAGGCTCGCCAAGTTAGAACCTTAGTATTCACGTGTGTAACTGTTTTACACCCGAAATATGGTCGTGGATCCAAGAACACCCGATCATCACGTGATGTCTTGGAGCGACGAAAACATAATCGGTGCATACTAAAGGAAGAACACATTCTTATCTTGATATTTAAATGAGGGATCATCTTATTATGCTAACAAAGAGCTAAACAAGCAATATAAGATGCTATCAAACATCATATGTTTATTAGTGAAATGATATGGTTCCCGCAGATGATCTCTATCATGTGCACCGTGGTATGATCACTATCATACCTATATGTGTGAATCCAAGGTCTATGGAGTTTACATGCTATGTGTGTTGTAAGAGTATCATCTCATACTTCTACTTACAACACTACAATATCATAACACTAGCCCAGCAACAATCTAAACTAGACGCCTCTAATTTATCCATTGCAAGTTTTACGTGGCTTAGGGCTTTCGAGATAGAACCATTCTTACCTACGAACATGAACCACAACGAGGATAATCAAATTGTTGACAACTCGCTTGAAAAATAGATATTGACTATAGTAGGAGAAACAGACACCCGCTAGCCACTTATGCAAACTAGTTGCATGTCAAGCGTGGAACAGGTCTCATGTGCGAGGACATGTAAAGTTTGTCCGGGCCGCTTCATCCCACTATGCCACCAATATCCAAAATTACAACAAAGGAGGAACAACATGATCATCATCGCCCACACACTCATATGTGTACTACCCGTGTAAAGTATCTAGGCATAGATCCGACTCTGATACCACTATAGGGTTCGCAACATAGAAAACAAAATTTTTCCTACGATGGGAACTACGTACCAAGATCTATCTACTAGATACAAACAACGGGCGGATGTATATCCGTAGAGAACATACCCTTGCAGACCGACAAAGCTTAACGAGTTCAACTCGTGGTTGATGTAGACGATCTCTTGCCGATCTCAAGATCGAGAGGAAGTCCTAGCGCCGCAAATCAGCAGCGCATCCGTGCTCGCACACACGTTCGAGGCACCGAGCAACCTCCGCCTCCTCGCTCCAGCGATGCAGCGGAAGCACAACTCTTTCTTGCCGAATAGCCACCGGGAACATGTATCTCGCTAGTCCGAGACCATGGGGGATAAAAATTCTAGAGGGGGAGAGAGATCCTTCACGAGGAGGTGTGAGAGACAAGTGAGGAGGGGGACTCCTTTTATAGGAGGAGGGGGGAACCCCAAGGGGGTGGCCGGCGCATGGGGGCTGCCCCCTTGCCCTCCCCTCTTCATCTGGGTGGACACTCCACTCACAAATCTCCTTTAAATTCCCTCCACTCAAAAGTCCACTCAAATTCCCATTAAATTTCCACCAAATTTAATGCAAACTCTCATTAAATAAAACTCTTTTATTTTATGCAGAATTTTGTCAATTACTTTAATGACAAACATTCACAAATAACCCCTTGCTAGAATTCCATTTCACATGCATAACCACTTTATGCAATTTCACCCGAAAACCTGTTTCGGTATCTAGTGAAATAAATTCCTGCGCTTGTTCATTCTTTCGGCATGAAACTTTTGCTCCAATTGGATATCAGTGTCTCTTAAGTGTGTCACCCTATGGTTCGTGAATAATGCGGACATGATCGAGACCCTTCTCGGATCAATAATCAGAAGCGGGATCTGGAGACCCATACTGACTCCCACACATTCGACGATGACTTTCTTGTGATCGTCGGAACCTTTTATGCTAGTATCTTAATCCCTTTGTTTCACGATATATTACATGTCCGAGATTCGATCATCGGTATCTCCATACCTAGTTTGATCTCGTTACCGACATGCACTCTTTTCTCGTTCCCGTGATATAACATTCTAGTGATCAAATCACTTGCTTGCAAGCTAATCAATGTGATATCACCAAGAGGGCCCAGAGTATATCTATCCGTCATCGGGATGAACAAATTCCACTCTCGATCCATGAGCCTCAACATAACACTTTATTAGTTCTGAATCCATCTTTATAATCACCCTGTTACGGTGTGACATTTGATGTTATCAAGAAACTCTTCCGGTGTTAGTGATTGACATGATCTCATGGTCTAAGGATTAGGATCACTTCGTAAGTTGTTATAGAAATATAAACTCAATGACTTTGATCGTAATGCTATACTTCGGATGAATGTTCATCACACCATTACACTAATGTTGTGATCCCGTTATTAACAACATCCAATGTCCATGATCAGGAAACCTTGATCATCTTGTTAATCAACGAGCTAGTTTATGAGAGAGGCATAACTAGGAACTTTCTGTTTGTTTATTAAACACACATGTATTAACGTTTCCGTATTAATACAATTATAGCATGCAAAATAAACATCTATCATATACTTGGAATACACATAATAAACACTTTATTATTGCCTCTTAGGGCATATTCCCTTCATCCGCCTCCTCCCTGTGGCGCTTCCTCCACTTCCTGTTGCCTAGTCCCTTGACCTTGGGCGCCTTGGGTTTGATTGGGGGCATGCGACCCTCCTCGATGGCCACCTTCTGGAGGTTGCGGAGGTGAAAACCGAGCGCCTGGTGGTTTGCTCTGAAGGCGTTGGTGTTCTTTGACGGGCTGCAGGTCTTTATGTCCTCGCCATGCATCACGAGGGAGTTGAATTCGGTGGCGAGGCTCCTGGTGCAGAAGGGGCACCTATAGACGTCGCCAGCGAAGAAGCCGTTGAACTGGCCGGACTTCATCTTCCTCAGCACCTGACGAGTCTTGGTGTCCGTGGACTCGTCGTCGTTGCAGACGTTGCTTCTGTCCAGCTATTACAAAAAATAGTAGTGTGCAATAAGGACATGATTGAGATACCTTGATTATCAGGATTGATTACTTGCATAAATTAACCGATTGAGATCCCCTGATTATTCCCCAATCCCCAAATCTCAAACCAAATAGAATACTGATCCCAACTATAGATCGGTGTTAGTACTGATCCCAACTAAGGGCATTCATCGAAATACAAGCTCTAACACAAGAGGATTATCAAATACCTAGCATGCAGTGATTAGCCGAGCCCTAATAACACACGATCTAGAAACCAACAATGGGAATGGGGGAAGAACAAAGGAAGGGAGAAAACCCTAGTTACCTCCAGCCATGGGTCGGCTAAGCTGGTGTCGAAGGGGTTCTCCGGCCAGATGTAATCGTTGTCCCTGTAGGTCTCCTAGCCATGCGGGATCTGCAAGAGAACGCTGGGGGCATGTACGGGGACAGGGGCCTCCTCGCCGGCGGCTACAGCGGAAGCAGGGACGGGGGTCTGACGGGGATGGCGGCTGCCTTCAATTAATTGACAGGGTGCAGTACGGGGACGGGGGCCTACTCATTAGCCACCTTGGAGGCGACGACAACCACCGCGCCGTTCTTCTCTATCACCGGCATGGTTGGGGTTTTCTTGGGGGTTTGCAGAAGGTGATGGGACAGTGGAGATGGTTGCGTGAGTGAGTGAGCGATTGAGTGATGAGTGAGAGTGAGGAGGCCTCTTTAAAGGTGAAGGGAGGAGATGTTTCATTGCACCACCGTGCACCATGTAACCGCGTGCACTACTGCACCGTGCACGGCCATACGCGTCCGCTACCACCCCGTGCACGATGACACGCGTACCATGTGTCACGTTTTCCCCCTCGTCTAACCTTGGCCACTTATTTGTGCTCAGTTGTACCCTCGAGTGTAGAACTGGTAGTTTGGTTGTACTCAGTTTGCCCTCCAGTACTAACACTACTGTGTGCAATATACTCACTTTTACCCTCCGGTGGCTGGTCAACAGAGAGTCAACAAATGGGTTTTAGCTAGCTAATTGAGTCATTTTATGCACAATAAATTCAAAAAGATCAAAACATAGTGGAATCTACCCAGAGAGTCTTATTATGTGACCTACCACCATAAGAAATGTGTATAAATCAAGTTTTAACCTAAATCACCACTTCTCAAATCACCTACTATCTATGAAGGTTCATGGCTTTCTACTCAAGCCTCTCAAATAACCTACTATCTATAATTTGTCTGAATGAGGCAATAATTGTCAAACTGATGTATATTTGAATTTCAAATAGTTTGACGGATGCCAATATGTATTTTATTGTATAAAAGAAGCATTTTCCATTTTTTAAATCTCTTTTTGTTTTATATTTGAACCCCCTTGTCAGTTTTGCCCTTGGTTTTTAAGTTCTACTCAGTTTTCCCCTCCCTCTTAGTGACAAACTCTCACACCTGTGCTCATATTCACTGCTACGCTCTGATTGGTCGAGACAGTTATCACGCATATCGTACCCACCAACCATTGATCCTCTATTATCTAGCGGACAAGATAACCCCTGTATCTGTCGGGGGCACCCTCTATCCATGAAAAATAACGAGTTTGCCACCGATGCTTTAACTCCATAAAGAAATGATTTTGAATATAAGTTGAAGGGAAAGTGTTCAAAGCTGTATAATTTTTGCATTATATTTCACTCCATGTCCTAAGTGCGATTTCAAAGAGTTCAAAGGTGTACACCCTTTTCCTTTACATTAAGATTTATCTAATTTTTCAACTTGAAAGTGTTCAAGGGTAGTGTCAATTATAAACACTCTTTTACATTAAGAGTTGTATATTTTTAAAATTTGAAAGTGTTCAGGAGTAGTGTCAATTGTAAACACTCTTTTAAATTCTGAGTTGTATTTTTTTTAATTTGAAAGTGTTCAAGAGTAGTGTCAATTATAAACACTCTTTTACATTAAGAGTTGTATATTTTTTAATTTGAAAGTGTTCAAGAGTAGTGTCAATTATAAACACTCTTTTACTTTAAGAGTTGTATATTTTTTTAATTTGAAAGTTTTCAAGAGTAGTGTTAATTATAAACACTCTTTTACATTAAGAGTTGTATATTTTTTTAATTTGAAAGTGTTCAAGAGTAGTTTCAATTATAAACACTCTTTTACATTAAGAGTTGTATATTTTTTTAATTTGAAAGTGTTTGGTGTCTACGCACTTCTATTCTTGTAGACAATTGTTGGGCCTCCAAGTGCAGAGGTTTGTAGAACAGCAGCAAGTTTCCCTTAAGTGGATTACCTAAGGTTTATCGAAATCAGGGAGGAAGTGGTCAAAGGTATCCCTCTCTAGAAACCCTGCAATCGAGATACAAGAAGTCTCTTGTGTCCCCAACACACCCAATACACTTGTTAGGTGTATATGTGCACTAGTTAGGTGAAGAGATAGTGAAATACAAGTGGTAACGGTGCCAGAAAATAGCTTGACACTGAGGTAAGACTAAAGGCAAACTGGAATAAGATGGAAGCAAGCAAACATGCAACAGATCTAGATGCAAACGGTGTTTCAATGCTTAGAAACAAGGCCTAGGGATCATACTTTCACTAGGGAACACTCTCTCATATAAATATCTTCTCTTCATGATACTACTCTTAACTACTCTTCGGTTGGACACTCTAATCCACGGTAGGCCTACAAAAGCACAACTCAAAGTCTGCCTTCCCCATCTAGATAACCCCACACTGTCACCTTGAGCGCTAGATGGTTCCAACAAACACCATAATTTCATAAAGACAACTAACTCAAAATATAACTCATGAATATTTATGTAATCTAGCTTAAGTGCCACAAACGGTGCGCACGCTGTCACTGTCACACACATGGGGAAAAGCATAGATCTATTAAAGAACGATGAGTATTTATGTAACCTCTATCCTAAGTGCCACCACGGTATGCACGCTGTCACTCCACACACGTGGGGAGAGATAGAGATATATTAAAGCACCTGAGTAGCAAAGTAGATCTACTTGATTACAAATCTCATGATCATAACATGATCATGCATAGAGAGAGATGAACACATAGCTACCGGTACAGCCCTTAGCCTTGAGGAAGAACTTCTCCCTCCTCATCATGGGAATCAACAACAGCAATGGAGATGGTGGTGGAGATCGATGGATATGGCTCCAGAGGCACTTCCCCATCCCAGCAGGGTGCCGGAACAGACACTTTCTATGCTCCGAATCTCCCCTTCGGTGGCGGCGGCGCTGTGGAACTTTTCGTTGCTGTCTGGTTGATTTTTTATTGTTTTTGGGTCGGAGGCTTCTTATAGGCGAAGGATGCAAGGTCGATGGAGGGCCAAGGGCCCACACCCCCCTGTGGGCGCAGCCAGGGTAGGCCCCGTTCCCACCTAGGGTGTGGCCACCCTGGTGTCCTCCTACGTCTCGTCTTTGATTTTCTGTATCGCTCAGGGAAAAATATGAACTTTGGCTTTGGCCCCGTCTAATTTCGAGAATATTCATTTTTTAGCTTTTTGAAACCAAAAACAGCAGAAAACAGGCAACTAGCATTGTGGCATCTTGTCAACAGGTTAGTTCCAGAAAGTGTATAAAAATACCTAAAATTGTAGACAAAACATAACAAAGTGGATACTAAACAAGCATGGAACATCAAAAATTATAGATACGTTTCTGACGTATCAAGCATCCTAAGCTTAACTCCTGCTCATCCTCGAGTAGGTAAGTGATAAAAAGAATAATTTTTGAGGTGGCATGCACCATCACAATCATGATCAAACCACTTGCAAGCATTGAAAGCTGGGATCAAAGAACTCTAAACATGTGCATGAAAGATGGAGTTCTAACAGTAAGACAAAGTAACTATGCATGCAACATGAAAGGCTACAAACAAATATCATGAATAACATGTATTGAAAAACGTTTGTCTGTTTCACATACAGAAAACATGGCATAGTGGCATTCAGCTTGTCCCTCATAGATTATCAAATAGATGCATAGGACACCTTCTAAGTTCATAAGAGTGACTAGATACAAATAGCACAAGAACAAGCAATATCAACAATATGCATCAATCAATAAGTTTTGGGACAATGCACATAGAACTAAGAATAGCAACTATGCTCTCTTAATTGGTGCCTAAGGATAGAAGGTGGAGACTCAATATAATAGTGGAAGAAAGGCCCTTCAAAGGGAAGCAGGGATTTCAAGTTTCAAAAAGAGCTTCCAAAAATTATGGTACTTGTTAGCTTTCAGCCCTCATTGCCCCTATCATAAGCATCTTGAAGTTATTAAGGTTAAAGTGAACAAACTATGGAGTATATGCTTGACAACGTATAAGTTGGCAATCTCATGTCCCTTGAATATGAGGGCCGCTCCTCATGCTACTCAACTTTAGTCACAAGTAAGTTCTTGTCATAGTAAGTACATGTGTATCACAAAGAACCGCCAACGGGGTACCCCTTTCACATGGTATAGGAGCTATCCCATAACCAAAATGACAAGGCAAGCAGACAATGAGCATCTCAGCGATCTTTTTATTTGCTATTTGCATAGGTTTTTATTGAGGATACTTCACATATTGCTCATTATGGTGATGCTGCAAGTTTTCACCATGATTAGGCATGGCTTAGGCTAGCGGACCAGGCGTTTCTCTAACAAAAAATACATAACTACATGGACTTACAAGATCCCCTTTTATTTCACATCAACGACATCCATAAACAAAAGAGCATGATATCAACTAGATCGAGATCCAAAAAGTGTTGAAAGCGTTCCCCATGACATTATAGTTCTGATAATCCCAATGTATAAGTGCAATCATATACAACATAGATGACACAATGGTTCAAATTTATTAGAGGCGAGAAAAATAAAGTGTGCCATCAAGTTTGTGAGGGCTTTAATCACTAAGTTTTCACATAACAACATAGTTTTTAATTGCAAGATAGCTGAAAACAAGAATATACTAGGAATGGTGTAACCCACCATGCATAGGAGTTTATAGTGGACACTTTGGGATAACTTGGTTTCTTGGGAGTTGGAAGCATGAGTAGATCTTACTCATACAAGTGGAGGCTAGCAAAAGACTGGGAGCAACCAACTAAGAGAGCAATAATGGCCATAATCATGCAGAGCGACAAACCATTACTAATCAAAGCATAGAGGGGTACTACAAGTCAAGTACTAAATGATCATAGAGGCTATGGTGACTTGTTCATAGTCATAACATACTATGAGCATGTGCCAAGTCAACCCAAACAAAGCATCAAAGGAGAATACCACAATACTATCCTTTTGTATGCTAAAACAACGCATGATTCCTTCAAGGCATATTAAGCAATCCTAATTGTTTGGAACAAGTCATGTTACATCAATAATCACTAAGCATAAGGAAAAAATAACTTCTAGCATGACATGGTAAAGTCTAAGCCATAGTCAAAGCAAGCTCCTTTTTGTACCACTGTAAGCATGAAGCTTCCTACTCTTTTCCAACACCAAGCAACGTATTTGAAACAACTCACGAAGATAATAATCAATAAAGATCAGTGAGCTTGCCTCATAAATCCACAAAGAAAACTAAAAAGTTCTAAGCTGAAGGCACAAGAAAACTAAGGCTAAACACAGTTCTAGCAAAAGAGAACACCCACAAGATAATAAGAATGAAAACTAGAGGGTTCTAGGCAATGAAAACAGAGCGTGTCTATCTCCAAAATAAGTGTACTAGGATCCAACCAAATTATTCAAGCAAACTAAGCAAACGAAATGAAAACTAAGATGCTCCAAGAACAACACAACAGTGCATGAAACAATAAAAACGAAGTGTCTAGAAAGACCTGAGATTTTTATTGATGAAGAAGGGGATTCCTTGGGCATCCCCAAGCTTTGACGCTTGTACCTCTTGAATATTTCTTGGGGTGACATGGGGTGGCATCCCCAATCTTGAGATTTTGTCCATTCTTCATCTCATTACATAATTATTTCCTTACACCTAAAATTTTTCCTTCATACAAAACTTCACAGAATCTTCATTAACAAGATTAGTGTATTCAAAAGATAATAGACCTTGAGGTTCATCTTTAGAACAGAAAACTTTTCACTAAAAACACAAGCTACTGTAGCAACTCCTTTAAAAATCTCAATTTCCCAAAAAGAACCCAAAAAGGAATCAATAAGAAGCAAATGCAAATAATGGCAGAAATCTGTCAAAGCAGACCAGCAGGTAGAAACCGATTTTTTCGAAGACCTTCTGTTGATCAAATCATAAAGTGTTGAAATAATGAAAGTTATATAACATACTAGGGGATTTATTAGTAAATTATCAGCTCAATCTGACTTACATATATTCCTCACGAATTTTTATGGTGGAGCACAAAAATCTGTTTCAGGATAGCAACTCCCCAAATCTTACTTCCCTCTCATTAGAGGTCATTCTTGGCACAAAAAAGCAAACAAAAAGGATAAGGAGAGGTCATTACTGAAGCAATAACTTCCAAGACTCAAGAAAACTCTTGGGTTATCTCCCAATAAGTACTTTTCTTTGACGCCTTTAAGTTAGGCTTGATAGTTTGAGAAGATGCTCACATAAGAAATATGAATTGGAGTAAAAGAGAGCATCAAGAAGAAAATTCAAAACACATTTAAGTCTAACCCACTTCCTATGAAAAATAATCTTGTAAAGAAAAAAGTCATGAAAGCACATAGCAACAAGCATAGGAAAGCAAAACAAGTTCAACTACAAAATTTTCAACATAAAGTGGGGAAACTTAATATTATTGAGATGCATAAAACCATGTTTCCTTCTCTCATAATAACTTTCAGTAGAATCATGAATATAGAAATATAACTATCACATAAAACATTCTTATCACGAGCCACATACATAAAATGGTTATTACTCTCCACATAAGCACAGTCATTCTTATTAATTGTAGTGGGAGCAAATTCAACAAAATAGCTATCACTATTATTATCATCACCATAATCATCAAATATAGGAGGCATATTATAATCATAATCAATTTTCTTCTCAATGGTAGGGTGACTGAAAATATCATATTCATGATTGTAATCATCATATATTGGAGGTTTCGTATCATCATAAGCAATAGAATAGCTATCTTCCAAAGCTGGGGAAGTAAAAAGATCATTTTCATAAAAACTAGCTTCCCCAAGCTTAGACGTTTCCATAGCATTAGCAATAATGGTGTTCAAAGAATTCATACTAATAACATTACTATTAGCATGCAGGTAATGTTCCATAGGGTTTTTAATTTTCTCTTCAAACACTGCATGTCCTAACTCAAGATAAATACTATAAAGCTCTCTAATTTTTTGTTGTTGTTTTCCATTAAGCCTAACTAGTGAAAACAAGAAACAAAAGGACAAAATTGCATAATCTAAAGGAAATAACTTCGAGCACTCACACCGGAGGATGTGAGTACCTTTTACCTTACCTCCCCGGCAACGGCGCCAGAAAATAGCCGATGGCGTGGAGGAAAGGTAAAAGCTCAAAACCTCCCCGGAAACTATGCTAGAAAATATCTTGATGTCTACGCACTTCTATTCTTGTAGACAATTGTTGGGCCTCCAAGTGCAGAGGTTTGTAGAACAGCAGCAAGTTTCCCTTAAGTGGATTACCTAAGGTTTATCGAAATCAGGGAGGAAGTGGTCAAAGGTATCCCTCTCTAGAAACCCTGCAATCGAGATACAAGAAGTCTCTTGTGTCCCCAACACACCCAATACACTTGTTAGGTGTATATGTGCACTAGTTAGGTGAAGAGATAGTGAAATACAAGTGGTAACGGTGCCAGAAAATAGCTTGACACTGAGGTAAGACTAAAGGCAAACTGGAATAAGATGGAAGCAAGCAAACATGCAACAGATCTAGATGCAAACGGTGTTTCAATGCTTAGAAACAAGGCCTAGGGATCATACTTTCACTAGGGAACACTCTCTCATATAAATATCTTCTCTTCATGATACTACTCTTAACTACTCTCCGGTTGGACACTCTAATCCACGGTAGGCCTACAAAAGCACAACTCAAAGTCCGCCTTCCCCATCTAGATAACCCCACACTGTCACCTTGAGCGCTAGATGGTTCCAACAAACACCACAATTTCATAAAGACAACCAACTCAAAATATAACTCAAGAATATATATGTAATCTAGCTTAAGTGCCACAAACGGCGCGCACGCTGTCACTGTCACACACGTGGGGAAAAGCATGAATCTATTAAAGCACGATGAGTATTTATGTAACCTCTATCCTAAGTGCCACCATGGTATGCACGCTGTCACTTCCACACACGTGGGGAGAGATAGAGATCTATTAAAGCCCTTGAGTATCAAAGTAGATCTACTTGATTACAAAGCTCATGGCCACAACATGATCATGCATAGAGAGAGATGAACACATAGCTACCGGTAGAGCCCTTAGCCTTGAGGAAGAACTACTCCCTCCTCATCATGGGAATTAGCAACGGCGATGGAGATGGTGGTGGAGATTGATGGAGATGGCTCCGGGGGCACTTGCCCGTCCCAGCAGGGTGTCGGAACAGAGACTTTCTGTCCCCGAATCTCCCCTTTGGTAGCGGCGGCTTTGCGGAAATTTTCATCGCTTTCTGGTCTATTTTTAGGGTTTTTGGGTCGGAGGCTTCTTATAGGTGAAGGAGGCAAGGTCCATGGAGGGCTAGGGGTCCTGTAACATCCCAATTTCAACAACCCTGATTAAATGTCCAAAAGGCAAAAATCAAGGGGAACAAAATCTTTTTCTTGAATAAGTGTTGCAGTGTTTTCTTACTAGTTTGCTTGTGCTCATAAATCTGTTCGTGTATTAAAGGATAGACTTATTATCTCAACACTAGTTGCCAAAAGATATTTTACAAAAGAGATGTCTTGGCTCATCTTTCATATTCTCAAATATTCTGGCATTTCAGAACCTAAGCCAAGATGACTTTGACACAACAAAATACTTTGCTAGTTTCTATCAACAAAACTATGTAGACCTATCTATACTCTCCTTATGTTTTCAAGACATAACCTTCAATTACCCTTATCTCTAGGATTTCCAAAACCTTTTTATTCCAATCTTGGTAGGAATACCAAGATGATCCTCATCTTACTTCAAGATACACCCAACTCAAAATACCCATCCTTACCCCAAGCTAGGATTGATGGTAACCCTGGTAGTAGTGTATAAGTGATAAGATGAATTGCCTTGATCTGTTGGTTGATGAATTGCCTTGATCTACTCTCTGATGAATTGCCTTGATCTTCTGTTTGCCTTATTTGCTTAGGAACTAGAGTGAGCTAATCTAGTAGCTCATCCCTTAGGACCCAATCCTTGCTTGTGATCATCAAGCCCCTATCAAGCATCCAAGTATGGATCTATCCTAAGCCACTCAAGTGACCCTCTCATCCCCAAATCAGCTCAATCCAGGGATAATCCCTCTTGATGGTTTCCAACTTAGTGGAGACCCAATCCAAGCATCGATCCCCTCTATTCAAGCTATACCTGAGCATCAACCACTTAATGGAAAGGATAAACCCTTGCCACCTTCTCAATTTTTTACCTCTTGCATACTAGTCAAAATCTCTAGACCAGCCAAAATGGCAGTCTGGAATTCGTATCTGGATGCCATCTTTGGAGCTCTACCTTTTCCAACCTATGTGCATTCCTGAGAATGTATTTGAACCATCTTGTCGTACATCAGTAGTACTACCAAGGCCCACTCTTGACCTTGGCTAAGCCATTCTAATTCCCTCTCGTCCATGATGGTTTTGTAGTCAAGATATTAATCTTTTCTGCAAATATTATCAACTTACCTACTTTGGCAGAAGATTACATCCATATGCCACCTCCCCTTGACCAACTCCTTGCTTGCTTAAGATCTTTTAATCATGGCCTATCAATCCCCACTTCACTTTTTTCTATTGGAGCCTTGTGCATCTTAAACCCACATGGTTTAGGAGGCTACCTGATGTATCTGCTATGGCAGCCTTATTTTCAACAAAGTTTGCCATCTCCTCTACACCACCAAAAATCCATCCAAGCCCAACTCTTGCTTCCATGATAAACTATATGACTTGGTCTATCTATCGATATACCCCCTGTACCAAGGTGAGCTCTGACCTCCCTAATCTAACCTTGTTTAGGTGGCATCAAAATAACTAAACCCTAGATCCTTCCCTTCTCTAGTTTCATCTTTTTCACCACTTTCCTTCAAAACCAAGGATTACCTTGATGCCTACATCAAGTTACATCATCTACCTTGGATATAAGCATCCCCAAATAAATTCCCATAATTACTTGGATTATTAAACTATTTTAATTTCCCATACTTACCACAAATTCTCAAAATCCTTGTCTATAAAGGAAAGTTTGTTTTTATACAAATCACCTTGCCAACTCAAGGAACATTTGAGGCCTAATTATCATACCCCATCTTTCCAACTCAAAAATAAATATTTTTGAGATCCTTTATTATTTCTTTTTGCCTTTTTTCTTAAATGGCACAAACAAGAAATAATTCCCCAAAAATACTTTTCCACCTCAATAAATCCCAATAAACTTCTCCAATGTGCGTTATGGTATTTAAGACCATCTCACATCAAAAACCAAGCTTTTCCCTTGTAAAATTATCATCTTAGCTTCCATAATCTATTTCTGCACTTTTTAAAGAAGTGCATTTAAATGGGATTATAACCTCTAGAAAAAATCTATTTAAATCATGGAGAGGTTAATTGACCTACTCCACCTACCAGTACCATTTCCACACTTTTCCCAATGCAAGTTTATCAACTTCCTTCACAAGCCTCCATTTGATTTTAATCCAAGCAAAATCATGATTCAAACCAACTCCAAACACCACCAAACCTTGTCAAGTACTACACCACAACACCCACTACCCTCTCTGGTCGTGTGCTGCAGTACCACCTACTGTAGCTCCCCTCCTCTTTGCCCCTTAGTGCTTGTATGAGTGAGAGAGAGGCATCCATATCTTGCACAACATCTCCCCCTCTTAAAGCCACAGCAGCCACTCCCCTCTCCCCCTCTGGTCAAGCACCTGGCCCCAGCACCACCCCTCTTTCCCAACCAGCAGCCATCACCCTAGCCCTTGTCCAAATAAAAACTGGTCCACCCTCCACCATCCCCTTCGGTTTATAAGCACCCAAGCCACCCCAGCTCACCCCGCTGCCCTAATTTGCCCCCAACATGCTCCACTCTCCTCCCTAGAGCTCCTCTCCCTTTCCCTAGCTCTGTCTAGCCCGAAGGCAGAAGGAGAGCAAGCTATTGGCCTCTGAGAGAAAACCGAGAGTAGCTCCTCCTCCTGAGCTCCCCTGGCCCTACATGTCCCCCTACCATGTTTCCCTACCTCCTATGATCCTCCCCATGTGTTTTGTTTGGTCCAGGATCGCTCAGGGACGAAGCTTCGGCGAGCACCGACGAGCTCGCCTCGGACGCCATCGGGGGAGGACCTCCCCGACGCCAAACCGTCCCCTGCCACCCTTCCCAGATTCGCCAGCGTGCACCGCTTCGCCTCATCGCCTCCACGACCTCCCTCGAGCCTCTGGTGAGCCTCCCCTCTCCTTCCCCAATGACCCTAGGGTTCCCTCGTGGTGTAGCTATGGCCCATGGGGAAGAAGTTCGTGCGCCATTGATCCTCTTCAGATCGGACGGCCACGCCTCCCCCTTACCATTTCAGTTCTTGGGCCGTTGATGGCCGGGCCCGGCCGCGCGGAGGATTACTCCCCGCTGCTGGCTTCTCTCGCCCCGCCGTGGCTGATTCCTCCTGTGGCAGCCAAGCTAGTTTCATATCTGGCCCGTTGACCACCCCTGTCCCTTCTCCTTTTTGTGGAATTTCAGATCTGCAAATGAGTGGTTTGGTTTAATTCAAAATGTATTTGTAAAATGCTTAAAAATAATTAGATCTAAATTTTCTCATGTACTTGGATGTCTTACCTAACATGCAGACCCAGTTCTGAACCAAAATGATGTTTAAAATACTTCTAATAAATCCCCTACTAGGATCTGTCCATATAACTAAATAATTTCTCCAGAGAATTTGGTATCTCCAAATAGATTAAACCCAACTTGCACTGGAATGCACAAACCATACCTTTCATTCCCCATAGGCCCCACAGTCATTGCTTCCTAGTCTGCTGGTAGCATAAATATCAAAATCAGGACCTTTCTGCCTTTAGGAATTTCCCTAGGTCAAACCAAAAGAGGTTTTGACCTAAATAAAACTCCTAGTAGACACAAATGACCACATATTTCATAATCTAGCAGCTCACAATTTTATGAGTCTCTGTTAAATTCTTGTGAATTAAACTCTTCTGTGCATGGTTTATTCACTATTAAAATCACTATAGTAGATCTATAATTCCAACGACATTTATTCAAATTTCTTCAGAAAGGTATATCAAGTACATATCATGTGTCCTTGGAATCACCTAAAAATCTTCTATAAAATAATTCTGAGGAAAAAGACAAATCCCATCCAGTACTGTCTTTGGGAATTTCTCAAGGGCATTATTATAATTGTTTTGAGGTGATTGCAACTCCTCATGATTCCTTCCACCAAATACTACCTAATCACCCAAGTAAATAATTTTTGGAACTCCAAAACAGTTCTGGTGAATTATTTCCTAAAACTAGATTTTTAATCACTATAAAATCCATTATAAACCAATGGAAAATCATAAAATAGTGAAACCACTTTTGTTGGCTTCATTTTATCAATACCTATATTATGGTATCATTTTTATACAATGGTATCATACATATCAAGTCCTTGGTCAAAAACCCTCTCTTAGGTAGTCCTAGACTCTAAATCCAAAAAGGATCCCTTTTTCCTATGTCTCCAAATGTTCTCCCCAATCCAATCAAATCCCACCTCCAACATCCTACTGATGTTTATCATATATTTATCCTTTGATTGTTGTATGGTTTGATGCTTGCATGCCTTGTAATGATTGTGGTGTTGTTTGTTTGCATGTATGATCGATAACGACGATAGTTGCGATTGTGTGACGCCGAGAAGAAGGAAGGATCGGGTTATTATTATTATTGGTATTCTGGTTATCTAACGCCGTCAAGGGACATCTCACTGGTCACAGGCAAGCCTCCATTCCTGAACTCCTATATTAACCTACTCATTTTTATCAATTGTTTTACATCTCATTTATGAATCTCATGATTAAATGCATGGTATGTTTCAAATAAAAAGGCGTGAGTAACTTGGCTCCTCCGAGTTATGATGGAGTGTCCATTAGGACACTTACCCTTGTTGACACCCAATTTTACCCTTTAGGTCGAGGCTAAGATGATTAGCATCTTCCCTCTTGGAACCCACGGATTTTAAATGATAAAACTACTTTGGGTTTTCACCCTACTATAAAGATTTCAAAATAAAACCTTTGGAAAGAGGCATCATTTCCAAGTGGAAGTTTTACTAAATAAGATATGAGGAGGATGAAGAGGAAGTCAAGCAAGAGAGAGAGAAGGGATGTTCTACGCCGATGTCCTGTGACACCCCCGGGATCAGGGCTAAACAAATCTCAGACCTCCGTCTGACATAAGCTTAACCTTGAGATCGAGAATATCCAGTGAATAATCGGTAACAGAACTGTGACCCTACGACACAAAAATTTATTACAGCAAGCTCATAACTGAGCAGAGAACCAAATTATTACAAGCAGAGGTCACTGACCACAAACATCAAAAAATGGAAGGCAAATTATGCTATTAAGGCTGCCGGCCGGGAACCCCAAGCTACTCGTCGATGTCGATGTAGTATGGAACTCGTCTTCAAGGGAACACTTACTCTGCCAAAAGTATCAACAAAGTAAGGGTGAGTACAGGGTGTACTCCGCAAGACTTCTGGATGGTGGAGTTGTTTTGCATAAAGCCATCTTTGTTTATAAAACGAGAGAGAGAAGAAGCTCGTCTAATCAGAGTATTTTAAAAGGAGATAAGAGAGCGACATCTTCCAAATATTGATCATCATCTTTTGATATCCACCAAATCATCATCTGAATCCTAACTAGGATCACCCCCTCGTACCCATGAGGAAGCATCCTTAAGCACACATTGATCTACCAAGTTTTACGATTAGGTTATAGTTCTCTATGATCTTAGAATATGGTCACCAAGCGTTCATAACCGTGAACACGAATTTTCGAAAAGATTTAACCCTATAGGGGTGTACAACTTTACCCACACGTACCAACCGACTCTTAATGCCAGATCATTAGCCCTCTTCCTTGGAAGGCCAGCAGAGGGTGGTTGGCCACGACCTTTACCTTTCTTTCGCCAAGACCATGAGTCACGCAATAAGTATGGTTCCGCCGTAGTGGGTCAAATCCTGAAGCCGATACTTAAAGATGTGAGGCAAGGTTGGTTTACCTGGGGCGCTATCAACCCCAAGCAACCGCGGCCATGCTTCCCTACCTGTTATGAATGCACCTTCACCCGACAAATCTTTCAAAAGGTTTTTTATGCATGTGTCGAATGGAACGCCGAACAATGTGACTCATGGAATCTACTAGGCAAGTTAGTCAGGCGAGGGATTCCCAAGCCCCGTGTGGCTATACGCTCATCTCGGTTCCAAAGGCAAGAACTCGGGTCCTAGTGGTGGCGAGCATGGGACTAGAAAAAACCACATCCCACCGTGGCCTCCCATACAAGCCTTAGCATGTTTAATCTCATACCAGCTCTGATCTCATATCATCACATTCTCCTATCACACTAGATTCTCTGCATCTGATACATCATCTGGATGAACCAGCACTGTCAGCTATGCATGGCTAAGCAGGACACAGATAAAAGCTCTAGCAGTGCACACAAGCCAAACCTAGTTATGCTAGGAGCGGTGGATCAGGTAATATAAGCTCAAAGGGAGTAATGAAACAGATAGGATACTCTATCTATCGATAAAACACCACAGTAGAATTGTATGCATCATGGCAGGAATTGAAATGCTTTGGAAATCATAGGATTATATCATGGTGGGGCTATGCTTGCCTTTGCTAGTTGATAGCAGATAAATAGATCTTCGAAAGCCTTGTACTTGACTTGGTTACAGTTGGTCAAGTATTGTTCGTCGATCTTTGATCTTATATGGTCTTGATCTTGGTCTTCGATCTCGATCTCGATATCGTATTCTACCGGGAAGAACCAAACACCGGAAAGAGAGGGAAACAATCAACACATGGCATCGATGCAATGCTCAAGTAAGGATGATGATATGACAAGTTAATTTGTATTGAAATGTAACCCTAAGACATGATCGACAATTTAATCGGGGTTCCGTGCGGTGACCCAGCATACCACTGCATGTGTAGTACACTATAGTCATTGACATGACATCCACAGAACACTGTTCCGTAAATATCACATCCCTCAGAGTGGTACAACAGAAACATTGCGGGTCCATATTACAAACATACATACATTATTATTGTTACCATACCGGAAGTCAAGACTTCCAAAAGATTCAACTTACAAACCAAAATATAAGTGTTTCAGTGGAAGTTTCAAATTTAAAACTTAAACTCCAAATTGAGCTCAACAACTTATTGCTATATATTGTTCATGTTGCTTGGCTCAAGTGGCTACTAGAACTATAGTAATTATTCATACTCTTGGAACTCTCTTCTGTAGACGATATCATAGTCCTCCCCTTCTATGGCTCCATACAGGTTGGGCTCTTCATATAAGACCTCCTCCTGGCTCTCAGCTTCATACATTGGAGTATCTTCGGGATTCTCAGAGTCTAAGCAAGGATTCAAAGGAAAGGATGAGTAACAGCGTTACCCAGCAAGCTCATTATATGCAAGGTAGGAAGTTTGATGCTCTATCTTCCACCTCGAACTATCAGTCTTTGGCACTATGCAATTTTCGTAAATCTTTCTTCTAAGATTGATTTCATTATGAAAATCTATGACCATCAGCCTTCACAGGTTGACCAGAACTTTCATGGAGTTCCTTTCCTGCTGCGTTCGTAGCTCCTTCCCGGAACAGGGAGTAACAAGTTACAATTCTTACACTCTACAGAGGTGCGTTACTTTACCCATGAGAGATCAACTCCTTGTTGCACAACCGGGCGTACTTTCCTGTCCACAATTCCATGATGTGGGGCCTAGTAGTTGGTCCAATCCAATCACTCCCCTCTCCGCGGCCTCATATGTATGCACGATCCTTCGGGGCCAGCTCACCTCCGTAAAGCCCCCTTTCATCTAGGCTTAAAACCTGATGAGTTCCCGAAGACTCTATGACCTGGTGATGCCCGGACGAGTACCATTTGAATGGACTATATCCCTAAACACCATTCATAGATAATCTAGACACCAAAAGTGTGGGGCGTAAGGGTGCCCACCCATATGTTGGATCCGCACAAGGAATCACAACGTCACGTTAAGGCCGTCTTGCCTCTATACAAGAGGAAACGGATACAGCTGACTTCTCCGTCCCATTCCAAATCTCATGGTTAACGCGTAATATACGGCACTAGAATCACTGATGTCATGGGTTATTAATCCCTAATTGTTTATCATTATTTCAATTAGAAACCTAAGTTCTATTGCTCCATCATATCATCACGTAGGATGATATCTAAGATTTATTATCTTAAGAAAATACCATTTTCTTTTTCTATAATATAGATGATAACACACAATTTGCAAATACTTTGATAAAGACTCTTTAAAGGACATGAGCAAGTGATGAACTTGCCTTGTGATTGCAAGTTAGTGAAGTCGGATGCTTGCACTGGACCTTGAGCTTCTATGTCTATAAAACCATCATTATTGCCTGGTAATGACAATATTTAAAGAAGCAAAATGATTATGCAAAATAATGTAATGCATTATTTAGCTTTGTGTGTATTCTCAACCATTATTTAAGTTATAAAAATTCCTTCAATAATAAAGAATTTATAAATATTATTTTTTTAATATTTATTGAATATTGTATTCTTTTATTTTATTTGCATTTTATTTATTTAATAATTCCTTTAAGAATTATCATTAAATACCAAAAATTGATATTAAATATTTTTTTAGTATTTTTCTAAAATACTACAATATTAATATATAATGAAAGTAATTTTTATTTATTTTTATCGTCTTTCAATAATTTTATAAAATTCCATAAGGAATATAGATATTAAAAAATTCTTAATAAAATTTATATGTCTAAAATTTTATTTCTTAATTTATTTGGTTAGTTTGGATTATTATGAAACCAAAAATATATTATTTATAATTTTTGGATTCTTATTTTATTTTCTAGAATTTATCCAAATTCAGGGGTATTTTGGTCTTGTCTTATTTATTAAAAACTAGATTTAAGTGATTTTGGTTGTCTGTGTTCGGCTTATTGGGCCCTTATGGCCCAATAGGGCAGAGCCAAAACGACACCCCTAAGGGTCCTGGCCCATTCTAGCCAACACTCCCTCTCTCTGTCACTTTCTCGTCCTCGTCTCTCTTCTTCTCCTCGACCCCGTGGTCGATGGCACTGCCGTCGTGCGCTGCTCGCTGCCGTGGTCCTCCCTAGCTGCTGCCATGGTGCAGGGCGAGGTTGTCGACCATGCTCTACCTTCCTGTCCAATTCGATTTGGATCTGGAGCTTCCCCGTGGCCAGACTAGCTCTGTCTCGAACCCTAGGGTTTGGGGTAGCGCTGGTGCTGTAGCCGCCGTTGCTGCCATGTGCTGTGGTGGTGCTCCTCGCCTCCAGACGTGGCTAGGGTCGCTGCCTCGGCGTGGTGTGGGTCACAGCGCCCCCTTGGGGGTGCTCCCCATGTCGCCGTGTTCGTCGATGACCCCTGCTTCCTCTTCTCGCCCACAGCAACATTCATCAATAAGTTGTTCTTCTTCCCCTTATACCTTCTGTGCTAGGCCACCCTATGCTATGTATTGATAGTGGCTACTCCTGTCTAGTGGTTATGTCCTGATTAGGGTTTGTGTTCTACTTAGGATTCATATCCCTCTGTTGATTGAATATCTGATGATTTGGAGCATGTATTGATGATCCCTAAGCATGATTAGTGGTTAATTGTTGTGGAGTACTGCTTATGATTAGCTTTGGTGATGCTAATGGCTTATCAGTTTGGTTCAGATGATAAGGTTTCTCTGGAATCATTACATGGGAATTCTAGTGGTTTGATAGCTCACCACTGTCATTGCTTGGTAAATGACAGTGATTTTTGTGTGATGAAGTCACTGTATCTGTACTGTTGGCTTAAGAATTCATATATATAGCTGAGATCAATTGGTCTCTTCCAGTGATGATATGTATTTGGATTTATCTGGAGATGATTCATGTGATTAGTATCAGGAAAATGATTTATAGTGGGCTGTGAGTGTAACTGTGAAAGTTGGGTTCTTAATCTGCTTAGTTTAGAAACTATTCTTGTGACATCATTTTAATATGGCACACAAAATTAGTTTCTATTACTTGGCTTGATTTTGTTCAAGCTTAAGATTAGCTTGGCATTATAGATAAGTGGAATCTTCTTTCCTTGCTCCCCTAGAACCTATGATGTTGGTCTGAGGTTTAGGGACTAGGCCCTTATCCTGTTGTTTCTCATGGATTGGTTCTGGTGGTTTTACCAGCTACTGATTCTTGAGTTAAAGTTGAAAAAAAATGATTGGTTTGCTTATAGCTTAATGTTGGTGCATATAGTTTATGAAATCCGAGGTGCTACTCCATTAGGAGATGTGCCCAAATTTTATAAGCTATTTGAGAACATTTTGGAATATATATGAGTTGTTGATGATCACCAGGATCTATGATGCAGGTCTGAGATTCTGGTGGATTCAGTAGAGTTTACTGTTAGCCTTTATATTTCAAATTTCCTCTATGATAGTTTTACCCCACTTGGGTGATCACTGAGAGGTTAAACTTGTGAAAAAACACATGCTTTTCTGTTTGATAAAGATGAACATAATATGGGGATGTTTTATGATACTCACCACACTTGGGTTTTTGTTGGGGTTGCAAGTTGTTGATCTTGTGGTTGTGTGGCTAGCTGTCAACACCCGGATTTTTCAATCCTAGATGCCTGTTATGCCATACATCGCAATCCCAGGATTACCATTTTTGCGAGACATAACAGAATTGGATACCATAGTACTTCATCCATTACAAATGATACATAAGTTCTTACACAAATAGGGATCTCATGATCCAGTTCTTAATACAACATCAAGCAGCGGAATACGTAATAATAACGGTAGCATAGGCGAAGCTCCATCTTCGGGGTCACAGGCAATGCTGACGATGGGAGATGATCCTAGTTGTCGTAACCTTCCTGAGTTCCATCTTCGAGGTACTCCTCTTCATAGTCTGGCCATGGGAATAGCCAGGGACAAAGCCATGAGTACTCTTTAAGTACTCGCAAACTAATACTAACAAGTAAGGGGTTTTGGATAATAGGACACTAGGCTCTAGGGTTGTTTTGCAAAAAGCCAGGTTTAGCTTTAATAAGTTCCGAAGCTAGTCACAGTTTTATAACTCCTAAGTGGGATCTTGTAATCCAGGTCAAAACTCTGTTGTGGTCAAGTCAAAGTCGCAATTCATTTCACAAGTCATTTTAAAAGTCTGACGGGGGAACAGTATGGCCACTCCAACTGTCCATAACCGCGGACGCGGCTATTCGAATAGTTTGACACTCTGCAGAGATTGTACACTTTCACCACAACATTCGATACATCCGTCAGGAACAAATCCTGAATTCACCATACTCAGTATGCGGATAATCAATCCTAACCTTTCAATTACACTCCCTAGTATCAGCACCTCTCCTGTGAGTTTGGCCTCCCAACCATGACCAACTGTCATCTTGGGTACTGCACAAGTGGACAATCTTCACAAGGTAGCCTCAGCTCAGACCTTGGCCGGGAGGGAACTAATACTAAGGTATATAAGTTTCTAGTCAAGCCCTACCCAATATTCGGGTATTGTGGTTGTATGATAAAATTGGAATGGTATCGCATCCAGACAACCATCAGTTTTATAAAGGGCTAAGGCTCATGCCTCAACATTTTCATCACCAAAATCATTAAGTGTTTGGAAACACATGTCCAAAACATTTCAATAGAATGATCCATCATTCCAAGGTTTTCATAACCATTTTTCCACCAAGTATTCCCATCTAAAGTTGATCAAGTTTTATGCTTAGCACTAGCATCTACAGTTGGGGGTGGTACTGATGAGGGGTGGTAACTAGTGGAGTTTCACTAAGTCCAACATCATATCTTAGACTGAGATCAAGGTTTCTAGCTTAGGCCAAATTTTATGCTCTTTAAGCAACCTTGAGCACAACTGTCTAATATCTACCAAACTCTTAGGTAGACTCTAAGTAAGCTTTGATAAAGAAATAAAGTAAGAAGCTTGCCATAAAACTAGGATTGGTTTAGCAAGTGGGTATGATCACATATGCTTAAGGCATATAGTATTCATATCACAAGTATGGGTTTGTGGCATAAGTAGGGTATCTTGCAAGTGTTAGCTTGCATTGGTCAACTTGGTTAGTAAAGCTTGCCTTGTGCAGAGCAGTGGTTGAAGTTCTCCTCGGCTTCCTCTTCGTAGTATCCTCCTTCCTCCTCGTAGTATCCTTGGTCGATACTAGCGTCTATGAATAAATACGAGGTACACAATCACCAAACAATACTTAACTACTTGAAATCATCACACACAAGGGTCCTATAGATGATCTAGCATCATCTCTAACATTACAAGGTTACGGCTTGGTTAACATCTTTTTATTTTAGAAAAGTAATTTCTACTCATTGAAAAACTACTTAAGATTTAATATTCTCCAAACTAAACATGGGATCATGTTGACACATGTCATCACGACATATTGTAGTCCATGGGAATGTGATTTAAAGTGGCGTCACAATTTAATAAGGTTTTACCTTTTTATTTTAATTAACTAAAGTGACTAGAAATGCTTATGAAGCATTCTTTTATTACTTGAACAATATTTCTGCAAGTAAACCTATATATTTTTATATACGCTGAAAGGTATGGTTAAATGTGATTTTTGAGAGTTGGAATCAACTCAAAATCTTTTATGGTTTAAATTTGAAAAATGTTTGAATGCAGAAAAGCTTCTGCCTTGTTATTTTTGCTATGGGTGATCTACGGATCCAAATGACTTGAATCCAACGGGCTTGGATTAAGCATTCACAGCCCTTTCCAACAAAATTGGTTTCATCCAATTTGGTGCACTGAATCGATCTAGGTTGATTTTTGAAGTTGGGTACAGAGTGTGTTTGAATTTAAAAAGAAAAAGGTTTAATTTGAATTGCTGGGCTGCGCGGGAAATTCTAACGGGCCGGCCTGCTAAGCGCAGTGCTCCCGCTAGCTGCGTAAGTGGGTATCCCCACTCGTCAGTGACACGGGGCTGGGCGAAGCGGTATGGGGCAACGTGGATCGTCCGATCTAGTTCTAATCCAACGGCTGAGGGTCATCATCGACGCGAGACAGCTCCGGCGAGAACGAAACCTAGCGCGGCCAGTGGGGGGTGCTGGGGGCTCACCGGGGTACAGGCGAGGGTCGGCGAGGCGGGCGAACGACGAAGTCGACGACGGCGACCCTCCTGGTACCGGTGGCTTCTCCTGGGGCGGCTCCAATCGCTGGCTCCCTTCTTCTCCAGAGGCGGCGGGCTCCGGTGAAATTTCGGCGAGGTGGTGCTCGCCTTGCTCTAAGAATGGTGTGGCACCGTCAGTGAGGAGAGGGGAGTGAGATGGTGTGAAGAAATCGTGCGGGGTGGCCTCTATTTATAGTCGAGCGAGGGGACCGTCAGGGCGCAAGGTGAGCTCGTCGGGGGCGACGTTACAGGCGGCTAATGGCATGGGAAAGGGTAGGGGACGGTGCTGTGTCTCCTGGCGATGCTCAACGACATGATCGCGAGGCATGGGGCGGTGTGGTTTGGTCTGGAAAGGGCGGCGCTCTGCGCGGCAGAGGCGGCGTCTTCGACGGCGGGCGGTGGCTGTATGGCATGGGGCGGCAAACAGGGGTGTCTGGCGGTGTCCTGGGTCGGTGGTGATCGTGTGTGCGCGCGGTGAGGGCTCCGCGTGGTCTGTGGACGCTGGTCGCGGGTGGCGCTCTGGCGCACGCTCGGCATGGTCTGGGTGTGTCTCGTGCGCATGGTCCAGGGCTTGGCAACGCTCGCGGCTGGGACAAGCAGTGGCGGTGGACGGTGGGCTGCCCCCCAGGCATGCTGGCTAGGCTTGCTGTTGCTCCTAGCTTGTTGTCCACAATGGGGTGACATGGGGTTGCTCGGCTGTTCACCATTAATGGCAATGGCAAGCTCACAGGGGTGCTAGTGTTGGGATAATCTTTCTAGATGATCTACTGGGTTGTGTGTGAGCTAACTAGGGAACAAGTTAGGCTCAAAACACTGCACACTATAGTGTTTGTGGTTTTGTTTGATTTGTGTCTGCAACCTGTTTGATGAAATGGCCGCATGAACTCAAGTTTTGAATTTTGAAATGAATTTTGGTGAGTTTGCTAGATTGGTTCTGGTGAGTCTGCAGGTGCTTGGGTTTTGAAAGTTGAGCTTGTTTGAGTGGGTTTTGAAAAAGTGGGATCTTCCCATATGAAGAAGATTCGATTTTGAATTGTCCTTTAAACTATGCATTTGAAAGTTTCTGGATGATCACAAAGTGGGCCTTGATACTCTGTTATGAGTACATTCAAGGGGTGCAAAGATCCAGAAAAGTTTCTGTTAGGTTTTGAAAGTTTGAGACAGCCAAAGTAGGCATGGGAGTTAAATTGGTCAAAATGACCATTCACTTAATATATTTGTTTTGATTTACTTGTCTTTAGGAAAAGTGTGGGAAATGTTTTAGATGATGTTATTTTCACCTAAGAAACATTTTACAAGCAAAGGTTCACACAACAAGGTGGTTTTTAAAGAAATTCAAAATTCATGCATACACATATACATGCATTCATGAATTCATTTAGAAAAGTTTTTGTTGACCCTAATCTTGATGATTAGTGTTTTGATGATCTAAGTTTGATATTTTTGGGATGTTACAAACCTTCCCCCCCTTAAACAAAATCTCGTCCCGAGATTTGAAAAAGGACGAAAAGATTACCTAGGATTTGAAGAGATCTGGAAACTCCGTTCTGATGTGATCTTCGCGTTCCCAGGTAGCCTCCTCTTCTGTGTGGTTGCTCCACTGAATCTTGAGAAACTTGATGCTTCGGGTTCTGGTAGTTCAATAAGCTTCTTCCAAAATGCGGATGGGTACTTAGGGATAGGTTAGGTCATGGTTGATCTCTATGGTCCGGTGATCGATATTCTTGAATACTTCGGTCTTCTCGGGGACTTCGAGACACTTGCGAAGTAACGAGATATGGAACACATTGTGCACCGCTGTCATCTCTTCAGGTAGTTCCAGTTGATACGATACTTCTCCTCAACAATTCAAAATTTTGAAAGGTCCGATATATCTGGTGGCTAACTTTCCTTTGAGTTGGAAACGTTGCATTCCCTTCAATGGCGACACTTTCAGATAAACAAAATCTCCGATGTTGAAGGCGAGGTCTCGACGTCTCTTGTCGGCGTAACTCTTTGGTCGGGATTGGGCTGTCTTGAGGTGTTCACGAATCTTGTGAACCTTCTCTTCTGCTTCTCGTAGGATGTCGGGTCCGAAAATCTGACTCTCTCCTACTTCCGACCAGTTCAAAGGGGTGCGGCACTTTCTTCCGTACATAAATTCAAATGGGGCCATTTGCAAACTGGCTTGGTAACTATTGTTGTATGAAAATTCTGCAAACGGCAGACAGTCTTCCCATTTGGATCCATATTCTAACACACATGCTCTCAGCATATCTTCGAGTATTTGGTTTACTCGCTCCGTTTGTCCATCGGTCTGAGGGTGATACGCGGTACTGAAATCTAGGCGGGTTCCTAAACCTTCTTGGACTTTCTTCCAGAATCTCGAGGTAAACTGAGTTCCTCGATCCGATACTATATTCTTGGGGACTCCATGCAAACTAACGATCCTAGCGATGTATAACTCCGCTAGCTTCAAACTCTGATAGGTGGTTTTGACGGGCAAGAAATGGGCGACTTTGGACAATCTGTCCACTATGACCCAAATAGAGTCATTTCCCCTACTAGAAGTAGGTAGTCCAGTGATAAAGTCCATTCCTACTGAATCCCATTTACATTCCGGAATCTGCAAAGGTTGCAACAATCCAGCGGGTCTTTGATGTCCTGCCTTGACTCGCTGACATATGTCACACTTGGCGATATAGCTTCCGATTTCTCTCTTCATCTTATGCCACCAAAATTGCTCTTTCAAATCTTGATACATCTTAGTTCCTCCGGGATGGATAGAATAAAGAGTATCGTGAGCCTCCTTCAAGATAACTTCTTTCAACTCCGAATCTGCTGGTACACAAAGGCGTCCTTTGTACCACAAAACTCCTTCTTCGTCCTCGGTGAATCCGGGTACTTTGCCTGTACCGATACGACGCTTGATTCCGTCGATACTGGCATTTTCCTTCTGCGCCTCTTTAATCTGACTGATCAAAGTGGGCTGAAGTTCGATGCTAGCCAAAAATCCTTCACTTACTAATTCCACTTGAAAATCTTCCATCTCTTTGTGCAAACTTGGTTGCTCCTTTAAAATCATGGAGTTCAAGCGGCACGGCAATCTTCTAAGGGCATCGGCTACCACATTGGCTTTTCCAGGGTGATAGTGAATGTCCAGGTCGTAATCCTTGATTAGCTCAATCCATCTTCTCTGCCTCATATTCAGCTCCTTCTGAGTGAATATATACTTTAGGCTCTTGTGATCCGAATAAATCTCACAACGGTTGCCCATCAGGTAATGTCTCCATGTCTTTAGGGCTAGAACTACGGCTGCGACTTCGAGGTCATGGGTTGGGTAATTTTGTTCATGTTGCTTCAATTGTCACGATAGATAAGATATAACTTTGCCTTCTTGCATTAGCACACATCCGAGACCAATCTTGGATGCGTCACAATACACATCGAAGGGCTTCGTGATATCTGGCATGATCAAGATTGGGGCTGAAATCAATCTCCTCTTGAGTTCTTGAAAACTCGCTTCACACTTGTCGGTCCATTCAAACTTCTTGTCCTTCTTCAGTAATTGGGTCATGGGTCGAGCGATACTCAAGAATCCTTCTACGAATTTGCGGTAATATCCCGCCAATCCGAGAAAAGCACGAACTTGGGTTTGAGTGGTTGGGGCTTGCCAATCTTCTACATCTTTCACTTTGGCAGGGTCCACGGCAATTCCTCCGGCTGATACAATATGACCGAGGAATCCTACTTCCTGTAACCAGAATTCACATTTCCTAAATTTTGCATACAACTGATGCTCTCTAAGGGTTCCAAGAATGGTCCTTAGGTGTAGCTCATGTTCTTCTTCCTATTTGGAATAAATCAGAATGTCATCGATGAAAACAACGACAAACTTATCCAGGAAGTCCATAAAAATCTTATTCATGAGATTCATGAAATAAGCGGGGGCATTGGTTAATCCAAAAGACATGACTGTATACTCATACAATCCATATCGGGTGGTGAAAGCAGTCTTTGGGATATCCTCTGCACGAATTTTGAGTTGATGATAGCCAGTTCTAAGATCAATCTTAGAAAATACTTGGGCACCGGTCAACTGATCAAACAAATCTTCTATCTTAGGCAAGGGGTACTTGTTCTTGATGGTGACATCATTCAACTTCCGATAATCCGTACACAAACGGTTACCTCCATCCTTCTTGTCCACAAACAAGACAGGTGATCTCCATGGGGACGCACTCAGTTGAATCAATCCGATTTCTAGCATGGAATCCAGTTTTTTCTTTAGTTCTTCTAGTTCTGACGGGTTCATACTATAGGGTCTCTAGGCTATGGGTCCTGTTCCAGGGATTAGTTCGATGATAAACTCGATATCCCGATCTGGGGGCATACAGGGCAAAACATCTGGAAATACATCGGGGTATTCGCAGACTATCCGAACTTGGTCAATGGTAGGTTGGGCTAGACTCTTGTTACACTTGAATTGGCGAGGTAAGGTTTCAGATATATGCTCGACGGATATTCCGGTGGTACTGGTCATGGTAATGGTTTTCTTGGCATAGTCAATCAATCCTTTATGCTTGGACATCCAATCCATTCCTAGTACTACTTCCAAACCTTTAGTTCCGAGTATTATTAGGTTAGCATAAAAATCTATGCCATGGATTCGGATAGGGACGGCTTTGCAAATTTGCCTAGCCTTGGTGGTTGATCCGGGAATTTGCACATTCATCACATGCTTCAATTTGGTTGGTTGAATTTTACTAGTGCAGGCAAATTCTTCGGTGACAAATGAATGCGATGCACCAGAATCAAACAACACTCTTGCAAGTACTGAATTAACATAAAACATACCCAGCACGACGTCTGGCGCTTCCTGAGCTTCTTCAGCATGCATGAGAAAAAGACGGCCATTGCGGTTGAGTGAATTCCCTGGGGCAAATCTTCTCCCTGGCTGGACACGACGCTGCTGCTGAGCTGGGACATTGGCGTTGGGGGCTGTGGCATTCTTCTTGTTGGGGCACTCATTGGAATAGTGGCCTTTATTTCCACAGTCATAACAGGTCACGTGTGACTTGTCCTTGGCTGCGATAGACACAGCATTGCTTCCAGTCCTTGGGGCAGTGTTAGGGTTGGTGGTAGTATTGTTGGTGTTGAACTTGGGTGGGGCACGGGTGAAATTGCTAGAGTTGCCTGGGTTGTTGTGATTTCCTCCAGGTCTAGGGTTTCCACGGTTGGGATAGGTCGGACGGGTCATAGGGGGTCTGTTGGTTCTTGGGGAAAATCCTGGAGATGGGTTGGGGCAATACTTTGGGGTCTGATGGGTTCCCGGTTGATGCATCATGCGACGCTTGCGGTTCTCATTGGCTTGGTTGATCTTTCCTTCCATTTGGATAGCAGAGTCGACAAGGGCTTCAATATCAACAAAGGGGATATTGACTAACACCGTCTGCATCTCGTCATGCAGACCATTCAGGAATCTTTCTTTCTTCTTGGCTTCGGTGTCTATCTCGTCCGGGGCATACCTAGCTAATGACAAAAATTTGTCACGGTATTCCACTACAGTCATCCTTCCTTGCTTCAACTCTCTGAACTCGTCTCTCATTCTCTTGATTAAACCTGGTGGCACATGGGTTCTGCTAAACTTGACCTTGAATTCCTCCCAGGTCATCATCTGGCCTCCGGTCATTGCACGAACACTGTTCCACCATGCTCTGGCATCTCCAGCTAGATAATGGGTGGTGAACAAGACTTTCTCGTTGGCTTCCACTCCGGCTACTTCTAAGTTATTTTCCATGGTTTGCAGCCAATCATCGGCGTCTAGGGGTTCTTCCGACTTGGTGAAAACGGGTGGGTTGGTATTCTGGAAATTCTTGAGCTTAGATCCGTGGTGGTCCTGATTTCCATGGCCTTGGTTGTTGTGGGCTAGCTGGGCTATCTGTTGCAGAGTGGCTAGGTTGGCTTGACGTTCCGCTCTTTCAGCTTCGCGGTCAGAAGTCAACATTTGCAGGATCTGCAACATCGGGTCCGGGGCTGAACCACTTCCTCCACGTGGCATCTGAAGATTTAGATAGATCATGAGAAAAGAGGGAAATTTCTAAGGTTTTGGGTCTTTGAAAAGTTTTTAGAGTTTGACTCAAGTTTTCTAGCAACTTGCTTTTTCATTCATTCACTCATAGCACACAGTACAACACACACCACAACAAGGAAAAACAGATGGTTTTAAGAACCATTCTGGAATCTACGATACAGTGGGACCGACTACTACTCACTACGCTAGTGCTCAGTGCTACTACTCCTCGGAGTCCGTGGCTTCATCATCTTCCGCATCATCTATGAAGGCGAAATCATCCTCATCGGTGAAGAAGTCCATGGCCCGATCCTCTAGAAAATCATCGTCATCACTGAGATAGGAGTAAGGGTCTCCACGAAGATCTTCTCCGGCATTCTCCCTTTCCTCCAACTGCATGTCCCTCTCGTGGATGGTCTCTTCCAGAGATGAGATGCGATGGCGAAGACGGGCAATAATGCGCTCCTTCTTGTCGAGCTGACGGCGGCGAGACTTGCGATCCTTTGCTAGCATGGCGATGGTCTGATCCTTCGTCTTGATGATGGCAGACTTGTGGTTGCAATAGTCACGGCAGTTGTCCAACTCTTGTTGACGATCATACATCATGAAGCTGAGGTGGTCCAATTGAGTCTTCATCTCGGGGTGGTATGGGGCTTCCAGTGGTTGTCCATTTGCATCACGTCTTGGGAAAAACTCAAAGCGAGTACCCTTGATCTGATTGATGCTCTGCCCACACAGACGGGAAAGAGCTTCTTGCATTGCTCTGGCAACTCCATCGAGCCAGTTGTTTTCCCTCAAGGTAAACTGAATTCCCTCCGCAGTGGGAGGTTCAATCTTTCCTCGGAGACTTGCAACAATTAGCCACTGCAGATATTCTCCTCCTTGATCATTGGGCTGAGCTCCGAAGAACTCGGGGTGCGGACGCTCCAGAAGTTCTGAAAGCTGATCCAGATCCCTCTCAAAGATAAGGTCTCCCCCATTTCCGAGTTGATAAAACTTGCTGTACTTCACGTCCATCTATAAAAATAGAGGATGAGTAGATTAGCAGAGTGATCAAGTGTGTCAAAATTTTATCTATTTTGCAAGAGTTTTTGAGTAACATGAGGTTTTATGAAAGAATTAAAGAGATAAGAATGAGAATAGGTTTTTGTAAATATTTGTTTTCTTTGGTTTTTGAAACTAAGTTTTTGGTTCAATGTCCAACCTAACTAGGGTCTCCTATGGTCAGGATGGCTCTGATACCAACTTGTCAACACCCGGATTTTTCAATCCTAGATGCCTGTTATGCCATACGTCGCAATCCTAGGATTACCATTTTTGCGAGACATAACAGAATTGGATACCATAGTACTTCATCCATTACAAACGACACATAAGTTCTTACACAAACAGGGATCTCATGATCCAGTTCTTAATACAACATCAAGCAGCGGAATACGTAATAATAACGGTAGCGTAGGCGAAGCTCCATCTTCGGGGTCACAGGCAATGCTGACGATGGGAGATGATCCTAGTCGTCGTAACCTTCCTGGGTTCCATCTTCGAGGTACTCCTCTTCATAGTTTGGCCATGGGAATAGCCAGGGACAAAGCCATGAGTACTCTTTAAGTACTCGCAAACTAATACTAACAAGTAAGGGGTTTTTGGATAATAGGACACTAGGCTCTAGGGTTGTTTTGCAAAAAGGCAGGTTTAGCTTTAATAAGTTCCGAAGCTAGTCATAGTTTTATAACTCCTAAGTGGGATCTTGTAATCCAGGTCACAACTCTGTTATGGTCAAGTCAAAGTCGCAATTCATTTCACAAGTCATTTTAAAAGTCTGACAGGGGAACAGTATGGCCACTCCAACTGTCCATAACCGCGGACGTGGCTATTCGAATAGTTTGACACTCTGCAGAGATTGTACACTTTCACCACAACATTCGATACATCCGTCAGGAACAAATCCTGAATTCACCATACTCAGTATGCGGATAATCAATCCTAACCTTTCAATTACACTCCCTAGTATCAGCACCTCTCCTGTGAGTTTGGCCTCCCAACCATGACCAACTGTCATCTTGGGTACTGCAGAGGTGGACAATCTTCACAAGGTAGCCTCAGCTCAGACCTTGGCCGGGAGGGAACTAATACTAAGGTATATAAGTTTCCAGTCAAGCCCTACCCAATATTCGGGTATTGTGGTTGTACGATAAAATTGGAATGGTATCGCATCCAGACAACCATCAGTTTTATAAAGGGCTAAGGCTCATGCCTCAACATTTTCATCACCAAAATCATTAAGTGTTTGGAAACACATGTCCAAAACATTTCAATAGAATGATCCATCATTCCAAGGTTTTCATAACCATTTTTCCACCAAGTAGTCCCATCTAAAGTTGATCAAGTTTTATGCTTAGCACTAGCATCTACAGTTGGGGGTGGTACTGATGAGGGGTGGTAACTAGTGGGGTTTCACTAAGTCCAACATCATATCTTAGACTGAGATCAAAGTTTCTAGCTTAGGCCAAATTTTATGCTCTTTAAGCAACCTTGAGCACAACTGTCTAATATCTACCAAACTCTTAGGTAGACTCTAAGTAAGCTTTGATAAAGAAATAAAGTAAGAAGCTTGCCATAAAACTAGGATTGGTTTAGCAAGTGGGTATGATCACATATGCTTAAGGCATATAGTATTCATATCACAAGTATGGGTTTGTGGCATCAGTAGGGTATCTTGCAAGTGTTAGCTTGCATTGGTCAACTTGGTTAGTAAAGCTTGCCTTGTGCAGAGCAGTGGTTGAAGTTCTCCTCGACTTCCTCTTCGTAGTATCCTCCTTCCTCCTCGTAGTATCCTTGGTCGGTACTAGCGTCTATGAATAAATACGAGGTACACAATCACCAAACAATACTTAACTACTTGCAATCATCACACACAAGGGTCCTATAGATGATCTAGCATCATCTCTAACATTACAAGGTTAAGGCTTGGTTTACATCTTTTTATTTTAGAAAAGTAATTTCTACTCATTGAAAAACTACTTAAGATTTAATATTCTCCAAACTAAACATGGGATCATGTTGACACATGTCATCACCACATATTGTAGTCCATGGGAATGTGATTTAAAGTGGTGTCACAATTTAATAAGGTTTTACCTTTTTATTTTAATTAACTAAAGTGACTAGAAATGCTTATGAAGCATTCTTTTATTACTTGAACAATATTTCTGCAAGTAAACCTATATATTTTTATATATTCTGAAAGGTATGGTTAAATGTGATTTTTGAGAGTTGGAATCAACTCAAAAGATTTTATGGTTTAAATTTGAAAAATGTTTGAATGCAGAAAAGCTTCTGCCTTGTTATTTTTGCTATGGGTGATATACAGATCCAAATGACTTGAATCCAACTGGCTTGGATTAAGCATTCACAGACCTTTCCAACAAAATTGGTTTCATCCAATTTGGTGCACTGAATCGATCTGGGTTGATTTTTGAAGTTGGGTACAAAAGTGTGTTTGAATTTAAAAAGAAAAAGGTTTAATTTGAATTGCTGGGCTACGCGGGAAATTCTAACGGGACGGCCTGCTAAGCGCAGTGCTCCCGCGGGCTGCGTAAGTGGGTGTCCCCACTCGTCAGTGACACGGGGATGGGCGAAGCGGTATGGGGCAACGTGGATCGTCCGATCTAGTTCTAATCCAACGGCTGAGGGTCATCATCGACGCGAGACAGCTCCGGCAAGAACGAAACCTAGCGCGGACAGTGGGGGGTGCTGGGGGCTCACCGGGGTACGGGCGAGGGTCGGTGAGGCGGGCGAACGACAAAGTCGATGACGGCGATCCTCCTGGTACCGGTGGCTTCTCCTGGGGCGGCTCCAATCGTTGGCTCCCTTCTTCTCCAGAGGCGGCGGGCTCCGGTGAAATTCTGGTGAGGTGGTGCTCGCCTTGCTCTGAGAATGGTGTGGCACGGTCAGTGGGGAGAGGGGAGTGAGATGGTGTGAAGAAATCATGCGGGGGTGGCCTCTATTTATAGTCGAGCGAGGGGACCGTCGGGGCACAAGGTGAGCTCGTCGGGGGCGACGTTACAGGCGGCTAATGGCATGGGCAAGGGTAGGGGACGATGATGTGTCTCCTGGCGATGCTCAACGACATGATCGCGAGGCATGGGGCGGTGTGGTTTGGTCTGGAACGGGCGGCGCTCTGCGCGGCAGAGGTGGCGTCTTCGACGGCGGGCGGTGGATGTATGGCACGGGACAGCAAACGAGGGTGTCTGGCGGTGTCCTGGGTCGGTGGTGATCATGTGTGCATGCGGTGAGGGCGGCGCGCGGTCTGTGGATGCTGGTCGCGGGTGGCGCTCTGGCGCACGCTCGGCATGGTCTGGGCGTGTCTCGTGCGCGTGGTCCAGGGCTTGGCAACGCTCGCGGCTGGGACAGCCAGTGGCGGTGGACAGTGGGCTGCCTCCCAGACATGCTGGCTAGGCTTGCTGCTGCTCCTAGCTTGCTGTCCACAATGGGGTGACATGGGGTTGCTCGGCTATTCACCATTAATGGCAATGGCAAGATCACAGGGGTGCTAGTGTTGGGCTAATCTTTCTAGATGATCTACTGGGTTGTGTGTGATCTAACTAGGGAACAAGTTAGTCTCAAAACACTGCACACTATAGTGTTTGTGGTTTTGTTTGATTTGTGTCTGCAACCTGTTTGATGAAATGGCCGCATGAACTCAAGTTTTGAATTTTGAAATGAATTTTGGTGAGTTTGCTAGATTGGTTCTGGTGAGTCTGCAGCTGCTTGGGTTTTGAAAGTTGAGCTTGTTTGAGTGGGTTTTGAAAAAGTGGGATCTTCCCATATGAAGAAGATTCAATTTTGAATTGTCATTTAAACTATGCATTTGAAAGTTTCTGGATGATCACAAAGTGGGCCTTGATACTCTGTTATGAGTACATTCAAGGGGTGCAAAGATCCAGAAAAGTTTCTGTTAGGTTTTAAAAGTTTAAGACAACCAAAGTAGGCATGGGAGTTAAATTGGTCAAAATGACCATTCACTTAATATATTTGTTTTGATTTACTTGTCTTTAGGAAAAGTGTGCGAAATGTTTTAGATGATGTTATTTTCACCTAAGAAACATTTTACAATCAAAGGTTCACACAACAAGGTGGTTTTTAAAGAAATTCAAAATTCATGCATACACATATACATGCATTCATGAATTCATTTAGAAAAGTTTTTATTGACCCTAATCTTGATGATTAGTGTTTTGATGATCTAAGTTTGATATTTTTGGGATGTTACACTAGCTTGATCTGGTGCTCCTCGTGATACTTCCATCTCCTAGACTTGTCCTTGATCTTGCTCTCCACCTCCTGGTCCTGGTGGCTTGATCTTGTCCTTGCTATCCACCTGATCTACCCCCTCCTTATGTCACCATCTTGTTGAGATGATCAAAGTTGTGATTGGTCTGATCTTGTTTTGCTTGGTTTGGCTGCTGTGTTTGATGTGTATGAAGCAGGGAAATGTGTTGGAGATGACTCCCACGGCTGTGCTGATAGTTTTGTGTGTGTGGAGCTGTTGCTGCTGTGCTGACAACACACACCATGCAGTTTGGTGTGTGTGCTGCTTGTGTGCCTGCTGCACCATGTGGATATGCTCTGGATATGAAAGTTACTTTTACCTGGTTACATTCACTTGTCTGGTGAAACTTGCACCTCCTTGCAGTTTATTTGACTTATGGCTTAAAATTATCAGAGATATAGTTCTTTCATATTGGTGAAACTTGCCCCTTGAAGATTACTCAATGATGAAAAGTGAACAGTGCAACTCACTGTCAATTCTGAGAGTACATATTTTAATCCTTAATTTTTCTTTGTTTAGTTTCTGTTTTGTTTTGCAGGTACCAGACTTGAAGATTCAAGACTTTAGTTTAGGTTTTCCATTTTCTCTTTATAAGATAGTTACTTGTAATATTTATTTTATATTTTTGTAATTTTTTATTTTATTCTTTTTGTAATAAAGATTGTACTTTGTACGTTTAATCAATATATAAATATTATTCTTTTATTTAATTACTATTGTAAAGATTGTTGATCATTTTCATAAGTTACATTTTTGTAACTTATTTATTGAATAAAATTATGGAAGAAATATTCATTTTATTAATTATGTTCTTTATTTAAAGTTTGCACTACTAATTATGAACTCTTGACTAAATCATAATACTCAAACATAATTCTAAATCCTTTTGAATTATTAATCCAACACTCAAGTTTAAAATTCAAATTTCATTTCCCAAAACACACTAATCCACAAAGATCATATCAAAGTTTATCACAATCATTCTCCAAGACTATTCCTAATCTTAAAGAGTGAAAGAAACTTTGATCACTTTAGGTTTTTTATTTGGCGAAAAATGTACCCACATTTTTTTACAAATGAATGCATGCACTTTCACAGATTCCTAACTCTACCCTTCGTTGGTTCCTAAATGCTGGGATGTTATAGACTTTCCCCCTTAAATTAAACTTCGTCTCGAAGTTTGTTGAGATTTACCTGAATAGTTCTTGATAGGCTTTTCTTAAATCCACTTATTTCTCCCAAATGGCTTCCCTTTCAGGGTGAGGTTCCTACTGTACCTTGCAATACTTGATTGCCCTGTTCCTCAACCTTTTCCAGTTTTCTTTCAAAATTTTGTAGGGTTTCTCCACATAGGTCAAGTCTTCTTGTAATTCTATCTCTAGGTGTGTGATTGCATCATCCGGAACTTTCAAACATTTACGAAGTTGTGACACATGGAAAACATTATGAACTTGAGCCAATCTTGAGGGTAACTCTAAAGCATAATCTATAGTTCTGTTCTGACTCTGTATCTTGAATGGCCCGATATATCTTGGACTCAATTTTCCTTTAACTCTGAACCTTTTAACCCCTTTCGTTGGACTTACTTTCAAATAAACTATGTCTCCCACTTCTGGATGCCATGATCTTCGACTTTGATCAGCATAACTTTTCTGCCTACTTTGGGATATTTTTAGTCTATCATTGATCTTATCAATGATATATTGTTTTTCCTTGATATAGTCTGGTGCAAATTCCTTGCTGCTTCCAGGCTCATACTAGCATATTGGTGATCTACACTTCCTTCCATACATAACCTGATATGGAGCTGCCTTTAGACTACTCTGATAGCTATTATTGTATGAAAATTCTGCCAATGGTAGATGATCTTCCCATGAACCTCCAAAATCTAATGCACAAGCTCTTAACATGTCTTCTTGTATCTGATTTGTTCTTTTTGTTTGACCTCATGTCTCTGGATGGTAAGCTGTGCTGAAATCTAACTTTGAACCAAGTGCTTCATGCAATTGCTTCCAAAATGCTGAAGTAAACACTGATCCCCTATCAGTTACGATCTTTTTGAGCACTCCATGATTACTTACTATTTATTTGATGTAAACTTCTACTAACTTCTCGGTATTATCCTCCTGATTTACTGGAATAAAATGAGCACTTTTAGTGAGTCTATCCACAATTACCCATATCGTATCCTTCCGTTTAGGTGTCATGGGCAATCCTATGATGAAGTCCATACCTATTTCCTCCCACTTCCATTCGGGAATTTCCAAAGGTTGTAATGGTCCTGCTAGACTTTGATGTTCATCCTTCACCCTTTGGCAAGTATGGCGTTATGATACATATTTAGCAATGTCCCTTTTCATGCTATTCCACCAGAATAGTTTTTTCAAATCCATATACATCTTAGTAATTCCTGGATGTATAGAATATGGTGTTTCATGTGCTTCTCTGAGTATGAAATCTTGAATCTCAGTCACATCTGGAACACAAATACGATCTTGTAACCACAAAGAATCATAATCTCCAAGGAAAAAACTGATTTTTGCCCTTGAGATATCCTCCGAATTTCCTCAAAAATGAAAGGATCTTCTGCTTGATGTCTAAAAATTTTGTTCTTAAGATCACTGTCTTGTTCTGCAACTACTTGCATAGTAGCTAATCCTCCAAGAACCTCTGTTCTAATAAATTGAAGCTCTAATCTTTCCAAGTCCATTTGTAATTCTTTTGGTAGCTCCCGATTGCTAGGTTGAATATCTCGACTTTTACGACTTAAAGCATCTGCTACAACATTTGCTTTCCCTGGAGTATAGTTGATTGTTAAATCATAATCTTTGATTAGTTCCAACCATGCTTCTGTCTCATATTCAACTCCTTTTGAGTGAAGAAATATTTAAGACTTTTATGGTCAGTGTATAACTCACATCTGGCTCCATAAAGAAAATGTCTCCATCCTTTCAGCACAAAGACTACTGCTGCTAACTCTAAATCATGAGTCGGATAGTTGACTTCATGTGGTTTCAGTTGTCTTGAACCATAAGCAATCACTTTCTGATCTTGCATTAGCACACAACCCAAACCTTCTTTAGATGCATCATAGTATACTATAAAGTCTTTCCCTATTTCTGGAACTGCTAAGATTGGAGCTGTGGTTAACCCAGTCTTCAACTCCTGAAAACTTGCTTCACACTTCTCATCCCAATTGAATGCTGTATTCTTTCTTAACAATTTGATCATTGGTCCAGCTATTTTGGAGAAACCTTCAATGATTCTCCAATAATAACCAGCCATCCCCAAGAAACCTCGAATTTGTTTCACATTGGTTGGTGCAGTCCACTCTAGTATTGACTGAACCTTAGATGGATTTACAGTAGTTCCATCTTTACTGATCACATGGCCGAGGAATTCTACGTCCTCTAGCAAAAATTCACACTTACTGAACTTAGCATAAAGTTTATGTTCTCTTAAAGTTTGCAATGCTATTCTTAAATGATCAGCATGCTCTTCCTTATCCTTTGAGTATATCAAATATCAACAATGAAGACTATGATGAATTTATCTAAATATGGCATGAAGATTTTATTCATCAGATTCATGAATATTGCTGGTGCATTGGTCAAACCAAATGGTACTACCAGATACTCATGGTGTCCATATCTTGAGACAAATGCTGTCTATGGAACATCTTCAGGTTTTATTTTTATTTGATGGCATCCAGATCTTAAGTCGACCTTTGAAAATACTCTGGCTCCTTTCACTTGATCAAACAAATCTTGGATCCTTGGTAGAGGGTACTTGTTCTTTATAGTAACATTGTTCAGATTTCTGTAGTCTCCACACATCCTTCTTCCACCATCCCTTTTATCCACAAAGATTACTGGTGTTCCCCATGGGGATACACTTTCCTGAATAGATCCTTTTCTGGCTAACTCATCAATTTGCTCCTTGAGTTCTTTTAGTTCTTTTGGTCCCATCTTATATGGTGCTTGAGCTATTGGTGTTGTACCTGGAATTAGGTCAATAGTGAACTCTATTTCCCGATCTGGTGGCATTCCGGGTAGCTCTACTGGAAAAACATCTTGAAATTCATTTACTATAGGAATATCTTCCAACTTGACTTCTTTCATTGAGTTCAACTGCAGATCCACCATAATATGACTGTGTTTATCTGCTTGGTAAACTATCCTTGCTCCACTTGGAGTTTTGATTGAGATAGTTTTCTCATCACAATTTATCTGAGCCCCATGTTCCATCATATAGTCCATCCCCAGCACTACTGCAATTCCCTTCAAAGGAATCACGTAAAGGTCTGCAAAGTATGTACAACCACAGCTCGAGATAACCTGATCTTGTTTAATGTGGCGTACAATCACATTTCCCCCTGCCATAACTACGGTTATAGGGTTTTCTAATGTTGCCCTTCTAATCCCAAACTTATCAAAGAATTCTTTAGAAATGAATGAAGTAGTTGCACCAGTATCAAATAGAACTTTGCCGGGATTGGTAAGGATATTGAGCGTACCTATCACTGCATGCTCCGAGTTATCCAACTCCTCTAGGGTTGCACAGTTCAGCTTCCCGGTAGGTCTATTCCTCTTGCCATTGTTGTTCTTGCCATTATTTCCTCCTTTATTGGGTTGTCCATTACCTGCACTGGCTTGCCTCCCATCTCGAACCGGCCAACCTCCTTGTGGTTTGCTTGGACAATTGGGCTTTATGTGACCTCTCTGACCACAAGCATGGCATACAATTACTGTTTTCGGGCAATCCCTGCTCATATGCCCTGGGAGTTTGCAATTGTGGCATATAATATTCTTTACATTTGGATTTGCACTCTGATTGGAATTGTTGTTGTTATAGGGCCTATTCCTTGGTTTGAATTCCATATTGGTTTTGGGCTTGCTTGCTTGTATCCTCTTGGTTTCCTTCTTAGCTATCTTCCTTCTATCCTCTTGAACATTCTTGTAGTCATCTTCGAAGGTAATAGTTGCATCCAACAACTCCTAATAAGTTTGCTTATTAGATAACCTCAACTGCATCCTCACAAATGGATTTAAACCACGCAGGAAACACTTCTTCCTCTTTTCCTCCGTATTAACTTCTTCCTCAGCATATCGAGACAGTTGACTAAACTCCTGAATATACTTCATCACACTAGTATATCCCTACTGCAGCTCCTCAAATTCTCTCCGCTTCAACTCCATAACACTCTCCGGAACATGATATTCACGGAATCTTTGTTTAAACTCTTCCCAAGTGTACTCCCTTCCTGGATGTTGCATGGCTAACTGATTCTCCCACCATGATGTTGCAGGTCTAGTCAGAATATGAGTTGCATACCTCAATTTCTCCTCATCATTGCAACCTACAGTCTTCAGCTTTCGTTCTGTATCTTCTAGCCAATCTTCTACATCCATTGGTTCAGGGGCTGATGCAAAAGGTAACGGCCTTGCATTCCGGAAGTCAGAAAGACTCACTCCTCCACTTTCAGGTGCTCACGGATTAGCTCATCCCAGCACCTCCTCCATGAACTTGTTCTGGGTCTCTTGCATCATTTGCATACACTGCATAAAGTTCTGCTCCATTAACGGCCTCACTGGTGGTGGTGGTGGTAATGCTCCCTGATTTGTTGCATCAGCATCGGCCTTCTCCTTGGCCTCACGTCCCATCCGCTGCCGTTTAGATTTGGTCTCTACACCCATATCCATGATCCCCTAGTCCTGGACATAAAGCGAATACTCATAATTACATCATGCACATGTGTTCTGAGCTCGACTTTACGCACAAAACTAGTCACACAATGAAAATCCAAATAAAATCCGAATATGAATTTCACATATTATACATTACATTATCATACAAAGTCATTACAACATGTACCATATGGTTATAATCAGAACACTATATTATTTCTCTAACTATATTATTTCTTGGATTACAATACATAGTACTTGATACCTCTAAATAGTTGCCTACTTCTAGTAGTAACTACGCTCATCATACATGCCTGAAGTCCAACCATGATGATGTGACGTTCGTCGCACAGTTTGTGGAACAAATGGCCTTCCAGAAAGAACATACTCAGTATCTGAAGTGTCAGGACTTGAGTCAGTACTCAACCTGAGCGCATTGACTCCTTCCAGCTTAGCTGAAAAGTCTACGGAAACATTTTCAACATTATCTCCCACTTGCATCTCCTGAGCTTCATTCCTTGAGTCGTCAACAGAATACGCAGATCCTGCTGATTCCCAGGTGCTCCTTTGGGCGAGATAGTTAAACACTGGATAATGTATATTCCCTGGGTTTTGAGAAGACGGTGATGATTCAAACACTCTCTCCTCAGGATCTTCTTCTTCATCCTGATTATTTATGAACATGGAATTTCTACTATTGTTACTAGGGTTAATTCTGGCACCCATCCAGCTAGATTGTCCCACATTTCTGTTAGAACCATCTATGGACATCTGGTGTTCCTAGAATCCCTCAGATGATCCCATTCTCCAACCATCAGAATTCTCAATAGGAAGTTCTAAATAAGAACCATCCTCTGAACCCTGTGGTACTGCATACCTCATATCCACAGTAGGATCATATATAGGTTCAGGCCTTGGTGAATAAGGATATGGTGTAAAATATTCAGGATCTATAGGTATATCCTTAAAGATAGGTTTTGCACAACTACTTGCTTCCTTCTCCAACTGAAATGCTAACTTCTTCCTCCTTTCCGGACCAGTCAGATCCTCTAACATGTCATTTTTATCTTCAACAATCAGTTGATGTGTCTTATAAAAAGATGCAACGAGTGTTCGGTATCTATCCATAAACTTGGAAGCTAACTTAGGATGCTTCTTAACCAAAGTAAGATGATCCGGTACAGGCTCCGAGTCTATAGAATCATGAGGTATCACAGAAAATGTGCTACCATCTAACTACTTGGCTTTATGCTCCCGGATATTAGTTATCGCCTCCACAACAGCAACATGATAGGCTGCTAAGTGGCTCCTACCTTCACCTATAGGTAGATCGTGATATAATCCAAGCTCCTCTCGTTAACGCGTAATATACGGCGCTAGAATCACTGATGTCACGGGTTATTAATCCCTAATTGTTTATCATTATTTCAATTAGAAACCTAAGTTCTATTGCTCCATCATATCATCACTTAGGATGATATCTAAGATCTATTATCTTGAGAAAATAACATTTTTTTCTATAATATAGATGATAACACACAATTTCCAAATACTTTGATAAAGACTCTTCAAAGGACATGAGCAAGTGATGAATTTGCCTTGTGATTGCAAGGTAGTGAAGTCGGATGCTTGCACTGGACCTTGAGCTTCTATGTCTATAAAACCATCATTATTGCCGACAATATTTAAAGAAGCAAAATGATTATGCAAAGTAATGTAATGCATTATTTCGCTTTGTGTGTATTCTCCCCCATTATTTAAGTTATAAAAATTCTTTCAATAATAAAGAATTTATAAATATTTTTTTTAATATTTATTGAATATTGTATTATTTTATTTTATTTGCATTTTATTTATTTAATAATTCCTTTAAGAATTATCATTAAATACCAAAAATTGATATTAAATATTTTTTTAGTATTTTTCTAAAATACTACAATATTAATGTATCATGAAAGTGATTTTTATTTATTTTTATCATCTTTTAATAATTTTATAAAATTCCATAAGGAATATAGATATTACAAAATTCTTAATAAAATTTATATGTCTAAAATTTTATTTCTTAATTTATTTGGTTAGTTTGGATTATTATGAATCCAAAAATATTTTATTTATAATTTTTGGATTCTTATTTTATTTTCTAGAATTTATCTAAATTCAGGGGCATTTTGGACTTTTCTTATTTATTAAAAACTAGCTTTAAGTGATTTGGGCTATCTGTGTTGGGCTTATTGGGCCCTTGTGGCCCAATAGGGCAGAGCCAAAACGACACCCCAAAGGGTCCTGGCCCATTCCAGCCCACACTCCCTCTCTTTGTCACTTTCTCGTCCTCGTCTCTCTTCTTCTCCTTGACCCCGTGGTCGATGGTGCCGCCGCCGTGCGCTGCTCGCCGTCATGGTCCTCCCTGGCCGCTGCCGTGGTCCAGGGTGAGGTTGTCGACCACACTCTACCTTCCTGTCTAATTCGATTTGGATCTGAAGCTTCCTCGTGGCCAGACTAGCTCCATCCCGAACCCTAGGGTTTGGGGTGGCGCTGGTGCTGTCGCCGATGCTGCTGCCGTGTGCTGTGATGGTGCTCCTCGCCTCCAGATGTGGCTAGGGTTTCTGCCTCGGCGTGGTGTGGTTCGTAGAGCCCTCTTGGGGGGTGCTCCCCATGTCTTTGTGTTCGTTGACGACCCCTGCTTCCTCTTCTCGCCCACAGCAACATTCATCAGTAAGTTGTTCTTCTTCCCCTTATGCCTTCTGTGCTAGGCCACCCTATGCTATGTATTGATAGTGGCTACTCCTGGCTAGTGGTTATGTCCTGATTAGGGTTTGTGTTCTACTTAGGATTCATATCCCTCTGTTGATTGAATATCTTATGATTTGGATCATGTATTGATGATCCCTAAGCATGATCAGTGGTTAATTGTTGTGGAGTACTTCTTATGATTAGCTTTGGTGATGATAGTGGCTTATCAGTTTGGTTCAGATGATAAGGTTGCTCTGGAATCATTACTTGGGAATTCTATTGCTTTGATAGCTCACCACTGTCATTGCTTGGTAAATGACAGTGATTTTTGTGTGATGAAGTCACTGTATCTGTATTGTTGGCTTAAGAATTCATATATATAGCTGAGATCAATAGGTCTCTTCTAGTGATGATATGTGTTTGGATTTATCTGGAGATGATTCCTGTCATTAGTATCAGGAAAATGATTTATAGTGGGCTGTGAGTGTAACTATGAAAGTTGGGTGCTTAACCTGCTTAATTTAGAAACTATTCTTGTGACATCATTTTAATATGGCACACAAAATTAGGTTCTATTACTTGGATTGATTTTGTTCAAGCTTAAGATTAGCTTGGCATTATAGATAAGTGGAATCTTCTTTCCTTGCATCCCTAGAACCTATGATGTTGGTATGAGGTTTAGGGACTAGTCCCTTATCCTGTTGTTTCTCATGGATTGGTTCTGGTAGTGTTACCATCTACTGATTCTTGAGTTAAAGTTGAAAAAATGATTGGTTTGCTTATAGCTTAATGTTGGTGCATATAGTTTATGAAATCTGAGGTACTTCTCCATTAGGAGATGTGCCCAAATTTTATAAGCTATTTGAGAACATTTTGGAATATATATGAGTTGTTGATGATCACCAGGATTTATGATGTAGGTCTGAGATTCTGGTGGATTTGGTAGAGTTTACTGTTAGCCTTTATATTTCAAATTTCCTCTATGATAGGTTTACCCCACTTGGGTGATCACTGAGAGGTTAAACTTGTGAAACAACACATGCTTTTCTGTTTGATAAAGATGAACATAATATGGGGATGTTTTATGATACTCACCACACTTGCTTTTTTTGGGGTTTGCAAGTTGTCGATCTTGTGGTTGTGTGGCTAGCATGATCTGGTGCTCCCCCTGATACTTCCAGCTCCCAAATTCAGGGGCATTTTGGTCTTTTCTTATTTATTAAAAACTAGCTTTAAGTGATTTGGGCTGTCTCTATTGGGCTTATTGGGCCCTTGTGGCCCAATAGGGCAGAGCCAAAACGACACCCCGAAGGGTCCTGGCCCATTCCAGCCCACACTCCCTCTCTCTGTCACTTTCTCGTCCTCGTCTCTCTTCTTCTCCTCGACCCTGTGGTCGATGGTGCCGCCACCGTGCGCTGCTCGCCGTCGTGGTCCTCCCTGGCCGCTGCCATGGTGCAGGGCGAGGTTGTCGACCACACTCTACCTTCCTGTCCAATTCGATTTGGATCTGGAGCTTCCTCGTGGCCAGACTAGCTCCATCCCGAACCCTAGGGTTTGGGGTGGCGCTAGTGCTGTCAACGACGCTGCTGCCGTGTGTTGTGGTGGTGCTCCTGACCTTCATATGTGGCAAGGGTTGGCGCCTCGGCATGGTGTGGTTCGTAGCACCCCCTTGGGGGGTGCTCCCCATGTCCTTGTGTTTGTTGACGACCCCTGCTTCCTCTTCTCGCCCACAACAACATTCATCAGTAAGTTGTTCTTCTTCCCCTTATGCCTTCTGTGCTAGGCCACCCTATGCTATGTATTGATAGTGGCTACTCCTGGCTAGTGGTTATGTCCTGATTAGGGTTTGTGTTCTACTTAGGATTCATATCCCTCTGTTGATTGAATATCTGATGATTTGGATCATGTATTTATGATCCCTAATTATGATCATTGGTTAATTGTTGTGGAGTACTGCTTATGATTAGCTTTGGTGATGATAGTGGCTTATCAGTTTGGTTCAGATGATAAGGTTGCTCTGGAATCATTACTTGGGAATTATATTGCTTTGATAGCTCACCACTGTCATTGCTTGGTAAATGATAGTGATTTTTGTGTGATGAAGTCACTGTATCTGTACTGTTGGCTTAAGAATTCATATATATAGCTGAGATCAATTGGTCTCTTCTAGTGATGATATGTATTTGGATATATCTGGAGATGATTCCTATGATTAGTATCAGGAAAATGATTTATAGTGGGTTGTGAGTGTAACTGTGAAAGTTGGGTGCTTAACCTGCTTAATTTAGAAACTATTCTTGTGACATCATTTTAATATGGCACACAAAATTAGGTTCTATTACTTGGCTTGATTTTGTTCAAGCTTAAGATTAGCTTGGCATTATAGATAAGTGGAATCTTCTTTCCTTGCATCCCTAGAACCTATGATGTTGGTCTGAGGTTTAGGGACTAGTCCCTTATCCTGTTGTTTCTCATGGATTGGTTCTGGTAGTGTTACCAGCTACTGATTCTTGACTTAAAGTTGAAAAAATGATTGGTTTGCTTATAGCTTAATGTTGGTGCATATAGTTTATGAAATCTGAGGTACTTCTCCATTAGGATACGTGCCCAAATTTTATAAGCTATTTGAGAACATTTTGGAATATATATGAGTTATTGATGATCACCAGGATCTATGATGTTGGTCTGAGATTCTGGTGGATTTGGTAGAGTTTACTGTTAGCCTTTATATTTCAAATTTCCTCTATGATAGGTTTACCCCACTTGGGTGATCACTGAGAGGTTAAACTTGTGAAACAACACATGCTTTTCTGTTTGATAAAGATGAACATAATATGGGGATGTTTTATGATACTCACCACACTTGCTTTTTTTGGGGGTTGCAAGTTGTCAATGTTGTGGTTGTGTGGCTAGCTTGATCTGGTGCTCCCCCTGGTACTTCCAGCTCCTAAATTCAGGGGCATTTTGGTCTTTTCTTATTTATTAAAAACTAGCTTTAAGTGATTTGGGCTGTCTCTGTTGGGCTTATTGGGCCCTTGTGGCCCAATAGGGCAGAGACAAAACGACACCCCGAAGGGTCTTGGCCCATTCCAGCCCACACTCCCTCTCTCTGTCACTTTCTCGTCCTTGTCTCTCTTCTTCTCCTCGACCCTGTGGTCGATGGTGCCGCCGCCGTGCGCTGCTCGCCGTCGTGGTCCTCCCTGGCCGCTGCCGTGGTGCAGGGCGAGGTTGTCGACCACACTCTACCTTCCTGTCCAATTCGATTTGGATCTGGAGCTTCCTCGTGGCCAGACTAGCTCCGTCCCGAACCCTAGGGTTTGGGGTGGCGCTGGTGTTGTCGCCGAAGCTGCTGCCGTGTGATGTGGTGGTGCTCCTCGCCTCCAGATGTGGCTAGGGTCGCCGCCTCGGCGTGGTGTGGTCGCAGCGCCCCCTTGGGGGGTGCTCCCCATGTCGCTGTGTTCCTCGACGACCCCTGCTTCCTCTACTCGCCCACAGCAAAATTCATCAGTAAGTTGTTCTTATTCCCCTTATGCCTTCTGTGCTAGGCCACCCTATGCTATGTATTGATAGTGGCTACTCCTTGCTAGTGGTTATGTCCTGATTAGGGTTTGTGTTCTACTTAGGATTCATATCCCTCTGTTGATTGAATATCTGATTATTTGGATCATGTATTGATGATCCCTAAGCATGATCATTGGTTAATTTGTGTGGAGTACTTCTTATGATTATCTTTGGTGATGCTAGTGGCTTCTCAGTTTGGTTCAGATGATAAGGTTGCTCTGGAATCATTACATGGGAATTCTATTATTTTGATAGCTCACCACTGTCATTGCTTGGTAAATGACAGTGATTTTTGTGTGATGAAGTCACTGTATCTGTACTGTTGGCTTAAGAATTCATATATATAGCTGAGATCAATTGCTCTCTTCTAGTGATGATATGTATTTGGATTTATCTAGAGATGATTCCTGTGATTAGTATCAGGAAAATGATTTATAGTGGGCTGTGAGTGTAACTGTGAAAGTTGGGTGCTTAACCTGCTTAGTTTAGAAACTATTCTTGTGACATCATTTTAATATGGCACACAAAATTAAGTTCTATTACTTGGCTTGATTTTGTTCAAGCTTAAGATTAGCTTGGCATTATAGATAAGTGGAATCTTCTTTCCTTGCATCCCTAGAACCTATGATGTTGGTCTTAGGTTTAGGTACTAGGCCCTTATCATGTTGTTTCTCATGGATTGGTTCTGGTAGTGTTACCAGCTACTGATTCTTCAGTTAAAGTTGAAAAAAATGATTTGTTTGCTTATAGCTTAATGTTGGTGCATATAGTTAATGAAATATGAGGTGCTTCTCCATTAGGAGATGTGCCCAAATTTTATAAGCTATTTGAGAACATTTTGGACTATATATGAGTTGTTGATGATCACCAGGATCTATGATGCAGGTCTGAGATTCTGGTGGATTTGGTAGAGTCTACTGTTAGACTTTATACTTCAAATTTCCTCTATGATAGGTTTACCTCACTTGGGTGATCACTGAGAGGTTAAACTTGTGAAACAACAAATGATTTCCTGTTTGATAAAGATGAATAGAATATGGGGATGTTTTATGATACTCACCACACTTGCTTTTTTTTGGGGTTGCAAGTTGTTGATCTTGTGGTTGTGTGGCTAGCTTGATCTGGTGCTCCCCCTGATACTTCCAGCTCCCAAATTCAGGGGCATTTTGGTCTTTTCTTATTTATTAAAAACTAGCTTTATGTGATTTGGGCTGTCTCTATTGGGCTTATTGGGCCCTTGTGGCCCAATAGGGCAGAGCCAAAACGACACCCCGAAGGGTCCTGGCCCATTCCAGCCCACACTCCCTCTCTCTGTCACTTTCTCGTCCTCGTCTCTCTTCTTCTCCTCGACCCTGTGGTCGATGGTGCCGCCACCGTGCGCTGCTCGCCGTCGTGGTCCTCCCTGGCCGCTGCCATGGTGCAGGGCGAGGTTGTCGACCACACTCTACCTTCCTGTCCAATTCGATTTGGATCTGGAGCTTCCTCGTGGCCAGACTAGCTCCATCCCGAACCCTAGGGTTTGGGGTGGCGCTAGTGCTGTCAACGACGCTGCTGCCGTGTGCTGTGGTGGTGCTCCTCGCCTTCAGATGTGGCAAGGGTTGGCGCCTCGGCATGGTGTGGTTCGTAGCACCCCCTTGGGGGGTGCTCCCCATGTCCTTGTGTTTGTTGACGACCCCTGCTTCCTCTTCTCGCCCACAACAACATTCATCAGTAAGTTGTTCTTCTTCCCCTTATGCCTTCTGTGCTAGGCCACCCTATGCTATGTATTGATAGTGGCTACTCCTGGCTAGTGGTTATGTCCTGATTAGGGTTTGTGTTCTACTTAGGATTCATATCCCTCTGTTGATTGAATATCTGATGATTTGGATCATGTATTGATGATCCCTAAGCATGATCATTGGTTAATTGTTGTGGAGTACTGCTTATGATTAGCTTTGGTGATGATAGTGGCTTATAAGTTTGGTTCAGATGATAAGGTTGCTCTGGAATCATTACTTGGGAATTATATTGCTTTGATAGCTCACCACTGTCATTGCTTGGTAAATGACAGTGATTTTTGTGTGATGAAGTCACTGTATCTGTACTGTTGGCTTAAGAATTCATATATATAGCTGAGATCAATTGGTCTCTTCTAGTGATGATATGTATTTGGATATATCTGGAGATGATTCCTATGATTAGTATCAGGAAAATGATTTATAGTGGGATGTGAGTGTAACTGTGAAAGTTGGGTGCTTAACCTGCTTAATTTAGAAACTATTCTTGTGACATCATTTTAATATGGCACACAAAATTAGGTTCTATTACTTGGCTTGATTTTGTTCAAGCTTAAGATTAGCTTGGCATTATAGATAAGTGGAATCTTCTTTCCTTGCATCCCTAGAACCTATGATGTTGGTCTGAGGTTTAGGGACTAGTCCCTTATCCTGTTGTTTCTCATGGATTGGTTCTGGTAGTGTTACCAGCTACTGATTCTTGACTTAAAGTTGAAAAAATGATTGGTTTGCTTATAGTTTAATGTTGGTGCATATAGTTTATGAAATCTGAGGTACTTCTCCATTAGGATACGTGCCCAAATTTTATAAGCTATTTGAGAACATTTTGGAATATATATGAGTTATTGATGATCACCAGGATCTATGATGTAGGTCTGAGATTCTGGTGGATTTGGTAGAGTTTACTGTTAGCCTTTATATTTCAAATTTCCTCTATGATAGGTTTACCCCACTTGGGTGATCACTGAGAGGTTAAACTTGTGAAACAACACATGCTTTTCTGTTTGACAAAGATGAACATAATATGGGGATGTTTTATGATACTCACCACACTTGCTTTTTTTGGGGGTTGCAAGTTGTCAATGTTGTGGTTGTGTGGCTAGCTTGATCTGGTGCTCCCCCTGGTACTTCCAGCTCCTAAATTCAGGGGCATTTTGGTCTTTTCTTATTTATTAAAAACTAGCTTTAAGTGATTTGGGCTGTCTCTGTTGGGCTTATTGGGCCCTTGTGGCCCAATAGGGCAGAGACAAAACGACACCCCGAAGGGTCTTGGCCCATTCCAGCCCACACTCCCTCTCTCTGTCACTTTCTCGTCCTTGTCTCTCTTCTTCTCCTCGACCCTGTGGTCGATGGTGCCGCCGCCGTGCGCTGCTCGCCGTCGTGGTCCTCCCTGGCCGCTGCCGTGGTGCAGGGAGAGGTTGTCGACCACACTCTACCTTCCTGTCCAATTCGATTTGGATCTGGAGCTTCCTCGTGGCCAGACTAGCTCCGTCCCGAACCCTAGGGTTTGGGGTGGCGCTGGTGTTGTCGCCGAAGCTGCTGCCGTGTGATGTGGTGGTGCTCCTCGCCTCCAGATGTGGCTAGGGTCGCCGCCTCGGCGTGGTGTGGTCGTAGCGCCCCCTTGGGGGTGCTCCCCATGTCGCTGTGTTCCTCGACGACCCCTGCTTCCTCTACTCGCCCACAGCAAAATTCATCAGTAAGTTGTTCTTATTCCCCTTATGCCTTCTGTGCTAGGCCACCCTATGCTATGTATTGATAGTGGCTACTCCTTGCTAGTGGTTATGTCCTGATTAGGGTTTGTGTTCTACTTAGGATTCATATCCCTCTGTTGATTGAATATCTGATTATTTGGATCATGTATTGATGATCCCTAAGAATGATCATTGGTTAATTTGTGTGGAGTACTTCTTATGATTATCTTTGGTGATGCTAGTGGCTTCTCAGTTTGGTTCAGATGATAAGGTTGCTCTGGAATCATTACATGGGAATTCTATTATTTTGATAGCTCACCACTGTCATTGCTTGGTAAATGACAGTGATTTTTGTGTGATGAAGTCACTGTATCTGTACTGTTGGCTTAAGAATTCATATATATAGCTGAGATCAATTGCTCTCTTCTAGTGATGATATGTATTTGGATTTATCTAGAGATGATTCCTGTGATTAGTATCAGGAAAATGATTTATAGTGGGCTGTGAGTGTAACTGTGAAAGTTGGGTGCTTAACCTGCTTAGTTTAGAAACTATTCTTGTGACATCATTTTAATATGGCACACAAAATTAAGTTCTATTACTTGGCTTGATTTTGTTCAAGCTTAAGATTAGCTTGGCATTATGGATAAGTGGAATCTTATTTCCTTGCATCCCTAGAACCTATGATGTTGGTCTTAGGTTTAGGTACTAGGCCCTTATCATGTTGTTTCTCATGGATTGGTTCTGGTAGTGTTACCAGCTACTGATTCTTCAGTTAAAGTTGAAAAAAAAGATTTGTTTGCTTATAGCTTAATGTTGGTGCATATAGTTAATGAAATATGAGGTGCTTCTCCATTAGGAGATGTGCCCAAATTTTATAAGCTATTTGAGAACATTTTGGACTATATATGAGTTGTTGATGATCACCAGGATCTATGATGCAGGTCTGAGATTCTGGTGGATTTGGTAGAGTCTACTGTTAGACTTTATACTTCAAATTTTCTCTATGATAGGTTTACCTCACTTGGGTGATCACTGAGAGGTTAAACTTGTGAAACAACAAATGATTTCCTGTTTGATAAAGATGAATAGAATATGGGGATGTTTTATGATACTCACCACACTTGCTTTTTTTTGGGGTTGCAAGTTGTTGATCTTGTGGTTGTGTGGCTAGCTTGATCTGGTGCTCCACCTGATACTTCCAGCTCCTAAATTCAGGGGCATTTTGGTCTTTTATTATTTATTAAAAACTAGCTTTAAGTGATTTGGGCTATCTGTGTTGGGCTTATTGGGCCCTTGTGGCCCAATAGGGCAGAGCCAAAACGACACCCCGAAGGGTCCTGGCCCATTCCAGCCCACACTCCCTCTCTCTGTCACTTTCTCATCCTCGTCTCTCTTCTTCTCCTCGACCCTGTGGTTGATGGTGCCGCCGCCGTGCGCTGCTCACCGTCGTGGTCCTCCCTGGCCGCTGCCATGGTGCAGGGCGAGGTTGTCGACCACACTCTACCTTCCTGTCCAATTCGATTTGGATCTGGAGCTTCCTCGTGGCCAGACTAGCTCCATCCCGAACCCTAGGGTTTGGGGTGGCGCTGGTGCTGTCGCCGACACTGCTACCGTGTGATGTGGTGGTGCTCCTCGCCTCCAGATGTGGCTAGGGTCGCCGCCTCGTTGTGGTTTGGGTCGCAGCGCCCCCTTGGGGGGTGCTCCCCATGTCGCTGTGTTCGTCGATGACCCCTGCTTCCTCTACTCGCCCACAGCAACATTCATCAGTAAGTTGTTCTTATTTCCCTTATGCCTTCTGTGCTAGGCCACCCTATGCTATGTATTGATAGTGGCTACTCCTTGCTAGTGGTTATGTCTTGATTAGGGTTTGTGTTCTACTTAGGATTCATATCCCTCTGTTGATTGAATATCTGATTATTTGGATCATGTATTGATGATCCCTAAGCATGATCAGTGGTTAATTGTTGTGGAGTACTTCTTATGATTAGCTTTGGTGATGCTAGTGGCTTATTAGTTTGATTCAGATGATAAGGTTGCTCTGGAATCATTACTTGGGAATTCTATTGTTTTGATAGCTCACCACTGTCATTGCTTGGTAAATGGCAGTGATTTTTGTGTGATGAAGTCACTGTATCTGTACTGTTGGATTAAGAATTCATATATATATAGCTGAGATCAATTGGTCTCTTCTAGTGATGATATGTATTTGGATTTATCTGGAGATGATTCCGTTGATTAGTATCAGGAAAATGATTTATAGTGGGCTGTGAGTGTAACTGTGAAAGTTGGGTGCTTAACCTTCTTAGTTTAGAAACTATTCTTGTGACATCATTTTAATATGGCACACAAAATTAGGTTCTATTACTTGGCTTGATTTTGTTCAAGCTTAAGATTAGCTTGGCATTATAGATAAGTGGAATCTTCTTTCCTTGCAACCCTAGAACCTATGATGTTGGTCTTAGGTTTAGGGACTAGGCCCTTATCCTGTTGTTTCTCATGGATTGGTTCTGGTAGTGTTACCACCTACTGATTCTTGAGTTAAAGTTGAAAAAATGGTTTGTTTGCTTATAGCTTAATTTTGGTGCATATAGTTTATGAAATCTGAGGTGCTTCTCCATTAGGAGATGTGCCCAAATTTTATAAGCTATTTGAGAACATTTTGGAATATATATGAGTTGTTGATGATCACCAGGATCTATGATGCAGGTCTGAGATTCTGGTGGATTTGGTAGAGTTTACTGTTAGCCTTTATATTTCAAATTTCCTCTATGATAGGTTTACCCCACTTGGGTGATCACTGAGAGGTTAAACTTGTGAAACAACACATGATTTTCTGTTTGATAAAGATGAACAGAATATGGGGATGTTTTATGATACTCACCACACTTGCTTTTTTTTGGGCTTGCAAGTTGTTGATCTTGTGGTTGTGTGGCTAGCTTGATCTGGTGCTCCTCCTGATACTTCCAGCTCCTAGACTTGTCCTTGATTTATCTCTCCACCTCCTAGTCCTGGTGGCTTGATCTTGTCCTTGCTATCCACCTGATCTACCCCCTCATTATGTCACCATCTTGGTGAGATGATCAAAGTTGAGATCGGTGTGATCTTGTTTGGCTTGGTTTGGCTCCTGTGTTTGATGTGTATGAAGCGGGGAAATGTGTTGGAGATGCCTCCCACGGCTGTGCTGATAGTTTTGTGTGTGTTCAGCTGTTGCTGCTGTGCTGACAGCACACACCATGCAGTTTGGTGTGTGTGCTGCTTGTGTGCCTGCTGCAACATGTGGATATGGTCTAGATATGAAAGTTACTTTTATCTGGTTACATTCACTTGTCTGGTGAAACTTGCCCCTCCTTGCTGTTTATTTGACTTATCGCTTAAAATTATGAAAGATATAGTTCTTTCATATTGGTGAAACTTGCCCCTTAAAGATTACTCAATGATGAAAAAGTGAACAGTGCAACTCACTGTCAATTCTAAGAGTACATATTTTAATCCTTAATTTTTATTTGTTTAGTTTGTGTTTTGTTTTGTAGGTACCAGACTTGAAGATTCAAGACTTTAGTTTAGGTTTTCCCTTTTCTATTTATAAGATAGTTACATGTAATATTTCTTTTATCTTTTTGTAATTTATTATTTTATTCTTGTTGTAATAAAGATTGTACTTTGTATTTTACTCAATATATAAAGATTATTCTTTTATTGAATTACTATTGTAAAGATTGTTGATCATTTTCATAAGTTACATTTTTGTAACTTATTTATTGAATAAAATTATGGAATAAATATTCATTTTATTAATTGTGTTCTTTATTTAAAGTTTGTAGTACTAATTATGAACTCTTGACTAAATCATAATACTCAAACATAATTCTAAATGTTTTTGAATTATAAATCCAACACTCAAGTTTAAATTCAAATTTCATCTCCCAAAACACACTAATCCACAAAGATCATATCAAAGTTTATCACAATCATTCTCCAAGACTATTCCTAATCTTAAAGAGTGAAAGAAACTTTGATCACTTTAGGTTTTTTATTTGGCGAAAAATTTACCCACATTTTTTTTACAGATGAATGCATGCACTTTCACATATTCCTAAATCTACCCTTTGTTGGTTCCTAAATGCTGGAATGTTACATTCCGAGGGGTGAAATCCCTAACTCGGGGAAACTCCAGAGACATATGAGAGGAGTTACTATGTTGTTCTAATTAAACTTGTCATGTAAGTTGCTTAACAATGCATGATTATAGTATAATTAGATAGTTCTCATTTTTCTGAACATTTTGATATATTATTTGTATTTTTCTGACTTATAAATCAAAAGTTATTGATTTTACAAGTTTATATTAATTTTTGTAAAAGATTAAAGGGTTTATTACGTCATATAGATCTCAGGCTGATGACATCACAAGCGTTAAACCTTTTTACACCGCAACATGGATTAGCCATAGAGGCTGATAGGTGGGGCCTTGGCCACCTAAGCCTCCACGTGGATAGGTGGGACCTGAGGGGGTTGGGATGTTTCTCACCGAGGCAGAGGCTAGCCACTACGGCTAACAGGTGGGGATGAGGACACGGCGGACTCCACCTTGGTGCCACACAGAACTCGCCAGAGAACGGCCAGACGGTGGCAGCAGACGGCGGAGGATGGCGCAAGGGGCTGCGGGACCTATCCTATTCGAACCAGCGCATCGAGGCGGACCTAATAGGGGCGGTGTGGCTGTTCCTTGGTCGCCGGAGCTTGGCCAGCAATAAGGCCGAGCGTTGGCGCACGGCGGTGATCGATGCGAGCAAGAAACATAGAGAGAGGGGGCCAACGAGGTGGTACAGTAGGACCGGCGGCTCACCAGGATCACAGTGGTGCGGTCATTGACGCGAGGTGAGGTCGGACGGTGTCGGCAACATCATCGAGGGCGGCGACTGGAGGTGGGAATGACGATGTCGATGGCGGCGATTACGGGCGCCCCTCCTCGATTCCTTCGATAGGGAAGTAGAGGGAGATGAGACGGAGCTCCTAGGATGCTCAGCAGGGCTCGGGCGGCCGGGAACATCGACGACGAGTGGAGCCTGTGTCAATTAGGGTTCGGCCAGAGGGGGAATTGCGAGAGGGAGGCCGAGAGAGAGAGAGAGCGGAGGAGGATAAGGACGGGAGAGACGTGCGGGGCGGGTTCTTATCCATCTCCAGGACAGCGGCGAACGACGGAGAGCTGGAGGCGGGGATCGATGGTCGGCGGCGCTCCAGGAAGCTGCTTCCCGTCGATGGAGAAGACGACAGGGGAAAAGACCGAAGGGGTACAGGCCAAGTGGGCTGCTGCTGGGCCTCTGCTATCGCGAGTGAGTGACATGGAGTGAGAGGAGAGGTCTGGGCCGGCCTGGTTAGGGTTCTGCCTGCTATTTTCCTATCAAAACCATTTTCAATTTCTGTTTTGATTTTCTTCTTTGGCAATTCACTTTTCAAATCTGTTTTTTGGTTAGATTTAAAAAACCAGAGAGGTTTTGTAAAATAGCAAAAACACTAAGGGGCCCTAAAACAATTTGGGCCCACATATTTTTGGTAGGTTTTCAAAAATATTTAAAACCTTTTGAAAGGGATTTCAAAGAGAGGGGAAGATTGGGGTTTTAGGGTTTCACTTTAATTTCTTTGCATTCATTATTAAGAGATGATGCTAATGATCCACAATCAAACCCTAATATAGGAATAAATAAAAACTGGGGTGTTACATGTCCGGAACAATTTATCCATGCAACCGCATTACCCTAGTCGCTGGGGCTTAACTCGTAGTTTGTGGTCTTTAGCCAGGGCTGCTCGTACTCGCTAAAGGGGAGAAATCCCCTGAAATCCAGACTGTTGGGGACAAGGTACCGGTGCAACAATTGGGTCTCTCGCGGACTGTATGACTTGAGGAAGTACAGATGGAAGAGGAGTCAAAATTTTGCTATCTGCCAAACTACGGTTTGTGGGATGGGGGACAGTATGGACGGGAGGACTATGGCCGAAGTGCCACATACTCATACCGGAGAGAACAATCCAAAAGGAAAAGCCGCCGTTGCTAGGGATGGACAAATGAAAAGTTAGGTTTGATTATCCGAACCCCCGTCTACCGGGTGTAGCGAGTCGTGGTTGTATCCTGGCAGATGTATGGATTCTTGTGGGAAAAGTGCACAAAATCTGCAGAGTCTAATCTATTCGAATAGCTGTGTCCACGGTCAAGGACGGTTGGAATGGCAAGTGCTAGGAGGACCCTTCGGATTCTGTTGAGATGTAATAAGAGATGTGACTTGGTCACGAAGAAACATAAGAATGAGTTTGGTTTTGACCAGTTAATGGTCGAAGTTGTTTAAAAAAGGTATTACTACAAATCTGTTATAAATCTTTTTAACAAGGATGTGGAGATGTCCGGATTTTCTAAAAGGAGACAATTTTTCCAAAAACTCATTTTCAACAAAGATATAGAGATGCCATTGTTAGACTTGTTCAGAAAACAACCATAGTGTAGAGCTATCTCGCCACAGCTTAATATGCATTATCTTATTACCTTGTCTCGGTGGTTTGCGAGTACATTCAAAGTAATCACCGGCATTGTCCCTGGCTATTTACTTGGCCAGATTGCAGATGTTAAGAAGTGACGAAGGAGCTGGCGTCTATGCGAGCTAGGCCGTCTTCCCAGTTAGTTGCCTGTAGGCTAAGGCACGGGCTCTGCGCTGAAGACTTCCGCTATTTGTGTTGTATTTGCCATAATGGCCCCTATGTAAGTTTTTGTACTCGTTACTTTATGGATGTTGTAATGATACTAGTCGGTTATGCACACGGCTCACTGATCATGGGAACGTGAATTGTATGCATAACGGGTATTCTCGGACCGTAAAACTGGGGTGCCACAGACATGGTATCAGAGCCATCCTGACTGTAGGATACCTTAGTTAGCATGGACGTTAGACATGACAACCATTATTTTGGAAAACACCGGTTTTTGCAAACTATTTTCTCAAAAGCTTTTTTAAAGATTTCTTATCTCATCTTCTCTGACTTAGATAATTTGAAAATGGATTACTCTATATCTCATCTACTCCAAAAGTTATGTTTTCAAAAATAAAGTCCGACTGGGAGACTATGAAGACGGATATCGCGGAATGAAGAGACCCCAAGACAAGCAAAACCAAAGGAGCCACCAATGACAAAAGAAACTACAAGATCACCCTCCCAACAGAGTCCTTCATCGCCCCCAAATCGATCAAGTAGGACACCAACGACAACAAATGGCAAGACTGATGTCAAGAATCCTGTAACGGCCGTATTTAGAATTTTAGCCTCCCTAAAATAGGATTCCCCTTATGGCGTGTAGTCACCTCCTTAGTACTAATGGTATGCCTTGTTTGATTGTCATGTGCGTGTTTTATGCTTGGTATGTGTTGCTTGTCTGCCGGGAATCATCCGATACTAAAGCTTCGACCACCTTTGTTGGCGTATCCTGACGCTAACCCTTGCAACCCCCATAGCCGGAAACCTCTCCTCAGCAGGATGGCCACATAAGAAAACCTCGACAACCAGAAGTAAAGCCCTAAGGTGGAAAGACTATGTATTTCCACTCAACTCCAATAAACCCCTGTTGACCTATCACCGTCAACCATAGCTTTCCACCCAATATTATACCTCACTTTTTCCGCTACCCTCGAATTCGAAAGACTAACTCCGTGGCATAGTTTCCTTCTACATCCCGAGATTTTATCTCCACCAGAAAACCCTACAGATGGCTCCCACCCATTCAAAAAGTATCATCATCGGAGAAAGCTTCTGGCCCTTTGAAGAGCAATTGCATGATCTACTGAAGATCATCCGTCGTCCCCTACCTAAGGTCGAAGGGACATCGCTTCCTCGCAGCAATTCAAGCATAGCTCAGTGGGTCATCAAGGACACCGTTCCAGCGCGTGAGATCGACCCCAAGCCCATCATCTTCACCTTCATACACCACAACTAGGTAGATGGAGTCGTGCGAGCGATACAATAGATCATGGCACGCCTCTGCAAGATCCATGAAGAAGAGTTGAAAGATACCTTGTATCACTTGTTCGAGAAGTGCGACCCTTATGGCGCAGAGTAGTACCTATGTACCGTCCCCGAACCTGTTTTGTGGGACTCTAAATGCTTGTTCCCCTGCGGCACCAACCCATTTTGTAACCCCTTAAGTACCTCCGCCACCGACTGGCACGAACCCTGCTAAACTCTTCAGATGATATGCAAGTGTGATATCCTTATTTTCGTGTTTTACCCAAGATGTTGCATCAGACCAAACCCGGAATGACCCCATTCCAAAGGACCTCTTCCCTAGACCGCCAAACTCAAATGGCATCCTACCACCCATCGGAACTCTATCTAGTTCAGATCTAACTACCCGGAAGCTAGTAGACGCCCTTCTGATAAACCCTCCACCTCATGAAGCAGTTCCAATGACGTCGACAGAAGTTAACCACCCCAAAGGAAAGGTGAAGCGCCATTCCCCAACATCATCAAGCGACTCCACCCAAGAAAGTCGGCAACTCCACCCAGCGCCCTTAGCTTTGCTCTAAGGGGTAGCTTTGCTCTAATGTGTCTTTCCCGCCCAAAACCCATTAGACCCCGGGAGTCTGACATTTAGTTAGCATTAAGTGATGACCACCCCTCCAAATACGAATCTTCGACCCTGCAAGAAGGACGATGATCAGCAATCATGCAGAATCAGAAGGAACTTCAGGAAGGTCCTCCACTCCAAGTTCGACCGCCTAGCCAACACCCCGGTGTATCAAGACCTTGAAGAGAGAAAAGTCGACCCCGAGGCGAAGAAATAAAGAAGACTCAACTCGCTGTCTCGCTAAAGAAGGAAGTACCCCATCGACGCTAAACCTACCTAGACTTGTCCTAAGGGGAAAAGACTGCGTCTTTTCCACTAGCTTAATCTAAACGCCCAGACCCGAAGCCACCCCGCTTTAAAAACGTAACTGACCCTGCCAGTTTATTAGAAGACCTATTAACATCCCCTAATTTCCACCGCTGAAATTGTTAAGCGGATATTATCATCCAACCCTACTCTTCCCTAATCTCGGGATGAGATTATTTTAAGGGGGAAAGGTCTGTAACATCCCAATTTTAGCAACCGTGATTAAATGTCCAAAAGGCAAAAATCAGGGGGAACAAAAACTTTTTCTTGAATAAGTGTTGCAATGTTTGCTTACTGGTTTCCTTGTGCTCATACATCTCTTCGTGTATTAAGGGATAGACTTCTTATCTCAACACTAGTTGACAAAAGCTATTTTACAAAAGAGATGTCTTGGCTCATCTTTCATATTCTCAAATATTCTGGCATTTCAAAACCTGACCCAAGATGACTTTGACACAAAAAAAATACTTTGCTAGTTTATATCAACAAAACTATGGAGACCTATCTATACTCTCCTTATGTTTTCAAGACAGAACCTTCAACTACCCTTATCTCTAGGATTTCCAAAACCTTTACTAAAACCTTTTTATTCCAATCTTGGTAGGAATACCAAGATGATACTCATCTTACTTCAAGATACAACCAACTCAAAATACCCATCCTTACCCCAAGCTAGGCTTGATGGTAACCCTATTAGTAGTGTATAAGTGATAAGATGAATTGCCTTGATCTGCTGGTTGATGAATTGCCTTGATCTGCTGTCTGATGAATTGCAGATCTTCTATTTGCCTTGTTTGGTTAGGAACTAGAGTGATCTAATCTAGTAGCTCATCCCTTAGGACCCAATCCTTGCTTGTGATCATCAAGCCCCTATCAAGCATCCAAGTCTGGATCTATCCTAAGCCACTCAAGTGACCCTCTCATCCCCAAATCAGCTCAATCCAGGGATAATCCCTCTTGATGGTTTCCAACTTAGTCGAGACCCAATCCAAGAATGGATCCCCTCTATTCAAGCTATACCTCAGCATCAACCACTTAATGGAAAGGATAAACCCTTGCCACCTTCTCAATTGTTTACCTCTTGCATACTAGTCAAAATCTCCAAACCTGCCAAAATGGCTAAGTCTGGAATTCTTATCTAGATGCCATCTTTGGAGCTCTACCTTTTCCAACCCATGTGCGTTACTAAGAATGTATTTGAACCATCTTGTAGTACATCAGTAGTACTACCAAGGCCCACTCTTTCCCTTGTCTAATCCATTCTAATTCCCACTCATCCATGATGGTTTTGTAGTCAAGATATTAATCTTTTCTGCAAATCTTATCAACTTGCCTACTTTGGCAGAAGCTCACATCTATATGCCACCTCCCATTGACCAACTCCTTGCTTTGTTAAAATCTACTAATCATGGAATATCTATCCCCACTTCACTTGTTCCATTGGATCCTTGTGCTTCTTAAACCCACATGGTTTAGGAGGCTACCTGATGTATCTGCTATGGCAGCCTTATTTACAACAAAGTTTGCCATCTCCTCTACACCACCAAAAATACAACCAAGACCAACTATTTCTTCCATGATCATCTATATGACTTGTTCTATCTATCCATATATCCCTTGTACCAAGGTGAGCTCTGAGCTCCCTAATCTAACCTTGTTTAAGTGGCATCAAAATAACTAAACCCTAGATCTTTTCACCACTTTCCTTCAAAACCAAGGATGACCTTGATGCCTACATCAAGTTACATCATATAACTTGGATATAAGCATCCCAAAATAAATTCCCATAATTATTTGGATTATTAAACTATTTTAATTTCCCATACTTACCAAATTCTCAAAATCCTTGTCTATAAAGGCAAGTTTGTTTTTATCCAAATAACCTTGCCAACTCAAGGCACATTTGAGGCCTAATTATCATACCCCATCTTTCCAACTCAAAAATAAATATTTTTGAGATCCTTTATTATTTCTTTTTGCCCTTTTTCTTAAATGGCAGAAACAAGAAATAACTCCCCAAAAATACTTTTCCACCTCAATAAATCCCAATAAAATTCTCCAATGTGTGTTATGGTATTTAGGACGATATCACATCAAAAACCAAGCTTGTCCCTTGTAAAATTATCATCTTATCTTCCATAATCTATTTCTGCACTTTTTAAAGAAGTGCATTTAAATGGGATTATAACCTCTAGAAAATCACATTTAAATCATGGAGAGGTTAATTGACCTACTACACCTACCAGTACCATTTCCACACTTTGCCCAATGCAAGTTTATCAACTTACTTCACAAGCCTCCATTTGATCAATTTTGTTAAACCAAGCAAAATCTTGCTTCAAACCAACTCCAAACACCACCAAACCTTGTAAAGTACTACACCACAGCACCCACTACCCTCTCTGGTCGTGTGCTACAGTACCACCTACTGTAGCTCCACTCCTCTTTGTCCCCTAGTGCTTGTAAGACTAAGAGAGAGAGAGAGGCATCCATATCTTTCAAAAGATCTCCCCCTCTTAAAGCCACAGCAGCCACTCCGCTCTCCCCCTCTCGTTAAGCACCTGGGCCCAGCACCACCCCTCTTGCCCAACCAGCAGCCATCACCCTAACTCTTGTCCAAATAAAAATCGGTCCACCCTCCACCACCCGCTTCGGTTTATAAGGCCCCAAGCCACCCCAACTCACCCCTCTGCCCTTATTTGCCCCCAACACGCTCCACTCTCCTCCCCAGAGCTCCTCTCCATCTCCCTAGCTCTGTCTAGCCCGAAGGAAGAAGGAGAGCAAGCTCTCAGCCTCCGAGAGAAAACCGAGTGTAGCTCCTCCTCCTGAGCTCCCCTGGCCCTGCATGTCCCCCTACCATGTTTCCCTACCTCCTCTAACCCTCCCCATGTGTTTTGTATGGTCCAGGACCGCTTAGGGATGAAGCTCCGATAAGCACCGACGAGCTCGCCTCGGTCGCTGTCGCGCGAGGACCTCCCCGACGCCAAACCCCGGACTCGCTGGCGTGCACCGCTTCGCCCCGTCGCCTCCACAACCTCCCTCGAGCCTCTGGTGAGCCTCCTCGCTCCTTCCCCGATGCTGCTAGGGTTCCCTCATGGTGGAGCTTCGTCCCGCGGGGAAGAAGGTCGTGCGCCGTCGATCCTCTTCAGATCGGACGGCCACGCCTCCCTCTTACCGCTTCAGTTCTTGGGCCGTTGACGGCCGGGCCCGGTCGCACGGAGAATTAGTCCCCGCTGCTGGCTGCGCTCGCCCCGTCGTGGGATGATTCCCCTATGGTAGCCCATCTCGTTTCAGTTCTGGCCCGTTGACCACCCCTGTCCCTTCTCCTTTTTGTGGAATTTCAGATCTGCAAATGAGTGGTTTGGTTTAATTCAAAATGAATTTGTAAAATGCTTCAAAATAATCAGATATAAAATTTCTCAAGTACCTGGATGTCTAACCTATGCAGACCCAGTTCTAAACCAAAATGATGTTTAAAATACTTCTGATAATAAATCCCCTACTAGGATCTGTCCAGATCACTAAATAATTTCTCCAGAGAATTTGGTATCTCCAAATAGATTAAATCCAACTTTACTGGAAGGTATAAAACATAACTTTCATGCCCCATATGCCCCATAGTCCATTGCTTCCTAGTCTACTGGTAGCAAACAAAAAATCAAAATCATGCCCTTTCTGCCTTTAGGAATTTCCCTAGGTCAAACCAAAATAGGTTTTCACCTAAATCCAACTCCCAGTATAGACACATAACCACATATTTCATAATCCGGCAGCTCATAATTTTATGAGTCCCTGTTAAATATTTGTGAATTAAACTCTTCTGTGCATGGTTTATTCACTAGTAAAATCACTACAGTAGCTCTGTAACTCCAAAAATGTTGATTCCAATTTCTACAGAAAGGTATATTCAGTAACTATCATGTTTCCTTGGAATCACCTAAAAAGCATCTGCAAAATAAATCTGAGGAAAAAGACAAATCCTAGCCAGTACCGTTTTTGGGAATTTCTCAAGGGCATTCTGGTTATTGCATTTGAGGTGATTTGAACTCCTATTGATTCAGTCCACCAAATACTACCTAAAAGCCCAAGTAAATAATTTTTGGAACTCTAGAACAGTTCTGGTGAATTATTTCCTAAAACTAGAGTTTTAATCACTATAAAATCCATTATAAACCAATGGAAATTGATAAAATAGTGAAACCACTTTTGTTGGCTTCATTTTATCAATACTTGTCTTATGGTATCATTTTTATACAATGGTATCATACATATCAAGTCCTTGGTCAAAAACCCTCTCTTAGGTAGTCCTAGACTCTAAATCCAAAAAGGATCCCTTTTTCCTATGTCTCCAAATCTTCTCCCCAATCCAATCAAATCACACCTCCAACATCATACTGATGTTTATCATGTATTTATCCTTTGATTGATGTATGGTTTGATGCTTGCATGCCTTGTAATGATTGTGGTGTTGTTTGTTTGCATGTATGATCGATAACGACGATAGTTGCGATTGTGTGACGCCGAGAAGAAGGAAGGATCGGGTTACTATTATTATTGTTATTATTGGTATTTTGGTTATCTAACGCCGTCAAGGGACATCTCACTGGTCATAGGCAAGCCACCATTCCTGAACTCCTATATTAACCTACTCATTTTTATAAATTGTTCTATATCTCGTTTATGAATCTCATGATTAAATGCATGGTATGTTTCAAATAAAAAGGCATGAGTAACTTGGATCCTCCGAGTTATGATGGAGTGTCCATTAGGACACTTACCCTCGTTGAAACCCACTTTTACCCTTTAGGTCGAGGCTAAGATGATTAGCATCTTCCCACTTGGAACCCACGGATTTTAAATGATAAAACTACTTTGGGTTTTCACCCTACTACAAATTTTTCAAAATAAAACCCTTGGAAAGAGGCATCGTTTCCGAGTGGAAGTTTTACTAAAGAAGATATCAGGAGGATGAAAAGGAAGTCAAGCAAGAGAAAGATAAGGGATGTTATACGCCAATGTCCAGAACAATTTATCCATGCAACCGCATTACCCAGTCGCTGGGCCTTAACTTGTAGTCTGTGGTCTTTAGCCGAGGCTGCTCGTACTCGCTAAAGGGGACAAATCCCCTGAAATCCGGACTATCGGGGACAAGGTACCAGTGCGAAAATTGGCTCTCTCGCGGACGGTATGACTTGAGGAAGTACGGATGGAAGAGGAGTCAAAATTTTGCTATCCGCGAACTACGGTTTGGGGGATGGGGGACAATACGGATGGGAGGACTATGGCCGAAGTGCCACATACTCGTACCGGAGAGAACAACCCAAAAACAAAAGCCGTCGTTACTAGGGATGGACAAATGAAAAGTTAGGTTTGATTATCTAAACCCCTGTCTACCGGTTGTAGCGGGCCGTGGTTGGATCCCGGTGGATGTATGGATTCTTGTGGCTAAAGTGCACAAACTATGCAGAGTCTAATCTATTCGAATAGACATGTCCACGGTCAAGGATGGTTGGAATGGCAAGTGTTAGGAGGACCCTTCGGATTATGTTGAGATGTAATAAGAGATGTGACTTGGTCATGAAGAAAGATAAGAATGAGTTTGTTATTGACCAGTCAATGGTCAAAGTTGTTTAAAAAGGGTTTTACTACAAAACAGTTTTAAATCTTTTTAACAAGGATGTGGAGATGTCCGGATTTTCTAAAAGGAGACAATTTTTCCAAAAACTCATTTTCAACAAAGATATAGAGATGCCATTGTTAGACTTGTTCAGAAAACAACCATAGTGTAGAGCTATGTCGCCAAAGCCAAAAATGCATTATCTTATTACCTTGTCTCGGTGGTTTGCGAGTACATTCAAAGTACTCACCGGCATTGTCCCTGGCTATTTACTTGGCCAGATTGCAGATGTTAAGAAGTGACGAAGGAGCTGACGTCTATGCGAGCTAGGCCGTCTTCCCAGTCAGTTGCCTGTAGGTTAAGGCACGGGCTCTGTGTTGAAGACTTCCGCTATTTGTGTTGTATTTGCCATAATGGCCCCTATGTAAGTTTTTGTACTCGTTACATTATGAATGTTATAATGATACTAGTCGGTTATTCTCACGGCTCACTGATCATGGAAACGTGAATTGTATGCATAACGAGTATTCTCGAATCGTAAATTCGAGGTGCCACAGGACCCACACCCCCTGTGGGCGCGGCCAGGGTGGGCCCCATGCCCACCTAGGGTGTGGCCACCCTGATGTCCTCCTCCGTCTCGTCTTCGATTTTCCGTATCGCTCATGGAAAAATATGAACTTTGGCTTTTGTCCCGTCCAATTCCGAGAATATTCATTTTTTAGTTTTCTGAAACCAAAAACAGCAGAAAATAGGCAACTGGCACTGTGGCATCTTGTCAATAGGTTAGTTCCATAAAGTGTATAAAAATACCTCAAAGTGTAGACAAAACATAGCAAAGTGGATACTAAACAAGCATGGAACATCAGAAATTATATATACGTTTCCAACATATCAGTGTTCAAGAGTAGTGTCAATTATAAACACTCTTTTACATTAAGAGTTGTATAATTTTTAAATTTGAAAGTGTTCAAGAGTAGTGTCAATTATAAAGACTCTTTTACATTAAGAGTTGTATGATTTTTTCAATTTGAAAGTGTTCAAGAGTTGTGCCAATTATAAACACTCTTTTACATTAAGAGGTGTATGCTTTTTTTTAATTTGAAAGTGTTCAAGAGTTGTGTCAATTATAAACACCCTTTTACATTAAGAGTTGTATAATTTTTTAAATTTAAAAGTGTTCAAGAGTTGTCTCAATTATAAACACTCTTTTACATTAAGAGTTGTATATGTTTTTTAAATTTGAAAGTGTTCAAGAGTTATGTAAATTATAAACATTCTTGTACATTAAGAGTTTTATAATTTTTTTTAATTTGAAAGTGAATCGCTAGCCGTGTGAGAGTTGTGTCAATTATAGTTTCAGACCGTGCGAGAGTTTCATAATTATAAACACTCTTGCAGACCAACTGAATCGCCACTGCTCCAAGGGAATTTACAATAGATTTTAGGGAGATTTTATCTATCTCTGAGAGTTATGGAGGTTGAAACCACCATTGGAAAGTAAAATCCAGAGAGATATTGTTCACAACCACTAATTACGCTAGCACTGGATCAATCCTATTCGAAAAGCAAGGCAGTTAGTTGAACCCCAGCGATTCGCGTTCAAATACTGCAAATAATCAACCCACAAAATGGAAACGATGCTTACCCAGATGGAATCCATGTGTTAGATCCCTGCGATTCCACCCAATCTTCTCCATGCTCGACGGGGATGGATGATGCACCAGCCGGTGTTGCATACTATTCCGTGAAAGTGGTAGATCTAGTAAGGGCGGGAGCAGAGCCGGAGGTGGAGTGGGTCCATGGCTAGGGGGAGGGGCGACTCTAGGGCCGAGGACGACATAATGTAGTAGGGCACGACGGCAGGACAACGGAGCGTCTGTATGGGATCTGTTCCAGGCTCGGGGGGAAGCGAATGCTTTGGGTGAGCGAGAATGGCCGGTCCGACGTGTCTCCTGCGGCCCCACTCTTCACCATGTATGAAAGACCCGTCCCGACGCGGCCCCACCCTTCACCACGTATGCAGGACCCGTCCCAACATGGCCCACTGGTCAGGCATGTAACGATCGAGGCCTCGTAACGTAACACTCAACGTCTGACCTGCCCCAACGCGGTCCCACCAGTCAGCATGTAACGGTCAAGCCTTTGACCTGACGGCATCCCTCCGTCCGAGCGCCCGCGAGGGTTTCTTAACATGGCGAGGGGAAAAGTGAGGAAAAACTAAGAGGCTAGGAAAAAGTGAGTACAACTAACGAACCAAGGGCATGAAAATAGAAATCCCTATTTCTTATGTGAGCATCATAAAATTATCATGCCTATCTTAATGGCTATAAAGAAAGAGCTTTTGGGAGACAACCCATTATATTTTTGCTTTCAGTTTATTTTTGTTTATTTGAGTCTTGGAAGTTGTTACCTATGTAGCAACCTGTACTTATCTTTTTTATTTCTTTTTTGTGCCAAGAGTAGCCTCTAATAGGAAGAAGGTAAGATTTGGGGAAGTTGCTGTCCCGAAACAGATTTCTGTGCTTCGCCGTAAAAAATCGTGAAAAATCCCAGAACGTCGTATTGATCTCCAATTTTTTCTGCGCATGCCCCAGGTTATTATCTAACTTTAGTTAGTTCTGCACTTTTATATTTGAGCAACATAAGATTTTCTAAAAAATCGGTCTTTACCTATAGGTCTGTTTTGACAGATTTCTGCCATTATTTGTATTTGCCTCTTAAATCGATTTCTTTTGAGTTCTTTTGATCACTTGAGCTTTTAAAAGGAGTTTATACAGTATATTATGTTTTATTGGATGATTGTAAGACCCGACCTTTTAAGGTAAAGGTCCCTGTGATTGCAATGCTAGTCTCTGGATCAAATGCTAGAATCCACAGTTTAAGATGAAGTACACAGATACAAAGGTCGTTTATTACATCGTCATTCTAGAGATAACATAGTCTTTACAACTCAATAGTCAAAGGCTTGTACATATAGTTCATAACTTAAAGAAAATAACTATAAGTCTTCATCTTCATGTGCCACAGGCAAGCATGTTGAGTGTAGATTCACAACCCTAATCTCCATTAGAGTAACCTGCAACATCATAAGTTATAGCCACAGTGGCTCAATACACTTGGAATTGTATTGGAAAGTGATACCATAGTAGAATAGTAGTATCTAACATCTATATGAATTTGTCTACATGTAGCTTAGGCTTGCTTTGCTCAAAATAGGTTTTCCTTATTAGTTGAAAACACTAAGTTTTTGTTTGTCAAAACTCCCAAGGAACCACCAATACACATTGGTGAACCTTTATCCCTTGTTCAACCACAAGTTTTTAACTTAGAAATTAGGATGAGGAGATCCTTGATAGCTTCAATGTCTTCGATGCTCAAATTTTCCGTTGTCGGGAACACGACTAAGTACTTAGGTTTTCCCTCTTGAGAGGTGGTGCACTTTCCCCAGAAGACTCGACATGCATCGACACGAGATATTTTAGAAGCCTTCCCTTAGACCACCATGGACGCGTTCCATCCTATCACCCTAACACCAACTGTCCATCCAGCTAAGTTATTGCAACCTATATGATCATGACAGAGCCCATATGCCATGTGGTTGCACTAGAAGCTTCTAAACACTAAGTATCTTAAATCCCTTTGTTCCTGGGTGGATTTCCACAAGTGTGATACACAAGGTAAACCATAGACATGGGCCTTGTGTAACCACTCAACATAAACCATCATACCATTCCACCCAGGTGATTCATTCACTTAGTTGTTTTATTAAGCAAAAACACAAGTCATAGACTTAGAAATAATTCATAGCATGAATAATCCACCCTTGTTTTCTAGTAGCTAGGCTAAGCATGATAACATAACAATATTCTTAACTTTGATAAAATTCTACTAAGACTATAACTACTAGGATTTCCCAAGGCATAGCATAGCATAGATACTTAGAAAATTTCCATGCAAGTCTTACTCAAAATATCACTAATGCATAGTCAAAATAATAGGACAAAATACATGAAGCACCACGTGCCTTGGTAGTTGGGGGAGTAGCAACAGTCCTCACAATCACAATCACCACAATCACCAAAGTCTACACATAAAATCATAGCACCAAATTTACATTCAAATAATCAAACAAAAATATACATGAATGCATGCAAATTCAATGGAATGATTTTTTCTATACTAAGAAGTCAATCAAACAGTACTTAACACAAAGTCATCTATTTAAAGTCTAAACAATTTATATAGCCAAAATAAGCATATAACTAGTTCTACAAACAAACCCATTTTTCCAGAAACAAAATACAATTTCAAGGCGACAGTAGTGTAGGTCTTAATTTTATGAATCTATTGATATATTATTTGCAAATTTTGGATAAACAGAACTAAAGATATGAATTTTACAAGTTTGCATCCTGAATAGATTCAAAACAGATTTTAAAACAAAATCACAGACACGTGGCCATGTCTGATTGGCCCGTACCGCTTCGTGCAGATCATGCACGTGGGTTGTTGGATCTAAGTGTGATCCTGCGGTCCAGATCTGGCGATACCGCTTTGGCCTGGCAATCTAATCTAAACCGCCATATCTAAATCCTATGGCTATCGATCACGCGACCAAAGATGGGCAGCGCAAATGGGTGCTGGCGGCGGCAGCGCTTCTGTCGGTGATGCTCCGGTGATTCCAGAGGGGGCTAGGGGTAGTGGTGAGGCTTACCAAGGTCACACGGATGCGAGGATGCTCAAGGTGGCCTTGTCTTGGACGGGGGCGAGCTGCTGCGGCCGTGGGAGCTCGTCAGAGTTGCGGATAGCGTCGAGCTTTTGCAAATGGTGAAGGAGGCAACAACATAGGTCACCAAAGCGCAAACCAAAGGCATCAGAACATGCATAAGGACAAGGCGCACTGGTTGGTTTGAATCAGAGGTCAAGGGGCGTGTGAATCTGGACGTAATTACTCGCCGAAGTTGATGGTTGCCTCGGGTGTTCATGGTGGTTGACAAAGCCGATGACCTGGGGCAGTACAGGGCGAACCAGTGGTGTCAGAAGGAGTGCAAGGAGCAGGGAAACAACATCATATGAACGAGGGATAGAGGGGCGCGCTACACTCACAAGAATAGCTCGCCGTAGTGTGTTGGGCAGCGGCAATGCGATCTCAAAATACGGGCAGCCTGGGGCGATGGAGCGTGGGAGGTTGAGGGGAAATGGTCGCGGCGGGGTGGTGTTTAAGTAGCCAGAGTAGGGGCGTCAATCGCGTGGCGAATCAATGGGATTGATCGCAGCAGTGAATGGGGAGGAAACGACCGGTGATGGCGTCGACTGTGCGGGATTTTAGGGACGAAAGGTGAGCTGGCTTAGGCCCAGTGGTCAGTGGCTGCGGGGTAGGTTTTGCGCGGGTGAAAGAGAGAGAGAGAGGGGGGGAGAGACCCCGGGTGGGATTTTGGGCTGGCTCTGGCGCCAGGCCGAATAGGTAGCGCAGTGTTTTTTCTTTCTCCTTTTTCTTTTTCTAATTGGATTTTTAGGAATGGTTTTCAAACCCTATTTCAAATATGTTTGAATTCAAACCTTCTCGAGATTTTTGTAATGTGATCCTAGCATTCAAAAGTGTGTCAAACACACCTGTCCACTAAAAAACACTTTGATCCTTTGAAAATAAAAATAAAACCATGCCTCATATGAATATTATAAAATGGGCATAAATATGGTTTTATTTAGTTTCAAACTTTGAAATTTTTGGTGCAAGCTCTAGATGATATGATGATATGAATGCAATGCATGATTTTACAATTCATGAATTTTGGGATGTTACAATGATTTACTTGAGTTGAAACTGAACCCAACGGTTTATTATCTTGCATACACTAATGTTGCTAATGAAGATTGTGTGAAGTTTTGTATGAAGGGAGTTTTCAAGTGTAGGGAAAGAATGATGTGATGAGATGAAGTATGGAAAAAAGCTCAAGCTTGGGGATGCCACCCATGTCACCCCAAGAAATATTCAAGAGGTACAAGTGTCAAAGCTTGGTAATGCCCAAGGCATCCCTTCTTCATCAACAAAAATCTCAGGTTTTCTTTCAAGATATTATATTTTTTTGCTTCATGCACTATGTGTTGTTCTTGGAGCGTCTTTGTTTTTTTCTTTAGTTTTATTTTGTTTTTTTTGCTTCAATAAGTTGGTTGGATCCTGACACACTTCTTTTGGAGAAGTCACACCCCATTCTTCATTGCTTAGAACACTCTAGTTTTCACTCTTATTGTTTTGTGAGTGTTCTCTTTTGCTAGCACTGCGTTTAGCTTTAGTTTTCTTCTTCTTTTTTCTTAGAACTTTTTAGTTCTTCTTTGTAGTTAGGTGAGACATGCTCTCTTGTCTTTATTGATTATTATCTTTGTGATTTGTTTCAAATAAGTTGATTGGTGTTGGAAAAGAGTAGAATGTTTCATGCTTATGGTGGTACAAAAAGAATCTTGTTTTGACTGTGACTTAGACTTTATCACGTCATGTTAGATGTTGATTTGACCATATGCTTAGTGATTATTGATGTAGAATGACTTTTTTCAAACAATTGAGATTGCTTAATGTGCCATGAAAGAATCACGCGTTGTTTTAGCATACAGAAGCATAATATTGTGGTATTCTCCTTTGATGCTTTATTTGGGTTGACTTGGCACATGCTTACACCATGTTATGACTATGAACCATTCACCTTAGCCTCTATGATCATTTAGTTTTTGACTTGTGATATCACTTTATGCTTTGATTAATAATGTTTTGTCGCTCTGCATGATTATGGCCATTATTGCTCTCTTAGTTGGTCGCTCCTAGTCTTTTGCTAGCCTCCACCTGTACTGAGTATGAGCTCTACTCGTGCATCCAACTCCCAAGAAACCAAGTTATTCCAAAGAATCCTTGATATATTCCTATGCATGGTGTGTTACACCATCCAAGTATATTCATGTTCTTATATATCTTCCAAATTATATTTTTGTTATGTGAAAATTAGTGATTAAAGCTCTCACGAACTTGAAGCACATTTTATTTATTGCACTTAATAAACCTGAACCATTGTGACTGTCTTATGATGCTTATATGCTTGCAAATTATAAGTTGGGAGTTAGCAAAACCATGCTGTCATGGGGCATGCTTTCAACATTGCACTTATTTCTATTTATTTGATATCATGTTCTTTGTTTATGGATGCCGTTGGTGTGAAATGAGTTGGGAGCTTGTAAGTCCATGGACTTTGTATATGTGTTAGAGAAATGCCTGGGTAGCCAGCCTAAGCCATGCCTAATCATGGTGGAAACTTGCAGCATAACCATAATCACTCTATGAAGCATCTTTAATAAAAAACTATGCTCATGGTAAATAAAAGGATTGCTGAGACGCTCATTGTATGTTGCCTTGTCATTTTCATATTGGATAGCTCCTGAGTCATGGGGCAAGGGGTACCCCATTGGCGGTTCTTGATATGTCCAAAAAGTATCTACTTTCCCGAACACCTTTCCTATTGTTTCTCCTCTAAACTTGTGTGATTTGGATAAAACTAACACGGACTAACGCTATTTTCAGCAGAATTGCCTTGGTGTCTAGTTTTTGTGCAGAAAATCAACTTTCAGGAAAAATCCCAGAAAATATGCCAAAAATCCTATTTTACGAGAAGACTCACGGAGCCTGAAGACGAGTCGGAGGAGGGCCACGAGGAGCCCACACCCCCTGGCCGCGCAGGATGGGCCTGGCTGCGCCTGGAGGGGGTGTGGACACCTCGGGCACCCCTCGGCCTCCCTCTTTGCCTACTTAAATCCTCGACCTAAAAACTGAGGGGGGTTCGATGTTTTCCAAATAGAGTTCCGCTGCGCCGCCACCACCAGAAACCGTTATTCAAAACCAAAAACTCCGTTCTGGCACCCTGCCAGGACGAGGAATTGGAGAAGATCATCATGATCATCATCACCAACGCCTCTACATCAACCATCCATGTTTCCCCCATACATGAGTGAGTAATCCCCCGCTGTAGGCTATGGGGATGGTAGAGATTGGATGAGTTCTATCATGTAATCAAATAATATTGTTAGGGCATGGTGCTTAGTATCTTTATTAGTGCTATTTGACTTTATTGCAACTTGTTGTGCTTAATGGTTGTCACTAGGGCCCGAGTGCCATGATCTCAGATCTGAACTTATTATTGATTCATGATGATAGTATTGTTTGTTATCTTATCTGCAAGATGTGTACACATATCATTGTCTAGAACCAAAGGCCCCGAAGTGATAGAAATTGGGACAACCGAAGATGGATGTGATATGAGGATCACATGTGTTCACGAAGTGTTAATGCTTTGCTCTGGTACTCTATTAAAAGGAGTACCTTAATTTCCAGTAGATTCCCTTGAGGCCCCGCTGCAACGGGCTGACAGGACAAAAGATGTTGTGCACGTTCTCATTGCGAGCATGTATGACTATATATGGAACACATGCTTATGATTGTTTAGTACTTGGACGCTTTATCTTATTTATCTACAAATTCCCTAGATCTTGAAGTTACATGAATAGTCTCGTCCATGCAACACCCGTCTCTCCATCCCTATGCCTACCGCGCTCATATCCTACTGGTTGCTACTATTGTTACTATTACCTTTGTTTTACTGTTGCTGTTACTTTGCTATTGCTACTACAAAATTGTTGCTACTGATAAACTACTATGAGCAATATTATTTCCAGGTGCGGCTAAATTGACAACTCAGTTGTTAAGGCTTATAAGTATTCTTTGGCTCCCCTTGTGTCGAATCAATAAATTGGGTAATACTATCCTCGAAGACTGTTGCGATCCCCTATACTTGCGGGTCATGAGTTCTCTATGATACACATATACTTACAATGACAAGAAATTACCTGGGACCAAAGTTGAGTAGCATGAGGTCTCGGTACTCGTACTCAAGGGGCATGAGATTCTCAACTTGTGATTTGTCAAGAATATAACTCATATTTGCCCTCATTTTAACCTTAATCACTTCAAGATGCTTATGATAGGGGTAATGAGAGCTCAGAGCTAATAAGTACCATAATTTTTGGAAGCTTTATAAAACCATTTAATCCCTACTTCCCTCTACGAAGGGCCTTTCTTTTTTTACTTTTTGTTTAGTCTCCATCTTCTATCTTTATGCACCAGCTAAGAGAGCATAGTTGTCATTCTGAGTTCAATGTTCATTTTCCAAAAACTTGTTGATTGATTCATAATTCTGGTATTACTTGTTCTTAAATTATTTGTATCTAGTCACCCTTATGAACTTTGAAGGTGTCATATGCATTTATGTTTTGCTATTCCATGAAAGACAAGCTGAATACCACTCTTGCTATGTTTTCTATATGTGACACAAACAAATGTCATTCAAAGCATTTTTCATGATCTTTTGTTTATGTTGCCTTTCATGTTGCAACATAGCTGCTATGTATTATTATTAGAAATGTATCTTTCATACTTATGTTTAGAGTACTTTGATTCCAGTTATCATTTCTTTGCAATACCTTGATCAAGATTGTGATGGTGCATGTCACCTTAAAAATTATTCTTTTTATCACTTACCTACTCGAGGACAAGCAGGAGTTAAGCTTGGGGATGCTGATATGTTGCAAATGTATCTATAATTTTTGATGCTCCATGCTTGTTTTGCACCAACTATCTTATGTTTTGTCTACACTTTGTGGTATTTTTATTAATTTTCTGGAACTAACATATTAACAAGTGCCATAGAGCCAGTTTCCTGTTTTCTGCTATTTTTGGTTTCAGAAAAACTAGTAAAGAAATATTCTCGGAATTGGACGAAACAAAAGACGAAGTTCCTATTTTTACCGAAACGTCACGGAGTCGGGATGAGAGGGGGAGACGCACCCCAGGGAAGCCACACCTGGTCCAGACGCGGCCAGGAGGGAGCGCCACCCTAGGGTGTGGGCCCCCTGGCGCTCCACCGACCTTGCCTCTTCGCCTATATAAACCCCCGAGATGAAAACCCTAAAGGCAAGATCAGAATTCCACGAAAAGTTCTGCAGCGCCACCGCCATAGAAGACTAGATTCGGGGGACAGAAGTCTCTGTTCCGGCACCCTGTCGGGATGGGGAATTGAACCAGAGCTATCTCCATCGACTCCACCGCAATCTCCATCGCCATTGCTGACTCCCATGATAAGGAGGGAGTAGTTCTCCCCATAGGCTAAGGGCTCTACCGGTAGCTATGCGTTCATCTCTCTCTCTCCATGGTGTAATCTTATTGTGATCATGAGTTTTGTAATCTAGTTGAATAAGTAGATGCTACTCTTTGTCTACTATGCTACTCAAGTGCTTCTATTAATGTGATCTCTAGAGACACCTTGTCCCACGTGTGTGAAGGAGTATGCGCATCGTGTGTGGCTCTTAGGCTAGAGATTACAGAAATACTTATCATGAGTTATAATTTAAGTTGGATGTCTCCATGAAATTGTGATGTTTGTCTGGAACCATCTAGCGCTCAAGGTGATAGTGTGGGGTTACCTAGATGGGGAATGCGAATTTTAAGTTGTGCTTTTATAGCCCTACACGGTGAATTGGTGTTCGTTATCCAACCGGAGAGTAGTTCAGGCTAGCATAGTGAAGAGACAATATTTATGTGTTCAATTATATTATCATTGTTGAGAGTGTCCACTAGTGAAAGTATGATCCCTAGGCCTTGTTTCTAAGCATAAAACACCGTTTACAACCGGTCCTGCTACATGTTTGCTTGCTGCCATTTTTATTTCATACTGCAATTACCACTTATAATCATCCATATTACTTGTATTTCACTATCTCTTCGCTGAACTAGTGCGCCTATACACCTGACAAGTGTATTGGGTGTGTTCGGGACACAAGAGACTTCTTGTATCTTAATTGCAGGGTTTCTTGAGAGGGATATCTTTGACCTCTTCCTCCCTAAGTTCGATAAACCTTGGGTGATCCATTTAATGGAAACTTGTTGTTGTTATATAAACCTCTGCACTTGGAGGCCCAACACTGTCTACAAGAATATAAGCGTGCATAGACATCAATAGGTATTGATAATATGAAACCAACAAAAGTGGTTTCCCTATTTTATCAACTTCCTTCGATTTACTATGCATTTTCTAATGATTAAAAACTCTAATTTGAGGAAATATATAACCATATAAGTTATGTAGGTCCAAAAAATATTTCCTTGGATGGTTAAGTAGTGTTTGGAGGACTGATTCACTGAAAGTTGGAAACACTTCAAAATATTTACCAGAATTCCCTCAAGAAAATCCCAAAGTCAGTTTTGGTAGATATTTGTCTTTTTCACTAGATTTAATTGATATGGGATATTGATATGATTCCAAAGACACATTCTAGGTATTTAAAATACATTTATGTAGAAATTGGAATTACTCTTTTTGTATTTATAGAACTACTATAGTGGTTTTGTTGGTGAATTATCTAGGCACATAACAGTTTAATTCACAGTAAATCAACCAAGGCTTAATAAATTTAGGGATGCTACGGTTTGATAGATATTGGTACTCAGGTGTTCTGGGAGTTGGAATTAGGTCAGTACCACCTTTGATTTGGCCTAGAGAATTTCATAAAGGTTGAAATGCCTTATTTTTTATTTTTGCTACAGGCAAAATAGGATGGGTTAAGGGTGACATGCAAGGTACTTGTGATACCTTTAAGTATCTAAAGATTTCACTCCAATAGGAGTTGTATAACTCACTGAAAGATTTTATTAGTCAAAAATATGCATCTAGGCACTTGATTTGTTAGAATTAATTTGGACATCAACTTGGGGAAGTTACTGCACTGCATGTTGCATCATTTAGTAGGGTATATGCTGAAATTATTTCCTATCAAATTTGATGTATTTTTCAATTTAATACCAATTTAATCTATGTAGCTAGATCTAGAATAAAAGGAAAAGTTTAAAATAAGAAGAAGGGCGGGACGACACTGGGCCGAATCTGGGGAAACACAGCCCAATGTCGGTGCTGGCCGACCCAGCTGGGAGTCACCGCGCACGGGAAATGGATTCAAGCCCCGCTAGGAGGGGGCCGCTTGTAAGTGAAGGAAGGGTGATGAAGGGGTACAGGGTGATGGTGGCCGTCAGATCTAAGGGGGATCCACTGCCGTGGGTTGTTTTCCATCTCTGTCTCGACCCGATGGAAGGGAAACCCTAGGGCGGGTCAGAGTTGGACAGTTCTCACTGATGACTGCAAGTGCGCAGATCGTTTGTAGCTAGTTTCGAACTAAATATATCGATCACATAAGGAGCAGCAGGCAAAAGACTAAAATGCTTTTAACTAAAACTAAACGAAGTACTTAAGAAATAATTTTAAGATGCAAGAAAAATAGAATTGTTTTAAGGATTGTATTTGGGTTTTTGATTGAGCAAAACAATTAAATAAACTAAAGTAAAACTTAATGCAGAAAGTAGGAATTGCGTGTGTAAGAGAGCTTGGAACTACAGTTGGGGATATACTTTCTGGGTATACCCACAGGACTTGCTGACCAGGGTGGCCCACCAACGGGTTAGAGCTTTGCTTCACGGACGACCCAGTCAGAGAAAGAGGAGGAGCCAATTCTGGCTACGACAAGGCCCAAAAGAGTTACCGACTTAGGCCTGTAGTATTACTTGTAGTCCAAGATGTATCTAGTTACGGACTCTGTAATGTAGCCTGATAGGTCTCTCCTGTAACCCTAGGTCCTGGTATCTATATAAACCAGCCCTATGGGAGCCTTTAGGGCACAACAATCTTACTACCACAATCACAACTCGCATATGCGAACCTCTCTTGTAATCCACTGTAACATCCGTCTTACTCCGATATATTAATGGGTTGCTAGCAGGAGTAGGATCCGATCACCGCAGTCAGATCTGGAGCTAGGCAAACTTGTGCTCACCGCTCCTGGAACATCTGACGTCTCACACCCCATCTTTCCAACGCCACTAGGACCTGGATTCGGTGAAACTATCGCCATGGGTCGTTTGGTCTATGCTAGTGATGTCCCTCTCGTTCTTCTCGACAAGACCTGGATTCCGGCTAGCAAACCCGTGACTACCTACATGATCATGTCAATCGGCAAGATCGATATTTACCTCAGCTTCGCTAAACCCGCCCAACCCACCCTTGAGGTGATGACCATGGCAGAAGAAAAATCCGTATCCACTTTGTCCGGAGAGGCGGAAGAGTTCAAGATCCCGGAAAAAATTGAACCCACCCAGCCCACTCCTGTAGTGGAAGAAGTGGTGGAAGAAAAATCCGGATCTGATCTCCCTGACGATATCAGATACACGGACGAAGAATATATCCGCTACGGATCCGGTCCTGCCAATGTCGTAGCAGAAAAAGCACTCTTGGGGAGCAAGATAAATAAGATGACAAGACGCCCCTACCTCGATTACGAAGAAATCGCCGATATCAAGGAAAGCTTTGAGATGGAGGAGGTGGAATCCCAGCTATGCCACTACCTCAAGAACATCAACAAGAAGAAGCAATATTTCATGTACCACATAAGCTCTGGATCCGACTATGTCGATGCTGGAGCCAGTAGCGATTCAGTCCTCGACGCAATCAAAGAAAACACTGACCTACCTAGATCACCTCAGGAGTCAATAACGTCACAGGAACTTCGAGAATTCGACAAGGAGAGGGAGGAGTACGAACAAGAACACGCCTCCAAGCCAACGCAAGGCGAGCCGAAAAATCCTCCTAGTCCATATGATATCATGGATGAAAGCTACACCTCGCAGGATGATATGGATACCAGAGATTCATCCGAGATCCACAAGCCAACCACTACGGAATGTACCGATGGAAGCTTATCCCCCAGTACCGGACCAAAAGCCATCTTTGCCACTGGTACGCACGTTAAGGCTACTGGGCGGTCAAAGAAGAAGAATAAGAACAAGAATCCAACACCGGTATAGCCGAACGTCGAGGAAACCAAAGAAGAAAAAGTTGATGAAGAGATCGAGATGGAAAATCAGAATGGAGATCCGATTAATACCACGCCGATCGACCCTCCTATGGATGGACACATCATCACCAAGGGTGAACGTGTAATTTATGGAGATGCTCTCACGATTCTAATCCCAACAGCTTTGGATCTCACTCCGGAGGCGCTGGAGAAAAGGGCTGAGGACCTGGAAAAGCATCGTCTGTTTTTACTCGAAGAGGCCTCGTGCATCGTCAAGTTTAAGCAGAAGTTGGACAGTGACCCTGCCAAATATCAGTCAGATTTCAAGCGACACCCAAACAAAACAAGAGGAGTTCCGTTTCTTGACAACAAGAACCCGGATATCCACAGAGACCTATTTGATGGAAAAACCGGAGAGAAGATCTGAGTCTACAGCATGCCGTTGGAAAACACTGCTGCAGCTCGAGCTATTCTCGCCAATAATCTGTCTCGACAGTAGGTCCAGCAATGTGTTGCGTTGCTGGACAAAGGATTGAAGCGGCAGAAAACGATCGCGTCATTTAGTGGAAAGCTGGCCTCAAAGTCGGAATTTTGCCACACTAAGGCCGACCAAAGCGCTGACGGAAGACTCCACAGGGATACGGATCAATGCTATCGTCCCTGTGGAGAAGAAGAAAATTCAAGAACCGGCTCAAACGACCACTCTCGCAGGCCGGCATGTGACTGGGCAAGAGTTATTCCGGCTGTGTCCAAAGATTCCATCAGGGCAATGGTTCCTCATCAGGACCATCATCGGCAAACACAACCGCTATATAGAGGACCCGGAAGTGCGCCGCCAGCGAGAGCAAGGTCAACTAAGGATGCCACCATGGAGCCATTAAGCTTGTAACGCCGGACGAAGAGATGATACGGATCATCCTGAATCAAGTAGGGACGGGGCCCAAAGAAACCAACATCAGAGTCAGTATAATGAGGCTCCACCACCACCACGTAACCCAGCGGGAAATAATCCACCAGGGCCACCCTCGCCCCCAGGCAGCGACTATGAAGGATCCCGACATAGCCATGGAAGCCACAGGGGCGGAGGCGACAATGGCGAGAGAAGAAGCAGAAATCCAACTCCACCGCGCAGAAGTCGTGAGCCTGCGAGATGCAGATCTCTCTCGCCAAACGATGCTCGCCATCGCATTGAGTCAAACATAGAGGCACGACGGTACGAGGAAGAAGATGTGTTCATGGGCCCCATGTGCTTTGGCCCACGCATACGTCGGACGAAATTTCTGGTTGACTTTGGTATTACCAAACACATAGAGCCCTATGACGGCGCGGCTCTGCCAGATACGTGGCTCTAGGATTTTTTCTAGGCCTGCTGCATCGCCAAAGGAAGAAACAGCCTGGTTGCAGTCCGATATCTCCTGCTTATGCTGAGGAAGATGGCTCGATCATGGCTTATTGAACTGCCAGAGAATTCACTTCATAACTAGTATGATATGCAAAGTGCGTTCTTTTCAAACTTCGAGGGAACATACAGGAGGCCCTGCACAGTTGGATACTTGCAGCATTGCATGCAAAGACCCGGAGAAACTTGCTGGGATTACCTCGGATGCTGGATTGACACGAAGAACTCCTATGAAGGAGTAAACGAGCAAACTGCGATAGAAGCTTTCATTGCAGGACTCCCAGTCAGACTTTTGTGTCACAGACTGAAGCGTGACCACATCACAGATTTTGAACAAATGATAGAGACGGCTAGCAAATATGCTGATATCGACGATGATTCAGAAGGGCTGCTAAGTATTCTGGCCAATCCCAGTGCGGACAACAACCAAAACAACAAGCTCAGAAGCGCAAGAACACCTCAGACGATAAACTGGCTCCGGACAACGCAGTTGTCAATGCAATGTTCGGATCTGGAGGACGAGGAGGGTGCGGAGGCGTTCTCGGGGAATGATGGATACACCGCTAGCAATTTAGATAGAGTAATCAAGATTATCATAGCAAATATTCTCATGACATATATGTATGTGGGAGGAGCTCCATATATGGATGAATAGGCAGCAACCACTGCACAAATCATCCATCATAACCACAGCTGACAGGTAAACAACATCAATTGTATTATCTCGCTATTAAGGGATTTCTCCCATGACATGGACATGGATTAATGAGTTCTCCTTGCTTCCCCAAGTTTGTACGTAAAGAATGACAACAACTTTATAGTCACAGTAAGTGCTATCATCCCTCCGTCTACCAACAAGTAATCCCCTTCATCAAGTCCCCATAAGAGGCAAATATTAAGAGGTGCACAACTCTCAACATCAAGATGAAGACAATTAACACATACACATAATGATGTATAACATGATAATATCTATCTTATCGTAATCATATGCTAGGGTTTCTCCATTTCCCCAAGAACTAACGATCTACTCAGACATGGAGACAAATAGCATCATGGCAATGATAATGGAAACAATCATAGATGAATAGTTCTTGTATAAATCCACAACTAGTATGATAACTACAATAATATCTAGATGGGATGGATGGAGATGTTGGTGATGCAGTGATTGATGAAGATGAAGATCGATGCCTTGTTCTCCCAAATCTGCGTAGGGAGAAGATGAATCCCTTGTGCAAGTTCCCCCTCCAGATCCCTTCCGGATGTGAGGTTCTCTGTGATTTCTGGGTGTTTTGTATGTCGTATCTCTGATCCGATTACATGGGGAGAAACTATTTGAAGAGGTGGTGGCGGCGGCAACTATATGGCCGGAAAATATTCCCGCCGTATAGATGGTCGTTAAAGCCACTGCTTCCTGCGATTACCTCAGATTTTCTTCTGTTGTTATTGATATTTCCCAAATTAGAATTTTATGCTGTTTTTGACTCCTTTTTGCTCCAATACAACTGGTCCAAGAATTGTGTCCATCGTATACATCATCTGTCCTGATCCTGGTGAAAATAGACTTAAAAGATGCGCGTGAATGTCGTAAAATACCAAGATCTTTATGAAAGATTGACGATCTCAATTATCAAATTCCAATTGTATATGAAGTATCTTCATGGCTTGAATATTCTACCTCATCTTGTTCTCACTCTAGTTTGATAGCACTTTTAATTATTCTTTGTTCAAGGTTTCTTTCTCAACTTTGTTACTTGGATAATTCTTTCTTTGTAAATCAACCCATGAACTCACAACATATCAAATAAATTAACTTTGTATGTTCCATTCATACCAAGGGTGTGGAAGACTACTAATGCTATGATCAAGTGCAAGTAAAATAATACTCAATCTTGTCCATATATCTAATAAGATAACCAAAAACTCAATAATACTCCATATATAATGATAAACTCAGAATTTCATAAAGGGATCTACTATTGCTGAAGGGAATTCTAATGATGCACAATTTATTTGTCAGCTTGAACTAATGCAAAAGCTAAATTTATAAGATATATTACAAGGTCTTAAACATCTCCCCAAGCTTGGAATCAAGCCAGGCAGGATGAAATAACTCCTTGTTGGTACCTATTACTTCCCATGGGTGAGAAGAAAATCGCCTACTTCCTCTGTGTTGCAAGACTTAGCTATGCTTGCAAGGCGGCTGCTGAGCTCAGCCATGTCGAATTGAAGCTTCAAAATATTATTCTGGAGGAATTTCTTCTCATCTGTCAACTCAAAAATAGTTTTAATCAAGAAACGAATTCTACCATCGATGTCATTGAACTTTTGCTCAAGGTCTTTTCTAATCATCCAGTAGGAGTCAATCCCTTCTCCAATAGTTTCAACACATGCTTTCGAGGCTTTTTCCAATTGATAGATCTTATCATGAATCTCATCTGGTCGCACCTTCTTAGGCTTGAGTGGTGATGGACCGAGAGGAGGTTTAAAATAACATCCTATGTTGTGACGATAAGGATTAGGAGGATACTCATCCTTGCTCTTTGTCTGCTCTGCTTGCCTCATCATCTCCATCCTCTGTGGGAACATGTCCGCCCAATTTGGGAGAGGCTTGATCTCCTTGATCTCCGGGCTGGATGGTGATGATGCTTCTTTAGGTTTTACTTCTTCGATCCTCTTCACGGTCTTCTTGTCTTTATTCCTCCAAACCTTGTTGATAGGAAAATGTTGCATGGCTTCACTGCACAGATATTGTTAGAAGGAGCTTGTATAGGTATGGTGATGATTTTTCGAGGCTGGAGGCTGTAGCTCTGCAAAAACTTAATGAAAAAGGCTAGATGCAATCAGATTTAAAAGGGGAGGTCAAAAAACCCTAGCCGCCCATAACGAGAAACTATACGGGGGCGGCCCGTATATGTCCCGCCGTATAGTTGTGAACTAACTTAGCTTTTCCTTTTATGGAGGTACCAACTATATGACCGCAACTATATGGGCAGGAATTTTATTCCCACTTAGTTGGTCATCAAACTTGTAGTACCCTGCAATAAAAATTCAGAGATGGGGTAGATAACTATATGACCGCAACTATATGGGCAGGAATTTTATTCCCACATAGTTGGTCATCAAACTTGTAGTACCCTGCAATAAAAATTCGGAGATGGGGTACATAACTATATGACCACAACAATACGGCCGGAAAAAAAATATTCCCACCATATAGTTGGTCGTTAAACTTACTGTACCATTCAAAAACAGAAGAGAAGGTGTAAAAACATCTATACGACTGGAACTACATGGCCAGAATTTTTAGTCCCGCCTTATAGTTGGTCGTTAAACCGTCTGGAGCCGCCAAAATTTACTTGTCTCTACGAGAATTCTTTATTAATCTGAAACTTAACGAAACAGCAATTTTTGATAGAAAAATGACATCTTAAATTTTTGACCAACATTAACATCCATTGAACGAGATTTTTAGCATTACCAAAACTTCTTCTACTTCACTAGAGCTTTAAGTGTTCCTTATTCAACACAAATTAACTAAAACTTAATTGAAAGTTTAATACTTTACTCGAACCTTTATTTCACATGGGTTATATCCCATGAAGCGCTCTTTTATGGTCAATAGCTTGACCATGATGTTGCTCATTTAGGCTCAATTTTTATCTTTTTCTAGTTGCCTTTCCTTATATATTTTTTCTTAATCACCTCTTCTGGGGTGATCACACGTATGGTGACTGCACTTATATCTTCTTTTGCTCGATACTGCTTCAAGCATTGTCCATTCACCACCCATGAAAGATAGGATGTTTTTACCTGGAGCTTCAGCACTCCTGATGAATAGGCTTCTTCAACTATATAGGGGCCTTCCCACATTGATCTAAGCTTTCCTGGAAACAACTTAAGACGAGAATTATAGAGAAACACCTTGTCTCCACTTTTAAAGACCTTATTTTCTATTTTTCTATCATGCCATCTTTTTAATTTTTCTTTAAACAATCTAGCATTTTCATAAGCCTCACTTCTAAAATCATCTAAAGCATGAATATCTAATAAACATTTTTGTCCAGCTGCTTTAAAATCATAGTTTAAGTTCTTGATTTCCCAAAATGCTTTGTGTTCCAATTCTAAAGGTAAATGGCATGCCTTACCGTAAACCATCTTATATGGTGTCATAGCCATTGGATTCTTAAATGCAGTACGATATGCCCAAAGAGTGTCATTCAACTTGTATGACCAATCTTTTCTTGATTTATCCACCGTCTTATCGAGTATGGTATTTAATTCTCTATTGGAGAGTTCCACGTGACCACTTGTTTGAGGATGATATGGTGAAGCAACACGGTGAGTTACTCCATATTTGTAAAGGATTTTCCTGAAAGTTCCTTTCATAAAATGAGAACCACCGTCAGTGATTACAAATCTAGGGACTCCAAACCCGGGGAATATGACATCCTTGATCATCTTCACGGAAGTAGCTGCATCTGCATGGCTTGTTGATTGCTTCAACCCATTTAGTGACATAATCGATAGCAACAAGAATATGAGTGTAACCATTTGATTCTACAAAAGGTCCCATGTAATCCATTCTCCATACATCAAAGGGTTCAAATATAAGACTATAATTCATTGTCATCTCTTTTCTTTTACCTATGTTACCCCTTTTCTGGAAAGCATCACAATGTTCTATATACATGTGTGCGTCGTTGAACAAGGTGGGCCAATAGAATCCGGATTGAAGTACCTTTGCTGCAGTTCGCTTGCCTACATGATATCCTCCATACGGGATATCATGACAATATTTCAAAATTGCATTCATTTCATGGTTAGGAACACACTTTCAAATCATTCCATCGGGTCCATGACGATATAAATAAGGATCATACGAAAAGTAATATTTAAGATCATTAAAGAATTTCATTCTTTGATTTCTTGTAATACATGAGGTAGAAATTTTCCTGCAAGGTCGTTAGCATCATCCACAAACCAAGTATCAACAATTTCAACATTCGCTAAATATTCTCCTAGAAATGACTCATTTATAGGTACGGGGTCAATGATTATTCTCTCCATTCTAGAGATATGATCTGCTACCGGTTTATCCTTACTCCTCCTATCTACTATTTGCATAATAAGACCCATATGATCAACCTGGGCTTCACATACTTTTTCACAAGGTGGTGAATCAAAGCTTGGTGATCTGTATGAACTATTAACTTAGAATTAATGATGTAAGGTCTAAATTTGTCACAGGAAAAAATTATAGCTAGGAACTCTTTTTATGTAGTAGCATAATTTTTCTGAATCTTATTAAGAGTTCTACTAGCGTAATGAATAACATTTAAGTTCTTTTCGTCTCACTGTCCTTAAACATCTCCAAAAGCATAGTCACTAGCATCACACATGATTTCGAAAGGTTCATCCCATTTTGGAGATTGCATGATAGTTGCTGAAACTAATTCGTTTTCAAGGTTTTCAAAAGCTACAATGCAATCATGATATATAAGTAGAACGGGGTATCTTTCTCAAGAAGGTTAGTGAGAGGCATAGCTATTTTAGCAAAATCTTTTATAAAATGCCTATAAACCCTGCATGTACCAGAAACATTTTTAAGTTTTTTATGTCCTGAGGTACTAGAAGATTTTCTATAGCATTTATATTAGACTTAAATATTTCTATACCCTTCTCTGAAACCTTATGTCCAAAAACTTTACCTTCTCTTACCATGAAATGACATTGCTCCCAATTCAAAAACAAATTTGATTGCCTCCATCTCTGCAAAACTTTGGTTAAATTGTAGACACAATTATCAAATGTTGTTCCACAAACAACGAAATCATATGTTAGAACTTCCATAGTCTTCTCAATAAGATCATAAAAGATTTTTAAAACACATTCTTGAAAAGTTGCAGCTGCATTACATAAGCCAGACGGAATTAATCTATAAGCATATGTTCCATAAGGACAAGTGAAAGTCGTTTTCTCTTGATCTTCTGGTTGTATAGCAATTTGAGAATAGCCGGAATAACCATCAAGAAAGCAGAAATAGGAATTATTACTAAGTCTTTCTAAAATTGTATCCATAAATGCTATAGGTTTATGATTTTTATGTTTCTCATGATTTAGTTTCCTAAAATCAATGCACATGCGATTTCCAACAATAGGTCTTATAGGAACTAGCTCACCATCCTCATTCATAGCAGCATCAAGAACACCTTGTCTTGGTATGCAATGAGCTAGGCTAACCCATTTACTGTCAGAAATAGGATATATTATGCCGACATCTAATAAGCGTATAACTTATTTTCTTACTACTTCCTTCATTTTTGGATTAAACCTTCTTTGTGTGTCAACTACTGGTACAACATCATCAAGCATGATAATCTTATGTGTTATAATAGAGGGATCTATTCCTTTAATATCACTTAGAGTATATCCAAATGCTTTATGATGCTTGATCAAAACTGAAATGAGTTTATTTGTTTCATTTTCTGATAAATTTTTACTACTAATAATAGGACATTTATTTACATTATCTAAGAACTCATACCTCAGATCGTTTGGAAGTCGTTTCAATTCAATTGGCGGAGGTTCTTCATTTCCTTTTCTTACCAGTTCTTCATAGTCATGTGGATTATGCGCTTCCGGAACGGAATCAAGGAAATCATCCATGTCTTCTCTTCTCATCATCTAGTACCTCCTCCCAATTAATTAGGCTCCTCTCTAATTCATCTTGCGGAGTGCTGAAATGAGTTGCGGCTAGCTCGGCAATCGTTTTCCCTTCCTTGATATCTTCCTCTTCATATGGCCTCTTCTTTAGTTTGGCAAAGTGGCATGTCATTTCCTCTTCTCCAAACAACATTGAAATAGTCTCCTTCTTATTTTCAATTCAAGCTTTGGTTATGGAGACAAAAGGCCTGCCTAAAAGGATAGGACAAAAAGAATCTCGAGGCATATCAACAATATGAAAATCAAGGGGGTACATAAGTGCTCCAATAAAGACATAGATATTTCAAATAACACCTTCCATTTTTATATTAGTTCTATTTGACAATTTAATAGTAGAGTCTACCGCTTCCACATCTGGATTATTTAACTTCTAGTGAAGTTCCTCATAAAGTGATGAAGGCATAATATTTATAGTTGAAATCGGTTCACAAATTTCGTATAAGAAAGTTTCCCAACAATATATAGGAATCATAGGCTTAGAAGTTTCATTACCTCGTACCTTACCCTTGATGAATTCTAAAGTTTGAAGGTCCAGCATAACCACTTCATTATCCACGATCCGTGCTTCCATAAGATCCTTCAATATAACAATATTTGCATTGGTAGCATCGGTGTTCTTTTCTAGTTTCTTTAATCATCTCTTTATGTGTTCTTCCTCTCTGCGCTTTTTCTTGATATTATGTTGAATAGGTTCAGAGGAAAACTCTACTATTGGTGCACTTTTTATTGCACGCTTCTTTTCTTCGAGGGGCTTATAGGATTTTCATTCTATAGGTACATGTAGATGCCCTGCATAATTCTCAATAGTTTTATTTTCTGGGTAAGAATCAATACCGAGGGTTTTAATCATTGCACAATTTTTTTCATCTGCAAGAAAATCGTTAACACAATCATATTCTGAAGAACTATTCATAATGCTCTCCTCATCTTTAAGATTTTCTGTTGTCTCCCTCATTTTTGTTATTAATTTCCAGGCTTCATCATAGGTATAGGATAGAAAACTACCATTAGAAGCTGTATCTAAGCTCGTTCTATTTTTATCATTAAGCCCTGCATAAAAAGTGTGAGTGATTAACCAATCAGGCAAACAATGATGGGGAAATTATCTAGATAACTTTTATACTTCAGATAGCCTTAATATAAACTCTCATCACAACTATTTTTGAAACCGATAATAGTACCTCTCATCCTATGATCTTTGCTTTCTGAGTAATATTTTGATAGGAAATTGATTATAAATTCTGTCCAAGTCATTGGTGCTGTAACATCCCAAAAATACTAAACTTAAATCATCAAACTCTAATCATCAAATTTAGGGTTAACAAAAACTTTTCTAATTAAAATTATGAAAGCATGCATATGTGTATGCATTTAATTTGAAATTCTTTTGAACCACCTTGTTTGTATGTTTCCTTGCTTGTAAAATGTTTCTTAGGTGAAATAAACATCATCTAAACATTTCCCAAACTTTTCCTAAAGACAAATAAATCAAAAACAATAAAATAAAGGAATGGTCATTTTGACCAATTTAACTCCCATGCCTACTTTGGCTGCCTCAAACTTTCAGAACCTAATAGAAACTTTTCTGGATCTTCGCACCCCTTGAATGTACTCATAACAAGGTATCAAGGCCCACTTTGTGATCATCCAGAAACTTTTAAATGCATAGTTTAAATGACAATTCAAAATTGAATCTTTATCATATGGGAAGATCCCATTTTTTCAAAAACCACCCAAACAAGCTCAACTTTCAAAACCCAAGCATCTGCAGACTCACCAGCACCAATCTAGCAAACCCACCAAAAATCTTTTCAAAATTCAAAACTTAATTTCATGCGGCCATTTTATCAAACAGGTTGCAGACATAAATCATCAAAATCCTAAACACTATTGTGAGCAGTGATTCTTGCCTAACTGGTTCCCTATCTAGATCACAACCATCTCAGTAGATCATCTAGTAAGTTAAACCAAGCACTAGCCTCACTGTAAGCTTGGCATTGCCATCAATGGTGAACAGCCGAGCACACCCATGTCACCCCCATGTCGACAGCAAGCTAGGAGGAGAAACAAGCCTAGCCAGCATGTCTGGGAGGCAGCCCACCATCCACCGCCACTCCCTGTCCACCGCTCGAACCCTGCCAGCCACTGGACCACACGCACGGACCGCGCCTAGACCGCCAGCAACCATGCCGAGCGTGCGCCAGAGCGCCACCCTCGACCGAAGCCCACAGATCGCGCGCCGCCCTCGCCGCGTGCACCCACGATCGGCACCGACCCAGGAGACCGCCAGACAGCCCCGTTCGCCGCCCCATGTCGCACAGCCACCGCTCGCCGTTGAAGACGCCGCCTCTGCCGTGCAGAGCGTTGCGTGTTCCAGACCAAGCCGCACCGCCCCACGCCTCGAAACCATGTCGTTGAGCATCGCCAGGGAACACCGCACTGTCCCCTACCTTCGCCCATGCCAATAGCCGCCTGTACCATCGCCCCCGACGAGCTCACCATGCGCCCCGTCGGTCCCCTTGCTCGACTATAAATAGAGGCCACCCCCGCTCGAATTCTTCACACCATTCTACTCCCCTCTCCTCACTGATCGTGCCACACCGTTCCCGGAACAAGGCGAGCACCACCTCGCCGGAATTTCACCGGAGCCCGCCGCCTCTAGAGAAGAAGGGCGCCATCGATTTCGTCCACCCTAGGAGCTGCCACGACCACCCCTAAGTTCGCCGTCGTCGACTTCGTCGTTCGCCCGCCTTGCCGACCCTCGCCTGCACCCCGGTGAGCCCCTAGCAACCCCCACTGGCCGCGCTAGGTTTCTTTCTCGCCGGCTTTGCTCAATGTCGACGATGACTCTCAGCTGTTGGATTAGAATCAGATCGAACGCACCACGTTGCCCCGTACCGCTTCGCACCCCCCTGTCTCACTAACGAGTGGGGACACCCACTTAAGCAGCCCGCGGGAGCACTGCGCTTAGCAGGCCGGCCCGTTAACTTTTCCCGCGCAGCCCAGTTATTTGAATTAAACCTTTTCCATTTTCTTTCAAACTCACTTCTGTACCCATTCAAAAATCAACCCATATCGATTCAGTGCATCAAATTGAATGAAACTAATTTTGTTAGAAAGGTCTGGGAATGCTGAATCCAAGCCCGTTGGATTCAAGTCATTTGGATCTATAGATCACCCATGGTAAAAATAACAAGGCAGAAGCTTTTTTACATTCAAACATTTTTCAAATTTAAACCATAATAGCTTTTGAGTTGATTCCAACTCTCAAAAATCACATTTAACCATACCTTTCAGAATATATAAAAATATATAGGTTTACTTGCAGAAATAATGTTCAAGTAATAAAAGAATGCTACATAGGCATTTCTAGTCACTTTATTTAATTAAAATAAAACGGTAAAACCTTATTAAATTGTGACACCACTTTAAATCATATTCCCATGGACTAAAATATGTGGTGATGACATGTGTCAACATGACCCCATGTTTGGTTTGGAGAATATTAAATCTTAAGTAGTTTTTCAATGAGTACAAAATACTTTTCTAAAAATAAAAGGAATTAAACCAAGCTTTAATCTTGTAATGTTAGAGATGATGCTAGATCATCTATAGGACCCTTGTGTGTGATGATTGCAAGTAGTTCAGTATTGTTTGGTGATTGTGTACCTCGTATTTATTTATAGACGCTAGTACCGACCAAGGATACGAGAAGGAAGGAGGATACTACGCAGAAGAAGACGAGGAGAACTTCAACCACTTCTCTACACAAGGCAAGCTGATGCTATACCTATGCAAGCTTATACTGATATTGTGCAAGCCCATACTTACAAGCTTTATTAACTAAGTGGACCAATGCAAGCTAACCCTTGCAATATACCCTACTGATGCCACAAACCACTACTTGTTACTATGCCCACTATATGCCTTAAGCATATGTGATCATATCCACTTGACAAACCAATCCTAGTTTTTTTTACTTACAATCTTTATACTTTATTTATTTATCAAAGCTCTTACTTAGAGTTTACTGGAATAAATGGTAGATACTAGAAGTATATGTGAAGGTTGCATAAAGAGCATAAAATTTGGCCTAAGCTAGATAATCTTGATGTCATCTTAAGGCATGATATTAAACTTAGTTGAAACTCCACTAGTTTACCACCCCTCATTAGTGCTTACCCCCACCTGTAGATGCTAGTGCTAAGCATAAAACTTGATCAACTTTAGATGTGAATACTTGGTGGAAAAATGGTTATGAAAACCTTGGAATGATGGATCATTCTATTGAAATGTTTTGGACATGTTTTTCCAAACGCCTGATGATTTTGGTGATGAAAATGTTGAGGCATGAGCCTTAGCCCTTTATAAAACTGATGGTTGTCTGGATGCGATACTATTCCAATTTTATCGTACAACCACAATACCCGAAGATTGGGTAGGGCTTGACTGGAAACTTATATACCTTAGTATTAGTTCCCTCACGGCCAAGGTCTGAGCTGAGGCTACCTTGTGAAGATTGTCCACCTGTGCAGTACCCAAGATGACAGTTGGTCATGGTTGGGAGGCCAAACTCACTGGAGAGGTGCTTATACTAGGGCGTGTAATTGAAAGGTTAGGATTGATTATCCGCATACTGAGTATGGTGAATTCAGGATTTGTTCCTGACGGATGTATCGAATGTTGTGGTGAAAGTGTATAATCTCTGCAGAGTGTCAAACTATTCGAATAGCCACGTCCGCGGTTATGGACAGTTGGAGTGGCCATACTGTTCCCCCATCAGACTTTTCAAAATGACTTGTGACATGAATTGAGACCTTGACTTGACCACAACAGGGTTGTGCTATGAAATACAAGTTCCCACTTAGGTGTTAAAAACTTTCAACTAGCATTCGTTTCTTCTAAACTTAGTAGAGATAAATCTGGCTTTTGCAAAACAACCCTAGAGCCTAGTGTCCTATTATCCAAAAACCCCTTTACTTGTTAGTATTAGTTTGCGAGTACTTAAAGAGTACTCATGGCTTTGTCCCTGGCTATTCCCATGGCCAGACTATGAAGAGGAGTACCTGGAGGATGGACCCCAGGAAGGTTACGACAACTAGGATCATCTCTAATCGTCAGCATTGCCTGTGACCCCGAAGATGGAGCTTCGCCCACGCTACCGTTATTATTACGTATTCCGCTGCTTGATGTTGTATTAAGAACTGGATCATGAGATCCATATTTGTGTAAGAACTTATGTATCGTTTGTAACGGATGATGTACTATGGTATCCAATTCTGTTATGTCTCGCAAAAATGGTAATCCTGGGATTGCGATGTATGGCATAACAGGCATCTGGGATTAAAAATCCGGGTGTTGACAGGTGTCTCTGCACAAAAATATCTATACCAGTTGCAAACATTATTTGAGAGTGTTTGTCTAAACAACTGGACTTTAACCCTATCAAGATTACAGTTTTCGAACATAAAGGAACCAAAAACATCTTCAAAGAATTGTAACTGCCCATATTGTCGTCGGATTGTCGACAAGAACGTGATAGAGGTCCTGACGGCATTGAGAAGATGTGTTGTGAGACATCGGATGTTCCGGGAATGGTGAGCACAAGTTTACCCAGGTTCAGATCCGACTGCGGTGATCGGATCCTACTCCTGCTAGCAACCTAGTAATATATTGGCAATAGCCGGATGTTACAGCGGATTACAAGAGAGGTTCGCATGTGCGAGTTGTGATTGTGGTTATTGCCCTAAAGGCTCCCATAGGGCTGGTTTATATAGTGACCAGAACCTAGGGTTATAGGACAGACCTATCCGGCTACGTTACAGAGTCAATAACTAGATACATCTTGGACTACAAGTAATACTATAGGCCTAAGTCGGTAACTCTTATGGGCCTTGTCGTATCCAGAACTGGCTCCTCCTCTTTCTCTGACTGGGCCGCCCGTGAAGCAAATCTCTAACCCGTTGGTGGGCCACCCTGGTCGGTGAGTCCTGTGGGTATTACCCGAAAGTATATCCCCAGCAGTAGCCCCCGCAAGTCTCCAAAATCCAAAGTCAGAAAAATTGTCTAGCTTGATGGTTTCTTTGTCTTGAGAATCTTGAAGGGTTCCCGAAAACTTCTTTCAATAGTGTAGGATTCCGAGTCAATTGAGTTGAATATGTTTTGTTCTGACCTTAGTCTTTTCCTTGCTCAGTTTGAAACATGAGCCAGATTTGAAAAAGAGGTGTGCTGGCTGACAACCTTTTAGACTAGGTCCTGTCACTGACAGGAGTCCCGTCAACATGACCGTTGGTGGGTCTGTTCCCTATGGAACAGAGCACCGTTTTACACTACAAGGAATATGCTAATACATGACCCTCCATTTTCGTCACTGAATCGTCATTATCCACAATATATGACGATCTTATGATGAAAAACAGATCGTCAAAAACTGAGCGTCACTAATTGCACCCAACGACGTTTTTCATGAAATCGTCATAATCGTCTATGACGATATTGTATCGTCATAACCGTTATGACGATCAAATATCGTCATGGGCTGTCTAGCCTTGCCAGGTCAGATCCTACGTGGCTGATCCGACGTGGCAAAATTGTGACAAAACAAAATCGTCGTAGTGTGAAATCAGCCCAGTCCAATTCAGTCGCTTATATGGGCCAAGCCTAATAATACATCCTTTTTTTCTTCGCTTTTAGCCTTTTCAATGTACTTTTTCCTTTGGGCTTGGCCTTTTACCGTATATTTCAATATTGGGCCTTAGCCTTTATAGCCCTGGGCCTTGCCCTTTCACGGTCCATTTTGGTTTTTGAAAATTGACCAAATTATAGTTTACTGTTTATTATCCATTCAAGTATTGTTGGGCTATGGACTTTAAAAGGTCCAGTTAGTACACGATCCAGCACACAGATCCAGAAATTTCCATAGAAGCTAATATTATGTCAAGTATATGACAGTGGCAATTATCCATTCAAGTAATCCCAGCAATATTTCAAATATCGCGAATAACACAACAACCGAACAATACACTCCAGAATTTCTACTTACAACCATTACATAACTCCACATGACATCCAAAAGGTTAAAAAACAACACTAGTCAGATGGTTCAAACTTGTCGGTACTATAAGAAGGATGTTAATTCTTTGATTATGACACTATCAAGAAGAAGCTGGGAACTCGTTGTTCACCCCAGACTTAAATTGGCTATATGTTGCCTTCTCCCGTTAATTCAAACAACATAAGGTTATTAAAAGAGTAGAAAATATGGGGTATATGAACAACTTACAGCAAATAGAGAGGAACAATATTGATTAGTCTATGATTAATCAATACACATTAAATGCAAAACTATTATTCTTATACTGTAATGAAAATGAAAAGAAAATTATCTGTCCACAGTATAGCTAACTCAACTTTATTGAATGTAAAGATTATCAGGCATAAAAAATGTAAAGACACTCAGTCATTTTTCTGAAAGAAACATTTTCTATTCTTAGCCAATACTTCTTATACCTACTACACTAACACAACAGCTAGACGCAGGAAGAAAACACCATGCAAAGAAGAAGTACTCACTGATGGTGACATGAGGGTAGAAGTTGTCCCGGGACGCATGGAGGATCTTGTTGTTGCCGACATGGTTAAGATCTCCATCCATAGCCAAGGGCACTGTAGAACCAAACCAAATCCCAGTTTAGTTTCATGCTATAGAAGAACATATCCAATGGTTTTACAACCATCTAATACAGGTTAATGTCCAAGGATACACAGAGACAACCGTCTAATGTGAGGCACACATTTCATACAGGTAATTAAATTGAGTACAAATCAGTAGGTACTCCTATAACAAAAATATGAACCTACAAGAACCCTAGGACTCCTTGGAAACTTACAGCGGGTGGATCCAATCATAAATTGGTGAAGTTATAGTTATAGGCCAGCACAACATACTACAGATCCTCACCCCTGTAGATAACCTAACTATACATCCTGTTCAATCATAAGTTAGCATGCCTAGCTAGGCCAAACTCTTAGTGTTCATTCTATTTCTGATATATAGCCATGCAAGCAACATGTCTAGCTATGTATAACAAAGAAGCAAAATAGAAGTAGGGTTATCTTGGCACAAGAGTGTACAATCACACGAGTCATGCTATACCTTCTGAAACATGGACTCCTTGTGGATGTTGTAGTTAGCGAGCGTGCACTCATCCTCCAGCTACTTCCCGACAAAGATAAGGCGCTGCTGGTATGCGGGCACACCTGCTGTTATAGAACATGCCACCATATGATTAGCCATTAACGAAGCTACGTGCTTGTGGTAGGAAAATTAATTGAAGAAACCACAGGAGCTTGATAGATCAGCATGCCCCAGCCACATGAAAACTTGATAGATCCTCAACTAGGAAATAAATATCATCAACCAACCCAACAGTTCATCATTTAATTAATAATAATCAGCAGGACATAAAGGTAATACGAGAGGTTGATCTTTCATTTCACCAAGGCACTATGCATCAGTTCAAAAATATTATACATGCACTTGATCTCCATTTCTTTACATGTGCAACTTTAAAAGGAGGAAAATACATGTATCAATTAGCAGACCGCTAGGCACACAACAACTAGTGAAATATGTACGATGATTTATATATCAAGTAGTAGCTAGTAAGTTGCAAAAGTTACACAGGACTTCAGTGAGTAGTAATGACTATAGACTATATACAAAATGGAAGACAATACTTTTAGACAAGGCATGTAACTTTGACCATCATATAGTATATTCCACATGCACACGAGCTATGTACCAGTAGGTATAAACAGCAGCTATGTATCCATAATATACAAACATAAGCTATGTACCTGCACTTTCTACTTATGCACAATTAAGTAGAAAGCAAACATGTGACATCTAAATTGAGACGCTGATGTACATACACACCCACATGAGATGTGGGAGGAGCAGCAGGAGGAGGGAGGCCTCACCGGGGTTCTCAGCAGCAGGTTTGGGAGGACGTCGTCGGGAGCGGCATCCATGTGGGAGTTGTGGTGGCAGGTCGGACCGGTGAGCACGTGAAGGAGCTTAGGGTGGAGTGCTTCGACGCGGACGGGGTCGATGCACAGCAGCAAGCCATTGGAGGCGACAAGCAGCAGCAGGAGATGGGTCTCCTTGTGGTGCTCGTGGAGGGAGGAGCAGTAGGGCACCGATGAGAAGGGGTAAGACGACAAGGGTTCTCCCTCGATCTAGATGGGAGAAATCTCGAGAGGGTGAGGGAGATGGGCGGCAGGAAGGGAGGGATCTTGTGAGGCGGTGGAGGTGGCGGAAGTTGTGAAGGGGCAAGGCAGTGGAGATGGGCGATGGTGGGTTACGGTGGTTCTCTAGATCGGTTCTGGACTGGTGATGGTGGGGTGGGGGTGGAACTGGGGTGGGCGCATGGGGATCTGGGTAGGCGTCTCTGGCTGGGTGGCGCTGGGTGGGTGGCATGGGGATCCGGCGAGGAACCTCTCTGCATCGAGATCGAGAGAGGGGCACGGGTGGTGGCGGTGACAGAGTTGATTCCTAGTAGGAGAGGCCGCCCTCCAGGAGGCTCCCCATCCACAGCCGCTCCGCCAGGGTCCGCCGCTCCCCAACCCCCACGCCGCCTGACCCGTCCACGGTCGCCACCACCGCGGCAACCTGCGCGGCCACCACCGAAATCGTCGGCTCCTGGTTCGAGCTCCTGAACGCCGTCGTCGGTTCATCCGAGATCGTGGGTGTCGCACGCATCGCAGGGGTGCTGCCCATATTTGGCTTATGCAGCGTCGGAGTCGGCTTCGGGTAAGGAGGAGGAGGGAGGGAGGCAGCTATGGCGACGCAAGGAAAAGAGAGGAGGAATGTGGTGGCGGCGCAAGGAAAAGAGAGGAGGGCGCATCGATCTCGATCTAGGTCAAGGGGAAAGAGGACAGAGGGGAATCGAAGTAGGTGTGGTTTTTTCAGGTGTGTTTCTTTGGGTGAGCGCAGAAGCGTTGGATTGGCTTTTAACGGTTTTGATGAGGCCGACATTCCTGATCCGTGGGAGGCCGAACCCTGTAATTTGATTGGTTGTAGAAGAAATGGTCATTTTCCATTTTCCGGGTGCCAAAAACGGGGCGTTTTGTGAAACAACCACCAAAATTATAATTTAAAATGCTACCACCATATTTTGTAAAAATATTAGACCACCTTACATGGACAATGTACCAACCAGGGTATCTCAAACCTTTCCGTTCACCCCTAGCGAAAAAGACAAATTCCTGCCGAATCGGTAGGAAGTGGGTCCGGTTTGAACTACAGGTACATGATCCGATGCTCATGATTTTTGGTAAAAGTCATTTTTAGACTCACAATATGGTGTTTATTCAGAGATCCAATGCAAGTTTAGCGAGGCTCATCCCCTAGCTAAGAACCTCCGTGCCCGCCGTTTTGACCATAGTTTAAAACAGGCATAAAAAATTCAAAAACGGTCCGATCAATGCAAATCCTTCGCGTGGTGTCTTCTTATGTGACATAGTTGCAAGGAAAAATACCAAACTTGGTATATTGCAAGTGTCTCAAAAAAACCTTCTCATAAATGACCTATCATCTCCGAGGTTTCATGGCTTTCGGGCCAAACGACCAATGTTATGGCCAGAATTACGGCATAGTTTGTGATAATGTGCCCATATTGTGCACACATATGTATCATGGGATGGCGAACAATGTTGCAGGATAAAGTTTTCCTTTTCGACGTACGGAAAATCCCTTTTCCATTTTCCGAGCGCAAAAAATGGGGCGTTTTGTGAAGCAACCACGAAATGAAAGTTTTAGAATGGTACCAACATATTTTGTAAAAATATTATACCACCTTACATGGACAATGTCCCAACCGGGGTATCTCAAACCTTTCCGTTCACCCCTGGTGAAAAAGACAAATTCCTGCCGAATCGGTAGGAAGTGGGTCCGGTTTGAACTACAGGTACATGATCCGATGGTCATGATTTTTGGTAAAAATCATTTTTAGACTCACAATATGTTGTTTATTCAGAGACCCAATGCAATTTTAGCGAGGCTCATCCCCTAGCTAAGAACCTCCGTGCCCGCCGTTTTGACCATAGTTTAAAATGGGCATAAAAAATTCAAAAACGGCCCGATCAATGCAAATCCTTCGCGTGGTGACTTCTTATGTGACATAGTTGCAAGGAAAAATACCAAACTTGGTATATTGCAAGTGTCTCAAAAAAACCTTCTCAAAAATGACCTATCATCTCCGAGGTTTTATGGCTTTTGGGCCAAACGACCAATGTTATGGCCAGAATCGCGGCATAGTTTGTGATAATGTGCCCATATTGTGCACACATATGTATCATGGGATGGCGAACAATTTTGCAGGAGAAAGTTTTTCTTTTCGACGTACGGAAAATCCATTTTCCATTTTCCGAGCGCAAAAAACGGGGCGTTTTGTGAAGCAACCACCAAATGACAGTTTTAGAATGGTACCACCACATTTTGTAAAAATATTAGACCACCTTATATGTACAATGTCCCAACCGGGGTATCTCAAACCTTTCCGTTCACCCCTGGCGAAAAAGACAAATTCTTGCCGAATCGGTAGGAAGTGGGTCCGGTTTGAACTACAGGTACATGATCCGATGCTCATGATTTTTGATAAAAAACATTTTTAGACTCACAATATGCTGTTTCTTCAGAGATCCAATGCAAGTTTAGCGAGACTCATCCCCTAGCTAAGAACCTCCGTGCCTGCCGTTTTGACCATAGTTTAAAACGGGCATAAAAAATTCAAAAACGGTCCGATCAATTGTCCCTACCTTGAACTAATGTGAGATTAGTAAATCCACTATTTTAAAATAATACAAGTATTGATAATTAACAACCTAGGAGGATATAACTGAATTTTATAAAAAATTAGAGCCAAAAATCAATTTATTTGGACTTCTTATGAAAAATATACAGAAAAATTAAGAAAATAGAAAAGAAAAAAAACTTTGCTAAATGGACCAGCAAGCTAGACCGGATCTTATCTACTGCCACCGGTTGCCAAGGCCCATGCCATAGTTAAAAAAAGAGGGAAGGACTATCTTTGGTAAGGCCCAGGCCCAACCAATAGGTAGGAATCATTTATAAATACGTAGCGCGTTTTTAGTACAGCGAAGCGGTGGTGGCGGGGTGGTTAGATCCTCTCGTTTAGTTGGAGAGATGCCTGGTTCGAGTCTTGGTGGCACCCCATTTTTTGCGCCATTTATTTGTCAAAGCCCAATTACTAATCGTTATAATAAAACAACTATACAATTACAACACCAAAGTCGTGATGGCGTGGTGGTTGTCCATGTGCTGGCCAGTGCGCTAGGTCCCAGGTTCGATCCCAGCACATCCTTTTTTTATATTATTATTTCCTAAATAGGTTTAGACACATACACATGCCACATAAGCATAATTGTTGAGGTGACAAACTAGTTAATTTAATATATATTATTTTAGACAATATGACGATTTAAATTGGTCATAATGGGGTATAAATAAGACTCTAAGCTATATCGTGTAGGCTATGACGATTTCTTATGGTGAAATTACGACGATTTTAACACAAATCGTCGTAATTCTATAGGATTTTGATCTCTCCAAATATCGTATGACCATCTTGTGCAAAATCGTCATAAATATATGACGATTTAATTCCTCGTCACTATGAGAAGGTCACAAATTAACACATTTCTTGTAGTGTTAATGCTCACGCGAGAATCGAGGGGGCGGAGGAGTCGCGAGGAAGCCACCTCCCTATCTCCTATATGCATGGTGTAAATCACGCGATTGAGGCATGAATCTTGGCACAGAGGTAAATAAAAGAGAGGAGAAACCCTTCTCTCCCAGATTCATCTATCCATAGTTTTCACTTATTGCCTCCTCGTACTCCTTGACCCCTCCGCAGCCATTATCATCTACATACAGTGAGATAAAACCCCAATTTCCACCAATCCTTGTGAGATGGAAGCACCATACAGCTCAGGCGTGGCGGCGACAGGACTCAAGGCGGCGAACAAGAGGAAAATGCGGGGCCTGTGGGTTCCCAACACCATTGAAAACGCAGAACTACAAGTTATGGACGGCGAAGGCTACATCCTCGTCGGAGCATGGCGAATCAGCGCAGGAGAGGCCGTCCCTGTACCACATGAAGGCGAATGTGTCCTTTTTGGTACGCACGTCGATTGTGGCCTCAATCTGCCATCGTCGGATTTCTTCACTGAAGTTCTTCAGTACTACGATGTTCAGTTACATAATCTCCCTCCCAAATCTCTGCTAGAACATAGTACTCATGCAGCTTTGAGCGAGGGGGTTCTTGGCATTAGGCCAAGTCTCACCCTTTTCCGGTACTACTATAGTATCCGGAATAATTCCATCATTGCCGGTGTTCCTTACACCACTAACACTCTTAGCTTAGTCCTTAGGATAAACCGAGTTTATCCTAGGATTAACGCTAGTGAATCTGTAAAATGTTGGGCCGGAAATTTCTTTTATCACAAGGATATTATGGCTCCTGAAAAGGTGGAAGGTCTTCCGGCCTTCGTCGACAGTGCCGCTCCCCACCAAGAGTCGTGGGATGCAGAACCGCTAGAATTTTTTGAGTACTTGATTCTTCCCAAGAGGCGGATCAAGTTCTTGATGAAGAATAAGGGGCTCCATGGATTTAATTTGATCCACTGCTGGCTGGATCGCCAGATTCAACCACTACAATTCCACGAAGACCGCTTGGTGCACACGTTCACCAGAGACCGAAAGGACAGGCTGAGGGTCAGTCCGGCTCACATAGCTGTGAAGGACTACAAGACCCGAATGTAGTACGTGATCAAGGAGCAGGTGGGGAAGAGAATCCCCGAAGTGTCCATGAAGATGTACACATCCGATCGTCCTCTGATCCTGGTAAATGTTTCGACTTGTTTTAAGCTTATTTGATCTTTTCCGCCTCGTAATCCGACTTCTCTCTTACCGATGTTTATTTATACTTATTAGATCAAGGATCTTCCCGAGTTCGAGCTTGCCCCCATCAAGGGCTATGACTCGAAAGCGACGGAGGACGACGAGGTGAAGGAAGTTGTTATCACTGCTGGTAGCCAAGTGCTTCTGGTAGTTAAAAAGTAAGCACATTGCTAATGTTTTCAGTACTTTCTACATTTTCTTTCTTTCCAAAGAACACCTGATATTTGGATTTAATGTGTTTCAGAGCAAAAGCAGTTTTGAAGAGCAAAGTGAAGCCATACAGTAAGCTGGGCAAGCCACTGCGTCAGTAGAAGCTTGTAGACCTCGGACGAATCTCCGGTGTCCATGTTATCCTGCGAGGTGTAGCTTTCATCCATGCTATCATATGGACTGGGGGGAGTTTTTGGCTCACCTTATGTTGGTTTGGAGGCGTGCTCTTCTTCATACTCCTCCATCTCCTTCTCGAAGTCTCAAAGTTCTTTTGACGTTATTGACTCCTGAGGGGAGCCAGGTAGTCGGTATTTTCTTCGATTGAGTCAAGGACTGAATCGTTGCCGGCTCCAGCATCGACAGAGTCAGATCCAGAGCTTACATGGTATACGAAGCAGTTTCTCTTCTTTATCATGTGGTTCAAGAGTACTTTTTCTGATACGGCGTCTGTAGGGCCGGATCCATAGCGTATATATTCCTCATCCGTGTATCCGATCTCAACGGGGAGATCAGATCCGGATTTTTCCTCCACCTCTTCTTCCACTACAGGAGTGGGTTGTGTGGGTTCAATTTTTTCCGGGATCGTGAACTCTTCCGTCTCTGCAGACAGAGTAGATCCAGATTTTTCTTCTGTCATGGTCATCACCTCAAGGGTGGGTAGGGCGGGTTCAGTGAAACCGAGGTAGATATCAATCTCGCCGATCGACATGATCGTGTAGGTTGTCATGGGCTTGGTAGCTGGAATCCAAGTCTCGTCGAGAAGGATGAAAGGGACATCACTAGCGTAGACCATGCGACCCATAGCGATTGTTTCGCCGATTCCTGCACACGCAGATTCTACCTGGAACGAAGCTCAAAAAATCACCCGCCCGACAGTGGGCGCCAACTATCATCGGATTGTCGACAAGTACGCCATAGGGGGTCCTGACGGCGTTGATAAGATGGGGTGTGAGACGTCGGATGTTCCGGGAATGGTGAGCACAAGTTTACCCAGGTTCGGATTCGATTGTGGTGATCGGATCCTACTCCTTCTAGCAACCCAGTAATATATCGCCGAGAGTCGGATGTTATAGCGGATTACAAGAGTGGTTCGACCATGCGAGTTGTGATTGTGGTTATTGCCCTAAAGGCTCCCATTGGGCTTGTTTATATAGTCATCAAAACCTAGGGTTACAGGAGAGACTTATCCAGCTATGTTACAGAGTTGGTAACTAGATACAACTTGGACTACAAGTAATACTACAGGCCTAAGTCGGTAACTCTTCTAGTCCTTTTCACAGATAGAACTGGCTCCTCCTCTTTCACTGACTGGGCCGCTCGTGAAGCAAATTTCTAACCCATTGGTGGGCCACCCTGGTCAGTGAGTCCTTTGGGTATACCCGAAAAATATATCCCTAACACATATGGACTCTCTTCATCGGTTCCTGCAAATTTCTTAGAGTATAGCAATTCAAGTAATAAAGGATGGATCTCAATACCATCAGGATTTATGCTTTTGTTGACAGCTGTAAAGCATCTATAGGCGAACCCATTTTCCTAACTGCCTCAAGATGGATTAAATGCTGAGTATTGTCCATTGTTATGGTCCTGCAACTTAAATCAAATATTAGTATAACAAAAGTAAATAACTAAAATTAAAGTGACTTATAGTTCTAAGCTCCTCGGCAACGGCGCTATAAAATAGCTTGATGACTGCAAGTGCATAGATCATTTGTAGCTAGTTTCAAAATAAAGATATCTATCCCACAGGGAGCAGCAGGAAAAAGACTAAACTGATTTTAAATAAAACAGTATGAAGTACTTAAGAAATAATTTTAACATGCAAGAAAATAGAATCTTTTAAGGATTGTTTTTGGGTTTTTGATTGAGCAAAGCAATTAAATAAAATAAAGTAAAACTTAATGCAGAAAGTAGGAATCGCGTATGTAAGAGATCTTGTAACTACAATAGAGAAAAAGGCGTTATCAGGGAATGGTGGATACACTGCTAGCAATTTAGATAGAGTAATTAAGATTATCATAGCAAAAATTCTCATGACATATATGTATGTGGGAGGAGCTCCATATATGGACGAATAGGCAGCAACCACTTCACACATTATGTGTCATAACCACAGATGACAGGTAAACAACATCAATCGTATTATATCTCTATTAAGGGATTTCTCCCGTGGCATGGATATGGCTTAATGAGTTCTCCTTTCTTCCCCAAGTTAGTACGTAAAGAATGACAACAACTTTATAGTCACAGTAAGTGCTATCATCCCTCCGTCTACCAACAAGTAATCCCCTTCATCAACTCCCCATAAGAGGAAAATATTAAGAGGTGCACAACTCTCAACATCTAGATGAAGACAATTAACACATACACAAAATGATGTATAACATCATAATCTCTATCTAGTCTCAATCATATGCTAGGGTTTCTCCATCTCCCCAAGAACTAACGATCTACTCAGACATGGAGGCAAACATCATCATGGCAATGATAATGGAAACAATCATAGAAGAATAGTTCTTGTATAAATCCACAACTAGTACGATAATTATAACAAGATATAGATGGGATGTAGATGGGATGGATGGAGATGTTGGTGATGCAGCGGTTGCTGAAGATGAAGATCGATGCCTTGCCTCCCAAATCTGCGTAGGGCGAACATGGATCCCTTGGGAAAGTTCTCCCTCCAGATCCCTTCCGGAGGTGAGGTTTTCTGTGATTTCTGGGTGTTCTGTATGTCGTCTCTCTGATCTGATTGCACAGAGAGAAACTATTTGAAGAGGCGGTGGCGGCTGCAACTATACGGCGGGAACTATATGGCCGGAAAAATATTCCGACCGTATAGTTGGTCGTCAAAGCCACTTCTTCCTGCAATCGCCTCGGATTTTCTTCTGGTGTTATTGATATTTCCCAAATTAGCGATTTATGCTGTTTTGACTCCTTTTCTCTCCAATACAACTGGTCCAAGAATTGTGTCCATCGTATCCATCATTTGTGCTAATCCTGGTGAAAATAGACATAAAATATGCGCGCAAATGCCATAAAATACCAAGATCCTACCACTACAGTGCAAAATAATAATATAAAACATGATGCAAATATGCACTCATCACTCACCTAGGGGGCTTATCGGCGACGGTAAGGTGACAGAGGAGATGCGGCGTGGCGTAGGGAGTGCAATGATGGGCGGCACCACCCATTTTTGTGATGGGAAGGGAACATGAGTAGCGGCGCTGATGAATTCTATGGGAGCTCATCGGAGGGGCTGCCAGGGGCTGACCTGAGAAGTGAAACATGTAGGGTTAGATGCAGGGAATCAAGGGGAGTTTGACTAGGTAACATGCAGATGGAGGGACTAACGGAGGAGGAGCTACGCTCGGATCTCGCTCGGGGCTGAGAGTTTCCTTTGCTTCTTCTGTTGGGAAAAACAGGGCAAGAGAGAGTGAGTGGGGGTACAGGGGAGGTAAGGGAGAGGGGAGGAAACAAATGTGTCGAAGGGGAGGTTCTAGGGTGGCCTGTGGGGTTATATCCCGTCCATGGTGCACTCGGTCCATGAGAGCCATGAGAGGAGGGGAGGGATCGGGATTTGCGATTGGGGTGGTGGTGAGGTAAAGGTAGGGCCATAGGAGGGTAGAGATAAGTAGGGTCGCAGTGTGATGTAAGATTTCTTCTCTCTTTCTTTATTTCAGCCATAGGGAGGAAATGGGGAGAGCGAGGGATAGGGCGAGCTCATTGGTGGGGACAGGAGGTGGAGGCAGGTGTGTGGATCTAGGCTACGACCAGAGAGGAGTGGGAGGCGTGCTGCAGTTGGGGTGGGGAGTAAAGATCAATATTTGATGAGATTTGCGTTGTCTCTCTCTCTTTTACTCTTCATACTCCAATCACTAGGGACGAAAGAGGGGTGTGCTACAGTAGCTTGGGTACAGTGCATGACCATAAGAGTGTCATGGTTTCTGTGGTGATTGATGGTGAGACTTTGTTAAATTTTTTCTTTAGTTTAGCCCATGTTTTGATTTGTTTGCACAATTTGATCAAAATGGTGCTTGTGAAGGAAGTTTAATAATTTTCATTAGGTGAGGTGGGGATATGGTACTGGTAGATGGATATGGTCAAGGTACGTCCCTATGATTTATTTGGGATTTTTTAAGGAGTGTCAGTCCTCTTGAATCCATTTATTTAAATAGTGCCGAAATGGTGTCTAAAAGCTCATTTGATATTTTTACATTGGAAAAGTGTGGTTTTTGATGTTAGATGGCCCTAAATACCATATCACATATTGGAGCATTTTATTGATGTTTATATGGAATAAAAAGTATTTTTAAGCCATTATTTCTTGTTTCGGCCATTTAAGAAAAAGGGCAAAAATAAATAATAAAGCATCTCAAAAATATTTATTTTTGAGGTGGGAAGGTACGGTATGATATGGAGGCGTCATGTGTGCCTTGAGTTGGCAAAGTAGTTTGGATAAAAAAACTTTCCTTTAAAGGAAAGGTTTTGAAGAGTTCGTCAAGAAAGGAAATAATTAGTTTTAGGGCCGAACTAATTATGGATAAAATTTGATAAAAATATATTACCAAGTAAAATGATGTCAATATGAAGTATCAATCACAATCAACCTTGGGTTTTTGCGAAACAAGATGGATTTTGGGGAGAGGGCAAGGATTAGAGGATCTAGGGTTTTATTATATTCATACCACCTAAACTTCGTTAGATTAGGGAGCTCAAAGATCACCTTGATACAAGGGATATATGGATAGGTAGACCAGGTTATGTAGATGATCATGGCAGCAAGAGTTGGGCTTGGTTGTATTTTAGGTGATCTAGAAGTGATGGCAAACTTTGTTGAAAATAAGGTTGCCATGGCAGATGTGTCATGAAGCCTCATAAACCATGTGGGTTTAAGAAGCACAAATATCCAATGGAAACCTGAAAGGTGGATTGATATACCATGGTTAGTAGGTCATAACCATGCATAGAGTTGGTCAAGAGAAGGTAGCATATGGATGTGAGCTTATGCCAAAGTAGGCAAGATGATAAGATTTGCAGAAAAGATTATTATCTTGTCTACAAAACCATCAAGGATGAGTGGGTCAAAGAACAATTTAGCCAAGGACAAGAGTGGGCCTTGGTATACTAATTATGTAATACATGATGGTTCAAGTATATTCTCAATAATGCATATAGGTTAGAATAGGTGGAATCTCAAAGATTGAATCCAGATAAGGATTTCAAACAGCCAAATTTGGCAGATTCATGTATTTGACAAGTATGAAGGAGGGAAATATGTGGATAGGATGAAAGGATCCATCCTCATCATCAAGTGGTTGATATTGAGTAGAGGGGATCCATTCTTGTATTTGATCTTTGATGAGTTGGATGCTAATACAAAGGATTAGCTTAGGATTTATCTAGTTAAGTAGATTAGAGGGTCACCTAAGTGACTTAGGGTAGATCCAGCTTACGATGCTTGGCTTGAGATTGGTGGTCTCAGCTATTGATTTGATCCAAAGTAATGAGATCCTAGATTGGATCATTGATGTCTACGCACTTCTATTATTGTAGACAGTTGGGCCTCCAAGTGCAGAGGTTTGTAGAACAGCAGCAAGTTTCCCTTAAGTGGATTACCCAAGGTTTATCGAACTCAGGGCAGAAGTGGTCAAAGGTATCCCTCTCAAGCAACCCTGCAATCAAGATACAAGAAGTCTCTTGTGTCCCCAACACACCCAATACACTTGTCAGGTGTATAGGTGCACTAGTTAGTCGAAGAGATAGTGAAATACAAGTGGTAACGGTGCTAGAAAAGAGCTTCTGACTTGTTGTTGATGTGGGAGAGACTAAAGACAAATTGAAATAAAGATGGAAGCAAGCAAACATGCAACAGATTTAGATGCAAACGGTGTTTCAATTTTTAGAACCAAGGCCTAGGGATCATACTTTCACTATTGAACACTCTCAAAAAAAATATTCTCTTCATGATACTACCCTGAACTACTCTCCGGCTGGACACTCTAATCCATGGTAGGTCTATAACAGCACTCCTCAAAGTCCGACTTTCCCAATATAGATAACCCCACACTGTCACCTTGAGCGCTAGATGGTTCCAATAAACACCACAATTTCATAGAGACAACCAACTCAAAATATACTCATGATAAATATATATAATCTATCTTAAGTGCCACACACGGCGCGCACGCTGTTACTTTCACACACACGGGGAAAAACATAGATCTATTAAAGAAATTGAGTATTGATGTAACCTCTAGCCTAAGTGCCACCACGGCGTGCACGCTGTCACTTTCACACACGTGGGGAGAGCCGGAGATTGGTGTAAGCACTTGAGTAACAAAGTAGATCTACTTAATTAAAAGCTCATGACCACAACAAGATCATGCATAGAGAGAGAGATGAACACATAGCTACTGGTAGAGCCCTTAGCCTCGAGGAAGAACTATTCCCTCCTCATCATGGGAATCAGGAACGGTGATGAAGATGGTGGTGGAGATCGATGGAGATGGCTCCGGGGGCACTTCCCCGTCCCGGTAGGGTGTCGGAACAGAGACTTTCTGTCCCCCGTATCTTCTCTTTGGTGGCGGCGGCGCTGCGGAGGTTTTCATGGCTTTCTCCCATATTCTTTAGGGTTTCTGAGTAGGGGCTTCTTATAGGCGAAGGAGGCAAGGTCGGTGGAGGACAAGGGGGCCCACACCCCCTGGTGGCGCGGCCAGGGTGGGCCCGTGCCACCCTAGGGTGTGGCCACCCTGATGTCCTCCCCCGTCTCGTCTTCGATTTTCTGTATCGCTCTGGGGAAATATGAACTTTGGCTTTTATCCTGTCCAATTCCAAGAATATTCATTTTTTATCTTTCTGAAACCAAAAACGGCAGAAAACAGGCAACTGGCACTCTGGCATCTTGTCAATAGGTTAGTTCCATTAAGTGTATAAAAATACCTCAAAGTGTAGACAAAATAAAGCAAAGTGGATACTAAACAAGCATGGGACATAAAAAATTATAGATACGTTTACGACGTATGAAGCATCCCCAAGATCAACTCTTGCTCGTCCTCGAGTAGGTAAGTGATAAAAGAATAATTTTAGAGGTGACATGCACCAACAAAATCATGATCAAACCATTTGCAAGCATTGAAAGCTGGGATCAAAGTACTCTAAACATGAGCATGAAAGATGTAGTGCTAACAATAAGACATAGCAACTATGTTGCAACATGAAAAGTTACAAACAAAGATCACGAATATGATGCATTGAAAAATGTTTGTTTGTTTCACATGCAGAAAACATGGCATAGTGGCATTCAGCTTGTCCCTCATGGAGTAGCAAACAGATGCATAGGACACCTTCAAAGTTTATAAGAGTCACTAGATACAAATAGCACAAGAACAAGCAATATCAACATTATGAGTCAATCAATAATTTTTGGGACAATGTACATAGAACTAAGAATGGCAATTATGCTCTCTTAATTGGTGCCTAAGGATAGAAGGTGGAGACTCAATATAATTGTGGAAAAAAGGCCCTTCATAAAGGGAAGCAGGGATTTCAAGTCTCAAAAAGATCTTCCAAAAATTATGGTACTTGTTAGCTTTCAGCTCTCATTGCCCCTATCATAAGCATCTTGAAGTGATAAAGGTTAAAGTGAAAAAAATGGATTATATGCTTGACAAAGTATAAGTTGGCAATCTCATGTCCCTTGAGTACGAGGGCCGCTCCTCATGCTACTCAACTTTAGTTACCAGTAAGTTCTTGTCATAGTAAGTACATGTGTATCATAAAGAACCGCCAACGAGGTACCCCTTGCCCAATGATACAGGAGCTATCCCATATCAAAATGACAAGGCAAGCAGACAATGAGCATCTCAGCGATCTTCTTATTTACCATGGGAAAATTGTGTTTTTTTCTCTCTTTCCTCTTTTCTCATATTTTTTTCTTTTTCTTAATCTCTTTTTCTATCTCTTTTTTTATAAGAAGAATGCTTCATAGATTGCTCACTATGGTGATGCTGCAAGTTTCCACCATGATTAGGAACGGCTTAGGCTAGCGGCCCAGGCGTTTCTCTAACACACATACATAACTCCATGAATTTATAAGCTCCCCTTTCATTTCACACCGACGACATCCATAAACAAAAGAGCATGATATCAACTGTTTACAATGTACAAGTGCAATGTTGAAAGCGTTCCCCATGACAGCATGGTTCTGCTAATCCGAACGTATAAGTGTAAGCATATACACCATAGATGACACAATGGTTCAAGTTTATTAGGGGCAAGAAAAATAAAGTGTGCCATCAATTACGTGAGAGCTTTAATCACTAAGTTTTCACATAACAAAATACTTTTTAATTGGAAGATAGATGAAAACAAGAATATACTTGGAATGATGTAACACACCATGCATAGGAATTTATAGTGGACACTGTGGAATAACTTGGTTTCTTGGGAGTTGGATGCATGACTAGAGATTACTCATACAAGTGGAGGCTAGCAAAAGACTGGGAGCAACCAACTAAGAGAGAAATGATGGCCATAATCATGCAGAGCGACAAAACATTACTAATCAAAGCATAAAGTGGTACCACAAGTCAAAAACTAAATGATCATAGAGGCTATGGTGACTGGTTCATAGTCATAACATGGTGTGAGCATGTGCCAAGTCAACCCAAATAAAGCATCAAAGGAGAATACCACAATACTATGCTTTTGTATGCTAAAACAACGCATGATTCCTTCAAGGCACATTAAGCAATCCTAATTGTTTGTAAAAAGTAATGATACATCAATAATCACTAAGAATAAGGTCGAAACAACATATAGCATGACATGATAAAGTCTAAGCCACAGTCAAAACAAGCTCCCTTTGTACCACTAAAGCATAAAGCTTCCTACTCTTTTCCAACACCAATCAACTTATTTGAAACAACTCACAAAGATAATAATCAATAAAGATGAGTGATCTTGTCTCACAGATATTCAAAGAAGAACTAAAAAGTTCTAAGCTGAAAACACATGAAAACTAAGGCTAAACATAGTTCTAGCAAAAGTGAATACTCACAAAACAATAAGAATGAAAACTAGAGTGTTCTAGGCAATGGAAACAGAGTGTGTCTCTCTCCAAAAGAAGTTTGTTGTGATCCAATTAACTTATTAAAGCAAACTAAGAAAAATAAAACCAAAAACTTAAATTAAGATGCTCCAAGAATAACACAACAGTGCATGAAACAATAAAAACGAAGTGTCTAGAAAGACCTGAGCTTTTTATTGATGAACAAGGGGATGCCTTGGGCATCCCCAAGATTTGATGCTTTTAACTCTTGAATATTTGTTGCAGTAACACGGGGTGGAGTCCCCAAGCTTGAGATTTTGTCCATTCTTCATCTCATTACATCATTCTTCCCTTACACCTGAAATTCTTCCTTCATACAAAACTTGACACAGTCTTCATTAGCAACATTAGTGTATTCAAAAGATAATAGACCTTTGCTCTTATCTTTAGAACAGAAAAACTTTCACTAAAAACACAAGCTACTGTAGCAATTCCCTAAAAAATCTCAATCTCCCAAAAAGAACTCAAAAAGAAATCAATAAGAAGCAAATGCAAATAATGGCAGAAATCTGTCAAAACAGACCAGCAGGTAGAAAATAATTTTTTGAAGACCTTATGTTAATCAAATAAAAAAGTGTTGAACTAACGAAAGTTATCTAACGTACTGTGGGATTTATTCACAAAATATCAACGTAATCCAACTTACAGAGATTTTACACAATTTTTTACGGTGGAGCACAAAAATCTGTTTCGGGACAACAACTCCCCAAATCTTACTTCCCTCTCATTAGAGGTTATTCTTGGCACAAAAATCAAACAAAAAGGATAAGGAGAGGTTGTTACCGAATTAATAACTTCCAAGACTCAACTAAAACTTTTGGGTTATCTCCCAATAAGTACTTTTCTTTACCGCCTTTAAGTTAGGCTTGATAGTTTGAGAAGATGCTCACATAAGAAATATGAATTGAAGCAAAAGAGAGCATCAAGAAGCAAATTCAAAACACATTTAAGTCTAACCCACTTTCTATGCATAGGAATCTTGTAGAGAAACAAGTCATGAAAGCACAAAGCAACAAGCATAGGAAAGCAAAACAAATGCAACTTCAAGACTTTCAACATAAAGAGGGAAACTTAATATTATTGAGATGCATAAAACCATGTTTCCCTCTCTCATAATAACTTTCAGTAGCATCATGAATAAAATTAACAATATAACTATCACATAAAACATTCTTATCATGAGCCACATGCATATAATAATTATTACTCTCAACATAAGCATAGTCATTCTTATTAATTGTAGTGGGAGCAAATTTAACAAAATAGCTATCATTATTATTCTCATCACCATAATCATCAAAAATAGGAGGCATATTGTAATCATAATTAATTTTCTCCTCAATAGTAGGTGGACTGTAAATATCATATTCATCATTGTAATCATCATATATTGGATGTAAAGTATTATCAAAGTAAATTTTCTCCTCCGTGCTTGGGGGACTAAAAAGATTATTTTCATCAAAACCAGCTTACCCAAGCTTAGACTTTTCCATAGCATTAGCAATAATGGTGTCCAAAGAATTCATACTAATAACATTGCTATTAGCATGCAAATAAAGTTCCATAGGTTTTTTAATTTTCTCTTCAAACACTTCATGTCCTACGCTAGAAAATATCTTGATGTCTACGCACTTCTATTCTTGTAGACAGTTGTTGGGCCTCCAAGTGCAGAGGTTTGTAGAACAACAACAAGTTTCCCTTAAGCGGATTACCCAATCGAACTTAGGTAGGAAGTGGTCAAAGGTATCCCTCTCAATCAACCTTGTAATCAAGATACAAGAAGTCTCTTGTGTCCCCAACACACCCAATACACTTGTCAGGTGTATAGGTGCACTAGTTCGTCGAAGAGATAGTGAAATACAAGTGGTAACGGTGCTAGAAAAGAGCTTCTGACTTGTTGTTGATGTGGGAGAGACTAAAGGAAAACTGAAATAAAGATGGAAGCAAGCAAACATGCAACATATCTAGATGCAAACGGTGTTTCAATGTTTAGAAACAAGGCCTAGGGATCATACTTTCACTAGTGAACACTCTCAATAAATAAATTCTCTTCATGATACTACCCTAAAATACTCTCCGGTTGGACACTCTAATCCATGGTAGGGCTATAACAGCACTCCTCAAAGTCCGCCTTTTCCGATCTAGATAACCCCACACTGTCACCTTGATTGCTAGATGGTTCCAACAAACACCAAAATTTCATAGAGACAACCAACTCAAAATATACTCATAATAAATATATATATATAATCTAGCTTAAGTGCCAAACACGGCGCGCACGCTGTCACTTTCACACACATGGGGAAAAGCATAGATCTATTAAAGCAATTGAGTATTTATGTAACCTCTAGCCTAAGTGCCACCACGACGTACACGCTGTCACTTTCACACACGTGGGGAGAGCCGGAGATTGATTTAAGCAGTTGAGTAACAGAGTAGATCTACTTGATTGCGAAGCTCATGACCACAACAAGATCATGCATAGAGAGATATGAACACATAGCTAGCCATAGAGCCCTTAGCCTCGAGGAAGAACTACTCCCTCCTCATCATGGGAATCAGCAACGGTGATGAAGATGGTGGTGGAGATCGATGGAGATGGCTCCGAGGGCAGTTCCTCGTCTCGGCAGGGTGCCGGAACAGAGACTTTATGTCCCCCGAATCTCCCCTTTGGTGGCGGCGGTGCTACGGAGGTTTTCGTTGCTTTCTCCCAGATTCTTTAGGGTTTCTAGGTTGGGGGTTTCTTATAGGCGAAGGAGGGATGGTCGGTGGTGGCCTAGGGGGCCCACACCTCCTGGTGGCGTGGCCAGGGTGGGCCCGCGCCACCCTAGGGTGTGGCCACCCCGGTGTCCTCCTCCGTCTCGTCTTCGATTTTCTGTATCGCTCTGGGAAAAATATGAACTTTGGCTTTTGTCCCGTCCAATTCCGAGAATATTCATTTTTTAGCTTTCTGAAACCAAAAACAGCAGAAAACAGGCAACTGGCACTGTGGCATCTTGTCAATAGGTTAGTTTGAGGAAGTGTATAAAAATACCTCAAAGTGTAGACAAAACAAAGCAAAGTGGACACTAAACAAGCATGGAACATCAAAAATTATAGATACATTTATTACGTATCATTCATGCTACTTCCTAAGCATACAAGTCATCACACATAGCAGATCAAAGCAATTCATCAAACAACAGATCAAGGCAAATCATCTTGGCAAACTTATCCAACTCCTACTAAGGTTACCATCAAGCCTAGCTTGAGGTAAGGATGGCTATTTTAAGAGGTTGCATTTTGAAGTAAGATAAGGGCCTCTTGGTATTTCTACCAAGATTAGAATGAAAAGGTTTTGGAAAACCTAGAGATAAGAGAAGTTGAAGGTTCCGTCTTGAAAACATAAGGAGATTATATATAGGTCTTCATAGTTTTGTTAAGTAGAAACTAATAAAATATTTTGTTGGGTCAAAGTCATCTTGGCTTTTGAGAAAATGGAAGATGAGGCAAGACATCTATTTTGTGAAATAGTTTTTGTCAACTGAGGTTTAGGTAAGGAGTATATCATCTAATACACAATTAGTGGCATGAACACAAATTAAACAAGTAAGCAAACATGGCAACACTTGACAAGAAAATGTTTTTGTTCCCCCTGATTTCTGCCTTTTGGACAACAAATCAGAGTTGCTAAAATTGGGATGTTATAGACCTTTCCCCCTTAAAACAATCTCTTCTCGAGATTCGGGAGAGTTAGGTAAGAACATCGACTTAACAATTGTTAGCAGTGGAAGTTTTAGATAAAAAGGATTTAAAACAGATAGGCTTGGTGAGCTATGGGTCAGGGTCGAGTTGCTTTCGATTAGGCGATTGGATTAAGCTGGTGGACAATTTTAGGAGGTTTACTGTATATATGGTTCTTTATTCTTGAGGCGAGACAAGTTGAACCTTCTTCAATCCTTTCTCGCTGGAGTCGGCTTTTTTGCCTTCTCGGTCTTGAGGCATCAAGAGTGGTGGCTGGACATTTGACCTTGGAGTGGAGGACTTTCATGGAGTATCTTCTGATTCTAGAGAAGTTCCAATTATTTCCCTTGTTGAGGGGTCCATGATTCTATTTTAGGGGATTTTCATCACTTAAGGATGACTAGGATATTCGGGTGGAGGGTTATCCTAGTTTTGTGGGAAAGACGCAGTATTTCCCCCTTAGAGCGACACTAGTGGTTCTTGGTGAAGTCGCAAACCTCCTTTCCTAGAGTTGAAGGATGGTGTTGGGGATTTACTTTCCGGGTATACCCACTGGAATCGCTGACCAGGGTGGCCCACCAACAGGTTAGAGCTTTGCTTCACGGGCGGCCCAGTCAGAGAAAGAGGAGGAGTCACTTCCGTCTACGACAAGGCACAGAAGATTTACCAACTTAGGCATGTAGTATTACTTGTGGTCCAAGTTGTATCTAGTTACCGACTCTGTAACATAGCCGGATAGGTCTCTCATGTAACCCTAGGCCCTGGTGACTATATAATCTGGACCTATGGGAGCCTTTAGGGCACCAAATCATAGATCAACCACAACCTACTCGCATATGTGAACCTCTCTTGTAATCCGATGTAACATCCGGCTCTCGCTGATATATTACTGGGTTGCTAGTAGGAGTAGGATCCGATCACTGCAGTCGGATCTGAACCTGGGTAAACTTGTGCTCACCTCTCCTGGAACACCGTATGTCTCACACCCCATATTCTCAACGCCTTTAGGACCCCTATGTCATACTTGTCGACAATCCGACGACAGTTGGCACCCATAGTGGGGCAAGTGACCTTCGGAGGTTCGTTCTGAGCGGAATCTGCATGTGTAGGAACCGGCAAAACAATCTCCATGGCTCGCGTGGTTTTCGCTAGTGATTTTCCCTCGTTCTTCTCGACGAGACCTGGATTCCGGATAAGGAACCTATGACGACCTACACAATCATGTCTATCGCTGAGATCGACATCTATCTCGGCTTCGCTGATCCCGCCCAACCCACCCCTGAGGTGATGACCATGGCAGAAGAAAAGTCCAGATCTGCTCTGTCCTTAGAGGTGGAAGAGTTCAAGATCCCGGAAAAACGTGAACCCACCCAGCTCGCTCCTGTAGTGGAAGAAGTGTTGGAAGAAAAACCTGGATCTGATCTCCCAGTTGAGATCGGATACATGGATGAGGATTATATTCGCTTCGGATCCGGTACTACCGACTTTGGAGTAGAAAAAACACTCTTGAGGCATAGTATAAAGCAGATGATGAAGTGCCCCTACATTGATTACAAAGTAATCGCCGAGATCAAGCAGAGCTTTGAGATGGCAGAGGCGGAGACCCAATAGTGCCGCTACCTCAAAACCATGAAGAAAAATAAGCATTGCTCCGTGCGCTACGTGGGCTCTGTATCCAACTTTGTCAATGCTGGAGCCGGTAATGACTTAGTACTTGATGCTATCAGAGAAAATACCGAATCGCCTACTTCCCCTCAGGAATCACTGACGTCGCAGGAACTTCGAGACTTCGAGAAGGAGATGGAAGCGTACGAAGAAGAATACACCTCCAAACCAGCGCAAGGCGAGCCAGAGAACCCTTTGAGTCCATATGATAACATGGACGAAGACTTCACCTTGCAAGACGATATGGACACCGGAGATTCGTCCAAGTTCCAGAAGCCAACCATGACGAAAAGTACTGATGGAAGTTTATCTCCCGGTACCGGACCGAAAGCCGTCTTTGCCACTAGTACGCACGTTAAGGCTACCGAGCGGTCAAAGAAGAAGAAGAACAACAAGAACCTAACACCGACAGAGTCAATAGAGGAAGCCAATGAGAAAGAAGTTGACGAAGATATCAAGATGGAGAATCAGGACGGAGATCCGATTAATCCCACACTGATAGATCATCCTGTGGATGGACACATTGTCACTAAGGGTGCACGTTAAATCTACGGAGATGCACCCACTATACCAATCCCAACTACTTCGGATCGCACGCCAGAGGAGCTGGAGAAAAGGGATGAGGACCTGGAAAAGCATCATTTGTTTTTGCTCGAAGAAGTTGTCCGCATCGTCGAGCTCAGACAGCAGATAGACAACAATCTTGCCCAGTACCAGTCAGAATTCAAGCGACTACCAAACAAGACAAGGGAAGGTCTGGTTCTTGCCAATAGGAACCCAGATGTCCACATAGATCTATTTGACGGTAAAACCGGAGAGAAAATCCGAGTCTACAGCACGCTTGTGGAGAACGCTGCGGCTGGTCGAGCCATCCTCGCCAATAATCCGTCTCCAGAACAGGTCCAGCAATGTGTAGCATTGCTCGACAAAGGATTGAAACAGCAAAAGACAGTCGCGTCATTCAGTGGCATGCTGGCCTCAAGGTCGGAATTTTTCACACTAACACAGGCTAAAGCGCTGATGAAAGACCCCGCAGGGATACGAATCAACGACATCGTTCTCGGGAGGAAGAAAACTCAAGGACCTGATCAAACGGTCATCCTAGCAGGGCCGCACAGGACTAGTTGGGAGTTATTCTGGATGCGTCTCACGATGCCATCAGGGCATTGGTACCTCACCAGACCCATCGTTGGCAGAATAATTGTCATAGGGAAGACCCAGAGGTGCGCTGCCAGCAAGAACAAGATCGCTAGGGATGCCACCCACCACCCGTTCGGCTGGCAACACCAGATGAAGAAATGACCCAGATCGCCCTGAATCAAATAGGGATGGAGCCCGACAAAATCAATCTCAGAGTCAGCACAACGAGGCTCCGGGACCGTGCCGCTCAGCCGGAAATAACCCGCCAGAGCCACCATCACCGCTCGGCAGTGACCATGAGGGATCTCATCGTAGACATGGGAGCCGCAGGGGCGGATGCGGTGACAGTGGAAGGAGAAGTAGGAATCCGACTCCGCCGTGCAGAAGTCACGAGTCTGTAAGGCGTAGGTCTCTCTCGCCAAACGACACTCTCCATCGCATTGAATCCAACATTGTAGCACAGCGGTACGAGGAGGAAGACGTATATGTGGGACCCAAATGCTTTGGCCCACATATCCATCAAACAAAGTTTTCGGTTGACTTCCGCATTGCCAAACACATTCAACCCTATGATGGTGTAGCTCAACCAGATACCCGGCTTCAGGATTTCTTCCAGGCTTGTTGCATCGCCAAAGGAGGAAATAGCTTGGTCATAGTTCAATAACTCCAACTCATGTTGCGGAAGACAGCTCGATCATGGCTCAATGAACTACCAAAGAACTCGATTCACAACTGGTATGATATGCAAAGTGCGTTATTTTCAAACTTCAAGGGGACATAAAGGAGGCCCTGCACAGTCGGAGACTTGCAGCGTTGCACTCAAAGACCTGGATAAACATGTCGGGATTACCTTAGACGCTGGATTAACACGAAAAACTCGAGCAAACTGCAATTGAAGCTTTCATTGCAGGACTCCCAGTCGGACTTTTGCGTGATAGACTAAAGCGTGACCATGTCACAGACCTGGGAGAGATGATACAAATAGCAAGAAAATATGCTGACGCCGATGACGATTTAGATGGACTACTGAATATTCTGGCCAATCCGAATGCGGCCAAGCAGCAAAAGCAACAAACTCAGAAGCGCAAGAATACCTTAGAAGATAAACCGGCTCAGGACAACGCAGCTGCCAACACAACGTTTGGATCCGGAGGACGAGGAGGGCACGGAGGCATCCGGGTACAAGGTCGTGGAACTTCTCGAGTCCAAGGTAGAGGAGATCAACAACCCGGAAAATCATATTCCTAGGCCGACATCGCCAACAACCCTTGTGTTCATCACCTAGACGCAAATGGAGGTTCTACCCATACCAATTCTGAGTGTGGTTTCAATGACGACATCATGAAAGACGAATCCGATGGCTACAGAGCCAAGCAACTATAAGGAAAGAAAACATTCCGATAAAGGCAAGGATCCCAAGGAAGATTCTGACATGGAAGAGGCAGATGCCGCATAGCCCAATTCGGATGGAAATAAGTAGTATCCCACAAAGAAACACACATATGTTTGCTTCCTTGGGACTCATCTGGCTAAGGTCAAAAAGGCGGTTCTCCATGAGCTCCATGCCACGGTTCCGGCTGTCCCCCAATTCTTGGACCTGTCGGACATAACCATCACCTTTGAACGCAATGATCACCCGAGTAAAACACATCGTCGAGGAAAGTACCCTGTGGTCGTCAATCCTCTTATTGATGGCTATGAGTTTTGTAAAACTCACATGGACGATGGTAACATCATCAATATCCTCTACATTGAGATGCTTCACCACATGAAGATCCACGAAAACCAGTTAAATCACAGTAATGTGACTTTTCGTGGCATTGTACCAGGGAGACAGGAAGATTCTCTAAGTGAGATCACACTGGACGTGACATTCAGAACCCGAGACAATTACCGCACAGATCCACTCTCTTTCAAGGTGGTACCATTAAAAAGTGCTTACCGTGCCATCTTCAGGCGTCTGGCTTACTGGGCGTTCAAGGCTCGCCCCTGCTACATCTACAAGATGATAAAGCTTCCGTGTCCAGGGCATTATCACCATGCGAGGAAACCCGAACAAAGCACGAGACTACGAGGAAGGATCTGTCGCCTTTGATGAAGTCGTGTTGCACGCCTAGGAGTACCAGACGATCAAGAAGACCATTGATCCATCCGAGATGCCTGTGACGAAAAATGAGGTGCTGAAGCCAGGTTTGCAATTCAAGGCATCGGAAGAGACGAAGAAGACATCGTTGAAGGAAGAAGATCCCTCCAAGACGACGAACATAGGGGTAGGATTAGACCGCGCATAGTCAAGCATGATCATCGAGTTCCTCAAAGCTAATAAAGATATCTTCACATGGCAGGCTTCTGACATGGCCAGAGTACATAGGGAACTTGCCGAGCACTCTCTTAATGTGTACTCTGACGCTAAACCCATCAAACAACCCTTACGAAGGTTTGGTGATGAAAAGCAAAGATATAGCTAAGGAATTAGCCTGACTAAATTAGCTGGATTTATCGTAGAGGTCATCCATGCTGAATGGGTGGAAAATCCTGTACTCGTCCCTAAAAAGGACACTATTGATTTAAGGATGTGCATTGATTATACTGCCTTGAACAAGGCTTGTCCTAAAGATCCGTTCCCTTTGCCAAGAATCGATCAAGTTATCGACTCCACGGAAGGGTCAGAATTACTCTATTTTCTCGACGCATATTCTGGATATCACCAAATACCGATGAAAGAATTAGATCAACTCAAGACATCTTCCGTCACACCTTTCGGAACCTTCTGCTACAAAACCATGCATTTTGGCTTAAAGAACGCAGGAGCTACATATGAAAGCACCATGCAGCATTGTATTAACGATAAAATCTGACGCAACTTCCATGTATACGTAGAAGATATAGCAGTGATGTCCAAAAATAAGGAAACACTTATTGATGAATTAGAGGAAACATTTGCTAGCCTACGAAAATTCAACATAATATTAAATCCGAAGAAATGCTTCTTTGGCATTCCAGCCAGAAAATTGTTAGGTTTCATCGTGTCTGAAAGAGGCATAGAGGGTAACCGGTAAAAAATCAAGGCTATACTAAATATCACCAGGCCAACTCGCCTGCAGGACGTGTAACATCTCACTGGTTGCATTGCAGCAGTGACCGGTTCGTCAGCCGGCTCGGAGAAAGAGCCGCACCTTTATACAAACTCTTGAAGAAAACCGATAAATTCTTGTGGACCAAGGAGGCTGATGTTTCCCTACAAAGTTTTAAAGATCTACTTTCGAACCCACCAATTATCTCAGCGCAAGAGCCACAGGAGCCTATGTTACTTTACATCGCAGCGACTAACAAGGTCGTAAGTGTGGTAACATCAGTAGAGCGCGAGGAAGAAGGCCATGACCATAAGGTTCAACGTCCAACATACTACCTGAGTGAAGTCCTGATAGAGTCAAAGAAACGGTATCCACACTACCAAAAGCTAGCCTATGGAGTATTCTTTCGTGCCAGAAAGCTACGACATTACTTTCAAGAGCATAAGATCATAGTGGTGAGTACTGCTCCCCTGCGAGATATAATCACCCGCGACGCCATAGGACATGTCGCAAAGTAAGGAATAGACTTGAAGCTTTTACATCGATTACAACCCACGAATAGCAATCAAATCCCAGATGATTGCTGATTTCGTCGCTGATTGGACAGAGACGGCAGAAAATACAAGTCCTCCAGACTCAGAATTTTGGACCTACATTTTGATGGATCAAAAGGACGAGGAGGCTCGGGGGCTGGCATGGTGCTCAAGTCACCTCAAGGAGGTAAGCTATTCTATGTGTTACAGATACACTTCACGGCAACCAATAACATTGCCGAGTATGAAGCACAGTTACATGGAATACGCATGGCCAAAAATATTGGCGTAACCATACTCATGTGTTACGGAGACTCAGATTTAGTTGCTCATCAAGTATCTGATATATGTAATGCAAACAAACACATGTCAGCTTACAAAATTGTTGTGGATGAATTATCTAAATTGTTCGAGGGTTTTGAAGTTCAACACATCCCTCGAGTAGAAAATGAGGAAGCAGATGCTTTATCAAGAATAGGCTCTATGCGGAAACAAGTCCCAGATGGCGCTTTCCAAGAGCACCTTAAAGTTCCCTCTATCACAGGAGCTAATGAGGACTATCAAACAAAATCCGACTCACTTTTAGTAGCAGTTCTGGCTGTAATTCCTAGCTGGACTAAACCCTATCTGAATGTCCTGATAGACGGAAAATTACCTAAAGATGACGTTCTGGGATGACAGACCATCCGACGAGTAAAATCCTATACGATAATCATGGTGATCTCTATAATCGGAGTGTTTCTGGGTTTTCCAGCACTGTATTTCTCTAGAAGGAGTGAAAATCTAATGAGAGATCCACGAAGGAGAGTGTGGTCACCATGATACAGCACAATCCTTAGTGGCAAAAGATTTTATACACGAATTCTTTTGGCTCACAGCTAAAAAGGATGCCAAGAAACTGGTCAAAACATGCAGAGGCTGCCAAAAGTACGCCCATCAAGCACACGTTTCGGGTGATCAGCTGCGAACAATTCCTAATACATGGTCATTTGTAGTCTGGGGGCTTGATATGGTAGGACCGTTTGGAACGCCAAAGTGTGGATTTACTCACCTACTAGTTATGGTGGATAAATTTACAAAATGGATTGAGGCTAAACCCGTAACAAGTTGTGATGGAGCCATAGCCAAAAAGTTCGTCTAGGACGTAAGCATCAGATTCGGATATCCACATAGTATTATTAGTTACAATGGGAGCAACTTTTACATGGGAGAATTAGCCGAATTCTATGAAGAACAAGGGATCCGACTTGATATTGCATCAGTCACGCATCCACAGGCTAATGGACAAGTCGAAAGAGCAAATGGTCTCATTTTACAAGGACTCCGGCCTCGTCTCGAGGCACCACTTCGTCGTGCTGCGGGGGATTGGGCGGAAGAATTACCTTATGTGATATGGATCTTGCATACAACTCCTAACAGATTAATCGGTTACACTCCTCTCTTATTGGTCTATGGTGCAGAAGAAGTTCTTCCGAGTGATTTAATTCAGCGGTCTCCTAGAGTCAAAGCGTATATTGAAGAAGATGCAGAAGTGTCTCGACAAGATGATCTCGACATAGTCGAAGAAGTTCACGCCATTGCTGGTCAGAGACCTACAGCCTATCAGCAGAAGTTACGCAAGTATCATTATCAAACAGTGCAAAATTGTTCTTTCAGTAAAGGAGATTTGGTTCTTCGACACGTGCAAAAAAGAAAGCCCAAGCTTTCCCCAATTTAGGAAGAAACTTTTATAATCATCCGTGTTCTGCATAATGGGTCATATTATTTAACTGATATGAGTCCTGATACTCGGAAGAGAAAGAGAGCTGGTGGTATAATAGACCCGGATGAATTAGACTATCCATGGAGTATTTCACAGCTACGTCCCTTCTGTTCTAAGTTATATTTCCTTGTAATCATATATGTACATGTTCAAAGAGAAATAAAGTATTGGTTTCCTCATATATTATTTTTGAGAAGTTTTTTACCATCTTATTTACAAAAGAGCATGTCGTTTTCAAAAATCCCATGATGCTTTAAAGTACTTTATTCTCATGTTCATTCTGGTTATGATTTTTTAATATCTATAAAAAATGTTACCTTAGGGTGTAAATATAATTTTATGTTTATACTTTGGTTTTTTATCTGATTGCTTAGACGAGGATATATTCCGAGTAATAAATTGTTGGTACTGAAGGCCAGATTTGTTTCCGAGTTTAAACTGGATTAGTAACTGTGCTTCGTTGACTTAGCAGAGTTTTCTTGCTAAAGGTTGGCTGGATCATAAAAGGGACGAGGCAGAGAGCCAGATAAAACGAAAAGTGATAACACGTAGTGCTTAAGAAATTTTCAAGCACACACATCAAAATATATATAACAAGTTCTAAGTAGTAAAGCATCAGTTCGTATATATCAGCACATTTAAAAACAAAATATTGTTCCCATCATTACAAAACAAATGAAAGTTCAGGATAGTGCATCAAATATTTTATGCTGTAGATTCAGGAGGTGGTGGTGGAGACCTTAGTGCGCTGGATTCGACATCGTCGCCACCTTTCTTTGGAGACTCGGAAGCTTCTTCATCTTTGACGAGGCTATCTTCCGGCTCTTTGGGAGAAGGAGGCGTAGCGACGGATTGGAAGAATGGCGTCGTATAGTTTGTCATCTCCGCCACACAACAAGCATAACTTGTGCAAGATTCTTGGATGGTCTTGATGTCTTGCGGGTTACTCTCATCGTCCTCATCGGCGATGCCCTTGGTGACATGCTAGATTTCCATATCACTGTGGTGACTTATCACCATAGTGAGGGCAGTCTGTGCAGCGGTCCGGGCATAGGAAATCTTCCAATCCTCGATGAGCTTCGGAATCTCCTTCGCTCTATCCCTCATGTCAAGCACTGGCAAGTTGTTTAAGCCAGAAAGTCTAACCGACTTGCCAACCTCCTCAAGAGTATGGCGGAAGTTGAAAAGAATATCTTCGAAAAATTTGATGCGCTCGAGGCGAGGTTCAGAGGAAGAGGAGTCGGAAAGATGTAGATTATCTGGGAAAGAACCAAAAATCAAAATCTAACTAAAAGAAAGGTCGAGAATCAAAGGAAGAGTAAACTCGTAAATGTTACCTAGCACATAGTGGTTCCACTGAGAATGCTCCTCCCAGATACTTTTCAGTTCTTCTTTTGTGGCTTGGGCTAGATCCTTCTGGCTATCGAAGTCCTTCCTCAAATCATTAAGTTGTTTATCACGGAGGGCCAATAGCTTCTCGAGTCTCTCAGTATCCATATTGCTTGACTCCATGATGGAGTTCACGGATTTCTCCGATTCATTTTTAAGCTTCTTAAGCTCATCCCGGAGTTCAGCATTCTCCATTTGGCAGACCTTGAAGTTTTCGGCCTCCTCCACCATCTTGTTGTACTAGTTTAGCAATTCTGCAAAGAAAAAATATTAGTCGGCTAAACAGTTAGATTATGACAATAAGGTTGCTGGCCGGAAAAGATTACCTTCCACCTCATCCTTCTCAACCTACAGCTTGGAATTCTCAAGACGCAAAGCCTTAATCTCTTTGCGCTTGCTGCAAATGTTCTTGAGAAAGTCCTAGTTGTAAGATGTAACTTTCTATAAGTTAAAGACGGAATACCATTAGATGGCTACTAAGACTCGGGCTGCAACTTTAAGAAATTCAAAATCCAGCATGAGCCTTGGGGGCTCCACTATATCGTTCTTTGGCATCATATAAGCATCAACTCGGATCTTATGCTATGATCTTTATCCGACTTTATGCTTGGGGGCTAGAGGATATGGTAATAAATACTGAAATGAGAATCGGAAAACTTACAATGTTCTCCAAGTGCAACTTTTCAAATCTGAGTTTCATGTTGTGGAACACATTCTCGGCAAGGGAGAGGGGAGAATGCTCGTTGCTGGAAGCTCGCCGGATTCAAAAAAAATTATCCCGGACCAAAATTTGGTCTAGGAGGTTCACCAGCTTGACGTCCTTTGTATCCTCGCTTGCCGCTTCTGGAGTAAGTACTTGTTTCTCAAGGCTGGATTGCGCCAACTTGAGAATCTCCTCCTTCTTATTTCGCTTTACGACGGAGGCAGCAGAGCCGGCCATCTTGCCAATCCTCCCCGGAGACATTACCATGGGATCATTACCCTTGACGGTTTCACCCTTGTCAGTTGCCTGGCTACTATAACAAACCACCCTTTTGTGTAATATAAATAAGGATATGTTTGAGCATTGCATGCATGCATAACACTTTTACTTTGATTCAACCAAAGAAGAACTAACAAAACTCTAAACCCTAATAGTTTTCCCTCTCTCTTTGAATCAATTCAAATGGTTCCCATATTTTGAAAATTCTCAAAATGCATGGAGCCCAATCAGTACCAAGGGCCCCTTGGTGTTCTTAGTTATATTATAAAAGTTTCTTGTGATTTGAAATTATTCAAACAGATTTGAATTCAAAATACAAATGGGAAATCATAAAATAGAAAAGAAAAAGGATTCCTGGAAAAAAAATCTAAACCTAACCCTCTCTGGGCCGAGCCCATCTTCCCTCTCCTCTCTCCCTGCCGCCAGCAGCGCCAGCAGCCATCCCAGTAGCCGGCCCAGCCTGGCCCAGCAGCAGCCCGTCCCCGGCCCCGTACCGCTTCAGCCTTTCTGTCCCGCATCGTCTTCGTCAACGACGAGCAAGCAGCTCGCTGTCGACACAGCCGCCATCCGTCGTCGCCGGCATGCGCCAGGATTCGTGCCGCCACCCCTGGTCGTCTATAAACCGCCGCCGACGAACCCTACCCCACCATTTTACCCCTCTTCCTAGCTCTCCAGCGCCATGGCCGAACCCTAGTTCGTCATATCCTCCTCGTCCCTGTTGTCTCCGGCCACCCCGCGCCACGCTGAGACCACCGCTGGATGCGTCATGCCGCCCTCGTTCTTCCCCTTGAAGCTCGCATGCTGGGACGCTCTCCTCTCCCCGGAATTGAGCTCGAAGCACTGTCGGATGCCGCTGTTGTCGCCGTCGATCCGTCGCCGTCCCGCCTCCCCAAGCTTTGCCCCCAACCACACTTCCCCGCGAGCTCTGGATCGATCGATCCATGTAGGATATGCAAGCACGCCATTGATGATGTCAGCATGACATCATCATGATGTCATATTTTTCTTTTTATTTCTTTTAATGTTTTCTGTAATTATTTTATTAAATGGAAATGTATGACAGGTGGGCCCTGCCTGTCAGGGTTTTAATCATTTCCATAAATATTTTCTGAAATTAATAAAAGTCTGACATGTGGGCCCAAGTTGGAAATTATTTTAAATATTACAAAAATATTTAAATGAATTAAAATTTGGGAAATTCATAACTAATTCATTTTAAATCAGAAAAATACAAATAATATATCAAAATTTTCAGAAAAATGAAACCTATCTAACTTAGCTATAAACATACATTGTTAATCTACTTTGATAGCAATTTTAATTAGAATAACCAATTGAACCCCACAGGTGATTCTGATGATCCCCCTGTTTTAGGGTTTGGACTTTCGGAACCCCCTTTAAAGTGACCAAGCATATTTTAGGGTTCAATTCAACACTATTTAACTTGTCATATCATCCATATTGTATGAGCATTGCACATGCCATGTGTTGAGTGTTGTTTTCTCTTTTCCGGTGATTGGTTCTCGCGAATAGGAACCGAACCCGAAGCTAAAGTCAACGCAACCGAAGAGTAGTATCAGTCCAACAACGGATAAGGCAAGCGAAGCCCCACTCATACATATGAATCCTATGCTTACAAAGTATTTCATTCTCGTCATATGCATTCGGTTCAAACAGTCTTTTATCTGTAGACAGAGTAATCCTATCTGATGCATGTTATCCTTTGTGAACTATATTACCTAATCCACCGCTCCTAGCATAACTAGGATTTCGCTTATGAGCATCTCTAGTGCGACAGTTCAGTCAAGCTTAGGCTTGCGTAGTGGTCTGATGCTAATCACTCATGTGATGCACCGGAGATGCGAATGAATCTAGTATGGTAGGATGTGGTGATGTGAACAGAAGTGGATGATAAACATGCTAAGGTTTGTATGAAGGACACGTGGGTTGTGGTTTTTGTAGTACCATACTTTCCACCCTTAGGACTTGATGTTCTCGCCTCTTGAACCAAGACGAGCGTACAAGCACATGGGGGCCTGGAAACCCCCTCGACCAACTAACTTGCCTAGTAGATTCCATGAGTCACATAGTTTGGGATTTTTACATTCGACATACGCATCTTGGTTGTTCTTGCATGGAGGTGAAGGAGGTGCATTCATAACAGGTAGGTAAGCATGGTCGGTAATAAGAGATGTCCGACATCCGTAATCTTGAACCCCGCACACATCATTAGGGACCGGCTTCGGGACTTGACCCTTTATGGCGGCATCTCCCTAGTGCGTGACTCATGGTCTCGGCGAAAGCAAGGTAAAGGTCGTGGTCAACCACTCTCTGCCGGCCTTCCAAGGAAGAGGGCTAATATATTGGCATTAAGAATCGATTGGTACGTGTGGGTATAGTTGTGCACCCCTGCAGGGTTATTAATCTTTTCGAAAATCCGTGTCCACAGTTATGGATGACTTGGGAACGGATTATGTGATCATAGACAACTATAACCGAATGATAAAACTTGCCAACTAAAGTGAGATCCGGAATACTTCATCGGGGTTGTTGAGGGGGTAGTCCGGGAAGAGTGGTTCAGTTGATGATGATGCTTGGTGGATATCAAAGATGAATTTAAGAGCTATAGTTGAAGTCTTCTTTTCCCCTTTTGAAAATTATCTGACTAGACGAGTTCCTTCTCCCTCTTGTTTTGAAAACAGAAGATGGCTTTATGCAAAATAACTCCACTAGCCATAATTCTTGCGGATTACACCCTATACTCATCCTTGCTTCATTGTTGTTTTTCTACAGATGATGCTACCCCAACTAAAGGTGGTTTCTACGTCGAAGTCGACGAGTAGTTGGGGTTCCCGGGCAGCAGCCTAGGATCTATGGAAGGGTTGCTACTTTTGTTATGGCCTCTTAGGCCCTTTGCTGAGTTTGTTGTTTAGAACAACTTGTTTGCTTCCGTTGTTTGATGTAATGATGGGTCTGTGACCCCTGGCTTGTATGACTGGTTTGTAACTCTCTTAGGAGTTTACCTTATTAATGTATGGTTTCTATGTTCCGTAATGTACCGATCTTTCCCTGCGTGTTTCGGAATTTAGGTTAGGCTTATATCAGATGAGGAACTGGTATTTGTCTAGCCCAGATACCGGGTCGTGACAGATTTTGGTATCAGAGCAGGACTGTCTGTAGGAAACCCTTCTAGCTGGTCGATGTTGAGTCTAGAGTTTGAGAAAACTATTTGAAAGCTAAAAACCATTTGCAAAACTCTGAATATGACTCTTTTTACTCCTTATCCAAGGTTGTTCTATTGCTGAGTTATCTTACCTTGTTTTCTTTGCAAGGTTTTCACTTCTCGTCTATCATTTCAAACTCTTAGGATATATGGGTTTGGGTCATTTTTCCCTAATTACTCTGTACTTGGTTGCAAGGCTCAGAGTTTCCAAGATATATCTATGCAACTAAAGCATTGTTTTTCAACTTTGCTAAGGATGCCTCTAATCTTGCTCGCAATTCTTTTGTGACTTGCTGGTATCATATCATGCTTGTATTCCATTATTATGGTTTGTATCTAAGTTGGTACAGTATACATTTTGTATGCTTATTCTACTGCCATACTTAATGCATTGATATAATTATCATCCGCATGTTCACCTCTACCATGATCTTTTGATATGGTTTCGCCATCCTTTGTTGTACCCTTTTTGGTGAATCCATTCTCATGGTTTATGTTTTCTTCTCAGGATGCCGGCTGGTACTCGTGGTTCTGTTGGCCATCGAGGAAACAACGATGCTGATCAGGAACTTCTGCCACCTCCCACAATGGCCGAGGTTCTCAACAACATTGAGACCAACCGTCTACAGAATGAGCGCCTTCTGGAGCGTGTGGCGCAGAACACTGAACATCATCCTGACGACTGTGTCACACTTGGATATTTCATCCGCTCTTTTCCTCCAATCTTCATCCACTCCAAGGAGCCCCTTGAAGCTGATGATTGGCTCCACACCATAGAGCGCAAGTTCAGTGCTCTTCGTGTCTGTCCTGCTGATCGTGTTAACTTCGCCACCTATCAACTGGAAGGTGAGGCTGGTGTTTGGTGGGAAGGTTTTCAGAATTTGCAAGCTCAGGGACATGTCGTTACCTTGGAGGAGTTTGTTGCAGCATTTCGTGCCTCTTATATCCCTAAGCCCATCATGGATCTCAAAAGGAGGGAGTTTTTGGATCTGACTCAGGGGCGCAAGGATATTGAAACCTATGGGCGTGAGTTTACTCGCCTGGCTCGTTATGCAACTAGGGATGTGACCAATGATGAAGATAAGCAAGAGCTATTCCGTAAAGGACTCAACCCTACACTTCGCTATGAGTTGCTGCCCTTCAAGTTCCAGTCTTTACAGGACCTACACAATCAGGCTCTTACTCTGGAGCATGGAAGGAAGGACATGGAAGTTTCTCAAAAGCGTGAAGAAGGAAATTCTCGTGCTTCTTCCTCTAGTAACAAGAAGCACTGTGTCTTTGTTCCATACAGTGTCGTGCCTCGTGCTCCTTATGCACCCAAGTCTTCTGGCAATAATTCTCGTCAGCCACAGTCAAATACTGGTGGATCAAACTATCATCCTCCTGCTGGTTTCCACACTGGAGTTACCTGTTACTCCTGTGGTCAGCCTGGTCATTACTCAAGGGAGTGTTCCCAAAGGGCTGCCGGACGCAATGATCAGCAGGCAAAGAAGAATGATAAATCTCAAGGTGCTGGACGTGGTCGTCCGACCCATGTCACTGTTGAGGAAGCTCAGGAAGATCCACGCGTCATTCTGGGTATGCTCCATGTCAATTCAATTCTCGCAACAGTTTTGTTTGACTCTGGAGCATCGCATACATTCATGTCAAATTTGTTTGCTCGAGAGCATGGGATAAATTTTGAAGCCTTGTCCACCCCTTTGACCATCCATTCCCTGGGTTCTAGCTGGTTCACCACTATGGTTAGTCACGGGAATGAGATTGACATAGCCTACCAGAAGTTCCCTACTTCTTTCGTTGCACTCAAGTAATGTGACATTGATGTCATTCTGGGCATGGACTGGTTAACCAAGTATCAAGCTGTTATTGACTGTGCACTCAGAACAGTTTCTGTGACTTCTCCTGCTGGCATAACTGTCAAGTATTGGACTGATGGTTCAATGTCCCCGTCAGCAGTTCTTAAACCTTTCTCGGAGTTGTATGCCATGGATGTCCTACCTGCTCTCGAGGTCCAAGATGTCCTCGTAGTCTGTGATTTCCCGGATGTTTTTCTTGAAGAGTTGCCTGGCATGCCACCTGAGCGAAGTGTGGAGTTTGTCATAGAGCTAGTTCCTGGAACTGCTCCTATCTCCAAAAGACCTTACACCATGCCTCCTCATGAGTTGGTTGAGTTGAAGAAGCAACTTGAAGAGTTAGAGGGTCTAGGATACATCCAACCTAGTACATCCTCTTGGGATTGCCCTACCATATTTGTCAAGAAGCGGGATACAAATATTCCAAGATTGGTGGTTGATTACCGTCCACTCAACGCGGTGACAATCAAGAATAAGTACCCACTTCCCCGGATAAATGACCTCTTTGATCAATTAAGTGGTGCCATTGTCTTCTCCAAAATGGACTTAAGATCAGGGTATCATCAAATCAAGATCAGAAAGGAAGATATCCCAAAGATAGTATTCACAACCCGTTATGGTCTTTATGAGTATAAAGTGATGTCCTTCGGGTTAAGCAATGCCCCTGCCACATTTATGAGGCTCATGAACTCCGTCCTCATGGAATATCTCGACAAGTTCGTCGTGGTATACATTGATGACATTCTAATCTACTCCAAGACTGAAGAGGAGCATGCCGAACATCTACGTTTGGTATTGACTAAACTTCGTGAACATCGTCTCTACGCCAAGTTTTCCAAATGTGAGTTCTGGTTACAAGAGCTCGTCTTCCTTGGTCATGTTGTGTCTGCAAGTGGTGTTGCTATCATACCGGATAAGGTTCAGACCATTCTGGAATGGAAGTCACCTACTTCAGTCAAGGAAGTCCGAAGTTTTCTCGGAATGGCTGGATATTACCGCCGATTCATCGAGAACTTCTCCAAGATAGCCAAGCCTATGACGGATCTTCTTAAGAAAGATAAGAAATTTGAATGGTCAGAAAAGGCAGAAGAAAGCCTCCAAGCTTTGAAAACTAAGCTAACCACCGCTCCTATGATGCTTCTCTCCAAGGGCTCGGTTGTGTGTTGATGCAAGATGGTCATGTATTGGCCTATGCTTCTCGGCAGTTGAAGCCACATGAGAACAATTATCCAACCCATGATCTTGAGCTCGCTACTGTTGTTCATGCTCTTAAGTAGTGGCGACATTACCTCATCGGTAACTGTTGTGAACTTTACTCGGATCATCAAAGTCTGAAGTATCTCTTTACCCAGCCAGATCTGAATCTCAGGCAAAGACGATGGTTGGAACTCATCAAAGATTATGATTTGGGTCTCAACTATCAACCCGGCAAAGCCAATGTTGTTGCCGATGCGCTAAGTCGGAAGTCTTATTGCAACAATCTGATGATTTCAGATGCCCAACCTGTTCTCTATGAGGAAATCAAGCGTCTTAATCTTGAAGTAGTTCCTTGTGGATTCCTTGCTAACCTTGAAATAAAATCATCTCTAGAGGACAAAATCAAGGAAGCTCAAAAGCAAGATGATGAAGTTACCAACATCAAGGAACGTGTTGCAAGCGGTGAAGCTAAATGCTTCTCTGTCAATGATCAAGGTATTCTATACTTCAGTAACCGGCTAGTGGTTCCAAACAGTCGGAAAATCAAAGATCTAGTCCTATTAGAAGCACATGAATCCCCTCTGTCCATCCATCCTGGTGGTACCAAGATGTACCGAGATCTCTGTCAAAGATTCTGGTGCAGTGGAATGAAACCAGAAATTGCTCGCTTTGTTGCAGAGTGCGACGTTTGCCGCCGTGTGAAGGCTGAACACCAAAGGCCTGCTGGACTTCTGCAGCCGTTGAAAATTACTGAGTGGAAATGGGATGAAATTTGTATGGATTTCATTACTGGACTCCCAAAGACACAATCTGGACATGATGCCATATGGGTTGTTATTGATCGACTATCCAAAGTTGCTCACTTCCTTGTTGTTCGGGAAAGCATTACTGCAAGCCAGTTGGCCGAGCTATACATATCCCGGATCGTCGTCCTCCATGGTGTACCCGAGAAGATCATATCTGATCGTGGAAGCTTGTTCACTTCCAAATTCTGGGCTAGTATCCAACAAGCAATGGGAACTCAAGTTTCCTTCAGTACAGCCTATCATCCTAAAACCGGTGGTCAGACTGAAAGAGTGAATCAAATTCTTGAAGACATGCTCCGAGCATGTGTCATATCCTTTGGAAAGAACTGGGAGAAATGTCTTCCTTTTGTGGAGTTCTCCTATAACAACAGTTTTCAATCCAGTTTGGGCATGGCACCTTTCCAATTCCTGTATGAGACAACAAGTCGAACACCGCTGAACTGGACAGAAACCGGCGAAAGACAATTCTTTGGTCCGGACATGATCCAAGAAGTAGAAGATCAAGTTCGTATAATTCGAGAGCGTCCGAAGGCCGCTCAATCCCGTCATAAGTCCAACTATGATCATCATCATCTTGATGTTCATTATGAAGTTGGTGATCAAGTTTACCTCCGGGTCACTCCTCTGAAGGGTATCCATCGATTCGGTATCAAGGGAAAATTGGCTCCTCGCTATGTTGGTACCTTTCGCATTCTCTCCAAGCGGGGTGAGCTTGCCTACCAATTGGATCTACCTTCATCTTTTCCAGAGGTACATGATGTTTTCCATGTGTCCCAACTCAAGCGTTCCTTCAAAGATCTCATTCGTGGTGTGGACCATGAAACTTTGGATCTCCAAGATGATCTAACCTACCGAGAATACCCTGTTCGTATTCTTGATGAAACCGAGCGCAAGACTCGTCGCCAAACCATCAAGTTCTTGAAAGTTCAATGGTCTCATCACTCTGAGTCAGAAGCAACCTGGGAACGCGAAGATCGTCTTCGATCTGAGTACCCTGCCTTCTTTTCTAAAACCTAGGAATCTCGGGTCGAGATTCTTGTAAGTGGGGTAGAGCTATAAAAAACCACCCTTTTTGTAATATAAATAAGGATATGTTTGAGCATTGCATGCATGCATAACACTTTTACTTTGATTCAACCAAAGAAGAACTAACAAAACTCTAAACCCTAATAGTTTTCCCTCTCTCTTTGAATCAATTCAAATGGTTCCCATATTTTGAAAATTCTCAAAATGCATGGAGCCCAATCAGTACCAAGGGCCCCTTGGTGTTCTTAGTTATATTATAAAAGTTTCTTGTGATTTGAAATTATTCAAACAGATTTGAATTCAAAATACAAATGGGAAATCATAAAATAGAAAAGAAAAAGGATTCCTGGAAAAAAAAATCTAAACCTAACCCTCTCTGGGCCGAGCCCATCTTCCCTCTCCTCTCTCCCTGCCGCCAGCAGCGCCAGCAGCCATCCCAGTAGCCGGCCCAGCCTGGCCCAGCAGCAGCCCGTCCCCGGCCCCGTACCGCTTCAGCATTTCTGTCCCGCGTCGTCTTTGTCAACGATGAGCAAGCAGCTCGCTGTCGACACCACCGCTGTCCGTCGTCGCCGGCGTGTGCCAGGATTTGTGCCATCGCCCCTGGTCGTCTATAAACCGCCACCGTCGCCGTCGACGAACCCTACCCCGCCATTTCCCCCTCTTCCTAGCTATCTAGCGCCATGGCTGAACCCTAGTTCATCAGATCCTCCTCGTCCCCATCGTCTCCGACCACCCCACGCCACGCTGAGACCACCGCTGGATGCGCCGTGCCGCCCTTGTTCTTCCCCTTGAAGCTCACGTGCTGGGACGCTCTCCTCTCCCCGGAATCGAGCTCGAAGCACCGTCGGACGCTGCCATTGTCGCCGTCGATCCGCCGCCGTCCGGCCTCACCAAGCTTCGCCCCCAACCACGCTTCCCCGCGAGCTCTGGATCGATCGATCCATCTAGGATCTGCAAGCACGCCATTGATGATGTCAACATGACATCATCATGATGTCATAGTTTTTCTTTTTATTTATTTTAATGTTTTCTGTAATTATTTTATTAAATGGAAATATATGACAGGTGGGCCCTGCCTGTTAGGGTTTTAATCATTTCCATAAATATTTTCTGAAATTAATAAAAGTCTGACATTTGGGCCCAAGTTGGAAATTATTTTAAATATTACAAAAATGTTTAAAATGAATTAAAATTTGGGAAATTCATAACTAATTCATTTTAAATCAAAAAAAATACAAATAATATATCAAAATGTTCAGAAAAATGAAAACTATCTAACTAAGCTATAATCATACATTGTTAATCAACTTTGATAGCAAGTTTAATCAGAAGAACCAATTGAACCCCATAGGTGATTCCGATGATTCCCCTGTTTTAGGGTTTGGACTTTCGGAACCCCCTTTAAAGTGACCAAGCATGTTTTAGGGTTCAATTCAACACTATTTAACTTGTCATATCATCCATATTGTATGAGCATTGCACATGCCATGTGTTGAGTGTTGTTTTCTCTTTTCCGGTGATTGGTTCTTGCAAATAGGAACCGAACCCGAAGCTGAAGTCAATGCAACTGAAGAGCAGTATCAGTCCAACAATGGACAAGGCAAGCGAAGCCCCACTCATACATATGAATCCTATGCTTACAAAGTATTTCATTCTCATCATATCCATTCGGTTCAAACAGTCTTCTATCGGTAGACAGAGTAATCCTATATGATGCATTTTATCCTTTGTGAACTATATTACCTGATCCACCGCTCCTAGCATAACTAGGGTTTGGCTTATGAGCGTCGCTAGTGCCATATTTTAGTCAAGCTTAGCCTTGCGTAGTGGTCTGATGCTAATCACTCATGTGATGCACCGGAGATGCGAATGAATCTAGTATGGTAGGATGTGGTGATGTGATAAAAAGTGGATGATAAACATGCTAAGGTTTGTACGGGAGGCCACATGGGTTGTGGTTTTTGTAGTCCCATACTTGCCACCCTTAGGACCTGATGTTCTCGCCTCTTGAACCAAGACGAGCGTACAACCACACGGGGGCCTAGAAACCCCCTCGACCAACTAACTTGCCTAGTAAATTCCATGAGTCACACGGTTTGGGCTTTCCATTCGACATACGCATCTTGGTTGTTCTTGAATGGAGGTGAAGGAGGTGCATTCATAACAGGTAGGTAAGTGTGACCGGGAACAAGAGATGCCCGGCATCCGTAGTCTTGAACCCCGCACACATCATTAGGGACCGGCTTCGAGACATGACCCGTTATGGCGGCATCTCCCTAGTGCGTGACTCATGGCCTCGGCGAAAGCAAGGTAAAGGTCGTGGTCAACCACTCGAAGGGATACGGGTAGGCTACACTAGCGCAAATCAAAAAAATTCTACCACGTAAACCAGGAATACTGTTGTCATAGATCACGGGATTACCACTAGACGCGCAATTGCGGAATCGATGAAGCGCGTAGAGGTAGTGCAGACGTTCCACTTCTCCTCCTTGTCCTCGTCCCACGAGAAGCTCCCCTTGCGCGGCTCGTCCAAACGCTACAGATGCAGCGCCTGCGAGGTATCCACACGTACAGGGTGGAAGCGTCAGACGCCGGACTGCTAGGTCCGCGCGTGCAACACATGCGTGAGGAGTGGCGGCTGAGGAGACCTGCAACATATGCGTGAGGAGTGGCGGCTGAGGATAAAGGTATAAGGTCTAACCCTGGTCAGCTCGCCCCACCCTCTCTTATATAGGCGTCCCTAGTGGGCTTCTACATTAGCAGCCCATTAGTAGCCTAAGCCTGGTCTAATTCGGATCAAATCCTAATTAGGCTTCCAGCCCCTTAAGTGTGTGACCCTATAGGTTCATATACGTGTAGACATGACATGAATACACGTATTCTGTCAATAGTTGGTAGCGGCCTCTAGCAAGACATGCCAACTCCTAAACGCATACAAAGATCATATCGGACGAACCATCACAAGGTTTAGTACATGTCTTTTCCTTTGCCTCATGATATTTGTTCTAGATCCAAGTTGACCTCTATTTCTCTATACCGTAACTCGGAATCCCTTTACAAGGTTAACTATTAACCTTATGTAGCATGGCCATGCATTTATGGATCCGATCACTCGATGGGCCCAGAGATATATCTCTCAAGTAGAGAGGGACAAATCCCATCTTGATTGACCATGCCTTGCAGCATGCTTCAGGACAAACCCGAAAGCTACCTTTATAACTACCCAGTTACGGTGCAGCGTTTGATAGCCCTAAAGTAGGTCGATCCACATCTCAAGTACATGTGATAATCTCAGGTCTAAGGACAAAACGTACACGATGTGTAGAGAGAGAGCTGCAACTAATTGCCAGTCTCAAGTTGGTCAGTCCAACCCCATGTTCATAACATGTGTCCACATCATTGGTTTAACATCTCCATGTCTATGACTTGCGAAACATAGTCATCAACCAATCGATGTGCTAGTCTAATATTCATGTGTGTCCTCACATGAACTCCGACTAGGGACAACTCTTAAATAACCATACAAGTAAAGAGTTTCACAAACAATTCACATAATTTCCAATCAATACAAGTTGCCTGATATGGATATTCAAGGAACATTACAATAACTCATGGATACATAAGAAATATAATCATCGCTATGGTTGCCTCTAGGGCATATTTCCTTCAGTCTCCCACTTGCACTAGAGTCAATCTAGATTGTATCTAATACCTATTGCTCTTGCATGCGCCTCATGCGTAGGCTACGGGAATGGCTTTGTAAAAGGATCAGCAACATTTGAGTCCGTATGTATTTTGCATATCATGACACTACTATCCTCAACGAACTCTCGAATCTGATGGTAACGCATGCGAATATGTTTGTTCTTCTGGTGCTGTCTAGGTTCCTTGGCTTGTGCAATAGCACCATTGTTGTCACAATAAACGTCCATGGGATTGGACGTGCCCTGAACCACACCAAGAGCGATCAGGAAATTCCTAATCCAAACAGCTTCCTTTGCAGCCTCCGAGGCGGCAATATATTCAGCTTATGTTGAAGAGGAGGCCACCGTAGCTTGCTTGGAACTTTTCCAACTCACAGCACCACCATTCATGATAAACACATAACCAGATTGCGATCTGGAATCATCTGAGTCGTTAAGGTAACTCGCATATGTGTAACCCCTTACACTGAGTTCATCCTCACCTCCATAAACTAGGAACACATCCTTAGTCCTTCTCAAGTACTTAAGGATGTTCTTTACCGCTGTCCAGTGACCTTCACCTGGATCAGCCTGATATCTGCTCGTAACACTTAGAGCATAGGAAACATCTGGGCGAGTACATATCATTGCATACATGATGGATCCAATAGCCGAAGCATATGGAATCCTGCTCATGCGCTCACGCTCATCAGTAGTCGAAGGACACTGAGTCTTGCTGAGTTTTATGCCATGAGACATGGGCAGGAACCCTTTCTTAGCCTCTTCCATGCTGAACCGTTTCAATACTTTGTCAATGTATGTACTCTGGCTTAATCCAATTAGCCTTCTTGATCTATCTCTATAGATCTTGATGCCCAGAATATATGCCGCTTCTCCCAAGTCCTTCATCGAAAAATTATTTTTCAATGAGGTCTTAACAGACTCGAGCATAGGAATGTCATTTCCAATCAGCAATATGTCATCTACATATAAGATTAGAAATACCATCGCTCTTCCACTTTCCTTCTTGTGAACACAAGGTTCTTGTTCATTTTTGATGAAGCCAAACTCCTTTACAACTTCATCAAATCGAATGTTCCAACTCTGAGATGCTTGCTTCAGCCCATAAATGGACTTCAGAAATTTGCATACCTTTCCAGCATTGTTTGGATCGATAAAACCTTTGGGCTGCATCATATACATGTCCTCTGTTAGGATTCCATTTAGGAAAGCCGTCTTAACATCCATCTGCCATATTTCATAGTCGAAATGTGCAGCAATGGCTAGAATTATCCGTATAGATTTAAGCATCGCTACGGGTGAGAAAGTCTCGTCGTAGTAAACTCCTTGAACTTGTCGAAAACCTTTTGCAACAAGTCGAGCTTTATGGATGTGAACATTTCCATCCATATCAATCTTCTTCTTATAGATCCATTTGCACTCGATGGCTTTAAAACCATCAGGCAGGTCAACCAAGTTCCAAACTTGATTGTCTCTCATGGACTCTATCTCAGATCTCATGGAGATCAGCCATTTCTCAGAGTCTGGGTCCACCATCGCTTCTGCATAGGTCACGGGCTCATCATTGTATAATAATAATTCCCGAGCTTGCGGATCCTAGCCGACCTTCGTGGTTGTGGTGCTTCTGTTGCCACGGGTTCCTCAACTTGTTCTGCTACAATAGCATCACTTGTAGAAGCATCCCCAACTGGCTCATCTTGAACTTCTTCAAGTCGCACCGACCTTCCACTCGTTCCCTTTGTGAGAAACTCTTTCTCTAGGAAAACACCGCTACGAGCGACAAACACTTTGCCCTCTTCTCGGTTGTAGAAGTAATACCCTAAGGTTTCCCTCGGATATCCCACGAAAATGCACTTGTCCGATTTGGGTGTTAGCTTGTTCGACTGAAGTCGCTTGACAAATGCATCACAACGCAAATATTTAGAAAAGACAAACTGGGATTCTTTCCAGTCCACATCTCATATGGTGTCTTAACTACGGATTTAGATGGTACCCCGTTAAGTGTCAAAGCTGCTGTTTCTAGAGCGTAACCCCAAAATGACAATGGCAAATCCAACTGGCTCATCATCGATCGAACAGTGTCCAACAAAGTTTGATTACACCATTTAGAGACCCCGTTTCTTTGAGGCGTTTCGGGAGGCATAAGTTGCGGAACAATTCCGCAACTCTTAAGATGATTGCTAAATTCGTGACTCAAATATTCACCTCCATGATCAGATCGCAAGGCCTTTATTTTCTTGCCACGTTGATTCTCTACTTCACTCTTAAACTCCTTGAACTTTTCAAAAGTTTCAGACTTATGCCTCATCAAGTAGACATAACCATATCTACTGAAATCATCAGTGAAGGTAATGAAGTAGTGATATCCTCCTCTGGCTGTCGTGCTCATTGGTCCACATACATCAGTATGTATGAGTTCCAACAAGTCTGTCGCTCTCTCAGGTAAACCCGTAAAAGGCGATTTGGTCATCTTTCCAAGTAAACAAGCCTGACATGTCTCGTATGATTCAAAATCAAACGAAGTTAGAAGACCATCACCATGGAGCTTCTTCATGCGCTTTTCACTTATATGCCCCAAATGATAATGCCATAAATAGGTAGGACTCAAATCATTAGGCCGAAGCCTTTTAGCACTAACATTGTAAACAGATGCATCATCAAGATTTAAAATAAATAACCCATTCACAATGGGAGCATTAGCCATAAACATATCATTCTTAGAGATTACACAACCATTGTTTGCACTCGCGAATGAATAACCATCCCTCATCAAACATGAAGGTGATAAAATGTTTCGACCCATACTAGGAATGTAATAACAATTATTTAACTCCATAATAAATCCTGACGGAAGGTGAAGTTGCATGACGCCGACGAACAATGCAGCAACCCTTGCTTTATTTCCGACACGAAAATCCACTTCGCCTTTCTGCACTTCTCTAGTCCTTATTAGCCCCTGCATCGAATTGCAAATATGAGCAACCGATCCGGTATCAAATACCCAAGAATTAACATAGGAATCAGCGAGAAGAATGTCCCCAACATTTACAACAAGCGTAACTGAGTGGGAAGTACTCTTACTTCCACTCTTCTTCAAAGAATCCTAGTACTTGTTGCAGTTTCTCTTCTAGTGTCCATGTTCATGATAAAAAGAAGCACTCAGTGTCTTCTACAGGTCCAGCCTTTTGCTTGGGTGCAGGCTTAGGGATCGTATCCTTAGCCTTGCCCTTCTTCTTCCAAGAAGTACCCTTTTTTTGAAGCTAGGCTTGTTCTGCACAGCCATCACATGGCTATGCCCTGCACACTTCTTCATGTCACTTTATGATGTTTTAAGCATCCCACATAATTCATTAAGGCCCTTCTCCACCCCATGCATATGGTAGTTCGAAATGAACTGCCCATAGCTGGATGGAAGAGACGCCAAAATTATGTCAGTGGCCAACTCTTGGCCTAGTGGAAAACCAAGTTTTTCCAAAGTCTGACTGTAACCAACCATTTTGATCACATGGGGGCCTACAGCTGCTCCCTCTGCTAGCTTGCATTTGACAAAGGACTTGGCAACATTGTACCTCTCAGTCCTTGCCTGATCTTGGAACATGTCCTTAAGCGCGACGATCATATCGTACGCATCCTGATCCTCAAACTTCTTTTGGAGTTCAGGTTCCATGCATGCAAGCATAAGACAGCTAACCTCAAGAGAATCATCACATGCTCTCTTGTAGGCATTCTTTAGGGCAGTAGATGCATTATCAGCAGGTTCATCGGGGATTGGGGTATCCAGAACCGTTTCCTTTTTATCAGACCTGAGAACAATTCTCAGGTTATAGACCCAGTCCGAATAGTTTGTTCCATTTAGTTTATCTTTGTCAAGAATCAAACGCAAAGAGAAAGGTGGTGTAGTGTTCGGGGCCATTGATCTACAACAGAAAACATGCAAAATACTAAGCCATGTAACCATGAAAGAGTAAAACATATTAAACAATTTAATAGCATATACTCCCACTTAAATCAATATCCCTCTATTGATACTAAGTGATTCAAGATCCACAATTAACAAGTCGACTAGTGAGCTTTAGCATCACTGCTAGAAGACAAGGTAAATCGGTAAGCAACACTTGCTAATCATATCACATATGACTTTTGTTGTTGGGTGACATCTCTATGTCAAAACTAGGCGCCCAACCTTTATGCCCCAAGGTCCTTAATTGATAAGATGACCTTGTCAAGCTCACCAACCATTATGCGTGTAGGTATCCGATACAAACCCATCTAGCCAAGGAAAACCGCGGCACCCTAATTTAAAGGATACGGATGTCGCCTAGAGGGGGGTGAATAGGCAATTAAAAGTTTTCCTAGAGTGGCTCAACAAAGGTAGAATAAAACTAGTGTTGACTTTGTTAAGCACAACCTAGAAACGACTAAGGTTCACCTATGTGCACCAACAACTTATGCTAAGCAATACAAGCAACAAAGTGATAGCAAGATATATATTACTTCAAGCATGAAGGCTATCACAATGTAAAGTGCATAAGTAAAGAGCTCGGGTATAGAGATAACTGAGGCACGCTGGGACAACGATATTTTACCGAGTTCCTCCCAACATGGAGTACGTCTCATTTGGAGAGGGGGTGGTATCAAACCACCAACACCACAAAAGGCCTCCCTTATTCTCCGGTGAATCTCACCCCAATGGGATCGATCCACGCTTCCACTATCAGTGCACTTGTCGGTGGCAACCCGAACCTCTCACAAGGTTGGGGCACTTCTCCACAACTTAATTGGAGGCTCCCAAGAAACGCCACCAAGGACACAATGCCACCAAGGCCACAAACCGTCTAGGGTTCCAAGAACCCAAGAGGGACAAGCTCCAATGAGTAATTCAAACCAAATCCTCCGAGGAGAATGCAAACCGATGCACCAAATGCAAATGGCAAGAACACCACAAAGGTGCTCAAATCCCTCACTCTCAAGTTCCAACAAAGCTACTAAAGCTATTGGGGGAACAAGAGAGGAGGAATCAAAGAGAGACACAAAATCCCCCAAAATCTAGTTCCCCAAAGATACACTCACAAAGAGATGAATCGGTTAGGTTAAAACGTAGATCTAGATCACCTCCAACTACCCCTCAAATATATGCAAGAATCAATGGAGGGGTGAGTATAAATCAAGCTCAAAGAGTAAGGCAAGTGAGAGAAAAGCTTAGACAAAAGGAGGAGAAAGAAGTAACCCTAAACGAAAATGGACAAAAGACTTATATAGGGCTAGGCAAAATATGACCGTTAAAGGATACAGATGTCGCCTAGAGGGGGTGAATAGGCGATTAAAACTTTTCCTAGAGTGGCTCAACAAAGGCAGAATAGAACTAGTGTTTACTTTGTTAAGCACAACCTAGAAACAACTAAGGTTCACCTATGTGCACCAACAACTTATGCTAAGCAATACAAGCAACAAAGTGATAGCAAGATATATATTACTTCAAGCACAAAGGCTATCACAATGTAAAGTGCATAAGTAAAGAGCTCGGGTATAGAGATAACCGAGGCACGCTGGGACAACGATATTTTACCGAGTTCCTCCCAACATGGAGTACGTCTCGTTTGGAGAGGGGGTGGTATCAAACCATCAACACCACAAAAGGCCTCCCTTATTCTCCGGTGAATCTCACCCCAATGGGATCGATCCACGCTTCCACTATCGATGCACTTGTTGGTGGCAACCGGAACCTCTCACAAGGTTGGGGCACTTCTCCACAACTTAATTGGAGGCTCCCAAGAAACGCCACCAAGGACACAATGCCACCAAGGCCACAAACCGTCTAGGGTTCCAAGAACCCAAGAGGGACAAGCTCCAATGAGTAATTCAAACCAAATCCTCCAAGGAGAACGCAAACCGATGCACCAAATGCAAATGGCAAGAACACCACAAAGGTGCTCAAATCCCTCACTCTCAAGTTCCAACAAAGCTACTAAAGCTATTGGGGGAACAAGAGAGGAGGAATCAAAGAGAGACACAAAATCCCCCAAAATCTAGTTCCCCAAAGATACACTCACAAAGAGATGAATCGGTTAGGTCAAAACGTAGATCTAGATCACCTCCAACTACCCCTCAAATATATGCAAGAATCAATGGAGGGGTGAGTATAAATCAAGCTCAAAGAGTAAGGCAAGTGAGAGAAAATCTTAGACAAAAGGAGGAGAAAGAAGTAACCCTAAACGAAAATGGACAAAAGACTTATATAGGGCTAGGCAAAATATGACCGTTGAAGTGATTTTCCTGAACGGTCCGGTAGTATCGGTTTGGAACGGTACTATCGCACCAGAACACAAACGCACACAGCGAGCGAGGTAGGCAGCAGATCTATTGAGGAAAAAAAGGTAGTGGCGGGGCTCAGCAGCGCAGCAGCAGCGGCGGGGGCCAGCGTGCGGGGCCACAGCAGGGGCAGCGCAGGGGGCTAGCGGGGCCAAGCAAGGCGGGGCGCTGCGCAGGCCAGTGCGGGAGTGGCGGCGGCTTCCCTCGCGAGTCAACGCACGCGGGGACGTGGGCCCAGGCGAGCAGCACGAGAGCGAGCGACGGCATGCGCGGGATCTGGCGAGCGGCACCACGCAGGACAGCTAGGCCCGCAAGCGGCAGATGCGGGTGTGGAGTGGAGCTCGCGTGCGAGGCGGGCACGGCGGCAGGTCAATGCAGTGAGCAGCGCGTGCGTGGGGCCAGCGGGATCGAGGCAGGCGCGCGAGGCACGAGGCGGTCGAGCGGTGGCTACGTGCGAGCTGGGCCAGGGAGTAGTTGGGACGAGCCAGCTGGGCAGATGAATCTGGCAAAACACTCTGGGCCAGCCGGTAGTACCGGCCCACCCGAGAGGTACTACAGCAAAAAGGTACCTAGCAAGGCAGAAAGAAAACGGGCCACGCTCAGGGGCGGGCGGTAGTACCGCTCGGCCCAGAAAACAGATTTTAACTTTTTATTTTATAAATCAAATTGGCAAATATACAAACGGTCATAACTTTTGATTGGAGACTCCGATTGACCCGATTCCAATTGCGTTGGATAGAGGACAACAAGGGCTTCCCAATAAAAAGTGAAAATATTTATTATAACCAAGTGGGAGTGTATCAATTAATATAATGTGAGATACCTCACTTGGTGAGAAACTGAAAAGCCGCATAAATCAAAATCGCAACAAGATACATATGGGAGATTCGATTTTGATGAACAAGAGCTTGTTATGGAGATCACCACAAGCTCTATATCCTCACATGGATAAGACCAAATAACAACCAAATACGATTATGCAAGTATACAAAGGTTTGAGCTCTCTCCGAACGATGTGACCAAATTACTCATACGAGAGCCCTCTTGATAGTACGGTTCTCTATCCTAAACCCGGTCTCACACACACAACGTGAGACCGACAAAAGGGAAAACCTATCAAGATTATAGCTTTGCCTTGAGCATTCCAGTTGAGCTCGATGTAGACGGTCTTGCCCTTCTCAAGATGGAACGCCTTTCTTAATTCCTCATCATCGACCTCGCATATTGAGCTTGCACAACATATCTTATTTGCATTTCATTGACCTTGAAGACAACACATGCTCCAAGCGATGCCAATGGACAAATCCTACAAGTATAACTTAGTAAACACATTAGTCCATAAAGATTGTCATTAATTACCAAAACCACACATGGGGGCCCACATGTTCTTTCACTAATTTCATAGGCCCACCAACGATTGTACAGGGCATAGGATGGTGCAAGGTTTGGTTGGGAGGGCATGGTTTAACTTAAAGTTTGTGAGGGATCGTTCTACTTCTATCATCTAAGCATGCAAAGTAGTAAAATGCATAAGAATAGCATTCACATAAATGTGACACAGTCTGGCCCATTTTCTCATGGTGATCTCCATCGCCATAGAACCTGTCCACCGTGATGATCTCCATCTTCATGTTCCATGTGAGCCATCCTCCAAGTGATGAGTCCTCCAAGAACTAATACAAGATATTACTCCTAACAGCTAGTAATCAAAATTACATAAAACTGTGAAAAATGAGAGATCGAATCTACACAATTTTCTTTAAGGATTTTGATCGGCAAATCAAATTTACCATAAACCGTCTGTTGTTCCGATCTAATCAAACTCCTTTGATCATGGTACAACGATTTTAGATTTAGGTTCCGATTCGATCAATCATATTGATCTTCGCGTGATTCAACAGGATTTATGTGTCACTGTCTACCCCGATGGCGGAAGCCGATCGGTAGGGGTATGTCGTTCGACAACCTCAGAAGCACGATCACGGAAAGCAAGATCATAGATCAATCCTGAACCACCGCAATATAAACAATCACATCATTCATATCAATCTGCATATCACCATATGCAACCATCCTGAACCTATAACTGAACAGCATCGGCTCTGATACCATTGAAGGGATACGGGTAGGCTACACTAGTGCAAATCAAAAAATTTCTACCACCTAAACCACGAATACTGTTGTCATAGATCACGGGATTACCACTAGACGCGCAGTTGCGGAATCGATGAAGCGCGTCGAGGCAGTGCAGACGTTCCACGTCTCCTCCTTCTCCTCGTCCCACGAGAAGCTCCCCTTGTGCGGCTCGTCCAAACGCTACAGATGCAGTGCCTCCGAGGTATCCACACATACAGGGTGGAAGCGTCAGACGCCGGACTGCTAGGTCCGCGCATGCAACAGAGGCGTGAGGAGTGGCGGCTGAGGAGAATGGTCTAAGGTCTAACCCGGGTCAGCTCGCCCCACCCTCTCTTATATAGGCGTCCCTAGTGGGCTTCTACATTAGCAGCCCATTAGTAGCCTAAGCCTGGTCTAATTCGGATCCAATCCTCATTAGGCTTCCAACCCCTTAAGTGTGTGACCCTATAGGTTCATATACGTGTAGACATGACACGAATACACTTATTCTGTCAATAGTTGGTAGCGGCCTCTAGCAAGACGTGACAACTCCTAAACGCATACAAAGATCATATCGAATGAACCATCACAAGGTTTAGTACATGTATTTCCCTTTGCCTCACGATATTTGGTCTAGCTCCAAGCTGACCTCTCTTTCTCGATACCGTAACTCGGAATCCCTTTACTAGGTTAACTATTAACCTTATGTAGCATGGCCATGCATTTCTGGATCAGTTCACTCGAGGGGCCCAGAGATATCTCTCTCAAGTAGAGAGGGGCAAATCCCATCCTGATTGACCATGCCTTGCAGCATGCTTCAGGAAAAACCCGAAAGCTACCTTTATAACTACCCAGTTACGGTGCAACGTTTGATAGACCCAAAGTAGGTCGATCCACATCTCAAGTACATGCGACAATCTTAGGTCTAAGGACAAAACGTACACGATATGTAGAGAGAGAGCTGCAGCTAATTGCCAGTCTCAAGTTGGGTCAGTCCAACCCCATGTTCATAACATGTCTCCACATCATTGGTTTAACATCTCCATGTCTATGACTTGCGAAACATAGTCATCAACCAATCGATGTGCTAGTCTAATATTCATGTGTGTCCTCACATGAACTCCGACTAGGGACAACTCTTAAATAACCATACAAGTAAAGAGTTCCACAAACAATTCACATAATTGCCAATCAATACAAGTTGCCTGATATCGATATTCAAGGAACATTACAATAACTCATGGATACATAAGAAATATAATCATCTCTATGATTGCCTCTAGCGCTCGAGGAGTCACGAGGAAGCTACCTCCGTCTCTCCTCTACGCGTGGCGCTAATCGTGCGTATTAACGCACGAATCTTGGCACAGAGGTAAATAAAAAAGAGGAGAAAACCCTTCTCTCGGATTTATCTCTCCACCGCTTCATTCATTGTCTCCTCGTACTCCTCGAGCGCTCCGCACCCATTCCCGTCGACACGCCGTGAGAAAATCTTTCTCCCCCACCAGTCCTTATTCTCCAAGATCAATGGTGTCTGCCTCGACCTCAGGAGCGGCGGCGGGTTTGTCGGCTGCGGATGAAAAGAAGATGCGGGGCCTTTGGATACCCAGCGCCATGGACAACACCGAACTCTAAGTCATGGAGGACGAAGGACTCATCGTTGCCGGCACGTGGCGGAGCACCTTAGGGCACGCCGTTCCCGCCTCGCGCAACGGCGAGCAGGTGCTGTTCGGTACGCACATCGACCGTGGCCTCAGCTTGCCACCGTCGGACTACTTCGTCGAGGTCCTCAATTATTACGGTGTGCAACTCCATAACCTTCCTTCCAACTCTCTTCTCGATCTTAGTTCTCATGCAGCTCTATCCAAGGGGTGTCTTGGCATTAGGCCAATTCTCACCCTTTTTTGGTACTACTATGGTACCCGGAAGAACTCTATCACCGCCGGTGTGCCTTACACCACCGGCACCCTTAGCTTAGTCCTTAGGATAAACCGAGTTTATCCTATGATTAATGCTAGTGAATCCATCAAATGCTGGGCCGGAACTTTCTTGTATCATAAGGATATCCCGTCTCCTGGAAATGCAGATGGTCTTCTGGCCTTCATCGACGGTGTTGCCCCCCATCAGAACTCATGGGGCGTGGAAGCGCCTGAACTGTCGGATATCTTGATTCTCGCCATAAGGCGGATTGAGTTTATGATGAAACACGAGGGCCTCCGCGGATCCGACTTGATCCACTGCTAGTTGGAGTGCCGGATTCAGCCTCTCCAGCACCATGGAGATTGCCTCATGTACCAGATCACCAGTGACAAGAAGGACAAGATGCAGGTCAGTTCAAACCAGATTCTGGCGAAGGACTACAACACCCTTATGCAATATTTGATCAAGGAAAGGGTGGAACAAAAATTCTAGAAGTCTCCATGAAGATGTTTACGTCCAATCGTCCTCTGACTCTAGTAAATATTTCGAATCTGCTTTTGTGTTTCGTTGTTCTTTTCTGTTCTTTCTCCGACTCTATTTTCATTGATGCTTTTAGACTTTATTAGCTCGAGAAAGTCTCCGAGTCTGAGTTAGCTCCACTAGAGGGATATCTTTCAGACGATTCAGAGGCGACGGAGGATGATGAGGTGCAAGAAGTTACCGCCTCCGCCTCGAAGAAGCGTAAGGCGAAGGAAGTTGTTATCACTGTTAGTAGCCAAGTGCTGCCAGTAGTTAAAAAGTAAGCACCCTGTCTTTTGTTTTCAATACCTTGTACCTTTGTTTCTCTCCAGAGCACATCTAATATTTGGATTCTTGTGTTCTAGAGCTAAAGCAGTTTTGAAGAGTAAGACCAAGTCGGAAAGCAAACTAGTCAAACCGCTACGTCAGTAGAAGCTTGTTATTTCTCCTGCCATGCCGCCACCGACTCCATCCAGTACTCCATCAGCACTAGAGGCTTCTGCCTCTCCTAATGCTGGCAACATCTCGCAAGCCCTGGTCACCTTTGGTGATCAGGGAACTCACAAGGGTGAACCCGTTAAGGTTAATGATCCCATGGTAATATCTATAGGAACATTGGATAAAGTGCCCGACTCTACTGTCTCTGGCCTGAAGAGGAAAAGGAAGGAAGATATCCTCAGGCTGGCTCAATCTAGTCTTGAGAAGCAAACCTTAACCGCAGAGGCAGCGAACCAGGAGCAGGAGGACGTCAAGCTGGTCACCTCCTGGACCAAATTTTGGTCTGGGATGCTAAGATAGAATCTGGTGAACTCCCAGTGACGGATGTTACCTCCCTTTCCCTTGCCGAGAAGGTGTTTCACAGCACCAAGATCGGATTTGAGAAGTTGCACTCAGAACACATTATAAGTTACCGATTCTTATTTCCATTTATTATCATATCCTCTATCCCCCAAGCATAAAGTCGGATAAACATCATTGGATCCGAGTTGATGCTTTTAGGTTGCAAAAGAACGATGTAGTGTAGCCCCCAAGACTTGTGTTGTACTTTTACTTAATTAAATTTGCAGCCCGAGTCTTAGTAGCCATCTGACGGTATTCCGTCTTCTAAACTTACAGAATTTTGCATCTTCCAACCAGGAATTGCTCAAGAACTTCTGTAATAAACGTAAGGAGATCAAAGCCTTGTGACATGAGAATTCAAAGTTGCAAGTTGAGAGAAATGAAGCAGAAGGTAAATATTTATGGCTTCCTTGTTGTCAATTACCTATTGTCATAGTCAAACTTATTATGTCTGATTGATATGTTTCCCTTTGTAGAACTATTGTGCGAGTCCAGCAAGATGCTGGAGCAATCCAAGAACTTCAAGGTCTTAGAACTAGAAAATGCTGAACTCCGGGACAAGCTTTAGAAGCTCACAATTGAGTCAGAGAAATCCGTAGCTGCTGTCCTGGAGTCAAGCAACCATGAGACCGTGAGGCTCAAGAAGCTGCTAGCCCTCCAAGATAAACAACTAGATGATCTCAAGAAGGACTTGGATAGTCAGAAGGATCTAGCCCAGGCCACAGAGAGTGAACTGAACAGCCTCCGCGAGGAGCATGCTCAATTTAATCGTTCTATGCTAGGTAAGATTACCGAACTTTATTTTTCGTTGATTTTTCCACTTTCTTATCAGTCGAATTTTGACTTTTTGGTTCTTTCCCAGCCCCCCTGAATCTTTCGGACTCTCCTACCTCTGAACCTCGCCTCGAGCGTATCAAGCTCGTCGGAGATATCTTGTACGCCTTTCGCTAGACTCTTGAAGAGGCTGGTCAGTCGGTCAACCTTTCTGACTTGCACATAATGTCAGTGCAAGAGGTGAGAGACAAGGCCAAGGAGATTCCGAAGCTTATCGAGGACTGGAAGATCTCCTACGCTCGGACAGATGCTCAGACTTCTCTTACCATGGTGATGCGCAACCATAGCGAGATGGAAATCTGGCATGTCACCAAAGGTATCGCCGAGGAGGACGATGAGGGCAACCCAAAGGACATCAAGGCAATCCAAGATTCCTGTGCGGGTTATGCTTGTCGTGTGGCAGAGATGACCAACTATACGATGTCGTTCTTTGAATCCATTGACGTGCCTCCCTTGCCTCAAGAGCCAGAAGACAGCTTTGCAGCTTCCGAGTCTGAGATCCAGGGCGACAATGTTGTCAACTCCAGCGCTCCACCTTCTTCATCACTACCACTTGGATCTACAGCATAAACAGTTTTTTATGCATTATTCTGAACTTTTGGCAATGTAATGATGGAAACAATTATTTTGGCTGTGTCGGTCTGTAAAAACTAATGCTTTTACAGTCATAGCACTTATGTTTATATATTTTATGCGTGTGCTTTGAAAATTTCTGAAGCATTTTTTGTTTTATGCCTATACTTGTCGTTTTATCTGGCTCTCTACCTCGTCCCTTTCATGGGCCGGCCATCCTTTAGCACGGAAACTTTGCCGAGCAACGGACCACAATTGCTAAGCCAGTTTAAACTCGGAAACAAAGCCGGCTTCCAGTACCAACAACTTATTACTCGGAAAATACCCGCGTCTAAGCAATCAGATAAAAACCAAAGTATAGACAATAAATTGAATTTTTATCCTAAGGTAACATTTTTTTAGATATTCAAAAATCGTAACCAGAACGAACATGAACATAAAGTACTTTCAAGAATTCTGGGATTTTTGAAAAAAATGACATGCTCTTTTGGAAATAAGATGGCAAAAACTTCTCAAAGATAACATATGAGGAAACCAATATTTTATTTCACTTTGAAAATGTACATATATGATTACAAAGAAATATAACTAAGAATAGAAGGGACGTAGTTGTGCAATTTTCCATGGACGGTCTATTTCATCCAGATCTGTTCTACCACCAGCTCTCTTTATCTTCCGAGTATCCGGTATTTCCTTGACTGGTCTCATATCGGTTAAATAACATGACCCATTATGCATAACTCTGCTAATCATAAAAGATCCTTCCCAAATAGGGGAAAGTTTGTGCTTTCTCTTTTGCACAAGACGGAGAACCAAATCGCCTTTTCCGAAAGAGCGGTTTTGAACTCTCTGAATATGATACTTGTGCAACTTTTGATGATAGGTTGTAGATATCTGCTCAGCAATGACGCATACTTCTTCGATTATATCAAGATCATCTTGTCGAGAAAATTCTGCATCTTCTTTGATATACGCTTTGACTCGTAGAGACTGATGGATTAGATCGCTTGGAAGAACTGCTTCTACACCATAGACCAAGAAGAAAGGAGTATAGCCCGTTGACCTATTAGGAGTTGTACGTATGCTCCATATCACAGACGGTAATTCTTCTGCCCAAGCCCCCGCGGCCCGACGAAGCGGAGCCTCGAGACGAGGTCGAAGTCCTTGCAAAATAAGGCCATTAGTTCTTTCGACTTGTCCATTAGCTTGTGGATGTGCCACTGATGCAATATCGAGTTGGATCCCTTGTTCATCGCAGAATTTGGCAAGTTACCCCATGGAAAATTTTCTCCCATTGTCAGTAATTATACTATGCAGATATCCAAATCGGATGATTACGTCATCAATGAACTTTCTGGTTGTGGATCCATCGCAACTTGTTACGGGTTTAGCCTCAATCCATTTGTAAATTTATCCACCACCACTAGTAGATGGGTAAATCCTCATTTTGCCGTGCGAAACGGTCCTACCATATCAAGCCCCCAGACCGCAAATGGTCATGTAATAGGGATTGTTCGCAACTATTCAACTGGAATGTGTGCCTGATGGGCGCATTTTTGGCAGCCTCTGCACATTTTGACCAGTTTGTCAGCATCCGTCTTAGTTGTAAACCAATAGAATCCGTGTTGAAAAGCTTTTTCCACTAAGGATCTGGCTGCAGCATGGTGACCACACTCGCCTTCGTGGATTTCTCTTAAATTTTCCACTTCTTCTTCTGAAGAAATACATTGTTGAAAATGTCAGAGACACTCCGCTTATAGAGCTCACCATTTATTATAGTATAGGCTTTTGCTCGTCGGACGATCTGCCGGCTCAATACTTCGTCTTCGGGTAATTTTCGTCTATCAGGAAGTCCATATAGGGTTTTGTCAAGCTGGGAATTACAGCCAGAACTTCTATTAAAGGTGAGTCGGATTTCGTCGAATAGTCCTCATCAACACTGACTATGGAGGGGACTCTTAAATGCTCTAAGAAAGCATCACCCGATACTTTTTTCCGTGCAGAGCCTATCCTTGATAGAGCATCTGCTTCCTCATTTTCTGCTCGAGGGATGTGTTGAACCTCAAAACCCTCGAATGATTTAGATAGTTCATCCACAGGAGCTTTGTATGCGGCCATGTGCTTGTTTGCGTTGCAGATATCGGATACTTGCTGAGCAACTAAATCCGAGTCTCCTTAACACATGAGTCTTGTTATGCCAATGTTTTTGGCCATGCCTATTCCATGCAGCAATGCTTCATAGTCGGCGATATTGTTTGTTGCCTTAAAGTGTATTTTAAACACATAGAACAACTTATCTCCTTGGGGTGATTTGAGCACCATGCCAGCCCCCGAGTCTCCTCGTGCCTTTGATCCGTCAAAGTGAAGGGTCCAAAATGCCGAGTCTGGAGGACTTCTGTTTTCTACCATTTCTGTCCAATCAACAACAAAGTCGGCAAGTATGTGGGACTTGATTGCTGTGCGCGGTTTGTACTCAATATCGAAAGCTGCAAGCTCTATTCCCCACTTTGCGACACATCTCGTGGCGTCGCGGTTATTGATTATATCTCTCAGGGAGCGGTGCTCACCACTGTGATCTTGTGCTCTTGAAAATAGTGGCATAGCTTTCTGGATGCAAAGAACACTCCATAGGCTAGCTTTTTATGATGTGGGTACCGTTGTTTCAATTCTGTCAGGACCTCACTCAAGTAATAAGTTGGTCGCTGCACCTTATGCTCGTGGCCTTCTTCCTCGCGCTCCACTACTGTTACCACACTTATGACCTTGTTGGTCGCTGCAATGTAGAGTAACATAGGCTCCTGAGGTTCTGGAGCTGCGAGAACTCGTGGGTTTGAATGTAGGTCTTTAAAACTTTGCAAGGTGATCCCAGCTTCCTGGGTCTAGACAAATTTGTCGGATTTCTTCAAGAGTTTGTACAAAGGTGCGGCTCTTTCGCTGAGTCGGCTGATGAACCAACTCATTGTAGCGATGCAACTAGTGAGACGTTGTACGTCCTTCATGCGAGTCGGATTGGTAATGTTGAGTATAGCCTTGATTTTATCCCGGTTCACCTCTATGCCTCACTTAGAGACGATGAAACCTAACAATTTTCCGGCTGGAATTCCAAAGAAACACTTCTTCGGATTTAGCATCATATTGAACTTTCGTAGACTAGCAAATGTTTCATCTAAGTCGGAAATTAAAGTTTCCTTGTTTTTGGACATAATTGCTATGTCGTCTACGTATATATGGACGTTGCGTCCGATTTGGTCGTCGAGACAATGTTGCATAGTACATTGATATGTTGCTCCTGCGTTCTTTAAACCGAAAAGCATAGTTTTGTAGCAGAAGGTTCCAAAAGGAGTGACGAAAGACGTCTTAATTTGATCCGGCTCTTTCATCGGTATTTGGTGATATCCGGAATATGCATCGAGAAAACAGAGTAGTCTGACCCTGCTATTGAGTCGATAACTTGATCGATTCGTGGCAAAGGAAACGGATCTTTTGGGCATGCCTTGTTCAAAGCGGTATAATCAACACACATCATTAAATCAATGGTGTCCTTTTTAGGGATGAGTACAGGATTTTCCACCTAATCTGTATGGATGATCACTGTTATAAAATCCGCTATTTCTAGTCAGGCTAATTCCTTGGCTATTGCTTTGCACTTTTCATCACCAAACCTTCGTAAGGACTATTTGACGGGTTTAGAGTCAAGGTACACATTAAGAGAGTGCTCAACAAGTTCCCTAGGTACTCCGGCCATTTCAGAAGGCTGCCATGCGAAGATATCACTATTAGCTGTGAGGAACTCAACGAGCGTGCTTTCCTATGCGTAGTCTAAGCCTACCCCTATGGTCGTCATCTTGGAGGGATCATCTTCCTTCAGCAACATTTTCTTCGTCTTTCCAACGCCTTGAACTGCAAACTTGGCTTCAGCACCTCGTTCTTTGTAGCGAGCATCTCGGACGGATTTATGGAATTCTTGATCTCCTGATACTCCTGGGCGTGCACCATGGCCTCGGGTAAGGTAGCAGATCCTTCGTCGCTCTCTCGCGCCTTCCTCGGATTTCCTCGTACGGTGATTACGCCCTTTGGACCTAGAAGTTTAATCATATTGTAGACGTCCGAAGATGGCGTGGTAAGCACTTTTGAATGGTACCACCTCAAAAGAGTGTTGCTCGGTCCGGTAATTGTCTCGGGTTCCGAATGTCACGTCCATAGTAATCTCACCCAGAGAATCCGTCTGTATCCCTAGTACAATGCCATGGAAAGTTACACTAATGTAACTCAACTGGCTCTCGTGTAGCTTCATGCGATGGAGCGTCTCGATGTAGAGGATGTTAATGATGCTTCCGCTGTACATGAGTGTTTTGGAGAACTCATAGCCATCAATAAGAGGATTGACTAGAGGGTACTTTCCCTGACGATGTGTTTTCCTCAGGTGATCTGAGCAATCAAAGGTGATGGTTACATCTGACCAATCCAGAAACTGTGGAACAGCCGGAACCGTGGCATTGAGCTCACGGAGAACCGCCTTCTTTTCCTTGGAAGGTTGGGATCCAAGGAAGAAGACGTATGCGTCTTTCTTGGTCGGAAAGGTCTTCTTTCCATCCGACTTGGGCTCTGTAGTGGTATTCGCTTCTTCCATGTCGGAATCTTCTTTGGGCTCCTTTCCTTTCTTGGAATTTTTTTGTCCTTTTTGTCGCTTGGCTCTATAGCCAGCGGATTCATCTTTATTGATGTCGTGATTGAAATGACACTCGGCATTTGTGTGGGTAGATCCTCCGTTACTATCCAAGTGGTGGACATGGGGATTATTGGCAATGTCGGCCTAGGTATAGGTTCTTCGGGGTTGCTGATCTCCTCTGCCCTGGATTCGGGAAGTTCCACGGCCTCTACCCCGGCTGCCTCCATGCCCTACTCGTCCTCCGGATCCGAACGTTACATTGACAGCTGCATTTTCTGGAGCTGGTTTTTCGTCTGAGGTGGTTTTGCGCTTCTGAGCTTGTTTTGGCTGTTTGGCTGCATTGGGATTGGCCAGAATATTTAGCAGCCCTTCTGAATCATCATCGGCATAGGCATATTTTCTTGCCGTCTCTATCATCTCTCCCAAATCTGTGACGTGGTCACGCTTCAGTCCATGACGCAAAAGTCCGACTGGGAGTCCTGCAATAAAAGCTTCTATCACAGTTTGTTCGTTTACTCCCCCGCAGGAGTCCTTCGTGTCAATCCAGCGTCCGAGGTAATCTCGGCAGGTTTCTCCGGGTCTTTGTGTGCAATGTTGCAAATCTCCGACTGTGCAGGGCCTCATGTATGTTCCCTCGAAGTTTGAAAAGAACGCACTTTGCATATCATACCAGTTGTGAATTTAATTCTCTGGCAGTTCATTGATCCATGATCGAGCCATCTTCCTCAGCATGAGTGGGAGATATCGGACTTTGACCAGGCTATTTCCTCCTTTGGCGATGCAGCAGGCCTAGAAGAAATCCTGGAGCCATGTATCTGGCCGAGCCGCATCGTCGTAGGGCTGAATGTGTTTGGCAATACCGAAGTCAACCAGAAATTTGGTCCGGTGTATGCGTGTGCCAAAGCACTTGGGTCCCATGTACACATCCTCTTCCTCGTACCGCCGCGCCTCTATGTTTGATTCGATGCGATGGCGAGCATTGTTCGGCGAGAGAGATTTGCGCCTTGGAGGCTCACGGCTTCTGCGCGACGGAGTTGGTTTTCTACTTCTCCTATCACCATTGCCACCCCTGCCCGTGCGACTTCCAAGGCTACGTCGGGATCCTTCATGGTCGCTGCCAGGAGGCGATGGTGGCCCTGGTGGATTATTTCTGGTTGGGTTACGCAGTGGTGGCGGTGGAGCCTCATTATGCTGACTCTGATGCCTGTTTCTTTGGGCGTTGTCCCTACTTGATTCAGGACGGTCTAGATCATCTCTTCGTCCGGCATTGCCAGCCGAACGGCTCGGTGGTGGCATCCTTAGCCGATCTTTCTCTTATCACTGGCGGCGTGTTTCCGGGTCTTCTCTATAGCTGTTGTTTTACCGATGAGGGACCATTGCCCTGACGGCATCTTCGGATGCGGCCGGAATAACTCTTTCCCAGTCGCGTGCCGCCCGACGAGAGTGGTCGTTTGATCCGGTTCTTGAATTCTCTTCTTCTCCACGACGAAGGTAGCATTGATTCATATCCCTACGGAGCCTTCCATCAACGCTTTGGTCAGCACCAGTGTGGCAAAACTCGGACTTTGAGGCCAGCTTGCCACTAAATGACGTGGTTGTTTTCTGCTGCTTTAATCTTTTGTCCAGCAACACGACGCACTGCTGGACTTGCTATGGAGATGGATTGTTGCCGAGGATGGCTCGAGCTGCAGCAGCATTTTCCAACGACGTGCTATAGACTCGGATCTTCTCTCCGTCCTTTCTGTCGAATAGATCTTTGTGGATATCTGGGTTCTTGTTGGCAAGAAACGGACCTCCCCTTGTCTTGTTTGGGTGTCGCTTGAAATCTGACTGATATTTGGTAGGATCATTGTCTAAATGCTATATAAGCTCGACGATGCACGCGGCCTCTTCGAGCAGAAACAGACGGTGCTTTTCTAGGTCCTCAGCCCTTTTCTCCAGCGCCTCCAGCGTAAGATCCAAAGTCGTTGGGATTGGAATTGTGAGAGCATCTCCGTAAATTTCACGTGCACCTTTGGTGACGACGTTTCCATCCACAGGTATTAATCGGATCTCCATCCTGATTCTCCATCTCGATCTCTTCATCAACTTTTTGTTCGTTGGTTTCCTCCATGTCCGACTCTACCAGTGTCAGATTCTTGTTATTTTTCTTCTTCTTTGACCGTCCAGTAGCCTTGACGTGCGTACCAGTGGCAAAGACGGCTTTTAGTCCGGTACCGGGGGATAAACTTTCGTCGGTACTTTTTGTCGTGGTTGGCTTATGGACCTCAGAGGAATCTCCGGAATCCATATCATCCTGCGAGGTGTAGCTTTCATCCATGCTATCATATCGACTAGGAGGAATTTCCAGCTCACCTTGCGTTGGGTTGGAGGCATGCTCTTTCTCGTACTCCTCCATATCCTTGTCGAAGTCTGGAACTTCCTATGACATTATTGACTCTTGAGGGGAGCCAGGTAAGTCGGAGTTTTCCTCGATTGCATCTAGGACTGAATCACTGCTGGCTCTAGCATCGACAGAGTCGGATCCAGAGCTTATGTGGTACACGAAATAGTGCTTCTTCTTGTTTATGTTCTTGAGGTAGTGGTATAATTTGGTTTCCGCCTCAACATCGGCATAGCCGGATCCGTAGCGGATGTATTCCTCATTCGTGTATCCGATCTCGTCAGAGAGATCAGATCCAGATTCTTATTCCACCTCTTCTTCCACTATAGGAGTGGGCTGGGTGGGTTTGATTTTCTCCGAGATCTTAAACTCTTCCGCCTCTACGGACAAAGCGGATCCGGATTTTTCTTCCGCCATGGTCATCACCTCAAGGGTGGGTTGGGCGGGATGAGTTAAACCGAGATAAATATCGATCTCTCTGATGGACATGATTGTGTAGGTCGTCACGGGTTTTGAAGCCGGAATCCAGGTCTCGTCGAGAAGGACGAGAGGGACATCACTGACATAGACCACGCGACCCGCGGCAATAATTTTGCCGATTCCTGCATGTGAAGATTCCGCCTAGAACGAAGCTCCAAAGGTCACTTGCCCCACTGTGGGCGCCAAATATCGCCGGATTGTCGACAAGTACTCCAAAGGGGGTCCTAGTGGCGTTGGAAAGATGGGGTGTGAGACGTCGGATGTTCTAGGAGCGGTGAGCACAAGTTTATCGAGGTTATGATCCGACTGTGGTGATCGGATCCTACTCCTGCAAGCAACCCAGTAATATATCAGTGTAAGCCGGATGTTACAGCGGATTACAAGAGAGGTTCGCCTGTGCGAGTTGTGGTTGCTGTACGTGTTGCCCTAAAGGCTCCCATAGGGCTGGTTTATACAGATACTAGGGCCTAGGGTTATAGGAGAGACCTATCTGGCTACGTCACAGAGTCGGTAAGTATATATAGCTTGGACTACATGTAATACTACAGGCCTAAGTCCGTAACTCTTCTGGGCCTTGCCGTAGCTGGAACTGGATCCTCCTCTTTCTCTGACCGGGCCGCCCGTGAAGCAAAGCTCTAACCCGTTGGTGGGCCACCCTGGTTAGTGAGTCATGTGGGTGTACCTGGAAAGTATATCCCCAACATCAGACTCGGGAAGCTGCTCAAGCTAATAAGTTGTAAAAAATTAGTGCAAAATAAAGTCGGATATGAGATGAAAAAGAAAAATGCATAAAGATAGAGTCAAGAAAACTCAACGGAGTCAGAGGACGGTTAGCTATATACATCTTCATGGAGACTTCAGGCATCTTCTTGTTCACTCTCTCCTTGATCAAAAATTCCATCCTGGTCTTGGTAGTCCTTCGCAAGTATGCGATTCGGACGTACCTTCAGGCTATCCTTCCGGTCTCCGGTGACCGTGTGCATCAAGCGATCTTCGTGATGCTGCAATGTTTGAATCCGGCGATCCATCCAGTAGTGTATCAAATCGGATCCGTGGAGCCCTGGTTCTTCATCAAAAACTCAATCCGCCTTTTGGAGATGATCAAGTCTTCGGAAAGTTTCGGCGCGTCTGTGTCCATGATTCTTGGTCAGATGAAGCACCGTCTATGAAGGCCGGAAGACATTTCGCCTTTTTTGGAGCCGGAATATACTTATGATAGAAGAAAGTTCCATCCCATCTATTTACTGGTTCACTAGCATTAATCCTAGGATAAATTCGTGTTCTTCTGAGGACTAAGATAAGAGTGCCAGTGGTGTAAGGAACACCAACACTGATGGAGTTATTCCGGGTACCATAGTAGTACCGGAAAAGGATAAGACTCGGCCTAATGCCAATAAATCTCTCACTAAGAGTTGCGTGAGTGCTAAGCTCGATCAAGTAATTGGGAGGGAGGATATGAAGCTGCACACCGTAATATTGGAGAACTTCGGTGAAGAGCTCCGATGGTGGAAGGCTAAGGACGCGGTCGACGTGCGTTTCGAAGAGGACTCGCTCACCGTCGCGCAGTGTGGGAACAGAATCTCCTGCTGTTGGGGATATACTTTCTGAGTATACCCACAGGACTCGCTGACCAGGGTGGCCCACCAACGGGTTAGAGCTTTAATTCACGGGCGGCCCAGTTAGAGAAAGAGGAGGAGCCAGTTCCGGCTACGACAAGGCCTCGGAGAGTTACCGACTTAGGCATGTAGTATTACTTGTAGTCCAAGCTGTATCTAGTTACCGACTCTGTAACGTAGCCGGATAGGTCTCTCCTGTAAGCCTAGGTTCTGGTGACTATATAAACAAGCCATATGGGAGCCTTTAGGGCACAATACCAATGACCATAGCAATAGCTATGATCACAACTCGCACAGGCGAACCTCTCTTGTAATCCGCTATAACATCTGGCTTACGCCGATATATTATTGGGTTGCTAGCAGGAGTAGGATCCGATCATCATAGTCGGATCTGAACCTGGATAAACTTGTGCTCACCGCTCCTGGAACATCTTACGTCTCACACCCCACCTTCTCAATACCGTTAGGACCCCCTATGGCGTACTTGTTGACAATCCGACAACACCAGCGCCGCTTCGCCACGCGCCGGCGATGAGGTAGCCCTTGTCTTCCATATGTTGGATCTCGGTGTCGTCTATGGCGCTTGGGACCCATATGCCCCACAGTTTCCTCTCATCTGACAACGACGTGCATGTTGTCGTTGCCGCTCCGGAGCTTGGTGGTGTTTCCATCTCGCCGGAGAGGGTCAAGAACTGGCGGTGCTAAGGGTTTTTGGGTGTGCAGATGGGGAGGATGCGGAGCGCTCGAGGAGTACAAGGAGGCAATGAAGAAAGGCGAGGAATGAATCTGGGAGAAAGAGATCTCTACTTTTATTATCCTTCGTGCCAAGATTCGCGCTGATCCACCTGATTTGCGCCACACGTATAGGAGAGAGATGGTGGCTTCCTCGCCACGCCTCCCCCCCCTCGATTCTCGTGCGAGCATTCAAACAGTGTTCTGTTCCATAAAGAGCGGACCCACCAACGGTCGTGCTGACAGGATGTTTGTCAGTGACAAGACCTGGTCTGAAAAAGTTGTCAGATAGCACGGCACTGTTTAAATCCGTCTCATATTTTGAAACAAGCAGGAAAATGACTCAAGTCGAGAAGACATATCCAACTCAGATAAGACTCGGAATCCTACACTACTGGATGAAGTTTTTGGGAACCCTTCAAGATTCTCAAGACGAAGAAACCATCAAACTAGACGATTGATCTGACTTTGGATCTTGGAGACTTCCAAGGGCTATTGTTGGGTATTTAATATCCGGGTATACCCACAGGACTCGCTGACCAGGGTGGCCCACCAATGTGTTATAGCTTTGCTTCATGGGCGGCCCATTCAGAGAAAGAGGAGGAGTCACTTCCGGCTACGACAAGGCCCAGAAGAGTTACCGACTTAGGCTTATAGTATTACTTGTAGTCCAAGTTGTATCTAGTTACTAACTCTGTAACGTAACCGGATAGGTCTCTCCTGTAACCCTAGGCCCCGTTGACTATATAAACCAGACCTATGGGAGCCTTTAGGGAACCAGATCATAGATCAACCACAACCTACTCACACAGGCGAACCTCTCTTTTAATCTGCTGTAACATCCGGCTCTCGCTGATATATTACTGGGTTGCTAGAAGGAGTAGGATCCGATCACCGTAGTTGGATCTGAACCTGGGTAAACTTGTGCTCACCTCTCCTGGAACACCATATGGCTCACACCCCATATTCTCAACTCCTTCAGGACCCCCTATGGCGTACTTGTCGATAATCCGACGATAGATGGTATTGGAAAGATGTTGCTCCTATTGCCAGGAAATTGAATCTTCGGTTGACCTTGTAGATGCTACTTCATGAGAGGCGCCGGTATCACTTCTTGAGGTCGTAGGTTTATTGGAAAAGTCATTTAACTAGCTTCCGAGTAGTTAGTTCTAAGCTAGTTATGTGTCTGATAGGTTGGAGGGTTGTCGTTTGCGATTGGAGGTCTAGGAACACGGTCATATAAGATGGACTCATTCTGGGTTGGGTCTGATGCAACGTCATGGGTAAAACACATGGAAGGGAACATCAAAATATCATAACATTGAATAGGGTTCATACATAGTTTAGCAGGTCTACAATAGGGTTAAGCTGATAGGCATCGAATTACTTAGGTTTTTACAAAACAGGTTCTCGGACGGTACATAATTCTACCCCATGCTAGGTAGGAGGTTACTTTTGTTGCCATGAATACTCCATAGGTGCTCCTTTAATTTTCTTGTGATCTACCCTTGGGTTGAGAAGATGATCTAGGTTTGGCATTGGTTGCCATTGGTGTCGTTTTGGCGATCTTGGGTGCACTATGGGTCGTCTAGGGAGATCCGATGGGTGGCTTAATCTCTAAGGGTTGGTTTTTCCCTCTCAGGAAGTGTCTTCTCGGAGGGAGAGGAGTCTCTGGAGTGAGTGGCTTCCTGATTATTTTGCTCGAGGGGCTCATTGCTTCTTGGCCCTTATTTTGTTTGATGGGGATCGAGTGGGGCACTCATGGGAGAAGTGGCTCGGTTGGACGCAGGTGGAACAAACACGTGTCTCGGTCTCGGGTTCTCCTTGGGCTTGCTTTAGAGTTTTATTGATGGTAGATGATACTTTGGGGCCCACCTTTGTGGGAGCATTGTCCTTTCCACGTTGGGGACACTCTTGGCTGTAATGACCCGGTTGATCACAGGAGAAGCAGGTACCTTGCTTGGGACATGCCTTTCTTGATGACTTCCCAATGCTTACACATGGGAGTTGACGAGCCTTTCCAATCAGGAGATATAAGGGGAAGTCGGCCGGGACATGGTCTTAACCCTTGTAGACGAAACATGTGACTAGCTGGGTTGGGCAAACCGCTAGAGAATGGAGGGCCCCTTAGTTTTTGTAGTTGCCTTCGCATTGGCTAGCTTGATGTCCTTCTTCTCCGTAAAGGCTTCATGCTTTCTTCGGGCTTCCGGTCTTCTTGGACATATTCAGGGAGTTCTTATTGTTGATGATCTTGCTGGTTATGGAAGTAAGTTGTGTTAAGAGGTTAGCCTTCGGAGTTCAAAATAGAGGAACTAGTGGGGTATAAAACTAGAGGGTACTATGGTTGTCAAAACAAGCAGGTCCAACAAGGGTTTATGCCTCATGGGAGGGGGTAGTGACAGGTTAGGTGAGGTGGAGTTGACGTGATACTCTTTGGTTGCCATCCTGCTGAGGAGAGGTCTCAATTTACAGGATTATGGGTGTTGGTGTCAGGATACACAAACAAGGCGGTCTAAGCGATAGGGTCGAATGATCCAAAGTAGACAAGCAACACATTTCAGGCATCATATAAGAACATGACAAACAAACAAAGCGTACTATAGGTACCAAGGAGTGACTACGCGCCATTAGGGGAATCCTATATTGAAGATGTATATCATAGGTGTGGATGTTGCTAGCGGTCTTAACTTCTGTCTTGCCATATGGGGTCATGTGTGCCGCACTTGATCCTTTGGGGCGATGAAGGATGCTGTTGGTAGGGTGATCTTGTAGTGTCTCTCGTCATTGGTAGTTTATTTGGTTTGATTGTCTCTGTTGTGCTTTATTTAGGTGCCTCCGTCTTCACGGTTTCCAAGTCAGACTTGTTTTTGAAAATGGTACATTTGAAGGTAGACGAGGTATAGAGTAAGCCATTTTCAAGTAGTTTAAGTCAGAGGAGATAATATAAGGAATCTTTCTAAAATATTTTGGGAAAATAGTTTTCGAAAGCCAGGGTTTTCAGAAATAGTGGTTTTCCTGTCTAACGTCCATGCTAACTAAGGTCTCCTACAGTCAGGATGGCTCTGATACCAAGTCTGTGAGACCCCACAATTTACGGTCAGAGAATCCATATTATGCATGCAATTCACGTTCCCATGATCAGTGAGCCGTGATCATAACCAACTAGTATCATTACAGCATCCAGAAAGTAACGAGTACAAACTTACATCATTGCCACTATGGCGATCATGAACATCAGTAGCGGAATTTCCATTCACAGAGCCCATGTCAAGCCTTAGCCTACAGGCAACTGACTAGGAAGACGGCCAAGCTCGCATAGACGTCAGCATCTCCATCGTTCCTTGATCCTCGGAAAGTCTAGCCAAGTGAATAGCCAGGGACAATGCCAGTGAGTACTTTGAATGTACTCGCAAACCACCTTAAGAGAACAATAATAACAAGAGGATATGCAATATGGATGTGGTAGTCGGAGGGATCCAAGAGAGTTTCTTTTCTCAAATAGTTTCTCTCATAGATATAAAAACTAAATATCTCTGTTGAAAACTTTTGTAAACATTTTGGAAACCTTTTTGAGAAGTTTTGGAAAACACTAGGATTGGGTCACCCATTCATTTTTTTCCTTCTGGTCATCCCATGACCAAACTCATTTCCTTCCTTTCCGACCATCCCATGGTCAAAACATTTCTAAAGCTATTGCTTTTCCGAAGTCCTTTTTGTAATAAAAACCAGCACCGCTCTACAACAACCTTCCCAACCATCCATGCCCATGGACATGGCTATTCAAATAGATTTACACTCTACAGAGGTTGTACACTTTACCCACACCATCCGGGTACCCTGCCCTGACCTATAACGATTTTGTGTCGAGTAACCGGTCAAGACTCTCCGGATGCCACTCTAGTATAGGCCCTACCCTATGAGTTGTTCCCCTCAACACCGGGACATCTGGATCCACGGACCAACCGGAGTGCCTTACGACTCCTTGAGAAGGGGCACTTTTAATGAGGGGCTCATAATATAGCCCGGCTGCTCCCGAGGGTAATTCGCAATTCCTCCAGGTCATTGTCCCAAAGTTGAAACTTTTTGTAAAGTAACCTCGGATTCGAGGGAGATGATCCCTTATAAGTAGTCATTAGAATTCCCACGCCAGAGTAGCAAACTTCAAATCCAGCCCTGTCCCATACCAGAGCAATGTGGTTGCATGGGTTAATTGTTCTAGCAAAATTGCAAAGAACCGCGTGCGTTTTCGTAAACCTTTTTCCTGCATCTTTCGTCCAGCCTTTTAAAAAAAACCTTTTTCATTTCTCGAACTTCTCTTGGTAGGATAAACCTCACCAAGTTTTTGCCACAAAACATTTTTGTAGAACTTTTCCTGAGGTCTTCCCATCCTCTAGTTTTGCTACGGCTAAAACAGGGTCTCCAAAGGGGGTATGGTGGTATACACCATCTACCATACTAGGGACGAGTAGGTGTCGGCAAGGGGATTGTACTTAGTAATAGAAATGTGTAATGGTTTGGAGGATCCAAGACACTACCAGATTTAACTCATCATATATTTAAACAATATAGTTTTATAAACAGTAGGTAAAACATGCATAAGTAAAATAGTAGGACATGTGCTTATGAGCAAGAAGGTTGCTTACCTGTGATCAGAAATATGGCATATATGTCCCTATACTTCTTCTTTAGATAACCAAGAATACCAATAATAAAAATAAGATGTCTTCTTCTTTTCGTCAATACAATCGCAACTATCGCCGTCGTCGAGTATACATGCAAAAAAGAAAAGCCACAATCAACACAAGGCATACAAGAACCTATACAAATCAGCAAGCAAACATACAACACATTATTTACTTCAGTAGGTTTTGACCAATTGGGACTAAAGCAATTGATTTCATTTTAGTTGCAATTATGGAATTACTATTAAGATTAGAGGCTAAAACTACCTATTTAAGGGGTTTTAAGGCAAGGCCAAGTTCTATATGATATCAATATGTAAAAATGATAACTTCAGATAGGTATTGATAATATGACACCAACAAAAGTGGTTTCACTATTTTATCAACTTCCTTTGATTTACTATGCATTTTCTAGTGATTAAAAACTCTAATTTGAGGAAATAAATCACTAGAAAAGTTTTCTAGGTCCAAAAATTATTTCTTTGGATGGTTAAGTAGTGTTTGGTGGACTGGTTTACTAAGATTTGGAATCACTTCAAAATATTTAAAAGAATGCTCTCAAGAAAATCCCAAAGTCAGTTTTGGTAGATATTTGTCCTTTTTACCAGATTTAATTTACATGGGATATTGATATGATTCCAAAGACACATGCTAGGTATTTGAGATACCTTACTACCGAAATTGGAATCACTCTTTTTGGATTTACATAACTATAGTACTGATTTTGTTGGTTAATTAACTAGGAACGGAACAGTTTAATTCATAGTAAATCAACCAGGGCTTAATAAATTTAGGGCTGCTAGGTTTTGATAGATATTGGTATGCAGGTGTTTTGGGAGTTGGAATTAGGTCAGTACCACCTTTGGTTTGGCCTAGAGAATTTCCTAAATTCTGGAATTCCTTATTTTATTTTATTTTTGCTAGAGGAAAACTAGGAAGCAAATAGGATGGGTTAAGGATGACATGCAAGGTACTTGAGGTACCTTTCAGTAGCTAAATATTTCACTCCAATAGGAGTTGTTGAACTGACTTAAAGATTTTATTAGTGAAAAAGATGCATCTAGGCACTTGATTTGTTAGAATTAATCTGGACATCAACTTGGGGAAGTTACTACACTGCATGTTGCAGCATTCGGTAGGGTATATGCTAAAATTATTTCCTGGACAATTGGATGTATTTTTCAATTTCATACAATTTAAATATGAGTAGCTAGATCTGGAATAAAAAGAAATGTTTAAAAGAAGAAGAAGGGTGGGAAGGCACTGGGACAAATCTAGAGAAACACGGCCCAACGCCAGTGCTAACCAGCCCAGCCGGGAGTCGCTGCGCGTGGGAAATGGATTCAAGCACCGAGGGAGGGGGCACATTTGTAAGCGTAGTAAGGATGATGAAGGGGTACGAGGTGACGGTGGCCATCTGATCTAAGGGGGATCCACGGTCGTGGGTCGTCTTCCACCTCTGTCTTGACCCGACAGAGGGGAAACCCTAGGGCGAGTCAGAGTTGGACAGTTTCTCACCTAGGGGGCTTGTAGGTAACGGGGAGGTGGCAGAGGAGACGTGGCATGGCGCGGGGAGTGCAACGACGGGCAGCACCACCCATTTTGGTGTTGGGACGGGAACACGAGTAGCAGCACCGATGAATCCTTTGGGAGCTCACCTGAGGGGCTGCCAGGGGCCGACCTGAGAAGTGAAACGTGTAGGGTTAAATACATGGGATCAAGGCGAGTTTGACTAGGTAACATGCAGAGGGAGGGAATAACAGAGGAGGAGCTACGCTCGGATCTCGCTCGGGGCCAAGATTTTCATTTGCTTCTTATCTCGGGAAAAAAAGCAGGAGAGAGTGATTGGGGGTACAAGGGAGGTAAGGGAGAGGGGAGGAAACTAATGAGCTGAAGGGAAGGTTCTGGGGTGGCCTGTGGGCTTATATCCCAAGAGGGGATCGTCCATGTTGCACCCGGTCCATGAGAGACATGATAGAAGGGGAGGGCTCAGGATTGGCGGTTGGGGTGGTGGTAAGGTCAAGTTAGGGCCACGGGAGGGCAGAGAGAGGTAGGGTCACAGTTTGGTGTAAGATTTCTTCTCTCTTTCTTTATTTCAGCCATAGGGAGGAAATGGGGAGAGGGGGGGCTAGGGTGAGCTCATTGGTGTGGAGAGTAGGTGGAGGAAGGTGTGTGGGTCTGGGATACGACCAGAGAGGAGTGGGAGGCGTGCTGCGACTTGGGTGGGGAGCAAAGATCAAGATTTGGTGAGATTTTCTGTGTCTCTCTCTTTTACTCTTCATACTCCAATCACTAGGGACAAAAGAGGTGGTGTGCTACAGTATCTTGGGTATAGTTCATGACTAGAAGAGTGTCAAGGTTGCTGTGGTGATTGATGGTGAGACTTCGATAAATATTTGCTTTAGTTTAGCCCATGTTTTGATTTGTTTGCACAATTTGATCAAAATGGTGCTTGTGAAGGAAGTTTAATAATTTTCATTGGGCGAGGTGGGAATATGGTACTGGTATATGGATATGGTCAAGGTACATCCCTAGGATTTATTTGGGATTTTTCTAAGGAGTATCAGTCCTCTTGAATCCATATATTTAAATAGTGCTGAAATGGTGTCTAGAAGCTCATTTGACATTTTTACATTGGACAAGTGTGGTTTTTGATGTGATATGGCCCTAAATACCATATCACACACTGTAGAATTTTATTGGAGTTTATATGGAAGAAAAAGTATTTTTAAGCCATTATTTCTTGTTTTAGCCATTTAATAAACGGGGCAAAAAGAAATTGAAAGGGCATGTATGCCCCCATGTGTGGTTTTGGTAATTAATGACAATCTCTATGGACTAATGTGTAAATTGAGTTTCACTTGTAGGTTTGTCCATTGGCATCGCTTGGGCCATGTGTTGGTCATTGGAATCATGAAGAAATGTCCAAGGGCTTTGTGCCCATTGGAATCATGAAGAAAGAAGGAGCTTGAAGGTCGATCAAGGCATGTGCAAAGAGTTGCATCAAGATGGATCAACCTCAAGTAAGGATGAAGAAGGACGAGCTCAAGATGCGCCATCTCTAGAAGATCTCATGCTTCAAAGAAGAGGTTTCCCCATGGAATGTGGGGGAGCATTTTGCAAGTCTTCATCAAGCAAGAGCGAGCAAGAGCAAACAAGAAAGGTGTTCCCACTATGGAAGAACAAGACGGTCTACATGAAGTTCAAGTGGGACACTCAAGGCAAAGGTATGTTGATAGGGCTTCTCTTTTGCCGGTCTCGTGTTGTTAGTTGGGAGACCGGGTTTAGGATAGATAGCCGTTCTATCAAGAGGGGCTCTCAAGCGGGTGTCTCGTTTGCATCGTTCGGAGAGAGCTCAAACCTTTGCATTCATAGAATCATCTTTCTTGGTTGTTATTTGGTTCTTGTCCATGAGAGGATCTAGAGCTTGTGGTCATCATCATAACAAGCTCTAGTTCATCATCTAAGGATTTCACTTGCATATCTTATTGCGGTTTTTGATCTTGCGAGTTTTCCAGCTCCACACCTTGGGGGATACTTCACATATATATTTATGCTATTTTCTCCCAAGGTGATACCCAATATTTCGAATTTTTGTTGGATTCTATTCGTTGTTATCTTTCCAACAAAATTGGTTTCATCCCGTTTGGAGTTCGGATGCAAAAAGTTATTGCGTTTCTGGTTTTCTGGTTTCTGGAATTTCCCTGACCGGAAGTTCCGCTAGGGCATTTTTGCCACCGAAAGTTCCGGTGGAAGTTCCGGGTCTTCTTCCGCTCACGCTCAGTAACCTTCTGTTTTGAAGCGTTCTATTTGCCGGAACTTTGTCAGAACTTGCATCGGAAGTTCACCGGAACTTCCGGTCTGTTTTGACCGGAACTTCCGGTTGCGCTTCTGGAGCGGGCGTCAACGGTCTGATGACCATTGGAGCCAGGCTGGGCGGAACATCCGCCCAAGAGCCGGAAGTTCCGGCCATGATTCGTTTTTTTCAGTTTCTCGCTCCGCGTTTTCGACCGTTGGCTGGGTGCCACCGGAACTTCCGGCCTCCCACCGGAAGTTCCGGCCAGGTGTCGCGAATGCCCATAACGGGCAGATCTGGGAGCCCTTTAAAAGGGGCTCCTCATCCCCTTCGTTAGCTCTAGCTTTTCTTCTTGGTTCTTGGCTTTCTCTCTCTCCTCCATTATCAACCTTGAAGAAGCTTTCCCTCTCCCTTTCCCTTCTTATAATTCTTTCATCTTTTTGAGGGATTTGAGAGAGGAGATCTAGATCCACAATCCCCCCAAGTCAAATCCCTTCTTTGTGAAGGAATCATTGGGATCTAGATCTTGGAGAGTTTTGTGTTTTCCTCTTGTGTTCTTCCTCCCTTATTCCCCCAATAGCTTTTGTAGCTTTGTTGGAATTTGGGAGAGAAGGACTTTCCCTTGCATTTGGTGCATATGTTTGAGTTCTACTCTTGTGTTCTTCCTCCCTTATTCCCCCAATAGCTTTTGTAGCTGTGTTGGAATTTGGGAGAGAAGGACATGCCCTTGCATTTGGTGCATAGGTTTGAGTTCTCCTCGGAGATTCGGCGAGTTCAAGCTTGTGAGCTTGTTTCTCTTGGGTTCCTTGGAACCCTAGACGGTTGTGTGGTTGGATTGTTGACCTTTTGTGGTCTTGTTGACCTTTTGTGGTCTTGTAGCCTTTTGTGGCGTTGTTGGCCTTTTGTGGCATTGTTGGCCTTTTGTGGCTTTGTTGTTGGGAGCCTCCAATTGAGTTGTGGAGTTAGCCCCAATCTTGTACGGGTTCGGTGACCGCCCTCAAGCGTCCCATAGTGGAGCAAGTGCCCGCCTTTTGTGGTGCGCACTTGGGAGAATAGGGTGAGCCTTTTGTGGCGTCGGTGAGTTGCGTGCTTCTGCATCCGGGGTGAGGCCTTGTGTGGCGTTGGGTGAGCATCGAGCCACCACACCTCGAGGTGAGCCATTTGTGGCGTTCGGAGAGCATTGCGCCATCGCACCTCTCCAACGGAGACGTAGCTTCTTTGGAAGTGAACTTCGGGAAACAAATCTTCGTCTCCGCGTCCATCGGTTATCTCTCAACCGAACCCTTTACTTATGCACTTTACATTGTGATAGCCATCGTGCTTGAAGTAATTATACCTTGCTATCACCCTGTTGCTTGTATTGCTTAGCATAGGTTGTTGGTGCACCTAGGTGAACTTAGTGGCTAGGTTTTGTGCTCAATAAATTAAACGTTAGTTTTATTCCGCATTTACTTGAGCCTAAACCGTAATAATTTTAAAAGCCTATTCACCCCCCTCTAGGCGACTTCCCTTGTACTTTCAGAAATAATAAAGCATCTCAAAAATATTTATTTTTCAGGTGGGAAGGCATCATGTGTGCCTTGAGTTGGCAAAGTAGTTTGTAGAGAAACAAACTTTCCTTTATAGGAAAAGTTTTGAAGATTTGGTCAAGGAAGGAAATAATTAGTTTTAGGGACAAACTAATTATGGAGAAATTTTATAAAATATATTCCCAAGTAAAATGATGTCAAATTTAAGTATAAATCACAATTAACCTTGGGTTTTTGCAAAACAAGATGTTTAGTGGGAACACGGCAAGGATTAGAGGGTCTACGGTTTTGTTATTTTCATACCACCTAAACTTGGTTAGATTAGGGAGCTCAAATCTCACCTTGATACAAGGGATAGATGGATAGGTAGACCAAGTTATGTAGATGATAATGGCAGCAATAGTTGAGCTTGGTTGTATTTTAGGTGAACTAGAAGTGATGGCAAACTTTGTTGAAAATAAGGTTGTCACAGCAGATGTGTCATGAAGCCTCATAAACCATGTGGGTTTAAGAAGCACAAAGATCCAATGGAAACTAGTGCAAGGTGGATTGATATACCATGGTTATTAGGTCATAACCATGCAGAGAGTTGGTCAAGAGAAGGTAACATATGGATGTGTGCTTCTGCCAAAGTAGGCAAGATGATAAGATTTGCATAAAAGATTATTATCTTGTCTTCAAAACCATCAAGGATGAGTGGGTCAAAGAAGTGTTCAGCCAAGGACAAGAGTGGGCCTTGGTAGTACTAATGATGTAATACAAGATGGTTCAAGTACATTCTAAGAATGCACATAGATTAGAATAGGTGGAGTCTTAAATATTGAATCCAAATAAGGATTTCAGACTTAGCCAAATTTTGGCAGATTCGTGTATTTGGACAAGTATGAAGGAGGGAGATATTTGGAGAGGATGCATGGATCCATCCTCATCATCAAGTGGTTGACATTGAGGTATATATTGAGTATAGGGGATCCATGCTTGTATTTGGTATTTGATGAGTTGGATGCTAATACAAAGTTTTAGCTCAGGATTGATCTGGTTAAGTAGATTAGAGGGTCACCTAAGTGACTTAGGGTAGATCCAGCTTAGGATGCTTGGTTTGAGATTGGTGGTCTTAGGTATTGATTTTATCCCAAGGTATGAGATCCTAGATTGTCTCATGCTACTTCCTAAGCATACAAGTCATCACACATAGCAAATCAAAGTAATTCATCAAACAATAGATCAAGGCAAATCATCATAGCAAACTTATCAAACTCCTAGTAAGGTTACCATAAAGCCTATCTTGAGGTAAGGATGGGTATTTGAAGAGGTTGAATTTTGAACTAAGATAAGTACATCTTGGTATTTCTACCAAGATTAGAATGAAAAGGTTTTAGGAAAGGTTTTGGAAAACCTAGAGATAAGAGTAGTTGAAGGTTATGACTTGAAAACATAAGGATATTATATATAGGTCTCCATAGTTTTGTTAAGTCGAAACTAATAAAAAAATTCTTGGGTCAAATCATCTTGGCTCAAGTTTGAATTGCCAGAACTTTTGAGGAAATGGAAGATGAGCTAAGGCATCTCTTTTGTGAAATAGTTTTTGTCAACTGAGGTTGAGGTAAGGAGTATATCATCTAATACACAATCAGTGGCATGAACACAAATTTAAAAAGTAAGCAAACATGGCAACACTTGACAAGAAAAGTTTTTGTTCCCCCTGATTTTTGCCTTTTGGACAACAAAATAGAGATGCTAAATTGGGATGTTACACATCGCTTGGAGCATGTGTTGGCTTCAAGGTAGAAGAAATGAAGAAGAAGAATAAGAAGAAGAAGAAGAAGAAGAAGAAGAAAGTGAAGAAGATCAAGTGTTGTTCAAGGATTCAAGGAATGATCCGGAGATTTGTCAAGTAGAAGTTGAGCCTATGGCAAGTGTATCTTGAATAACAAGATGGTGTGATATCTCATGTGTACATTCAAGACACCAACATAATAAACAAAGAAGACATGAAGTGTAAGTTCAAGATGTGCCATCTCGAAGAGATCATATGCTTGAATCTTTCCATCCTTATGATGATCATGAATATGTGAGGATATTCCTAAAAGAGAGGCTCTTCCATAGTGGAGTATGGGGGAGCAAATTCCAAGTCTTCACCAAGCTAGTGCAATCAAGAAAGGTGCTCCACCTTGAGGTGTACAAGATCATCATCATCAAGATCAAGTGGAATATGCGCAAGGAAAAGGCATGATTTTGATAGGGTTTATTTCTTACCGGCCTCATGGTGTTAGTTGGGAGACCGGTTTATAGGATAGATAACTGTACTATCAAGAGGGGATCTCGAGTGAGTAACTTGATCATACCCTTCGGAGAGAGATCAAACCTTTGCATACTTGGCATCATATTTCTTGGTTATTATCCATGAGAGTATTTAGAGCTTGTGTTAATCTCCATGACAAGCTCAAGTTCATCGAAAACGGATTTCATATGCATTCTCTATTGTGTTTTCAATATTGGAGGTTTATCGGTTTGTATTTTCTAGATAGGTTAAATCTTTCATCATTTGGTTCTATACTACCTTTCTGCACTACGATGGTTCTCTACACAATCTTGTATAGCTCGTTAATATCTTTGAAACGAGCCCAAGATCATCAAAATCGGAGTCCGGATGCAAAAGTTATGGTCGTTTCAATTTTGCTGCTTCTATCAGTTTTGCCTTGGGCGGATTGTCCGGAGTGAAAACGCCGGACACTCCGGTGTCGCGTAGAAATCTCTGATTTTAGTCCCATGGTTGCCATTTTGTGTCCCATATCAGAAACCACCCGAAATCTGGCTGGAATGTCCGGCCCATACGCTCTAGATCTCTAATGGTTGGATTTTGGAGGACCTATATAAGGGGCCCTTCTTCCCCAATGGTTACCTACCCATTCTTGCAAGTTTTCCCTCCCATTGTTGACCTTTTTTTAGCTTGCTTTACCTCAATCCCTCCTATAATTCTTGCATATACTTGAGGGATTTGAAAGAGGAGATCTAGATCTACAATCCCACCAATCAATCTCTCCTCTAAGTGAGGGGAACATATTGGGATCTAGATCTTGGAGTCTTTTGTGGATTTCCTCCATTGTTCGTCCTATCTTATTCTCCCATAAGATTTTGTAGCTTTTGTAGAATTTGGGAGAGAAGTACTTGAGAACTTCTTGTGTTCTGGCCATTGCATTTTATGCATCGGTTTGAGTTCTCGTTGAGGATTTAATTGGGTGAATCGCAAGAAGCTTTTTACTCTTGGCTTCTTGGAACCCTAGACGGCTTATTTATTTTGCGTGTTTTTTTGGTTTACTTGGGTCCTCCAATTAAGTTGTGGAGCTTTATCCAAGCTTGTTTGTTGGGAGCCTCCAATTGAGTTGTGGAGAAGTTCTCCAACCTTGTGAGAGGTTCCGGATTGCCACCGACAAGTGCATTGGTAGTGGAAGTGTAGATCGATCCTGTTGGGGTGGGATTCACAGGATAACAAGGGATGTCTCTTTTGGCGTTGGTGGTTTGAAACCACCCCCTCTCCAAATGAGACGTACTCCATTGTTGGGAGGAACTTAGTAAAACATCGTCGTATCTACGTGCCTCGGTTATCTCTATACCCGATCTCTTACTTATGCACATTACTTTGTGATAGCCTTTGTGCTTGAATTCTATATCTTGCTATCACATAGTTGCTTTTCTTACTTAGCATAAGTTGTTGGTGCACATAGGTAAACCCTAGTTGTTCTCGGTATTGAGCTTGACAAAGTAAACACTAGTTTAATTCTGCCTTTGTTGAGACCCTCTCGGAAAAGTTTTAAACCGCTTATTCACCCCCTCTAAGTGACATCCGCGATCTTTCACTTGGGATTCAATTTAATTTGGACCGTGACATATGATGCAAGAATAATATATATGCAATAGGTGCTATATGTAGTGCAAGCATGGGGAATTTCTTTCATGGAAGCTCAGTTGCAGAATATGAAGGATCTGGGTAAAACTCCTGAGGCTCCTGATATTCTCCTTGCTCAACGTCCATCCGGGTAAAAAGTAAACACACAAGGGGCCGAAATAAATACATTGCATAATCATATAAATCATATGCAACAAGCAAATAAGGCACGCCATGATGGAATTATGCACAATTACATGGTATAACATAGCATGGCATGGGTGAGGTGTGGGGTCCAAGAATAAAGCATTTGATTACTTGTTTAGTCATATTTTTCTCCCAAAACATTAATGTATGCTTAATATTTATATGATGCATGCTTAAATTCATATCATGGAATGCATAGTTAGAACAGGCTCGTTGAGCTAATTGATTTAGACATATCATCTGTCGAATTCGGAGTTATGGAATAAAAGTTATTCAATTATTAAGAAAATGGTATTGATTAGCATTTAATAATTCAAAATTTTAAATTGCTCAAATGATATTATAAAAAGCATAAATAGATTCCTCATACTTTTCTAATTCAAAAACATATATTATTCCAATTATTTGGATTTATGAATTTAAATTAATATTAAAATTAATTATATTAAAAGGGGTCAAAGTCAAATGTTTGACTATTTTGAATCAGATTTGAATATGTAACTGAATTCATAAATAAGAACTAAGCACATTTCATATTAACCTTTTATTCAAATTCATATTTATTTAAAAGTTATGAATTAGTTTGTATTTAAACAGAATATAAAAAATGAATTTGAATTCAGAAAATGTTTCTCGGCTTTTGTTACTCAGGTTCACTGTACCCACAGACACTATGCAGTGGGGCCGGAAGCTCAGCGGGTCTACACGGGCGCGCACCAGCGATTGGGCAACACGTGGGCAAGCCGGGGGTCACAGGTTGATTAAAGACAAGTATGGGTCCCTTTTTACATAAGGACATGAACGGCGAAGAGTAAAGAGGCTATCAAGTGGGACTGTGGCTGGACTGCGGGTTCATGGATTGAAATTCTGGGTATCTTTTTGCAAATCAACCACGGTCTCTCTGACGACTCTGATGAACGAAGGCGGACGCTCGGTGGATGCGGTGATCTTCCGTTGACGATGGAGATGCATACACTAGGAGTCTCGTGATGCCTCCAAAACAAAAACCGAAGATCGATCAAAGGGTTACAACTCATTTACAAGTGTTTTGGTCTATTGTGGATTGTAGAGGGTGGGCTCCCACATTGAATAGAGACAAACACCAGTGTTTTAAGGTTGCATTTAGCGTGGCTAAAGCTTCTGCAGTGCGATGGGCGGCATGAGCCGGCGCGGCGAGGTCAGCAGCGGTACACCAATGAGTTTTTGGAAGCGGGGCTCTAGGGAGGTTCAGGGGGGCCCATCCTAGCTCCATGCAAGCCAGGCCCATCATGGGGAGGCCGGCAAGGTGAGGTACCGCAAGGGTGGTTACTCTCACGGCGTTGCCCACAGTGTGCTCGGTGGAAGGACCAGCGGCGAGGAGAACCTGCGGCATGCCCAGAGGTGTCCAGGAGATTGAGAAGACTCATCAGAGTTCGATAGTGTGGTCGCTGGTGATTGGAGAGGCAGCGATCGTGAGGGAGGGAGAAGGTCTGGATGCTCCGGCTAGTTGAGTTGTGCGGTGGCGCTGGCGCTTATGAAAGGATATGGGTATGCTACACTAGCGCAAATCAAAAAAATTCTACCGCGTAAACCAGGAATACTGTTGTCATAGATCTCAGCATTACCACTAGACGCGCAGTTGCGGAACTTGATGAAGCGCGTCGAGGCAGTGTAGATGTTCTACGCGTCCTCCTCGTACTCGTCCCATGAGTAGCCCCCTTGCACGGCTAGTCCAAGTGCTACATCCGCAGTACCTCTGAGGTATCCACATGTCCGGGTGGAAGAGTCAAACGCCAGACTGCTAGGTCCGCGCATGCAACACAAGCGTGAGAGGAGTGGCAGCTGGGTGGAATTCTCAACCCTATTCAACTTTCCCCTCCCTCTCTTATATAGTCGTCCCTGGTGGGCTTCTACATTAGCAGCCCATTAGTAGCCTAAGCCTGGTTTAATTTGGATCCAATCCTCATTAGGCTTCCAGCCCCTTAAGTGTATGTGACCCTATAGGTTCATACACGTGTAGACATGACATGAGTACACTTACTCCGTCAATAGTTGGTAGCGGCCTCTATCAAGACTGCCAACTCCTAAACGCATATAAAGATCATTCGGACAAACCATCACAAGGTTAAGTACATGTATTTCACTTTACCTCATGATATTTGGTCTAGCTCCAAGCTAACCTCTCTTTCTCGATACTGTGATTCGGAATCCCTTTACTAGGTTAACTCTTAACCATGTAGCATGGCCATGCATTTCTAGATCCAATCACTCGAGGGGCCCAAATATCTCTCTCTCAAGTAGAGAGGGGAAAATCCCATCTTGATTGACCAATGCCTTGCAGCATGCTTCAGGACAAACCCGAAAGCTACCTTTATAACTACCCAGTTACAGAGCAGTGGTTGATATCCCCAAAGTAGGTCAATCCACATCTCAAGTACATGCGAAAATCTCAGGTCTAAGGACAAAACATACATGATGTGTACAGAGAGCTTCAAGTATAATTGCCAGTATCAAGTTGGGTCAGTCCAACCCCATGTTCATAACATGTGTCCACATCATTGGTTTGACATCTCCATGTCTATGACTTGCGAAACATAGTCATCAACCAATCGATGTGCCAGTCTAATATTCATGTGTGACCTCACATGAACTCTAACTAGGGACAATAATTAGATAACCATACAAGTAAAGAGTTTCACAAACAATTCACATAATTGTCAATCAATACAAGTTGCCTGATATATGGATATTCAAGGAACATTACAATAACTCATGGATACATATGAAATATAATCATCTCTATGATTGCCTCTAGGGCATATCTCCTTTAGTCTCCCACTTGCACTACAGTCAATCTAAAATGTATCTAATACCTATTGCTCTTGTGTGTGCTTCATGCACAGGCTGCGGGAGAGTCTTTGTAAAGGGATCAGCAACATTTGAGTCTGTATGTATTTTGAATATCATGACACTACCATCCTCAATGAACTCACGAATATGATGGTAACGCATGCAAATGTGTTTGTTCTTCTGGTGCTGTCTAGGTTCCTTGGATTGTGCAATAGCACCACTATTGTCACAATAAACGTCCAAGGGATTGGACGCGCCCTGAACCACACCGAGAGCAATCAGGAAATTCCTAATCCAAACACATCCTTTACAGCCTCTGAGGCAGCAATATATTCATCTTCTTTTGAAGAGGAGGTCATTGTATCTTGCTTGGACTTTTTCCAGCTCATAGCACCACCATTCATGACAAACACATAACCTGATTGCAATTTGGAGTTATCTGAGTCCCTAAGGTAACTTGCATCTGTGTAACCCTTTACACTGAGTTCATCCTCACCTCCATAAACTAGGGACATACCCTTAGTCCTTTTCAAGTACTTAAGGATATTCTTTACCATTGTCTAGTGACTTTCACCTAGACAGCCTGTATCTGCTCGTAACACTTAGAGCATAGGAAACATCTAGGCGAGTACATATCATTCCATACATGATGGATCCAATAGCCAAAGCATATGGAACCCTACTCATGTGCTCACGCTCATCAGTAGTCGAAGGACACTGAGTCTTGCTGAGTTTAATGCCATGAGACATGGGCAAGAACCCCTTCTTAGCTTCTTCCATGATGAACCATTTCAACACTTTGTCAATGTATGTACTCTGGCTTAATACAATTAGCCTCCTTGATCTATCTCTATAGATCTTGATGCCCAGAATATATGCCGCTTCTCCTAAGTCCTTCATTGAAAAACTATTTTTCAATTAGATCTTAACAGACTCGAGCATAGGAATGTCATTTCCAATCAGCAATATGTCATCTACATATAAGATTAGAAACACAAGTGCTCTCCCACTTTCATTATTGTAAACACAAGGTTCTTATTCGTTTTTGATGAAGCCAAACTCCTTTACAACTTCATCAAATTGAATGTTCCAACTCCGAGATGCTTGCTTCAGCCCATAAATAGACTTTTAAAGTTTGCAACCTTTCCAGCATTTTTTGGATTGACAAAACCTTCGGGCTGCATCATATACACGTCCTCGGTAAGGATTCCATTTAAGAAAGCCGTCTTGACGTCCATCTGCCATATCTTATAGTTGAAATGTGCAGCAATGTCTAGAATGATCCGTATAGATTTAAGCATTGCTACGAGCGAGAAAGTCTCGTTGTAGTCAACTCCTTGAACTTGTCGAAAACCTTTTGCAACAAGTCGAGCTTTATGGATGGGAACATTTCCATCCATATCAATCTTCTTCTTATAGATCCATTTGCACTCGATGGCTTTAAAACAATCAGGCAGGTCAACAAAGTTCCAAACTTGATTGTCTCCCATGGTCTCTATCTCGGATCTCATGGCCATCATCCATTTCTCAGAGTCTGGGTCCACCATCGCTTCCGCATAGGTCGTAGGCTCATCATTGTCTAACAATAATAATTCCTGCGTTTCGCGGAGCCTCGCCGACCTTCGTGGTTGTGGTTCTTCTATTGCCACGGGTTCCTCAACTTGTTCTTCTACACTAGCATCACTCGCAGAAGCATCCCCGACTGGCTCATCTTGAACTTCTTCAAGTCGCATCGACCTTCCACTCGTTCCTTTTGTGAGAAACTCTTTCTCTAGGAAAACACCGCTATGAGCGACAAACACTTTTCCCTCTTCTCGGTTGTAGAAGTAATACCCTAAGGTTTCCCTCGGATATCCCACAAAAATGCACTTATCTGATTTGGGTGTTAGCTTGTCCAACTAAAGTCGCTTGACAAATGCATCACAACCCCAAATCTTTAGAAAAGACAAACTGGGATTCTTTCTAGTCCACATCTCATATGGTGTCTTAACCATGGATTTAGATGGTACCCTGTTTATTGTGAAAGCTTTCATTTATAGAGTGTAACCCCAAAATGATAATGGTAAATCCAAATGGCTCATCATCGAACGAACCATGTCCAACAAAGTTCAATTACGCCATTCGGAGACCCCGTTTCTTTGAGGCGTTCCGGGCGGCGTGAGGTGTGGAACAATTCCGCAACTCTTAAGATGATTGCTAAATTGGTGACTCAAATATTCAACTCCACGATCATATTGTAAGGCCTTTATTTTCTTGCCACATTTATTCTCTACCTCACTCTGAAACTCCTGGAACTTTTCAAAAGTTTTAGAGTTATGCTTCATCAAGTATACATAACCATATCTACTGAAATCATCAGCGAAAGTAATGAAGTAGTGATATCCTCCTCTGGCTGTCGTGCTCATTGGTCCACATACATCAGTATGTATGAGTTCCAACAATTCTGTCGCTCTCTCGGGTAAACCTGAAAAAGGCGACTTGGTCATCTTTCCAAGTAAACAAGCTTGACATGTCTCGTATGATTCAAAATCAAACAAAGTTAGAAGACCATCACCATGGAGCTTCTTCATGTGCTTTTCACTTATATGCCCCAAACTACAATGCCATAAATAGGTAGGACTCAAATCATTAGGCCAAAGCCTTTTAGCACTAACATTGTAAACAGACGGATCATCAAGATTTAAAATAAATAACCCATTCACAATGGGAGCATCAGCCATAAACATAGCATTCTTAGAGATTACACAACATTTGTTTGCACTCGCGAATGAATAACCATCCCTCATCAAACATGAAGGTGATAAAATGTTTAGACCCATGCTAGGAATGTAATAACAATTATTCAACTCCATAATAAATCCTGACGGAAGGTGAAGTTGCATGCCGCCGACGAACAATGCAGCAACCCTTTCTTTATTTCCGACGCGAAAATTCAATTTGCCTTTCTGCACTTTTCTAGTCCTTATTAGCCCCTATATCGAATTGTAAATATGAGCAACCGATCGTATCAAATACCGAAGAGTTAACATAGGAATCAGTGAGAAGAATGTCCACAACATTTACAACAAGCGCACCTGAGTGGGAAGTACTCTTACTTCTACTCTTCTTCAAAGAAGCCTAGTACTTGCTATGGTTTCTTTTCCAGTGGACATGGTCATGACAAAAGAAGCACTCAGTGTCTTCTATAGGTCCAGCCTTTTTCTTGGGTGTAGGCTTTGGCTTAGGGATCGTATCCTTAGCCTTTCCCTTCTTATTCTACCAAGAAGTGCCCTTTTTCTTGAACCTAGGCTGTTTTTTCACATCCATCACATGGCTATGCCCTGCACACTTCTTAATGTCACTTTCTGCTGTTTTCAGCATCCCACATAACTCATTAAGGCCCTTCTCCACCCCATGCATATGGTAGTTTGAAATGAAATGCCCATCGATAGATGGAAGAGACGCCAAAATGAAATTAGTAGCCAACTCTTGGCCTAATGGAAAACCAAGCTTTTCCAAAGTCTGACTGTAACCAACCATTTTGATCACATTGGAACCTACAGCTGCTCCCTCTGCCAGCTTGCATTCCACAAAGTACTTGGCGACATTGTACTTCTCAGTCCTTGCCTAAGTCTGGAACATGTCCCTAAGCACGATGATCATATCGTACCCTTCCTGATCCTCAAACTGCTTTTGGAGTTCAGGTTCCACGCATGCAAGCATAAGACACCTAACCTCAAGAGAATCATCACATGCTCTCTTGTAGGCATTCTTAAGGGTAGCAGTTGCATTATCAGCAGGTTCAGTAGGGATTGGGGTATCCAGAACAGTTTCCTTTTTATCAGCCTAGAGAATAATTCTCAGGTTACGGACCCAGTCCAAATAGTTTGTTCCATTTAGTTTATCTTTGTCAAGAATCGAACGCAAAGAAAAAGGTGATGAAGTGTTCGGTGCCATGGATCTACAACATAAAACATGCAAAATACTAAGTGTAAGACCCCACCTTTATAAAGGTAAAGGTCCATGTGATTGCAATGCTAGTCCCTAGATCAAATGCTAGCATCCACAGTTTCAGATGTAGTACACAGAAACAAAGTTCATTATTACATCGTCATTCCAGAGATAACATAGTCTTTTACAACTCCATAGCCATAGGCTAGTACAAGAGTTCAACTTAACAAAATAAAGTAAAGTCTTCATCTTCATGTGCCACAGGCAAACATGTTGAGTGTAGATTCAAAACCCTAATCCTCGTCAGAGTAACCTTCAACATCACAAGTTACAGCCACAGTGGGTCAATACATTGGAATAGTATTGGCAAGTGATACCTTAGAAGAATAATAGTTTCTAGCTTCTACATGAATTTGGCTAAGTGTAGATTAGGCTTACTTTGCTCAAAATAGGTTTTTCCTATTAGTTGAAAACACTAAGTTTTTGTTTGACAAAAACTCCCAAGGAACCACCAATAGACATTGGTAAACCTTTACCCTTGTTCAACCACCAGTTTTTAACTTAGAAATTGGGATGAGGAGATCCTTGATAGCTTCCATGTCTTGATGCTCAAATTTGACCATTTCCGGGGACACGGCTAAGTACTTAGATTCTTCCTTCTCGAGAGGTGGTGCACTTTCCCCACAAGACTTGACATGCATCGAGACAAGATCTTTTAAAAGCCATCCCTTAGACCAAAATGGACGCGCTCCAAACCTATCACCCCTACCACCAACTGTCCATTTGGCAAAGTTATTGCCACCTATATGATCCAGGCAGAGCCCATATTGCCAAGTGGATGCACTAGAAGCTTCTTAACATTTGGAATCTCAAATCCCTTTGTTCCTGGGTGGCTTTCCATAAGTGTGATACACAAGGTAGACCATAGATATGGGCCTTGTGTAACCACTCAACATAACCCAAACATACCATTCCACCCAGGTGATTCATTCACTTAGTTGTTTTATTAAGCAAAACTCAAGTCAAAGACTTAGCAATATTTTCCATAGCATGTATATAATCCACCCTTGTTTGCTACTAGTTAGGCTAAGCATGTCAATATATCAAGTATCATAACTTAGAGAAAATTCTATCAAGACTACAACTACTAGGATTTCCCATAGCATATCATATAGATACTTAGCAAAATATCATGCAAGCCCTATACAAAATATCACTAGTTCATAGTCAAAATATTGGGACAAAATATGAAGCACCACTTGCCTTGGTAGTTGGGGGAGTAGCAACAATCCTCATAATTACAATCACCACTAGCACCAAAATCTACACATAAAATGATAGCACCAATTTAGATTCAAATAAATCAATGAAAAATATATGAATGCATGCAAATGCCATGTGATGATTTTTCTCAAATCCAACAAGACAAGTAAATAGTGCTAAACACTAAACTAAACATTTACACACTAAACAAACTTAATTTGGCTTTAAAAACATTTTCTAAATAATTTTTATACACAAAATAAGCCTACAAATGTCTCTATATAAAATTCCATTGTAACAGAGTAAAAATACAAAACCAAGCCTAAAGATGGGTAGGATTTAATTTTGTGATTCCATTGATATATTATTTGTATTTTTTGGATAAACAGAACAAAAGTTATTGAATTTACAAGTTTAAATAACTAATAGATGAAAATCCAGATTTTAAATCTAAAACCTAGCCACGCGGCAGCCTCTGATTGGCGCGTACCGGTTCGGGCAGATCACGCTTGTGAACCGTAGGATATAAGTGACGATGCACAGCCTAGATCTAATCATACCGCTTCGCCTAGTCATCTAATCATGGCCATTAGATCCAGATCCATCGGATCATACCTACTTAACCAAACTCTAGCGGCGCGAGTGGCTCTGGCGGCGGCGATGCCACTGGCGGTGACACGCCATCAAGGTCAAATGGTAGGGAGGGTATGCTGGCGCTTACCGAGGTCGCGAGGACGTGGGGATGCTCAACGTGGATGCGGCTGGGGCGGGGGCGCATGCACACAACAGTTATTCCTCGTCGAAGTTCGTCTGCGCGTGGGATGCTCACTGTCGGAGTCGAAGACGACGACCTATGGTGCAAGAGATCAAACGGCTGGTGTTAGGAGGCGCGCAAGGACATGGCGAATACAGTCGCGTGAAACAGGGGTCAAGGGGAGCACAGGGTTTACCGAATTTGTTCGCCGGAGTTGAGCTGCGCCTCGGGTGTTTGCAAACGACGACGGGGGCGACTACCTGGGGGCAATTGGACAAGCCACGGGCTTTAGTAGATGTGTAATATAATGGGTAACACGCTCGCGTGAACGACAGGAAGAGGGGCGCACAAGGCTTACCATAATAGCTCGCCGGAGTTCTACGGTACTGCGGCGGTGCGAGGGGAAATTAGGGGAGCCTGGCGGCGCTCTGTGTTGGCTGTGTGAGGGGAAATGGTCGCGAGGTGGTGGGGATTAAGTAACTGGAGAGGAGGAGGAAATCTCGCGCTGATTCAATGGCAATTATGTGAGGATTGATTCAGCAGTGAAGAGAGGAAACGGCCACGGGAGCTGGTCGTCGACGCTGATTGAGGAAGAAGGGGGTGAAGTGGCTATGGGCCCAGTCGTCAGCGGGTGGGTGTGCGATTGCGGGGTGAGAAACAGAGGGTGAGCGAGGGGGTGGTTCTCCCGGGTGGGCTGGAGTTTGGGCCGCATCTGTTGTTGGGCTAGAATGGTGGCGTTGGCCTGTTTCCTTTTATTTTCTTTTTTTCTTTTTCCAATTTGATTTTCACGAAAGCAATTCAATTCAAATTCAAATGAGTTTGAATTCTAAATTTATCTAGATTTTGTAGGGTGAACCAAGCACATATTTATGTATAAAACACTACTGTTTCCACCAAAGCACTTTTGCCCATTTAAAAATAAAATAAAAACCATGCCTTACTTGATTATATATAATAGGCATAAGAATGGTTTTAGTTTTGATTTTTGTTTTGAAAACTTTGTGCAAGCTTTGAAATCAACCTTTAGACATTTCTGGTTAAATCAAAGTATTCTCATACTTTGAGAGTAGAAATAAAACCATTGCCTTTCTTACATAAAATAATAGGCATACAAATGGTTTCTGATTTTGAAATGTTGTTTGAAAATAGCCAAATGCTTATGAATGCATGCATGATGTGCAAACTTTATAAATCATGATTTTTCGGATGTTACAAATCTAACCCCCTTAAGGTGAATCTCGCCCAGGAGATTCGGATTGGCTAGAAAATAGGTGAGGGTGATCTTTCCGAAGGTCATCTTCTCTTTCCCAAGTTGCTTCCTCCTCTAAATGATGGTTCCACTGAACTTTTCAGAATTTGATAGTCTTTGTCCGAGTAACTCTTTCTGTAGTCTCAAGAATCTTGATAGGTTTCTCTTCATAAGTGAGATCACTTTCCAACAGAACCTCTTCCAAAGGTATAGTATCTTTCAAAGAAGTCTCTTCCATTTCTGGATGGAATTTCTTCAATTGACTTACGTGAAACACATTGTGAACTGCAGACAGTGATTCAGGTAATTCAATTTCATATGCCACTTCTCCTTTGCGACTCACAATCTTGAATGGTCCAACATACCTTGGTGCCAATTTTCCTTTGACTCCAAATATCTTCACTCCACGAAGTGGTGAGACTCTAAGATAAGCCCTATCACCTACCTCATAGGTGACTTCTCTATGCTTTGGATCTGCGTAGCTCTTCTGTCGGGACTGTGCTATCTTCAATCTATCCTTTACCAACTTGACTTTCTCTTTAGCTTCCTTGATTAGTTCTGGCCCGAACAAATTTCTTTCTCCAACACCACTCCACAATAATGGTGTAGTACACTTTCTTCCATAGAGAGATTCAAACGGTGCCATCTCAATACTGTCTTGATAGCTGTTGTTGTAAGAGAATTCTACGTAAGGCAGACTTTCATCCCAACTAGCACCATAGTCTAGGGCACATGCCCTCAACATATCCTCTAGAATCTAGTTTGTGCTTTCTGTCTGTCCATCAGTTTGAGGATGAAAAGAAGTGCTGAATTCTAATCTCGTTCCCAATGACTCATGCAGTTGTCGCCAAAAATGCAAAGTGAATTGAGTTCCCCTATCAGACACAATACTCTTGGATACTCCATGCAGACACAATCCTATTCATATATATCTTGGCTAACTTAGCACTTGTATAGGTTGTCTTCACGGGTATGAAATGGGCCACTTTAGTTAGGCGATCTACCATGACCCAGATAGAATCATAACCCGATCTAGTCCTTGGCAGTCCGGTGATGAAATCCATACCAATCTTATCCCACTTCCAATCAGGAATAGGTAGTGGTTGTAACAATCCTGCTGGTTTTGATGTTCCTCTTTCACTCTACTACACACATCACACAAAGCAATATGTTCTGCGATGTCCTTTTTTAGATTATTCCACCAAAATCTTTCCTTCACATCCATGTACATTTTGGTGTTACCCGGATGAAACGAATATGGTGAGTTGTGTGCTTCTTGTAAAATCAGTTTCTGAAGCTCCGGATCTTGCGGAATGCAGATACGTTTTCCATACCACAAAGTACCCTGTTCGTCTTCGTGGAATCCTTTAGCTTTCCCTTTGCTAATTTCCCCTTAATCTCTTCAATTTACTTGTCTATCTTTTGGGATTCACTGGTCCTGTCCAACAATGTGGGTTGAACATCCAATGACATGAGATGTCCTTTAGGCACTATCTCCAATCTGAGATCTTTGAATTGGGCACACAGATCATCTGGCAATTCTCCCTTAGTGAGGCCATTCATGTAAACTTTACGGCTTAATGCATCCGCTAGTATTGCAAACTCAAGTCATAGTCCTTTATGAGTTCTAACCATCTTCTTTGTCTCATATTGATTTCTTTCTGAGTGAAGATATACCTCAAACTGTTGTGATCTGTGAACACTTCGCAACGTTTTCCCAAAAGATAATGTCTCCATGTTTTGAGTGCATGGACAACAGAGGCTAACTCCAAATCATGAGTAGGATAATTCACTTCATGAGTTTTGAGTTGTCTAGAGGCATAAGCCACAAATTTCCCTTCTTGCATCAAAACTGCTCCTAATCCTTGGTGAGATGCATCACAATACACTTGGAAATCTTTTTCCAAATCTGGTAGACATAAGACTGGTGTTGTCACTAGTCTCTTCTTCAATTCTTGGAAACTAAGTTCACATCCTTCAGTCCAATCAAATTTCTTGTCTTTCTTAAGTAACTCCGTCATTGGCTTAGCTACCTTTGAGAAATTCTCAATGAATCTTCTATAGTATCCTTCCAAGCCAAGGAAACTACGCACTTATTTCACTGACTTAGGAGATTCCCACTCAGTTACAACTGACACTTTTGCGGGATAAATACCGACACCATCTCCTGACACAATACGTCTGAGAAATCCGACTTCATTCAACCAGAATTCACACTTGCTGAATTTGGCATACAACTTATGCTCCATAAGCTTCTCAAGTATCAAACGCAAATGCTCTTCATTCTCTTTGTTGCTCTTGGAGTAGATCAAAATGTCATCAATGAAAACGACAACGAACTTGTCAAGAAATTCCATGAACACCTTGTTCATCATATTCATGAAGTAGGCCGGTGCATTTGTCAAACCAAATGGCATAACGGAGTACTCATACAATCCATACCTAGTGGTGAAAGCTGTTTTAGGTATGTCTTGCTCTCTATTTTTTAGCTGAAAGTAGCCTGATTGGAGATCAATCTTTGAGAACACTCGGGCTCCTTCTAGCTGGTCAAACAAATCGTTGATTCTAGGCAAAGGATAAATGTTCTTGATAGTTACCTCATTGAGTGAACGGTAATCTATGCATAACCTTTGACTTCTATCTTTCTTTTCAACAAACAAAACTGGTGCACCCCAAGATGAAGAACTTGGTTGAATAAATCCTTTCTGCAACTGTTCTCCAAGCTGTTTCTTGAGTTCCTTCAACTCATCAACTGACATCTTATAAGGTCTCTTTGCTATTGGTCATGATCCTGGCAGCAAGTCAATCAGAAACTCAACATCTCTCTATGGTGGCATTCCAGGTAATTCCTCTGAAAACACATCCGGATACTCTCTCACAATTAGCACACTGTCTATGCTAACCCCCTTAAGAGAATTTAGTTTACTCCCTTTTGATTCAAAGTTAGACTTGAATATAATCCTTTTATTATCCGGGGTTGTGAGTGTGACAGTACGGTTGGCACAATCTAGTACTCCTTCATACTTGTTCATCCAATCCATTCCCAAAATAACATCCAATCCTAGGGAATCTAGGATTATCAGACTGACTGGAAACTTATGCTTTCCAAATTCTATTACTAGATCACGACATCCAAGACTTACTATCATATCTCCACCAGGAGAACTTACTTTTATAGGACACCCAATATTTTCAGTTGGAAATCGATTTTTATCAACAAATACTCTTGATATGAATGAATGTGATGCGCCAGTATCAAAAGGAACAAGTGCTGGAATAGAATTGAGCTTGAACTTACCAGCCACTGCATCAGATTCTTCTTATATTTCTTCCACATTGATGTAGTTCAATTGTCCCTTTTGGAAGGGATTAGGCTTGTTGGCACCTTCAACTTTCTTTTCTAGGCACTCATTATCATAGTGTCCCATCTTCTTACACTTGAAGCATTCAACCTGGATGAGATCTTTCTTTACAGGATGACTTCCACTTATACTCCCACTGTGGTGGCTCTTGTGTCCACTCTTGTCGTTCTTATACTTGTAATTGCCATGACTGCGATGATGCTTGTTGTCATGGTGACGGTTGTGGTTGTGGTGGTTGTTGTACTTCCCATGTTTGTGGAATCCAGAACTTCCACTATCATCGTGATGGGAACGCTTGTGAGACGATCCCGAGCTGTGCTTATCAAAGCTATTCTTCCTCTTTCTGCTCTCAACCTGTTTCATCTTGTTTTCCAAGATGGTAGCATTGTCACAAAGTGATTGATAGGTTGGGACATAGCCAACAGACAGCTTCAGATTCAACTCATCATTAAGTCATTCGAGGAATTTCTCCTTCCTCTTAGCATCAGTATTAACTTCATCCGGTGCATAACGCGCTAGATTGTTGAATTCCTCAATGTACTCGGCCACACTGCGGTGATGCTGCTTTAGACTGTGGAACTCCTTTTTCTTCAAGTTCATCACTCCGGATGAGTTGTGAGTTGTACAGAATCCATCCTCAAATATAGCCCAAGTCACATCCTCAAGGGGAGTGGTGATCTGAAAGTTATCCCACCATGTTGCTGCTGGCCCTTCAAGCAAATGCGCTGCGAATCTGACCTTTTCCTCGTCAGTGCAGCCAACAGTCACTAAGTCCTTGTTCACTGAACGTAACCAATCATTGGCTACCATTGGATCAGTGGTTCCCGAGAACTTTGCAGGCCTTAGTCTCAGAAACCTGGTGAGCATGTCAAATACTGAAGGATTATTCTGATTGTTGTTGTTGTTGTTATTGTTGTCCTGATTCTGGTTCTGCATGAACTGTGTCATCATCTGCATCAGTTGAGCTTGTGCTGTCATCAACTGCTGCATCTCGGGAGTGACGTTATTGTTGTTGTTTTGGTTGTGGTTGGCACGACGGGGAGGCATTTGTGGTTTCAATAAGGATAAGGATGAGATACCCATAGATGCTTAACATGCACAATACATCACATAGAAACAATCACAATAACCAAGCTCAAAATAACATAGAGTTTGAACGGCATAAACAACAGGTTTTGAAAATGCAAATACACCATAGCAAGCCATCCACATGTTGGATGGTCATTGCGACTCAATAATCAAAGTATGGTAGATGAAAGATAGTCGAGTAGTCTACACTACTCCTCCATGTCGACCTCCACATCAACAAGGGTAACACATGCATTCTCCATGGTCATCTTGTAATCCTCAACACTAGTGGTCAAGGCCTCAATCTTGGCCCTAAGAGCCCTCTTCTGTGAGCGAAGCCTCTCGATCAATCCCTGCTGGTGCTCAAGCTCGAAGTCCTTGGCCTCTAACTCGTCCTTAATCTCCCTGATCTTGTTGTTCCTGTCTTGGACTCTTTTCTCCTGACTCTTGAACTTCTTGTCCTGGCTCTCAAATCTGGCCTCCATCTCTTTAAAGATCTCGTCTTGTTCTATGAAGAGCTTGTCCTTCTCCCGCAGCTGAACCTGGAGCTCGTCATTGCTAAGCATGACGTTGGTCCTATTAGTGTCAAGGTGTCTAAGAAGACCTTCTAGGTCCTGAAGGTACAGACGAATTGGCTCCATCGTCTCTCTAGTAGCATCATCGTACTCTATAGCCTCACCCTCCTCGTCGCGTCTCTCGAACGGGTGAAAGTAGAGACCTCTAAGCTCGGTGGAGTGCCTCCCAACCAGGCGTCCAAGTAACTCCTGCATGACTTCATCTAAGCCTCTCTCCTTGTCATCATGCATCAGCTTGAAGGTGATAGCCTCCATGGGTGGCTCTGCCTGGCGTCCCGGCTGTGTGACTCTGAAGCCCCAAAGGTCCTTCCTCTCAAACTTGGTGAGTTGGAGTGTCGTGATGCTAGGAAGTGGAAGGTTGAGCACACTAGTGAGCTCTATGAGACGAGAACCGAAATGAGTTCCCTTGAACTCCTCGGCAGTGCTGATAACAACATTATGCATCTATTTTATAAGATAGAGAAAGGTTAGAATCAATACAAGTAGAGAAAAATTCACAAGACAAAAGAACACAAGCACATTTTTATCATCAAACACACAAGTCATGGCATACACAAATCCAATACAATCACCAAGGTTCAACATAACTTAGACAATTTTTTGTGAGTAAAAACGACAAAGATGGTGGTCCAACTAACGGGTACGCTGCAATTCTCACTCACTAGACAAGATAGCTATCAGGGCATCCTTAGTGGCAATCTTCCTATCTTGATCACAAGATTCCCATATTAAGTCTATGATGTCTTCCCTTAGTCGTTGATTGGTAGCCTCTAAGTCTTGAGTAGGCTTCTTTTCTTCTCTAAGGTCATTTTGAGTGTTGAGCATTCTACACTTGATCCTATCACCAAGCTCCTTGATGGCATTCCAAGCTGCATTTCTTGTAGAGTCAAAGAATGTTGTGTGCATTTCGGAGTTGGTGACCATGCAGAATCCCGACTCTTTGTGGTTTTCTTCCTTGTTTTTGTACAAGTGAAGTTGTACCCATCAATACTCTTCTCTTTCGTCCATCACAGGGAATCCCTTGTACACAGCTGCACCATGTACCCCCATGGTAACCATAAGGTTCTTAAGTGCTTTGGGAAACTCCGTCTCACATTCCAAAGTCATGGTCATGAGTGGTCCCTTCCTGACGGCTTCTTTGATGGAGTTCATCTACAAATTTATATGAGAAAGAAGATTAGAAAAGTTTACGAGAAGAAAAGACAAGTGTGGAATTTTTTTCAAAGTGTTGTCCTTAGTGGTTTCTTAGTCTAATCCAACCTAGGGTCATAATCCTAAAGGCAACACAGTGCTCTGATACCAACTGTAAGACCCCACCTTTATAAAGGTAAAGGTCCCTGTGATTGCAATGCTAGTCCCTGGATCAAATGCTAGCATCCATAGTTTAAGATGAAGTACACAGAAACAAAGGTCATTATTACATCGTCATTCCAGAGATAACATAGTCTTTTACAACTCCAGAGCCATAGGCTAGTACAAGAGTTCAACTTAACAAAATAAAGTAAAGTCTTCATCTTCATGTGCCATAGGCAAACATGTTGAGTGTAGACTCATAACCCTAATCCTCATCAGAGTAACCTGCAACATCACAAGTTATAGCCACAGTGTGTCAATACATTGGAATAGTATTGGCAAGTGATACCTTAGTAGACTAATAGTTTCTAGCTTCTACATGAATTTGGCTAAGTGTAGCTTAGGCTTGCTTTGCTCAAAATAGGTTTTGCCTATTAGTTGAAAACACTAAGTTTTTGTTTGACAAAAACTCCCAAGGAACCACCAATAGACATTGGTGAACCTTTACCCTTGTTCAACCACCAGTTTTTAACTTAGAAATTGGGATGAGGAGATACTTCATAGCTTCCATGTCTTGATGCTCAAATTTGTCCATTTCCGGGGACATGGCTAAGTACTTAGATTATTCCTTCTCGAGAGGTGGTGCACTTTCCCCACAAGACTCGACATGCATCGAGACAAGATCTTTCAGAAGCCTTCCCTTAGACCAAAATGGACGTGCTCCGAACCTATCACCCCCTACCACCAACTGTCCATTTGGCTAAGTTATTGCAACCTATATGATCCAGGAAGAGCCCATATTGCCAAGTGGCTGCACTAGAAGCTTCTTAACATTTGGCATCTCAAATCCCTTTATTCCTGGGTGGCTTTCCACAAGTGTGATACACAAGGTAGACCATAGATATGGGCCTTGTGTAACCACTCAACATAACCCAAACATACCATTCCACCTAGGTGATTCCTTCACTTAGTTGTTTTATTAAGCAAAACTCAAGTCAAAGACTTAGCAATATTTTCCATAGCATGTATATAATCCACCCTTGTTTGCTACTAGCTAGGCTAAGCATGGCAATATATCAAGTATCATAACTTAGAGAAAATTCTATCAAGACTACAACTACTAGGATTTCCCATAGCATAGCATATAGATACTTAGCAAAATATCATGCAAGCCCTATACAAAATATCACTAGTGCATAGTCAAAATATTGGGACAAAATATGAAGCACCACTTGCCTTGGTATTTGGGGGAGTAACAACAATCCTCACAATTACAATCACCGCTAGCACCAAAATCTACACATAAAATGATAGCACCAATTTACATTCAAGTAAATCAATCAAAAATATATGAATGCATGCAAATGCCATGTGATGATTTTTCTCAAATCGAACAAGACAATTAAACAGTACTAAACACTAAACAAAAATATACACTAAACAAACTTAATTTGGCTTTAAAAACATTTTCTAAATAATTTTTATACACAAAATAAGCCTACAAATGTATTTGTATAAAATTCCATTTTAACAGAGGCAAAATACAAAACCAATCCTACAGATGGGTAGGATTTAATTTTGTGATTCCATTGATATATTATTTGTATTTTTTGGATAAATAGAGCAAAAGTTATTGAATTTACAAGTTTAAATAACTAATAGATGAAAATCCATATTTTATATCTAAAACCTAGCCACGCGGCAGCCTCTGATTGGCGCGTACCAGTTCAGGCGGATCACGCTTGTGAACCATAGGATCTAAGTGACGATGCACGACCTAGATATAATCATACCGCTTTGCCTAGTCATCTAATCATGGCCATTAGATCCAGATCCAACGGATAATACCTGCTTGACCAAACTCTAGCGGCGCGAATGGCTCTGGAGGCGGCGATGCCACTGGCGGTGACACGCCGGCAAGGTAAGAAGGGTAGGGAGGGTGTGCTGGCGCTTACCGAGGTCACGAGGACGTGGGGATGCTCAATGTGTATGTGGCTAGGGCGGGGGCGCACTGACACGACAGTTATTCCTTGTCGAAGTCCGTCTGCGCGTGGGATGCTCACTGTCGGAGTCGAAGGCGACGACCTATGGTGCAAGAGAGCAAACGGCTGGTATTAGAAGGAACGTAAGGACATGGCGAATACAGTCGCGTGAAACAGGGGTCAAGGGGAGCACGGGGTTTACCGAATTTGTTCGCCGGAGTTGAGCTGCGCCTCGGGTGTTTGCAAACGACGACAGGGGCGACGACCCGAGGGCCATTGGCCACGGGCTTTAGTAGATGAGTAAGATCAAGGGGAACACGTTCGCGTGAACGACAGGCAGAGGGGCGCACGAGGCTTACCGGAATAGCTCGCCGGAGTTCTACGGTACTGCGGCGGTGCGAGGGGAAATTAGGGGAGCCTGGCGGCGCTCTGTGTTGGTTGTGTGAGGGGAAATGGTCGCGAGGTGGTGGGGATTAAGTAACCGGAGCGGGGGAGGAAATCTCGCGCTGATTCAATGGCAATTACGCGAGGAATTATTCGGCAGTGAAGAGAGGAAACGGACAGGGCGATCTGGTCGTCGGCGCTGATTGAGGAAGAAGGGGGTGACGTGGCTACGGGCCTAGTCGTCAGCGGGTGGGTGTCGGTTGCGGGGTGAGAAACAGAGGGTGAGCGAGGGGGTATTTCTCCCAAGTGGGCTGGAGTTTGGGCCGTATCTGCTGTTGGGCTGGAATGGTGGCGCTGGCCTGTTTCATTTTCTTTTCTCTTTTTCTTTTTCCAATTTGATTTTCAGGAAAGCAATTCAATTCAAATTCAAATGAGTTTGAATTCTAAATTTCTCTGGATTTTGTAGGGTGAACCAAGCACATATTTGTGTATAAAACACTACTGTTTCCACTAAAGCACTTTGACCCATTTAAAAATAAAATAAAAACCATGCCTTACTTGATTATATATAAGAGGCATAATAATGGTTTTAGTTTTGATTTTTGTTTTGAAAACTTTGTGCAAGCTTTGAAATCAACCTTTAGACATTTCTGGTTAAATCAAAGTATTAGAAATAAAACCATTGCCTTTCTTACATAAAACAATGGGCATACAAATGGTTTCTGATTTTGAAATCTTGTTTGAAAATAGCCAAATGCTTATGAATGCATGCATGATGTGCAAACTTTATAAATCATGACTTTTGGGATATTACACTAAGCCATGTAACCATGAAAGAGTAAAACATATTAAACAATTTAATAGCATATACTCCCACTTAAATCAATATCCATCTATTGATACTAAGTGATTCAAGATCCAGAATTAATAGGTTGACTAGTGAGCTTTAGCATAACTGCTAGAAGACAAGGTAAATCGGTAAGAAACTCTTGCTAATCATATCATATATGACTCTTGTTGTTGGGTGACATCTCTATGTCTAAATTAGGTGCCAAACCTTTATGCCCCAAGGTCCTTAACTATTAAGATGACCTTGTCAAGATCACAAACTCTTATGCGTGTAGGTATCCGATACAAACCCATCCAGCCAAGGAAAACCACGGCACCCTAATTTCATAGGCCCACCAACGATTGTACAGGGAATAGGATGGTTCAAGGTTTGGTTGGGAGGGCACGGTTTGACTTAAACTTTGTGAGGGATTGTTCTACTTCTATCATCTAAGCATGCATAGTAGTAAAACGCATAAGAACAACATTCACATAGATGTGACACAGTATGGCCCATTTTCTCATGGTGATCTCCATCACCATAGAACCTGTCCACCATGATGATCTCCATCTTCATGTTCCATGTGAGCCATCCTCCAAGTGATGAGTCCTCCAAGCACTAATACAAGCTATTACTCCTAACATCTAGTAATCAAAATTAGATAGTATTGGGATCATCACAAGTTGGCACACAGGCCATTACAATAAATGCTAACACATATGGCTCCAGCCGTGTTGCCATACTCACGACACGCAGGTCATGATAAAATATATACATGCATCACATACATATATGGGCCATACTGATCACATACATCCTGCAAAACCAACTTATGCATAGAATCGCATTCTACCGGATCATGTGAAAGCGCAGCACCTAGTTACCTTAACGAGATACGATAGGGGATACAACTAAGAGGGGTCTAGGGGGTCTCCCCCTGTGGGGTTCGAAGGTTTAGCGCCCCTCACGGTATTGTTCCGATTCGACCAAACTCCTTTGATCACAGTACATCGATTTTAAATCTAGGTTCCGATCCAATCAATCATATTGATCTTCGCGTGATTCAACGGGATTTATGTGTCACTGTCTACCCCGATGGCAGAAACCGACCGGTAGAGGTAAGTCATTTGATGACCTCAGAATCACGATCACAGAAAGCAAGATCACAGATCAATCCTGAACCACCGCCATATAAACGATCACATCATTCATATCAATCTACATATCACCATATGCAAACTTACGGAACCTATAACTAAACGGCATCCGCTCTGATACCACTTAAGGGATACGGGTATACTACACTAGCGCAAATCAAAAAAATTCTACCGTGTAAACCAGGAATACTATTGTCATAGATCTCGGTATTACCACTAGACGCGCAGTTGCAGAACTTGATGAAGCGCATCGAGGAAGTGTAGATGTTCTATGCCTCCTACTCATCCTCGTCCCATGAGCAGCCCCCTTGCATGGCTCGTTCAAGTGCTACAGTTGCATCACCTCCGAGGTATCCACACGTCCGGGGTGGAAGCATCAGACGCCGGACTGCTAGGTCCACATGTGCAACACATGCGTGAGAGGAGTGGCGGCTGGGTGGAATGCACAACCATATTCAGCTTGCCCCTCCCTCTCTTATATAGGCATACCCGGTGGGCCTATACATTAGTAGCCCATTAGTAGCCTAAGCCTGGTTTAATTCGGATCCAATGCTCATTAGGCTTCCAGCCCCTTAAGTGTGTGACCCTATAGGTTCATACACATGTAGACATGACACGAGTATACTTACGCCGTCAATAGTTGGTAGCGGCCTCTAGCAAGACGTGCCAACTCCTGAACGCATATAAAGATCATTCGGACGAACCATCACAAGGTTAAGTACATGTATTTCCCTTTGCCTCGCGATATTTTGTCTAGCTCCAAGCTGACCTCTCTTTCTCGATACTGTGATTCGGAATCCCTTTACTAGGTTAACTCTTATCCATGTAGCACGCCCATGCATTTCTAGATCCAATCACTCGAGGGGCCCAAATATTTCTAGATCCATGCAAATCCCATCTTGATTGACCAATGACTTGCAGCATGCTTCATGACAAACCCGAAAGCTACTTCATAACTACCCAGTTACGCAGCAGTTGTTGATAGCCCCAAATTAGGTCGATCCACATCTCAAGTACATGCGACAATCTCAGGTCTAAGGACAAAACATACACGATGTGTAGAGAGAGCTGCAAGTAAAATTTCCAGTCTCAAGTTGGGTCAGTCCAACCCCATGTTCATAACATGTGTCCCCATCATTGGTTTGACATCTCCATGTCTATGACTTGTGAAACATAGTCATCAACCAATCGATGTGCCAGTCTAATATTCATGTGTGTCCTCACATGAACTCTGACTAGGGACAAGTATTAGATAACCATACAAGTAAAGAGTTTCACAAACAATTCACATAATTGTCAATCAATACAAGTTGCCTGATATATGGATATTCAAGGAAAATAAAATAACTCATGGATACATATGAAATATAATCATATCTATGATTGCCTCCAGGGCATATTTCCTTCAGCTTGCTCCGGCAAGCTTCGGCGTCGAGCTCTGTTTCCAGACGAAGAAGGAGAAGCAGAGGACCGTGTCGATGGTTCTGGTGTTGCTTGTCGCTCTTCAGTACATCGGCTCGCAGAGGGGCCATGGCTAGGGTTGCTATGGCATGGTCTTGCCATGGATATGGAGGGAGGAAGAATATGTGTTGGGCGTGGTTGGTGCTCCTAGATCTTGATCTGGTGTTGCCTGGTGCAAAAGGGGTGCAGGAGATAAAGAGAGAAGGAGGCTCACATGGTGTGTTTACTTTTTGCAAGGAGGAGATGAGGGACATGGGGTAGATGGCTAGGGCTTGCTCTCTCTCTCTATAGCTTTAGCTAGGGAGGGAAGAGGGGACCAGGGGATCAGGTCGGGGTGTGAGGCTAGCCTAATCATCTTGCTTAGCAAGAAAAAGGGGAGGAAAGGCTCGGGTAGCTAGAAGGATAGGTTTGGTTAGAGAGGGAGAGAAATTAGAGGGGTTTTGGTCTAGATGGGATGGGTAGTTTAGGTTTCCTTATTTCTTTTTGTCGTCGGATTATCGAGAAGTACACCATAGGGGGTCCTGGCGGTGTTGAGAAAATGGGGTGTGAGACGTCGGATGTTCCGGGAATGGTGAGCACAAGTTTACCTAGGTTTAGATCTGACTGTGGTGATCGGATCCTACTCCTGCTAGCAACCCAGTACGTAATATATCGGCGAGAGCCAGATGTTACAGCGGATTACAAGAGAGATTCGCCTGTGCGAGTAGGTTGTGGTTGATCTATGATCTGGTGCCCTAAAGGCACCCATAGGGCCAGTTTATATAGTCACCGAGACCTAGGGTTACGGGAGAGACCTATCCGGCTATGTTACAGAGTCGATAACTAGATACATCTTGGACTACAAGTAATATTACAGGCCTATGTTGGTAACTCTTTTGGGCCTTGTCATAGCCGGAAGTGGCTCCTCCTCTTTCTTTGACTGGGACGCCCGTGAATCAAAGCTCTAACCCGTTGGTGGGCCACCCTGGTCAGTGAGTCCTGTGGGTATACCCGAAAAGTATATCCTTAACACTTTTCATTTATTTATTTTGGTTTTATTTATTTAAACAAACTCTTGGATAAGCTACAAAATAATAATAAGAACAAGTGGATTCCAAAAGAGCATAGATGGGAAAGATATATGGTCTATTGAGGTTGCAATTGAATTTGATCAAATTGAGTGAATTTAAATCAACAAGCTTCTCACAAATTCAAAAGAAACATAATAGAAGGGAGATGGTGCAAGCTTGCATGGGACATGCATGGATGTTACATGCCACCACTTGTAGTTGTGAAAACAACCATTTTCTAACATGGGCATTCACTCCATACATGCATTCAAACTTGGAATTAAGGCCTTGACAAATTAAGCAAGCTTGCTTCCCACATAGAGTAGATGAAATGTAACCATATATGCATATAAATGGGCCATGCTTGTGTGTGTACCACTAGATGATTATTTAGCCTCATATGTATGCAAATATGATTATATATTCAAATAGAAAGCATATGGGTGATAGAGGAAGAATTATACACATGTAGCATGCAAGGGTGGCTAATGTGGCTCCAAACCTCCAATGTTGTGAAAACAACATGGTTCCGGTATGGGACCATGTAGAATTAGAAGCGGAACCATCCCAACACACATGAGCTAGAGGTAACATCCAAAAGAAATGCAATTGCTCGCCTATTGCTTGGATGGTGGAATTATAAGGTGGTGACAAATAAAGGTGGTGGAGTTGTAAACGATATGCCCTCAACTCAACTTGGGCATGAAGCAATTTATCAACAAGCAAATACATTATATCAAGAGGCAAATACAAGTGATACAATATATAATGCATATGGGATAAGAATCAAATAGAGGAGTTTTATATGATGCTCAAATGCATGGTGGCATGGTGATATGAGCATGATATAATTATGATACAATAAATGACATGTAGGAAGTCGCGATATATACTAGGCAAGTAGCATTGCAATTGTTAGACAATTGGGATGCTACACGCAACCCACTCGATGGTCGCACCGCTGACGACAACGAGGATAGTGACGACAAGTTCTCTGACTTTGATGAGACGGTGGAGAGGCCAACCGACCAGCAGGTGATACTGGCTGGAATCCAAGCGACGCGATATCGGGTGTAGCAGCAGGGAATCTTCCGCTGGCTGGCACGACCGTACCAAGGGCCGGTTAACCGAACCACCAGCAAGCGCTTTGGGTTCGACATCCTCAACCGCGTCTTCTATCCTCATCACATCCGGTGACAAGAACTTGATGATGCATACATCGAGTGCTAGTGCACCGCATGTGTCAACCTCGCTGACGCAGCCCTGCGTTCCTGCCACGAACGAGCTTGGGAGGAATTGGAGAAGGAAAAGGTGTTCTTCCACTCTCTGAAAGAGGAGTGGGGCCTCAATGTGCGGGCGACGTCAACGAACCATCCTAGCGAGGGTACCTCCAGGCACCACGACCCGTAGCTAGCGCTGCTAGTTGTTTGTTTGTTTGTTCAATTCCTATGTAAAAATTTGCCAAAATATTGAATGGAACTATGCGTTAATTTGATCTAGCTTGATCGTTGGGGGCGCCAGTGTGTGGAGGATTCCCCAAAGTGCCATTTGGCGCCGGCCCCTAAAGTCACTCCCGGTAATCTTGCCTACCATTTTTTGGGGTACACCTATGGAGATGCTCTTACATGAGCACATGAAAACATTTTGAGTAAAGATTTCTTAAAACCCTAAAGTCATGTATCCGGTCAAAATCAAACAAACCGTAAACTCCATACCCCTAAAATCAGCACCCTAAACCCATAGTACACAATTGTTACTTGCTCGGCCTTGTTTTTAGACTGGGTTTGCAAATGCGGCAATGGTCAACATTGAGCGTTACCTAATTCCGACTCAACAAATCTAAATAGGTGCATGTAGGCATCCACTTCGACACGTCGTGAGAGACAGAACGAGCGGTCACACCAACTCATCCTTCACCATCACCCTGAATGGGGACAGGGGCAAGGCAACAGCCGCTTGAATTTGGTGTCACCACCATGTCCTACGTCGTTGAGGAGAACGAAGGCAACAAGCAACCTGGAGTCGAGAGGGTTACAGGAATGTGCAATTGTGCCAAGACCCGGCCCTGAGCATGTGCAACCTGGGCGCCTGCACGGCCCCCGTTCGCTAGGGCCCCCATCCAGGTATGTTTCAGCGGTAATTTCACTTTAAAAAATTTATTGCAACTAAAATCTTCCCAAGAACATACCCACGTACGTAGGCCCCGCACGTACAAGCATAGGAACCGGCCGCATTCACTCGGTCGACTTGGACTCGCTTGCATAAACTTCTTTCCTCCTCGACTCGCGCCTCCATCCTCCTTGTTCTACTCTCCATCTCTGATCTCTCTCGTTCCCCAATCACCATTGAGTCAGAGGCGCCAACGATGGGGCGGAGCTGTATCATCAAGATTTCTAGTTGTTTTGATGGAATTAATGGAGATCATGAGGAAATCCCTTCTCACTTTGCAACGATCAGTACAATATGATCCCATCCTAATCTTATCCTATATATTCTTCTAAGTTTAGACTGTTCTTGTTCATCTAATTGGATTCGATTCATTCCCCAATCCCTTGATTCCAATTTTCCCAATCCCCATAGTCGGGGGCAGCCCAACGGCGGCAGCAGGGGCAGAGCGTTGGCGGAAGCTGCAGGGGTTCGGTGCTGCTGTCGTCAAATTGTCGACAAATACGCCATAGGGGGTCCTAGTGGCGTTGGAAAGATGGGGTGTGAGACGTCGGATGTTCCAGGAGCGGTGAGCATGTCATGGTATTGCCGACGAGTACGCCATGGAGGGGTCCTCACAGTGCGTGTTTAGAGACGTGGGGTAAGGCGGATGGTTGACGGGTACGAGGTAACACAGCTTACCCAGGTTCAGATCCCACGACGGTGGCGGAATCCTACTCCTGCTATAAATCACTATAAGGGCAAATACGCCGAGTTATAGGGATTGGTTTGCTGTGCGAGGTGCGTCGTAGTAGACACTAGATTGTCTAAGTTATCCTTCCTAAAGGCTCCCATAGGCCAGACATATATAGTCGTCGGGTCCTAGGTTTACAGGCAAAGTACTTGCCAGACAGGTTACAGAGTCCTATACTGCCTACAACTAGTCTAGCTTGTTTTGTACTCCAAGGCTCCGAGTACGTCGGTGACTCCTTCGTAACCTTCCTTTGTCCGGCATGGGCCTCCCTTCTGGATCCATCTAACTGGGCCGCCCAGCAGGCCATGGGACATGCTACCAACTGTGGGCCACCCGGGTTAGACGGATAAGAGACATGCTATGAGGATACCCATGTAGAATATCCCCAACAGTAGCCCCCGGCGAACTCCGAGATCTTGCGCCGTCTTGCCTCTTCACGTTGAATGCTCCGTCTAGATGGATGTCAGCAAATCTTCAAGCAATATCTTGTAGTCCTCCCAAAGAACCCTGCAAGGTTTTCTCCGTCTTCAACTTGTAAGTCGGAGAATTACTGAATCTTCCATCGTACTCTTCCGTAGCTGGATTGTATCCGTCCATGCCCGAATCTTCCGATGTGATGATTCATCTGCCGGTGACAGCTAGGGTGACATAGACGTAGGTCAGCAATGCCTCGTAACTCACACATGCAGAGAACGCAATCGTTTTTCTCGCGCGAGCAGTACGAACCGTTGGCGGCGACGGTTGGCAACGTGGCGAAATTTCCGCGCACACTTCCGCACACGTCGTCCACGCGTCAACCATTCGATCGCCTTGCACGAATCTTGATGCCAAAGGTTATAAATTGTAACAGCGGTGGAAATTTTACTTTTCACCTCATTCTCCTCTGCATCGTCTTCTTCCTCCAGCGAGCGCCTCCTCGAGCTCTCCACGCCATTGCGAAAAAACCCTAGCTTTTCAACCTTTCCCAATCACCACCGAAACCTCTCCAATGGCCAGCAGCAGTTCCACCCCCTCCATGATGGTGTTAGGCGATGCCGCGGCGAAGCCGGCGAGCACCATCATCGTGCCCCCAGAGGGCGTGGTGATCCCCAAATCCGTGGTGGCCGAAACCACCGGCGGCGACCAACTCAGCAGCGCTGGAGCTGCTGGAGGAGGAATACGACACCCACAAGGGTGATTGGCACGGTTCGGATATTGCGGACTGCGACATCAAGGAGCTAATCATCGAGGGCTACATCCCTGCGATGGAGGAGCTCGTCTGGCGGGCGGCATCGGCCGGCGAGGTCATTCCTTCTTCCCAAGCCGGAGAAAAGGTGTACCTCAAAGCCCAACTGGTAGGCGGCGTCTCCCTGCCCATCTCCAATTTCTTCCTAGCTGTCCTCAACCATTAGCGAGTACAGCCTCAGAACCTCTCCCCCAATAGCATCCTCGCGCTTAGCAACTACGCGACGCTTTGTGAGGGTTACTTAGGGATTAGGCCTAGGATAGATCTCTTCATCTACTTCTTCACCGTCAAGCGGGAAGCCGGAGCCGGCAAGGACGAGCTCAGGAACTGTGGTACTATTAGCTTTAAGATCCAGCCTGGCCGGCGCTTCCCCGACATCGTCAGCCATGAGTCCTGCAAGAACTGGCAACGGACGTACTTCTACGGCCCAGATATCCCTCTGGCTGGCCGAGAAGTAATGTACCCAGACTTCGTCGATGCAGCAGCCGCCGAAGCCTCGACATGGAGATCCCAGGCCTCCCTTCCCTCCGACATCGATGCTTCCCGCGCTATAAGGCGGATAGAGTGGTTCATAGAGACGGGTCTGACCGGATTGGACCTGGCCATGTGCTGGTTCGTCAGGCGGATCCAGCCTCTGCAGCACCGCTCGAAGTTGATGCACGAGTATACCAACGAGAGGAAGGATAGCCTCCGCATCTCCGAGGACAACTTCTCGAGCGACTCCGTCAAGCTCCGCCTCAAGGACATCGTCAAGGTGAAGGATAGGAAATGTGTCTTCACCATAACCTACGACATGTTCGTAGAGAGCGAGTGCCCAAAGGTACTTGTTTTTCTTCTGTGTATGACATATACTCCAGTTCTTCCGTCTAGCCATTAACATCTCGTCTAACACTGTGGGTTTTCACTTAACAGCTCAGCAATCTAGAGGAGGATAGCATGGCTGTCCAAATCTATGATCCAAAGATGAAGGAAATCATGGTCGTGTCTGACGATGATGTCCCGTTGGCGCGAAAGCGGAAGAGCTCCACCTTTGACGCTGCCGACGGAGGGTGGAGCCTCCAAGAAGACTACCGCCGCCCTGGAGGCGGAGAAAAGAAAGATTAATGGGATCCCCTTTGCCAAAGCACCCCCTGTTGTGTAAGCTTCTTTCTCTTCGACATTGTCCATCGCTTGTATTGTTCATGTACTTATACTTTTTGCATGTTTTAGGAAGAAAGCCACCACCAGTTTGAAGAAGACCTCCAAAACTTTGGGGGCTTCTAGAAATATCAAGGGTATGTTGCATCATGATGTGCACCACGCATCTCCCGTCATCGCCCTCTCACTCCCAGTGTCCAGCCTGCGCCAGCTCCAACAAGCTCACAAGCCAAAGATGCATCTGGCCCTTCTGCCATGGAAGTGCACTCAGGTGCCTCCGCGGAGCATGTTGTTGCCGTCGAACAAGCAACACAGGAGAGTGCTGCAACCTATATGGCTGAAGCTTCGGCTAAGGATGCCATAGGTAGCGGTAAGGCGGTGGTAGAGGGTGGTACTTCTGCCAAAGGCGGTGCCTCCGCACCCAAGACAGCCATAGAGTTTCCGAAGATAGTCTACCCGGCACTTACGCCGAGTAGCTCTGCTTTGGCTTCTGGTGCAACGCAAACATCTCCGACATGCGGTGTTGAGGAGCTTCTCTGACAAGCAGACATCTTGCAAGGAAACAGCCTTTCCTTCGGCAAGTTTCTTGCTGAGAGCGCTACAAACCTCAAGATCATCGCACTTGTAAGTTTTATTTGCCTTGTGCATTTCATATGAGTATCCCACTGTAGACCCCAAGGATTTAGACGGAAAGCCATAGGTATTTGCATCTGAATACCCTAAGAGTGACTAAGCTAGAAAACTTCTCACTGTAGCCCCCAAGCATGTAGTTTGAATGAATTATTCCGACTAGATGCTTTTAAGAGTAGCATACTTAGTGTTTGTAAATTTCAATACTGTAGCCCCCAAGCTTCTAGTTGTAACTGAATTAGTTCCTACTAGATGCTTAAAGAAAGACTAAGCATATGACTGAGTTAAAACTTTATATTGTAGCCCCAAAGCTTCTAGTTGAAAACTGAATCAGTTCCAACTAGATGCTTAAAGAGAGACCAAGTATATTGCTAAGTTAAATACTCTCACTATAGCCCCCAAGCTTCTAGGAGGATATTTATCTGGCTAGATGCTCCAATAGACTAAAAAGCGTTAAATCTTTCATTTCCACAGAATGAGAATGCTCGGAGGGGCGTGTCCAACAAGAAGTACCAGAAGATGCGCGCGGACTTGGAAGCTGAAAAGGGTAAAACTGCCTTCTTGAAGGAACAAATCATCAAGAGCAACGTCTATTTTTCCTTTCTTTTTTGTATTCCGACTTGGTCTTTGTACCAATCATTCTCCGAGTACTCACTGTGTACTGTTCTTTCTCCGACTTGCAGAAACCATTGCCAAAGCTAAGGATCTTGTTGAGCAATCCAAGCATATTGAGCAGCTGGATAGCAAAAACAAGATCGTTAAGCAGGAGAGGAAGGATATGCTGAAGATGCATGAAGATTCCATGAAAGTCCTGTAGCATTCCGCCAACGAGGAGATGAACCGCTTGAAGGAGAAAATCGTGATCCTGAAAGATCAGAAGAAAGCTGCTGATGAGAAAAATCAGCGCCATCTTGAAGCGTACAGGATCATCTGACAAGAACGGGACTCCATGGCGGAAAATCTCCAGTAGGCTGAACTTAGCATCTTCGGTAAGTGATTCTCCGCCTTGTACCTCTGTAAGCTGAATACTCTGAACTTTTTGTTTGATTGAACTCATGCTTTCTCTTGTCAGAAACTTGCAGCTCCTATTGGCTTAAACCAGTCGCCTCCTCCGCCAAAAGAATGCATGGTCCTTGCTGGCAACTTTATCAAGACCACCATCACGCAGGCCAAGGAGATTGCCAAGCATCTGCAAATCAACATCAAGGTGGTGGATTCCGTGGCAAAGTTCTCGGAGATCTTGCGCCAAGCCCTCGAGTGTATTATAAGCTGGAAAGCTTCATTTACCCGGGCTGGCACGAGGATGGCGTTGTCAATGGTGAAGGCACACTAAAAAACTGCCGACCTCGATGCGATGACCTCTGGCATCCCCGACATGGACGAAAATGGCCAAAAGATTGATCATGAGGCCATCTTGACGTCACTCGCCGGTTTTGACACCAGAGTCGTCGAGCTGGTCGACCAGAACGTCTTTGTGCCCAGGAAAACCATCGATGGCGGCAGCCAAAGCTCCTCCGAGCCCCTCAACACCGCCGACTTTGAGGAAGAGGACTCTCCTGCTGCGGATGATGCTACGTCCAAGTCACCTGCGCCAGAGGAATGAAAAACAATATGTAATATTTGTTTCCTCTGGAATTTGTGTGCGGAAAAAACAATGTGTTAACTTAAGGCGGAAAACAATGATTGTTATGTCCTGCTACTCAAGAACTGGTTCCAGCATGTATATATTTTTTGAGCAAGTGTTGGCTTATCCATTACTCTGGTTTTTATGCTTGAGTTTTTGTGAGTCGGAAGACTCGTTGTCGGAACCATGCGCTCAGGCGATGATGCCCAATGGCACCGTCAATAACCTAAGCACAAAATCGCCGACAATAAGTGCCAAAAGTCACTACTCCATAATCCACATAAAAACGACAGAGAACGTGTAGACCAGAAAACTTAAGCTAACACCCATAGGCGGAATTTTCACAAGTGCAATCGCAAAGCTTGTGCATAAAGGTTTTATACGATCCAAAAATAAACACTAAAGGAGGTAAAAGACTTAGAAATATGAGTGAACCAGAGAGATTTATTTCATTGATCATATAAGAGGTACACAATAGATAAAAAATGCTAAGTATAGAAAGGACGTAGTTGTGCTATGTTCCATGGCCGATCAAGTTCCGGGTAGTCATCATCCGGGTCACGTCGCTTACGCTAATGATCCTCGTTGGGTCTATCCTTCAGTTCACGATTGTCAACGAGGTAGTAAGACCCATTGAGTAGCACCTTGCTTATGATGAACGGTCCATCCCATGGCGGGGATAATTTGTGTGACTTCTTCTGCTTAAATCGGAGCACCAAATCCCCCTCTTTAAACGAGCGATGTCGGGCATGGTGACTATGGTATCTGCGTAGCTTCTGCTGGTAGATGGCAGATCTTTGGCATGCCAATACGCGGTCCTCCTCGAGAAGGTCCACATCTAGGCGTCTAGATTCTTCAGCGTCATCTTCATCGTAGGCGGCAACTCTTGGTGCATCATGAAGGATGTCGGAAGGCAGGATGGCTTCTGCTCCATATACCATGAAGTAAGGGGTGTAGCCGGTGGATCTGTTGGGTGTAGTTCGTAAACTCCACAGCACAGATGGAAATTCTTCCGCCCAGGCTCTAGCTGCTCTATGCAGCGGTGCCTCCAGACGTGGCTTGATTCCCTGCAGAATTAATCCATTGTCTCGCTCAACCTGGCCATTGGATTGTGGGTGTGCCACAGATGCAAGGTCAAGTCGGATGCCCTTCTCCCAACAATAAGCTTCCACTTCTCCGAGTGACAAGTTGCTGCCGTTGTCGGTGATTATGCTATGTGGGAGACCAAATCTCACCACTAGATCCCGGACAAACCTAAGGGCAGTTGCCCCATCGAGCTTTCTAATAGGTTTAGCTTCTATCCATTTGGTGAATTTATCAACTGCTACTAGGAGATGCGTAAACCCACATGGTGCCGTCTGTAACGGACCCACCATGTCTAGCCCCCATACTACAAACGGCCAAGTTATTGGTATTGTTCGCAATTTTTCAGCTGGAACATGTGGTTGTCGGGCATAATACTGGCATCCCATGCATGTCTCAACTAGCTTATCGGCGTCCGACTTCGCGGTTAGCCAGTAGAATCCTTGCCGAAAAGCTTTAGCAACCAACAATCGGGGAGCGGCATGATGCCCGCAATCTCCAAGATGGATTTCACGGAGGATTTCAATACCTTCTTGATGGGAAACACACTTAAGGTATACACCAGTAGTGCTTCTTTTGTAGAGTTGTCCATTGATTATGGTATATCCCTTTGCTCGACGTACTATTTGTCGTTCTTCGACTTTGTCGTCGAGCAAAGTTTAGTGTTCTAGATACTCCATGAACGGTTTTGTCCAAGCCGGAGGGACCTTTGTCACCATGTGAACAAAAGAGTCAGCTCTGTCCGGGTTGTTGATGTCTGCTCCCTTCACGAATGGTGTCCGTAGATGCTCCAAGAAAACACCAGGCGTAATTTTTTTGTGCCCTGATCCAAGTTTAGGCAGTAGGTAAGCCGCTTCGTTTTGCTCCCTGGGTACATACTTGACTTTGTAGCCCAAGAAGCTCTTGGCTATTTTGTCCACTTCGTCTCGATATGCCGCCATCATAGGGTTCCGCGCGTTCCAGGTGCCAGCCACCTGCTGGGCAACCAAGTCGGAATCTCCACAACAAACTATGTGCTTGATGCCAATATCCTTGGCTACTCGTAGTCCGTGAATGAGTGCTTTTCATACTCTGCCATGTTATTCGTAGCCTCTAAGTGGATCTGCAGAACGTAGTGTAGCCTTTCCCCGATTGGTGACTGTAGCAGTACACCAGCCCCCGAGCCATTGAGTAGCTTTGATCCATCAAAGTGCATTACCCAGTATTCTGGCTCTGGTATAGGGGTAGCATCAGGCATCTCCGTCCAGTATGCGTTGAAATCCGCCAAGGCTTGTGACTTGATAGCGTCGCGTCTCTTGTAAGTGATCTCGAAGGTGGCAAGTTCAATGCCCCACTTCGCGACCCTTCCTATAGCGTCGCTGTTGTTGATGATGTCGGACAGTGGATCTTTGCTCACAACTGTGATGGGATGCTCCTGGAAATAGTGTCTCAACTTCCGAGAAGCAAGGAATACTCCATAAGCTATTTTTTGGTAGTGCGGGTAATGCTGCTTGGACTCCGTCAAGACCTCGCTTACATAGTAAACTGGTCGTTGAACTCCGTACTCATGCCCTAGTTCCTTCCGCTCTACCACGACGACGATGTTGATTACCCGGTTGGTGGCCGCCATGTAAATTAACATGGGCTCTCTAGGCTCGAGCGCTTCAATGATAGGCGCTGAGGAAAGAACCTCCTTGAGATGCTTCAATGCTGCATCTGCTTCGTTCGTCCATGTGAATTTGTTCGCCTTCTTCAGCAACTTTCAGCGGCAGAGCCTTCTCTCCAAGTTGGCTGACGAACCGACTAACTGCTGGAATGCAACCTATTAGCCATTGTATGTCCTTTAGGCATGTCAGACGGTTTATGTTTAATATGGCCTTGATTTTCTCCGGGTTGACCTCGATTCCTCGCTGGGAAACGATAAAGCCCAACAATTTGCCGGCTGGAACCCCGAAGACGCACTTCTTAGGGTTAAGCATCATGTTGTATTTCCGGAGATTATCAAAGGTTTCTTTTAAGTCGGAGATTAAGTCGTTTGACTTTTTAGACATCATCACTATATCGTCCACATAGGCGTGAACGTTCCGACCAATTTGGTCGTGCAGGCAACGTTGCATTGTCCGCTGGTACGTAGCACCTGCATTTTTCAGCCCAAAGGGCATTGTGACATAGCAAAATGTGTCGTAAGGTGTAGTGAACAAAGTGGCCAACTGGTCCGACTTCCTTATTTTGATCTAGTGGTGTCCTGAGTATGCATCAAGAAAACACAAAAGCTCCAAGCCAACCGTCGAGTCAATGACTTGGTCAATGTGAGGCAAAGCAAACGGATCTTTGGGACATGCTTTGTTCAAGCCGGTGTAATCAACGCACATTCTTAATTCTTTGGTTCCCTTTTTAGGTACAAGTACAGGATTGGCCACCCATTGGGTGTGAAGGACTTCTCGGATAAAACTAGCCTTAAGTAACCTAGCTATCTCTTTGCCTATGGCGCGTCTCTTCTCATCTCCAAAGCGTCATAGAGGTTGCTTCACTGGTTTACATTTTGGATAAATGTTAAAGCTGTGCTCGGCAAGTTCCCTAGGTACACCTTTCATGTCGGCAGGTTTCCAGGCAAAGATGTCCCTATTCTCACGGAGGAACTCGATGAGCGCGCTTTCCTATTTGGGATCCAGGTTCGTCCCAATGGCGGTGGTCTTGGAGGCATCGCCTACCACAAGTTCCACCGGCTTGGTTTCGATGGCAGCCTTGAATGCTAGGGCGGAGTCATAAATCTGTTTCTTTGACACAGGCATCTCTGAGGCATCGACCTTGCTCTAGATCTCCTTGAATTCTTCGCTGTAGAGGATAGCTTCTGCATAGGCTGCTTCTCCAATCTCGCAGTTTCGTGCCTTGGTAAAGCTTCCGGATACGGTGATGACATCGTTTGGTCTGGGTATCTTGAGTTTGTTGTAGATGAAGCATGGCTTGGCCATGAAGGTGTGGAATATGTCACTGCCGAATATGACATGGTACACGCTCTTGAAGGGGACCACCTCAAAGGTCATGCGTTCTTGGCGGTAATTATTAACATCACCAAAAGCGACCTGAAGTGTGATGCACCCAAGGGACCGAGACTCCCGACCAGGAACTACGTTGTGGAAGATGGTGTTGGTCCGCCTTAGGTTTGCCTCCGTCAATTTCATCTTTTGCAGTGTATCCAGGTACATGATGTTGATGCTGCTTCCACTATCCACCATACATTTGGTGAACTCATTGCCGTCAATCAAGGGGTTGATTACCATGGCGTATTCGTTCTCTGTAGGGATGAGGTCTGGGTGATCCTTCCTGTCCCAAGTAATTGGAATCTCCGACTAGCACAGGAACTGGGGAACTGGGGGTAGAGTGGCCATCAGTATCCTCATGGAGGTCTTCTGTTGTCAGACGGTGGGGGTGCCAAGGAAAGTGTAGGAAACTGCCGCCGCCTTCTCGAAGGGGTTCTTGCCCTTGACGTCGCTCTTGGCGGCGTGTTTGGGGTCAACGTCCTCCTCCATGTCACTTGAATCCTTGGACTCCTCCTCCTTCTTTTTCCCCTTGCCCTTGCCTCGCGGTCTGTTCTTCCGATTTCGCTTGTAGCCAAACTCCAGGTCCTCCTTGAGATTGTTGACGAACTTGCAATGGCGATTGGTGTGCGTGGCTTTGCCGTTGGCGTCGAGGTGTACGAGGCACGGCATATTGCGGTACTCCTCGTAGGTCTGGGGAACACGGAGCGCTGCCGAGGTAGTTTCACTTCCTCGCTGCTACGCACGACCAGCCACCCGTCCTTGGCCACGCTGTCCACCATCACCTCGTCTTGCAAAAGTCATGGCGACCATGTCGGAGGCTTGCTTTTCTTCTGGCCGGTTCTTCCGCTTTGTGTTGCTATTCCTCTTAGATTGGGTTGGAATTTCTATTGCCGGCAACGATCCGCGAGCGTCGTCGTCGGCAGCCACGAACTCACTAGCCAGCTGGATCATCTGATTGAGGTCGAGATGATGGTTGTCCTGCAGGTGCTTCAACGTATGTTGGAGCAACGTACCTCTTTCCAACCCGTCGATGAAGGTGGACATGGAGGTCTAGGAGTGCACACCTGTGCAGGAATTCTTCATGTCCAGCCAGCAGGAGAGGTAGGCGCGAGATGACTCGTCTTTCTCCTGCACGCATCGCTGTAAGTCGCCAACAGTACAGGGACGCTTGTACGTACCCTCGAAATTCTTGGTGAACGCTTCTTGCATGTCCAACCAATTGCATATAGATTTCTCCGGCAAGTCATTGATTCATTATCTGGCTGTGCCCGCCAGCATCAATGGGAGGTACTTGACGGTGACGTTGGGGTTTCCCCCAGCGATCTCCACTGCGTTGCCGTAGTCCTGCAACCATGTAGCTGGCTTGGTGGTGCCGTCATAGGGCTTGATGGTCTTGTCAATCCGGAAGCCCTTGGGGTAAGTTGTGGTCCATATCACAGGTCCAAAGCAGCATGGTACCAGGTATGCTCCATCCTGGGACTCATGGATCTTGTCCAAACGTGATATTGCGTCGTATGGCTCCGGGCTTCTTTTCTTCTTTTTGCCATCAGGGGATGGGTTGCGTGAACGACGCGGGCCTCCTCTGCCATGGTGGCTGCTAGGTGGCGACGGAGGCAGAGGTGGCGGTGGGTTAGCTTTCTTGCTATTACCCTCCTGCAATGCCTCACGCTTTGTCGCGGTTGTTTGTCGGGCGTGGAGGGTCATGGCGTGACCTGCTCTTGTGTCCTTGGTTGCGCTCTCCGTCATGACGGGTCTGCTCCACGTTATCATGGATGACGATGTCGATCTGCCTTGGCGGCGGCATATCTGTATGACGGTGAGCCTTGGTTTCTTCGCGATGTCGGGGGAGTGGGGCGGCGGCGATGGGCGATAAGGTTGGGCCTTACCTCTGTGGTCGGAGGATATGGGGATAGCGTCCTTCCTGTTGCGCGCATCCCTCCGTCTTTGTTCTGAAGAACCCGTCTGGGACCCGACATCCTGAGGAGATATCCCTTGGCGGCTTATGGTGGCTAGACTAGCAGAACGCTGGGTCGGACTCAAGCCTCTGGGAGGTGGCCTTTTCCTACTGTTTTACCGCCTTGGCCACAAGGTCATAGACCTGCTCCACTACTTCGGGTTATCTATCCTTCTCCAGAAGGGTCTTGGCGACGGCGAGGTTAAGGAGAGGAGTGTGCATCACCTGCCTGCCTTCACTATCAATGTATGGTTTGGCCTGTGCCGGCTTCGAGGGAGCCCATCCTAGGTTTCGTCGTACACCAGGATCGTTGATAACATGAGACGGGGCTTTCTTAGCCTTCTGCTACTAGATCAGAGTCTTGTATTCGTCCTCCATGGCTCTTGCTTTCTCTATTGACTTCTGCGCGTTGGCCAGATCTCGATCTAGCTTTGCGCCTTGCTCCACGATGGCCTGTGCTTCCTCGAGTAACTGCTGTCGCTTCTCATCAAGCTAGGTTACATTCTGGATATGAGCTACGGTCAAGGCTCGACGAGGAGATTGTCGTACATCACTCTATCAGCTGGAGTAACTTGGGCAGCAGCAGACATGGATGCCGGAGGTGGCGGGTTTGCGGTGTTGTTGTTGCTCGGGACGGTGCCGAGTTCCTGCGGATGTTGCCCTGGGTTATGCGGAGGGCGCATGACCTTTGAATGATCCTTGTTGGCAGCAACAGGTGGTCCCTTCCCCTTATCCAGCGATGTAGGCGGAACTCGTCCGGGTTGGTCTTCTTCCATCATAGCCCCAATGGCGACAAACACCTCTCGGGATGTGATGGCCTTGTTAACTTTCTCGTCGCGCTGATAATCCTCATCCATCTCCTGCATAGCTGAATCTAGCTCGTCAGGGCTGAGGTCTATCTCCTCCGAATAAGCGCTGATGTTGGCGTAGAGAGTGTCGAGCACAGAGTCGGAGGGTGGTGGGGCTTCATCAATAATGGGTGATGGCGGGGCGGCGACATTGATGATGACTGGAGGTGGTGGTGCTGGTGCAGCGACGACCACTGGAGGAGGTGGTGGTTGCTGAGGCGAGGGTGCACCGCCAATGAGCCCGGGCGCTGCATGGGGTGCCACCTCGGCCTCTACGTAGCTATTGACGGTGTTCACCATGCTCTTGAAGGTGAGGCGTCCCGTGGCCTGCTGCCGCCTTAGCGAATGCCGGAGAAGTGTACCCTGGTCTAGTCCTTCCACAAAGTGATACATAGCATCATCATTGGGGTAGTGCGCCAGATTGTCCCGTATACGGAGCCACCTGGCAAGGTAATCATGGGGGTTTTCGCCCTCTCTCTGAACACAACGCGCCAGGTCGAAGATGGTTACCACTCCGACGAACTTGGATCTCTGCTGTCCAGACGCACGGACAAAGCCGGCGGACTTGCAGCGATCTTCCACCGTTATATCCTACACAGGGGCGGTTTGGGTGGGCCCTGAATTTTTCCGATCTTTGCTGGCAAACTCCGAGGAGAGATCCGACATCGATCCTTCCGCGAACGTGTCCTCCCATAGGCGGTCCATGCGGGTCTTGATGCTCCTCCGAATCCTCGGGAACTAGTGCCCGAGTCGGTTTCGCCGATGAAGAGGTGGATGTCTCTGATAGGAATGATCGAGCACCGCGTAGGGTTCACCTTCGCCGGGATCCAAAACTCGTCGGTAGGGATGATTGGAACATTGCCGGAGAAGAGAACACAACCGATGGCTACGGTTTCGCCGATTCCCGCAAAGATCTTAGCCCTTGCCCGCTGAAGAGCCTGAAGCGCCTCTTGCCCCACGGTGGGCGCCAACTGTCGTGGTATTGCCGACGAGTACGCCATGGAGGGGTCCTCAAAGTGCGTGTTTACAGACGTGGGGGAAGGCGCACGGTTGACGGGTATGAGGTAACACAGCTTACCCAGGTTCATATCCCACGACGGTGGCGGAATCCTACTCCTGCTATAAATCACTATAAGGGCAAATACGCCGAATTACAGGGATTGCTTCACTGTGCAAGGTGTGTTGTAGTCGACACTAGATTGACTGAGATTGTCTAAGTTATCCTACCCTAAAGGCTCCCATAGGCCCGACTTATATAGTCGCCAGGTCCTAGGGTTACAAGCAAAATCCTTGCCGGACAGGTTACATAGTCCTACACTGCCTACAACTAGTCTAGCGTGTCTTGTACTCCAAGGCTCCAAGTACGTCGGTGACTCCTTCGTAACCTTCCTTTGTCCGGCATGGGCCTCCCTTCTGGATCCATCTAACTAGGCCGCCCAGCAGGCCATGGGCCATGCTACCAACTATGGGCCACCCGGGTTAGCCGGATAAGAGACATGCTATAAGGATACCCATATAGCATATCCCCAACAGAGCACAAGTTTACCCAGGTTCAGATCCGACTGTGGTGATCGGATCCTACTCCTGCTAGCAACCCAGTAATATATCAGCGAAGTCGGATGTTACAGCGGATTACAAGAGAGGTTCCCCTTTGTGAGTTGTGATTGTGGTAGTAAGATTGGTTGTGCCCTAAAGGCTCCCATAGGGCTGGTTTATATAGATACCAGGGCCTAGGGTTACAGGAGAGACCTATCCGGCTACATTACGGAGTCGGTAACTAGATACAACTTGGACTATAAGTAATACTACAGGCCTAATTCGGTAACTCTTCTAGGCCTTGTTGTAGCCGAAATTGGCTCATCCTATTTCTCTGACTAGGCCGCCCCTGAAGCAAAGCTCTAAGCCGTTAGTGGGCTACCCTGGTCAGCGAGTCCTATGGGTATAATCGGAAAGTATATCCCCAACAGTAGCCCCCGAAAGTCTCCAAGATCCGAAGTCGGATAAATCGTCTAGCTTGATGGTTTCTTTGTCTTGAGAATCTTGAAGGGTTCCCGAAAACTTCATTTAGTAATGTAGGATTCCGAGTCAGTTAAGTCGGATATCTTTTGTTCTGACTTTAATCTTTTCCTTGCTCAGTTTGAAACGTGAGCCAAATTTTACAGCAGCGTGCGGGCTGACAACTTTTTAGACCAGGTCTTGTCACTGACAATAGTCCCATCGACACGACCATTGGTGGGTCCGCTCCCTACGGAACAGAGCACCATTTTAATTCTCACGCGAGAATCAAGGGGTGGAGGAGTCGCGAGGAAGTTACCCACCTCTCTCCTATACGCGTGGTGTAAATCATGCGACCAACGCACGAATCTTGACGTAGAGGCAAATAAAAGAGAGGAGAAAACCCTTCTCTCAGATTTATCTCTCGACTGCTTCATTCATTGTCTCCTCGTACTCCTCGAGTACTCTGCAGCCATTCCCATCTACAAACCTCAAGAAAAAATCTCTCTCCCCCACCAATCTTTCTTCTCCAAGAGCGATGGCATCCGCATCTGGCTCAGGAGCGGCGGCGGGTACGTCGGCGATAGATGAGAAGAAGATGCAGGGACTCTGGTTCCCCAACGTCATGGATGATGCTGAACTCCAGGTCATGGAGGATGAGGGATTCATCATCGCTGGCAGGTGGTGGAGCGCCTCAGGGCACGCCGTTCCCACCCCGCGCGACGGCAAGCGGGTGCTGTTCGGCACGCACATCAACCGCGGCCTCAGCCTTCCACCATCGGACTTCTTCATCGAGGTCCTCAAATATTACTGTGTGCAGCTCCATAACCTCCCTCCCAACTCTCTGCTTGAGCTTAGCACTCATGCAGCTCTGTGCGAGGGGTTTCTTGGCATTAGGCCAAGTGTCACCCTTTTCCGGTACTACTACGGTACCCGAAAGAACTCCATTAGTGCCGGTGTAACTTATACCACCAGCACTCTTAGCTTAGTCCTTAGGAGAAACTGATTTTATCCTAATATTAACGCTAGAGAATCCATCAAACGCTAGGCCAGAACCTTCTTTTATCATAATGATATTTCGGCTCCTAGAAAGGAAGAAGGTCTTTCGGCATTCGCCGATGGTGTCTCTTCCCAACAAAAGTCATGGGACATGGAGGCATCAGAGTTGTCAGATATCTTGATCCTCGCCAAAAGGCGAATTGAGTTCTGATGAAGCACATGGGGCTCCGTGGATCCGACTTGATCCACTGCTGGCTGGAGCGCCGGATTCAGCCTCTACGACACCATGGAGACCGCCTCATGTACCAAATCACCGGTGACAAGAAGGACAAGATGCGGGTCAGCCTAAACCGGATTTTGGCGAAGGACTACAAGACCCTTATGTAGTATTTGATCAAGGAAAGAGTGGAATGAAAAGTTCCGGATGTTTCCATGAAGAAGTCCACGTCCAACCGTCCTCTAACTCCGATAAATATTTCGACTCTGCTTTCGCGTTTTTTCGGTCTTTTATGTTCTTTCTCCGAATCTATTTTTATTGATGCTTTTTTGACTTTGTCAGCTCGAGAAACTCCCCGAGTCTGAGCTAGATCCACTAGAGGGTTATGTCTCAGACGATCCGGAGGCGACAGAAGATGATGAGGTGCAAGAAGTTTCCGCCTCCGCCTCCAAGAAGCGCAAGGCGAAAGAAGTTATCACTGCTGGTAGCCAAGTGCTGCCAGTAGTTAAAAGGTAAGCACCCTGTCTCTTTGTTTTCAGTACCTTGTACCTTTCTTTCTTTCCAAAGCATACCTAACATTTGGATTTTCATGATTCAGATCTAAAGTTGTTTTGAAGAGTAAGACCAAGCCAGACAGCAAACCAGGCAAGCTTCCGTTGCGTTAGCAGAAGCTTGTTATCTCCCCTGCCATGCCGCCATCGACTACCTCTAGTACTCCATAAGCACCAGAGTCTTCCGCCTCTCATGTTGCTGGAAACATCTCGAAAGCCTTGGTCACCTTTGGTGGCCAAGCAACTAACAAGGGTTAACCCGTTAAGGGTAATGATCCCATGGTAATGTCTACAGGAGCATTGCATAAAGTGGTCGGCTCTGCTGTCTCTGGCCTGAAGAGGGAGAAAAAGGAAGAGATCCTCAGGCTGGCTCAGTCCAGTGATACGTCGGTGTCGTCGTTATGGGAACGGCAGAGCCTAAGAAGGCTAGAAAGAGGTGTGGTAGCAAGCAGGAAAGCGTGCAACGGCGTCCGCAGGCGGGATTGGATACAAGCAACCGTCGAGGACACAAGAAGTACCCCGGTTCGGAGCCCTCGGATTGAGGTAAAGCTCCTACTCCTGTCGATCTGACTATAGGGATGCACACAGGGAACTACAAGGCTCCTCGAGCTGCATCTGATCTGGCTAGTGAGTGAGTAGAGTCCAACCCTTGCTAAGTTGCTCTTGCCGCCCCTTATATGGGCCAAGGCGGCGTGGGCAACGACCTAGCCGACTGGCGGGTCCCACAGGCAGGCCCCAGCCAGCTAGGTCATATACAGTGGCCGGCATGGGGAGCGTGTACCCACAGTCAAGCCCATGCTGCCACGCCATCTAAAGTGGTCGCCATGCGGGTAGTTACGCACAGTGCCACCTACTGTCTACTGTTGCAACCGTCATTGGTAAAGTCGTTGGTATGGGCCGTGTGGCTGAGTTCCCTTTCTGTCTTGTCCGCCGTCCTGGGCGTACTGCGCATTATGCCCTACGTCATCTGGTGCCTTGCCTATCTTGAGTGGCCGGCTAGGGTGATCTAGCCGGCTAGCCTTCCTGGGCTGGATGGTCGGATCCATCCGGCTACTCTTCTGTCCTTGCTTGTTTCATCCGGCTGGTTCTTCCGCTGGTTGGCTCTTGATTTGTCTTGCTCCGGCCGGCTGTCTTGATCCAGCTGGCTAGCAGTCTTGCCGATAGTTCTTGTCCGGCTGGCTGGTTTGCTAGTCGGGTCTTGGTTTGTTCTTCCTTCTGATCTGTCCTGGGGTTTTTGCGTCCGGTAACCCTAAGCCGGCTGACGTGTTGGTGCTCTGCATCTTGTCCGGTTACCCTACCTGGGGGTGATCCCCCCATCACTAGACCCCGAGCGCGCGTAGAGTCCGCCCTTAGGCGAAATGTGCACGGGCTTAAAAATCTAGGATTTTGAAACTTTTCCCAGTTGAGCTGCCCGACTGTGTCATCACTGACATCAGCCACGCATGATGATGGTCGTGGGAGGACGTGCGTCGTGGGGTCGCATCGGTTGTCTCCTCGAGAACTGGTGCCGGTGCCTCGCCTCCCGCGCTGGGACCTTCTGTGCGTGATGCGTGGCCGCAAAGGATCCTAGGACCGTTGGAGCCGAGGGAGGCCGCCACGTGGCAGGCCGGCGGTTTGCCTCCCCGGCCACTTTAAGTAGAGGTCGAGGCGCTGCGCTGCCCCCAACTGGTCACTTGCCCCGTCGTTCTCTCCTTCGACGCCGTAGCTCTCATCTCCTTCTACCTTCGCTCGTCTTCTGCGCCGCCGACGAGCCTGCGCTGCCCACTCCTCCAGCACCGCTTAGCCTTTTCCTCGCCAGAGCGACGGGCAACCGTCACTCCTCCGCTGCTCTGCCTTTTTCTTCCCCTCCTTCTTCCTCGTCTCCGCCGCACTCCGCTGCTAACGCCATGGCAGAGAGCAGGGGAGCCTGGTGCGGTTCCTACGTTACTGAGGCGCAGGAGGAGAAGTATCGGCGGTTGCGCCTCCTGCCGACCGCCAGCGAGGTCGGGGTCCGTCTGGTCCCAGCCGATGAGATCTCGCCGGCTCCGCAAGCCGGCGAGCGGGCCATTTTCCTTGCGCACCTAGCGCGCGGCCTTGCCTTTCCGGACAGCGCCTTCTTCTTGTCTTTCCTTGCCCACTTTGACCTCCGCCTCCACCATCTCGGGCCAAATGCAATCGGCACTTTGGCCCATTTTGTTGCCTTCTGCGAGTGCTACCTCGGGATCCAGCCGGATCTCGGGCTGTTCTGCCGGCTGTTCCTGATCTGTCCTCAGGTCGGTTTGCCAAGAGTCTGCTCGTGACCTGCGGCGGCGCCTCAATCTATAGCCAGTCTCAGACCGGCTACCCCAAGTTCAAACTGCATGACACAGTCAAACTGTGGCAGCAGACGTACTTCTATGTACGGAACTTGGGGTCGGATGGCCGGCTGAACCTCCCGGCCTTCTAGGACATCGAGTCTAGCCAAGCGCACTGGGAGGAGAAGCTCTTCGGCCCCAAGGTGGAATCGGACGCGCTTCTCCAGCAGATGCGGATGATGGTGACGGCTGGTCTAACCGGCGTTGACGTTACACTGAGCTGGGCCAGCCGGCTGATGATGCCCCTGCAGCAGTGAGCACATAAAATGTGCTACTACTCGGGGCGCCTCGACCCGACCCGGCTCTCTTGGCGCGACCCCTCCTTCGCCAATTTGTAGGAGTGGATTTGGATGATTACAAAGGATAAGATCGCTTCCGACTGGAAGTTCGGTCTGGTTCCTTACACACGCGAGAATCACGCGCCCTAGGTAAGTGCACTTCTTCCTTTCTTGCTTTTCTTTTCGTTCTTGTGTTGTCCGGCTGGACTGACTTATCCGGTTTTGACTTGCCTTCTTCCAGGCAGATTTTTCCCTGCATCATCCGGGAGGAAGGCGTCGCGCCCCTCCAGGTCTTCATAGCCGACCTCCCCGAGCCACGCCCGCTCCGGACCAGTGGCGAGGGCTCCGACGGCGAGGAAGGCTTCTTCCCCAACCGGGGCGATGAGGAGGTGGAGGACCCCCACGGCCCCGATCCGCAGGAGAGCGATGGTGCCGCCACGCCCGAGGCTATGAGGACGCATGCCGGCGAGGGCACCTCCAGCAGCAACGCCGCTCCTGAGGAGCCGGCTGCTAAGCGCACCCGGGCGGCGGGAGTCCCTCCGCGCCCTGGTCGGACCGCGGGCATACGGAAAAGATCCACGCCCATGGTGCAAGGGTAAGTCCTCCCGCTTTTTTCCTTCTCGTTCATTTGTTTCTTCACATCCTCCCTTGTCCTTGCTTTGATCTTGCTTCTGTCCTGACCTTGCTCTTTCTTCTGTGTAGCGTCGTTCTTTCCTTCGCCACGAGCCCGACTCGCAGCGTGCCTTCCGCTTCACCGCCCCGCGACCTTCCTCCTCTGTCGGTTGCCCCCTTAGTGGCTACCCCGCCTCCTTCGACCGAGACCGTGCCCCCACCAGAGCCGGTGGCCACGGTCCAGCCGACTGCTGCCGTGCCCGAGCGCACGGTGAGCTAGCCGGATGCGGCTTCTGGCCCGAGTGGGGGCTGATCAGCCGGCGCGGGGAGCTCGGGCGCTGGTAGTGACATGGTCATCATCGAGGACATGGACTCTGACGACGAGGCAACCACGCAGTGGCAGGCGGCCATCCGTGACGCCCCGGCTACTCTAGTCGGCCTGCTGGGGCCTGTGCCAGTGGAGGTGGGAGCTTCGTTGCAAACCCTTGAGGTCAACCTCGAGGTCGGGCTGGCGGAGGTGAAGTAGCTCCGGGCCACGCTAGCCAGCGCCAACGAGGAGTCCGCCAAGCAGCTGGCAGCGGCACGCGGGACCGCACGAAGTAAGTTTTCCTAAGTCTTTCTCTCCTGCGCTTATTTCCTTTTTGTTTTGCTTCCGGCTTTCTCACTTGTGTTCCTTTCCTTCTACTACAGCCGTCATGGTTTACGCACAGGACAAAATTGACCGGCTGAAGCGCTCCAACACGCGCCTTAGCCGGGATAATGCCGCCCTCCGGCTCCAAAACAAGGAATGGCACAGCAAGTTGAATCAGCTGGAGGCCACCCTTAAGTAGCAGGAGGAGACTCTTGCCAGCCGGGCCAGCGCCTTCGACCTCCTAGACAAGGAGGCCACCCGGCTGAAGGAGCACTCGGAGATGCTCGAGAACAAGTTGATGGACATCGGCCTTCTGGCGAAAGGTGAGTTCTTCTGCTGGTGTCGTATGTTTTGTCCGACTGCCTTTTTTGGGTCGCCTTTTTGACTTGCCCTTCTGATCACAAGGCTTCTACCCCCAAGTAGATGCCCTTGCCTACGACCGGGTGCAACATGTTTGCACCGGGTGAGAAGGCGACCGTCAAGGACTTGGTGGGCCAGCTTGGTGAAGATGCCGCCAACCTGCGCAAGGTAGCGGCCGGCATCCACGACCTGGTCTTCCCAGGGGAGCTCCTGCCGGAGACCATGGGGGCCCTAGCGATCAAGCTGGGTGGCACGCCAAATGCGATCAACCAGCTACGCGATCTGGCCGCCCGCGTCGGCTCCGAGATGGCGCTGGCCTTGATGCTCTCATGGTACAAGGACGCCTGCCTCAACAAGCTGGTGGACAGCTTCCGAGCCGGCGTGGACCTTGAAGTCGTGCGCCGGGCCTACCCGGACCTCCGCTCCGCTGCTATCACGATTGCCGGCTACGCCGACATCGATGAGGTGCTCACGGACGGTGAAGGGAGTAGGGGTACTGACGGCGCGGGAGCAGACAGCACGGAGGCGTCTTCCCAGGCTGGTGGAACCAGCGCGGCTCCTCCCCACGGCAAGGGTCCGGCCGTTTGAAGATGAAGACCCCGGGATGCCTAGTAATGTTGTAAAGAACTTTTGCTTTCGGTACTTTGCGCTTGTGGACAACTGGATATGCAGAGGCTTCGCCCTCCGTCGTTTAATTAATCTGTCTGCTTGAGTTGCCCTTCGCGCACCCATTATCCTTATGCCATGTTTGACTGGTTCTTCCGGCCGGTTCTCTCCAGCCGGCGATATCTTGCATTTGCCTTATACTTTCGCAGACCTTTACTTGCGCTCTGTCTTTTCTCCCTCTTGCCTTTCCGGCTGGCGCTTGCGTGGCCGGACCGGGGAAGCTACACCACAATCCGGATGTGCGCACTCTACCACTCTCTTGGGCCTTTTTTCTCTATTACTTTCCTTATCTCACTTCTGTCTTTCTCTTCTTTTTCTTTCCTCTTTCTGGCTGGTTCTGTCTGATGCGTCCGACTATCTGTGCTTAGTCGGCTTGGGCAAGTGGTGCCTTTGCATCTTTTCTGTCTCTGTCCTTCCTGCTTGTCCAGCTGACGCACCCTTCAGCCGGACACTCCATGCTTTTAGTGGGGGGCGCTCCAGCGCACCCACTAGGTGTAGTCCCCGAGATTCAGAGTGGCTACCGCAGATAGGTACTTCGAATCTTCACTGTTTTTGATTTTCGACTCGGTGCGATTTGTGCAAAAAAGAAACATACATAAAATGACTCCTTGTCAATATGTTGCCTTGTTAAATGTCTTTCTATTACCCGACTAGAGTTTTTCTTTTTCCGAAAACTAGCTCGTGCTCTTCTGGACACTTAGTCACTTTTTCGTGTGGGGTGCTGTTTATGCTGCACCTTGCCGGACAGCCGGGTTGCGGTCTGGAGCCAGAACCGAAGGGAGCTGACAACACACTGCGCACGGTACTAGGGGCTTCACAGCCGAAAAAGGACCAACTAGACACATGGCCGGAGATGCCCTATCTGACGCATATTTCACCGTTTTTCGTGTGGGATGCCCTCGGGCTTTTGCTCTTGCTAGCCGGACAGCCGGGTTGTGGTCTATAGCTGAGACGAAGAGTGGGCCTCTGGCATCATTGCACACTACTCAGTCGGTTTGCACAATTGGCAGGGCGGGCCAACCGGCGGCCCCCGGGTAGGGGTCGACGGAAGCCGGAAAAATAATTCCAAAAATTTAATCGGATAAGAATGACAATGTGACTATCCGGCAAGGAGCCCCCGAGCATCATCCGGGGTTCCATATCTTTCATTCATTCAGGGATCCGGATACATACACTGTTTTTTGCGACTAGGTGTAAAATGGTCGGAGAAGGTCCGTGTTCCATGGCCGCTCGGTCTCCTCGTCCGACTTGTCCATCTTGTTCTTGCGTGGATGCTGCACGTCGATGAGGTAGTAGGAGTTGTTGTGCAACGCCTTGCTGATGATGAAGGGGCCCTCCCACGGAGGGGATAGCTTGTGCATGCCCTTCGTATCTTGTATCAGCCGGAGCACCAGGTCGCCCTCCCGGAATGCGACTGGAGTGATACCGGTGCAGCCCTTGCTGGTAGATAGCCGACCTAGACAAAGCCATCTCGCTAGCCTCCTCGAGGAGGTCCACGTTGTCCTCTATTGCTTCCTGGTTCTCCTTCTCCATGTAAAGGAGCTTGCGGGGTGAGTCGAACTCGATGTCCGACGCGAGGATTGCCTCCGAGCCGCAGGTGAGGAAGAACAGGGTGAAGCCGGTTGATCTGTTCGGGGTGGTGCGGAGGCTCCACAGCACAGCCGGCAGCTCCTCAATCCAGCAGCCGGGTGACCGTTCTAGTGGCTCGATCAGCCGGGGCTTGATTCCGGCTAGCACCAAGCCGTTGTCTCTTTCCACCTGCCCGTTGGACTGTGGGTGCGTGATGGATGCGAGGTCCAGTCGGATCCCTTTGTTGTGGCAGAACTGGGCAAAGGCTCCCTTGGCGAAGTTCGTGCCGTTATCGGTGATGATGCTATGGGGTAGCCAAACCGGATGATGATTTCACGGAAGAAGGCGATGACCATGGCCCTGTCCAGCTTCTGGATCGGCTTCGCCTCGATCCATTTGGTGAACTTGTCCACCGCCACCAGCAGGTGGGTCATGCCGGCTCGAGCTCGCTTGAAGGGGTCGACCATGTCCAACCCCCAGACCGCGAAGGGCCAGGTAATCAGTATTGTCTTGAGTGTGGAAGCCGGCATGTGCCTTAGCCGGCCAAACCGCTAGCACCCATTGCACAGGCGAACCAGCTGGTCCACGTCCTCTGAAGCAGTCGTCCAGTAGAATCCGTGGCGCATCGCTTTCGACACCAAGGCCTGCGAGGAGGCGTGGTGACCGCACACCCCTTGGTGGATATCTTTCAGCAGCCGGTAGCCGGTATCCACATCGACGCACCGCTGGAAGACGCCCGCGGCACTGCGCTTGTATAGCTCTTTGTTGATGATGGTACATGTGTGCGTGCAGTGCCGAATCTGTCTTGCCTCCACCTCGTCATCCGGAAGCTCATCGTTGAGGAGGTAGTTCATGAAGGGCTGGGCCCAGGATGGAACTTCCCGGATGGTGAAGACACTAGCCGGCGCGATCTGGAGCTCATCCGGAGGGCGTCCGGGTGGGATACCCGAGTCGGCAGCCACCTGGACTTTTGCCTTGCTCGCCGATGGCTTGCCTAAGGAGGAGGCAGCCCTAGGGTCTTTCGAGTCGGAGGTCACAACAGCAGGGCCCGGCTCTTTCGAGCCGGCAGCCCTCGGGCCTGCTACCCAGATGATAGACTCGGACTCTGGAGAGGGAGTGATGCTGGGCTTGTGGAGATGCTCCAAGAATACTCCAGGCGGGATGGCTGCTCTGGTGGATCTGACTCGCGCGAGCGCGTTAGCCGCCTCGTTGTTTGCGCGGGGGACGTGGTGGAATTTTCATCCCTCGAAGCCAGCGCTTAGCAACTGCACGTGGAACCGGTACAGAGTCATGTTGGCGTCCCTGGCGTCCCATTCGTCGGATACTAGCTGCACCACCAGGTCCGAGTCGCCGAAGCAGAGGATCTGGTGGATGCCGATATCTTTTGCGAGCTAGAGCCCGTGCGCGACAGCCTCGTACTCGGCAACGTTGTTCGACGCGGTGAAGTGGAATTACAACACTTACTCCAGCCGGTCTCCCTTGGGCGAGGTGAGCACGATGTCGGCTCCCAAGCCCCCGCGCATCTTCGAGCCGTCGAAGTGCAGCTTCCAGTAGTCGGAGTCTGGGATCGGTGGTAGGTACTGGTTCTCTGCCCAGTCGATGAAGAAGTCCGCCACCGCCTGAGAATTGATGGTAATCCGGGGCTCGTACCGGATGCAGTAGGTGGTCAGCTCGATGGCCCACTTGGCTGCCCGGCCCGTGGCATCCTTGTTGCCGAAGATCTCGCCCAGCGGCGCGATGGAGACCAAAGTTAGCGGGTGCTCCTGGAAGTAGTGCTTGAGATTCTTGCAGTCCAGGTACACCCCGTAGCACATATTATGGTAGTGGGGGTAATTCTGCTTGGAGAGGGACAGCACCTCGTCGAGGTAGTAGACGGGTCGCTGAACCGGCTGCGCCTTGCCCGGCTCGGGGCGCTCGACCACCAGGACGACGCTATTGACCTGGTTGGTGGCGGCTACGTAGAGCATCATTGGCTCCTTCGCAGCCGGCGTGGCAAGAACCGGTTCCGTCGACAACATGCACTTGAGGTCGTGGAAGGCCGTCCGCCTGAGCCTTCCAAGTGAACTTGTCCGTCTTCTTCGTCAGCTGGTACAGGGGCAGGGCCTTCTCTCCCAGCCGGCTGACGAATTGGATGAGGGAAGCCAAGCAGCCGGTGAACTTCTGGACACCGAGCAAGCTCTTGGGCGGCTGCATCCTCTCAATGGCCGCAATCTTCTCCGGATTGGCCTCGATTCCTCGGCTCGACATGAGGAAACCGAGGAGCTGTCCGGCTGGCACGCCGAACACACACTTCTCAGGGTTCAGCTTCATCTGGTACCGGCGGAGGTTCGCGAATGTCTCGCCGAGATCTTCCAGCGGGGTCTGCTTCTCCTTAGTCTTGATGACTACATCATCCACGTACGCGTGCACGTTCCGGCCGATCTGCGAGTGCAAGCATTTCTGCATGCAACGCTGATAGGTAGCACTTGCATTCTTCAGGCCGAATGGCATAGTTACATAGCAGTAAGCCCTGTACGGGGTGATGAACAATGTTTTCAGTTGATCAGCCGGATTTAGGCGGATCTGATTATAGCCAGAATAACAATCGAGGAAGGAAAGCAGGTCACAGTCGTCCTTAGAGTCAATCACTTGATCAATACGGGGCAGAGCGAATGGGTCTTTCGGGCAGGCCTTGTTCAGGCTCGTGTAGTCGATACACATGCACCATGTCTTGTTCTTCTTCAGCACCAGGACTGGGTTGGCCAGCCAGTCCGGGTGGTACACTTCCATGATGAAGCCGGCAGCAAGTAGACATGCGATATCGTCGTCGATGACCTTCCTCTTGTCCTCCACGAAGTGACGGAGGGGCTGCTTGACCGGCTTAGCATCCGGACGCACATGAAGCGAGTGCTCGGCGAACTCCCTCGGCACACCCGGCATGTCTTTGGGAGACCATGCGAAGATGTCCCGATTCTCACGGAGGAAGTCAACGAGCGTGCTTTCCTATTTGATGTCCAAGCCGGCACCGATAGTGACGCACTTGGAGGGGTCAGCCAGGTCGAGCGGGATCTGGCAGGTCTCTTTAGACGGCTGGAACGCCATGTCCCCAGCCGGCTTCATACTAGCTGGCACTTCCTGCTGCAGCATGGCAACATTGCGCAGCATCTCGCGCTTCTCCTCGGCGATGAGCAGGGCCTCGGCTATCTTGGCACCTTCTTTCGCGTAGGCCATGGACCGTCTGTAGCAGTCGGCCACACTGATCACACCATTCGGCCTCGGCAACTTCATCTTGAGGTATGCGTAGTGGGGGACCGCCATGAACTTTGCAAGGGCAGGGCGCTCAAGGACATGGTAGGTGCTGGCGAGGTTGACCACCTTGAACCAGATTGGCTCGCGCCGGAAGTTCTCTTCCAAACCGAATATGACATCCAACCGGATCTTGACGAGAGGGACGCACGGTGGCCCAGGCGCGACACCATGGAACATAGTGGTCGAGGGCTACAGGTCACACTCCCGGATACCCAGCTTGTCCATGGAGGACCGGTAGAGCAGGTTGAGGCTACTCCCATCGTCTACCAGCATGCGCGAGAACCGGCAGGTGCGCGCGTCGGAGATGACGAGGGGGTCGAGCACCATCGCGTAGCCCCCGGGATTAGGGAGCGAATCCGGCTGGTCCACCTGGCTCCAGGTGACGGGAGTCTCAGACCAGTTGAGACGCAGGGGGCTGGGGGAACGACGGCGTTCACCTCCGCGCTGCGCTGCTTCCCGACGCGATTATCAATCGGCTCAGCCTCGAAGATGTGGTAGTTCTCGTGTTGCTGGGGGTAGCCTCCATTGCCACGGTTGTTGCCGGCTGCACTAGCCGGCGGTGGGGGACCGCCAAGAGGGGGTGGGGGAGAGGAGGTAGCCCGGCCTGCTCCTTGATCTGCCTGGTCCAGCTCCCGCTTGGTATCGCTGTGGTACTTGCAGGGCCCGTCGAACATTTGCTCGAAGGTGAAGGCATTCCTCTGCCTTTTTTTGTTGTGAGCCGGCGCGCCCTGCACCGCGTTAACTTTCCGCTGGTGGTAGCGCGGGCTCTGCTACTCAAATGGCACTTGCCCTGGTAGCGGCTGTCGTTGCCATGTCGTCTGGACGAGCCGGCATCGCCGCCCTGACCGGTAGGCTTCTCCCTAGCCGGATCGGTGGGAACCGGGCACCCTTCCGCCTTTACCCGGAGGGGCTTCTTCATTGCCGCATCCGCGGTGGCATACTGGTCGGCAACGGTCTTCAGCTCCGCCATGGTCTTGGGCTCTTCGCGCAGCAGTCGGTGGCGCAGCATCGTGCCTTCGTGGCACCCTTCGATGAAGAAACCGATTGCCTGGTTCTCCACCACCCCTTTGCAGGAGTTGTGCAGCTCGGTCCAGCGGCGAGGTACGCGCAATCCGACTCGCGGTCTCCCTGGACACACAGAGAAAGATCATGGGGCCCGCTTGGGCGCTTTTATGTGCCGTTGAAGTTCCGGATGAAGACTTTCTCAAAGTCTAGCCAAGCGTTGATGTTCTTGGGTGCAAGGTTGTAGGCCAGGTTCTTGTTGAGCCGGTCAGCATGAGAGGGATGTAGCGGATCATGACACCCTTGTTGCCATGGGCGACGCCGACTGCGGTGACGTAGTCGGTCAGCCAGTCCTCCGGCTTCATGCTGCTGCCATACTTGGGGGTGTCTCGTGGTAGGGAGAACTTGTCGGGGAAGGGATCCTTCCTGATGCGTGGTCTGAAGCACACGGGGCCGATTGCATCCTCCTCATCAGTGAGGCGAGCTTCCATCAGAAGGTCGATGCGGGCGCGTGCATCTTGCTCAACCGGATTGGGAGTTCCCACCCGGCCGGTGAGGCGGGATGGTGGAGGGGGTGGAGGGGGTTCTGGCCATCCGAAGAGGGGTGGATCGTGGCACCCTGCTCGCCGCGAGGCTGGCTGCTGCCGGATTGGTGACGCTTGGAGCGCGGGGGTTGCTGACCCGGAAACGCGGAGTACTCGGTCTGACGAGGTCCGCCACGACTGTTGCCAGCTAGGCGATTCCCCTGGAGCCGGCTCCAACCTCGAATGCGATCCGAGCGGCCTCGTCCTACTCGTTGGCCACGCAAATCAGGTGCTGCACTCGCTGGAACTAGTGCAGCATCTCGTCCCCCTCCAGGTGGGGTAGGTCTTCCGTGACGGCTCGTGCCGCCCGGACATTCTTGACCACGGTGTCGTAGACGGGCGAAGGGAAGTAAGTGTGGGAAGCCGGCTCGAGGTCGTGCTCGAAACGGGCGCCCAGCTCTCCCCCACGGCGCTGCACGGAGCCCAGCCGGCTAGGATCCTTGTTAGCCAGGGTTAGACCATGCGCGCGATTATACTCGCGGATGTTGCTCTCCATCCGGTACTTGGTGGAGGCTAGGCCCTGGGCCTACTGGAGCAGATGCTCACACGCCGCCTTGATCTTAGCCATAGCCGCCTCCGGATCGTCCCTAGGGTGCACCGGATCGCGGAGCTCCTCGATGACCTCGTCCACTGTGCCCTTTTCACGCATCGGAGTAGACGGGCCGGCCTGGTCGATGTCACGCTCGAGGGGAGGACGACGGCTGTTACTTGAGCCGGCCATCATCACCTCCACGGCGCCGGGCGCAATGAGCGTGTGACCGGCTGAGGGCAATGGCTCGGCGAAAGAGATGATTTCTCAAGGGAAACGCTCCAGCACGGTGGCGACGTAGACGGGTAGATCGCTGAATAGCAGCATGGAGCCGCCTGCCGGGAAGCTGGATCCGGCAAAGCAACGGGCGTTGTCGATGACATAGTCGAACTTGCCGAGCGTGAGCAAGAGGCCGGAAGACACGCGCTCGCCGGACGAAGTGTAGGGTCCCGTGCGGAACGTCACTCCGGTCGCCTCCATCTTCGCCCCAGGTGGGCGCCAACTGTCGTCGTTATGGGAACAGCAGAGCCTAAGAAGGCTAGAAAGAGGTGTGGGAGCAAGCAGGGAAGCGTGCGACGGTGTCCGCGGGTGGGATTGGATACAAGCAAGCGTCGGGGACACAAGAAGTACCCAAGTTCGGAGCCCTCGGGTTGAGGTAAAGATCCTACTCCTACCGATCTGACTATAGGGATGAACACAGGGAACTACAAGGCTCCTCGAGCTGCATATGATCTGGCTAGTGAGTGAGTAGAGTCCAACACTTGCTAAGTTGCTCCTGCCTCCCCTTATATAGGCCGAGGTGGCGTGGGCAACGATCTGGCCGACTGGCGGGTCCCACAGGCGGGCCCCAACCGGCTAGGTCATGTACAGTGGCCGGTATGGGGAGCGTGTACCCACAGTCAAGCCCATGCCGCCATGCCATCTATAGTGGTCGTCGTGTGGGTAGTTACGCACACTGCCACCTACTTTCTACTGTTGCAACCGTCATTGGTAAAGTCGTCGGTATGGGCCGAGTGGCTGAGTCTCCTTTCTGTCTTGTCTATCGTCCTGGGTGTACTACGCACTGTTCCCTACGTCATTAGGTGCCTTGCCTGTCTTGTGTGGCCGGCTAGGGTGATCTAGCCGGCTAGCCTTCCTGGGCCGGATGGTCGGATCCATCCGGGTACTCTTCTTCCCTTGCTTGTTTCATCCGGCTGGTTCTTCTGCCGGTTAGCTCTCAATCTATCTTGCTCCGGACGGCTGTCTTGATCCAGCCGTCTGGCAGTCTTGCCGATAGTTCTTGTCCGGCTGGCTGGTTTTCCAGTCGGGTCTTGGTATGTTCTTCCTTCTGGTCTGTCTTGGGGTTTCTGCGTCTGGCTACCTTCAGCCGGCTGACGTGTTGGTGCTCTGCATCTTGTCCGGTTAGCCTACCTGGGGGTGATCCCCCCGATAGTCAGAAACGTATCTATAATTTTTGATGCTCCATGCTTGTTTAGTATCTACTTTGCTCTACTTGTCTACACTTTGAGGTGCTTTTTACATGTTTTCTGGTACTAACCTACAAACAAGTTGCAACAGTGCCAGATGCCTATTTTCTCCTGTTTTTGGTTACAGAAAAGTTAGTAAAGAAATATTCTCAGAATTGGATGGGACAAACGTCAAAGTCAATTACTTTCCGTGGGTTACAAGAAGTCCAGAGGGGAGCCATGGAGGCGAGCCAGAGCGGCCAACCCCCCCCCCCCCCTAGGCGCAGCCATAGGTGGGCCCGCGCCTGCTAGGGTTTGGCACCCCTGGTCGCCGCCTAAGCCTCCCCCTTCGCCTATAAGAAGCCCCCGATGCAGAAACCCTGAGTACCCGATCAAATATCCATGAAACCGTCTGTAGCCACCGCCACCATCGTCCCTAGATCGGGGGGATCTGAAGTTATTCCCGGCACCCTGCCGGAGGGGAGATCATCCCGGAGGCCTTCTCTCTAGTATGATGCATGAGTAGTTCCACCTTGGACTATGGGTCCATGTAGTAGCTAGATGGTTGTATCTCCTCCTTTGTGCTTTCATGTATAGATCTTGTGAGCTCCGTTCATGATCAAGATCTAATCTATTTGTAATCATGCATGTTGTGTTTGTGGGGATCCGATGGATATTGAGATTATTATGTTGGTTTGATTAAAGGTTTTGTCTTTATGATTCTATCATGTCTGTGTTATTTGTGATCTTGCATGCTCTTCGTTGTTAGTAGCTATCTTGGCCAAGTAGTTGCTAGTGACTCCAAGAGGGGGTATTTATGCTCGATAGTGGGTTCATGCCTCTAGTTTCCAAGGGAAGTGACAATAATCTCTTCCGTTGTAGATGTGTTGTTGCTACTAGGGAGAAAACAACGGTCTCTTGTTTGTGGAACATGTGTACTGTTTACCTTACACACTTTGCTTAAAGCAGTTGTCTGTTGCTTGCAACTTAATACTGGAGGGGGTTCAGATGATAACCTCAAGGTGGACTTCTAGTCATAGATGCAGTTGGATGGAGGTCTATGTATCTTGTTGTATTTCCCAATCGAATCTCATAGGATATTTCTGACTAGTAATTGCATTGTTATGCCTTGCTCAGTTCCTGTCAATTGCCCTGTTGTAATTTGTTTACCCTTCATGACATGTTGTTTATCTAAGGAGAGCACCTCTAGTGAACTATGGACCCTGGTCCAATCTTTACCATCAACAAAACTCCACTGTTACTTGTTTACTTGCTGCAAACCATTACCATCCACACCATACGTTTAATCCTTTGTTACAGCAAACCGGTGAGCTTGACAACCTCACTGGTTCGTTGGGGCAAAGTCTTGAGTTTGTGTTGCGTAAGTCTCCGTGTTGCTTGCAACACCTGTGTGATGTTTCCTTCCTCCTACTTGTTCGATAACCTCGGTCTTTACTGAGGGAAGACTTGTTGTTGTGCTTCTTCACACCTTGCTCTTGGGGTTTCCAACGAAGCGCTCCTACATCAACTTAGGCGCCATCAACAAGTTTTCTGGCGCCATTGCTAGGGAGGCCAAGGACGTCTTCACAAGGGGAGTCCTTCACTTCCTTTATCTTTACTTTTTTTAGTTTGCTTTGTTTCTTTTGCTTGGTTTTGTTTGCCTCTTTCCAAAAAACCCAAAAAAAATTAGTGTAGTTTGGTTTGCTCTCTTTATTCAAAAACACACAAAAATTAGTTCCTACTCTAGTTGCTACCTTTCTCTAGCTCACCATGTTGCTCCCCAAGTTCACCCAGAAAGACCTTGCAATAGGTAGTGGCTCCATACTTGGGAAAGATAATATTGAAGAATTCTTTAATTATGTTAGCAAGCATGAGGATATTGAGGATAAATCTATAGCAGAGCTTGCTCCTAATTATTAAATTGCTTCAACTTCTTTAGTTCATATGTTGGAGGCTAGGTTTGTTAGACTTAACCCCTTCACACAATTCTTGTTCCTAAAACTAAAAGAAGAAAAGAATGCTGAAAAGAGGGAATTCATCCTTGAAACTTTATTTAATGAATTCCATGATGTTGCTAGGGAAGCCAAAAAGGTCTTTGAGCGTTTCAATATGCTAGGCTCAGATGTAGATGTTGTGAGTATGTCTGATAAAACTAAGCCTAAAGAGGAATTTAATATACCCATACCCTTTAAGCTTGTTGGAATGCATGAAGCCTTTGAAAAGAATTTTGATTGGATTGCTCCTGAAAATCTTTTTGATGAAAGTAGTAGACCAAAGAGAGATGAGAAGGGATCCTCCAAAACCCATTTGGATGAGATACCTTTCATAGTTGAAGACTTTGCAAGTATGTATATTAATGCTTCCTCATTTTAAAATACTTGATTCTTCTTGCTTCTTGTGCCTAACTTAAAGGCGTTAAAGAAAAGTACTTGTTTACCCGCAAAAAAAGTACTTGTTGGGAGATAACCCAAGAGTTTCCTTGAGTCTTGGAAGTTATTACTTCAGTAATGAACTCTCCTTATCCTTTTTGTTTGATTTTTGTGCCAAGAATGACCTCTAATGAGAGGGAAGTAAGATTTGGGGAGTTGCTGTCCTGAAACATATTTCTATCCTCCACCATAAAAATCCGTGAGGAGTCTCTGTAACTCGGATTGATCTCAAAATTTAAGAATAAATCCCCCAGTTAGTTAGATAACTTTCATTAGTTCAACACTTTTTGATTTGAGCAACATAAGATGTTCGAAAAAATCAGTTTCTACCTGCTGGTCTGTTTTGACAGATTTCTGCCATTATTTGCATTTGCTTCTTGTTGATTCCTTTTTGAGTTCTCTTCAGGTAAATTGAGCTTTTTGAAGGAGTTAATTCAGTAGCTTATGTTTTTAGTGAAAAGTATTACTGTTACAAAGCTTTTCTAGTGTTCTAATATCCTTTGAATAAGCTAATGTTGCTAATGAAGATTGTGTGAAGTTTTGTATGAAGGAAAAATTTCTGGTGTAGAGAGAGAATGATGTAATGATATGAAGAATGGACAAAAGCTCAAGCTTGGGGATTCCACCATGGTGTCACCCCAATAAATATCCAAGAGGTACAATCATCAAAGCTTGGGGATGCCCAAGGAATCCCCTTCTTCATCAATAAAAAGCTCAGGTTTGTCTAGACACTTCATTTTTATTGTTTCATGCACCGTTGTGTTGTTCTTGGAGCGTCTTAGTTTTCATTTGATTTTCTTAGGTTGTTTAGTTTGCTTGAATAAAGTAAGTTTGGACCCCTGTTCTCGCTGTGTTGTTTTGCAAATAAGCTTGCCTTGTGTTGGAAAGGAGTAGTAAGTTCTTGTTTGAAGTGCAAGAGGAGCCTGCATTGACTGTGACTTAGACTTTAGCATGACATGCTAAGTGTTGTTTTAGCATTATGCTTAGTGATTATTGTTGTAGCATGTCTTGTTCCAAAAATTGGGATTGCTTAGTGTGACATGAAGAAATTATGTGTTGTTTTAGCATGCAAAAGCATAGTATTGTGGTATTCTCCTTTGATGCTTTGCTTGGGTTGACTTGGCACATGCTTACACCATGTTATGACTATGACAAGTCACCATTAGCCTCTATGATCATTTAGTCCTTGACTTGTAGAACCACTCTTTGCTTTGATTAGTATGCTTTGTTGCATTGCATGATAATGGCCATTATGCTCTCTTAGTTGGTTGCTCCCAGTCTTTTGCTAGTCACCACTTGTATGAGTAAGTTCTACTCATGCTTCCATCTCCCAAGAAACCAAGTTTTTCCAAAGTGTCCACTATAAACTCCTATGCATGGTGTGTTACACCATTCCAAGTATATTCTTGTTTTCAACTATCTTCCAATTAAAAACTGCTTTGTTATGTGAAAACTTAGTGATTAAAGCCCTCACGAACTTGATGGCACATTTTATTCTTTGCCCCTAATAGAATTGAACCATTATGACAACTTTGTTGTATATGCTTGCACTTATAAGTTAGAATTAGCAGATCCGTGATGTCACGGGGAACGTTTTCAACATTGCACTTGTACTTTTGTACTCAGTTGATATCATGCTCTTTTGTCTATGGATGTCACCGGTGTGAAATGAAGTGGGAACTTGTAAGTCCATGGAGTTTGTATTATGTGTTAGAGAAACGCTTGGGCCGCTAGCCTAAGCCATGCCTAATCATGGTGGAAACTTGCAGCATCACCATAGTGAGCTATCTATGAAGCATCCTCAATAAAAAGCTATGCATATGGTAAATAAAAAGATTGCTGAGATGCTCATTGTCTGCTTGCCTTGTCATTTTGGCTATGGGAAACTCTTGTACCATGTGCAAGGGGTACCCCATTGGTGGTTCTCAATGATATGCAAATACTTACAGTGACAAGAACTTGCCTGGGCACAAAGTTAAGTATCCATGAGGTGTGGTCCTCATATTAAAGGGACTTGAGATTGCCAACTTATACTTTGTCAAGAATATACTCCAGCTTTGCCACTTTAACCTTAACCACTTCAAGATGCTTATGATAGGGGCAATGAGGGCTGAAAGCTAATGAGTACCATAATTTTTGGAAGCTCTTTTTGAAACTTATAATCCATGCTTCCTTTACAAAAAGGGCTTTCTTCCACCATTATTTGAGTCTCCACCTTCTACCTTTAGGCACCATTAAGAGAGCATGGTTTTCATCTTGTGTGCAGTGTTCCAAAGCTTATTAATTGATGCATATTGTGATATTACGTGTTCTTGTGCTATTTGTTTCTAGTCACCCTTGTGAACTTTGAAGGTGTCCTATGCATCTAGTGCTACTCTATGAGGGACAATCTGATTACCACTATGCTATGTTTTCTGTATGTGAAACAAACAAATGTTCTTCAATGCATGTTATTCATGATCTTTGTTTGTAGCCTTTCATGTTGCATGCATAGTTATTATGTCCTACTGTTAGATGTCCATTCTTTCATGCACATGTTTAGAGTTCTTTGATCCCAGCTTTCAATGCTTGCAAATAATTGGATCTTTATTGTGAGGGTGCATGTTCACCTCAAAAATTATTCAGTTTATCACTTACCTACTCGAGGATGAGCAGGAGTTAAGCTTGGGGATGTTGATACGTCGGAAACGTATCTATAATTTTTGATGCTCCATGCTTGTTTACTATCTACTTTGATTTACTTGTCTACACTTTGAGGTGCTTTTTACATGTTTTCTAGTACTAACCTACTGACAAGTTGCAACAGTGTCAGATGCCTGTTTTCTGCTGTTTTTGGTTTCAGAAAAGTTAGTAAAGAAATATTCTCGGAATTGGACGGGACAAACGTCAAAGTCAATTAATTCCGTGGGGAACAAGAAGTCCAGAGGGGAGCCGGGGAGGCGAGCCAGAGGGGCCAACCCCCCCCCCCCCCCCCAGGCGCGGCCATAGGTGGGCCCGCGACTGGCTAGGGTTTGGCACCCCTGGCCGCCGCCTCGTCCCCCCCCCCCCCTCGCCTATAAGAAGCCCCCGATGCAGAAACCCTGAGTACCCGATAAAATATCCATGAAACCGTCTGTAGCCACCGCCACCATCGTCCCTAGATTGGGGGGATCTGAAGTTCTTCTCGGCACCCTACCGGAGGGGAGATCATCCCGGAGGCCTTCTCTCCGGTATGATGCGTGAGTAGTTCCACCTTGGACTATGGGTCCATGTAGTATCTAGATGGTTGTATCTCCTCCTTTGTGCTCTCATGTATAGAGCTGGCGAGCTCTGTTCATGATCAGATCTAATCTATTTGTAATCATGCATGTTGTGTTTGCGGGCATCCGATGGATATTGAGATTATTATGTTGGTTTGATTAATGGTTTTGTCTTTATGATTCTATCATGTCTGTGTTGTTTGTGATCTTGCATGCTTTCCGTTGTTAGTATCTATCTTGGCCAAGTAGTTGCTAGTCACTCCAAGAGGGGGTATTATGCTCGATAGTGGGTTCATGCCTCTAGTTTCCAAGGGAAGTGAAAATAATCTCTTCGGTTGTAGATGTGTTGTTGCTACTAGGGAGAAAACAATGGTCTCTTGTTCATGGAACATGTGGACTGTTTACCTTACATACTTTGCTTAAAACAGTTGTCTGTTGCTTGCAACTTAATACTGGAGGGGGTTCGGATGATAACCTGAAGGTGGACTTCTAGTCATAGATGCAGTTGGATGGCGGTCTATGTATCTTCTTGTATTGCCCAATCGAATCTCATAGGATCTTTCTGACTAGTAATTGCATTGTTATGCCTTGCTCAGTTCCTGTGAATTGCCCTGCTGTAATTTGTTTACCCTTCATGCCATGTTGTTTATCTAAGGAGAGCACCTCTAGTGAACTATGGACCCCGGTCCAATCTTTACCATCAATACATCCTCCACTATTACTTGTTTACTTGCTGCAAACTATTACCTTCCACACCATACGTTTAATCCTTTGTTACAGCAAAGCGGTGAGCTTGACAACCTCACTGATTCGTTGGGGCAAAGTCTTGAGTTTGTGTTATGTAGGTCTCCGTGTTGCTTGCAACACCTGTGTGATGTTTCCTTCCTCCTACTGGTTCAATAACCTCGGTCTCTACTGAGGGAAGACTTGCTGATGTGCTTCTTCACACCTTGCTCTTGGGGTTTCCAACGAAGCGCTCCTACATCAACTTAGGCGCCATCATCCAGCCTTGAGAAGCAAACCCTTACTGTAGAGGCAGCAAGCCAGGAGCAGGAGGACGTCAAGCTGGTTAGCCTACTGGACCAAATTTTGGTCTGGGACGCTAAGATAGAATCTGGCGAACTCCCAGCGATGGATGTTCCCTCCCTCTCCCTTGCCAAGAAAGTGTTTCATAACACTAAACTCGGATTTTACAAGTTGCACTTGGAACACATTGTAGGTTTCTGATTCTTATTTGCATTTATTTTATTATCATATCCTCTAGCCCCCAAGCATAAAGTCGGATAAACATCGTTGAATCTGAGTTGATGCTTCTAGGTTGCAAAAGAATGATGTAGTGTAGCCCCCAAGGCTCGTGTTGTACTTGTACTTAGTTAAATTTGCCGCCCGAGTCTTAGTAGCCGTCTGACGGTATTTCGTCTCTAAACTTAAAGAAAATTTCATCTTGCAACCAGGAATTGCTCAAGAACATATGTAATAAACGCAAGGAGATCAAAGCCCTGCGGCTTGAGAGTCAAACTTAAAAGTTAAAAAATATGAAGTAGAAGGTAAACTTTTCCGACTTCTTCTTTGTTAGTTAGCTATTTGTCATAGTCAAACTTGTTATGTCTGACTGATATTTTTGCCTTTGCAGAACTGTTGTGTGAGTCTAGCAAGATGGTGGAGCAATCCGAGAACTTAAAGGTATTGGAATTGGAGAATGCTGAGCTCTGGGACAAGCTTGAGAAGCTAACTATAGAATAGGAGAAATTCATAGCTGTTGTCCTGGAGTCAAGCAACCATGAGACCGTGAGGCTCGGAAAGCTGTTGGCCCTCCAAGACAAACAATTGGATGATCTCCGGAAAGACTTTGATAGCCAGAGGGATCTAGCCCAGGCCACAGAGAATGAGCTGAACAGCCTCTGCGAGGAGCATGTCCAGTGGGATTATTCTGTGCTAGGTAAGATTTCCGGCTTACTTTGTTCAATTGGTTTTTCGACTTTCTTTTTTGAGTCAAATTTTGACTATTGGTTCTTTCTATCCCTCATGGATCTTTTTGACTCTTCTACCTCCGAACCTCGCCTCGAGCGCATCAAGCTTGTCAGAGATGTTTTGTTCGACTTCCGCCAGACTCTTGAAGAGGCTGGCGAGTTGGTCAAACTTTTCGACTTGCACAAGATGTCAGTGCAAGAGGTGAGGGACAAGGCCAAGGAGATTCCGAAGCTTATCAAGGACTAGAAAATCTCCTATGCTCGGACTACTGCACAAACTGCTCTTACCATGGTGATGAGCCACCACAGCGAGATGCAAATCTGGCATGTCACCAAGGGTATTGTTGAGGAGGACGATGAGGGTAACCCGCAGGACATCAAGGCAATCCAAGATTCCTGTGCAGGTTACGCTTGTCGTGTGGCAGAGATGACTAATTACACGACGCCATTCTTCGAATCCGTTGTTGTGCCTCCCTTGCCCCAAGAGCCATAAGACAGCCCCGCTGAAGCAGCTTCCGAGTCTGAGGTATAGGGCGACAACGTTGTCGACTCCAGCGCTCCACCTTCTTCATCACCACCACCTGAATCTGTAGCATAAACAGTTTTTATGCATTATTATGAACTTTGGGCAATGTAATGCTAGAAACAATTGTTTTGATTGTGCTGGTCTGTAAAAACTAATGCTTTTACTATCATAGCACTTTTGCTTGTTTATATTTTATGTGTGTGCTTGAAATTTTCTGAAGCACTAGTTTTCATGCTTATACTTGTCATTTTATCTGGCACTCTGTCTTGTCTCTTTCATGAGCCGGCCAACCTTTAGCACGGAAACTTTGCCGAGCAACGGAGCTCAATTGCTAAACCAGTTTAAACTCGGAAACAAAGCGGCTTCCAGTACCAACAATTCATTACTCAGAAAATACCCGCGTGTAAGCAATCAGATAAAAAACCAAAGTATAAACAATAAATTGAATTTTTACCTAAGGTAACATTTTTTATATATTCAAAAATCGTTTACCAGAACAAACATGAGCATAAAGTACTTTCAAGCATTCTGGAATTTTTGAAAATGACATGCTCTTTTAGAAATAAGTTGCAAAAAACTTCTCAAAGATAACATATGAGGAAACCCAAACTTTATTTCACTTTTGAACATGTACATATATGATTACAAGGAAATATAACTAAGAATAGACGGGACGTAATTGTGCAATATTCTATGGACGGTCTATCCCATCCGGGTCTATACTACCGCCAGCTCTTTTTCTTTTCCGAGTATCTGGTCTTTTCTTGACTGGTCTCATATCTGTTAAATAATATGACCCATTATGCAGAACTCTGCTAATCATAAAAGGTTCTTCGCAAATTTGAGAAAGTTTGTGCTTTATTTTTTGCACAAGTCGGAGAACCAAATCGCCTTTCTTGAAATAACGTTTTTGTACTCTCTGACTATGATACTTGCGCAACTTCTACTGATAGGATATAGATCTCTTCTCAGCAACAACGCGTACTTTTTCGATTATATCAAGATTATCTTGTCGAGAAACTTCTGCATCTTCTTTGATATACGCTTTGACTCATGAAGACTGATGAATTAGATCACTTGGAAGAACTGCTTCTACACCATAGACCAAGAAGAAAGGAGTGTATCCGGTTGATCTGTTAGGATTTGTACGTAAGCTCCATATCACAGACGGTAATTCTTCCACCCAAGCCCACATGGCCCGACGAAGCGGTGCCTCGAGACGAGGTCAGAGTCCTTGTAAAATAAGACCGTTTGTTCTTTCGACTTGTCCATTAGCTTGTCGATGTGCAACTGATGCAATATCGAGTCGGATCCCTTGTTCTTCACATAATTCGGCAGGTTCTCCCGTGGAAAATTGCCCCCTTGTCAGTAATTATACTATGCAGATATCTGAATCGGATGATCACGTCCTCAACGAACTTTCTGGTTGTGGCTCCATCGCAACTTGTTACGGGTTTAGCCTTAATCCACTTTGTAAATTTATCCACCATCACTAGTAGGTGAGTAAATCCACATTTTGCCGTACGAAACATTCCTACCATATCAAGCCCCCAGACTCCAAATTGCCATGTAATAGGGATTGTTCGCAGCTGTTCAGCCAGAACATGTGCCTGGCGAGCGTACTTTTGGCAGCCTTTGTATGTTTTGACCAGTTTGTCGGCATCCTCCTTAGCTATAAGCTAAAAGAATCTGTGTCTAAAAGCTTTTGCCACTAAGGATCTGGCTGCAGCATGGTCACCACACTCGCCTTCGTGTATTTCTCGTAAGATTTCCACTCCTTTCGAAGAAATACATCGCTGGAAAACGCCAGAAACACTCCACTTATAGGATCACCAATTATTATAGTGTAGGCTTTTGCTCGTCGGACGATCTGTCGGCTCAAGACTTCGTCTTCGGGTAATTTTCCGTCTATCAGGAAATCCAGATAGGGTTTTGTCTAGCTAGGAACTACAGCCAGAACTGCTACTAAAGGTGAGTCGGGTTTCGTCGGATAGTCCTCATCAACTCCGACTATGGAGGGGACCCTTAAATGCTCTAAAAAAGCGCCATCCGGTACTTGTTTCCGTGTAGAGCCTATCCTTGATAGATCATCTGCTTCCTCATTTTCTGCTCGAGTGATGTGTTGTACTTCAAAACCCTCGAACTATTTAGATAATTCATCCACAAAATCTTTGTATGCTTCCATGTGCTTGTTTGCGTTGCAAATATCGTATACTTGTTGAGCAACTAAATCCGAGTCTCCGTAACACATGAGTCTTGTTATGCCAATGTTTTTGGCCATGCTTATTCCATACAGCAATGCTTCATACTTGGCAATATTGTTTGTTGTTTTAAAGTGTATTTTCAACACATATAATAGCTTATCTCCTTGGGGTGATTTGAGCACCACGCCAGCCCCCGAGCCTACTCATGATTTTGATACATCAAAGTGAAGGGTCCAAAATTCTGAGTCTGGAGGACTTGTGTTTTCTACCATCTCTGTCCAATCAACAACAAAGTCGGCAAGTATTTGGGATTTGATTGCTATACGCAGCTTGTACTCAATGTCGAAAGCTGCAAGCTCTATTCCCCACTCTGCGACACATCATGTGGCGTCGCAGTTATTGATTATATATCACAGGGGAGCGGTTCTCACCATTGTGATCTTGTGCTCTTGAAAATAGTGGCATAGATTTTTGGATGCAAAGAACACTCCATAGGCTAGCTTTTGATGGTGTGGATACCGTTGTTTCGACTCTGTCAGGACTTCACTCAAGTAATAAGTTGGGCGCTGCACCTTATGCTCGTGGCCTTCTTCCTCGTGCTCTACTACTATTACCACACTTATGACCTTGTTGGTTGCTGCAATGTAGAGTAACATAGGCTCCTGAGGTTCTGGCGCTGCGAGAACTGGTGGGTTTGAAAGTAGGTATTTCAAACTTTGTAGGGAAGTCTCAGCTTCCTAGGTACAGACAAACTTGTCGGTTTTCTTCAAGAGTTTGTATAAAGTGTGGCTCTTTTGCTGAGCCGGCTGACGAACCGACTCACTGCTGCAATGCAACCAGTGAGACATTGCACGTCCTTCAGGCAAGTCGGCCTGGTAATGTTGAGTATAGCCTTGATTTTGTCCCGGTTCACCTCTATTCCTCGCTCTCAGACGATGAAACCCAACATTTTTCCGGTTGGAATTCCAAAGAAACATTTCTTCGGATTAGCATCATGTTAAATTTTTATAGACTAGCAAATGTTTCCTCCAAGTCAGAAATTAAAGTTCCCTTCTTTTTGGACATAACTGCTATGCCTTCTACGTATACATGGACGTTGTGTCTGATTTGATCGTTGATACAACGTTGCATAGTATGTTGATATGTTGCTCCTACGTTCTTTAAGCCAAAAGGCATAGTTTTGTAGCAGAAGGTTCTGAAAGAAGTGACGAAAGACGTCTTTATTTGATCCGACTCTTTCATCAGTATTTGGTGCTATCCGGAATATGCATCAAGAAAACAGAGTAATTCTGACCCTGCCGTTGAGTCGATAACTTGATCGATTCTTGGAAAAGGGAACGGGTCTTTTGGGCATGCCTTGTTCAAAGAGGTATAATCAACACACGTCCTTAAATCAATAGTGTCCTTTTTAAGGATGAGTACAGGATTTGCCACCCAATCTGTGTGGATGATCTCTGTTATGAATCCGGCTAATTCTAGTCGGGTTAATTCCTTGGCTATCGCTTTACGCTTTTCATCACCAAACCATCGTAAAGACTGTTTGACGGGTTTAGCGTCAGGGTACACATTAAGAGAGTGCTCGGCAAGTTCCCTAGGTACTCCGGTCATGTCAGAAGGCTGACATGCGAAGATGTCACTATTAGCTTTGAAAAACTCGACGAGCGCGATTTCCTATGAGAGGTCTAAGCCTACCCCTATGTTCATCGTCTTGGAGGGATCGTCTTCCTTCAGCGACGTTTTCTTCGTCTCTTCTGACGCCTTGAACAGCAAACTTTGCTTCAGCACCTCGTTCTTTGTAGCGGGCATCTCGGACGGGTTGATGGTCTTCTTGATCTCCTGGTACTCTTGGGCGTGCAGCACGACTTCAGCGAAGGCAGCAGATCCTTCGTCGCACTCTCTCGCATTCCTCGGATTTCCACGGATGGTGATTACGCCCTTTGGACCTGGACATTTAATCATATTGTAGATGTACCAGGGACGAGCCATGAACGCCCAGTAAGCCGGACGACCAAAGATGGCGTGGTAAGCACTTTTGAATGGTACCACCTCGAAATAGAGTGGCTCGGTCCGGTAATTATCTCGGGTTCCGAATGTCACGTCCAGAGTAATCTCACCCAGAAAATCCGCCTATCTCCCTGGTACAATGCCATGGAAAGTTAAAATGTTGTAACTCAAAGTGTCTCTCGTGTAATTTCATGCGGTGGAGCATCTCGATGTATATGATGTTAATGCTTCTTCCATCGTCCATGAGTGTTTTAGAGAACTCATAGCCATGAATAAGAGGATTGACGACCAGAGGGTACTTTCCCCGACGATGCGCTTTCCTCGGGTGATCTGAGTGATCAAAGGTGATGGTTACTGATATGTCGGAAACGTATCTATAATTTTTGATGTTCCATGCTTGTTTACTATCTACTTTGTTTTGCTTTGTCCACACTTTGAGGTGGTTTTCATATGTTTTCTGGTACTAACCTATTAACAAGTTGCCACAGTTCTAGTTGCCTGTTTTCTGCTGTTTTTGGTTCCACAAAAGCTAGTAAGGAAATATTCTCGGAATCGGAAGGGACAAAAGCCAAAGTCAATATTTCACCGAGGATAACAAGGAGTCCAGAGGAGAGACGGTGGGCCCGTCCCTGGGCAGGGTGTGGGCCCCTAGCCACCTCCCAGCCTTGCCTCTTCGCCTATAAAGACCCCCTGATGCCTAAACCCTAAGTACCCGATCAATATTCCACGAAAACGTCTGTAGCCACCGCCACCATCGTCCCTAGATCGGGGGGATCTGAAGCTCTTCCCAGCACCCTACCGGAGGGGAGATCATCCCGGAGGCCTTCTTCTCCACCATGCCAGCCTCCGGTATGAAGCGTGAGTAGTTCCACCTTGGACTACGGGTCTATGTAGTAGCTAGATGGTTGTATCTCCTCCTTTTGCTTTCATGTCTAGATCTTGTGAGATCCGTTCATGATCAAGATCTCATCTATTTGTAATCATGCATGTTGTGTTTGCATGGATCTGATGGATTTGAGATTACTATGTCAGATTGATTAATGGTTTTGTCTTATTCATTCTATCATGTTTGTGTTGTTTCTGATCTTGCATGCTCTCTGTTGTTAGTACCTATCTTGGCCAAGTAGTTGCTAGTGACTCCAAGAGGGGGTATGTATGCTCGATAGTGGGTTCATGCCTCTACTTAATCAAGGGAAGTGACAGAAATCTCTACGGTTGTAGATGTGTTGTTGCCACTAGGGAGAAAACAACGGTCTCTTGTTCAAGGAACAAGTGGATTGTTTACCTTACACACTTTGCTTAAAGCAGTTGTCTGTTGCTTGCAACTTAATACTGGAGGGGCTTCGGATGATAACCTGAAGGTGGACTTCTAGTCATAGATGCAGTTGGATGGCGGTCTATGTATATTGTTGTATTGCCCAATCGAATCTCATAGGATCTTTATATCTAGTATTGCATTGTTATGCCTTGCTCAGTCCTGTCAATTGCCCTGTTGTAATTTGTTTACCCTGCATGACATGTTCGTTTATCTAAGGAGAGCACATCTAGTGAACTATGGACCCCGGTCCAATCTTTACCATTGATACATCTTCCACTGTTACTGTTTACTTGCTGCAAACCATCATCACCTTCCACACCATACAGTTAATCCTTTGTTACAGCAACCGGTGAGATTGACAACCTAACTGTTTGTTGGGGCAAAGTCTTGAGTTTGTGTTGTGCATGTTTACACGTTGCTTGCAATGCCTTTGAGACGTTTCCTTCCTCCTACTTGTTCGATAACCTCGGTTTCTTACTGAGGGAAGACTTTCTGCTGTGCTCATCACACCTTGCTCTTGGGGTTTCCAATGAAGCGCTCCCACGTCAATACCGGGCGCCATCAATTTTTTCTGGCATCGTTGCCAGGGACGCTAAGGACGTCTTCACAAGGGGAGTCCTTCTCAACCTTTCTCTTTACTTTGTTTTTGGCTTGCTTAGTTTCTTTTGCTTGGTTTTGTTTGCCTCTTTTTATAAAAACGCCAAAAAAATAGTTTAGTTTGGTTTGCTTGTCTTATCAAAAACACAAAAAAATTAGTTCATGTTATAGTTGTTGGTCTGTTATTGCCTTGCTTTGTCATGCTTTCTATCAATGGATGGTTTCTTTGAAACTAGTTCTTACTGGCAAGATGGGTTCGCGGAAGAAGAAAAGCATTATTATAAGGAACACCATTTGTCACAAAAAGGGAAACACTTATGGGAACAAATTGATAAATTGAATACTATTGGTAGAGAGGTGTCCTCTACTTATAATGTTACTTATTGCTTTGGTAAATCTTGTTGCTGTAGGAGATATAAACACCTGCCTTTTCAATGTGAGTATAATGATAATATTACCATATCTTCTTATGTTAAAGGAAATTATGACTTTTATGATGTGGAAAAAATTGAAGAATTTATTGCTTTCAAGGGTGCATTTGAACTTGCCAGTTTTGTCGTGGTGGTGGCACAGCAGATGCCATGGGTAGGCTTAAGTTGGGGGCCGAATGGGTGCTTATGGTCACTAGGATGGAGTACACGGTCGAGCCATGCACGAAGAACAAGAAGAACTCTCCATACTTGGCAATTTGATTGATTCCCCAAAGATTACAAGTGCTCCTTGAGCTGTTTAGGCTAGAGTTCACAGCACCAGTTTCCTACTTTATCCAACCCCCTTCTACTACTGCTATGCCCTCCCTTATATAGGCAGTGCTAGCTAGCTAATACCCCTTTGGGTTCTAGGGTTTACTGTTTGGATCATGGTCCCTACAATATGGGCCAGGTCATGGGCTTGCCCTAAGCCCAGAGGCCCAGTCCACAAAGATTGACAGCTAACGGTCTTCTGGTACGCTGCTTCTTGTTCTTTTTGGCGTCATGCTGTTACTTTGTACGTCAGCGCGTGCTTTGGGCGTCACCCGGCTCCTTTTGTGTCACCCGGCGTCGCCCTTCTCTTTTGACCATGCTTTACCATGGTCCCTCCTGAACCTTACTCGGAAAGGTGCCACATGTCCTCCATGACTCGGCCCTTCCTCGGTTGACTCGGCTTGTTGGTTCCTGCAAGGGTTACAACTTTGTCCTATGCGGGCCGACATAGTTTTTATGTCGGCTTTCATGCTTATCTTACCCGACCGCTCTTACCCGGCCTGGTTTGTTCTTTACTCGGAACCAACCCAGCTGCGCTATGTTTCCCCTCTCGTGACCCTACCGGGGGTTATCCCCCCGACATTAGTCCCCGAAGCTAGTGAGGTCTAGCAGTTCAAGCTGTTAGGCGTCTCCAGGTTCCTTTTGTGTGAATGGAACTTAGTTTTTGTCTTTTATCTATCTCAATTTCGCACCTCGCCGGGTTAGTCTGACAATTTTGGGTCAATTCTTTGACTTATTGGCTCATTCTTGCCTCGAGCCGAGTTATTTTGGCCAATTCCAGCTCATTTTCGGCACGCTTCAGTCACTAATAGCTGGTAATCATGATTACTTGCCTCAATTTTTGTTCCAAGCTCTAGCGGCACAGTGACGGCTGCGCAGTTATTCCCCGTCACTATGACAGTCCCATCGAACTGCGCCTCTTGTCTTTCTAGCCGCGACGTGGCACTGGATTTTTTGTGTATCCTTGGCTACGTGGTGCTTGCTGATTGGCTCTCCCGGCCTGGTACACGGCCACACGCTGGCCGCACAGCATAGATGGATCCCACGACGGGGTTTTTTACTGCCCTTAAGTAGGGGTTGGGGGTTTCCACTTCCCCCACGCCCGTTCAATTTTCCCTTTGCCTTTATTCTTCCTCGTGCCTGCAAGATCGAACTGCCTCCTTTGCGGTTCCTTCTCCCTCTTTCTCTAGTGTTACGATTTCTCCTGGCTTCTTTCCATTCCAGCATGGGTCCTTGCTGTTCCAATCCTCTCCTTACCGAGGAGGAGACAGACTCTGATGATCTCATGGACGCTGGCGACGGTGCTGATGGTGTCGAGGAGCAGGAGATCCCCGCCGGCGAGCGCGGTGGCTGGGAAGGCTCGGAGGTCTCCACCGAAGAGGTGGAGTGGCTCCGGTCCACCAGACGCATCCCACTGCAAGTGGATTGTCGTCTCCCCGCCGGTGAGATCTCCCCAAACCTCAAGCTGGTGAGCGGGTGGTTTTTCTTTCCCACTTTGAACGCAGTTTTGCTCTTCCTGTAAGCACCTTCTTTTCCTCGTTTCTTTCTACCTCCCGTCTACAGACCCACCATCTTCCTGCCAATGCGATTGGCTCTCTTTCTTGCTTCATCTCTGATTGCGAAGCCTACCTTGGGATTTGGCCTACAGTTCTTCTGTGGGCCAGGTATTTTCGCTTTAAAGTTCAGGTTGTTCCTCAGCCTGAAGTTCCCCGTGCAAAGAAGAAGCCAACTCGGTGCGGTGCTGCTAGCATCACGCCCAGGAGGGATTCCATCTTTCCTCGGGTTGCTGGTATTGATTCTTGCAAGAAGTGGCATAGAACCTTTTTCTATGTCAAAAACAGCGGGTCCACTGAAAACATCCGGCTTCCCCCTTTCTCGGATGAGGTCCCCCACAAGAAGCACTGGCAGCTTGACCCGCACGACCAAGACGCTGCGGTGAGCGAAGCCAATGCTATCCTGGAAAGGTTGATGTCGCCGGATGAGAACTTTCATCTCGCCGAATCTGACCTCATGTGCACCTTCATCTCACGTCGGGTAAGCCCCATCCAAGCCCGGAGCCACAAGATGTGCTTCATGAGCGGGTCCCATGATCCCACTCGGCATTCCACTAAGGAACTCACCCATGACTCCATTGCCCGCCGAGTAAGCTCAGTATTTAAACTGAACTTGGCAGATGATTGGGCTTGGAGTTGCCCTCTGTTTAGCCGGGTTAGGCCTGTCCCCTGGGTAAGTTTTCCGGATTACTTTCTCGCCGAGTAGGCTTTAGCTCTTTTGCCACTCTTAGTTTAGTTTTTAGTTTCTCATTTTGTTTGTCCTTCGCAGAATCTCCTTCACCAGGTTGATGACAGTACTGTCCCTCCTGCTGGCTATAACGGGGATCGCTCTGACTCAGATGAGTTAGAGTATGAACTGGAGTGCTTCATGCCCATCCCGCACGTTGCGGCTGCTTCAGCTTTGGGTAAGAGTCAATCTCGCAATCCCTTACAAGATTGGTCTGACGATGATGAGGATGATGATTGTACGCTTTTGGAGGTATATGCCTTGTGAGCTTAATATCTTTGCTTATCCGAGTAAGCCCGTCATTTACTTATGCAGTTGGCCAGGTACATGACATTCCTCCTCTCGCCGTGGGCGGAGTCGGCAAGATCCCCGTTGCTAAGCCGAAGCGACGCGGAACCTCCTCCAGCACTCAGCCGGCCAAGAAGAACAAGCCTAGTTCGACAGCTCCTACTGCCTCTGCTGCTGCCAGCCTGGGTGAGACTCGCCAAGATGATGGGCGCCGAGTCACACGACGACTCGTTCGTGACCCGGTTGTCACCGGGTAAGTTTTTGTACTTTGCGTGCTCGGTTCTTTTCTTTTTCATTCTTGATGTTCTCTTATATATGTCTCATTGCTTTTAGTGTTGCACCTTTGACGGCGAATCAGGTTGCTTCTAGCATTGCCTCGCTGCTTAGGCCCGCACCTCCTCCAGCCGACTCGGCGGCGTCGAGTCCCATCCGGGTTGAGGCTCGCACTCTTGAGGCTCACGCTTCTCAATGTCAGTCAGACCCGGTGGGTCATTCGGCTAGCGCCCCTGGCGCTGGCCAGGAAAAACTTCCTGATCTTGGTGCCCGCGAGTCTGGCACCGAGAAACCCTCTGCCACCAGTTCCTCTGGCATCAGCCCTCAAGCTGATGTGAATGAACAACTTCCTGATCTTGGAGCCAGCAAAACTGCTGAGCCCAGTCGGGGGGCTCCACGATCTTCTCCAAATCCTTCTGCTCGCTCTCCAATTCTATCAAAGGGCCAGACCCAGCCTAAGGCTTCTGCTCTACTCGCCCCTCATCTGGAAAATCCACCTCTTCCAAGCAGACAACTCTAGTCTGCGCTCCGGGTTCTGCTCCTCAGATCCGTCCTCCGGTGTCGGCGACAAAGTTCGCTTCAACGGGTAAGGGGGACGAATCTGCGGCTGCCGGGTCAGGTGATGACTCCAGGGTTGTTACCCTCCATACTTCTGCCGCTGCGACCCGTGCTACTGTGGGAACTGCCCTAAAAACGGGTCGAGTTCTCACTCGGACGCTCAGTGGTAAGAGCCTTGGTTCGGCTGAGCCTTACGCCGTGGCATGGAATGCAGCAGGCGAGCAGGAGGTCAGCATTCGTGCCGGCAAGAAGCTGAAGCTGGGCCCCAAGGCCGTCTCTGACATGACCCAGCAGGCCATTGCTCTGATTGCCCGCGCCGACAAAGTGAACAAGGTAAATTAACTTCTTACTCTTTTGTGTTATTCTGTATTTTCCTTTATACATATCACCTAGTCCCCGAGGTTGCAGTCGAGTAAGAGACTTACTCGGCTGTAAGCTCTTCAATAGTCACTTAGCCTTTAAATCCTTTACTCCAAGCATGTATGTTAGAACTTCGATCCCTAGCCCTCGAGGTTACTGCTCTCGTCCTTATTGTCTGTATTCTTACTCGGCTGTAAACTCTTAAGATTTTTGATTCAGGAGGTTGCCTGACCTGACTCCTCCTTATTGTCTGTATTCTTTGATCAGCTCACACATAACGAGCGCACCAAGGTGCATCAAGCTCTCGTCCTGGCGCATCACAAGCTCGAACTTGCGTACGAGAAGCTACAGACTGACACCTATGGCCAAGGTAATATCTTTGCTCTTCTATTTTTCTATTCGGTTTAATTTTCCTTGGTTCATCTTTTCATTTTTTTCTTTCGCTCTTGTTTCACAGCCACTGCTCAGTCTACCATCAATGATCTTCACTCGCAAATCAGCGAGGCCGAGAGTAAATTTCTTGCCTCCCTAAGCCAATTGCTAAAAATTTTCTGTTGGTACTGACAAATATTTGTTCTGAATAAGCAGACAAGCACCAAGCCGAACTCTAGAAGGAGCGAGATGAGGTGACTCGGCTGAAGAAATTAATGGCCAAGACAGAGCAGAAGCACTTGGCCGAGGTGAAAGGGCGGAAGGAAGAGCTTGCCGAGAAGAGCGAGCAACAGGCTGCCAGCACCGTAAAGACCAAGAGGTTGCTCGACTGGATCAATGGCGTGAGTCGGTCGGCCGAGCTGCGGCGGATAAGGCTCTCTCCTTCGTGCTTTCATGGTACAAGGACATCAACCTCGACGTTCTTGCTCGCATAAGGGGTGATGGAAAATGGCTGAATGACCCGGAGCTGATCAAGAAGCGCCAGGAGCATGCTTATGCCATGATCGAGTACACCATGGTGCACGCTTGGTGTGAAGGGACCAGCTCCTCGACCTTGGTGACCCGCTCGTCGAAGTTGCTGCTGAATAGGGTGGCGACAGCGAGGCGACCGAGTCAGATGATCTATATGACCCGGCTCCAGATTCCCCTCACCCGGCCAATGCTCCAAGTACTAATCCTGGCTCCGAGAATGCTCCTCCGAGTTCTTCTGCTCCTTAGGCCAACAAATACTCGAACTTTTATTAGATCCCCGGTATTCCGGGTACAGATGTAACATACATTGCACTTTAAGTTTGATTTTGCGCCTGTTAATGGGATTTATATATTTGCGTTATGCTTTGAGTGCGAATCACTCAAGGACAAGTCCCCGAGTTTCATTTTGTCGTGTCACCTTTCCTTGCCTTTGGCCCTTGTCTACCTTTTTTGGTGTTCGACATTAGGATCTCAAAGTACGAAGGATATAGTTAGCGGGTATGAAACTTGGATAACTTGGCCGAGATTACTCGACACGTAGTATAACATGACATGCAGAGAGTTAGGCAAAAACTAAAGCCGACTCGCGTTTCTCCCTTGTACTTATCTGGCGTTCGTGTTTACCCGTCTTACATATTTTTCTCTTTCTTGCCATGAAGCCGTGTTTTCGGACAACAGCATAGTCGAAGAGTTGATTTCTTCCGAGTAAACACTACTTGTTCCGAGATAAATTTCGGGTATCACGCCAGCCGACGTAAAATAATTGAAATGGAAAATATAAGGGGTAGTCCCCGAGTCAGTTTTTCGAATCATACCATTTTATTATGAGCACATAGCCGGCAAACATGTCCAACCTATGAGAGTTCGAGTGATACATGCACTGCTTCTCCTAAGTGTAGAAGGGACGAAGCAGTGCCACATTCCATGGCCTTTTGGTTTCATCTCCTGACCTATCCGCCTTGTTATTTTGCGCTTCTCGAGCGTCTATGAGATAGTGGGAAAAATTGTGCAATGCTTTGCTTATAATGAATGGACCTTCCCATGGAAGTGATAATTTATGCATTCCTGCTGTGTGCTGCACCAGCCTTAGCACCATATCTCCTTCTCTAAAAACACGAGGTTGCACTTTCCGGCTATGGTAGCATCGGAGATTTTGTTGATATATAGCGGATCTGGAGAATGCCAGTTCCCTTGCTTCTTTGAGTAAGTCTACTCCATCTTCTCGGGCCTCTTTTACCTCGTCTTTCGAGTATTGCCTTATTCTTGGCGAGTCATATTCTATGTCGGCAGGCAAAATTGCTTCAGCCCCATATACAAGAAAAAATGGTGTATACCCAGTTGATCGATTCGGAGTTGTTCTTAGGCTCCACAGTACTGAGGGTAGTTCCTCTATCCAACAACCAGGTGATCTCTGGAGTGGTTCCATTAAGCGGGGTTTTATCCCGGACAGAACTAAGCCATTAGCCCGTTCAACTTGTCCATTTGATTCTGGATGGGCGACTGATGCTACATCGAGTCTTATTCGGTGTTTCCCACAGAAGCGAGCAAAAGCTCATTCAGCAAAGTTTGTGCCATTGTCAGTGATCACACTATGTGGGTAACCGTATCTGAGGATTATATCTCTTAAGAATGTAACTGATGTTTTACCGTCCAATTTCTTGATTGGTTTCACTTCTATACACTTAGTGAACTTATCAATCATGACCAAGATATGAGTCATGCCTCCCCTTGCTGGTTTGAATGGTCCTACCATATCTAGGCACCATACTGCAAACGGCCAAGTGATTGGTATAGTCTTTAATTCAGACGCTGGTAAATGTGACTTGGATGCATAGTGTTGACAACCACTGTATCTTCCGACTAACTCTTGCACTTGTGCCAATGCGCTTGTGATGGGGATATGCCTACCGGGGTATACCCAGCAGGGCGTTTCCGACCAGCCCAGGAACTGGCGAGTAGGCCTGCAGGACGGCGACTGGATCAAGACCTGGCGTAGATTCAAGCGACTGGAAGCTGAAGGCCTAGGAGAGTAGATAGGCCCAGTCGGATTAGGTTAAACGATTGCCGAAACCTTAACTGATTTGGTTGAGATCTGTAAACCCTAGGGGGGTGAGTCTATATAAACCTCCCTAGAGGGCGTGTAGAACGGAGGTTCTATCATCCACCCAAGCGACTCGCTGCCTAGCTGCCGAGCTCGCCCCATTGTACTGTCATCATAATACAATCTAGCAGGAGTAGGTCTTTACCCTCCGGGGGGCGAACCTGGGTAAAACCCTGTGTCTCCGCCCTCATCTCGCACCGCAGATGGCTGGCCGCCTTTGCCCCATGTTCTACTACTCGCTACCGATTGCAGCATCTGCCGTGGTCATTCCCACGACAGTGGTGCCCACCGTGGGGCCTGGACGGTCTGGCCGGTATTCTGCGGCAAGATCCAATCTGCCCATCAACGAGTCGATCGCCACCGGCCGCATGATAGCGATCGGCGAGATGCTCCAAATCTTGCCGAGCAGCTACGTCCCGGCGGCGCGACCCGTCACGCACAGCATGATCCTGCCGGTTGGCACGATCAGTCTCTTCGTCGGCCTCACCGACGTCATCGTCTCGGAGGACTCGGCTCGCATCCACGAGTCGCCGCCACGTGATCGGCTCTCCGAGAGTCAGGTCCGCACGATCCATCGCCTCGCCTCCGAGTACGACTCAGCCCACAGTGATGTGGCTGAAACCACCGCGGCCGCGGAAGACGCGGCCCTCAACGACGACGCCGACTCGGCGACCCCGGCGTCACTCGCCGGATCCATCATCGCGGCTTCGCCCGCGGGCTCCATCACCCAAGTCTCCAACGTTGGAGACTTCGAGGATCCCTCCATCCTTGGGATCTTCGACTTCGACTCTGGGTCGGAAAACTCCGCCGATCTCCGCGATGGGACCGGTCGCCACGCCGCGACCTACATGGCGACTAGCGCCGACCCACCGGAGGATCCCTTCTCCACCCCGATCCCTCCCAACGCAATGGCAACGGAGGTCGAGGAACTCCGCCTGAAGCTGGCGGAAGCAGTCCGCAAGGAGCAAGCCGAGCACGAAAAATTTCGCCTCGAGCAGGTGACAGCGCAGGAGCTGTCGCGCTACCACCAGCAACGAATCAGGTCGCGCTTGAACCCCACCGTCCAGGGGCGCGTCCTGAACTTCGACGACGAGAACGACCCGGCCCGCGTGGCTGAGCGCGCGATCTGCGAGAACGCGCCACCAGGAGGAAGCGCCCGGCCCCCACCAGGGTCGACGGCGAATGGCGCCCCACCTCCACACAACCGCGCGCCCCCCAGGGACCAGCCGCGGATCGTGGTCTCCTCACGGGAGCGAGACGCGAACGGCCTACCACTGTTCTCCACCCCGATGGACAACCTCGTGGCGGGCCGAGCAGCGGCCGACAACATCACGGCCACCGGTGACGGCGCCCTACAGATCCAGTACGTCAAGTCCTTGCTCGCAAAGGCGGTCGAGCAACAAAACGCAGGTGTCGACTCACAGGGTCGGATGTACTCGCGTTCATCGGGCAGCAGAGCGGCCTCAAGCGGCCGTCCATTGGCGGCAAACACCCTCAACTGCCCGCCACCCGAAGCACTGCAGCTCCAACACCGACCCACGAACACGGCACTCTCAACAAACTACCCCAGGTCGGCGACCAACTTCGTCGCCGCCAACGGTCAGCCCGTCGATGCCCGCACCCACATCATCAACAACCAGAGTTGGCGCGCACGCCAGCCCGATGACCTGCGACATACCATAACCAACCGCCGCGACGGCGAGCCTAGGGGGTCGCTAAGTTGACTCGGGCCCCGGTTCTTCGGACCAATGATCCGAGGCGAAAGATACCCGGCGAACTTCAAAGCGCCGAAGGAAATAGAGAAGTATGAACCTACGTACGATCCCTCTGTGTGGCTGGACACTTACCTCATGGCAATGGGGATCGCCGGCCACACCGATCTACTTGCCGCCCGCTACCTCCCCCTGATGATGGAGGGGGCGTCCAGGCAGTGGATCAACACTCTCCCCGCGGACAGCATCGACTCCTGGGAAGAGATGCGCGACGCCTTCGTCAGGGACTTAGAGGGTTCATACACCCACGCCACCACCATCGAGGACCTGGAACGATGCGTACAGGGACCTCGCGAGTCGACCCGCAGATGGGTCCAATGATGGCAAGAACTGTGGTACAACGCGGTCGGTATCCACCCAGACACCGCAATCCACTGCTTCAAGACCTCGTGCCGCTACGAGCCCCTGGTTGCCAGGCTCAAACGAGCATACCGAACACTCGACAACATACCGGACCTCCTTGAGATCACCAAAAGATACGCGGAGGAAGACCCAAACCAAGAAACCGACGACGAGTCGGGAGGACAACGCCGCATGAGCGGCAACGACAACGGACGACGATCCGATCTACGCTACAGCAACACTCGCCTCACCGGCAAGCGCCGCAGTGACGGGCGAGTCGACTTTGTCGCCAACGCTGGGCACGCGCAGCGCGAGCCCAAGAGTTTCCGCCGTGATGGCGGCAACTACAAGGCGAAACCAAGGTTCGACCCCGCGGCCCTCCTTAACCAACCTTGTGCATTTCACAGTAGGGAAGGAAATCCCGCCACGCACACGACCGCCGACTGCCACTCTCTCAAGGAGATCGAGAAGGCACGGCGAGCGTGGGAAGACCCCGACAACAACCCGCCAAACGGCGGAAAATTCGGCAGCGTGGCTGGCTCACTCCACACCTTCACAGGCTTCAACACGAAGCGCTAGAAGAAGGTCATCGCCCACGCCGTCGCCGTCAACGCGGTGGCCCAGGTGGACGTTCCCCAGTTCCTCAACTGGTCGGAGCAACCCATCACCTGGAGCCGCCAGGACCACTCGCCACGCATCGAGTACCTAGGCTGAGTCGCCCTGGTAGTCAAGCCCAAGGTCGGATACTACTGGCTCCCCAAGACATTGATGGACGGCGGCATCTCCATCAACATCCTGTACCTGGACACCTTCAGGCGACTGCGGCTACCGCAGTCGATGGTCGAGACGACCTACACCACGTTCCACGGCATCGTCCCCGGTCGGAAGGCATACCCGATCGGCAAGGTCACGCTGCCAGTCACCTTTGGCACACCGGCAAACTTCCGCACCGAGCGGATCGTCTTCGAGCTGGTGCCCCTCGACAGCCCCTACCACTGCGTCCTGGGGCGCCAGGCGTTCGCCAAGTTCATGGCGGCACCCCACTACACATACAACGCGATGAAGCTCCCCGGACCGCGTGGCGTCATCACCATCCACGGCGACCCCGACATGGCCGCCGAGTGCAAGGCCAAAGGAGCCGAACTCGCCGACGCCGTCATCGCGGCAGAGGCCAACCACGCCGACGAGCTCACCAAATACGCGAGTGGGGTCAACAACGACGACCCCACTATACTCAAGAAGCCCAACTCGGAGGGCGGCAACACCTCAGCCTTCGAGGCAACGACGCATACCCGCACCGTCGAGCTGGTCCCAGGCGACTCCAGCCAGACGGTAACGATCGGGACAGGCATGAGCCCAGCATAGGAAGGCGCGCTCATCGAGTTCCTCCGTGAGAACAGGGACATCTTCGCATGGAAGCCCTCTGACATGCCTGGTGTCCCTAGGGAACTCGCTGAGCACAAACTCAACGCCGACCCCAAAGTGCGACCTGTCAAGAAGTAGCTGCGGCCCTTCAATGAAGAGCGCCGCCGAGCCATCGCCGAGGAGGTGCAACGTCTACTCGCTGCAGGCTTCATCCGGCCAATCAAATACTCCAAGTGGCTGGCAAACCCAGTCCTGGTCGAGAAGAAAAATGGGACCTGGAGGATGTGTATCGACTACACAAACTTAAACAGCGCCTGCCCGAAGGAACAATTCGTCCTCCCACGGATCGACCAAATAATCGATTCCACCGCGGGCTCGGAGTCTCTATGCTTCCTCGACGCCTACTCTGGATACAACCAGATCAAAATGGCCATTGAGGACGAAGAGAAGACGGTGTTCATCACGCCATTCGGAGCCTTCTGCTACACCGCCATGACCTTCGGCCTCAAGAACGCCGGGGCGACCTACCAGCGGTGTATGGAGGAGTGCCTTGCAAGCCAAATTGGCCGCAATATCCACGTCTACATCGACGACGTGGTAGTAAAGTCCGCTCGCCAGGGCGACCTACTCGCCAACCTAGCGGAGACATTCGCCAACCTGCGGAAATACAAGATAAAGCTAAACCCAGGCAAATGCACCTTCGGTGTACCAGCAGGGCAACTACTGGGATACGTCGTTTCCAAGCGCGGGATCGAGGCGAATCCCACAAAGATCAACACGATCGCTCGGCTCGGCAAACCTGAGTGCCTGCGCGACGTCCAGAAGCTGGCCGGGCGAGTTGCGGCTCTCAGTCGCTTCATCCCCCGATTGGGCGAAAAGGCGATGCCCCTATACCGCCTGATGCGCAAAAACCCCACCTTCCAGTGGGACAAGGAGGCGCACGATGCGCTCCGCAACCTCAAGAAGGTGCTACTCACAACACCGCTACTTGCCGCCCTGTCGACAAGGAACCCATGCTGGTCTACGTCGCGGCTTCCGAGTGCGTCGTCAGCGCCGTCATGGTCGTCGAGCGACCAGAGGAAGGAAAGGAGCGCCCAGTGCAGCGACCAGTGTACTATATCAGCGAGGTCCTCACCGAGTCGCGCCAGTGATACCCGCAATACTAGAAACTGGTATACACGGTCTTCAGAGCACAACGGCGACTGCCACACTACTTCCAGGAGCACCCGATAACGGTCGTCTCCTCAGCACCGTTGCAGGACATCATCCGCAACCACGAGGCGATCGGGCGAGTCGCCAAGTGGGCCGTCGAAATCGGCGTCCACAACATCAAGTACGAGCCGCGCAAAGCGATCAAGTCGCAGGCTCTCGCGGACTTCATCGCCGATTGGGAGGAGGCCCAGCAGCCAGAAAAGCTGCCATACCTCCACTACTGGAGTTTACACTTCGACGGATCCAAGAATGCGGATGGTGCAGGAGCAGGGATCGTGCTAACCTCTCCGAAGGGCGACAAGCTACGCTACGTCCTCTACCTCGACTTCACCCCCTGCACCAACAACATGGCCGAGTACGAGGCACTACTCCACGGCATGCGAGCCGCCAAGGAGATGAATGTCAACCGCCTACGCTGCTACGGAGACTCTGACCTCGTCGCTGGGCAAGTCGCCGGCACCTGCGAGACGCCGTATCCCCCACCATGGCGGCATACCGCCAAGCAGTGGACAAGCTGGGCGGACACTTCGCAGGCTATTTCGTCGAGTGGATCGACAGGCGGAAAAACGAGGAGGCCGACGCACTCTCTCGTATCGGCTCGACTCGACTCGTACCACCCGCCGGCATCTTCCTCGACACCATCACCAAGCCTTCCGTCTCTCCCCCAAGGGAGATCGACATTGGAGTCCCGCTGCAACTAGAGGTAGCCCTGGTCGCACTCATCGCCGAGCCAGAAGACTGGACTACGCCATACATCGCCTACCTGGAGGGAGGCACCTTGCCAGCAGACGAAACAGACGCCCGGATGATAGCGCGCCACTGCAAATCCTTCGTCATCATCGACGGCGAGCTCCACAAGCGCAGCGTGACCGGCGTGTTCCAACGTTGCGTCCAACCCGCTGAAGGACGCAAAATCCTCCACGACATCCACTCCGGTGACTACGGCCACCACGCCGGCGCCCGCTCTCTGGTCACAAAGGCTATGCGACACGGTTTCTACTGGCCCACCGCACACGCAGACGCTGTCGACATTGTCCAGCGGTGCGCCGGGTGCCAGAAGTACGCCAACCAGACCCACGTGTCGAGCTCAGCGCTCAAGACAATCCCCATCACCTGGCCATTCGCCGTGTGGGGTATGGACATGGTAGGACCTTTCAAAAAGGCCCCCTCTGGCTTCACTCACCTCCTGGTCGCGGTCGAAAAATTCACAAAGTGGGTGGAGGCCAAGCCAGTCCGGAAATGCGACGGGAAGACTGCCACCAAGTTCCTACGTGAGCTCATATATCGCTACGGGTTCCCAAACAGCATCATCACGGACAACGGCACCAACTTCGCCAAAGTAGCCATGGCCGAGTTCTGCGAAGAACATCACATCCGACTCGACCTCGCCTCGGTCGCTCACCCGAAGTCCAGCGGCCAGGCGGAACGGGCCAACCAGAGCATCCTCCATGGCCTGAAGCCACGGCTCCAAGTACCACTCGAGCGCACCGCCGGGTGCTGGGTCGAGGAGCTACCCTCCGTCATCTGGGGCATCCGCACCTCTGTCAACAGGTCGACAGGATTCACACCCTTATTCATGGTGTATGGCGCCGAGGCAGTCATGCCCACCGACCTAGAGCACGACTCGCCAAGGGTTGTTCACTACACGGAGGCTGCAAACGAACTCGCACGCTAGGATGGAGTTGATCAACTCGACGAGGCACGTGACCTAGCTCGCTCCCGAACTGCCATCTACCAGCAAGGACTCCGCCGCTACCATAGCCGGCGAGTGAGGACTCGCACTTTCCAGGAAGGCGACCTGGTGCTACGCCTCATCCAGGACAAGAAGGGCATGCACAAGCTCTCCCCCCCCCCCCCCCCGTGGGAGGGACCATTCGCCATCGGGCGAGTACTCGGCAACGACGCCTACTACCTCACCGACGTCCGCGGAGACGGGAAACACGACGTCAAGCGACCGTGGAATGTAAACCTCCTACGGAAGTTCTACTCCTAGAACTCCATACATGTACCCTCCACCCACTATGAAATAAAACATATTGGCCACCGCAAATTGGGTCTACTCTCCATGTCTTGTGCCACTCGCACTCGTAATAACAGCGTCAAGCTAACTGCAGAAGTCAACCTCTGGTACAGCGACTGGAACGGCCAAGTAGTGCGTTACGAGGGCACTGGGTTACCCCAGGACTCGTAACGTCCACGAAAAACGCCTACCCGGAGCCCCATTGGAGTCGCCTAGCTCGACTGGCTTAACGAGCCAAGACAACTGCCTTCACTCCTCACAGCGACCATGATCCTCCGCATCCTCGACACAGCGACTCGAATGGCCAAGTACCACACTCGGGGACTGACGACCAGTTAAGCACGAGCGACTAGGGAAAAACGCCAAGTATGAGAGCGTTCCCAGGACTCGCCATGCGACTGACCCTACGGATCAAGCAGGAGTGATGCGCTTACTCTAACGCGCTCAGTCCTCACCCACCCTAGAGCCGCGACTAGAACCACCAAGTACCACGCTCGGGACTCGGCCACCTGACCTTGTTCGTGCAAGGGAAAACGGTCAAGTAAAGAGCACTCATGGGAGTCGCCTTGCGACTGGCTTTCCAAGCTCGGGCGAGTCGACCTCAATAACAAAACAACTGACAAAACGTTCAAAACCACAAACACATAAAAAAACGAGGTAAACCCCATAAAAAGGGCGGACGCGCTCGGGGACTCGTCCAATCTGCAATCAAAATCGCAAGACAATTCACAAAATAACACGAGATTCCATTACAGCAGAACAAAGTCGTTCCAAAGTACAAGTCAAGCCCAATGGCCAATTGCTACTAACGCCCCAGGGCACAATGTTTTTATTCTGCAGGCTTCGACGTCGACTCACCGCCATCCCTGTGGTTGCGAATGAAGGGCGTGTACGGTTTCGACGGGTACGTCGTCAACTCACCCGCCATCGCCGCACGAAACGGCTGCTCGACCTTGAAGTCCCGATGCGCCGGCTCGGGATCGTTGGGCGCGATAGTCATCTCCTGATAAGGGAGGAGGTCGCCCATCGCCCAGACGCGATCGGAGTATACCGCGGCCCGGTCAGTCAGCTTCAGCACCTCGGCGATCTCCACCGAGCCCGTCGACGAGGGGTAACCACTCGTCACGTCGTCAAGGTCGAAGTCCTCCGGGAAGTGGGAAAGCCCAAGGCTAAGCGCCGTTGCCGCCCCGCGCCGGAACGCCGACCGCGTCATGAACTCGACGACTGACGGTGCCTTCTCCAGATACCGCCATACTTCAACGAGGTCACTAGGAATCACTTCCATAGGCGATATCTCCTGAAGATACGCCCGAATGCAAGCCGCGGACAACGTGGCCGAGTCGACCAGAGTGGTCACACACTACCGCGCGTCGTACGACTGCGCCTCCTCCGAGCTGTCGATAATCCGACCTGTGGGCAGAGGGAGGCAGTGAGTACAACAAAGATTACATAATGCATCTACTACAGGCAGAGGCAGGAAGTTTACCAATTAAAGGACGGCAGAGGCCCGTGATGAAGCTTTGAAGCGAGGAGAAGTCGTTCTGCAGCCCAATAACGAGGGCGTTAGAGACCTTTCGCTCTTCAGCAGCAGACGTAACAGCAGCTTTTGCTCGCCCATCCGCCATGCTCGCCTCCGCTTTCGCTTCCTTGAGCTCGCGCTCCAGATCAGCGATCCGTTTCTCAGCCGTACTCAATGCAGACTGAGCCGCCGTCAGTTCACTCGCCGGGACAAGGCCCTGGCGGACCTCCTCTTCCTTGGCAGCGATCGCCTGGAGTCCCTTGTTCGTTTCTTGGACGGCAACAAGTTCCTTCTCCGCGCGACACTTCGCAGCAAGCCGATCGGCTGACTCACGCTGCAAGCCCTGCGCACAAATCAAGCAGTTAACAACAATGGAATCCTAAGTGCCCACCTGCTGAAATTCAGCGACTGGACACTCGGGGACAGGAGATCAAAAATCCTAAGTGCCCAACCGCTGAAATTCAGCGACTAGGCACTTGGGGACTGGGTGCTACAAATAAAAACACCAAAAGAATCTAACCACTGAAATTCAGTGGCCCGATCCTCGGGGACTGGATATACCTGGATGGCTGCGCCCAGCATGCCATGGAGCTGTAGAGCGTCCACAAATGCGAGAAGAGCCGGAGTGTGTACGCGACGCTGCTCGACCTCCGTTTCGGAGACCCCAGGCGTGCGGCTCGATGGTGCTATACCACTCGTTGTAGCCGCTTTGGCCATAAAGCGGGGGAAGGTCGCGGCGGATGCTCCAGCACCACTAGGAGCCGGATCGGCCATTCCAGGCGAGGAAACATCCTCCTTGGTCTTCACGGCCACCTCCGTCGCAGTCGGAGGATCACTCGTAGCAACCGTCGTGTCGTCAGAGACCGTGACGACATCGTCGCCCTTGGCCTTCTTAGCACTGTCTGCGGGGGCAGCGACCTCATCAGCTTTCCTCTTCCGTGAGGGGTCCTCTTCGGCGATGACTGGTGGCACCTTGGCCACGGAAGGGTGGCCGATCTTCTTAACTCCAGTCCTGTGAAACAACGATATGAGCAAAATTGTCCGAGTACAACGAAAGACAAGCAGATGGACAAAACTTACTTGGCGACTGGTATGAACCGCAGTCCCGTGCGGATACTGGCCGGCTTCTCCAGTTCGGGGCCCAGTTTCCGACTGAGGCCCATCTCCAAAACATCATGTTCCCAAGACACGGAAGGCCTCTTCGACGACGAGGCCGCGACAGGAGCCTCCGAGACGACGTCGGCAGGAGCTCTCCTGGGAGGTGAAGCTGCTGCGGCTGGAGCATCCCCCAACCCAGAGACCAGGGAGAATAGGGGTGGAAGCGAGGCCAGAGGTACCTCATCCAGGGCGACAGCAGCATCCGGTGCTGCTGTCGTCTGCGGCGCTTCATCCTTGGCCAAGCTGGTGGCGTCGAAACTACTCGCCAAATGAGGCGGAAATGCCTGTTTTGCCGGCTTCATCTTTCTCTTTGGTGGAGCCTTCACTTCCTTCTTCTTCTTATTTTTCGATGGTGTAGCCTCACGACGCAAGGTGTGCTCGGTAAGCTCGTCGTCGTCGTCATGACGTTCGAGGCTTCTACTCGCCTCGAGCTCGCGCTGATGTTGCCCGCGAGTTTTGCGAACCATCGGGCGGCGTCTTCCCTGGGCTCGTCATCGTTGTCGTCGTCATCACTCGCGTCGCTCCCGACGCTGCCCTTGGTAGGAGGCAACTCGCCCCCGTCCTGGACGGACGAGCTCGAGTTCTCGTCGTCCGCGGGTGGGAGCCACCCTTCCACCACTTGGAATAACTGCAGCAGGCACGAGACAATATCAATATAACCGCGAAAGCATCAACTGCGACTGCGAATGATAGTAAAAACAGCGACTTACAGTCGGAGCTGGGTGCTTCGCGGTGTAGGGGGCGACCCCAGCCTTCGCGTCCAAGATATGCTGCCTGGGTGATCCTCTTCAGCGCCAGGACGTAGTCTTCGAGTTTCCACTCGGCGAGGCGGGATTTTGTCTAGTCTTCCCTGCCCGTGTACTCGTACATGTAATGGCCGCGGCGGGCCAAGGGAACGAGTCGCCGCCCGAGCTAGCAGTTGTACAAGTTGATGGTTTGGAGGCCTTCTTCTTCAGGCCACGGATGGTTTGAAGCATCTCGTCCACGACCATCCGCTGGTCTAGTGGGAGCTTGCCGACCTGGAGTCGGTGCGGTTCGGGCCGGTCGGCGGAGTACCTTGGGATCGCTACCTCGCCGTCTGGAGTATCCTCGGTGACGTAGAACTAGGACTTCTTCCACTCGCTTGCCGCCTTGGCAGGCAGCATCAGGTCGAAGAAGGAGGCCTTCGACTTCAACTGAAATGGCAGGCCACCCGCAGCCAGCATTGGGCCGCCTGATTCTTCGCGACTAATCCTCCCGTGGAACAGATCTTGCCACAGGGGGAAGTAGGGCCTGCAGCCCAGTTAGCACTCGTAGAACGCCACGAAAATGGCGAGCTGCTCAATGTTGTGCGGGCCCAGGTCTGACGGCTGCATTCCGTAGAAGGCGTAGAGGCGCCGGAAGAAGAGAGACGTAGGAAACCCCATCCCCCGCTCCAGGTGGCTGGTGAAGCAAATAAATTCTCCCTCGTGCGGGTCCAGAGTCACCTCTCTGGCCGCGGGGATGCGCCTCCTGTCGGCGCGCAGGACCCCGGCATCCTCGAAGGATGCCAGTAGCGCCCTGGTGCACTTGAACCTGCCCCATGGTTCGGTGGAGGGGGCCATTGGCTGAAAGGTTCTTGGAGGTCGAGGCTTTCTGGATCGATTGGATCGCGATGCGGGGGGAAACGGAGATGGGCAAAATCGGAGGAAAGACAAAGGAGTGTTTTCCCGATCGCCTGCCATTTACCTTATATAGCGGTTGCTACCCGCCAATTTCGAGAGCCGTTACAACGCGGTGATTACGCCAAAGTTACCGTTGGATTACCCCAACGGCTAGTTTGACCTCATCTGACGGTCCAACTTCATCCATTCGACTCGCCGACCCGATCACTACAACAGTGACTGAACATTCGCCGACCCATTCGCTGAGTTGCGACCCAACTGACCGCTATCATTGCGACTAGAATAACTGGTTTTTCCTTTATTCAGGAGTCCGCCGCCGATTCGACTGGGCGTCCGCATTGGACCCGTATACTCCGACTGCCAACGAACATCTGCGACCAATCAATGACGGCCTCGGGGACTACTGATGGGGATATGCCTACCGGGGTATACCCAGCAGGGCGTTTCTGACCGGCCCAGGAACTGGCGAGTGGGCCTGCAGGACGACGACTGGATCAAGACCTGGCGTAGATTCAAGCGACTGGAAGCTGAAGGCCCAGGAGAGTAGATAGGCCCAGTCGGATTAGGTTAAACGATTGCCGAAACCTTAACTGATTTGGTTGAGATCTGTAAACCCTAGGGGGGTGAGTCTATATAAACCTCCCTAGAGGGCGTGTAGAACGGAGGTTCTATAATCCACCCAAGCGACTCGCTGCCTAGCTGCCGAGCTCGCCCCATTGTACTCTCATCATAATACAATCTAGCAGGAGTAGGTCTTTACCCTCCGGGGGGCCGAACCTGGGTAAAACCATGTGTCTCCGCCCTCATCCCGCACCGCAGATGGCTGGCCGCCCTTGCCCCATGTTCTACTACTCGCTGCCGATTGCAGCATCTGCCGTGGTCATTTCCATGACAGCTTGGCCAGTAGAATCCATGTCGGAATGCCTTGGCTACCAATGATCTTGATGATGCATGGTGCCCGCACTCTCCTTGATGGATATCCAATAAGATCTCCTGGCCTTTCTATGAGCTGATACAACGCTGCAGTACACTTGTCACACTTCGCTTGTAGAGTTCCTTGTTGATTATGGTGTACGCTTTTGCCATCCGTGTTGTTTGCCTTGCCAATGTTTCATCACTCGGCAGAGTCCCATCTTTCAAATAGTTGAATATTGGCTATGCCCATGTTGGTATTGGTGGTTCTGGGTCTGCTTCAACATCAATGTCCATTGGTTCTGCCGACATAACCTGAGGAGTCCCCGAGTGTGATTCGGCGATCCCTGAATTGAACGATCAGTCCCCGAGTGACTCGAACTTACCCCTGAGTCGATGATCATTGGCACTTCCTCTGATTCCTGATTCGCCGGGATGACCCTAATAGATTCAGACTCCGGTGACGGCTTGATCGATGGCTTCCTGAGATGCTCCAACGCTACCCCTGGTGGTATTGCTTGTCTAGATGATCCTAGTTTAGATAATACATCTTCTGCCTCATTTTCTGCTCTAGGAATGTGATGAAATTCACAACCATCAAAATATCCCGAAATTTGTTGTACGTGGAAACGATATAATGCCATGTTTGCGTCCAGCGCATCCCAATGTCTAGACACTTGCTGAATCACCAAATCCGAATCGCCAAAACACATGATACTTTTGATACCAATTTCCTTGGCTAATTTAATGCCATGGACAAGTGCTTCATACTCGGCAACGTTGTTAGAAGCAGCAAAATGAATCTGCAACACATACCTCAATTGATCTCTGTTTGGAGATGTGAGCACTATCCCGGTGCCCAGACCCATTCTTGCCTTGGACCCGTCAAAATGCATTTTCTAGTAATTCGGATCTGGCAGTGGCGGTTCATACTGCATTTCCATCCATTCTACAAAGAAATCTGCGACGGCTTGAGATTTTATTGCATCTCGCCTATCATATTGTAGAGTGTATGGTGCCAGTTCGATGGCCCATTTGGCGACCCGGCCGATGGCATCTTTGCTGCCCAATATGTCCGAGATAGGTGCCTCGCATATAACCTGGATTGGGTGTCCTTGAAAATAATGTTTCAGCTTCTTTGCTGCCATATATACACCGTATGTCATCTTCTAATAATGCGGGTAATTCTGTTTCAAGACAAAGAGCACTTTGCTCAAGTAATACACTGGTCTTTGGACTGATTTGCCCCCTTCTTCATGTTCAACCACTATTACTGCACTTAAAACTCTGTTGGTTGCGGCGACATAGAGCAGCATTGGCTCCTTGGATAGTGGTGACGCTAATATTGGTGCAGTTGCCAACATTTTCTTTAATTCATGGAAAGCGCTATCAGCTTGCTGTGTCCATGTGAATTTGTCTGATTTCTTCATCAGCTGATATAGTGGTAGGGCTTTTTTCACCTAGCCGACTAACAAACCTGCTCAACGATGCCAGGCATCCAGTAAACTTCTAGACATCATTGAGGGTTTTTGGCAATTCCATTCTTTCGATGGCCCTGATCTTTGTCAGGTTAGCTTTGATTCCTCGGCTGGATACAAGGAATCCGAGTAACTTGCCAGCCGGGACACCAAATGTGCATTTTTCCGGGTTAAGTTTCATCCGGAATCTTCTCAAGTTTGCGAATGTTTGACGCAAGTCCTCAATTAGAGTATGACTTTGTTTGGTTTTTATTACCACGTCATCGACGTATACTTGAACATTTTTGTCCAATTGATCTTGCAAGCATTTTTGCATGCATCTTTGATATGTTGCGCCTGCATTCCTCAATCCGAATGGCATGGTGCGATAGCAATAAGCCCCGTACGGGGTGATGAAAGCTGTCTTTATTTGATCATTCGGATTTAGTGGAATATGATGGAATCCTGAATATGCATCCACAAATGACAACAACTCACACCCAGTAGTAGAATCTATGACCTGATCGATCCGAGGCAGAGGAAATGGATCGTTTGGACATGCATTATTAAGGTTTGTGTAATCAATACACATGCACCATACCACTGCCACGTTCGGGTCATCTTTTTTCTTCTCGACCAAGACTGGATTGGACAACCAGTCCGGGTGCAGTACTTCCATGATGAATCCAACGGCTAAAAGTCTTGCAATCTCGGCAGCTATTACTTTCCTCCTATCTTCGGCGAAGCGGTGGAGGGGTTGCTTCACCGGCTTTGCATCTGGCCTTACATGAAGAGAGTTCTCAGCCAGCTCCCTCGGAACTCCTTGCAGATCTTGAGTGTACCATGCAAAGATGTCCCGATTCTCACGGAGGAAGCTGGTGAGCTCGCTTTCCTATTTATCTGTAAGGCCAGCCCCAATGGTAACTGTGCGCTCTGGGAAAGTTTCATCCACCTGCACCTTCTTGGTTTCCTTGGTAGCTTGAAATGACACACTGCCATGCAGGTTGGTGAGTGCCGGCATGGACATTTGTGCTGCTTTGGCCAATGCTTCCACTTCCAACATCTGACTTTTCTCTTGTGCTATGACGAGTGACTCGGCCAGCGAAGATCCAGCTGAGGCACAAGCAATAGATATTTTGTATTCTCCTTCCACTATGATCACCCCACATGGGCCTGGCAGCTTCATTTTTAGGTAAGCCATATGGGTAGTAGCCATGAATCTTGCCATAGCCGGTCTGCCGAGTAAGGCATGGTATGAGCTGACCAGATCTACCACCTCGAACTCTATAGCTTCAAGGCGACAATTTTCTCTGTTGCCGAATAAGACGTCGACCCAGATCTTGCCAATTGGCTCATAGGACAATCCCGGCACAATACCTTGGAAAGTGGTCTTAGTCGGCTCCAGCATGTTCATGGTAATGCCTAACTTGAGCATTGTATCCTTATACATAATGTTGATGCTACTGCCACCATCAATCAACACTTTTGAAAACTTCACGTTGATATCTGGGCCCATGAATGTTGGATCCAAAACCAGAGCGTATCCTCCAGGGGTTGGCATGATCTTGGGGTGATCTTTTATACTCCAAGTTATCTCTTGCTCAGACCAATGCATGTACTTGGGAATTGCCGGCATCATGGCATTCACTTCCATCATTCGTCGCTGCTGACTCTTCTTGTCATTTGGCTCTATGACAAAGACAACATAGCTCTGGTGATGTTCTCTGTACTCATTTCTAGTTTCGTGGCTGACATGAGCGTCGTCACCTCTTGTATTGTGCACCTGGTGCACAGCTTCCCTTCTTTCTTGATTCTGATACCTCGGTTGTCTATTTTCATATCTGTTATCTGCTCCTACTGCTTGAGCATTTCCTCCTGTTAGTGGTCGAGGGGGAGGTGGTGGAAGCTGCTTATTCGGCGAGTCCACTCTGTCTCCTTTCTAAAACCAAGTGCATTGCCTTGTTGAGTGATTTGCCGGCTTACTCGGACTAAGCGTGTGAAACTTACACGGCTAATCCAGAATCATCTCATAGGTGTATTTTTGTTGGTCCTGATACTGCTTCTTCTGATCGTATGGCCTTTTGCCGTCATTCTTTGGCACCCATTGTTGTTGACCATTTGTCCTTTGACGCTGACTGCTTCCAGCATCTGGGTGATCCTGACTCACGGCCGCAACCTAAGTCGAACCATACCTGTAATCCGACCTCTCGTCTCTTCTCTTGCTTTTGTATTCGGATCTTTCCTGGCGCCTTTGCCGACCCGGCAGCGTCATAGATCCGAGTCTCAGTCATCCCGTCTACCGACATGAGCAGCGGCTGAGTCGGATCTCCTAACGCATACGAGTCGGTGATTCTTATCGTCTCTGCCAGGCTTGTCGGCATATCTCTTTGTAACCTTTGCCACAACACACTCCCATGTCTATATCCTTGTGCAAACCATGTGATTGCTTGTGACTCGATTACCCCTTCACAAGAGTTACGCATCGTACACCACCTTGTGAGGAATTCCCTGTCTATCTCATTCGGTCTTTGCTTGCACATTGTGTAGCATCCCGGGTAAAACCACTACTAGAAAATCGCCTATATTTACATCTGTGCATCATCATGATATCTGCATGCATGTTTTAATCTAAAACTATTTTGCTAAAAGTCTATTTTTGTTTTCTAAATTATCCCCTTTCTATTTCAAATGTAAAACCCTCGGTCCGTCCGGATCTTTTGTTTGCCTAAAGTATTTTACTAAAAGTATATTGTAAAACTAAATAAAATAATAATAAAAACTATTTTGACCGGAGAGGCAGTCTAGCCGGTCAGGCCAAAGGCCCAACCGGCCAAACCACCTACTATCCGGCCCATCTAAAATAAAACCCTAACCCTAAAAACCACCCTAGACCTACCCCAGATCCCACCCTAATTCCCCTCCCCGCCGCCAGTGCACACCCACACGACCCGCACGCACCTAGCACACACGCACGCGACGTGACCAGCCCCACTCTCCTGGCCCCACTGCCACGTCCCAGCGACCCGCACCCACCCCGCAATCCCCGCTCCTCTCTCCCTGCTCTTGCTCCCCTCTTCCTCTCGTGAGCCTCGCTCTGCTCGATCCCCAACCTTGGTCCCTCTCTTCGTCTCCCCACCCCTCTATCCTGCAGCCGCCGCCTCTCCCGCTCGCATCTCTCGTTGCCCGTCGAGCCGCGTCGTCACCGACCTCATCGACCCTCGACCCTGGCCGCTCCTCCCCACCTCGCGCAGGGCACCACCGCCCCGCCTCTAGGGAGTCGCCCTGATGCCTCCTCGCCGATCGCCCTCCTCCTCGCCAAGCTCTGTCCCGAGCCGACGACGCCCCTCCGGCTGCGCGACACCGTCCCCGCGGCCCCGAGCACTTCCCCCGCCTCCTCTGGCTTCGGCACCACCCCGCGGTTGCCTGGGTCTCCTTTGGCCATCGCGAGCTCACACCTCATCGGCACCCTGCGCTGACCCCGCCGTCTTGCGTCCTCTCGCCGGGCCTCCTCCTTCCCTTGACCGACCGCCGTCGCTGCTTCCCCTTGTCTCTGGCTCGACGCCAGAAGGTCCTGCACCTTCCGTCCTCATCGGCCCGCGCACCATGGCCATCGTCGTGGTCCGTCATGCAGCGGCCGCCCTCGTGAGCGCCCTCGGCCTCCCTTTGCCTGACACTTTGGCCGCCCTGTGCTCGTCCCGTATCGGCTTGCTGTTGGCAGGTACTGTAGCCGTTGTACCAGGGCATCCTGTGTTTCTCAGTCCTACTTGCTCTACTGGTGATCACATCCACGTTTGTCTCTTGCTTTCTGGGGTGAAGCGCTTGGGAGATGAGAGGATGTGGAGATATGGTTGTGTCCTTAAGTTGGCACGATGTCAACCGCGAAGGTTGCCCTCTCTGGCTTTCGACAAGATCTCCAATGTTGGGACACAAGCACGAGTATCCAGTGTTGTTTCAAGTTTGCCACCGAGCTTGATATCGAAGACGGAACCCGAAGAATGTACCCAAAGATCGCCTACCCGGAATGCCATGTACTCCATCTCGGACGCCGAGACCCCCGACCCCGAAGACCGATCCCCGTCGCACCCTCGGGACACCCAAGATCGCCGACCAATGTGTGACCCCTTCCTGAGCCCCATATTTTTTTTATATATATGATATATATCTTGTGCATATTAAATCATTCATGCTTGCACTCATATTGTGGCTTGTGGGCATTATGCCGATTCACCTCATAATTAAATATGGGGTCCATATGCGGGCAAATCTAGTCTAATATTAGCCCCATTTAAATTTGTGTAGCGAACCGGTGCTATATTTTGCCTTGTTAAGACAACATTTAAATTGCGGGGTAGCTAAATAATAAGAACCTATTAATTAATTGTCGGGACCCTAGGTCTCTCTTAATATTGCCTAATTACATCGCATCTTTGCCATGTCATACATCATACATGCATCATGCCCGATCTTCTGTCGTAGTATTAAATAGTGCATCCGGTGTTTCTTCTAGTGTTTCGCTTCTTCACGGAGTAGGCCGATGAGTTGATGCGAGAGTCGACCCGATCTTCGGATGAACTTTCAACAATGTTTTCCAGGCAAGCATTCTCCCCCTTCCTACCTATTTTACCTTTATAGTCTTTATTCCTTCCTGTTGATCTATTGCTATCTGTGTTGCGATGTTCTAGTTTTCGTACCCGTGATATCCCTTGCAGCCTTATATTGCCTTGGACACATCCTATTACTTGTTGCTTGGTAGATAGTTGGACTTGCGTGTCGTAGTCGCTTGCTCAAGTGTTGTTGCGTGTCGTCAAGTACCATAGTTGTTGGAAGACTGCCATATGCTTTATGTTGGAGTTGATCATGACTTTAATTACCGTATAATAACTAAAATTGAAGTAAGTAAATAATGCAGAGGCACAGGTGGGCAATAGATGTTATTTGGTTTTTAACCATCCACTTGTGTCCCATAGGACCCCGAGTACTTGATACCTGTTCTTTGAATATTCGCACTATCCGCATGTGGGACCATGAATCCCCCTAGCCAGAGCTTGAGTCATATTTATTTCTTGGGGCCACAAAGTAGTTTGGGGCTTTATTACTATCCTGTACTTATGCCATGCTTTACTGCTAATTTACGATTGCGCGTGGAGCGCCTGTACTGTTTAGGAACAAATGTGAAATGTTTTCGCGGTATCGACAAGCCCAGTCACACTTTCGGGTTCCCGGTCGTTTACAGCCATTGGCACAAACCTCAGGGTCCGTCTCAGAGCCGGCCAACTTCGTCGCGGGTAGCTTGGTGGGGTGGCCCCCTGAAATTTATATGAATCTTGCAATTGCTCTGTCGTGATGCCTCGTTGGGTTTTTATTTGGTTTTTCCCGAGGTTGATCGTTCGTGTGTTGCTATTTGTGCCCCCCTGCAGGGTAAAACTTTCTGAAAGCCGTGTCCGCGGTTATGGTCGACTTGGAGCACAGTATCTCGATCATAGACAACTATAACTAAAGTAGTGCTATAAATTTGACTTTATAATGACTAGTAATCAGCTTCACTATAATGGAATGGCTAAATAAAAGTGCCAACAATTGCTTGTTTGTGTTGTCACCTATTACCATTGTATCTGACTAGTAAGTATTGCAACTACAACGGAATGGCTAAATAAAAGTACCAACAACTACTGGGTTTTGGGATGCCTCATGCTAGATGTATCTAACTAGTAAGTACTACAACTACAACGGAATGGTTAACTAAAAGTGCCCACTGCTTATTATATCAGGATGACTATCTATACCTGACTAGTAATTGCTGCAACGATAACTGAATAAATAAAACTGCCAACTGGGTGAGTTCCTCGGTTGGCTTCCTCGTTTGGTCTCGAGGGGGAAATACCAGGATGGGTATGCTTGATGATAGTTTCAGGTTGGATCCGAATAGGTATTTCTTATCCATATCTGATAGCCACCAGTTGTATTGAGTATCTATAGGTTGTTTAGTGCATGCTGCGCTGCCGCTTTAGTCCACCATACCTATGTAGGCGAGGACCGCCGAATTCTAGTCTCGCCGTGTACTGGCCTCAGTACTGACCGCTCTCTCTTTTTCCTTTGCCCTTTGTCGGCACCCCTTTTGTTTAAGCAGGTTTTGAGATCAACGTAGTTAGCAGGGTTACCCTTCCGGCTTGGCCTGGGCAGGGTTATGGACGCCATTGGTTATTCTTCAGGGCTCTTAGCTCAATTTGCATCTTGTCCGTACTTGGACGCTGTATCGTTTTAAAGGTGATTTGGATCTTTGTATTGTATATCTGTATTCTTGACTCTTTGAGTCGTTGTTGTATATATATGTTCTGTGGGTTCCATCGTGGACTATTGTGTAATGGTATTACTTCGTTTTCCATCCGCACGAAAGTGCCTGGTGGGCACCTTTGAATCATTTCTATGCGGGTTTGGCGGGAATCGCTGAAACTTGCATAGGGACGATTTTGAGGGTGTTACACATTGCTAGTTGTTGTGGGCGATTCGGCCTCTTGTAAGTGCTTGTGAAATTTCTCACGAAAGCGTCGTAAAAATCGATCCAACTGTTGATGCTTCCAGGTGGCAAATTGTTCAACCATACCCGAGCTGGTCCTTCCAGCATCTGCGGCACGTAATGTACTGCCCATCTCAAGTTTCCTTGCGCGATTTTCACAGCGGTTCCATAATCTATGAGCCAGTCCTCTGTCTTTGTGCTTCCATCATACGTTTTTGTCCCTCTGGCCAGCTGGAAATTTGGCACCGGTGGCTCCTTCATGATCCTTGGGCCAAAGCACGGTGGACCCTGCGGACCTTGTGATTCAATTATCTCTGCCATTTTTATGCGGTCAAGCTTCAGCCTTGCATCATCTGGCTGAAGGTTCCTGCCTCCAGATCTTGCTCCCATTGCTTGATATGCATGATCCGGCAGCTCATACCTGTCATTTACCATAGCCGAGTAACCATCATTATACTTATTCGCATTCGGGTCAGCAGGCTGTTGAACTGCTTTTCCCGCGCTTTGCTGTCTTCTTTTCGGCTGAGCTGGTGCGTTATTCGGAGCTGGATTTCCTCCTCCTACCAAGTGAGTTCCGCGCCTAGCATGAGGTGCAAAATTTTGCCCTCCGTTGTCATTTCTCTGCCCAAATTTTTTCTGGTTTTCATTTTCTCGGGGATTATTTCTTTTTTCCCCTTGCGCATGCGCCGGATTTCCTTGAACCACTGCCGGATCGTAGGTGACCATCTGCTTGTTTCTTCCAAAATCCACACTTTTTTCTTTTCTCGGCCTGGGCGCCGCTCCGGGTGAGGATGCTGTGTGCCCAGCCGATCTTGTCGGGACGGGAGTCGCCGAGTGAACCACCTGTGACCTCCCTGCTATACCCGGATTTTCTCTGTAATATGCCTCATTCAGCATGCTGGCTGCTTTTACTAACTCATTGACTCGTTCTTGCTGCCTTTTCTTTGCTTCCCCCTCCAAGTGGGGTAATTCTGCTATTGATGCTTCTGTCGCTCGCAGATTAGCTGCTGTTGCGTTGTACGGTGGATGCATGGCCGTCTCATTGCTGTTCTCTGGTGTTATCTTCGATGCCGCATCTACCAGATCTTCATTGAGGTTCCTTCCTCTCAATCTCGTTGCATCAAGTCGGGTATTTGCGCCCTTGACTCGATTTGCCGAGTTAAGCTCTCGGATAGTGATATCCACGTCCTGCTATAACTGTGCTAGCTCCTTTGCTTTCTCCAGGACTTTTATCCTGGCTTCTTCCAACTCGGCTTGCACACACGCCGGGTCAGTCGCTTGTGCCACTGGCTCTGTCAACTTGTCTATCACTTCCTGCAGCTCCTTAGCCCTTTTACTCCTAGCTATGTTCTCTGGTTTTTCCAGCGGTGCTTTTGTTGTTCTTGCAGCCTTTGGCGTTTCCTCATGATTTCCTCCCTCTGTGTTCTCATTCACCACTAGAACTACTGGGGGAGTTGTGGGGTTTGGGGCTGTCATCATTACCTCCATGGAGACGAGTTGGTGAGCTTTCCCAGCGATAGGAGCCGTCGGAGGATCCGGCGCCAGGATGACGTGATCAGGATATGCGCGCTCCACGCGCACCACGACGTAGACCTGGTGCTCGCCGAACTTGATGAAGAGACCGCCCCTAGGGAACGGCTTGGTCCCTAAGCTGCCCGCGTTGTCGCTGACGAAGTTGAGCGCTCCAAACCTCTGGATGAGGCCGGAGTAGACGCGCTCGCCGGTCTTGGTGATGATGTTGCCCGTCCGGATGAAGACTCCATCAAGCACCTGCTTCTGCCCCATGGTGGGCGCCAACTGTCGTGGTGGTGGCACGGCAGATGCCATGGGTAGGCTTAAGTTGGGGGCCGAATGGGTGCTTGTGGTCACCGGGAGGGAGTACACGGTCGAGCCATGCATGAAGAACAAGAAGAACTCTCCAGACTTGGCAATTTGATTGATTCCCCAAAGATTACAAGTGCTCCTTGAGCTGTGTAGGCTAGAGTTCACAGCACCAGTTTCCTACTTCGTCCAACCCCCTTCTACTATTGCTATGCCCTCCCTTATATAGGCAGTGCTAGCTAGCTAATACCCCTTTGGGTTCTAGGGTTTACTGTTTGGATCATGGTCCCTACAATATGGACCGAGTCATGGGCTTGCCCTAAGCCCAGAGGCCCGGTCTACAAAGCTTGACAGCTAACGGTCTTCTAGTACGCTGCTTCTTGTTCTTTTTAGCGTCATGCTATTACTTTGTACGTCAGCGCGTGCTTTGGGCATCACCCGGCTCCTTTTGTGTCACCCGGCGTCGCCCTTCTCTTTTGACCATGCTTTACCATGGTCCCTCCTGAACCTTACTCGGAAAGGTGCCACGTGTCCTTCATGACTCGGCCCTTCCTCGATTGACTCGGCTTGTTGGTTCCTGCAAGGGTTACAACTTTGTCCTATGCGGGCCGACATAGTTTTTATGTTGGCTTTCATACTTATCTTACCCGGTCGCTCTTACCCGGCCTGGTTCGTTCTTTACTCAGAACCAACCCAGCTGCGCTATGTTTCCCCTCTCGTGACCCTACCTGGGGTTATCCCCCCGACAAGTTTTCTTGAAAATACTGATGATGCACCTTATGAATATGAGGTTTATGAGATACTTAAATTTTGCTTTGATAATTACAAGGAAGAAAATGGCTATATTCTTGAATATTTTAATAGATGCTTTCCACAAATGGAAGAGACTAATGCCTTGCAGGAGCCTATGGAAGAAGAAATTGCTGAACTTGAAAGCTCATTAGATGAAAAAGAGGAGGAAAGTAATGGTCAAGAGGAGGAAGAATGGATCTACCCATGCCTACCTTCTAATGAGAGTAACTCTTTACCTCTTACATTATTTGATTGTCCCCCATGCTTAACAAAGGAGGATGAATGTTATGTTCATGTGGATTCTTTTGAAATATCTGCTATGGGTAAAACTTGTGATAATAGTTATGCTCTTGTTATCTATGATAATCATATATTTGTTCCTAACTTAGAAATGCATGGTACTAAAGAGTTTTGCTTAGAAAATATTTATGATAAAGCTCTAGATGACGTTCCTATATTGAATGATCAATCTTCTTGTTATAAAATTGTTAAAAGTGGGTTTGAAGGTTTTAATCCCACTATTTTTGAGCTTGATAAAAATTATGCGTCCGTAGATCATGAAAAGTCTACTTTATGTGATAGCTATATTGTTGAGTTTATTCATGAGGATACTGAAAATTATTATGAGAGAGGAAAATATGGTTGTAGAAGTTTTCATGGTGCTGAAACACCTCTCTATGTGCTGAAAGTTTTGAAGTTACTCTTGTTTTATATTCCTATGCATGTCACTTTGTTCTTTGTGAATTTATTTTCTTACAAGATTCCTATGCATAGGAAGTGGGTTAGACTTAAATGTGTTTTGAATTTGCTTGTTGATGCTCTCTTTTACTTCAATTCATATTTCTTATGTGAGCATCTTCTCAAATTATCATGCCTAACTTAAAGGCGTCAAAGAAAAGTACTTTTTGGGAGATAACCCAAGAGTTTTATTGAGTCTTGGAAGTTATTTCTTTAGTAATGACCTCTCCTTACCCTTTTTGTTTGCTTTTTGTGCCAATAATGACCTCTAATGAGAGGGAAGTAAGATTTGGGGAGTTGCTATCCCGAAACAGATTCCTGTCCTCCACCATAAAATTCCGTGAGGAGTCTCTGTAAGTCGTATTGAGCTGAAAATTTATGAATAAATCCCCCAGTATGTTAGCTAACTTTCGTTAGTTAAACAATTTTTTCTTTGAGCAATAGAAGGTCTTCGAAAAAATCGATTTTTACCTGCTGGTCTGTTTTGACAGATTTCTGCAATTATTTGCATTTGCTTCTTATCGATTTATTTTTTAGTTCTCTTTTGGGGAATTGAGATTTTTAAAGGAAGTTGCTTCAGTAACTTGTGTTTTTAGTGAAAAGATTTTTATGTTCTAAAGCTAAACCCAAGGGTATATTATCTTTTGAATACACTAATGTTGCTAATGAAGATTGTGTGAAGTTTTGTATGAAGGAAAAATTCCAGGTGTAGAGAGAGAATGATGTAGTGAGATGAAGAATGTTAACACTCGGATTTTTAATCCTAGATTCCTGTTATGCCATACATCGCATTCCCTGTATTACCATTTTTGCGAGACATAACAGATTGGATATCACAGTACATCATCCATTACAAACCATACATAAGGTCTTACAACAAATAAAGGATCTCATGATCCAGTCTTAATACAAATCAAGCAGCAGAATAACGTAATAATAACGATAGCATGGGCGAAGCTCCATCTTCATGGTCACAGGAAATGCTGACGATGGGAGATGATCCTAGTTGTCGTAACCTTCGTGTTGTCCGTCCTCCTGATACTCCTCTTCATAGTCCGGCCACGGGAATAGCCAGGGACAAAGCCATGAGTACTCTTTAAGTACTCGCAAAGTAATACTAACAAGTAAAGTGGTTTTTGAATAGGTGGTACTAGGCATTAGGTTGTTTTGCAAAAAGCCAGATTTACCTCTACTGAGTTCAGAAGCAAAGAAAGCTAGTTGAAAGTTTTATAATTCCTAAGTGGGAACTTGCATTTCATATCACAATCCTGTTGTGATCAAGTCAAAGTCATGATTCATTCCACAAGTTATTTTGAAAACATCTGACGATAGAACAGTATGGACACTCCAACTGTCCATAACCGCGGACGCGGCTATTCAAATAGTTTGACACTCTGCAGAGATTGTACACTTTCACCACAACATTCGATACATCCATCAGGAACAATCCTGAATTCACCATACTTAGTATGCGGATAATCAATCCTAACCTTTCTATTACACGCCCTAGTATAGGCACCTCTCCTGTGAGTTTGGTCTCCCAACCATGACCAACTGTCATCTTGGGAACTGCACAGGTGGAATATCTTCACAAGGTAGCCTTAGCTCAAACCTTGGCCGCAAGGGAACCCATACTAAGGTATATAAATTTCCAGTCAAGCCCTACCCAAATTTCGGGTATTATGGTTGTACGGTAAAATTGGAATGGTATCGCATCCAGACAACCATCAGTTTTATAAAGGTCTAAGGCTCATGCCTTACATTTTCATCATCAAAATCATCTGGTGTTCAAGAACACATGTCAAAACATTTCAGTAGAATGACTCATCATTCGAAGGTTTTCATAACCATTTTCACCAAGTATTCCCATCTAAAGTTGATCAAGTTTTATGCTTAGCACTAGCATCTAAAAGTGGGGGTAAGTACTAATGAGGGGTGGTAAACAAGTGTATCTTATCTAGGTTCAATCTCATGCCTTAGGATGACATCAAGATTTATCTAACTTAGGTCAAGTTTTATGCTCTTTATCCTACCTTTAAATAATCTTTCTAAGCTCTACAATTTATCAAGTAAGCTTAACTAGAAAGCTTTGATAAAGAAATAAAATACTAAGCTTGCAAGTAAAACTAGGATTTGGTATAATCCAATTTATCTAACCAAGCATGCTTAATGCATTGCGTAGGTTATCTAAATTTCATAGTTGCAAGTGTTAGTTTGCTCAGTTAATATCTTGCAAGTATTGGCTTGCTAAGATATTAGTATAAGCTTGCCTTGTGCAGAGCAGTGGTTGAAGTTCTCCTCGTCTTCTTCCTCGTAGTATTCTCCTTCCTCCTCGTATCCTTGGTTGGTACTAGCGTCGATAAACAAATACGAGGTACACAATCACCAAACAATACTTAACTATTTCTATTTATCACACCAAGGTTTTCACTAGATGATATAGGATCATCACAAGCATTACAACCATTAAGTCCAATAGTTTTATTTCCTTTATTTTAGAAAAGTAATTTCTACTCATTGAAAAACTACTTAAGGTTTAATATTTTCCAACTAAAACATGGGATCATGTTGACACATGTCATCACCACATATTCCAGTACATGGGAATGTGATTTAAAGTGGTGTCACAATTTATTAAGGTTTAACCTTTTTATTCTAATTAAATAAAGTGACTAGAAATGCCTATGAGGCCTTATTTTATTACTTTATCCTTATTTCTGCAAGTAAACCTTTATATTTTTATATATTCTGAAAGGTATGGTTAAATGTGATTTTTGAGATTTGGAATCAACTCAAAAGCTTTTGTGGTTGAATTTTTAAAAATGTTTGAATGTAGAAAAGTTTCTGCCTTGTTATTTTTACTATAGATGATCTACCAATCTAAATGGTTTGAATCCAACGGGCTTGGATTAAGCACTCCAGTACCTTTCTAACGAAATTAGTTTCATAAATTTTGGTTTAGTGAATCGAGCTGGGTTGATTTTTGAATCTATTTACTGAACTGAGTTTGAAACTAAAAGAATAAACCTAAATTTAAATTACTGGGTCGCGCGGGAGGTTAATTGGGCCGGCCCACTACACACAACGCGCGGGCTGGTTAAGTGGCTATCCCCACTCGTTAGTGAGACAGAGGGGTGTGAAGCGTTATGGGGGATGTGGACCGCACGATCTAACTCTAATCGAACGGCTGTGGTTCATCGTCCACGTCATGCAACGCCGGCGAGACAGAACCCTAGCGCGACCAGTGGGGGTCGTGGGAGACTCACCGGGGCTCAGGCGATGGTCGGCGACAGGGCGAATGACGAAGTCAACAACGGCGATCCTCCTGGTACCGGCATCTCCTCCTAGGGCGGCTCCAATCGACGGCGCCCTTCTCCTCCAACAGCGGCAGACTCCGGTCAAATTCCGGCGATGCGATGCTCGCCTTGCTCCGAGAGTGAGGTGGGGTGCTTTTGAGATAGGGGGGAGTGAGATGGTGTGAATAATTCATGCTGGGGTGGCGTCTATTTATAGTGTGTGAGCTCGTCTTGGTCGTCGACACAGCTAGCTAAAGGCATGGGCGACGATAGGGGCAGTGATGTGCTCCCTGGCGAAGCTCAACGGCATGGCTACACGGCGTGGGGCGGTGCAAAACGGTCGGAACGTCGCGGCGCTCTAGGCGGGTCTGACGGTGGTTTTAATGGGGCACAACGTCTACGGTCCGTGCAGCGATGAACGGGCATGTCCGTGGTGTTGCTGGGCTACCGGCGATCTTGCTTGCATGCGGCGAGGGCGGCGCGCAGTCTGTGGGCGTGTGTTGCAGGTGGCGCTCTGGCGCGTTCTCGGCTCGCTCGGAGAGAGGCTTAGCATGCTTGGGATGTGTGGTCCAGGGGTTGACACTGCTCGAGGCTTGGATAGGGGGTGGCGATGGACGGTGCTGAGTGTCCCAGACATGCTTGCTAGGCTTGGTGCTTCTCCTAGCTTGCTATCGATATGGGGGTGGAAAGTTAGGCTCGGCATGGTCATCATTGATGGTTATGGCATGCTCACAGTGGTGCTAAAGCTTGTTAATTGAGCTAGATCATCTACTAAGAGTGTAGTGAGAGCTATAGAGGGAACAAGTTAGGCACTGATCACTGCTCACTATAGTGTTTTGTGTTTATTTGTTTGTTTGCTGATTACAAGGTGTTCAATGAAATGGCCGCAAGAGATTCAAATTTGAATTTTGGATTCAAACTTGGTGGATTTGTTGGTTACATACTAGGGAGTCTCTGGTTAGTTGGATTGGTCAAGGTGCACTGGTTTGGTTGGATTTTGAATGTGGGATCTTCACATATGAATCAGATTCAGTTTTGAAATATGATTTGAATCAAGTTGCCAATTGTTTCTGCAAGTTTGAAAGGTGGGCTTTGATTCACTTTTACTTGGTCTAGCAAGGGGTGAAAAGAAATGGAAAAGTTTCTGTTTGAAATCTTGGACTAGAAACACTCAAAGTGGTCTAATGAGCAAGATTGGCAAAATTGACCATTTTCCTTATTTGATTTTCTCTTGATTTGTTTCTTCTTGGAAAAGTTTTAGATGATGTTGTTTTCATATTTCAACCATTCCTTGCTATTTAGATCAATCACACAAGTCCATTCATGCATTCATACAATCATCACATACACACATGCATTCATATTGATTTGAATTGACCAAAGTTTTTGTTAACCCTAATTTTGGTGATTGGAATTTGATAATCATTGTTTAATATTTTTGGGATGTTACAAACCTTCCCTCCTTAAACAAAATCTTGACCCAAGATTCGAGAAAGAAGAAAGAAGAAAACTAGGACTTAAAAAGATCAAGAAACTCCATCTTGATGTGATCTTCTCGCTCCCAGGTAGCTTCTTCTTCAGTGTGGTTACTCCACTGAATCTTGAGAAACTTGATGCTTCGGGTTCTGGTGGTTCTGAAAGCTTCCTCCAAAATACGGATGGGTACTTCAGGATATGTCAGGACATCGTTTATCTCTATGGTGCGGTGATCAATGTTCTTGAAAACTTCAGTCTTCTCCGGAACTTCAAGGAATTTGCGAAGTAACGATATATGGAACACATTATGCACTGCTGACATCTCCTCTGGCAGTTCCAGTTAATACGATACTTCTCCTCAACAATTCAGAATCTTGAAAGGTCCGATATATATGGAGGCTAACTTTCCTTTGAGCTGGAAACACTGCATTCCCTTCAAAGGCGACACTTTGAGATACACAAAATCTCCGATATTGAAAGCGAGGTCTCGACGTCTCTTGTTGGCGTAACTCTTCTGTCTTGACTGGGCGGTCTTGAGGTGCTCACGGATCTTGTGAACTTTCTCTTCTGCTTCTCGTAGGATGTCGGGTCCGAAAATCTGACTCTCTCCTACTTCCGACCAATTCAAAGGGGTACGACACTTCCTTCCATACATGAATTCAAATGGGGCCATTTGCAAACTAGCTTGATAACTATTGTTGTAAGAAAATTCTGCGAAAGGCAGACAGTCTTCCCATTTAGATCCATACTCTAGCACACATGCTCTCAACATATCTTCGAGTATTTGATTTACTCGCTCCATTTGTCCATCGGTCTGAGGGTGATAAGTTGTGCTGAAATCTAGTCGGGTTCCTAAACCTTCTTGGACTTTCTTCTAGAATCTCGAGGTAAACTGAGTTCCTCGATTCGATACAATGTTCTTGGGGACTCCGTGCAAACTGACGATTCTAGCGATGTATAACTCCACTAGCTTCGAACTCTGGTAGGTGGTCTTTACTGGTTAGAAATGGGCTACCTTGGACAATCTGTCAACTATGATCCAAATTGAGTCATTTCCCCTACTAGAAGTAGGCAATCCGGTGATAAATTCCATTCCTACTGAATCCCATTTCCATTCCGGAATCTGCAATGGTTGCAACAGTCCTGCGGGTCTCTGATGTCCCGCCTTGACTCTCTGACAAATATCACACTTGGCGATATAGCTTCCAATTTCTCTCTTCATCTTATGCCACCAAAATTGCTCCTTCAGATCCTGATACATCTTCGTTCCTCCGGGGTGGATAGAATAAAGAGTATCATGGGCCTCCTTCAAGATAGTTTCCTTCAGTTCTAAATCTGCTGGTACACAGAGACGTCCTTTGTACCACAGAACTCCTTCTTCATCCTCGATGAATCCGGGTACTTTGCTTGTACCAATACGACGCTTAATTCCGTCGATACTAGCATTTCCTTTCTGCGCCTCCTTGATCTAACTGATCAAAGTGGGTTGAAGTTCTATGCTAGCCAAAAATCCTTCACTTACTAATTCCATTCTAAAATCTTCCATCTCCTTGTGCAGACTTGGTTGCTCCTTCAGGATCATGGAGTTCAAGCGGCACGGCAATCTGCTAAGGGCATCTGCTACCACATTGGCTTTACCAGGGTGATAATGAATGTCCAGATCATAATCCTTGATTAGCTCAATCCATCTTCTCTGCCTCATATTCAGCTCCTTCTGAGTGAATATATACTTTATGCTCTTGTGATCCAAATAAATCTCACAATGGTTTCCCATAAGATAATGCCTCCATGTATTCAGGGCTAGAACTACGGATGTTAGTTCAAGATCATGGGTTGGATAATTCGGTTCATGTTGTTTTAGTTTTCGGGACATATAAGATGTAACTTTTCCTTCTTGCATTAACACACATCTGAGACCAATCTTGGATGTGTCACAATACACATCAAAGGGCTTCGTAATATCCGGCATGATCAAGATTGGGGCTGAAATCAATCTCCTCTTGAGTTCTTGAAAACTCGCTTCACATTTGTACGTCCATTCGAACTTCTTATCCTTCTTCAACAATTGGGTCATGGGTCTGGCTATACTCGAGAATCCTTCTACGAACTTGTAGTAGTATCCCGCTAATCCGAGAAATGCACGAACTTGGGTTTGAGTGGTTGGGGCTTGCCAATCTTCAACATCCTTCACCTTTGTAGGGTCAACGGCAATTCCTCCGGCTGATATGATATGTCCGAGGAATCCTACCTCCTGTAACCAGAATTCACATTTGCTAAACTTGGCATACAACTGATGCTCCCTAAGGGTTCCAAGAATGGTCCTTAGGTTTAGCTCATGTTCTTCTTCTGATTTGGAATATATCAGAATGTCATCGATGAAAACAACGACAAACTTATCCAGGAGGTCCATAAAAATCTTATTCATGAGGTTCATGAAATAAGCGGGGGCATTGGTTAATCCAAAAGAATGACAGTATACTCATACAGTCCATATCTGGTGGTAAAGGCAGTCTTTGGAATATCCTCTACGCGAATCTTGAGTTGATGATAACCAGTTCTAAGATCAATCTTAGAAAACACTTTGGCACCAGTCAACTGGTCAAACAGGTCTTCTATCTTTGGCAACGGGTACTTGTTCTTGATGGTGACATCATTCAACTTCCGATAATTCGTACACAAACAGTTACCTCCATCCTTCTTGTCCACAAACAGGACAGGTGATCTCCATGGCGACGCACTTGGTTGGATCAATCCTATTTCCAGCATAGCATCTAGTTGCTTCTTCAGCTCCACTAATTCAGACGGGTTCATACTATACGGTCTCTGGGCTATGGGTCTGGTTCCATGGATTAGTTCAATGATAAACTCGATATCCCGATCTGGGGGCATACTGGCAAAACATCTGGAAATACATCGGGGTATTCATAGACTATCCGGGCTTGGTCAATGGTTGGTTGGGCTATATTCTTGTTGCACTTGAATTGACGGGGCAAGGTTTCAGATACATGTTCTACTGATATTTCGGCTGTACTGGTCATGGTTATGGCTTTCTTGGCATAGTCGATTAATCCTTTATGTTTGGACATCCAATCCATTCCTAGTACTACTTCCAAACCTTTAGTTCTGAGTACTATAGATTAGCATAAAAACCTATGCCATGGATTCGGATTGGTACGGCCTTGCAAATTTGTCTAGCTTTGGTGGTTGAAGCAGGTATTTGAACTATCATAACATGCTTCAATTTGGTGGGTTGAATCTTACTAGTGCATGCAAATTCTTCCATAATAAATGAGTGCGATGCTCCAGAATCAAACAAAACTCTTGCGAGTACTGAGTTAACAGAAAACATACTTAGCATGACATTTGGCGCTTCTTGGGCTTCTTCAGCATGCATGAGAAAGAGACGGCCGTTGCAATTGATCGAGTTCCCTGGGGAAAACCTTCTTCTAGGCTGAACACGACGCTGCTGCTGAGCTGGGGCATTTGCATTGGGGGCTGCGGCAATCTTCTTGGGGCACTCATTGGAGTAGTGACCTTTGGTTCCACATTCATAACAAGTCACTTGGGACTTGTCCTTTGCTGCAACAGGCACAACATTGCTTCCAGTCCTTGGGGAAGTGTTGGTGGCGGCATTGTTGTTGTTAAACTTGGGTGGTGCACGGTTGAAATTGTTTGGGTTGCCGTGGTTGTTGTGGTTTACTCCGGGTCTTAGGTTTCCACGGTTGGGATAGGTCGGACGGCTCATCGAGGGTCTGTTGTTTCTTGGGGCAAATCCTGGAGATGGGTTGGGGCGATACTTTGGTGTATGGTGGGTTCCTGGTTGATGCATCATGCGATGCTTGCGGTTCTCATTAGCTTGGTTGATCTTTCCTTCCATCTGAATGGCAGAGTCAACTAAGGCTTAAATATCAATAAATGGGATATTGACTAACATTGTCTGCATCTCATCAAGCAGACCATTCAGGAATCTATCCTTCTTCTTGGCTTCAGTATCTATCTCATCCGGTGCATACCTAGCCAATGACAAAAATTTGTCATGGTACTCAACTATTGTCATCCTCCCTTGCTTCAGTTCTCTGAATTCATCTCTCATCCTCTTGATCAAACCCGGTGGCACATGGGTTCTGCTGAACTTGACTTTGAACTCTTCCCAAGTCATCATCTGTCATACAGTCATTGCATGAACGTTGTTCCACCATGCTCTTGCATCTCCGGCCAGGTAGTGGGTGGCAAACAGTACCTTCTCGTTAGCTTCCACTCCTGCAACTTCTAGGTTATTCTCCATGGTTTGCAGCCAATCATCTGCATCTAGGGGCTCTTCAGACTTAGTGAAAATGGGTGGATTGGTGTTCTGGAAATTCTTGAGCTTGGATCCATGGTTGTCCTGGTTTCCATGGCCTTGATTGTTGTTGGCCATCTGAGCTATGTGCTGAAGGGTGGCTAAGTTGGCTTGACATTCAGCTCTTTCGGCTTCGCGGTCAGAGACCAACATTTGCAAGATTTGCAACATCGGGTCTGGGGATGAGCTGCTTCCTCCACGAGGCATCTAAAGATTGAGATAGATCATGAGAAAAGAGGGAAATTTCTAAGGTTCGGGGGTTTTGTAAAGTTTTTGAAGTTTGACTCGGATTTTTCTAGCAACTTGCTTTTCATTCATTCATAACACATGATACAAAGACACACCACAACAAAGAAAACAGATGGTTTTAAGAACCATTCTGGGAAACTACGATACAGTGGGACCGAATACAACTCACTAACGCTAGTTCTCAAGTGCTACTACTCCTCGGAATCGGTGTCATCATCATCATCATCTATGAAGGCGAAGTCATCCTCATCGGTGAAGAAGTCCATGGCTTGATCCTCCAGAAAGTCATCATCATCACTGAGATAGGAGTGGGGGTCTCCACGAAGGTCTTCCCCTTCATTCTCCCTCTCCTCTAACTGCATGTCTCTCTCATGGATGGTCTCCTCCAAATTCGTGATCCGGTGGCGAAGACGGGCAATGATGCGCTCCTTCTTGTCGAGCTGACGGCGACAAAACTTGCGATCCTTGACTAGCATGGCAATCTTCTTATCCTTCTTGGTGGAGATGGTGTACTTGTGGTTGGCGTAGGCGCGGGCATTGTCTAACTCCTTCTGTTGGTCATACATCATGAAGCTGAGGTGGTCCAATTGAGTCTTCAGCTCATGGTGGTATGGGGCCTCTAGTGGCTGTCCCATAACATCACGCCTTGGATAGAACTCAAAGCGGGTACCCTTGATCTGATTGATACTTTGCCCACACAGACGGGCAAGAGCTTCCTTCATTACCCTGGAAAGTCCATCGAGCCAGTTGTTCTCTCTTAAGGTGAACTGAATTCCCTGTGAGGTGGGGGCTTCAATCTTTTCTCGGAGACTTGCAACAACTAGCCACTACAAATCCTCTCATTCCTGATCATTGAGCTAAGCTCCAAAGAACTCAGGGTGCGGACGCTCCAGCATCTCTGAAAGTTGGTCCAAGTCACGCTCCAAGATGAGGTCTCCTCCATTCCCCAACTGATAAAACATGCTATACTTCATGTCCATCTATAAGAATATAGGATGAGTAAGTTAGTAGAGTGATCAAGTGTGTCAAATTTTATGTAAGTTTGCAAGAATTTTTTAGGAACATGAATTTTCATGAAAGAGTCTAAGTGATAAGGATGAGAATAAGTTTTCATAAGTACTCACTTCCTTAGTTTTAAAACTAAATTTTTGATTCAAGGTCCATTCTAAACTAGTGTTTCCTATGGTCAGGATGGCTATGATACCAACTTGCCAACACCTGGCTTTTTAATCCTAGATGCATGTTATGACATACATCGCAATCCTAGGATTACCATTTTTGCGAGACATAACAGATTGTATATCACATTACATCATCCATTATAAACCATACATAAGGTCTTACAACAAATAAAGGATCTCATGATCCAGTCTTAATACAAATCAAGCAGCGGAATAACGTAATAATAACGATAGCATGGGCAAAGCTCCATCTTCATGGTCACAGGTAATGCTGACGATGGGAGATGATCCTAGTTGTCTTAACCTTCCTGTTGTCCGTCCTCCTGATACTCCTCTTCATAGTCTGGCCACGGGAATATCTAGGGACAAAGACATGAGTACTCTTTAAGTACTCGCAAACTAATACTAACAAGTGAAGTATTTTTTGAATAGGTGGTACTAGGCTTTAGGTTGTTTTGCAAAAAGCCAGATTTACCTCTACTAAGTTCAAAAGCAAAGAAAGCTTGTTGAAAGTTTTATAATGCCTAAGTGGAAACTTGCATTTCATATCACAACCCTGTTGTGATCAAGTCAAAGTCATGATTCATTTCACAAGTCATTTTGAAAACATCTGACGACGGAACAGTATGGCCACTCCAACTCTCCATAACCGCGGACACGACTATTCTAATAGTTTGACACTGTGCAGAGATTGTACACTTTCACCACAACATTCGATACATCTGTCAGGAACAATCCTGAATTCACCATACTCAGTATGCGGATAATCAATCTTAACCTTTCAATTACACGCCCTAGTATAGGCACCTCTCCTGTGAGTTTGGCCTCCCAACCATGACCAACTGTCATCTTGGGAACTGTACATGTGGACTATCTTCACAAGGTAGCCTCAGCTCAAACCTTGGCCGCAAAGGAACCCATACTAAGGTATATAAATTTCCAGTCAAGCCCTACCCAAATTTTTGGTATTGTGGTTGTACGGTAAAATTGGAATGGTATCGCATCCAGACAACCATCAGTTTTATAATGGGCTAAGGCTCATGCCTTAACATTTTCATCATCAAAATCATCTGGTGTTCAAGAACACATGTCAAAACATTCGAGTAAAATGACTCATCATTCTAAGGTTTTCATAACCATTTTCACCAAGTATTCCCATCTAAAGTTGATCAAGTTTTATGCTTAGCACTAGCATCTACAAGTGGGGGTAAGTACTAATGAGGGGTGGTAAACAATTGTATCTTATCTAGGTTCAATCTCATGCCTCGGGATGACATCAAGATTTATCTAACTTAGGTCAAGTTTTATGCTCTTTATGCTACCTTTAAATAATCTTTCTAAGCTCTACAATTTATCAAGTAAGCTTAACTAGAAAGCTTTGATAAATAAATAAAATACTAAGCTTGCAAGTAAAACTAGGATTTGATATAATCCAATTTATCTAACCAAGCATGCTTAATGCATTGAATAGGTTATCTAACTTTCATAGTTGCAAGTGTTAGCTTGCTCAGTTAATAGCTTGCAAGTATTGTCTTGCTAAGATATTAGTATAAGCTTGCCTTGTGTAGAGCAGTGGTTGAAGTTCTCCTCGGCTTCTTCCTCATAGTATTCTCCTTCCTCCTTGTATCCTTGGTTGGTACTAGCGTCTATAAATAAATACGAGGTACACAATCACCAAACAATACTTAACTATTTCTATTTATCACACCAAGGTTTTCACTAGATGATATAGGATCATCACAAGCATTACAACCATTAAGGCCAATAGTTTTATTTCCTTTATTTTAGAAAAGTAATTTCTACTCATTTAAAAACTACTTAAGGTTTAATATTCTCCAACTAAAACGTGGGATCATGTTGACACATGTCATCACCACATATTCCAGTACATGGGAATGTGATTTAAAGTGGTGTCACAATTTATTAAGGTTTAACCTTTTTATTCTAATTAAATAAAGTGACTAGAAATGCCTATGAGGCCTTCTTTTATTACTTGATCCTTATTTCTGCAAGTAAACCTTTATATTTTTATATATTCTGAAAGGTATGGTTAAATGTGATTTTTGAGAGTTGGAATCAACTCAAAAGCTTTTGTGGTTGAATTTTGAAAAATGTTTGAATGCAGAAAATCTCCTGCCTTGTTATTTTTACTATAGATGATCTACCAATCTAAATGGTTTGAATCCAACGGGCTTGGATTAAGCACTCCAGTACCTTTCTAACGAAATTAGTTTCATAAATTTTGGTTTAGTGAATCGAGCTGGGTTGATTTTTGAATCTATTTACTGAACTGAGTTTGAAACTAAAAGAATAAACCTAAATTTAAATTACTGGGTCGCGCGGGAGGTTAATTGGGCCGGCCCACTACACACAACGCGCGGGCTGGTTAAGTGGCTATCCCCACTCGTTAGTGAGACAGAGGGGTGTGAAGCGTTATGGGGGATGTGGACCGCACGATCTAACTCTAATCGAACGGCTGTGGTTCATCGTCCACGTCATGCAACGCCGGCGAGACAGAACCCTAGCGCGACCAGTGGGGGTCGTGGGAGACTCACCGGGGCTCAGGCGATGGTCGGCGACAGGGCGAATGACGAAGTCAACAACGGCGATCCTCTTGGTACCGGCATCTCCTCCTAGGGCGGCTCCAATCGACGGCGCCCTTCTCCTCCAACAGCGGCAGACTCCGGTCAAATTCCGGCGATGCGATGCTCGCCTTGCTCCGAGAGTGAGGTGGGGTGCTTTTGAGATAGGGGGGAGTGAGATGGTGTGAATAATTCATGCTGGGGTGGCGTCTATTTATAGTGTGTGAGCTCGTCTTGGTCGTCGACACAGCTAGCTAAAGGCATGGGCGACGATAGGGGCAGTGATGTGCTCCCTGGCGAAGCTCAACGGCATGGCTACACGGCGTGGGGCGGTGCAAAACGGTCGGAACGTCGCGGCGCTCTAGGCGGGTCTGACGGTGGTTTTAATGGGGCACAACGTCTACGGTCCGTGCAGCGATGAACGGGCATGTCCGTGGTGTTGCTGGGCTACCGGCGATCTTGCTTGCATGCGGCGAGGGCGGCGCGCAGTCTGTGGGCGTGTGTTGCAGGTGGCGCTCTGGCGCGTTCTCGGCTCGCTCGGAGAGAGGCTTAGCATGCTTGGGATGTGTGGTCCAGGGGTTGACACTGCTCGAGGCTTGGATAGGGGGTGGCGATGGACGGTGCTGAGTGTCCCAGACATGCTTGCTAGGCTTGGTGCTTCTCCTAGCTTGCTATCGATATGGGGGTGGAAAGTTAGGCTCGGCATGGTCATCATTGATGGTTATGGCATGCTCACAGTGGTGCTAAAGCTTGTTAATTGAGCTAGATCATCTACTAAGAGTGTAGTGAGAGCTATAGAGGGAACAAGTTAGGCACTGATCACTGCTCACTATAGTGTTTTGTGTTTATTTGTTTGTTTGCTGATTACAAGGTGTTCAATGAAATGGCCGCAAGAGATTCAAATTTGAATTTTGGATTCAAACTTGGTGGATTTGTTGGTTACATACTAGGGAGTCTCTGGTTAGTTGGATTGGTCAAGGTGCACTGGTTTGGTTGGATTTTGAATGTGGGATCTTCACATATGAATCAGATTCAGTTTTGAAATATGATTTGAATCAAGTTGCCAATTGTTTCTGCAAGTTTGAAAGGTGGGCTTTGATTCACTTTTACTTGGTCTAGCAAGGGGTGAAAAGAAATGGAAAAGTTTCTGTTTGAAATCTTGGACTAGAAACACTCAAAGTGGTCTAATGAGCAAGATTGGCAAAATTGACCATTTTCCTTATTTGATTTTCTCTTGATTTGTTTCTTCTTGGAAAAGTTTTAGATGATGTTGTTTTCATATTTCAACCATTCCTTGCTATTTAGATCAATCACACAAGTCCATTCATGCATTCATACAATCATCACATACACACATGCATTCATATTGATTTGAATTGACCAAAGTTTTTGTTAACCCTAATTTTGGTGATTGGAATTTGATAATCATTGTTTAATATTTTTGGGATGTTACAAACCTTCCCTCCTTAAACAAAATCTTGACCCAAGATTCGAGAAAGAAGAAAGAAGAAAACTAGGACTTAAAAAGATCAAGAAACTCCATCTTGATGTGATCTTCTCGCTCCCAGGTAGCTTCTTCTTCAGTGTGGTTACTCCACTGAATCTTGAGAAACTTGATGCTTCGGGTTCTGGTGGTTCTGAAAGCTTCCTCCAAAATACGGATGGGTACTTCAGGATATGTCAGGACATCGTTTATCTCTATGGTGCGGTGATCAATGTTCTTGAAAACTTCAGTCTTCTCCGGAACTTCAAGGAATTTGCGAAGTAACGATATATGGAACACATTATGCACTGCTGACATCTCCTCTGGCAGTTCCAGTTAATACGATACTTCTCCTCAACAATTCAGAATCTTGAAAGGTCCGATATATATGGAGGCTAACTTTCCTTTGAGCTGGAAACACTGCATTCCCTTCAAAGGCGACACTTTGAGATACACAAAATCTCCGATATTGAAAGCGAGGTCTCGACGTCTCTTGTTGGCGTAACTCTTCTGTCTTGACTGGGCGGTCTTGAGGTGCTCACGGATCTTGTGAACTTTCTCTTCTGCTTCTCGTAGGATGTCGGGTCCGAAAATCTGACTCTCTCCTACTTCCGACCAATTCAAAGGGGTACGACACTTCCTTCCATACATGAATTCAAATGGGGCCATTTGCAAACTAGCTTGATAACTATTGTTGTAAGAAAATTCTGCGAAAGGCAGACAGTCTTCCCATTTAGATCCATACTCTAGCACACATGCTCTCAACATATCTTCGAGTATTTGATTTACTCGCTCCATTTGTCCATCGGTCTGAGGGTGATAAGTTGTGCTGAAATCTAGTCGGGTTCCTAAACCTTCTTGGACTTTCTTCTAGAATCTCGAGGTAAACTGAGTTCCTCGATTCGATACAATGTTCTTGGGGACTCCGTGCAAACTGACGATTCTAGCGATGTATAACTCCACTAGCTTCGAACTCTGGTAGGTGGTCTTTACTGGTTAGAAATGGGCTACCTTGGACAATCTGTCAACTATGATCCAAATTGAGTCATTTCCCCTACTAGAAGTAGGCAATCCGGTGATAAATTCCATTCCTACTGAATCCCATTTCCATTCCGGAATCTGCAATGGTTGCAACAGTCCTGCGGGTCTCTGATGTCCCGCCTTGACTCTCTGACAAATATCACACTTGGCGATATAGCTTCCAATTTCTCTCTTCATCTTATGCCACCAAAATTGCTCCTTCAGATCCTGATACATCTTCGTTCCTCCGGGGTGGATAGAATAAAGAGTATCATGGGCCTCCTTCAAGATAGTTTCCTTCAGTTCTAAATCTGCTGGTACACAGAGACGTCCTTTGTACCACAGAACTCCTTCTTCATCCTCGATGAATCCGGGTACTTTGCTTGTACCAATACGACGCTTAATTCCGTCGATACTAGCATTTCCTTTCTGCGCCTCCTTGATCTAACTGATCAAAGTGGGTTGAAGTTCTATGCTAGCCAAAAATCCTTCACTTACTAATTCCATTCTAAAATCTTCCATCTCCTTGTGCAGACTTGGTTGCTCCTTCAGGATCATGGAGTTCAAGCGGCACGGCAATCTGCTAAGGGCATCTGCTACCACATTGGCTTTACCAGGGTGATAATGAATGTCCAGATCATAATCCTTGATTAGCTCAATCCATCTTCTCTGCCTCATATTCAGCTCCTTCTGAGTGAATATATACTTTATGCTCTTGTGATCCAAATAAATCTCACAATGGTTTCCCATAAGATAATGCCTCCATGTATTCAGGGCTAGAACTACGGATGTTAGTTCAAGATCATGGGTTGGATAATTCGGTTCATGTTGTTTTAGTTTTCGGGACATATAAGATGTAACTTTTCCTTCTTGCATTAACACACATCTGAGACCAATCTTGGATGTGTCACAATACACATCAAAGGGCTTCGTAATATCCGGCATGATCAAGATTGGGGCTGAAATCAATCTCCTCTTGAGTTCTTGAAAACTCGCTTCACATTTGTACGTCCATTCGAACTTCTTATCCTTCTTCAACAATTGGGTCATGGGTCTGGCTATACTCGAGAATCCTTCTACGAACTTGTAGTAGTATCCCGCTAATCCGAGAAATGCACGAACTTGGGTTTGAGTGGTTGGGGCTTGCCAATCTTCAACATCCTTCACCTTTGTAGGGTCAACGGCAATTCCTCCGGCTGATATGATATGTCCGAGGAATCCTACCTCCTGTAACCAGAATTCACATTTGCTAAACTTGGCATACAACTGATGCTCCCTAAGGGTTCCAAGAATGGTCCTTAGGTTTAGCTCATGTTCTTCTTCTGATTTGGAATATATCAGAATGTCATCGATGAAAACAACGACAAACTTATCCAGGAGGTCCATAAAAATCTTATTCATGAGGTTCATGAAATAAGCGGGGGCATTGGTTAATCCAAAAGAATGACAGTATACTCATACAGTCCATATCTGGTGGTAAAGGCAGTCTTTGGAATATCCTCTACGCGAATCTTGAGTTGATGATAACCAGTTCTAAGATCAATCTTAGAAAACACTTTGGCACCAGTCAACTGGTCAAACAGGTCTTCTATCTTTGGCAACGGGTACTTGTTCTTGATGGTGACATCATTCAACTTCCGATAATTCGTACACAAACAGTTACCTCCATCCTTCTTGTCCACAAACAGGACAGGTGATCTCCATGGCGACGCACTTGGTTGGATCAATCCTATTTCCAGCATAGCATCTAGTTGCTTCTTCAGCTCCACTAATTCAGACGGGTTCATACTATACGGTCTCTGGGCTATGGGTCTGGTTCCATGGATTAGTTCAATGATAAACTCGATATCCCGATCTGGGGGCATACTGGCAAAACATCTGGAAATACATCGGGGTATTCATAGACTATCCGGGCTTGGTCAATGGTTGGTTGGGCTATATTCTTGTTGCACTTGAATTGACGGGGCAAGGTTTCAGATACATGTTCTACTGATATTTCGGCTGTACTGGTCATGGTTATGGCTTTCTTGGCACAGTCGATTAATCCTTTATGTTTGGACATCCAATCCATTCCTAGTACTACTTCCAAACCTTTAGTTCTGAGTACTATAGATTAGCATAAAAACCTATGCCATGGATTCGGATTGGTACGGCCTTGCAAATTTGTCTAGCTTTGGTGGTTGAAGCAGGTATTTGAACTATCATAACATGCTTCAATTTGGTGGGTTGAATCTTACTAGTGCATGCAAATTCTTCCATAATAAATGAGTGCGATGCTCCAGAATCAAACAAAACTCTTGCGAGTACTGAGTTAACAGAAAACATACTTAGCATGACATTTGGCGCTTCTTGGGCTTCTTCAGCATGCATGAGAAAGAGACGGCCGTTGCAATTGATCGAGTTCCCTGGGGAAAACCTTCTTCTAGGCTGAACACGACGCTGCTGCTGAGCTGGGGCATTTGCATTGGGGGCTGCGGCAATCTTCTTGGGGCACTCATTGGAGTAGTGACCTTTGGTTCCACATTCATAACAAGTCACTTGGGACTTGTCCTTTGCTGCAACAGGCACAACATTGCTTCCAGTCCTTGGGGAAGTGTTGGTGGCGGCATTGTTGTTGTTAAACTTGGGTGGTGCACGGTTGAAATTGTTTGGGTTGCCGTGGTTGTTGTGGTTTACTCCGGGTCTTAGGTTTCCACGGTTGGGATAGGTCGGACGGCTCATCGAGGGTCTGTTGTTTCTTGGGGCAAATCCTGGAGATGGGTTGGGGCGATACTTTGGTGTATGGTGGGTTCCTGGTTGATGCATCATGCGATGCTTGCGGTTCTCATTAGCTTGGTTGATCTTTCCTTCCATCTGAATGGCAGAGTCAACTAAGGCTTAAATATCAATAAATGGGATATTGACTAACATTGTCTGCATCTCATCAAGCAGACCATTCAGGAATCTATCCTTCTTCTTGGCTTCAGTATCTATCTCATCCGGTGCATACCTAGCCAATGACAAAAATTTGTCATGGTACTCAACTATTGTCATCCTCCCTTGCTTCAGTTCTCTGAATTCATCTCTCATCCTCTTGATCAAACCCGGTGGCACATGGGTTCTGCTGAACTTGACTTTGAACTCTTCCCAAGTCATCATCTGTCATACAGTCATTGCATGAACGTTGTTCCACCATGCTCTTGCATCTCCGGCCAGGTAGTGGGTGGCAAACAGTACCTTCTCGTTAGCTTCCACTCCTGCAACTTCTAGGTTATTCTCCATGGTTTGCAGCCAATCATCTGCATCTAGGGGCTCTTCAGACTTAGTGAAAATGGGTGGATTGGTGTTCTGGAAATTCTTGAGCTTGGATCCATGGTTGTCCTGGTTTCCATGGCCTTGATTGTTGTTGGCCATCTGAGCTATGTGCTGAAGGGTGGCTAAGTTGGCTTGACATTCAGCTCTTTCGGCTTCGCGGTCAGAGACCAACATTTGCAAGATTTGCAACATCGGGTCTGGGGATGAGCTGCTTCCTCCGCGAGGCATCTAAAGATTGAGATAGATCATGAGAAAAGAGGGAAATTTCTAAGGTTCGGGGGTTTTGTAAAGTTTTTGAAGTTTGACTCGGATTTTTCTAGCAACTTGCTTTTCATTCATTCATAACACATGATACAAAGACACACCACAACAAAGAAAACAGATGGTTTTAAGAACCATTCTGGGAAACTACGATACAGTGGGACCGAATACAACTCACTAACGCTAGTTCTCAAGTGCTACTACTCCTCGGAATCGGTGTCATCATCATCATCATCTATGAAGGCGAAGTCATCCTCATCGGTGAAGAAGTCCATGGCTTGATCCTCCAGAAAGTCATCATCATCACTGAGATAGGAGTGGGGGTCTCCACGAAGGTCTTCCCCTTCATTCTCCCTCTCCTCTAACTGCATGTCTCTCTCATGGATGGTCTCCTCCAAATTCGTGATCCGGTGGCGAAGACGGGCAATGATGCGCTCCTTCTTGTCGAGCTGACGGCGACAAAACTTGCGATCCTTGACTAGCATGGCAATCTTCTTATCCTTCTTGGTGGAGATGGTGTACTTGTGGTTGGCGTAGGCGCGGGCATTGTCTAACTCCTTCTGTTGGTCATACATCATGAAGCTGAGGTGGTCCAATTGAGTCTTCAGCTCATGGTGGTATGGGGCCTCTAGTGGCTGTCCCATAACATCACGCCTTGGATAGAACTCAAAGCGGGTACCCTTGATCTGATTGATACTTTGCCCACACAGACGGGCAAGAGCTTCCTTCATTACCCTGGAAAGTCCATCGAGCCAGTTGTTCTCTCTTAAGGTGAACTGAATTCCCTGTGAGGTGGGGGCTTCAATCTTTTCTCGGAGACTTGCAACAACTAGCCACTACAAATCCTCTCATTCCTGATCATTGAGCTAAGCTCCAAAGAACTCAGGGTGCGGACGCTCCAGCATCTCTGAAAGTTGGTCCAAGTCACGCTCCAAGATGAGGTCTCCTCCATTCCCCAACTGATAAAACATGCTATACTTCATGTCCATCTATAAGAATATAGGATGAGTAAGTTAGTAGAGTGATCAAGTGTGTCAAATTTTATGTAAGTTTGCAAGAATTTTTTAGGAACATGAATTTTCATGAAAGAGTCTAAGTGATAAGGATGAGAATAAGTTTTCATAAGTACTCACTTCCTTAGTTTTAAAACTAAATTTTTGATTCAAGGTCCATTCTAAACTAGTGTTTCCTATGGTCAGGATGGCTATGATACCAACTTGCCAACACCTGGCTTTTTAATCCTAGATGCATGTTATGACATACATCGCAATCCTAGGATTACCATTTTTGCGAGACATAACAGATTGTATATCACATTACATCATCCATTATAAACCATACATAAGGTCTTACAACAAATAAAGGATCTCATGATCCAGTCTTAATACAAATCAAGCAGCGGAATAACGTAATAATAACGATAGCATGGGCAAAGCTCCATCTTCATGGTCACAGGTAATGCTGACGATGGGAGATGATCCTAGTTGTCTTAACCTTCCTGTTGTCCGTCCTCCTGATACTCCTCTTCATAGTCTGGCCACGGGAATATCTAGGGACAAAGACATGAGTACTCTTTAAGTACTCGCAAACTAATACTAACAAGTGAAGTATTTTTTGAATAGGTGGTACTAGGCTTTAGGTTGTTTTGCAAAAAGCCAGATTTACCTCTACTAAGTTCAAAAGCAAAGAAAGCTTGTTGAAAGTTTTATAATGCCTAAGTGGAAACTTGCATTTCATATCACAACCCTGTTGTGATCAAGTCAAAGTCATGATTCATTTCACAAGTCATTTTGAAAACATCTGACGACGGAACAGTATGGCCACTCCAACTCTCCATAACCGCGGACACGACTATTCTAATAGTTTGACACTGTGCAGAGATTGTACACTTTCACCACAACATTCGATACATCTGTCAGGAACAATCCTGAATTCACCATACTCAGTATGCGGATAATCAATCTTAACCTTTCAATTACATGCCCTAGTATAGGCACCTCTCCTGTGAGTTTGGCCTCCCAACCATGACCAACTGTCATCTTGGGAACTGTACATGTGGACTATCTTCACAAGGTAGCCTCAGCTCAAACCTTGGCCGCAAAGGAACCCATACTAAGGTATATAAATTTCCAGTCAAGCCCTACCCAAATTTTTGGTATTGTGGTTGTACGGTAAAATTGGAATGGTATCGCATCCAGACAACCATCAGTTTTATAATGGGCTAAGGCTCATGCCTTAACATTTTCATCATCAAAATCATCTGGTGTTCAAGAACACATGTCAAAACATTCGAGTAAAATGACTCATCATTCTAAGGTTTTCATAACCATTTTCACCAAGTATTCCCATCTAAAGTTGATCAAGTTTTATGCTTAGCACTAGCATCTACAAGTGGGGGTAAGTACTAATGAGGGGTGGTAAACAATTGTATCTTATCTAGGTTCAATCTCATGCCTCGGGATGACATCAAGATTTATCTAACTTAGGTCAAGTTTTATGCTCTTTATGCTACCTTTAAATAATCTTTCTAAGCTCTACAATTTATCAAGTAAGCTTAACTAGAAAGCTTTGATAAATAAATAAAATACTAAGCTTGCAAGTAAAACTAGGATTTGATATAATCCAATTTATCTAACCAAGCATGCTTAATGCATTGAATAGGTTATCTAACTTTCATAGTTGCAAGTGTTAGCTTGCTCAGTTAATAGCTTGCAAGTATTGTCTTGCTAAGATATTAGTATAAGCTTGCCTTGTGTAGAGCAGTGGTTGAAGTTCTCCTCGGCTTCTTCCTCATAGTATTCTCCTTCCTCCTTGTATCCTTGGTTGGTACTAGCGTCTATAAATAAATACGAGGTACACAATCACCAAACAATACTTAACTATTTCTATTTATCACACCAAGGTTTTCACTAGATGATATAGGATCATCACAAGCATTACAACCATTAAGGCCAATACTTTTATTTCCTTTATTTTAGAAAAGTAATTTCTACTCATTTAAAAACTACTTAAGGTTTAATATTCTCCAACTAAAACGTGGGATCATGTTGACACATGTCATCACCACATATTTCAGTACATGGGAATGTGATTTAAAGTGGTGTCACAATTTATTAAGGTTTAACCTTTTTATTCTAATTAAATAAAGTGACTAGAAATGCCTATGAGGCCTTCTTTTATTACTTGATCCTTATTTCTGCAAGTAAACCTATATATTTTATATATTCTGAAAGGTATGGTTAAATGTGATTTTTGAGAGTTGGAATCAACTCAAAAGCTTTTGTGGTTGAATTTTGAAAAATGTTTGAATGCAGAAAATCTCCTGCCTTGTTATTTTTACTATAGATGATCCACCAATCTAAATGGTTTGAATCCAACGGGCTTGGATTAAGCACTCCAGTACCTTTCTAACAAAATTGGTTTCATGCATTTTGGTTCAGTGAATCGAGCTGGGTTGATTTTTGAATCTAGGTACTAAACTGAGTTTGAAACTAAAAAATAAACCTAAATTTGAATTACTGGGTCGTGCGGGAGGTTAATTGGGCCGGCCCACTATGCACAGCGCGCGCGGGATGGTTAAGTGGCTATCCCCACTCGTCAGTGAGACAGAGGGGTGCGAAGCGGTATGGGGGGATGTGGACCGCATGATCTAACTCTAATCAAACGACTGTGGTTCATCGTCCATGTCGGGCAACACCAGCGAGACAGAACCCTAGCGCGGCCAGTGGCGGTCGTGGGAGGCTCACCGGGGCTCAGACGATGGTCAGCGATGGGGGCGAACGACAAAGTCGATGACGGTGATCCTCCTGGTACCGGCAGCTCCTCCTGCGGCGGCTCTAATCGACGGTGCCCTTCTCCTCCAGCAGCGGCAGACTCCGGTTAAATTCTGGCGATGCGCTACTCGCCTTGCTCCGGGAGTGAGGTGGGGTGCTTCTGAGAGATAGGGAGTGAGATGGTGTGAAGAATTCATGTGGGGGTGGCCTCTATTTATAGTGCCTGAAGGGGAACGACGGGCGCGGGCTAAGCTCGTCGTGGTTGTCGGCATAGTGAGCTAAAGGCATGGGCGACAATAGGGGGTGGTGTTGTTCTCCCTGGCGAAGCTCAACGGCATGGCTACGCGGTGTGGGGCGGTGCGAAACGGTCAAAACATCACGGCGCTCTGGGCGGGTCTGATGGTGGTTTTAATGGCGCACAGCGTCTATAGTCCGCGCGGCGATGAACGGGCATGTCCGCGGTGTTGCTGGGGTGTTGGCGATCCTGCTTGCACACGGCGAGGGCGGCGCGCGCTCTTTGGGCGTGTGTCGTGGGTGGAGCTCTAGCGCATTCTCGGCTCGCTCGTAGAGAGGCTTGGCATGCTCGGGTTGTGTGGTCCAGGGGCTGGCAGTGCTCGAGGCTTGGACAGGGGTGGCGGTGGACGGTGCTTAGTGTCCTAGACATGCTTGCTAGGCTTGGTGCTTCTCCTAGCTTGTTGTCGACATGGGGGTGGCAAGTTAGGCTCGGCATGGTCAACATTGATGGCAATGGCATGCTCACAGTGGTGCTAAAGCTTGTTAATTGAGCTAGATCATCTACTGAGAGTGTAGTGAGAGCTATAGAGGGAACAAGTTAGGCACTGATCACTGCTCACTATAGTGTTTTATGTTTGTTTGTTTGCTGATTACAAGGTGTTTGATGAAATGGCCGCAAGAGATTCAAATTTTAGTTTTGGATTCAAACTTGGTGGATGGGTTGGTTACATACTAGGGAGTCTCTGGTTGGTTGGATTGGTCAAGGTGCACTGGTTTGGTTGGGTTTTGGAAATGTGGGATCTTCACATATGAATCAGATTCAATTTTGAAATGTGATTTGAATCAAGTTGTCAATTGTTTCTGCAAGTTTGAAAGGTGGGCTTTGATTCACTTTTACTTGCTCTAGCAACGGGTGAAAATAAATGGAAAAGTTTCTGTTTGAAATCTTGGACTAGAAACACTCAAAGTGGTCTAATGAGCAAGATTGGCAAAATTGACCATTTGCCTTATTTGATTTGTTTTTTATTTTCTCTTGATTTGTTTCTGCTTGGAAATGTTTTAGATGATGTTGTTTTCATCTTTCAACCATTCCTTGCTATTTAGATCAATCACACAAGTCCATTCATGCAATCATACAATCATCACATACACACATGCATTCATATTGATTTGAATTAACCAAAGTTTTTGTTAACCCTAATTGTGGTGATTGGAATTTGATAATCATTGTTTAATATTTTTGGGATGTTACAAAGAATGGACAAAAGATCAAGCTTGGGGATGCCACCCCGGTGTCATCCCAAGAAATATCCAAGAGGTACAAGCGTCAAAGCTTGGGGATGCCCAAGACATCCCCTTCTTCATCAATAAAAAGCTCAGGTCTTTCTAGACACTTCGTTTTTATTGATTCATGCATTATTGTGTTGTTCTTGGAGCGTCTTATTTTTCGTTTGCTTTGCTTAGTTTTTTTAGTTTGCTTTAATAAAGTAGTTTGTACCCCCGTTCTCGCTGTGTTGTTTCAAATAAGTTGATTGGTGTTGGAGAGGAGTAGAAAGTTCTTGCTTGAAAGTGCAAGAGGAGCTTGCATTGACTGTGACTTAGACTTTAGCATGTCATGATAGGTGTTGTTTTTACCTTATGCTTAGTGATTATTGTTGTAGCATGACTTGTTCCAAACAATTGGGATTGCTTAGTGTGCCTTGAAAGAATCATGTGTTGTTTTAGCATACAAAAGCATAATATTGTGGTATTCTCCTTTGATGCTTTGTTTGGGTTGACTTGGCACATGCTCACACCATGTTATGATGAACAAGTCACCATAGCCTCTATGATCATTTATTCCTTGACTTGTAGTACCACTCTATGCTTTGATTAGTAATGTTTTGTCGCTCTGCATGATTATGGCCATTATTGTTCTCTTAGTTGGTTGCTCCCAGTCTTTTTCTAGACTCCACTTGTATGACTAAGTTCTACTCGTGCTTCCAACTCCCAAGAAACCAAGTTGTTCCAAAGTGTCCACTATAAATTCCTATGCATGGTGTGTTACACCATTCCAAGTATATTCTTGTTTTCAGCTATCTTCCAATTAAAAAGTATTTTGTTATGTGAAAACTTAGTGATTAAAGCTCTCACGAACTTGATGGAACACTATATATTTCTTGCCCCTAATAAACTTGAACCATTGTGTCATCTATGTTGTATATGCTTACACTTATACGTTGGAATTAGCAGAACCATGTTTTCATGGGGAACGTTTTCAACATTGCACTTGTACTTTGTACACAGTTGATATCATGCTTTTTTGTCTATGGATGTCATCGGTGTGAAATGAAAGGGGAGCTTGTAAGTCCATGTAGTTATGTATTTTGTGTTAGAGAAACGCCTGGGCTGCTAGCCTAAGCCATGCCTAATCATGGTGGAAACTTGCAGCATCACCATAGTGACATCTATGAAGCATTCTTCTTATAAAAAAAGAGATTGATAAAAAAGAGACACATTGAGAAAAGAGGAAAGAGATAAAAAAGCACCATATCCCATGGTAAATAAGAAGAATGCTGAGATGCTCATTGTCTGCTTGCCTTTTCATTTTGGTTATGGGAAAGCTCCTGTACCACGTGCAAGGGGTACCCCGTTGGCGGTTCTCTATGATACACATGTACTTACTATGACAAGAACTTGCAAGTAACTAAACTTGAGTAGCATGAGGAGCATCCCTCGTATTCAAGGGACATGAGATTGCCAACTTATACTTTGTCAAACATATACTCCATAGATTGTTCACTTTAACCTTAATCACTTCAATATGCTTATGATAGGGGCAATGAGGGCTGAAAGCTAACAAGTACCATAATTTTGGGAAGCTCTTTTTAAAACTTGAAATCCCTGCTTCCCTTTATGAAGGGCCTTTCTTCCACTATTATATTGAGTCTCCACCTTCTACCTTTAGGAACCAGTTATGAGAGCATAGTTGCCATTCTTAGTTCTATGTGCATTGTCCCAAAACTTATTGATTGATGCATATTGTTGTATTGCTTGTTCATGTGCTATTTGTATCTAGTCACTCTTATGAACTTTGATGGTGTCCTATGCATCTATTTGCTACTCCATGAGGGACAAGCTGAATGCCACTATGCCATGTTTTCTGTATGTGAAACAAACAGACGTTTTTCAATGCATGTTATTCATGATCTTTGTTTGTAGCCTTTCATGTTGCATGCATAGTTAGTTTGTCTTACTGTTAGAACTCCATCTTTCATGCTCATGTTTAGAGTTCTTTGATCCCAGCTTTCAATGCTTGCAAATGGTTTGATCTTGGTTTTGATGGTGCATGTCACCTCAGAAATTATTATCTTTAGCACTTACCTACTCGAGGACGAGCAGGAGTTAAGCTTGGGGATGCTTGATACGTCGGAAACGTATCTATAATTTTTGATGTTCCATGCTTGTTTAGTATCTACTTTGCTTTGCTTTGTCCACACTTTGAGGTGTTTTTCATATGTTTTCTGGTACTAACCTATTAACAAGTTGCCACAGTGCTAGATGCCTATTTTCTGTTGTTTTTTGTTCCAGAAAAGCTAGTAAGGAAATATTCTCGGAATTGGAAGGGACAAAAGCGAAAGTCAATATTTCACAAAGGAGAACAGGGAGTCTAGAGGAGAGATAGAGGGGCGCCACAGGGTGGCCACACCCCCCCCCCCCAAGCGCGGCCCAGGGTGGGCCCATGCCTGGGCAGGGTGTGGGCCCCCTGGCCGCCTCCCAGCCTCGCCTCTTTGCCTATAAAGACCCCCCGATGCCTAAACCCTAAGTACCGATCAATATTCCACGAAACCGTCTATAGCCGCCGCCACCATCATCCCTAGATCGGGGGGTCTGAAGCTCTTCCCGGCACCCTGCCAGAGGGGAGATCATCCCGGAGGCCTTCTTCTTCATCATGCCAGCCTCCGGTATGAAGCGTGAGTAGTTCCACCTTGGACTACGGGTCCATGTAGTAGCTAGATGGTTGTATCTCCTCCTTGTGCTTTCATGTCTAGATCTTGTGAGCTCCGTTCATGATCAAGATCTCATCTATTTGTAATGATGCATGTTGTGTTTGCGGGGATCCGATGGATTTGAGATTACTATGTCAGATTGATTAATGGTTTTGTCTTATTGATTCTATCATGTCTGTGTTGTTTGTGATCTTGCATGCTCTCCGTTGTTAGTAGCTATCTTGGCCAAGTAGTTGTTAGTGACTCTAAGAGGGGTATTTATGCTCGATAGTGGGTTCATACCTCTACTTAATCAAGGGAAGTGACAGAAATCGGTTGTAGATGTGTTGTTGCCACTAGGGAGAAAACAACGGTCTCTTGTTCATGGAACAAGTGGATTGTTTACCTTATACACTTTGCTTAAAGCGGTTGTCTGTTGCTTGCAACTTAATACTGGAGGGGGTTCGAATGATAACCTGAAGGTGGACTTCTAGTCATAGATGCAGTTGGATGGCGGTCTATGTATATTGTTGTATTGCCCAATCGAATCTCATACGATCTTTATGTCTAGTATTGCATTATGCCTTGCTCAGTCCTGTCAATTGCCCTGCTGTAATTTGTTTACCCTACATGCCATGTTTGTTTATCTAAGGAGAGCACCTCTAGTGAACTATGGACCCTGGTCCAATCTTTACCATTGATACATCTTCCACTGTTACTATTTACTTGCTGCAAACCATCATCACCTACCACACCATACAGTTAATCCTTTCTTACAACAACTGGTGAGATTGACAACCTCACTGTTCGTTGGGGCAAAGTCTTGAGTTTGTGTTGTGCAGGTTTCCACGTTGCTTGCAACACCTTTGAGACGTTTCCTTACTCCTACTGGTTCGATAACCTCGGTTTCTTACTGAGGGAAGACTTTCTACTGTGCTCATCACACCTTGCTCTTGGGGTTTCCAACGAAGCACTCCCACGTCAATATCGGGCACCATCAGTTACATCCGACCAAATCCAAAAATTGTGGAACAGCCGAAACCGTGGCATTTAGCTCACGGAGAACCGCCTTCTTGTATTTTGCCGGCTGAGATCCAAGGAAGCAGACGTATGTGTCTTTTTTAGTCAGAAATTACTTTTTTCCATCTGACTTGGGTTGTGCGGCATTCGCTTCTTCCATGTCGGAATCTTCCTTGGGCTCTTTGCCTTTCTCAGATTTTTTCTTTCCTTTTCGTTGCTTGGCTCTGTAACCAGCGGATTTGTCTTTCTTGATGTCGTCATTGAAATGACACTCGGCATTTGTGTGGGTAGATCCTCCATTACTATCCAGCTGGTGGACACAGGGATTATTGGCAATGTCGGACCATGTATAGGTTCTTCCTGGTTGCTGTTCTCCTCTGCTCTAGATTTGGGAAGTTCCACAGCCTCTACCCCAGCGGCCTCCGTGCCCTCCTTGTCCTCCAGATCTGAACTTTGCGTTAATAGCTGCGTTGTCCGGAGCTGGTTTTTTGTTCGAGGTGTTCTTACGCTTCTGAGCTTGTTGCTTTGGCTGTTTGGCCGTATTGGGATTGGCCAGAATATTTAGTAGCCCTTCTGAATCATCGTCGACGTTAGCATATTTCCTAGTCGTCTCTATCATTTCTCCCAAATATGTGACGTGGTCACGCTTCAGTCTGTGACGCAAAAGTCCGACTGGAAGTCCTGCGATGAAAGCTTCTATCGCGGTTTGCTTGTTTACTCCTTCATAGCAGTTTTTTGTGTCAATCCAGCGTCCGAGGTAATCCCGGCAGGTTTCTCCGGGTCTTTGCGTGCAACGCTACAAGTCTTCGACTATGCAGGGTGTAACATCCCAACATTTAGGAACCAACGAAGGGTAGAATTAGGAATCTATGCAATTGCATGCATTCATCTCTAAAAATGTGGGTAATTTTTTTGCCTAATAAAAACCTAAAGTGATCAAAGTTTCTTTCATTCTTTAAGATTAGGAATAGCCTTGGAGAATGATTGTTATAAACTTTGATATGATCTTTGTGGATTAGTGTGTTTTGGGAAATAAAATTTGAATTCAAACTTGAGTGTTGGATTTATAATTTAAAAGGAATTAGAATTATGTTTGAGTAATTTGATTTAATCAAGAGTTAACAATTAGTAACTCAAACTTTAAATAAATAACATAATCAAGAAAATGAGTATTCATCCCATATCTTTATTCAATAAATGAGTTACAAAATGTAACTTATGAAAATAATTAAGAATCTTTACAATAGTAAATGAAATAAAATAAGAACCTTTATATATTGAGTAATATTACAATCTTTGTTACAAAAGAATAAAATAAAGATTACAAAAGAATAAAATAAATATTACAAGGGATTATTCTATAAATAAAAAAGAAAAACCTAATCTAAATCTTGAATCATCAAGTATTGTACCTGTAAAACAAAACACAAACTAAAAGAAATAAAATCAAGGATTAAAATATGTTACTCTCAGTATTGACAGTGAGTTGCACTGTTCAAACTTTACATCATAGAGTAAACTTTAAGGGGCAAGTTTCACCAATATGAAAGAACTAAATCTTTCATAATTTTAAGCCATAAGTCAAATAACTCCAAACAGTAGGAAGGGGCAAGTTTCACCAGACAAGTAAGTGTAATCAGATAAAAGGTAATTTCATTCCCTGAGCATATCCACAAGGTGCAGCAGGCACACAGGCAGCACACACACCTAAATGCATGGTGTGTACTGTCCACACAGGAACAACAGGCCACACAAACAAAACTTCTCAGCACAGCCGTGGGAAGCACCTCCAACACCATTTCCTTGTTCATACACATCAAGCACAGCAGCCAAACCAAACCAAACCAGATCACACCAACTACAACCTTGATCATCTCACCAAGATGGTGACATAAGGAGGGGGTAGATCAGGTGGATAGCAAGAACAAGGTCAAGCCAACAGGACCAGGAGGTGGATAGCAAGATCAAGGACAAGTCTAGGAGCTGGAAGTAGCAGGAGTAGCAACCGATCAAGCTAGCCACACAACCAGCAAGATCAAGCCACAAGCAACCACTCCACTGTTGTGGTGAGTAGTAAAAGACCATCACATGATTTATCTGTCTAAGCTAGACAAGCATTCATGAGTTGTCTTATACTCAATTTCTCAGAAAAACAGCCAAGTGGGGTGAATCCATCATTGAAGTTTTTAAACACTAAAAGCAATCATAAAACCATATAGATCCAATTAGGATCTCGGAACAACATCATTGATCCTAGCTATCAAGCTTTATCTTAAATTTTAAGAATGGATATAGCTAAGATTTGAACTTCTAGGCACATCTCTTAAACAGGAGTAGCACCTTAGAGTTTCTACATCTTATGGATCTATATAACTTAATAAGCCTACAAAACATTTTCCCAACTTTAACACAGGAATCAGTAGCTGGTATCACTACCAGAACAGATCCATGAGAAACAACAAGGACCTAGTCCGTAAACCTCAGACCAACATCATGGGCTTTAGGGATTCAAGGAAAGAAGTTTCCACTTATCTCTGATAGAAAACTAATCTTAAGCTTAAACAAAATCAAGCCAAGTAATAGAACCTAGTCTTGTGTGCCATACTAGGATAATGTCACAAGAACAGCTTCTAAACCAAGCAGATTTGTCATCTAGCTTTCACAGATACACTTATAGACATATACAAATCATTTTCCTGATACTAATCACAGGAATCATTTCCAGGAATATACATATACATAACATCACTGTAAGAGACAAGTTAATCTCAAACTGTATATGAATCCATAAGCCAACAGTACAGATACAGTGACTGCATCACTCAAAAATCACTGTCAATAACCAAGTAATGACAGTGGTGAGCTCTCAAATCACTAGAATCTTTAAAGTAATAATTTTACAGTAACATTACCATCTGAACCATATCAAATTAACGAGTGGAATCAATCTGGTAAGCCACTAGCCTCACCAAAGCTAACCATAAGCAGTAATCCATAGCAAACAACCACTCATCATGCTTAGGGATCATCAATACATGATCCAAATCATCAAATATTTAATCAACAGAGGGATATGAACCCTAATCAGAATAAAAAACCCTAATTAGGATATGAACCCTAATCAGGACATGACCACTAGCCAGGAGTTGCCACTACAAACACATAGCACAGGGTGGCATAGCACAGAGGACACGAGGGGAAGAAAGGGAAAACTTACTGAAGGTTGTCGCTGTGGGCGAGAAGAGGAAGCAGAGGGTGTCGACGAGCACGGCGGCATAGGGAGCACCCCAAGGGGGCGCTGCGACCCACACCATGGCGAGGCGGCGACCATAGACACGCTTGAAGGCGAGGAACACCACCACAACACCCGGGAGCAGCGGCGGCGACAACATCGGCACCACCCCAAACCCTAGGGTTCGGGAAGGAGCCGGTCTGGCCATAGAGGGCTCTAGGTCCAAATCAAGTTGGACAGAAGGTGGAGCGGGGTCAACAACCACCCTATACATCACGGCGGCGGCCGGGAAAATCCACGGCAGCGTGAATCGCCGGCGGTGGCATTGCCGACCACGGGGTCGGGGGAGGAGAAGAAGAGAGATGAGAACGAGAGAGTGATAGAGAGAGTGTGGCTGAATGGGCCAGGACCCCTTTGGGGGAGTCGTTTTGGTTCTATCCAATTGGGCCAAAAGGGCCCAATAAACCCAACACAGTCATCCCAAATCACCTAAAACCAGATTTTAATAAATAAGAAAAGATCAAAATGCCCCTGAATTTAAATAAATTCTTAAAAATAAAATAAAAATCCAAAAATTATAAATAAAATATTTTTGGATTCACAATAGTCCAAATTATCTAAATAAATAATAAATAAATTTTAGGCACATAATTTTTATTAAGAATTTTGTAATATATATATCCCTTATGGAATTTTATAAAATTAAAGAAAGATAATAAAAATAAATAAAAATCACTTTTATTGTGTACCAATATTATAATATTTTATAAAAATACTAAACAAATAATTTATATATTTTATTAATGATAATTCTTAAAAAGAATTATTAAATAAATAAAATTCAAATAAAATGAAAGAAAATAAGGAATACAATATTCAATAAATATTAATAATTAATATTTATAAATTCTTTACTTATGAAAAGAGTTTTTATAATTTAAAATAATGGGGGAGAATACACACCAAACTTAATAATGCATGACATGACTTTGCATAATCATTTTGCTTCTTTAAATATTGTCCTTACCGGGCAATAATGATGTTTTATAGACATAGAAGCTCAAGGTCCAGTGCAAGCATCCGACTTCACTACCTTGCAATCACAAGGCAAGTTCATCACTTGCTCATGTCCTTTGACGAGTCATTATCAAAGTATTTGCAAATTGTGTGTTATCATATATACTCAAAAGTAAGAAATATTATTTTCTCAAATAAATAAATCTTAGATATCATCCTAAGTGATGATATAATGGTGCAAAAGAACTTAGAGTTCTATTTGCAACAATAATGATAAATTAGGGACTTAATAACCCATGATATCAGTGATTCTAGCGCTGTATATCACGCGTTAGCCATGAGATTTGGAATGGGACAGAGAAGTCAGCTGTATCTTCTTCCTCTCGCATGTAGCCGGATGTGCAGGTCGTGGCTGTTATCACTCGTAGCGTTCATATTAATTGGTAATTCATAGAGGATATGCAGCATATGGGTGGGAACCCTCAACGTCCAACGATAGTTCTGGCATCTAATGGTCTGTACAAACCATTGCCGTAATTCAATATGTGGGCATGGTGTACACCAAGGAGGCATGCGAGGTCGCGAAGGGGGCAGTGATTGGCTTGGATCACCTACTAGGCCCCACATCAAGGAATTGTGGACGGGAAAGTACGCCCGGTTGTGCAACAATGAGTTGATCTCTCATGGGTAAAGTAACCCACCTCTACAGAGTATAAGAATTATAACTTGTTACTCCCTGTTCCGGGAAGGAGCTACGAACGCGGCAGGAAAGGAACTCCATGAAAGTTCTAGTCAGCCTGTGAAGGCTGATGGTCATGGATTTTTATAATAAAATCAATCTTTGAAGAAAGATTTACAAAAACTGCATAGTACCAAAGAATTATAGTCTGAGGTGGTAATTAGAGCATCAAACTACCCACCTTGCATATAATGAACTTGCTGGGTAATGTTGTTACTCATCCTTTTCTTTGATCCCTTGCTTAGACTCTTAGGATCTCGAAGATACGCCAATGTATGCAGCCGAATTCCAAGAAGATGTGTTCTACGAGGAGCCTGACCTGTCAGGAGGTGTTGAAGGAGTGGATTACGAAATCCGCTATGGTGTCGATGACAACGAGTCCAACTAAGTATCCTAGTTAGTAGTAACCGACGGAGCCGAGCAGCATGAACCATATAGAATAAGCTGCTGATCTCTACTCCTAGTTGAAGTTGCTACTTTTAAATTCCACTAAAACACTTTATATTTTGGTTTGTAAGTTGAATCTTTTGAAGTCTTGAACTTCTGGTATTGTAATAATAAAAATGTGTGAATGTTGTAATATGGACCCGCAATGTTTCTGTTGTACCACTCTAAGGGATGTGATATTTACAGAACGGTGTTCTGTGGATGTCATGTCAACGACTATAGTGTACTATACATGCAGTGGTATGCTGGGTCACCGCATAGGGCGTCATGTATGTTCCCTCAAAGTTTGAAAAGAACGCACTCTGCATATCATAATAGTTATGAATTGAATTCGCTGGCAGTTTATTGAACCATGACCAAGCCGTCTTCCTTAGCATAAGCGGGAGATATCGGACTGGGACCAGGCTGTTTCCTCCTTTGGCGATGCAGCAAGCCTGGAAAAAATCCTGGAGCCAGGTATTTGGCCGAGTCGCGCCGTCGTAGGGCTGGATGTGTTTGGCAACACCAAAGTCAACCGGAAACTTTGTCTGACGGATGCGTGGGCCAAAGCACTTGGGTCCCACGTACACATCTTCTTCCTCATACCGTCGCGCCTCTATGTTTGACTCAATGCGGTAGCGAGCGTCATTTGGCGAGAGAGATTCGTGCCTTGGAGGCTCGCGGCGGAGACGAATTTCTACTTCTCCTCTCACCATTGATGCCTCCGCCCCTGCGGCTTCCATGGCTACGTCGGGATCCTTCATGGTCGCTGCCTGGGGGTGAGGGTGGCCCTGTTGGATTATTCCCAGCTTGGTTATGCGGTGGTGGTGGAGCCTCATTATGCTGACTCCGATGTTGGTTTCTTCGGGCTCCGTCCCTACTTGATTCAGGATGGTCCGGGTCATCTCTTCGTCTGGCGTTACCAGCTAGACGGCTCGATGGTGGCATCCTTAGCCGATCTTGCTCTCGCTGTCGGCACACTTTCGGGTCTTCTCTATCGTGGTTGTTTTGCCAGCGATGGTCCTGATGAGGAACCATTGCCCTGATGGCATATTCAGACGCAGCCGGAATAACTCTTGCCCAGTCACGTGCCGACCTGCGAGAGTGGCCATTTGAGCCGGTTCTTGAATTCTCTTCTTCTCCATGGGGACGATAATGCTGATCCGTATCCCTGCGGAGCCTTCCGTCAGCGCTTTGGTCGGCGCCAGTGTGGCAAAATTCTGACTTTGAGGCCAGCTTGCCATTGAATGACGCGACCATTTTCTGCTGCTTTAATCCTTTGTCCAGCAACGCAACGCACTGATGGACCTGTTGTGGAGACGGATTATTGTCAAGGATGGCTCGAGCTACAACAGCGTTTTCTAATGGCGTGTTGTAGACTCGGATCTTCTCTCTGATTTTTCTGTCAAATAGGTCTCTGTGGATATTCGGGTTCTTGTTGGCAAGAAACGGAACTCCCCTTGTTTTGTTTGGATGTCGCTTGAAATCTGACTGGTATTTGGTAGGATCACTGTCTAACTGTTGCTTAAGCTCGACGATGCGTGCGGCCTCTTCGAGCAGAAATAGATGGTGTTTTTCCAGATTCTCAGCCCTTTTCTCCAGCGCCTCCACAATAGATCCGAAGCCGTTGGGATTGGAATCGTGAGAGCATCTCCGTAAATTTCACGTGCACCCTTGGTGATAACGTGTCCATCCACAGGAGGGTCGATTGGCGTGGTTTTAATCAGATCTCCATCCTGATTCTCCATCTCAATCTCTTCGTCAACTTTTTCTTCGTTGGTTTCCTCGACGCCCGTCTCTGTTGGTGTCGGATTCTTTTTCTTCCGCCATGGTCATCACCTCGAGGGTGGGTTGGGTGGGTTCAGCGAAGCCGAGATAAATATCGATCTTGCCGATAGACATGATCGTGTAGGTCGTCACGGGTTTTGAAGCTGGAATCCAGGTCTCGTCGGGAAGAACGAGAGGGACATCACTGGCGTAGACCACGCGACCCATGGCGATGGTTTCGCCGATTCCTGCACGTGCAGATTCCGCCTAGAACGAAGCTCCAAAGGTCACTTGTCCCACGGTGGACGCCAACTGACGGCGAGTGGCAGCGAGCAATGAGTTAATTTTCATTCAGTCCCGTCTTTTCCTTTCTCCAGGTGCATCCAATTTCAACCATTAATTCAATGTAATATTTGTTGCTTCGTGCTTTCGAGTTCCGTGGAACTGAAAAAGGGCCGCTCCGCGTTTTGTATATAGAAAAGACTCAGCTTCCTGATTCTAACTTCTCAAAGTTGATGTGTTCGCCACTGCTACATCGTGGATTTTTAGGAAGCCGGAAGCTGGAGGACTTCCAAACACGCCCTAATAAGCCATATAATATATCAAATGAAAATTTAGAGAGAACTATGTTAAAAGTTTAAGTTTATATTGAAATATCAAACAACTTTATTTTATACAAGGGCTCTATTTTTTGTCTTGGACCGGACCCCATTTTTTCAAGCCCGACCCTTGATTGTGCCAAGATAAAAAGGGGGCAGGCAGGCGTCATGGTTGTCAAAACAAGGGAAAGTGAGAGGGGAAAGGGATCAACCGAAACATGAGAGAAAAGAGATGAAAGGATAAACATTGTGTGTGTGTGGGTGGGGGGGGGGGAGATGAAGGTGATGGATGTGACACGCGGGCCATTAATATCGTTAAAGAAAGACATAAACTATCTCTGTTATGTCCACAACCATCATTTAGAAATAACCTAAAATAAAATTACGGTCCAAAATTGTAGATATTATGATTTCAGAGATCGATGTTACCCTAGGAGTGCAGGTTTTAAAACAAAATTTTACTCAAAAAATGTTTCACGGAGAAATTATAGAAGGCACGAAATGTTCTTAATGTACATGTACCACCATCCACCAGGCGGCACCTAACAAAGTACACCGATTGCTAACAAAATTCCAATAATTTAGTTTGTGTATATGCTTGTTTGACAAGGAATACAACTTTGAAGTAGTATAGACAGTTTAAGAGGGGGAGACGGATTAGTCCAAACGCGAAAATCCATTCAGCAAAGTCCACTTGCCCATCCCGTCCCGTTCAGTTCCGTTTCACAGGGGGGTGTGTTCCTCCTCGCCAGCTCCATCGAATCGGAACCAAACCGAACCGAATCTAATCGAATCCGCCTCCAGGACCAACTCTCCCCTCCCGTCACGTCCCCATCGATCGCCCCCTCCCACAATTCGAGGAGGAGGTAGAGCGGAGGCGGAGGAGGAGGCCAAGGACCGCCGCCGCCAATGGCGCTGCCCGTGGCGAAGCTGGGGACGTTGCTTCTGCGGACGCTCTCCAAGCCCATCGCAAGCCGCCTAAAGAGCCAGGCCGCCGTCCACCCCAAGTTCCGCGACTTCATCATCAGCATCGCCCAGGTTTGGAATGACTGAAATTACTCCTCTTAACTGTTCATCGGGTAGGGGATCTGATCTGATTAGGGTTCATTGGGTTTACGGTTTGGAATCCCATGAATTAGCACTTTGTAGTTTTGCTACTGCCTGAAAGAAGACACTTCAGTGCAGTACCCATATGTGGGCAAGCATTGTGCAGTGATTGACTCGCCATGGCTTCCAGGAGAATGGGAAAGAATAACGATGGACTAGGGTGCAGGTTGTCTGACCAATAGTTGATAACTTCACTAAAGATTATCTTCGGTTTGTGAGTTGATGGCTGGTCCATCTCTTTGCACGCCAATGTGTGTTTTATGACTTAGAAAAGCACCGCTCAGTTAGGGAGTTTAGGGAATAACTAATGGATTTACATCTATGGATTAGGCTTACTTGATTAGTTTATTCAGAGATTTCATCAGGAACTGATTAGTGTTTTACTTACCGGAATTGCTTTTTGATTAGTTTGATATCTGCCAGGACGGCTCAGTTCACGTAGTGCTTGAATCATAAATATGTGAGAGTATGAATCTCAATCGGAGATTATCTGCCTCGGGATTATGTGATTACGTATGTATCTGTCAACAACGGGTTATTCCTTTGTTATCAGAGCAAATGATCTGGAGCTAATTACACTCTAGGCCCTTGTATCTATTTCCATGTGGTTGCTTGATGGGAAAATCCTTTCTTCTCTTTGTAGTTGTCAAAACAAAGTGATCTGATTATCCTATAACAAATATTGTAGATGAACCATCGTATCACCACAAGGATACAAAGGCGCATTTATGGCCATGCTACAAATGTGGAGATCAGACCTTTAGATGAGCAGAAGGCAGTACAAGCTGCTACAGATCTCATCGGAGAAGGCTTCATCTTTTCGGTATTTTCTAAACCATAGGTTAACTGTATGTAAAATTTATTAAAAATTCACCAAATAATGCACTTATGTTTTTGGTCGTAGGTTGCTGTCGCTGCTTTGATTTTTGAGGTGCAAAGAAATGCTAGGTCAGAGGCTAGAAAGGAGGAAGCACGCAAACAGGAACTTGAGGTAGCACTGAATAATTTTATCACTCCATGTCATTTCTCTCTGCTGTCTTACTTTGTAATCTTTTCCTTCATTTTCTGAAATCAGATAAATGTACCATGCCAATATGTTCATGCTTCCCACATTAACTATTCAATCCTATAAAGATTAGTTTTTTTTCAATTGACAGAAACTGACACCACGAAATATTATCTATGAGCTCGAATTGTGTTCATAGAAAACTCTTTCGGTTGCCAAATTTATGTTAAGAAAGTTTATTAACTGCACAGTTTGATACATTTAGAGATATTAGGGTGTATCCGGTTTCTTAAATCTTAAGGACACTAGTTCTATAGGGGGCATCTGTTGAACAAAAAACAGAAACAAACCCCTCATCCAAACACCCAGTATAGTCTTACTAACAGGAACTGATCATATGTTCCATTCCTAATGACCACTGCATTTGGGATTGAGATGAATGTTGTCTAGTCGTTATTATTACTTTAGTATGTTTATTTGGGTTAATTCCTAGCATCGTAGTTCAAAAATTTATTTCCCACATGCAAAGCTTCTACGGGAAATAGGCCCACATACTTCCGCATGTTTCCAAAAGAAAGACAGCCGAGATGGCGGTCACATGGTTCATTGTTGAATAAAATCATCTGCTTTGTTATTATAGTTTCTGCATGTCCATTCCACGTATGAACTTTGACATAGACCAGTACAATGTGCTCGTAGTGACAAAGTATGTCTGAATTGTCACCTGATATAATACACAATTATAGACAATGTTGTGCTCCAAGTTAAATTGCAGTGCTATCTAGAGAAGTGGCCTGGTGCCTAGAAGCTTTAATCTGGAAAAATATATACATACATTGTAGGGACATATTTTGTGAAACAATATTCCAAATCAAGATCAGAGTTTGATCCAAAGTTCAATACTAAGAAACTTAACAAAGTAATTATACATGGATATATTGTTCTGTAGGCAAATCTAAGGATTTTTTTACGAACATAATAGGAAAACTTGAAATATGTGGTTAAAGTATTTAACTTCTTCAACTAAAACTATGTCAAAATTTGTTCTCAGTTTTTTTTCCTTTTCTGAAAAATTCTTAGGCTTATGACCTTTTCAAATATATAAAATATTACAAGTTCAGCAATAATGGCGTTGAAAATAAGCCAAATATCCCATGTTATAGATTTTGCAACTATAATTGTCTAATTGGCATTAAATCGCTCAAAGGTGGCAGAGAAGAATCATATTGCTGAAACTGAGCTAAACTGGGCACATATAATTTGTATCAATTTTCATACCCCCTCCGATCCAAATTACAAATTAACGGACTCAGATTTGTCTAGATTCGGATGTATCTAGTCATGTTTTAGTGCTAGATACATCCGAATCTAGACAAATTTGAGTCCATTAATTTGGATCGGAGGGAGTATTAAAAAATGGAAATATGTTTATAAAAATAATAATCATTTTAGGTAAGTGCCAGTAGATCTGTTTATTACACTAATCCTTCATGGCAAGTTAGTTGATGTGTTTATTTGTTTAACTTCCCTTAGTAAATTTAGCTGAATGTTTGTGATTGACCCCCAGGAATTGAAACAAAGGGAAGAGAGTTTAGCTAACGATTTAGAAGATCTTAAACGGAAGCTGGATGAACTTGAGCGCCTCGCCAAAGGACGAGGCCTTTCTGGAATATTGAACTTTAAAGGTGTCAGTGGATCAGATGGTGGCAAGGCAGCAACACCTGCTTGATTTATCTATTCAAGTTTGGTCAGGAAAAACAGGATGTTGTGTTGTCACGAGTCTATGTGCATATCACCTTGACATTGGCTAACTGGTTTCCTAATTCTTCTGTCACACTTCTACTCCCTCCGTTCCAAAAATAAGTGACTTGGATTTGTGTAGATTCACATGTATCTACACACTAAAATGTGTCTGTGAATCTAGACAAATCAAAGTCACTTATTTGGGACAGAGGGAGTATGATTCTTTCGAATGTGACATCCATTCTTTCGGTGAATGTATCAATTTTTTTTATGGTAGATCCAGTAGACATCGTGAAATAATACAGTGTAACTGTGTCACGAAAAGGCCTGGTTACTTCTCGGTACTTGAAAAGTAGATGTAAAGATGGATGTATTCTTACTTTGGGCCTTTGGTTCGCTAGCACATCAGGTAGCCAAGTCTAAATGCTTCATTATATGTTGTGGACTATGATCTGAAGTAGTACTCCCTCCGATCCTAGACAAATCTGTGTCAATTAATTTGGATTGGAGGAAGTAATAATTAAATGATTTCCTTTATTCTGAACACCGTATGTGAACTGTGAATTAGTAAAGTACACAGTATTGTGCTGTACAAGTGAAGATGACATCTTTTCCTTGAAGAAGAGATTCCCTACAACGTATACAATACCTGTTCATGTATAGGATATCCATGCTTCAGGGAATCACACAATTCTCATCTCGCAGTGTTTCGTGGAATCAAATATACATTTTGTACTGTGCAGAAATTAAATACACGTGGTACATGAGCTAAAGCATGCATGCGTCACATGACATAGTGTGCATGATTTGTGAAATGAAACGGCTTCGATTGTCATATACTACTATGGCTTTGCATGCAGTATGTCTGTAGTATTACTGAGTAGTAGAAGTTTCCACGCCCCTGTTTCTTCGGTGAAATCTTCCTGTGAGCAACCTACAAAACCGTAAACCCTACTTCCACCTTACTATCTTTCCCAGCGCAGCGCATATATACTTGCACGTGCGCATCCATGTATCCTCTCTGCACTGCGCACCGTGCGGGTCGACATGACCGGCGGCGTGAACGGCAACGGCAACGGCGGCGGGGCGTGCGCGGTGTGCAAGCACCAGCGGCGCAAGTGCGAGCCCAACTGCGAGCTGGCCGCCTACTTCCCGGCCAACAGGATGAACGACTTCCGCGCGCTGCACCTCGTCTTCGGGGTGGCCAATCTCACCAAGCTCATCAAGGCCAACGCCACCGAGGCCGCGCGCCGCCGCGCCGCCGAGACGCTGACCTGGGAGGCGCGGTGGCGGGAGCGCGACCCCTCCGAGGGGTGCTACCGCGAGGTCTCCTGCCTCCGCCGCGAGAACGCCGTGCTCCGCGCCGAGAACGCCGCGCTCCGGCGCCGGGCCGACCAGTGCGCCTGCTGCTGCGCCGGCGCCGTGACGTTGCAACAGCAGCACCAGCAGATGCTGCTCGTCTCGGCTTACAGCGGCGCCCAGCCTCCGGGCAGCGTAGTGCTGCACGGCGCCAACACTACCGGCGGCGGCTTCTACAACGGCAACGCCGGTGCCGTCCGTGGCGGCGGCGCCAATGGCAACGGGGCGATGCCCGTGCGGCCTCACGTGTCCGCTCCGGCAACGCAGACCACGTTGACGGGATACCCGCAGGGGCAGGGTGACCGCTACGACGCCCCGTCGAACGGAGCGAGCGCCGCCACCGGGCCGAGGCCCGCAGCTGGTCAGGTGGATTCCAGGGAGAAGAACGGCGCGAGGTAAGATGAGGACGCTCTCACTCCTCTTCCGCTGAGGTGGACTCGTACGCTCGCATGGTGGATATATGGGCTTCTCTTCCTTGTGTTTTGCGACTGCAGGTGAGGTGACGCCCAGCGCACAGCAGCTAGGATCATATGCCTGGAGAAATTAAACTATCCATCTTGGGAAGTTGAAGGCACGAACTCTAGGATGCCTGCAGAAACTCAACTGTTTGTTGTTCCCTAGGAAATTCATGGGTTCCAAACAAGCCCTAAGTATTGGTTCTGGAAAATAAAAAAAGGAGATATATAGGTTTCATTGCTTTTTTTTCTTGCTTTTCTTCATAGCTTTTCTTCTGCTTGAGAGGAGGATACCCAAAGTGTATACACTCAGCTTTGTATGACCGGTAGCTAGATAGAGAGCACAAGATAATGCATTCCAGAGATGATTCTAATGCGGTGGTAGGAATATGCCTTAGACTTCCAAAGGAAAATTTTCCAAGAGGCTGAAGAAAATATTTGATTCCTCAAAAATGTGTCTTAAAAAGAAGACATTCCTTTGTTCCAAAGTTCCACACAAGGAAATAAAATCCATGCAAAAATGATCCAATTTTTCTTTGTTCTGAATGTAGCCCTGATGTTTGCTCCCCAGATAAATAACATTATCATCCCTCAAATAAATGAGAAAGAACATCTAAACCCCCACCAACTCATGAAATTCACTAAATTTGACCGACAAAAATATATCTAGTACGGCCGCAAATTCTACATTAGCTCAAACTGGAGTTGACAAATAAGGTAAAACAGGAGCTAACAAATAATGGTTAAACACTAAGCCCGATTAAGTCACTTGGAATGAATGACATGCTCAGAGTTGATTCATATTACAATGACGACAGAACAACGGTGTCCAATATTTCTCAAGTGCTCAAATCTGGATGGAGACATGGGTTATATTTGCAACTTCTAACAGGATCAGGAGATGAAGAGGTTTCCTTCTGCTCCAAACTCGACAGGAAACTTGAAATTCTGCACTGAAGCAATATAATCTTCATGTTCATCAGAACCAACTCAGGCAAACAGAAAGCCGGACTGCTGGAGAAGTCATGCATATTTGACGATCCTCACTAGTTACTGCTTCTTCACCATCTCTAACATACACCAGTATCACCATTGCTAATCAAGACAAAGAAAGATTAATGGATCAGTCAAATTCGCACAAGCACGATATTCTAGCCAGCATGGTACGCACACAATTGGTTTAATGTAGGAGAATCACCTTGACTGAGCAGAGTTTTGCGATGATGGTGAGTCAACTTGCATAGTTACAGGGCCATCATTTACTAAAGAAACCTGCAAAAGTTTCAAATTAACACATATTCTGGAAAGCGCGTATTATAAGGTAGTCAGTTGTAACATGCGTTACTCGGATGCACCTTCATCATTGCTCCAAAAATGCCATCTGTCAAGAGTTAGAGGACACTGTTAGAAACAAGTTCGCGTGTGACAGTGACTACTTCTAGCAGAAACCCTTCTCATATGTACATGGAACTGATTGCAAAACAGTAGAAGCAGCATGGGGATTACAATATCTGAAAAATCATATATTCCATAAACATACAAAATCATGGAAGGCATCAAGGAACCAAAAAGAATTACAGAACAATTGGAAATTCTTATTAACAAGTTTCGACTTATTACTACAACATAATTGGTTGGATACTGAGTATGTACTTTATACGGGAACTGCCAGTGCGGGAACAATGAGAAACATTGGAAAGTACACATGGATCATTCACAACGTGTTAAATCTCAATACAAGCAGAGATGTCAACGCTTGTATAAGAACATGGATTTGATGATCACGCATTCAAGGTGGCCAACTTTGTAAATGCATGATACAATATTAGAAGTAATGGTAAATATTACCTTTCACTGAATCAATTTTGTACGATTTCTGGAACTTCTCAACCAAAGAAGCGTAGAATGGTTTTGCTTTCGCAGGTGCCATAGCAACATGGAAATCTGGTTTGTTACCCTTCAGGATTCCATATAAGGTAAATTGACTCACTGAACAGGATAACAGCTTAGAAAAAGAGTAATTAACCAAATAATGACTCGGAAGTAGAGGTAGCAGGTTTCATCGTATTACCTAACAATACTTCGAAGTTCCGCTGCACAACCTGCACAAAGTAGGGGAAACTGTTAAAAATAAATACTATGAAAATTCAGGCAGTAATCCACATCCTGAATGTTACCCTGAAAGCTGAATCTCTACGATAGATAGATGATTCCTAGACTTACACTCTGATCCCAAGCTTTTTCAGTCTTGTCATTAGGAAACAACCTCATATTAAGGACCTTCCGACAGCTACGAAGAGGGGTGTTAGCATGAAAACTGACAGTAAGATATATATATATATATATATATATATATATATATATATATATATATATATATATATATATATATATATGACATATTCATACTACACCCGGGTGTAGTTACACCCACGTGTGTTTCACATTATTTAGGCAGTATCTATCATATTGGAGACTATATATGGGTAGTATGAAGTATATACGAATATTTAGGCTGTATATATACTACTTTTTTGGTAGTATGTAATTTTTATTCACATACTCCTTTTGTACGTACAAATATGACGGTATTTTACATATATAGTGTAAACTATGGGTGTATTTGCAATTTTTTCACCTAACTTGTTTGGAAGTATCTTAGATGTAGTATATGAACATACTCAAACAGATAAAGTATTACAAATACTTCCGTAAGGTAGTATATAAGACGTGGGTGTAGTTACACCCGGGAGTAAGAAGTATTTTTCCTATATATATATATATATATATATATATATATATACTGAACTTGTCAGTATACGCAAATTCTCATAGAATAGATGATGTGAAATATCAGAAAGGCAGAGGTGACAAGTGACAGCTTTGGTACTTCAACTGCACATAATATAAGCAGACTTTTCCACACTAAGAATACAACACCATGTTGTTACTAGCAGTGTTTATTTATCTTTACATGTTACTACTAGCATAATTTATTGGTATGCTAATAATTGTCATTTCCCATCCATTATGCATCCTAATCACTCAAACTAACAATACAGGTAACCAGTTACTAAACAACACCATTTTCAAAAAAAGTTACCAAACAACACATAAATTCACCCAGATTTCGCGGAAAACATCCCCTCGATAGGGAGCGCGTGCAGAGGATTAGGAGGGAGAGAGATGGGTTCATACATGTAGTCGGCGTCGGAGTCAGTGTCAGTCTCGTGGACGCCGACGAGGACGAGGCCCGGGCCGATTGCCGATACCACACGGCCTTCCACCTGCGACCCCCGAAAAAGGCCAATCAGCGCCCATCTCTACCAGTGATTCCGTGCAGGATAAAGCGGATGGTGGCGAGTTGAAGATGTAGTCACCTCGACGCTGGCTGAGAGGACGCGCTGCACCACGGCCCTCATCTCCTTCCTTCTGGCCTCCGCCGGGGCGAGTCTACGAACTTCCTTCAAGGGGGGAGTCGCCGGAGAACACCTACGGACGGCGACTTGGTGGGGCGGAGTGAGGAGCGGAGGCGGAGGCCTTCAGCGAGGGCCTCTACGGGCCGGTAAAAGTGCTCATGATTAACTGCGTGTAACGGGCCGGGCTTGCCAGCTAATGCGCATGTTTAGACCGGTTTACAAAAGTTCGGTGGGACATCAAAATCTTTCTTTCTTTTTTACTTCTATTTTCGCTCCACAACTCAATCCTCCTCCTCCTCGCCGTCCAGTCCCGTCATTTTTCCCTGTCGCCGCCCACTCCTGCCATTTTCCCGCCCCACCTATCCCCTCACATGCGCCACCTGCCACCACCACCATGCCGCTGAAGAGGTACCAAGCTTCCCAGCGTCGGCGCCCGCGAAGAAGCGGAAGGCCGACAAGCACCGGACAGAGGGGATGACCAACGTGGAGTGGGCATTCGACATCTAGCGCCAGCAGGTGGAAAACGTCAGTCGCCGACTAAGGGAGAAGAACTTAAGGCTATGCAGGGCGGCGGAGGCGCGGGCAGAGCAGGCCCACACGGCCACTCCTGCGGCGCATCAGGTGGTGGGCATGGCAGGAATGGCGACACCGTCTTACAACGCTGGCATCCACATCCTCGTGAGACAGAGTAGCATCTCCTCTCTGTCGCCGCCCAACGCGTGTGAAATAGATCGTATGGGCACCTAGAGGGAGGGGGTGAATAGGTACTACTCCAAATTTTACTTCTTTTTTAATTTAGGCTTGACATACAGATAAATTCTCTAGATATGCAACTACGGTAAATTTACTTATATGATAACCTAGCTACTAGAACCACACAAGTAAAGGAACGGTAAAAGAATATAGGTGAGAGTGAAGCACGTGAGCACGCGGGATTTGATTCACCATAGTTCCTTCCTTTTTATGAGAAGTACGTATGTGTTGGAGGGGTGGGAAGTTCTAAGACCACCACGCCACAAAGGCCTCACCCTATTCTCCGGTGAACTTTCGCCACAAATGGCCTAGTCCACTTTTCCAGTATCGATACCCTTCAAGGCGGGAACCGACGCCTTTACAACAATCTTGGAGCAAACCACAATGGAACAGAGGCTTCCAAGTACAAGGCTAGCTTCCACAATGACAACAAGCTAGTTAGAACTGAAAACACTATCTAGGGTTTCCTATGAAACACTATCTAGGGTTTCCTATGAAACACTAGAACAAGGGAGCCCTCAAGTGATTGAGGGGGAAATGTAAATCGCTTTGGTGAAGATATAGATCGGTGTCTTATCCTTCGATTCTCCAAAGATCAAGAGCTTTGGGTGGTTGAGGGAGGAGATCTTGAAGATTTGGTGGCTCAACTTCTAGGGTTCTTGAGGTTGTGGACGAGAAGCATCCCAAGGTAGAAGAAGGGCCTATATATAGGGGCCCTGAAAAAGTAGTTGTTGCTTCCACATAACCCGGAGTGTCCGGCCGAAATGCATCGGACACTCCGACCGAGGCCAGACACTTCGGCCGATCCATATCGGGCATTCCGATCCTTCTAGGAAGCTTGGGAGATTCCGTCTGGAGTTCGGATAGAGTCTGAAGAGGGTTACTAAAGTGAAACCACTTGGGGAGAAAACTTGACAAAATCCCAGCACCGGATAGTCTGGATCGCACCATCCGGACATTCCGGCCCAGGAGGATACTCTGGCCAGCGTTTGTCAGACACTCCGGTAAAAAATCATTCAGCGCATCTTAAAAACCTAGGATCTTCTTCCTTCAACTTATTTAGAACCATCTTTTCCCTTTGAGGTAGAAATACATAATCAACATGCTGATAAGATTATAATGCCTTGAAAAAATTAGCACACGATTAAACCTTCCTAGTGTTGTCAACAAACATCAAAACATGAAAAGGGACAAAATGCCCTTTCAATCTCCCTCTTTTTGGTGTTTGATGACAACCCAAGGATTTGCATAAAGGATAAGCAATAAGCATAGTAATAAAAGATATACAAATTATAGAGAGGTTCCCCCCTAAATGCGTGACCAATTAAGTTTGCATTTGAATACAAGATCACACAAAATAGGATTAACATCCTCTCTAGAATTTATAAAACAAGGTAAGAAAAGATACCAAGATAAAGACTGGACAAATAATCTAGGCATAACGTAGTCTTTAACATGATAACGAAACCGAGCACGCATGTGTTACCACACAACATAACCACATAGTTCCCATATGAATAAAATAAATACACAAGCTTCAAAGAGGCAAATCAAATGAACGAGAAGCTTGTGTAGCCATACCCATGCAAATCCCAGTAGCAACATAATATAGGGCTACTTCTCCCCCCTTGGCATTGAGACGCCAAAAAGGGAAAAGAGCAACACTAAAGCGCCCAAACTGAATCTAGCCACTGTAGTCCTCCTCATCATCATCACCATCCTCATCTTCGGAGCATTCCTCCTCATCTTCGTCTTGAGCGGACTGCTTTCCATGAGGGCGAGAAGAGGATGACACATCCTGAAATAAGGACCAATCAACACGACCCTGGATCTAGTGATGATAGGAGAGAGTGCCATCTGAAGCTTGCTAAGAGGAGTCAATATCCATGGGCTGGTTGATCTTCTTGAGCTCCTTCATGACACCCCTGTTAGCCTTGTAAGCATCGTGAAAACCATGGCGGATATCAATGTTCTGACACAGGAGCAACTTTTTCCACCAAGAAGCTTTCTTCACCTTTTGATGCACTTCCGCCTGAGTGGTGTCAAACATGTATGCATTGCTAGCATGCTTCATGCGAGTACCACGAGGCATGGGTTCATACACTCACATCCTCATACGCATCACCACTATCTTCATCCTCATAGTCATCAGGCTCAAATACACTGTGAGATTGGGAATATCCACGGGGCGCTTGGAAGGAAGGAGACCCCTTTATGTAAAGCTTGGCAGGCCTGTGCTTAACAAGATTGGTGTAAAGCAAAGGAGTTGGTGGCATGTGCGAAGCAATTAGCTTCATCCCATATGGGGCATAAAGAGGACACTTATTGTCCATAATGCACTTGTATAAATCTTGATAGATGAAGTCCATGACATCAATAGCACCACCTTCATCGTCGGGACCAAGAATAAACACGGAATGAGCATGTTCCATGAGGTTGATTTCAGCACCTCGCATTTCATCTTTGTTACCTGCCTTAGGAGTGAGAGTGTGGTGGAACATACGAAGCAGAATGTTGTAGAGAAGCTTGATGTTGGTGGTTTGGACAAACACTCCATTCCTGGAATAGATGGGAGCCAGCCTTGATTTGTCATATGCTTGACCATGAACATGCATCCTTGCACCATTAGGACCATTGGGGTTGAAAGGCAAACCAAGAATACATGCGAACTGCACCATGTTGGAATAACACCTTGTGTTGTCGGACATCCATTCAAGAGGAATATCCACAATATCACCAAAGACAACTATGACATAGAACTGATGGACCAAGTGTAACATCCCAAAAATATTAATCAAGATTATCAAGTTCTAATCACCCAAGTTTAGGGGTAACAAAAACTTTTGTTATTAAAAATCAATATGAATGCATGTATGTATGTGATGAATGCATGAATGCTTGTATTGCCATGTTTGATAGCTATGAATGGCAAGGATTGGTTTAAATATGAAAACAACATCATCTAAATCATTTCCAAGCAGAATCAAATCAAGAGAAATTCAAATATAAACACTATGAGCAAATGGTCATTTTGACCAAAGTTAACCACTAGACCACTTTGAGTGTTTCTAGTCCAAGTTTTCTAATAGAAACAAATCCGATTATTTTCACCCCTTGCTAGAACAAGTACAAGTGAACGCAAGCCCACTTTGCAAACCAATAGAAACTGTCGTGGTGGTGGCACGGCAGATGCCATGGGTAGGCTAAAGTATGGGGCCAATGGATGCTAGAGGGATCTGGGGAGGGAAGATGTAGTTGATTCTACACACAAACGACTAACGTAAAGATCTTTATTTCTCCTCTCTTGGGCTACAAGTGCTCCTTGAGCTGTTTACAAGAGGAGAAGATGAACTTTTACTAGCCTAACGGTACCAAATGAGCCGATGCCCTTCTCAGAGTCCATGCCTCTCCTTATAAAGGGGCATCTTGGCTCCTCTAGGGCTGACATGGCAAGCATATTCGAAGAATATGCTTGTCCCAATATAGTAATTCAGTGGCCTCCTTTCCGTGTCACCCTTCTAATGACGGCACGCCTCGGGCTCCAGGACTGTCACCTCCGTGACCTCCTTCTGCCCTTCTGCCGCTCTGCGCCTTGTCCTTTGTGCTTGGCTCTGCTCAGATTCTTCCTAGCTTGTGGCTAGGGTTTGACTATAGGCACTTCGTTCTCCTGCAAGCTTCATTTCATTCGGTCCTGCCTCGCTTAACTCGGCTTGGCCTTCACCTGCATTTAGATTATTCGGGCTAACCCGGCCGACTTAAACAGTATGTCGGCCGGGTAACGTATTGCTCTTCTCATAAGTGTCCTGCTCTTGCTTACCTCAGCCGACCTTCACAGGATTCAGCCGATTTAGACAGTAACTCGGAAGTTGGACGGGGAACTTCCTTTTGTCTTTCCCCGTCCTGACCCTATCCGGGGTCACCTCCCCAACATTAGTCCCCGAAGCTGGTATGGTCCTGCCTATAACTTCAGCCGGTCCATATCAGTTTCCCAATACTCGTGTATCCTTGTTTCTGAGTTACTTTTCCGCCGTCTGAGGTATCCGTGTATCTTCTTGCGTACGCCTCATCCTACGTGTAACACTTATCATTGTTTCTCTAGTTGTTTGTTCCTCTACAGTGCCCACTGACAGGCTACAGTGATTACTGCGCCTGTCACGTCGGCGCTGCAACACCTCGCGCACCATTTCTGTCAGGGGCCCCGATCGTCTCCTGCGTCGTGTGGTCGTTGGTGCGGCTCCACTCATCCTCGAGCGATTACGCCCCACACACGATCTACACGGTTGGTGCCCGCACCCACGATCCCACTACCGCGCCAAACCCTCGTGGTTATAAAGGGGGGCACGGGGCTAGAGGGTTTACTTTCCTCCTTCGCTCCCCATTGCCCTTCTTCTTCCTTTCGCCCTTGCTCCTGTTCATGCTCCCGTGGCCGTGCGCTCGTCGGAATCCTCGACGGTGAGGCCTCAATTCCTCTGCTCTGTCGACCCCGTCCCTGTGCACTTGCTCCGGCGCCGTCGCCGGTGAGTTCTTCTGGTCTTATTGCCTAGATTTCCCTCTAGACGTGTCTGCTGCTCTCTAGATTTCCCGCGGCGGTTCCTTTCCCTCTCCGCCGCCGTTTTCGTCTAGGACCACGACGGGGCCTTGCAGTTCTAGGCTTTGCTCCGCCGCTAGTTCCTCCTCGGTAGATTCCTCTGGCGACCCTATGTCAAGCTCCGTTAGTGGCGCTCTCATCGAGGATGACGATGCAGCGTCTGGTCCGGAGTGGGGCTCCTAGCAAGGTTCCACCATCACCCGCCGAGAGATCGAGTGGCTGATCAGAACCCGCCGAATTCCTGCCGAGGTAGCTTGTCGCTTACCTGGCAGCGAATCTTCTCCCGTTCTAAAATAGGGCGAGTACGTCGTCTTTATGTCTCATTTCGCTCGCGGGTTTGGTCTTCCTCTTAGCGATTTTGCTAGGGAATTCCTAGATTACTTCGGCATGCAGCCGCATCATCTTCCGGCTAACGCCATTGCTTCTCTGTCCGCTTTTATCTCGGCCTCGGAAGGATACTTCGGCCTCTGGCCGTCTGTGCATGTATGGTCCAAGTTCTTCGAGATTAGATCCAATGTTGTTCCAGACAAATCTCTTCAACCTTCCGAGAAACTGCTTACCCAGTGTGGAGCCGCGTCCATCACACCTCGGAGGAAATCCGAGTTTCCTCGTGTCGCTGGTCTCGAGTCATGCAAGAAATGGCATAGATCGTTTTTCTATGTCAAGAATTCTGGGAAGGAAGACAAGATTCGGCTCCCTGCCTTCTCCATCGGCCCCCTTCCAAGAAGAACTGGACTTATAATCCTAGGAAGAGCCATGCCCTGGCCAAGGCCTTCGAGATTCGGCTGAAGGAGCTGATCCGTGCCGGGTTACGTGGCGAGGATCCGATGACTACCTTCGTCAGCAGCCGGATCTGCCCTTTTCAGCAACGCACGCATAAGCTCTGCTATATGAGCGGACCCCTTGATCCCAATCGAGTCTCAACGGTTGAGCTCAATAACTATCTTATTTTCAAGCGTGTCCAAGCTATCTTTAAGACGGAGATGCCAGAGGATTGGACCTGGGGACTGAAGCCGTTCACCCGCGAGCATCCTCCTCCTGAGGTAGGTTCACGCAGTTGTGTTTTGATTTTTAATCACGTCTGTGATTTCTCTTGCTAATTTCTCTGTCTCTTTTCCTGCAGAGGTTTGAGGAGCAGAAGATCGAGGATGCCGAGGTTTTGTCCCTCCCGTGGACCTCAGATCGGAACACCCCGGATAGCGGGGAGCCTGACTCGGAGGAGTTCGTTCCCAAGTCGGATCTTGCTCCGGCTCATGCCCGTGGCAAGACCCCGGCCCACGAGGAGGAAGGTGATTCGGACGAGGTCCAAGTTCTTGAGGTAGTCGCCGTAATGCCAATTTCTTATGCATTTCCGGCCTCTACTTTCTCAGCTAATCAGGCCGGTCAGGTTCACAATGCCGAGCCTCTCGCCTCCCGACCTCCTATTACCTTGAGGAAGCGTAGCACTCCAGCTGGTGCCTCGGAAGCCGCTCCCAAGAAACGAACGAAGAAGTCAGCCCAACACCCTCCGAAGCGTAAAACTATGCCCGGGGTTACTGGGTGAGTTGCTTTTCATTTGTATTTCTTGTTTCTCTCTTTCTGTCTTCTGATCTGACTCTTTGTGCCTTTGCAGAGCTCCTCTCTCTGTTAAGCCCAGTGGTCCTAGCATGATGAGTCATACGACTCAGCCGCCTTCTCCTCCGCCTCCTGAAGATACCAAGGTTCCTAGTCCTGCTCGCGCAGACTCTCCTCCTGCTCCGAATCAGACGTCATCTCGCCAGGATGCGCCTGAGGTCTCTCTTGTTGACACCGACACAACTCGGACAGTAGATATTTCTATTAAGCCTGCTGCCTCCTCCGTGAATCCCAAAGTTTGCCCCGAGATTCCTTCGACCCCCACAGTCTTCACTGCCACTCCGACTCCAGCCGAGGATACCACTATCTCGGCGCCCTCAGAAACCGTAATCCCTCCGCCCCCCAAAGATGCCAATCCAAGTGCCGAGGTAACGGCTCCTGCCGACGCCTCTTCTAAGGCAAGAAAGGTCGTCGTCACCAAACCTCCCTCCTCTCAGAAAGGGCTTGCCAGCTCTTCTCAGCCTACAATTGCTGATGCGCTGCGCAAGGGGGTTTCTTCTGCCAAGACTATTGTTTCCCTGGCTGCTGATACTCAGCTCGCTCTTCACAAGAGTCCCGCGGCGGCGGTGGCTACACAACATGTCCGAGGTAAAGTCCTGACTCGTACTGAGAGTGGGAACAGCCTCGGCTCGTTGGTTGAGTATGCCAACAATTGGAACGCTGCTGATCAGCTCGAGGGCAATCCAAGCAGTCAGCCATTTCAACTCTCCGACATCAGCAGTCGCTTACATCTGGCTGCCAAGATCATTCTTGACAGCGATAAGATGAATGAGGTAATTGTTTTTATTGACGTTTGATTAGTCATTCGAATGATATTATATATACTCTAGTCCCCGAAGCTTGCAACCGAATAATTTTTTATTCATTTGGAAGCTTTATTAGGCTTTGCCTAGTTCAGTTTTGTCTTAGTGTTCGAATATCCAGCCACCTAGATCCGAGTTAAGCTTTGCTTGATTCGGATCTGTCTTAGCTTCGAATATCCAGCCACCTAGATCCGAGTTAAGCTTTGCTTGATTCGGATCTGTCTTAGCTTCGAATATCCAGCCACCTAGATCCGAGTTAAGCTTTGCTTGATTCGGATCTGTCTTATCTTCGAATATCCAGCCACCTAGATCTAAGTTATGCTTTACTTAATTCGAATCTGTCCTAGTGTTCAAATATCCAGCCACCTAGGTCCGAGTAGAGCTTTGCTTGATTCGGATCTGTCTGAGCTTCGAATATCTTATTGCTATTTATTTTGTTGCTTAGGTTGCGCATGACCGACGGACCGCCGAATTCCAAAGGCTGCTTTTCGCACATAAAAAATTGCAAGACAAGTATGAGAAAGTCATTCCCGTGGTGAAGAAAGCTGGTAAGTTAACAAACTTTTGCATTGTCCCTAAAGTTCTTATTGTTTTCGACGTGAGGTGTTAGCTCATTTTGCTGGTCAATAGGTAATATCAACAATCTTAATATCCGTCTTGAGAAGAAAGTCAAGGCCCTGGAAGGTTAGTTACCCTTTTTCTTTACAGATTTCCATTCGAAACTTATACCGGGTTTCTTTTAACCCTTTTGGCTTTGGTATAGCCGAGTTACAAACTTTTGCAGCATCACATCAAGAATGCATACCCATGCCTAATATGATGCTGCATTTTTTAGAACAAGCCGCTACTCACTCGGTGCAGCTGAAAGATAAAGATGATGAGATAATTCGCTTGCACGCCGAGGTGGAGTCCCTCAAGCTCTCTCAGAAGTCTGAGTTAGAGAAAGTTGACCAGGAGTTCTCCGAGGAGAAGAATCGTCTAGCTCTGCAATTGCAGAAAAATAAAGAACTCCTCGAGGCTGCCGAACTCAAGACACGGGCGATGAGCGAGGAGATCACTCGCATTGAGAAAACCAAGGGTGATTGGGCTCAAGATCTTTAGAGAATGCTGAGCTATATTCATCGTAAGCCTCTGACCGTGGCCGAGTTATTTTTTCTCTTTCTTACTGTTGACCGATGTACTTTTGTTTTGCGTAGACCATTTTCCAGAAGCTAAGCCCGTGAGCTCTAGAGCGGTGGTTAATGCTCGTGCGCGCCGAGGTGTCCCCGCAGATGCGAGCCCAGAATACTCGATGGAAGATTACTTGGTTGCTGTTGGCGCTGCCGTTGGTCCGATGAAGATTATGGGCAGGGACTTGGTGCAGGCAGCCATCCGGGCCTACCATGTTCTCTGGCCGAATACTTCTGGGACTCCTGATATTGATGAGATCAAGATACTGGTGGAAAGATTGATGGCATCCCATAACCAGTTAAATCTCTGGAGGGAATCCGCTGGACGAGCTGGTGCTGATATGGCGCTCACAGTCGTTATGTCATGGTATGAGGATATTTCCCTCGATACCTTGATAAATTTGCGCACTGGCTCCCGTTGGGTTGAGGATCCAGAATTCGTCGCTCGCCGACAAGCTCGTGCCTTCCAGCTTGTTGAGTATGCGGACGTGCATAACTGGATTGAAGGGCCGAGTTTCCTTTCTAACCCGGCGGATGAGGTCGAAGTTGAAGATGCCTCTGATGATAATTCAGCTGACCATGATGAGGATGAGGGCGACTCGGATACTTCTGGTGATTCCAGCGCAAGCTCGGATGGCAATGGCGACGCGCGATCCTCCTCCAAAGGGACTGGGCATTCTCAAGCTCAAGCTGATGTTTCTCAACAGCCTCGGGCTTCCCCCGAAGTCGCTCCTGGTTCTGTGGAGGGCGAAGCAACCGTCTACCTCGGAGCGCCCAGTGCCTGACCAAGTCGCTGCCCCTTAGGTTTAAAAAACTCTAAGTTGTTTCTTATCCCCGGTATGCCGGGCGTATGATGTGTATGAAACAATTGTCCGACTTTCTGTGTGGTATGAACCTCTTTTGCCTTTTGCCGCTGAGGCACACATGGTTGTGATAGTTATTATTCTGTTTAAACTGATCTTGTTTGTTTAAATCTTTGCTTTGGTGGCCTTCAATTTCTTAAGTTCGGATTGTGTGTTTTCATTTGTCCCACCGTAGTTCGACGTCTAATATTGCCTGACCTTTATAAATTTGACAGCTCAACCATTGTGTTCTTGAATTCTATCCAAGTTGTAAATCTCGAAGCCCATATTTGGGGAGAGCGAAATAATATCGTTCTGGGTGCCGAAGTTTGATACCCATTTTTGTAACAAGGGACAATTGTGGGGCAATTCCCTAATCAATGCTCTAGAAACTAAGATTTAACACATCACTAAAAATGCGAAATAACATTGGGCAGTCCCCGAGTCATTGCTCGAGGTGCCGAGGTTTAATACGTAACCCAAACTCAAAAACAAAACATGGCATTCCCCAGTCATTGTTCAAGGTGCCGAGGTTTAATACATAACCCAAACTCAGAAACAATATAGGGCAGTCCCCGAGTCACTCCTCAAGGCGCCGAGGTTTAATACATAATCTAAAATGCAAAATAATATAGGACAGTCCCCGAGTCATTGCTCGAGGTGCCGAGGTTTAATACATAGTTGATACTTCGTCCTGAAGCGTCACTTTACAACGTGTCATAGATGACTCCTACGAGTAAAATCGACGAAGTAAGGCTATGTTCCATGGTCTTTTCGATTCTTTGCCGGCTTTGTCTGCCTTGTTCTTTTCTGGTGACTGAGCATCAATTAGGTAATTCGCATCATTGTGCAATGCTTTACTCACGATGAATGGTCGTTCCCATGGGGGTGATAGTTTGTGCATGCCGGCCGTGCGTTGCACTAACCGAAGAACCAAATCTCCTTCTTTAAACACTCTTGGATTTACTTTCTTGCTGTGATATCGTCGCAAGTCCTGTTGATAAATAGCTGATCTTGATAGTGCCAACTCGCTGGCTTCTTCTAGCAAATCGACATTATCTTGCCGAGCTATCTCATTTACCTCAGCGGTTGTATACTGGGTAACTCTTGGCGAGTCATGTATTATGTCGGCTGGAAGCACGGCTTCTGCCCCATATACTAGAAAAAATGGTGTATACCCTGTTGACCTGTTTGGGGTAGTTCTGAGGCTCCATAGCACTGCTGGTAGTTCCTCGATCCAACACCCTGCCGACCTTTGAAGTGGTTCGACGATCCGGGGTTTTATTCCAGACAATACTAGTCCATTGGATCTTTCTACTTGCCCATTAGATGCTGGGTGAGCCACCGAGGCGACATCCAGTCTTATGTGTTTTTCTTGACAGAATCTAGCAAAAGCTCCTTCAGCAAAGTTTGTACCATTGTCTGTAATAACACTGTGTGGGTAACCATATCTCAAGATAATGTCTTTGAGGAATTTTACTGCTGTGGGTCCATCACATTTTTTTATTGGTTTCACTTCAATCCATTTTGTGAATTTGTCGACCATGACTAAGATGTGGGTCATCCCACCCCGGGCAGGCTTGAATGGTCCCACCATATCTAAACACCATACAGAAAACGACCAAGTAATTGGCATCATTTTTAACTCGGACGATGGCATATGTATCTTGCTGGCATATCTCTGGCAACCATTACACTTTTCCACCAGTTCTTTGGCCTCTTTCAACGCTGTTGGCCAATAAAATCCATGCCTGAATGCTTTGGCCACTAAAGCTCTAGACGAGGCGTGATGCCCGCATTCTCCTTGATGTATATCTAGGAGGATCTCCTGGCCTTCCGCCAAACTCACACATCTTTGCAACATGCTTGTGACGCTTCTTTTATATAGCTCATTGTTTATGATTTTTTAAGCTTTAGCTCTTCTCACCGTCTGTCTAGCCAGTACCTCATTACTCGGCAAGGTCGCATCCTTAAGGAAGGAAAATATGGGTTGCGCCCATGTTGGCATGATTTTCTCTAGGATAATTCCACTATCTATTTCCATATTTTCTACCGACATAACGACCTCGGGTTTCTCCATATCCGGGTTACATTCTTTGTCAATCTCCATCGGCACATTATCCTCCCTTGATTTTGCCGGGATATAGATGGATTCGGACTCTGGTGATGGAGCTATTGATGGTTTTCTCAAGTGCTCCAGGGCGATACCTGGGGGAATTGATTGCCTGGTTGATCCGAGTTTTGACAGCGTATCTGCAGCGTCATTTTCTGCCCGAGGTACATGATGAAATTCACATCCATCGAAGTATCCACTGAGTTTTTGCACATGAAATCTGTATAAGGCCATATTTGCATCCAGCGCGTCCCAATTGCCGGATACTTGTTGTACTACTAGCTCTGAATCTCCGTAGCATAAGTTTCGGCGTATCCCAATCTCTTTTTCCACCTTCAATCCATGGACGAGTGCTTCGTACTCGGCTACATTGTTTGATGCGGCAAAATGTATCTGTAGCACATATTTCTCTTTTTGGCGAGGTTAACACTATTCCCGCTCCCAAGCCATTCCTCAGCTTGGAACCGTCGAAGTGCATTGTCCAATAATTCGGGTCTTGTAATGGTGGCTCATATTGTATCTCGGCCCAATCCACAAAGAAGTCGCCCACAACCTGAGATTTGATTGCATCTCTCCTATCGAATTGCGGAGCATAAGGTGATAATTCAATTGCCCATTTTGCTATTCGGCCACTTGCGTCTTTATTGCTCAATATGTCGGCTAAGGGCGCTTCGCAGATAACTTTGATCGGGTGCTCTTCAAAGTAATGTTTAAGTTTTTTCGCTGACATGTATACCCCATATGCCATCTTTTGATAATGTGGGTAATTTTGCTTTGAGGCTGATAGTACCTTGCTTAGGTAATAAACCGGCCTTTGTACTGATTTATCATCTTCAATTCGCTCCACCACGATCACAGCACTTACTACTCTGTTCGTGGCGGCTATGTAAAGTAACATAGGCTCTTTTGACAATGGAGAGGCCAGGATTGGCGCTGTGACCAACATCTTCTTCAGTTCATGGAACGCATTATCTGCTTGTGATGTCCAAATGAACCTATCAGATTTTTTCATCAGTTGATAAAGTGGTAATGCTTTCTCTCCCAGCCGACATACAAATCGGCTAAGCGAGGCCAGGCAACCTGTGAACTTTTGTACGTCATTTAGACATCTCGGCAATTCCATCCTTTCTACTGCTCTTATCTTAGTTGGTTTGGCTTCTATACCTTGGCTAGATATGAGAAAATCGAGTAGTTTTCCAGCCGGTACGCCGAAGGTGCATTTTTCTGGGTTAAGCTTCATTCGGAACCTTCTCAAGTTCGCGAAAGTCTGCCGAATATCATCTAGTAGCGTTTTGCTTTCTTTGGTTTTGATAACCACATCATCTACATATACTTGTACATTTTTTCCTATCTGGTCATGCAGACATTTTTGCATACATCTCTGGTACGTTGCCCCTACGTTACGCAGGCCGAATAGCATGGTGCGATAGCAATAAGCCCCATACGGGGTAATAAACGCAGTCTTTATTTGATCAGCTGGATTTAACGGTATCTGGTGAAAACTAGAATACGCGTCTACAAATGATAACAGCTCACAACCAGCGGTCGAATGAATGACCTGGTCTATTCTAGGTAAAGGAAAAGGATCTTTTGGACATGCCTTGTTCAGGTTCGTGTAATCAATACACATTCGCCATACAATGGCTACATTTGGATCATCCTTGTTCTTTTCTACTAGCACCGGGTTTGATAGCCAATCCGGATAAAACACCTCCATGATGAACCCGGCCGCAAGGAGCCGAGCTATCTCATCCCCTATTATTTTTCTCCTGTCTTCGGCGAAGCGGCGGAGAGGTTGCTTCACCGACCTTTCTCCTGGCCTTACATTCAGAGAGTGCTCAGCCAACTCCCTCGGCACACCTTGCAAATCCTGAGTTGACCATGCAAAGATATCCCGATTCTCATGGAGTAAGTTGGTGAGCTCGCTTTCCTATTTAGCATCTAGGCCGGCACCAATGGTGACGGTGCGCTCTGGGAACTGCTCATCTATATGGAACTTTTTTGTCTCTTTAGTTGGCTGGAAAGAGACACTTCCATGCGGATTGGCCAATGCCGGCATATTCAGTTGTGCCGACTGAGCGAGGGCCGCTACTTCCTGAATCCTTCTTTTTTCTCTTGTTATTACCAATGACTCGGCCAGGTTTGATCCGGCTGAAGCACATTCCATTGACTTCCTGTAATCTCCTGCTACTGTTATCACCCCTTGTGGTCCGGGTAATTTCATTTTCAAGTAAGTTATGTGGCAGCTGCTCATGAATTTGGCCAATGCCGGCCGTCCGAGTAGAGCATGATAACAACTCTCTAGATCCACCACCTCAAACTCCAAATTTTCTGCTCTGCAGTTATCCCTTGTGCCGAATAACACATCTACTCGAACCTTTCCAATGGGTTCGCATGAAAGCCTGGCACTATTCCATGGAACGTAGTTCTCGTGGATTGCAGCATATTCTGCGATATTCCGAGTTCATGCATTGTATCCTTGTACATGATATTGGTACTGCTCCCATTGTCAATGAGTACTTTTGAAAATTTCACATTAATACTTGGTCCGACAAATGTTGGATCTAGTACGAGTGCATACGACCCCGGATTCGGCATTATTTTGGGGTGATCCTTTATGCTCCAAGTTACTTCTTGATCTAACCAGGGCACATATCTTGGTACTACCGGCATAACTGCATTTACTTCCATATGCCGGCGCTGTACACTTTGCCTGTCTTGCTGTTCTGTTGTGAACACGCAATATGATTGATGATGTTCTCTGTAATCATTGCGTCCATTATTTCCTGGGTTCGTCCTTCCATCCGGACCCTGATTTATCACTTGATGCACTGCATCTCTTCGGTCCGAGTTATCATACCTCGGGGGAGGAGGTGGTAACATTAGTTGCTGTGCATTTGCTCCAGTCAACTGCGGCTGATGCTGCTGATGCGCCTGGTGGGAAGTTGCTTGCATGCCCGCCGGGTTACCCATTGCATTTTTCATCCAGGCGCATTGCCGAGTTGTATGATTAGCCGGCTCGGCCTTTCCTGCCATTGCTTCTTCTGTTCTGGTGTCCACTGTCTCTTTCCTTCATTCCTTGGTGTCCATTGCTGAGGACCATTCTTCTACCGCTGACTATTTCCGTGACTCGACTGATCTTGGACTACCGCTGCCACCTGATTGGAGGCATATCTGTAATCCGGTCTTTCCTCTCTTCTTCTTCCTCTGAACTCATTACGCCTTGATGATCCAGCCACATCTCTTGCATATTGATCTTGATGCTCCCGATGATCTACCGACATCAGCTCTGGTTGCGTCGGATCTCCCAACGCATACGAATCCGCTATCCTGATGGTTTCTGCCAAAGTGGTTGACATATCTCTTTGCAGTCGCTGCCACAAAACACTGGCATAACGGCATCCTTGAGTGAACCATGCTATCGCTTGTGATTCTATAACTCCCTCGCATGAATTCCTGAGGTTACACCACCGAGTTAAGAATTCTCTGTCTGTCTCATTCGGCCTTTGCTTGCACATGGCTAGCTACTGCGGCCTGTTTGGCCTTTTATAAGTACTGGTGAAGTTGCTGACAAACATCTCTTCGAAATCCAACTAGTAGTTGATGCTGCCTGGGGGCAGATTATTCAGCCATACTCTGGCTGGCCCTTCCAGCATTTGCGGGACATATCTTACTGCCCATCGCAAGTTTCCACTTGCTATTTTTACAGCCCTGGCATAATCAATCAACCAATCCTGTGGTTTGGTGCTCCCATTGTATGTTTTCGTGCCTCTTGCCAGCTGAAAGTTCGGCACTGGTGGCTCGCCCATGATCCGTGGTCCGAAACATGCAGGACCCGGCGGGCCCTGCTCTTCTAACAACTCGGACCGGTATAGTCAGTCTAGTTTTACTCTTGCATCACTTGATGGCAAATCTCTGTACATAATTCTTTCCTGCGTTCCATAGCGGTTATTTCCACCATGAACTGCATATTCCATTTCTGAATAACCATCATTGTACCTCTCATTCACCTGATTGTGGCGAGCTGGTCTCACTTCTCTTTCCTGCCGAGGTTCATACCTCGGTTGAGGATCTCTCCTTCCTTCTGTCGGGATATTATTCTCATGATTTTCTCTTCCGAGATACCCATTACCTCGGCTTCCGTTGCCTCTATCGGCACGGCCGGGGTTTCTTTCGCCACTGTTACCTCGGCTTCCATTACCTCTTGTTTCATTTGCTTTTCCGGCTACTGCCGGATCATATGGAACAATTTGCTTATTTCTTTTTCCCGAAGTTACTGCTTTGTCTTTTCGCGCGTTGTTTCCGGGTGAGGATGCTGCTGCTACAGATAGGGCAGGTGCTACACCAGCCGAATGAACCATTCGCGAGGCACCAGGCCTTGCCGGGTCTGCCCTGAGCATTTCTTCATTCTGCTGGTTCACAATACGCACCAGCTCATTCACTCTTTCTTGTTGTTTTTGCCGGGCTTTGCCGGTCAATCCTTCTAACTCTAGTGCAGCGGCATTTGACGCCCTTAGGTTCTTTGCCGGGGTACTATACCTCGGCAAGCCTAGATCAACTGATTCTGCCTTATGAGCCTCATGCTCTTTATTGATATCATCTATGAGGTTCTTCCCTCTTAATCTTAATTCATCAACCTGTTCGGGGGCGACGTCAAGCTTGTTTGCCTTAGCATATTCTCGCAGGGTCCTGTTTAAGGACTCCCGCAATGCCGACACCTTTTTTGCCTCTACCAGTACTTTTTGCCTGGTCTCTTCTAATTCTGCCTGAGCATTAGCCGGATCAAGTATCGGCGCTACAGGCGTAGTCAGATTATCTATAGTTGCCTAGAGAATATTTTCTGGTCTTTCCAGAGGTGGCCATCTTACCCTTGGTGCTTTTGGGGTCGTCTCCTGCACCTCGGCTGGGTTGGCTGCTGAAGAAATTACCTCGGTTGGCTGTGGAGCTGCCTGCTTTGTGGTCACCTGCACACCCGTCGTCGGATCCTTGCTTGATCCGGCGCCGGCTGCTCCCGCCTGCACCCCGGCTGCGACCATCACCTCGACGCTGCTGACGGGGCGCACTCTGCACGGACCGCTTGCGGCGCTAAGGGGAGGCTCTCCTGCAACAATAACTTGGTGAGGATAAACGCTGGTGGTGTCGACGCCGACGTAGATCTGGTGCATGCCCAAGTCGATGAAGACGCCGTTGCGCGGAGGAGTTTTTCCCCTGAAGCTGCCTGCGTTATCGCTGACATAGTCATAGAGATCAAATCTCCGGACTAAGCCAGAGACAACGCGCTCGCCAGTGTGGATGAAGTTTCCCGTCCGGAACATGACTCCAGCTAGCACCGCTGCTGGCCCCATGGTGGGCGCCAACTGTCGTGGTGGTGGCACGGCAGATGCCATGGGTAGGCTAAAGTATGGGGCCAATGGATGCTAGAGGGATCTGGGGAGGGAAGATGTAGTTGATTCTACACACAAACGACTAACGTAAAGATCTTTATTTCTCCTCTCTTGGGCTACAAGTGCTCCTTGAGCTGTTTACAAGAGGATAAGATGAACTTTTACTAGCCTAACGGTACCAAATGAGCCGATGCCCTTCTCAGAGTCCAAGGAATATGCTTGTCCCAATATAGTAACTCGGTGGCCTCCTTTCCGTGTCGCCCTTCTAATGACGGCAAGGTTTCAGAGAACCCCACCTGCACGCCTCGAGCTCCAGGACTGTCACCTCTGTGACCTCCTTCTACCGCTCTGTGCCTTGTCCTTTGTGCTTGGCTCTGCTCAGATTCTTCCTAGCTTGTGGCTAGGGTTTGACTATAGGCACTTCCTTCTCCTGCAAGCTTCATGTCATTCGGCCCTGCCTCGCTTAACTTGGCTTGGCCTTCACCTGCATTTAGATTATTCAGGCTGACCCGGCCGACTTAAACAGTATGTCGGCCGGGTAACGTATTGCTCTTCTCATAAGTGTCCTGCTCTTGCTTACCTCGGCCGACCTTCACAGGATTTGGCCGATTTAGACAGTAACTCGGAAGTTGGACAGGGAACTTCCTTTTGTCTTTCCCCGTCCTGACCCTATCCGGGGTCACCTCCCCAACAGAAACATATTTCAAATTTGTTCAAATGACAATTCAAAACTGAATCAAGAGGAGGTACTAAGATCACCATTTCTCAAAAACCACTCAAACCAGTTCACCTTGACAAACCCAAGCAGCCATATACTACCAAGCATGTGACCAGAGCACCCACCAAATTTCATTCAAAATTTTCAAACTAATTTTCTTTTGGCCATTTTATTAAATACTTGGAAGACACAAATCAAACTGCCTAACTTATACTGTTTGGAGCAGTGTTTGATCAAACCATCTTCCTCAACCTACTCCCTTTGTCTCCCTAGTGACTACCAGTGCAATTAAGCAACTATCCCTCTACCCCTTTGCACCATGTCGTTCCACATGAGCCCCCCTTGCCAACCGACCATGGCTAGCTAGTAGGAGGCAACGTCGCGCCCGTTCACCATGTCCAGGAGGCATCTGATCGTCCATCGCCACCCCTATCCATCCCTCGCACACAGCCATGCCCTGGATCACAGAGAACACACCGCACCCACTGTCTCTACGCCATGCCGAGAGCACGCCAGAGCGCCGCGCCCGACACACACGTACACGCTGCGCCTCGCCTTTGCCGCCCGTGCCTGCAATCATCGCGACACCAGCAACCCCCCAGACATCCCCGTTCGCTGCCATGCGACCCGTAGCCACTGTGCATCGTCGAAATTGCCGTCGGTGTCGCTCAGAGCACCATCCCGTTCCGACCAACCTCTATCGCCCCGTGCCGCGCCATTAAGACCTTGAGCATCGCCAGGAGACCGCGCATCGGCCTACACCCTCCGCCATGCCATTAGCTTGCTGTGTCATCGACCCCGTCAAGCTCTGCCCATGCCGCACTGCCTCTCTCGCTCGGCTATAAAAGGAGGCCACCCCAGCCTCAATTCGCCACACCATATCACTCCCCACCTATCACAGAATCTCCCACACCTCTCCCAGGAGCAAGGCGAGCTCCGCATTGCTGGTATTTCACCGGAGTCTGCCGTAGAGGAGGAGAAGTGGAGCCATTGATTGGAGACGCCCCAGGAGCCATCACGACCCCCATTCGAACCGCCATCGTCAACAACGTCGTCCACCCCCAACGCTGACCCTAGCTGGAGCCTTGGTGAGCCTCACACGACCCCCACCGCCGCGTTAGGGTTCAGTCTCGCCGGCGCTGCCCGACGGAGACGACACACCCCAGCCGTAGGATCTAATCTAATCGCACGACCCAGGTTGAAACTTACCGCTTTACGTAGCTAGAGCTGCTGACGCATGGGAACGCTTTGGTAGCATCCCGCTACGTGCGTGTTGTGCCGCTGGGCCGGCCCATTTAGCTCTCCCCTGCAACCCAGTAATTCAAATATAGATTTTTCAATTTAGTTCAAACCTAGTTCTATCAGTGGATTCAAAAATCGATTCAGAGAGATTCACTGAACCAAATTATATGAAACCAATTTTTTATAAAGGTATTGAAATTATTAATCCAAGCCCATTGGATTCAAACCATTTGAAATTATAGATCACCTATAGTAAAAATAACAAGGCAGAGACTTTTCTGCATTCAAACATTTTTCAAAAAATCAACCATAAATGCTTTTGAGTTGATTCCAACTCTCAAAAATCACATTTGACAAGATCTTTCTGAATATATAAAAATATTTTGGTTTACATGCAGTAATCTTGAACAAGTATTAAAAGAATGCCCCATAGGCATTTATAGTCACTTTAATTAATTAAAATAATAATGCTAAACCTTATTCAATTGTGACACCCTTTTAAATCACATTCCCAAGTATTAAAATATGTGGTGACGACATGGTCAATATGATCCCATATTTTAATTGGAGAATATTAAATCTTAAGTAGTTTTCAATGAGTAGAAATTACTTTTCTAAAATAAAATAATAAGACTAAGTCTTTATTTCATGTGCTAATTGTGATGATGCTAGATCATCTAGTGTGAACCCTTGTGTGCCAAATAGAAGTAGTTAAGTATTGTTTGGTGATTGTGTACCTCGTATTTATTTATAGACGCTAGTACCGACCAAGGATACGAAGAGGAAGGAGACTACTACGAAGAAGAAGGAGAAGAGAACTTCAATCACTGCGCTACTCAAGGCAAGCTACTAACTATGCAAGCTCAGCTAAACCATGCAAGCCACCCTTGCAAGCTAGATAACTGATGCAATGCATTAGGCATGCTTTGGTTATGCAACCTTGATTATACCAAATCCCAGTTTTACTTGCAAGCTTTATTATTTTATTTCCTTATCAAAGTTCTTTATTGCTTTTATTTAGTGACTTGTGAATTTTGGAAAGATATTATAGGTAGCATAAAGAGCATAAAACTTGGCCTAAGTTATATAGAACTAGATGTCATACCGAGGCATGAGATCTACTTTTGGGTAGTCACACTTGATTAACACCCCTCATTAGAGAATATCCTCAACTTTAGTGGCTAGTGCTAAGCATAAAACTTGATCACTTTAGATGGGAATACTTGGTGAAAATAATTATGAAAACCTTAGAATGATGACTCATTCTAGTGAAATGTTTTGACATCTGTTATGAACACCAGATGATTTGATGATGAAAATGTTGAGGCATGAGCCTTAGCCCTTTATAAAAGCGATGGTTGGGTTTGGATGCGATACCATTCCAATTTTACCGTACAACCACAATACCTGAATTTGGGTAGGGCTTGACTGGAAGTTTATATATCTTAGTATGGGTTCCCTTGCGGAAGAGGTTTGAGTTGAGGCTACCTCGTGATGATTGTCCACCTGTGCAGTTCCCAAGATGACAGATGGTCATGGTTGGGAGGCCAAACTCATATGGGAGGTGCCTATATTAGGATGTGTAATTGAAAGGTTAGGATTTGTTATCCTCATACTGAGTATGGTGATTAAGGATTGTTCCTGACGGATGTATCGAATGTTGTGGTGAAAGTGTACAATATCTACAGAGTATCAAACTATTTCAAGTAGCCGCGTTCGCAGTTATGGACAGTTGGAGTGGCCATACTGTTCCATCGTCAGATGTTTTCAAAATGACTTATAAAATGAATCATGACTTTGACTTGACCACAACAGGGCTGTGACATGAAAACTAAGTTCCCACTTAGGTGTTGTAGAACATGAAACTAGTTTTATTTACTTCTAAACTCAGTTAGAGATAAACCTGGCTTTTGCAAATAAACCTAGAGCTTAGAATTCCTACTCAAACTACCTTACTTGTTAGTATTAGTTCACGAGTACTTAAATAGTACTCATGGCTTTGTCTCTGGCTATTCCTATGGCCAGACTACGAGGAGGACTACCAGGATGATGGACAGCAGGAAGTCTATGACAACTAGGATCATCTCCCATCATCAGCATTGCCTGTGACCCTGAAGATGGAGCTTCGACGATGCTACCCTTATTATTACTCTACTGCGTTGATTGTATTAAGACTGGATCATGAGATCCTTTATTTGTAAGACCTTTATTATGGTTTGTAATGGATGATGAACTATGGTACCAATCTGTTATGTCTCGCAAAAATGGTAATCCTGGGATTGCGATGTATGGCATAACAGGCATCTAGGATTAAAAATTCGGGTGTTGACACCAAGTCAATATTGTAGTGTTATTTTGTTTGAAAGATGGTGTGCAGCCCCATCTTCTTGGTCACCCATAGAGCATCTTGGAAATACTCAAAAGCACGTAGATTATCAACCTCCAACCACTACATAGGACACAAAGGAGACCTGAATAAACCAAACAACTTGGTATAGAGAAGGAATTGCTCATTCCTCCAAAAAAGATCATCAGGGGAGGTGTGGGATAGCGTATAGAATGGATGAATACTCATCCCCACAAACTCCTCGGTGCTAAGATCATCCAAGGTAGTCAAAGTCTCAAACTTCATCCGCTTGGCTTCATACCTTTTCAGTTTCTTGATCTTCTCTTGCTTAGCTACTACATGCTCCCGAGCTGACAGCCTGACCACGACTAGATCAACATGGATATCACGGTCTTCATTATATTGGAGCTTGCGAGGATGATGACGAGCCTTTTGACCGGCCCAAGACCAGCGAGAACGAGAACCACCTGTGAAAACAGAGGAGGGAGGTAGCATGGGGGTGAGCACATTTGTCCAGGAATTTCCAAAAGATAACAACACTTAAAAAATAGAGTTGGAACAATTCATCTGCCCCAGAATGTCTGGCAGAAAATCACCGGAGTCTCCGCCAGCACCGGACATTTCGGTGCGCACACACCGGATACTCCGCCTGGACCAGAATGTCCGATGCATATGCGCCTGCGACTCTGGCCGGGAGACATGGATTTTCCAGGCAGTGCAGGGAAGATGAATCGCAACAGATTGGGGTTTCTAAGGTTGTTGCTAGATGATACATTGCACGCTAGTAATACTGAGACATGGATTCAAGCATTTACAAGCCCTCAAAAATCCACCTAGGGTTTTCCTAGAGAAGGAGAGAGTGAGAGGCAAATACCAGCGTCCATAGAGAGCTCCACCGGTGGGGAAGGGGTCCCAGTGGTGGAGGGGAGGAGGTGGCCGTCGGCAATGGCATGATCTGGGGCGGAGGATCCTCCTCGGCGGCGAGTTTGAAGGAGGGGCAGCGAGTGAGAGGAAGTAGGGGTCAGGGTGGAAGAAGGAACGGGCCATTCATTTCACCCCGGCCCCCTAAAACCCGACTTAGAAACTGCTTCCGCCGGACTGTCCGAGTGGATCACCCCGGAGTGTCCGGGCCAGCCGGACTGTCCGGGTGATGCACACCGGACTGTCCGCCCCCCTCGACCAAAAATGCCAGGAACACGTGTAGGACAAATGTGTTGTCAAGATGATAAAGGTTTGGGATGAGAACACCACATTGGAGAGAACCAAAAATCAGAAAAGTCTAAATAAATGTCAAATAAACTCTGACTTAAACATACCAAGAACTAACTCTTCACAAAATAATATGGCAGTGGCCAAGGCCAACGATACGTCCATAATGTATCTATAATTTTTGATGGCTTTATGCTAATATTATGTTTTGACACTTATTTTTATATAAAGTTTATGATTTATTTGGACTAACCTACTAATAGTTACAAAAGTGTACAATGTTCTTGTTTTACACCTTGATATGTAGGAATTATCAAGAATACAAGAAGAAACCTTGTTGGAGTCAAATTGGGACTTTCCATCCCGAGAACTCTTTTAGAAGATGGTCACGTTATGGGTCAAAGACACCGTCAAACAGAAAACTCCAAAACTACAAAGTTGTTGGAAATTTTGCGAGGAACGTTATAGAAATAAAATTTAACTGATTACGAGTCCGGACGACCAAGATAAGACCAATTTATTGCAACCATAGATGGCGTGACGGAAATCCGAGAAACTAAATAAAGGGAGGAAACCTAACTCATGGGGGAATCCTCCACCCATGAATTTGCAGCCGCCAGAAGCCACGTTTTTTCCTCCCCCATGGGGGGGTGTCTCCCAAAAAGCCATGAAGGAAGGGGGCTAAGGCGGCGCTCCCCCATGATACCGATGGTAGGGAAGGAGCTCTGCGCCGCCCCGCACCTCTCGCTCCCCCTTCATCGTCTTCATCGCCATCTCCATCACCAACACCTCCTTGTATACAGTGGTTCATCCTCCCACACACCTCTATACCGTACTATGTAAACATGGTGTTCGATGCTATAAGTTATAATCCTATGATCTATATCATGTTTGTGTTGGGAATATGCCCTAGAGGCAATCATGTATGATGATATTTCCCATTGTATGCATAAAGATATTAAATAGTCCTTGTATAAACATCTGATGTGTATCATTGAATATGTGATTCGGTTGTGGAACTATGCATTCATGTTGTTTGTACTAAATATCCTTGGTCATTGAGGTTGTGCTGGACACACAATTTATACCAATGTGAAAGTTGGCTTAATGACTCGGTTCCACTTGTCATGGGCATGGAGATTCTATTCCAACTTACACAGACTCGGCTAAAGAGTTTAGCGAGTCGGATTGAACCATATTGAGGTACAACGAACAAGTTGTCATTTGTATATCTCAATCAATGTAATCCTTAGACCTGAGGTTATTGCATAGTCCGAGTTGAGGATCACCGACTTAGGTTCTGTCAAACGTTGATCCGTAACTGGGCAGTTATAAAGGCAGAGTTCGGGTCGACTGAGAATCAAGCTTTGTGATGTGAATAACCAAGATGGGATTTTGCCCCTCCACTCGGAGAGATATTCTCTGGGCCCTCTCATGAGATATGATTCGGAAAGCATGGCCATGCACGACTCGGTTAAGTGTTAACCGAGGCGATCGACTAAGAGTTAGTCGGGTGAATCACTTATCTCGGATCGATAAGAGAGTCGGACTATTTAAGGGATGACAAATACTCGCCTATAGTCTGACAAGGTATATGGTGAGGCAAAAGGGACTCGGACGTAAGTCGCATTGGAAAGGCAAGTCGTCATGACTCTTTGGTACTTGGGAGTCGGCACGTTCTGCTAGGAGCTGCTACCAACTGATCGATTGAGAGTCAGACTCCAATCATGTCCAAGTAGCCATGAGCCTGTGGGGTCACACACTTAAGAGCGGGAGCAAGTTCGGATTGGATCTGAACCTGTAATCTGGTTGGGTTGGACCTAAACCAGATTAGGATGGTTGGGTTAGACCTAAACTAGATTAGGACTGAGTTAGTGAGTTGGACTCACGGTGACTAGTGTTATATGGGCTTTAGTGAATGGGTCGCGCGAGCAGAGCCCATGTTCACTCCCTATATATAGTGGAGCACCATAACCCAGAAAGGTTAATCGTTGTTCGGTTAGGTCATTCCATGTGTTGAAAACCCTAGCTCCACAGCAGTCCTGCCGCCATAACGAACCTAGCAGTTCGCCGCCGGTGCTCCCCCTTGTACGTGTGGATACCAGCAGAGGTGCTATGCGATCAGCACCAGGACGATCGGATCGTGAGGACTGCACTGCATCAACTGACGCGCTTCATCAGTGATCCGCAACTACGCGTCTAGTGGTAAACCCCGTGGCCTTCTACCTCAGCTAGATCTTGGAATCACCACGTTAGAGGATTTTTTTATTATTTTATCTCTGCGTGGCCCAATAGTTTGTGTAGTTTATTTGTCTTTTGATTGCTTGGTTGAATGCCTTTGTTCATTAGAGTTGTATGTTGATATGGTACAGCCCTTTGGTATCCATTATATTTGTGCGCGCATGGATTAAACACCATAGGGTTTGTAGTATGTGTAAAAGGAAGGGGGAAGTTCTGCCGGAGTGACAGAAACCCGAGGATGCAAACCAGAACGTTGCACGTATGAGAGTAAAAGGACCGTTAACTTAAGGCTATGGTTGGGGAAACCTTAATGCATTGTTAGTATTTGTGTATGCTTGCTAACAATCCAATCATATAGTACATGTAATTCCAAGTAGTAAAGTGCATGTATATTTAGCCTCTCCCACATAGAAAACTGCATCGAAGACAATGAACCCGATTTATTCGCTAATTAAACTTGGACAAAGCCACCACAATTACCACCAATTTTCCACACTCATGGTACTGTTAGTTTATAGTTACTTAATATATTTTATTTTTGTAGCACTAACAATTACTTTCTTGTATTTATTATCTTGAAAAGCTATCAGTCATATCCATATTGTTGCTCTAATTTTATTTCCTAGATAATGCAAATGTTTAGTGTGCGTAGAGTTGTATCAGCAGTTGATAGAACTTGAGAGAATAGTTTATCCTACCTTTAGCTCCTCGTTGGGTTCAACACTCTTACTTATTGAAAAGGCTACACATGATCCCCTATACTTGTGGGATATCAAGACCTTTTTTGGCACCGTTGCCAGAGAGCAATAGCATGTGGTTGAATATTCTTGTGTACACTTGTTTGCTTTATCTCTATGTATTTTTACTTCCAGTTTTAAGTTGTTCTATATCTTAGTATGGATAGAGAATGCGAATTATAAAAAAAATAGTTGTACCTGCTACCTAAAAATGTTTTCAAAAAGGAAAGTGATTGAAAAGATGAGTAATGGTTAAGTGGGGGTCGACCTTGAACACTTGTGTTCATGCGTATGAAACCAAAACAAATATTTCCATGGAAGCTTTTCAGTTAAAAACTTGTACATATTGTGTATATTGTATATATTGTACATATTCCTCTTTACCATAAAAGTAAAGCGATAATTGTAGTTTCTAGTTACTTGGAAGTCGATAGTTCTGCTTTGCTATCCAGAAATAGATTTTCTATGTTCCACCGTATAAAATGTTTAAAATCACCAGGATGTGATATTGATCTGAAATTTCTTGAGTGCAAAGTAATTCAATAACTTTTCCTGATTTGAGTTACGTAGCTGTCTCAAAAAATTCGATCTTCACCGACTGTTCAGTTTATAAAGATTTCTGTGCTTCACTATAAAAAATTGTGATAAATCTCAGAATAGTATTTTGATCTGAAATGTTTTGTGAATAAACCTGATATTATGATCTTTCTTTCATTAGTTTTGAGTTTTATGATTTGAGCTACCTAACTATCTCGTTGAGTGTCATCTTTACATACTGTTCAGTTTTGACATATTTCTTAGTTTACTTTATTCAATATTGTACTTGGTGTTATTAGTTTCATTAGTTTTTCGACGGACAACATAAATCATGAATACCTTAGTATATATAGTGGCTAATGCTGAGTAAATATTATGAAACTTTTCAATGCTTGAACATTAGTGGATTTTATTTAATGAGTACTAACCCTACTAATTAGTTTTGTGAAGTTTTATGTGGATGTAGCTTATAAGTTCTAATCAATATGGTGATATGAGATAAACAATAATAAGCAAGAGCTCAAGCTTGGGGATGTTTAGGTGCATGCCATGAACATATTCAAGAATATACAATCATCTAAGCTTGGGGATGCCCGAGTCATCCCCTATTCATGAACTAACATGAGGTTGTCTCCTTCATACTCTATATTACCCATTCACATGATATGTATTATGTTAACTTGTATTATAGTTGCTTTTATATGTCTTGGTTTTATATTCTTTAGTTTTATTAGGCTCTTTATTTCGTTCTTATTGCTTATTTACTTTCACTTATAATTTGAAAACAACAAAAGTACTTTCTTTTGTTTTGCTTCTTTGTTTGGTTCTCTATTTTGTGCCTAGTTGAAAAGCGTTAAAGAAAAGCACTCTTGGGAGATAACCCAATTTTATATTTCAGTAAGTTTTTCTTTTGTTGAGTCTTTGGAAGTTATTGCCTCTGTAATAACCTCTCCTTATCTTTTTGTGTGGTTTTTGTGCCAAGAATAGCCTCTAATGAGAGGAAAGTAAGATTTGGAGAAGTTGCTATCCCGAAACAGATTTCTGTGCTTTACTGTAAAAAAAGCGTGAAAAATCCCAGTACGTCAGATTGAGCTGAAATTTATTTTTTGCATGCCCCTGGGATTTACCCAACTTTCGCTAGTTTTGCACTTTTTGATTTGAGAAACAGAAGATTTTTGAAAAAATCGTTATTTACCTGCTGGTCTTTTTTAACACATTTCTGCCATTATTTGCATTTGCCTCTTAATCGGTTTCTTTTTGAGTTCTCTTTGATCACTTGAGATTTTAAAAGGAGTTGATACAGTAGCCTATGTTTTAATGGATGATTTACTTGAGTTGAAACTGAAGCCCAAAGGTTTATTATCTTGCATACACTAATGTTGCTAATGAAGATTGTTCGAAGTTTTGTATGAAGGAAATTTTCAAGTGTAGGGGAAGAATGCTGTGATTAGATGAAGTATGGACAAAATCTCAAGCTTGGGGATGCCACCCGTGTCACCCCAAGAAATATTCAAGAGGTACAAGCATCAAAGCTTGGGGATGCCCAAGGCATCCCCTTCTTCATCAATAAAATCTCAGGTCTTCTTTCAAGACACTTCATTTTTATTGCTTCATGCACTATGTGTTGTTCTTGGAGCGTCTTTATTTTTGTTTTAGTTTTATTTTTTGCTGCAATAAGTTGGTTGGACCCCAATACACCTATTTTGGAGAAGTCACACCCAGTTCTTCATTGCCTAGAACACTCTAGTTTTCATTCTTATTGTTCTATGAGTGTTCTCTTTTGGTAGCACTGCGTTTAGCTTTAGTTTATTTATTCTTTTTGCTTAGAAATTTTTAGTTCTTCTTTGTAGTTAGGAGAGACAAACTCTCTAATATTTATTGATTATTATCTTTGTGAGTTGTTTCAAGTAAGTTGATTGGTGTTGGAAAAGAGTAGAAAGATTCATGCTTATAGTGGTACAAAAGGAAGCTTGTATTGACTGTGACTTAGACTTTATCATGTAATGTTAGATGTTGCTTTGACCATATGCCTAGTAATTATTGTTGTAGCATGACTTGTTTCAAACAATTAAGATTGCTTAATGTGACATGAAAGAATCATGCATTGTTTTAGCATATAAAAGCATAATATTGTGGTATTCTCCTTTGATGCTTTATCTGGGTTGACTTGGCACATGTTTACACCATGTTAATACTATGAACCAGTCACCTTAGCCTCTATGATAATTTAGTTTTGACTTGTGATATCACTTTATGCTTTAATTAATAATGTTTTGTCGCTCTGCATGATTATAGCCATTATTACTCTCTTAGTTGGCTGCTCCCAGTCTTTTGCTAGCCTCCACTTGTACTGAGTATGAGCTCTACTCGTGCATCCAACTCCCAAGAAACCAAGTTATTCCAAAGAGTCCACTATAAAATCCTATGCATGGTGTGTTACACCATTCCAAGTATATTCATGTTTTTATCTATCTTCCAAATTAAACTTTTGTTATGTGAAAATTGGTGATTAAAGCTCCCACGAACTTGATAGCACACTTTATTTTCTTGCACTTAATAAACTTGAACCATTGTGCCCCTATATGTTGCTTATATGCTTGTAAAATTTTAAGTTGGGAGTTAGCAGAATCATGCTGTCATGGGGAACGCTTTCAACATTTGTACATATCTATTCAGTTGATATCATGTTCTTTTGTTTATGGATGCCGACAGTGTGAAATAAAAGGGGTGATTGTAAGTCCTTGGAGTTTGTATATGTGTTAGAAAAACGCCTGGGCGGCTACCCTAAGCCATGCCTAATCATGGTGGAAACTTGCAGCATAATCATAGTGGCATTCTATGAGGCATCCTCAATAAAAACCTATGCAAATAGCAAATAAAAAGATCTCTGAGATGCTCACTGTCTGTTGCCTTGTCATTTTGATATGGGATATCTCCTGTGTCATGGGAAAGGGGTACCCCGTTGGCGGTTCTCTATGATACGCATATACTTACAATGACAAGAACTTGCTTGTGACTAAAGTTTAGTAGCATGAGGAACGGTACTCGTACTCAAGGGGCATGAGATTTTCAACTTGTGATTTGTCAAGCATATAACTCATATTTGTCTCACTTTATCCTTAATCACTTCAAGATGCTTATGATAGGGGCAATGAGAGCTCAAAGCTAGTAAGTACCATAATTTTTGGAAGCTCTTTATGAAACTTGAAATCCCTACTTCCCTCTGTGAAGGGCCTTTCTTTTTTAATTTTTGTCGAGTCTCCATCTTCTATCTTTATGCACCAATTAAGAGAGCATAGTTGTCATTTTTAGTTCAATGTGAATTGTCCCAAAACTTGTTGATTGATTCATAATTATGGTATTGCTTGTTCTCAAATTATTTGTATTTAGTCACCCTTTAAACTTTGAAGGTGTCTTATGCATTTATGTTTTGCTATTCCATGAGGGACAAGCCAAATACCACTTTGCTATGTTTTCTCTATGCTTAAAACAAACAAATGAATTTCAATACATTATTATTCATGATCTTTTGTTTGTGTTACTTTTCATGTTGTAACATGGTTGCTAAGTTCTATGGTTAGAATTGTATCTTTTATGCCCATGTTTAGAGTACTTTGATCTTAGCTTGCAATGCTTTACATTGACTTGATTAATATTGTGTTGGCTGCATGCCACCTCAAAAATTATATTGTTTTTATCGTTTACCTACTCGAGGACGAGCATGAACTAAGCTTGGGGGTGTTGATACGTCCATAACGTATCTATAATTTTTGATGGCTTATGCTAATAATTTGCTTTTGACACTTGTTTTTATATAAAGTTTATGATTTATTTGGACTAACCTACTAATAGTTGCAAAAGTGCACAATTTTCTTGTTTTACACTTTGATATGTAGGAATTACCAAGAATGCAAGAGAAAACCTTATTGGATTCAAATCGGGACTTTCCAGCCCTAGTACTCTTTTCGAAGATAGTCACGTTACGGATCGAAGATGGTGTCAAACGGAAAAATCCCCAACTACAAAGTTGTTGGAAATTTCGCGCAGAATGTTCTAGACATAAAATTTAACTGATTTCAAATCCGGACGGCCGAGATAAGGCCGATTTACTACAACCCTAGATGGGGTGACGGAAATCCGAGAAGCTATATAAAGGGAGGAAACCTAACCCGTGGGGGACTCCTCCACCCATGAATTTGCAGCCGCCAAAAGCCACGTTTTTTCCTCCACCATGGGGCGATGGCTCCCAAGAATCCATGAAGGAAGGGGGTAAGGGGCGGCGCTGCCCCATGATGCCGGCGGCAGGGAAGGAGCTCCGCGTGCCGGCGCCACCCTGCCCCTCTCGCTCCCCCTTCATCGTCTTCACCGCCATCTCCATCACAAACTCCTCCTTGTATACAGTGGTTCATCCTCCCACACACCTCGGTACCGTCCTATGTAAACATGTTGTTCGATGCTATAGGTTATAATCCTATGATCTATGTCATGTTTATGTAGTTTATTTTTTTGATTGCTTAGTTAAATGTCTTTTGTTCATTAGAGTTGTATTTTGATATGGTATAGTCCTTTGGTGTCCATTATATTTGTGCATACATGGATTAAACATCATAGGGTTTGTAGTATGTGTAAGAGGAAGGGGAAGTTCTGTCGGAGTGACAGAAACAGGAGGACGCGAACCGGAACGTTGCACGTATGGGAGTAAGAGGACCATTAACTTAAGGCTATGGTTGGGGAAACCTTAATGCATTGTTAGTATTTGCGGATGATTGCTAACAGTCCAATCATATATTACTTGTAATTCCAAGTAGTGAAGTGCATGTATATTTAGCCTCTCCCACATATAAAACTGCATCGAAGACAATGAACCCGATTTATTCGCTAATTAAACTTGGACAAACCCACCATAATTACCACCACTTTTGCACACTCATGGTATTGTTAGTTTATGGTTACTTAGTATATTTTATTGCTCCAGCCCTAACAACTACTTTCTTGTATTTATTATTTTGCAAAGCTATCTCTCATACCTATATTGTTGCTCTAGTTTTATTTCCTAGATAATGCAAACGTTTATTGTGCGTAGAGTTATATCAGCGGTTGATAGAACTTGAGAGATCATTTTATCCTACCTTTAGATCCTCATTGGGTCCGACACTCTTACTTATCAAAAAGGCTACACACGATCCCCTATACTTGTCGGATATCAGCCACCATGTAAGAGTGTGTGTGTGGCATGACACCGCAAAGATTTATTCTTGGCTTTATAGCCACTACTCATCAATGAATCTCACATATCACAAAATTATATTAAGATAATTGATTTTCTTAATGTTGGCATTATATCCATGCCCACACCTAAACCGCAATAGTGTCAATACATAGGTGAGTCTGCAAAGTAGTTAAGATAACCTCCTTGAATCTATGATATTTATCTCATTCCTCAAATAGCAAATCCTTTCTTCATCAAGAGTCTTCGTGAATATATCCGCGAGTTGATCCTTGGTGCTTACATATAACAGCTCAATATCTTCGTGGGCAATGTGATCTCTAATGAAATGATTCCGAATCTCAATATGCTTGGTTCTTGTATGTTCCACCGGGTTGTAAGAAATCTTGATAGCACTTTCATTATCGCACAAAAGAGGTACTATGTCACAAATGACATCGTATTCCTTTAAAGTTTGCCCCATCAATAATAATTGAGAACATCCACTTGCGGCAGCCACATACTCAGCTTCGGCGGTGGAGATATATACACAGTTTTTCTTCTTAAAAGACCAATACACCAAGGACCTACCAATAAATTGGCATGCCCTGGATGTTGATTTCCTATCATCCTTATCACTAGCCCAATCCAAGTCTGTGTACCCACAAAGAGAGAAACTTGAGCCTTTTGGATACCACAAACCGTAGTTTGGGGTATGAACTAAATATCAAAAGATTCTCTCGACCTCCACACAGTGGCTTTATTTAGGAGCTTCTTGATATCTTGCACACACTCCTACACTCAATGCAATATCGTGTCTAGATGCACAGAGGTAAATCAAAGAACCAATCGTTGACCGGTATACCTTTTGATCCACATCTTTACCATTGTGATTTAGCTCAAGATGACATTTGTTTGCATAGGTGTAGATATCCCATTGAGATCCTTCATATTGAACCTTTTGAGAATGTCTTGGATATATTTAGCATGATTGATGAAAGTTCCTCCAATTAATTGCTTGATCTCGAAACCAAGAAAGAACCTCTCTCCATCATAGACATCTCAAACCTATCAGTCATAAGCTTTGAAATTCATCATTAAAAACTTTGTTAGTAGACCCAAAGATAATGTCATCCACATAAATTTGGCAACCGAAAATCTCCCCATTAACCCTCTTAGTAAAAAGAGTAGGATCAATTTTCCCAACTTCAAACCCACGGTCTAACAGCAACTCTATAATGTGCTCATACCACATACGAGGGGCTTGTTTAAGTCCATGGAGCGCCTTATCGAGTTTGTAGACATGTTTAGGGAATTCGGGGTCCTCGAAACCTGGGGGTTGCTTAACATAAACCAACTCATGTAAAGGACCATTAAGAAAAGCACTTTGCACATCCATTTGTTGCAACTTGAAATTATGATGCGATGCAAATGCAAGAAGGATACATATGGATTCAAGGCGAGCCACGGGAGCATAAGTTTCACCAAAGTCAATGCCTTCAACTTGAGAGAAACCTTGAGCTACCAATCTTGCCTTGCTCCCCACAATAATGCCATTCTCATCTTGCTTGTTCTTGAATATCCATTTAGTGTCTATAACATCGCGACACTCTTTGGTCTTCTCTACTAGCTTCCAAAACTTGTTGTGCTTAAAGTTGTTGAGTTCTTCATGAATGGCTTTCAACCAATCCGAATCCTCAAGTGCTTCGAAAACCTTTTTAGGTTCCACTAAAGAGATGTGTGCTTGATGTTCACTAAAGCTTGCCAACTCTCTTCTAGTGGACACTCTCCTTCTTCGATCACCAATAACTTTGTCTAGAGTGTGTTCCCTTAATTCCAGATTTCTTTCTACTCTAGCTTCACGACGGTACTCGATCTCCTTGTTGTTTCTTGGAGGAGGATCTTGATCATCATGAACATTTTGGTCCCCGTATTGACCTTCATCACCACCAGATGTATCTTCTTCAATATGAGGCTCTAGATGATCTTGGTCATGACCAAGGCTGATCACTCTTGATAGTTCTTGAACCAAGTTTTCATCTTGATCACCATGAGAAGGGTATTCATTTTATTCTTAGCTAGGTGCATCATTTGCTTCAAGTATTGGAGCTTGTTGATCTTGTGAAGATGAGGGCTCCACTTGAGTAGAGCATAGTTCTTCCCGATACGCCACAAGGGGTTCCTCAACGGGGCGGAAGAATTCCACACCCATTCTTCTTATGGCGTCTTGAGGCATTTCATCATTGACATCACAAACATCAACTTGCCCTACTTGGGAACCATCGTTTTCTTCGAATACTACACTACAAGATTCTATAACACACCGAGTGGTTTTGTTAAAGATTCTATAAGTGTGGGACTCGACACCGTAATAAAAAATATACCCTCAATTGCTTTGGAATCAAATTTAGATGAAGGCACTACTTTTATGAGATATAATCAATTAAAATCGAACACCCGAAAGTAGGAGATATTGGGCTTGTTACCGGTAAGTATTTTATATGAAGTCTTGTTCAAAAACTATTTTATATGGAGTCTTGTTCAACAATTGCGAAGGTAGATACGGTTAGAAGAGTGACATGAGGTGGAGATGGCTTCGGCCCAAAATTTGTATGGAGACTTAAACTCCGCCAACATGGACCTAGCCATATCCATCAAAGTACGATTCTTTCTCTCGGCAACACCATTTTGTTGAGGGGTGTACGCAGCGGAATATTTATGTTGAATACCCTCTTCACTAAGAAACTCATTCAAGGTATAGTTCTTGAACTCGGAGCCGTTGTCACTTCTTATTACCAATATTGGGACATCGTGTTGATGTTGAACAAGGTTGGAGAAGTCAATCATGGTCTTTTGAGTTTCACTCTTCAACTTTAAGAAATAAACCCATGTATATCTTGAATAGTCATCAACAATCACCAAGAAATATTTCTTCCCAACAAGACTTGGATGATATGGAGGACCAAAGAGATCCACACATGAATGAGTTCTAGGATCCTCTTGTACATTATCTTGGTATTCTTTTGATGGGGAGAATCATTCATCTTTCCTTCAACACAAGCCCTGCAAACATGATCTTTGGCAAAACAAACATATTCTTTAGTCCAACAATATGGCCATGCTTGTGAAGACTTTGCAAAGTTCTCATATTGAAATGGGCTAGTCGGCGATGCCATAACCAACCCATGTCGTCCTTCCCTAATAGTAACATTGAGTTTGTAGTGGTTTTCCTCGAAAAGTCCACCACATACAAGTCATTCTCAATGTACCCAACGAAAGCGACCTCTAAAGTCTTGCTCCACAAGAGTACCATGATATCATAATCAATAAAGATGGCAAAACCGATCTTACCAAGAGCACGAACTAAAAGTAAATTGTAACCAAGGGTCTCAACAAGCATGACATTCACAAGGGATATATCCGGTGCGACTACCACCTTGCCAAAAACCAATACCTTAGATTTGGATTTATCACCATAGGAGATTGTTATGTTGTTGACATTTGGAATCATCCGACATGATTGCTTTTCTCCCGGTCATATGACTTGTGCATCCACTATCAAGAACCTATTTTGACCCAACGGAATCATAGCCCTACAAAGAATCAAGACTTGGTTTTAGGTTGTAAGGTTCCCAACCTTTAATAAGGTAGAGATCCCTGTGTTTACAATGCTAGTCCCTGGATCAATAGCTAGCATCCACAGTTAAGATGTAATATCAAGAAACATAGGTCATAATACAACTTTATAACCAGGAATAAAATAAGTTATTACATCTTACATAGCTCATTTGGCTATCTCATTACAATGCAGCAGAATATAACAATAGCATGGGGTCCTTCATCTTCAAAGTGCCACAGGCAGACATGTTGGTTGTAGACTTGTAATCCTACTTCAATAATATCAAACAAACCTGCAACATAACAAGTTACAGCCACAAGGGTCAATACATTTGAATTGTATTGGCAAGTGATACTATGGTAGTATAGTGGAGTCTATCATCTATATGCTTTTGGCTAAGTGGAGCTTTAGGCTTGCATTGCTCAAAATAGATTTTCCTTATCATTTGAAAACACTAAGTTTTTGCTTGACAAAAATCACCCAAGGCATCTCCCAATAGAAATTGGTGATCCTTCAACCCTTGTTCAACCACAAGTTTTTAACTTAGAAATTGGGATGAGGAGATTCTTGATAGCTTCCATGTCTTGATGCTCAAATTGTCCTTTACCAGGGACATAGCTAAGTACTTAGATTTTTCACTCTGCAGAGATGGTGCACTTTCCCCACAAGACTTGGTTTCACCAAGATAAGATCTTTCAGAAGCCTTCCCTTAGACCAGAATGGACGCGCTCCAAACCTGTCAAACCCCTACCACCAACTGTCCATTTGGCTAAGTTATTGCAACCTATATGAGCCTTCCCTTAGACCAGAATGGACGCGCTCCAAACCTGTCAAACCCCTACCACCAACTGTCCATTTGGCTAAGTTATTGCAACCTATATGATCCAGGCAGAGCCCATAATGCCAAGTGGTTGCATTTGAAGCTTCTCAACATTTGACATCTCAAATCTCTTTGTTCCTGGGTGGCCATCCACAAGTGAGATACACAAGGTAAACCATAGAAATGGGACATGTGAACCACTCAACACAAACCATTCCTTCCATTCCACCCAGGTGATTCATTCACATAGTTGTTTTATTAAACAAAACATAAGTCCTTGACTTAGAAATATTCCATAGCATGAATATAATCCACCCTTGTTTTCTACTAGCTAAGCTAAGCATGATAGTAGTAGGAATCTTAACTTAGGAAATTCTACTAAGGTTTCATCTACTAGGATTTCCCATGGCATAGTATATACTTAGCAAAATTCCATGCAAGTCCTACTTAGAAATATCACTAATGCATAGTGAAAATAGTGGGACAAAAGTATGAAGCATCACTTGCCTTTTTGGTAGAGAATATAAGTTCACTCCTTGATCTTGCAATATTCATACTCTTCAAATCATTACAATTCAATCAAGCAAGCAATATTTCAATCTACCAATCAAGCAATTCATCACATAAAATGATAGAAACAAAACAATGCATGAAAACATGCAAAAGATTGTTTTATTTGTAAAAGTGGTTTCTAATGGGTCATTAACATTTGACAACACCTAATGGTCATTTTATAAAGTGGCAAAACCATTTGCAAAAGGTTTTACTTCATAAACCATTTTTAAACCAAGTTATTATTTTATGTGGTTGAAAATGTCTTTAGCAATGTAATAATTTTATAAGGTTCACCAAATACATTTTCAAATCATAAAACTTGGTGTTTAGTGTCAGAGAGTTTAAATCAAAACATTTCCCAAAGGTTTTCCTCCAAAATCATTTTTAACAATTAAACCATATTTTTATTTGACTAGAAATGTTTTAATTCAAGGTTTCATTCTTTTGCTTCACCAAATGTATTTTTGAAACCACAAATTGATTTCTATGGTCAGTAGGTTCAAAACAAACCATTTTCCAAAGGTTTTATCTCAAAATTCATTTTAGAACAATTTTTATATTCTAAACATGCATACACAAGTTTCAACAAAACAATCCATTTAATAGAAGCATTTTACTAAACAAAGTGCATGGTCAGAAAGTACTTGTCTTGCTGATTCCATTGATATAAAATTTGTAAAATTTGGACGTGTGGTTTGAAAGTTATGAATTTTACAAAATTGAATCACAAATAGATCAATTCTTGTTTTTAAAACAGACTCTGTGACACGCGTCACGTTTTTATTCATCGGTACCGCTTCGTGCGGATCACGCAGTTACGTCCATTGGATCTGACTAACAACGCACGGACCAGATCAATAGATACCGTTTCTCTATCTTTCTATCTAAGCCGACATATCAACATCCAACGGTCCAGACGCGAAGACCTTAGACGGGCGGCGCTGGCGGTGGTGACTGGCGGCGGAGCGGTCAGACGGTGGCAGTGCTAGCGATGCAGGAAGCGAGGGAGGAAGGGGAGTGTCTCACCAGGTTCACGGGGTGACGCTGAAGCTCAACGTGGTGATAGCTCGTCGAGGGGCGCACGGTGGTGACGGCAATTCCTCACCGGAGTTGCTCCTGGCGACGGGTTTGCTCGGCCATTGTCGGGGACGAGGCTACAGGGCGCGCCAATGCAAAACAATGGGTGCGTTAGACGCCTAAGAGAGTAGGGAGTGTGGGAGCATCAAAGAGAGGGGGCGGCTCGGTCAGAGACTACCTGGAGGCTTCGTCGGAGAAAAAGCAGACGGCGGCGTTGCTGGTCGTCGTCGTTGCCGACGCTGGGGGGCACGCGCGAGCGAGCTGAGGCCACTGGGAGGTGCGCCAGGGTACGTGGAGCACGCGTGTGTGGTCGAGGGGGCGAGGGGCGATGGCGGGTGGCCGGAATTGCTCAGTGAGCTCGCCGGAGACAGTGGCGGTGCAGCGTGAAATCAGGCAGCCTGGGGGCGCACTAGGGTGGGGGATTGAGGGAGAAACAGAGAGGAGGGAGAGGCGGTTAAGTAGGCGTGGTCCGGGGGCTGTTTAATCGCGTCATTACTGCGTATTACGCCGGCATTCATTTGGCAGCAACGGCCGGCGAGGTCAGCGGGAGGGTGAAGAAGACGGTGAGGTGGCAGTGGGGTCGCTTGGCAGCGAGAGAGAGAGTGTGGGGGTGGGGTCCAATAGTCAGCGACTTAGCGGGTTCTGTCTGAGGTGAAAAACGGTTCGTTCGGGTGAGGGGGAGAGGTGGGCTGTCGATGGGCCTTAGTGGGCTAGCTGGGCTGGCTACTTCGTTTCCCCCTTTTTTTTGATCTGATTCTTTTTCTTTTTTCCATTTGATTTTTTGTTTTGGTTTTGCTTAATTAATTCAAACATCAATTTGAATTCAAACTTCAACCAAAATTGGTGTAGGTTTAAATACTGATTAGTAATATAATCTGAAGTCAATTTTGGAATAAAATTTTATTATTTTTGGGGTCTTTTAATTATTCAAAAAGGCCCTTGTTTTAAATCAAATAAGATTTAATAATATTTTCAAACACCATTTAAATTCTTAAACCTTCCAAATCTTTTCAGTATGTTTTTATTTGTTTAATAGGGTGTCAAATTATTCATCTTGAATTATTTGGAAAGTATTTAATATGATTCATAAATCATTTGAATTGGGTATTTGTTTTAATTCCAATGGAATTAAATATAGTTTTAATTCCCTAAATTTTTATTTGGAAGATTTATTTTATTTAAATTAATTAAACAACTTTTATTCCACTTGGGTAAATTCCAAAATACTATTTTCTCATGAATTATATAATTATTCTTATTAGAGATTTGTCTTTATCAAAATAGGGATAGAATGGTTAATGCCATTTTATTTTATTTTGGAAATTCTTTATCCTTTTATTTTATTTGGATTTGGATTCTATTCATTCCATTTGCTTAATGGATTAGGCCAAGATTTAATTTGGTCTTTAAATAATCCTTAATTAATATTTCTTTCTTCATCTTATAAAATCCATATCTTTTTTATTTATAGATCCAAACTTGGTGATTCCAATTTGTAAAATCTTATTTAATCTTTGTTTATCCTTTTAAATCTCTTTAGGATTATTTTCTCACCATTTTGTATGGATTCTAGATAAGTGCTTTATTAGCTTTGGGAATTCAATTCCTTTATCTTATTAAATTCATAAGATTTTATCCATGGTTCCAAATTAAGTGAAACCAATTTCTATGGTCTTATAATATTTCTATTGGTCTTTCTTGATCTTTTGTAAATGTTTGTTGACAAATTTTTATATGGATCAAATCCATAGGCTTGAAGATAACTTGGAAATGATCTTTATTCCATTAGGGTTTAGGGTTTGAATTTATTTTCCAAGTGTTTAAATTTCAAAATGCATCCTATGAGGAATGCATTCCACTTGATTTGAATTTTGTTGAATTTCAAACTTTGATTAAAGTTTGTTCAAGATGGGATTTTAAGTTTCCATTTAAAAACAAAAGTTTCTTTTTACCCTAAAATTCAACAATAATTTATTTTGTTTATTTATTTTTCACATTACAAGATTTGGAAAATCTTGGGATGTGACATAGGTACCCATTTTTCAATGGGTCCTCTTTTGTTAGTAACAAGGGTCTTTGGAACCCAAATGGATCAAGCAACAAAACCATCATAAGGCCCAACATATTTTGCATAAACATCACCATAATAATCACAAAATAGAATATAGCGAGGGTTAGAAATTACCGCAAAATCATCATGAGATGTTTTGCCTTTGGAATCACTACCCACAATGATGCTCTTCTTTGGTTGAGCGGGCTTGTCGTTGTCGTCGTCGTCATCATTGTTGTTGTTGTTGTTGTTGCTGTTGCTGTTGCTGTTGCTGTTGCTGTTGCTGTTGCTGTTGCTGTTGTTGTTGTTGTTGTTGTTGTTGTTATTGTTGTTGTTGTTGTTCTTTATTCTTCTTCTTTGCCTTGGAGACATATCCAATTCCCTCCTTCCCATTGTTTGACCTTTGATTACTCAAAATGTCATCTAGAACATCATTCCCTTTTGGTGAGGAGGACTTGGCAAGCTCATCCTTCAATCTAGAATTTTCCTCAATGATATTTATATGGTCACATGTAGTAGTAGAGGTTCTAGGGACATCATATTTAGCTAGTCAAGTTTGAAGTTGTTCAAGAGACTTGATGTGGATATAGTGTTCACTATCTAAGGCCCTGTGAGGTTTTTCAAGTTTCCCTGGCTCACTGGTTAGTCTAGCTTGAACAACACCAAAATCAACCTTTTCTTTATTAAGAAACTTTGGCCTTAGAAATATCATGGTCACGCTCTTTAATGAATTTAGAGGTAACTATATTATGTAACTCATCAATTACTTCAAGCCTCTCTTCAAGAGAAGCTCGGAGCCCTTCCTCTTCCTCAAGAGCATTTTTGAAGGATGCTAATTCAATAGCTTCCTCTCTTTCTATTTTACCTTTCTCTTCAAGAAGCCCTTCCATATGAACAATTTGACCCATGAGGGACTCAAAGTGCTTCTTGTGTTCACCTTGCAAGTTAGTCACATAATGATCCAGTGAAACCATTTCTTCCTTAACCTTAAGACTAGCAAGGTAATCCATATCATCATTCAAGATCATATAAGGGGAGGATATAGATGATACCTCGGATGCCTTAGCCATAAGGAGTTTGACATTCTTGTTGGGGAGATTCTAATTTGGGGATTCAAATAGGGAGTAGGTGGGTGTAGAGGTGGTGAAAATGGCCGCCACTACACTTGATGACTCTTCTTGTTCCTCACTCCCGGATGAATACTCCTCGTGAGTGACGAACACGATATTGTGAGGCTTCCTGTAGGTGGAATTGTTCTTGTAGGAAGGCTTCTTGCGAGGAGGAGCCTTTGACTTGTCCTTGAGAATAAGTCATCCACCATGATCTTCTCTCTTCTCATACGGGCACTCAGCAACAAAGTGAAAGTGGTCACCACAATTGTAGCATGATTTAGCTTTTGGACCACCTTCCCTTCTCCCACTTGAGTTGTTCTTGCGATCTAGTTCCATCCTTGCCTTGGCGGGATTCTTACAAAAGTTCCTTGCATAGAAAGCCATATACTCGATCGCCATGAGCACTTTTGACTTCCTCTGGACAACTCATTGCATTGATTTCATTGCTTCTCCCTTCATCCTAATTTTCCACTACACGTGCCTTCAAAGAAAGGTTCACACGCTTTTGCATTCTAAGGGCCCAAGCACGGGCATCTTCGCCATTCTTGGTGTCAACCTTGAAGGCTTGCATTTCTTGCACAACTTCATTGGAGGTCATGAGATGGTAGTTGTGTCTTCCTTGGAGACTCTTCAAGTCGGTGGGCTCAAATGGCATGAGAGATCTCACATACTTTATTTTGATCCAAACATCATCCACATGAGAGGCACCAAGATTCCTAAATGTGGTGGCAATAGACTTGAGTCTTAGATACATGTCCTCATGATCCTCTCCTTCCATCATGAAGAAACCTTCCACTTGATTGCTCAAAGCATCATATTAGTTCTTCCTCATGATTTCATTCCTAATGAACAAATCGGTGAGAGCATCCCAAGATTCCTTGGTGGTGTTGAGATGTTCAATGTGTGAGGGAAATCCTTTGGCCCCGCACCAAGTTGAATCATGTGCAAAGCAGTGGCATTGAGTTGACTATCAACCACTTATCTTCTCTTCAAGTTGGTTGGATCACTAATAAAGAGTCCTTCTTCAATAATTCTCCAGAAATCAATGCAAGAGCTGTGAACATGAGATTTCATCAAAGTTTGCCATTGAGAAAAAGAATGTGCAACAAGCTTAGGTGGATCACCTCTATTGTTTATATGAGGGTGAGGGATAGGAGGGTCGGGAGAGTACAAGGGACCGAATGGAACCCTTCCTTATCTTTTTTCCTTTTTGGAAGAGGTACTCAAGGTTTCATATTTATCATCCCCCGAATTATTATCATCGGGATGAGATGGAACCTCATCCTTAAAAGAAGAATTCAGAATCTCAGGCAAGGTAGTGGGCACGGTCGATCTCTCTTTCATGAATTGCAAAATCATTTCACACAACTCACTTATTTGTCTAGACATGGATGATTCCAAAGATTTGAAGTCATTCATGGTGACCGTGTCACTAGCCTCACCATCTTGGCTACCCATACTCTCTTTGGCGATAAAGCCCGAATTAAGAGCCGGGGCTCTGATACCAATTGAAATGGATTGTATGGGCACCTAGACGATTCTACTACAAATTTTACTTCTTTTTGAATTTAGGCTTAACATAAAGATAAATTCTCTAGATATGCAAATATGGTAAATTTACTTATATGAAAACCTAGCTACTAGAACCACACAAGTAAAGGAACGGTAAATAGATAGAGGTAACCGAGAGTGAAGCACGTGGGGACACATGATTTGATTCACCATAGTTCCTTAATTTTCAGGGGAAGTACGTCTGTGTTGGAGGGGTGGGCGGTTCTAAGACCACCGTGCCACAAAGGCCTCACCCTATTCTTCGGTGAACTTCTGTCACAAATGGCCTAGTCCACTTTTCAACTATCCGTACCCTTCGAGGCAGGAACCGGGGCCTTTACAAAAAGCTTGGAGCAAAATTCCACAATGGAACAGAGGCTTCCAAGTACAAGGCTAGCTGCCACAATGATAACAAGCTAGTTTGATTTGAAAACACTATATAGGGTTTCTTAAGAAACACTAGAACAACGGGGCCCTGATACCCTTGATCCGGATTCACAAATGTAGTATAATATCTTTTTCCCTAGAAGACCTAAGTTTAATCGAACCTCGGAAAGGAATGCTAAAAGGAAATAAAAAGGACATGTCTACAAGACTTTGTTTCTTTGTTTTACCTCAGTTTACCGGACCAATCTAGTTTACTTTATAGTGGGTTGAATCAATGGATGGAGATAGGCCAGGGTTGAATATCCACCTGCAGCTGCAATCACACTACAAGAAAAATGTCCTTTTACAACGGACAATTTTCGTGGTTGAAGGTCCATTTTTCGTGGTGAAAAGCCTTGTACGATGGATGACCATCGTGGTAGAAGCCCCGTCACAAATGATTCTACCATGGTTTTTTTGACCATGGAGGAGCGCACCCTTTAGCCACGAAAAGTCGTTGCGTCGTAGATCTGTTCGCCAGCCGCGTTGACTACTGACGTCATGCAAACTGCCACGTGGCGGATGCCGTTAACTGTCAATGAAACCGTGGTAGAAGCCAGGCCCAGCCAAGGCCTGGTAATTATTAAGTGGGATGGCCCATTAAGAGAGCCCAACAGTATCATGTCCCGTTACTGTTTTATCATGCACTGTTACAAATGGGCCCATTGGTGCTGCCTGCGGCGACCCGTAAACTTTCGAGCCCTTTATTGTTCCGAAGAACACTGTTTGAATTTGGCTCATTACCGAAGCCCGTAAAAAGTCGTACATGTTAGTGTTCCGACATGTACTGTTTGAATTGGGCCTGTTTTTCCAGCATGCTTTGTCCCGTAGCCATTTTGGCCCATTATTGTACATCTATGTACTATTCAAAACGGCTCATTTACGCAATAATCTATGACCCATAAACTTTCGGGCCCGATACTATTTAGGCCGATAAATGCCCTACGCATATTCTGGCATGTTACTGTTTTGGCCTCGTAGGTTTCTCGGCCCGTTACTGTTCCTTCATGGTGCATTTCGGCATGTTACTGTTCTGTCCTACTACGATCCTAGCCTTTCTCTGGCCTGGCAGATCACTATTTTGGCCATTTAAGCTTCTGACCTTTTTATTGTTCTGGTCCATTAATGTTCTGGGGATGTCACTGTTTTGGCCTGTTACTGTTTTCGTCAGTTCCTATTTCACCATGTTACTATTTGGGCCTTTTACTGTTTCGGCCTGCTACTGTTTTGACGAATGCTAATTCGGCTTGTTACTGTTTTGGCCATTTATTGTTACTTAGCATGTCTGTGGGTCGGGCCCGTTACTTTTACGTTTTTTGCATTTCTGGAGCCCATTCCAATATCATAAAAGGTGTACAACTTGTGAGAATTTTTACTGTTCATTGTCGGCTTAATACAAGATGGGCTAATAAAGAGCACGATATTGTACCTTAATCGACCTGGCTAGCGCAGGTATGAAACCACCTATCTCTATGTGTGTACGGCGTCAACTAAATGCCTACACGGGCTATGCGATTTATCTAGATATTACATCAAATGCAAACTACTTAAAATTATTACATATTATCAACTCAGGGGAAAGAAAAATTGGCATTTCAGTTGATAATCGAGTTGATAGTAGTTCTCAATTTACTTTATTCATCTATCACCTGCATCTCCCTTTTGAGTGAGACATCTACATTGTAAAACAAACTTGAGACATGATCTTGCAGCCCCCTCTTTGGTGGCGATAGCAATAATTGCAGTATGAAACTAAGTAATAACAAGTTAATACGTCAAACAAGACAAACTACTCAATTAACTGATACGACAGGAGCTATGAACTGGATTTTACTACTAGTCAATGGTTCAAATATATTGAGCATCACATCAAATAAACATGGCAAGCAAGCATTAAATGAGTGTGCCTACCATGAAACGAGAAATATAACAATGTGTGTGGCTTAGAATTTCAGCAAATATAAACTAGCCAGGTCATTTCAACAAATATATATATATATATAGAAGAATAAACTAGACAATGGCATGAAGTTACTGTCATAGCTAAGAATGAACAAGATAGAAATTATAACGGCATCATGTGAGAACTTGTAGAGCAGGAATGCAAACCACAAATAAAGTATACAGTAGAGGATAGTTAGGTCGTTGCTTAGGATGAACCAGAACCAGATACAAAATATAATGGCGTCGTTTGTGAACCTGTAGAACAGGACATGCAAGCATTAGGCAAGTGTGCCTACAATGAAATGCGCAATCAAACAAAGTGTTACTTAGAATTTCAGCAAATATAAACTAGCCAGGTCATTTCAACAAATATATACATGGAAGCAGTTGTATATCCTGGAAAGCAAGAGACGTTGGTTGACTCAGAATTTGCGGTGAGCTACACAATGGCATGCAGTTACTGTCATACCTAAGAATGAACCAGATAGAAATTATAATGGCATCATACCAGAACTTGCAGAGCAGGAACACAAACCACAAATGGACAACACAGTAGAGGATATTTATGTCGTTGCTTAGGATGAACTACCACTAGATTAAAAATATAATGACGTCTCTGGCAAACCTGTAGAAGAGGACACGCAAGCATTAGACAAGTGTGCCTACAATGAATGAGCAATCAATCAAAATGTTTCTTAGAATTTCAGCAAATATAAACTAGCCAGGTCATTTCAACAAATATATGTGGAAGCCGTTGTTTATCTTGGAATGCAAGAGACGTTGGGTGACCCAAAATTTGCGATGAGCTACACAATGGGCATGCAGTTACTGTTGTATCTAGGAACCAGATAGAAATTATAATGGCATCATAAGAGAACTTGTAGAGCAAGAATGCAAACCACGAATGAACTATATATGGAGGATAGCTATGTCGCTGCTTAGGATGAACCATTATATATGAAATATAATGGCATTGCTTCTGAACCAGTAGAACATGACAAACAAGCATTACACAAGTATGCCTACAAATGAATTGAGCAATCGAACAGAGTGTTTCCTAGAATTTCTGCAAATATAAACTAGCCAGGTACTTTCAACAAATATATATGGAAGCAGTAGTATATCGTGGAAGGCAAGAGACGTTGGGTAACTCAGAATTTGCGGTGAGTTACACAATTGGAATGCAGTTACTTTAGTAGCTAAGAATGAACGAGACCGAAATTACAATGGCATCATGCGAGAACTTGCCGAGCAGGAACACAAACCACGAATGAGCTACACAGTAGAGGATAGTTATGTCGTTGCTTGGGATGAACCAGCACCAGATTAGAAATATAATGACGTCTCTTGCAAACCTATAGAAGAGGACAAGCAAGCATTATACAAGTGTGCCTACAATGAAATGAGCAATTAATCAAAGTGTTTCTTAGAATTTCAGCAAATATAAAATGGCCAGGTCATTTCAAAAAATATATATGGAAGTAGTCGTTTATCCTGGAATGCAAGAGACGTTGGGTGACCCAGAATTTGCGGTGAGCTACACAATGGGCATGCAGTTATTGTCGTAGATAGGAACCGCATAGAAATTATAAATGCATCATAAGAGAACTTGTAGAGCAAGAATGCAAACTACGAATGAACTATATATACAGTAGAGGATAGCTATGTCGCTGCTTAGGAGGAACCATTAGATATGAAATATAATGACATTTCTTGTGAACCTGTAGAACAGGACAAGCAAGCATTACACAAGTGTGCCTACAAATTAATTGGGCAATCGACCAGAGTATTTTCTAGAATTTCAGCAAATATAAACTAGCGAGGTCATTTCAACAAATATATATGAAATCAGAAGTATATCCTAGAATGCAAGAGATATTAGGTGACTGACTCATAATTCGTGGTGACCTACACAAGGGGCATGCAGTTATTGTCGTAGCTAAGAATAAACGAGACAAAAATTATAGTGGCATTATATGAGAACTTGAAGAGCAGGAATGCAAACCACGAATGGACTACGAAGTAGAGGTTAGTTATTTTGTTGCTTAGGATGAACCAACACTAGATTAGAAATATAATGGCATCTCTCGCGAACCTGTAGAAGAGGAAAAGCAAGCATTAGACAAGTGTGCCTACAATGAAATGAGCAATCAATCAAAGTGTTTCTTAGAATTTCAGCAAATATAAACTGTCTAGGTCATTTCAACAAATATATATGGAAGAAGTTGTTTATCCTGGAATGCAAGAGACGTTGGGTGACTGAGAATTTGCGGTGAGCTACACAATGGGCATGCAGTTACTGTCTTTCTAGGAACCGCATAGAAATTATAAAGGCATCATAAGAGAACTTGTAGAGCAAGAATGCAAACTACGAATGAACTATATATCAATCAACGTTGCCAAGTTCGAAACATGGAAGCGCGAATGGAAACCATAGATGAATTGTAACAGGATCATACCACAACTTGTAGAGCAGGAATGGAAACCACTTATGAACTATATATAGTAGATGATATTATGTCATTGCTTATGACGAACCATTATATATGAAATATAATGGCGTCAATTGTGAACCTGCAGATCAGTACAAGCAAGCATTAAAGAAGTGTTCCAACAAATGAATTGAGAAATCAAATAGTGTTTCTTAAAATTTCAGCAAATATAAACTAGACATCTCATTTTAACAAATATATACGGAAGCAGTTGTGTATCCTATAATGCAAGAGACATTGGGTGACTCGGAATTTGCGGTGAGCTACACAATGACATGCACTTACTGTCGTAGCTAAGAATGAACCAGACATAAATTATAACAACATCATACAAGAAATTATAGAGTAGGAAGGCAAACCATGAATGAACTATATATACGGTAAAAGGGTACTTATGTCATAGCTTAGGATGAACTAGCACCAGATAAGGAAACAATGGCATCGCTTGTGAACCCATAGAAGAGGCTGTGCAAACCAACATGTTCAAATCTCCCTTTTGGAGCTCTAAGCAAAGACAAAGAAAATAGTCAGTGTTGCAGTTTTTGAAGAACCAGATTGAAACAAAAAAATTATAATTGAATTAGTACAAATAGTTTGAACGCGTACTACATGTTAGCAGAATGATGCCAGGGAGAAAATAATATCAGGAACATATCCCAAGCCTAACCAGATAAATTCAGTAATAGTGGAATAAAGAATCTACACTAATATTTTCCACTGACTTTACATTTTGCAAGAACTAAACAATAGCAGGCAATTACTGTTGTACGGAGTAGCTAAGAACAGATGCATGACTTTAAAATTTGTACGCAGCGAATGCAAGCCAACATGTCTAGTGACCTTTATGTAGCAAAAAAGAACAGGCGTGCGCACTGACTTGGTGTGTAGCATGATTAGAAAAATCAATTTTGCTAAAAATAAGACGGCTGATTTTTAGTTATGTCTTAGTCGCCTCTCTTATCATTGAATATACCTCGTGATTCGTGCAATATACGAGTTACACGTGAGTTGCTACTAGGTTGTAACTGAGAATTTAATGAATTGCAACTAGGTTGCAACTAAGTACTGGTACAAATTTTATCAGTTGTAACTAGGTTGCAACTGAGAATTAGAACAAAATAGTAGGACGACGTCAGCGACTTAGACATAGCTAAAAATTAGGCGCCTGAGATCTAGGCTCTCCCAGTTCACTGCGACAGGCTTGAACCTTCTATGCTGCTGACAAAACAAAAAAAAGAGTTGGGAGATTTGGTTACTATAGTCAGAGAGGCTTTTAACCATCATCCGTACCCGCGCGGGTGACATCCAGATCAATGAGGGTGCTGCGGTTGCGGTGGCTGTTTGCGTCGGGGACGTAGATCTTGGGCGGTCGATGCCGGCTTGAGCGTGGTGGATGAGAGCGTCACTGAGGCAGAATCGATGCACTACACTGCGGCTCCGATATGGTACAGTTGGGGTGGATGCTGGATGCGTGGAAGCAGATCTTGGGCAATCGTTGACGGATTCGGCATCGTGCATGAAAAAGTGGGGAAAGGAAGCCAGGTGCGGTGACCTAGATTGGGTGCGCTGGAGGTCAGTGAAGCAGCAATGGTGTGTTGGATTAGACCGCAACTAATGCATCTCCATCATACTGGTGGGTGAGAAGTGCATGGTGTTGAGTTCCGGCGGGCAAAGCCAGCATGAGAAGTGTTGCGGTAGGTTCTGACACCGGAGCTGGTGGTCGAAGAGGCAAGAGAGTGTGAGCGGGGCTAATGGTTTTTTTGAGGATTTTTCTTTGTATGTGTGGGGAAGAATCATTTTTTGAAATATATTGATATTACTGCAGTACCAACCCGAGAGGGAAATACTATTAATTATTATTGTTTGTTTGAAATGGAGGTGAGCGAGAAATTTCGTAGTGTTTGAAATGGAGGGGCGCGAGAAATTTTGCAGTATTTGAAATAGAGGGGCGCGAGAAATTTCGCAGTGTTTGAAATAGAGGGGTGCGAGGTAGTGGGGACCATGTGATTTTGGCCGTCTAGCAATTTTGTCCGTCCATCCAAAATCAACGGGCCAGAGCTGATACCTTCCCTGTGAAGGCTCCGGCGCGGACTTCTATACAAGCAATCGCTGGGTGTCCCAGAGTAGACTATAGGGGTAGATGTGTAGGCCACAATATAGTAGTAGCACACCATTAATCTGGCTAGCTGGAGGCCATGTTATTTTGGCGCTCCATAAGTTCAAAGTTTTCGTGTACTCCATTTTCAGGAGTGAATGCATGCAGCTAAAAAAATATACTAACACATGTTATTGCTATTATGTCAGCACATCGTGATTACGTGCATGATAGTACTAGTTGGTTACTCCATTTTCAGGAGTGAATATATGCATCTCAATCAACAAAAAAGGAGTGAATGTATGGAGCTAAAAAAACGTACTATATAACTAGCATGCATCGTGATTACATGCATGATAATAGTTGGTTAGTGAGTTGCATGCATCGTGTATTAAGTGGATTTTATTGGGTTGATCATATTACTCGTACTCTCCGTATATTCGTTGATCTCATCATAGTCTAGTTACTGAGTTGCATGCATGTGCGCACAAGCTCCATTTCTTTTGTTGATTGAGTGACAAACCCTTTTTTTTGCGCCGTCCGCTAATGATTCTCGCTAATCAACGCATATAATTTCCCCGCGAGGAATGGAAAAATGATTTTCCCTCTATCCCCTATCTTGAATGAACCAATACGATGATAAGCTATGTGCACCATATAGGAAAAAGTGGAGTCGAGTCAAAACCAAATGGATGCACCGGTTAGACTTAGCACGTGCGACCCATTAAACGGAGCATGCAACAATTATCAGCCAACTCATCCTCCCATGAATACAACAAGAATGTAAGTAATAATTTAGTGGGCCACTATACAAACAATTAGCTAGTAACCAGTACTATCACTAACAAAAAGCTCCACAGAGCGCATTCGATTGCTAATAAGAGTGGAATATAATTATGCTAAGACGGAGGAGAACCCAAAAAAAGGGCCAGTGGAAGGCTTCTCCCTTCCTACCAATTCCTACTCCAAAGCTAAACATTTCACTGTCTCAGATTCGGCGATTGCAACACTGTGGCCGCCCTTCGAAGGCACGACCTCCACAATGGTCGTGAGCTTGACAGCCAACATGAGAAGGCTTATCCCTTCCTTACTTAGCGGGGCATGACCGTGATGGCCTCCGCAATGGTAGAAGCTGGCTACGGAGCTCGGTGATTTCCTTCTTCAAATTACTGCACTCAGCGCGAAGGGTTGAGGAGTCACGCTCATAAGATCGTGCGAGCCTCTTTTGAAAAGCCAGATCGGCTCAGAGGCAATCACACTCCAGGTTGATCTCGAAGTTTTTCTGCAAAATTTTGATAGTATGGTTGTTGATTTCATCTACTTTGGACGAGATTATCGCCATGACTTACTGCATGGAAAATCCATCACCAGTAACAGAGCATGCATGGAGTGCATGTAGAGAAGAACATAAAAATGCCACTACAAGTATAGTGCCTACCTCTTTTTTTACGGAGAGCGGGCATGATGTCATCGTACAAGTCAGAGATATATGTCGTGCTATCGACCTGTGGGGTGGAAAATTCTACACTCGAGCCGGCTGGCCTGGAAGATGTAGAAAGATGGTTCAATAGTAGGATCAGACAACCTATGAATCAATGGAAGTACAAACACCTACCCGGACTCTTGGTCCTAGTGATAGCCGCTCTTCGGGTACATGCGCGAGGAGGAGCCCTTGCCCCATTACTGGTACCGTTTCTCGGTCCGAGCCTGCAGGTCCCCCTACCGGCGGGGTTTCTCCACTGCCATCTTGCTATTCTTTTGACGAGACAGATTATTTTGTGACATCGGTTGATCAAGAAGTAAAGAATCAAGGGAGGAGAAGTGGGAAGGAAATGGTTTCTACGAAGGCGGAGCGAGGTAGTACTAGTAGGAAGAGAGTGAATAGTGGAAGCAAGATGTCAAGGTCTAGGTCTTGTTGCCGCCCTTTGATCAATCTCGTCAGTCCATCCAAAGACCCACCGGGCAGGATGAATGCTCTGCTGCAGTAGGAAGTAAAACGTAGGTCTCTCGGAGTAGACTATGGGTAGGCCACCATGCTAGCGATCGAGCAAGTAGCTATAAATATTTTTACGACCCATCAAAGGTCTATAGTAATGTATTATCAAAGTAGTGGACAAGATTCCATCCGAGTGACGAAAAACTAGAGTGGAATCACGTAGCCCCGAGGTTTCTACATTTTTTTTGCGATAAGGCTTCTACAATCTCTCGTACCGCCACATGCAAAAGATACTAGTGCTAGTACTCCGTAGAACTATCCAATGTATAGTAGTAATAGTAGTAGAGTACTACTACTAGTAGTAGTCACATTAAATTAAATATACTTAGGGCTTGATGCCTAATCATCACAAACACTCACCAAAAGATCGAACAAAAAATTTAAAGAGAACTTAGGGCTTCTTGAGATCATAGGATTTCAAAACATAGGAATTTAACAGGACCGCATGTACAAAACTGAGGATTGCAAAACAAAGCAAATCTACAGGCTTGAAACAAACCGAACACACAGAAAATGTGCCTCAGTCCTACGCAAATCAGAGTAAAAAACTGGATGTTGATATTCCTATGGGATTGGGCTGTAGGAATGCAATCAGTAAGAATTTTGGAGGTATCATTTATTTCATCCAAATAGATTCCTTATGAAAAAATCCTATGGGTTGAATTCCTCAAAAATTCCTTTGAAAATCATTTGATCTAAAGAGGCCCTTAATTAAGATGAGCATGCTCACGACAGACGAACACCTTCTAGCAGGAGGTGATGCGGTCGTAGATTTTCATATTGAACCCGTCTACAGTGACCTTGAACATAAGGCAGTCACCTTCCTTCAACTCATGGAAAGCAGCAAAGGTAGCCCACCCTTTGTCCAGGACGATCTAGTCTTTGTTGCGGTTATCATGGACAACCCATTCGCATTCCTCGCACGCTTAGACCACTAATAGCTGCTGATTACCCACAAGTATAGGGGATCACAACAGTCTTCGAGGGAAGTATAACCAAATTTATTGATTCGACACAAGGGGAGCCAAAGAATATTTATAAGCCTTAACAACGAAGTTGCCAATTCAGCTGCACCTGGAAACAGTCTTGCTCATAGTAGTTTATCAGTAGCAAAAGTTTTGTAGTAGCAATAGCAAAGTAACAACAGTAGTAAAATAAGGACAGCGGTAACAATTGTAATAAATAGCAGGATTTAAAGTGAGGTAGGCATAGGGATGGATGGACGGGCGTTGCATGGACAAGATAATTCATGTAATAATCAAGACAAGGGCATTTGAAGATAAAAAAGATAAAGCATCCAAGTACTAAGTAATCATAGGCATGTGTTCCATATATAGTCATACGTGCGTGCAATGAGAACTGGCACAACATCTTTTGTCCTGCCAGCCCATTGCAGCAGGGCCTCAAGGTAATCTACTGGCAATTAAGGTGCTCCTTTTAATAGAGCACCAGAGAAAAGCATTAACACTCTGTAAACACATGTGATCCTCACATCACAGCCATCCCCTCCGGTTATCCCGATTTCTGTCACTTCGGGGCCTCGGGTTCCGGACAGTGATATGTGTATACAACTTGCAAGTAAGATCATAAACAATAATATCATCATGAATCAATAACATGTTTAGATATGAAATCATGGCACTCGGGCCCTAGTGACAAGCATTAAGCATAACAAGTTTCAACAATGTCAAAACACACTAACAATAGATACTAGGCACCATGGCCTAACAATCTTATGCAATTACATGAGAGATCTCATCCAATCCCTACCATCCCCATATCCTACTGCGGGGGATTACTCACTCATGGATGGGTGAATCATGGATGGTTGATGGAGAGGCATTGGTGATGATGATGTCGATGATCTCCTCCAATTCCTCGTTCCAGCAGGGTGCCAGAATGAAATTTCTGGTTCCGAATCGTGGTTTCTGGTGGTGGGGAGCAACTATCAACACCCAGATTTTTAATCCTAGAGGCCTGTTATGCCGTACATCGCAATCCCAAGATTACCATTTTTGTGGGTGATGACCTACAAGTATAGGGGATCGCAACAGTCTTCGAGGGTAGTATTACCCAATTTATTGATTCGACACAAGGGGACCAAAGAATACTTATAAGCCTTAACAACCGAGTTGTCAATTCAGCTGCACCTGGAAATAGTTCTTGCTCACAATAGTTTATCAGTAGCAACAGTTTTGTAGTAGCAAAAGCAAAGTAACAACAGTAGTAGAACAAAGCAATAGTAACAGTAGCAACAAACAATAGGATTGGAGTGCGATAGACATAGGGATGGATGGACGGGCGTTGCATGGCCAAGTCTAAACATGTAACTTCAAGATCTAGGGCAATTGTAGATAAATAAGAATAAGCATGCAAGTACTAAATAATCCTAGGCATGTGTCCCATATATAGTCATACGTGCTCGCAATGAGAACTTGCACAACATCTTTTGTCCTGCCAGTCCGTTGCAGCGGGGCCTCAAGGGAATCTACTGGAAATTAAGGCACTCCTTTTAATAGAGCACCGAAGCAAAGCATTAACACTCCATGAACACATGTGATCCTCATATCACAGCCATCCCCTCCGGCTGTCCCAACTTCTGTCACTTTGGGGCCTTTGGTTCCAGACAATAGTATGTGTACACACCTTGCAGATAAGACCAAAAACAATACTATCATAATGAATCAATAATAAATTCAGATCTGAGATCATGGCACTCTTGCCCTAGTGACAAGCATTATGCACATCAAGTTGCAACAAAGTCAAATAGCACAAATAGAGATACTAGGAACCATGCCCTAATAATCTTGTTCGATTACATGATAGAACTCATCCAATCCCTACCATCCCATATCCTACAGTGGGGGATTACTCACTCATGGATGGGAGAAACATGGATGGTTGATGGAGAGGCGTTGGTGATGATGATGGCGATGATCCTCTCAAAATTCCCCGTCTCGGCAGGGTGCCAGAACGGAGTTTCTGGTTTCGAATCGTGTTTCTGGTGGTGGCGGCGCATCGGAACTCTTTCTGGAAAAATGTTGACCCCCCCTGAGTTTTTAGGTCAGAAGGCAACTTATAGGCGAAGAGGGAGGCCGATGGGGTGCCTAGGGCGGCCACACCCCCTCCTGGCGCGGCCAGGACTGCCCCGCGCGACCAGGGGGTGTGAGCCCCCTAGAGCCCCACTCCGTCTCGTATTTTGGCTCCATGATTCTTCTGGTGAAATAGGATTTTTGACATATTTTCCCAGATTTTTCCTCATAGTTGATTTTCTGCACAAAAACTAGACATCAAGGTAATTCTGCTGAAAATAGCACTAGTTCGTGTTAGTTGTATCCAAATCACACAAGTTTAGAGGAGAAACAATAGCAAAAGTGTTCGGAAAAGTAGATATGTTTTGGACGTATCATCTCCCCCAAGCTTATCTTATTGCTTGTCCTCAAGAAATTCAGTTGAAAAATGAGTGCGATAAAATCACTTTCACAAACACATTTGCTTCATATGATGTAAATATTCTCAGCACATGAGTAGATACTTAGACAATTCATAATAAGGAGTATGCAACTAAGTCTACTCAATAGTCATTGCTATCCATGAAGAGATTCCAACTCAATAATAATAAGTAGCATGAAACATAAACATAAGCAACATTTCAATGCTCATAATAAGGTATGATAGAGTGGTATCTCGCTTTCCTTTGATGGTGGAGCAAACATAAATGCCAAGGCACCTCTGAAGTTCAAATCAAGACTAGAAATAAAGATATCAGAGATACAAGCATCAAGGTCATGACATAATTAACCAAGTTTTGAGACAAGCACATTACACTAAGAATGACAGCTGTGCTCTCAAGAAGGTCCTCTTAGAATAAGTGGTGACTCAACAAGGAGATGAAAAAGGTTTTGAAAAGTTTGGAAGGCTTCCAAATGCTGAAAGTATGGTACTCAATAGCTTTGATCTCTCATTGCCCCTATCATAGGCATCTTTAGATGGTTAATGGTGAAAGTGAGGTCCAATATGAGTTATATGCTTGACAGACCATTAACTGAAAATCTCATGTCCCTTCAATACGAGGGCCGCTCCTCATGCTACTCAACTTTAGTTACCGACAAGTTCTTGTCATAGTAAATACATGCGTATCATAGAGAACCACCAACGGGTACCCCTTGCACATGATAGAGGAGCTATCCCATAATCAAAATGACAAGGCAAGCAGACAATAAGCATCTCGGCGATCTTTTTATTTGCTATTTGCATAGGTTTTTATTGAGGATGCTTCACAGATTGCTCATTATGGTTATGCTGCAAGTTTCCACCATGATAAGGCATGGCTTAGGCTAGCGGCCCAGGCATTTCTCTAACACACACACACATATATATATATATAACTCCATGAACTTACAAGCTCCCCTTTTATTTCACACCGACGACATCCGCAAACAAAAGAGCATGATATCAACTGGATAGGTATCCAAAAAGTGTTCAAAGTGTTCCCCGTGACAGCACAGTTCTGCTAACTCCCAGCCTATAATTTGCAAGCATATAACTTTCATGGACAGCCACAATGGTTCAGTTTTATTAAGTGCAAGAAATAAAGTGTTCCATCAAGTTCGTGAGAGCTTTATTAACTAACTTTCTCATAACAAGCAAACATTTTATTTGGAAGAAAACGAGGCATAATTAATATGCACGTAATATCAAATGATGCTAGTAGGTAGGTATGGTGGACAATTTTGACAATATTGGTTTTAGGGAGTTGGAAACACGAGTAGAGCTCATACTAAGTGCAAGTGAAGGCTAGCAATAGAAAGGGAGTGACAGACGAGAGAGCAATAACTGTCATAATCATGCTTGCAACAAAACAAGACTAATTATGGCATGAAAGTGATACAAGAACTCTGAGGCAAAATAAATCATCGAGGCTTACTGACTATTGTTCAGTCATATGCATGCGTGAGCATGTGCCAAGTCTATTCACTTGAAACATTTAGAGGAGGATACCACAATGTCATACCAAGTTATGAATAGAACAATGCAAGAAAACATTCATATGACATGCTACAAAATATTAGCGAGCTGGAGCTAATCATAATAAATCAAGAACTACTAAGCATCCATAAATTACATACACCTTACATGAACAGACTAAACATGCTCACAATGATGAGTATATGTACAAAAATGAAGACACATAGAGTTCATTACCAGCCTCTTACCATACCTCAAGTTATCTTAATCTTCCTTATTGCCCTTCACTTGTGTGGCTTGAATAATAACATGAAACCAAACTTCACTGAGGACCGCTGAACCCTGCAAAGAACTTCACAAAACTAAAGAAGAACAACAAATATTTTTGGTGTTTCCGATTTTTAAAACAACCACACAAAGCAAAAACAAACAAAGAAAAATCTTTTTGGATTTTTATTTAAGGCAAACCAAAGCTAAAAAGCAAAGAAACAAACCAAGAGAGACAACAAAAATATTTTTGGTCTTTTTGTATTTTGGGAAAGCAAAAGCAAAAACAAAAAATAAAGCGAAACATGGATATACAAAGAACCGACGAAACATGATATATAGATAAGTGTGAATGTCGGTATACCTCCCCCAAGCTTAAGATTTTTTCCTAAGTGGGGCTCAACCCCATGGTGACCAAGAAGGTGCATCTCCGTAATGCGACGAAGAGGCCCCTTCGTCCTGGTACGTGCTCGAGGACGCCCCTGTGTAGTGCACAGAGTAGTCATAAGAGGGCGCGTCCCCCTGGTAGTGTCCATGGAAGCCAAGTATGTGCAGTTTCTCATCCATCTCCTCCTTGGAGCATGACCAAGGTCCCTAGCAAATACTGAACAAAGTGGTTTGTGGCAAAGGAATTTCCCTCTCTTCCCCATCAATAAACATCATCCTATAAACCAAATTCTCTAGGGTAGAGCTAGTAGTGACAAAGTGGTCCGCTTTTATGGAAGCAAGATCAAGCCTCTGAGGAGCCAAAATTGTACCATTTGGATCAACAAAGAGACCCAAGGCAGCAACTACACGTGCATCAATAATACCCCCATAAATGGGTCCTTTAGCAGCTAAGCGATGAGCAATGAGAGAACCAAGATTATACCTAATTTCATTGTTGAGTGCAATAGCTAGAAAGGCCAAATGATAGTTGGAAATATTGCTAGTGTTCTCCCTACCAAGAATACTAGTGGCAAGATAATAAGCAAAATATCTGATAGCTGGGAGTTGAATATTTCTTATCTTCCCGCGCTGGGCCCTGAGGTCATCATCATTAGTTACCCCGCGGTAGAGCTCCAACAAATCAGCGGGTTGACCTTGAATCTTCTTCACCATCCCAGCCATGCCAATACCTATAATGTTACAAAATTGCTCCAATGTAATGGTAAAAGGCCTACCATAGATTTTGAATGAAATCTTTGAGCTGTAGGGGGTGTTAGTGAAGGTGAAACTCTCCACAAAAGTTTTGGTGAGGATAGCATATTGCTCACTCTCATCCTGCATATAACTAGTTAGGCCAACCCTCCTAATAAGAGTTAGGAAATCATTGAGAATCCCTGCAGCCTGCAAAAAGGTAAAACAAGGGAAGGTAGAAGGGTGCGCGTCCCCCTCATCTCCCATGTTGCCAAAACACGGTGTAATAAGATCCTCATTGTATGATGGCCTAGCTCTGGTGGATGATCTTGAGGGCCTTGTCCTCCTATGTGCATCACTCTCAAACACTTCTCCAAAGGTGTGGTTGTCCAGTATCCTTTTTCTGAAATTTAATACAAACATCAAACTATGTGATTTCCAACTTAATAAATGATGAGTAACTACTAAAGGAACTTGCTAGAGGGATAAACATGCATCAAAATGAAATATCTAAGCATAGAACAAGCATGCAAGCTCACACAAACTATCACCTATAGTAGCAAAATACTCAAGATACAATCTACCAATCACAAATCTAATTGGACAAGTGGAGGAGGCACATACCAAGGAGCATTCTCCAAAAATCAGCAGCAAAGATGGGCTGAGCAAAGAGATCAAAACTCAGGAGCAAGAAAAACAGGAACTCGAGCTTGGGAAAGTTTTCCGGTGTTTTTCGGGAGAGAGAAAGAAGTGGCTGGAAGGAGACATCTTGGAGGGCCACATGTGGGCCACACCCAGGCCAGGCGCCACCTGGGGCTGGCCGCGCCACCAGGGGTGTGCTGGTCTGGTGGGTCCCCCTGGGCCACTCCAGGTGTCCCTCTGCACCTTTTTTGGAGGAAAAATTTAATATGAATTTTCTAGGATTTTTCGGGAAACTTTATTTTTGGCCAATTTTCAGGGTATGAAAATTGATTTTCTCGCAGAAAAAGATTTTTTTAGAAGAAGCAAAAACAAACCAAAACAAAAACTATAGAAGTTCTAAGACACTTTAACAAGCAAACAACTAGCAAAGCTAAAACTTACAAGACAAAAAGCAAAGACTAGGAAAGGAGAAAAATAAAAGTAAGCAAGTATTACCATCGTGAAAGCATTGTTTTGTTCATTAAAATCCCTTTGTTAACAAGGTTAATCAAGTCTTGTTACAAAAAAAAAATTAAAATGAAAAAAAACTTTGCATTTCACAAAATGATTATGTTACCTTAAACTTGATAGCAATAGTCCCAATCATAATAGTTTCAAAACTTTCTTGTGGAATGGGACAATATATTTCTCCGACTTTGATGCTCTCAACATTTTCAATGGAATTCAGGCAATAGCTCTTATCAATCTTCTTGGGGAAATAGAAAGTATGCTCTTTTTCATTAATATTAAAAGTTACTTTTCCTTGATTACAATTGATGACAGCACCTGCAGTATTAAGAAAAGGTCTCCCAAGAATAATAGACATATTATCATCTTCAGGCATCTCAAGCACAACAAAATCAGTTAAAACCAAGCAATTATGAGCCACTTGAACAGGAACATCCTTACATATAACAACAGGAATTGTAGTTGACTTATCAGCCATTTTCAAAGATATATCAGTTGGTATCAACATTTCTAACTAGAGTCTCTTGTAGAGAGAAAAAGACATAACACTAACTCCAGCTCCTAAATCACATAAAGCAGTTCTAACATAATTATTTTTAATAGAGCAAGGAATAGTTGGAATACCTAAATCACCAAGTTTCTTTGGAACCTTACCATTGAAGGAATAATTAGCAAGCAAAGTATAAATTTCCTCATTAGGAATATTCCTTTTATTAGAGACAATATCCTTCATATACTTTGAATAAGGAGGCAACTTAATAGCATCAGTCAAAGGAATTTGCAAAAATAAAGGTTTCATCCACTCACAAAACTTGTTGTAGTGTTCTTCTTCCTTAGATTTGTGTTTCTTATTAGGAAAAGGCATTGGTTTTTGCACCCAAGGTTCTCTATCTACCATGTTTATTAGCAATAAAATCTTCCTTAGTGTACCTAGTGTTCTTAGTGTGTTTCTCAGGATCTTCCTCAACTTCCTCCTTATCAGGAGCATCATTTTTATCATTACCACTCTCAATTTCAGCATCAGAGACAAATATACTATTAGGGTCTACAGTAGGTTCAGGTGATTCCTCAACTGTTTTATGTTTCTTTTTCTTTCTCTTATGAGGACTACCACTACTTTCAACTTGTTGAGAATCCTGCTCAATTCTTTTAGGGTGTCCTTCAGGATATAAAGGATCTTGAGTGGATGTACTACTCCTAGTTCTAATTCCATAAGCATGTTTATCTCCTGAAGCATTAACTAGCTTATCTTTTTGTACCTTAGCAAGTTGATCAATTTGGGTTTGAACCATTTGAAAGTGTTTACAAATCATTTTAACATCATTAGTAGTTATTTTCACAATATCTTTCAACTCATTAATAGCTCTAGAGTTTTACAATAAATGATTCCGAACTTGTTTATTAAAATAAACTTGTTTACAAATAAAAGTGTCAAGTTCCTCTAAGCATTGATCAGGAGGCTTACCATAAGGAACATCACCTTCATCAAAGTGTTGGAGAGAGTGTACCTCAATAGTGGATGAGTGGGGAATTGGCTTACATAATTCTTCTATAGGAGGTAGGTTATTCACATCTTCAGCTCTAATACCTTTCTCCTTAAGACATTTATTAGCTTCTTTCATCACTTCATGATTTAATGCAATCACTCCCCTCTTCTTCGGCGTTGGTGTTGGAATTGGTTCAGGCACAATTGGTTCAGGAGTAATGGCCTCTGGTATATTTAGCCTAGTTGAAGTCCAATCATCATAATTCTTACTTATTTTAGCCATTAATTCTTCAGCATCCGTAGGAGTTCTTTTCCTGAAAACACAATCAGCAAAACTATCTAGGTATGTCCTAAAATCATCAATTAGTCCATTATAATAAATATCAAGAATCTCATTTTTAGGCAATGGAAATCTAGGATGTGCATGAATCAAGGCATAGAACCTTGTCCATGACTCAGGCAATTTCTCTTCTTCTCCCTGTTTAAAATCAAAAAATATCTGCAAAGCAGCATGTCTAGCACTAGGAGGAAAATATTTCTGGAAGAAAGAATCAATCAAACAATCAGGGCTATCAATGGATCCAGGAGATAATCTATTAAACCAAGCTTTAGCTTCTCCTTTTAGTGAAAAAGGGAAGATCTTTGTAACAAAGTACTTGCGCATCTTAAAATCATCAGAGAATAAGGCACTCATAGTGGAAAGCTCATTCATATGTGCCACAACACTCTCATTTTCAGTCCCACAAAAAGGTTCTTTCTCAAAAATGTCTATATAGGATAAATCAAGAGAGAAATCATAATATTTATCTTTAATATCTATGGGAGAGGTAGCAAACTTAGCATTAGGAGACAGTTTAGGTATAATGGTACGTCTCTCAAGGAGACTCTTAATAGAACTATCACCATGTGTGTTTCGAAACTCTTCAATAAATTCATCAGTCAACTCAATGTAGCCATCATTAATATCATATCTCTCTCTAGACTCAGGTGACCTAACAAGTGTAATAGTGTCTTCACTAGAAGTTTCAGTATTTCCTAATCTAGCCATAGTAGCTTCTATGAAAGGACCTAATGAACCACTCGAATCAAGCACAGTAGAAGTAACATCATGAGTATCAGAAGCAATTTCAGATTCAGCAGTAGTAGCAGTGTGTGTAGCATGTGTATGTGGTGGTGGTGAAACAAGCTTACTTATGACTGACGGCGAATCAATAGCAGCAGAGGTGTTTATGACTGTACCTCTTCTTGTAGTGGATGGTAAAATAGGAAACTTTCCATCACCAGACTTACCCATGATGAAAGGAATAGGAGTGAACAATAATAGATCCAGGTGAACTTACAAATAAAGCTATGTTCCCCGGCAATGGCGCCAGAAAATAGTCTTGATGACCCACAAGTATAGGGGATCGCAATAGTCTTTGAGGGTAGTATTACCCAATTTATATATTCGACACTAAGTGGGAACTTGAGTTTCGAATCACAACCCTGTTGTGGTCAAGTCAAAGTCACGATTCATTTCACAAGTCATTTTGAAAACATCTGATGACGGAACAGTATGGCCACTCCAACTGTCCATAACCGCGGACGCGACTATTCGAATAGTTTGACACTCCGCAGAGGTGGTAAACTTTCACCACAACATTCGATACATCCATCAGGAACAATCCTGAATTCACCATACTTAGTATGCGGATAATCAATCCTAACCTTTCAATTACACACCCTAGTATAGGCACCTCTCCTATGAGTTTGGCCTCCCAACCATGACCATCTGTCATCTTGGGAACTGCACAGGTGGTCAATCTTCACGAGGTAGCCTCATCTCAAACCTCGGCCGCAAGGGAACCCATACTAAGATATATAAACTTCTAGTCAAGCCCTACCCAATTTCGGGTATTATGGTTGTACGGTAAAATTGGAATGGTATCGCATCCATACAACCATTAGTTTTATAAAGGGCTAAGGCTCATGCCTCAACATTTTCATCATCAAAATCATCTGGTGTTGAAGAACACATGTCAAACATCTCATTAGAATGACTCATCATTCTAAGGTTTTCATAACCATTTTCACCAAGTATTCCCATCTAAAGTGATCAAGTTTTTATGCTTAGCACTAGCAACTATAATTGGGGGTAATCACTAATGAGGGGTGGTAATAAAGTGTGACTTATCTAAGTTCAATCCCATGCCTCAGGATGACATCAAGATCTACCTAACTTAGGCCAAGTTTTATGCTCTTTATGCTACCTTTAAATATCTTTCCAACACTTCACAAGTCACTATGTAAACAAAACTAAGGAGCTTTGATAAAGAAATAAAATAATAAAGCTCGCAAGTAAAAGTGGGATTTGGTATAATAAAGAGGTATAACCAAAGCATGCCTAATGCATTGCATAGGTTATCTAGTTTTCACAGCTGCAAGTGCTAGCTTGCTAGGATGGCTTGCCTTGTGCAGTGCAGTGGTTGAAGTTCTCCTCGGCTTCTTCCTCGTAGGAATCTCCTTCCTCCTCGTATCCTTGGTCGGTACTAGTGTCTATGAATAAATACGAGGTACACAATCACCAAACAATACTTAACTACTTCTATTTAGCACACAAGTGTTTATACTAGATGATCTAGCATCATCACAATCATCACAAGGATTAAGGCAATAGTTTTATTTATTTAATTTTAGAAAAGTAATTTCTACTCATTGAAAAACTACTTAAGATTTAATATTCTCCAATTAAAATATGGGATCATGTTGACACATGTCATCACCACATATTTCAATACTTGGTAATGTGATTTAAAGTGGTGTCACAATTTAATAAGGTTTAACCTTTTTATTTTAATTAATTAAACGGACTAGAAATGCCTATGGGGCATTCTTTTATTACTTGTTCATTATCACTGCACGTAAACCTAGATATTTTTATATATTCAGAAATGTCTTGTCAAATGTGATTTTTGAGAGTTGGAATCAACTCAAAAGCATTTATGTTTGAATTTTGAAAAATATTTGAATGCAGAAAAGTCTCTGACTTGTTATTTTTACTATTGGTGATCTATAATTCCAAATGGTTTGAATCCAATGGGATTGGATTAAGAATTTCATTACCTTTCTAACAAAATTAGTTTCATGCAATTTGGTTTAGTGAATCTTCCTGAATTGATTTCTGAACCTACTGCCAGAACTAGGTTTGAAATTAAATAAATAAACCTAAATTCAAACAAACTGGGTCGCGCGGGAGAGCTAGTTGGGCCAGCCCACTGCACACAGCGCGCGCGGGCTGGTTAAGGGTTGTCCCCACTAGTCAGTGAGACAGGGGGTGCAAAGGCGTATGGGGCGACTACGACCGTAGGATTAGATGTAAGATCAATGGGTGAGGGTCGTCGTCCTTGTCGAACAGAACGCGACGAGTTCGAACCCTAGCCCGGCCAGTGGGGGTCTGTGGCGGCTCACCGGGGCTTAGGCGATGGTTGGCGATGGGGGCGAACGACGAAGTCGACGACGGCGGTTCTCCTGGTACTGGTGGCTCCTCCTAGGGCGGCTCCAATCGACGGAGCCCTTCTCCCCCAGCAGTGGCAAGCTTCGGTGAAATTCCGGCGATGCTACGCTCGCCTTGCTCCGGGAAGAATTGGGCATGATCAGTGAGAGGTGGGGAGTGGAATGTTGTGAAGAAATCAAATGGGGAAGGCCTCTATTTATACTGCGACGAGGGAACCGGAGGGTACGGGCTGAGCTCGTCGGGGTCGATGATATATCGAGCTACGGGCATGGCTGACGGTAGGGGGCGGTGCACGGTCTCCTAGTGAAGGTCAACGTCTTGATGGAGCGGCAAGGGGCGGTGTGGTTCGGTCGGAACATGTCGACGCTCTGAGCGGCACCGACGGCTGTTTTGATGACGCACAGTGGCTATGGGTTGGGCGGTGGCGAACGGGGTTGTCTGGAAGGTTCCTGGGATGGTGGTGATGATGTACACGGGCGGAAAAGACGGGGCATGGTCGGTGCGAGCTTGTCGAGCTTCTAGTACACTCTAGACATGGTCGCAAAGAAATGGGCGCGTGCGTTCTCTGTGGTCCAATGGATGGCAAGGGTTGAGGGCTGAACATGGGGTGGCGGTGGACGACGGCGTGCTTCCCAGACATGGTGGCTAGGCGCGGCGCTTGCTCTGGCTAGCTAGCCATGGTCGGCTGGCAAGGGTGGTATCGGCATGGCACGACATTGTGCATTGGGTAGGGGCTAGGTTAGTTCAAGGCATTTGTTGGCACTGGGGGAGACATGGATGATCAATGGTGAACAATGGTTGGGGTGATGACTGCTCAAAACAGTGAAGTTTGGCCAAATTGATTTTCTGTCTCCAAGTGTTTGATGAAACGTGTAACATCCCAATTTTAGCAACCCTGATTTAATGTCCAAAAGGCAAAAATCAGGGGGAACAAAAACTTTTTCTTGCAATGTTTGCTTACTTGTTTGGTTGTGCTCAAGCAACTGTTTGTGTATGAAGTGATGTACTCCTCATCTCAACACTATTTTACAAAAAGATATTTCACAAAAGAGATGTATTGGCTCATTTTCCATATTCTCAAATGTTCCGGCCTTTCAAAAACCTGAGCCAAGATGACTTTGACTCAACAAAATGCTTTACTAGTTTCTATTAACAAAACTATGGAGACCTATATATAATCTCCTTATGTTTTCAAGACAGAACTCCCAACTACACTCACCCTTAGGTTTTTCCAAAACCTTTATTAAAACCTTTTAATTCCAATCTTGGTAGAGATACCAAGATGGTCCTTATATTGCTTCAAAGAACAACCCATTTAAAAATACCCACCCTTACCCCAAGCTAGGATTGATGGTAACCCTAGTGGTAGTTGGATAAGTGATAAGATGAATTGCCTTGATCTGATGTTTAATGAATTGCCTTGATCTGCTAATTGACTTGTTTGCCTTGGAACTAGAGTGAGATAATATACTAGCTCATACCTTAGGACCAAATTTTTGTTTGTGATCATCTGTCTCAAACTAAGCACCCAAATCTGGATTAACCCAAGCCACCTAAGTGACCCTCTCATCTCCTAATCAGATCAAACCAGGGATAATCAATCCTGATAGTTTCCAACCTAGTGCAGACTCAATCCAAAGATGGATCCCCTCTATTCAATATATACCTCAACATCAACCACTTTATGAAAAGTATAAACCCTTTCCACCCTCTCAAATGTCTCCCTCTTACATACTAGTCAAAATCTCCAAAACTGCCACAATGGCTAAGTCTAGATTTCTTTTCCAGATACAATCTTTGGAGCTCTACCTATTCCAACCTATGTGCATTCTTGAGAATATACTTGAACCATATTGTAGTACATCTTTAGTACTACCAAATCCTACTCTTTCCCTTGGCTAAGCCATTTTAATTCCCACTCATCCATGATGGTTTTGTAGTCAAGATAATAATCTTTTCTGCAAATCTTAACATCTTGCCTACTTTGGCAGAAGCTCACACCCATATGCCACTTCCCCTTGACCAACTCTTTGCTCGGTTATGATCTAATAATCATGGCATATCATCCCCCACTCCACTTGTTTCCCTTGGAGCCTTGTGCTTCTTAAACCCACATGGTTTAGGAGGCTACCTGATGTATCTGCTAGGGCAGCCTTGTTTTCAACAAAGTTTGCCATCTCCTCTACACCACCTCAAATGCAACCAAGCCCAACTCTTTCTTCCATGATCATCTATATAACTTGGCCTATCTATCCATATAACCCTTGTACCAAGGTGAGCTGTGAGCTCCCTAATCCAACCCTGTTTAAGTAGCATAGAAATAACCAAACCGTAGATCCTCCCAAATCTAGTTTCCATCCTTTTCACCACATTTATTTAAAAATGAAGGTTGCCCTAGATGCCTACCTCAAGTATAAATCGCCTACCTTGAATATGACTATCCCCAAATAATTCCCATAATTATTTAGATCATCAAACAAATTAAATTCTTTATCTTGCATATCTCTCCAAACCTTGTCTTCAAAGGCAAGTTTGTTTTTCTCCAAATCACCTTGCCAAATCAAGGCACATTTGATGCCTATCTATCATATCTCATCTTTCCAACTCATAAATAAATATTTTTGAGATTCTTTATTATTTATTTTTGCCCCTTTTCTTAAATGGCTGAAACAAGAAACAATTCCCTAAAAATACTCTTCCATCTCCATAAATTCAAATAAAATTCTCCAATGTGTAATATAGTATCTAGGACCATATAACATTAGAAACCAAGCTTTCCCAATATAAAAAATATCATCTTTGATTCTATAATCTACTTCAGCACTTTTTGAAGAAGTGCATTTAAATGGGGTTATAATCTCTCGAAAAATCCCATTTAAATGATGAAGAGATTATTTGACCTCCTCTATCCACCAGTACCATTTCCACACTTTTCCCAATGCAAGTTCTTCAACTTCCTTCACAAGCATCCATTTGATCAAATTTTGCAAAAACATTCAATCTTGAACTAAACCAAAACCAAACCATCTCCAAAGTGATCAAGCCAATCTTGCACAGCACTACACCCTCCCTCCTGGTCATGCATTGTAGCACCCTCTCCCTTGCCCCATGTGTTGGTAAGAAAGAGAGAGAGGAGCATGACTTGTTTATTCTTGTAATAACAAAGGGCAGCAGCCACACCACTCCTCTCACCTCTCTCCGGTCGAGCACCTTGCCCCACACCACCACCCAGCACCACCCCAACCAACCAATGGACAGCCAGCTCCCTTGCCCTTGTCCAAATGGACTTGGTCCCTCAAACACCACCCCCTCCCCTGTTTATAAGACCAAGGCCATCCCCAGCTCACCCCTCTTCTCTCATTTGCCCCCAATAGCCTCCACTCACCTCCCAGAGCTCCCTCTCCCCTCCCCAGCTCTGCCTTGCTTGGGTGAAGGAGAGAAAGAAGCTCTCGGCCTCCTCCCTCTCTTTGAGCTAGGATCCTCCCTCATCCCTCCTCTCCCTCTGCATGTTACCTAGACGCACTCCCATCTTCCTACTGAAGCTAATGGACCCCTTTTTATTGACATGCAACAGTTACTAAAGTCGCACCGGCAAGCTCCGGTGAGCCCCTTCGGCCACCCTCGCGTGAGCCCCCTCCTGGCACCAAAGTGGCCTCTTCCGCCCACCGCCGGGACCATCGTTGCTGACCACGTCCTTCCCACCACTCCTCGGATGCCCTCGAGCACTGGTGAGCTTCCCTCGCGCCTCCCCAGCCCCGCCCTAGGGTTTGCTCCCTCGCATGTCGTCGCTAGGAGGGAGACGAGCGACGACCGCCGGATCCGATCTAATCAACCAACCGTGGTCGCCTCTTACCCCTTCGGTCCGTCCCCCGCAGGCAGGCCAACCACTGGGCCGTGGCTGGTTGCGTGCCGCCCGCATGCGCCCTGCGCTATTGGGTTGGCCTGCCTCAAAGAGGCCCATTGCCTTCTGGATCTGGCTTGCGCCCTCTATCCCTCCTTTTTCTTTTTTGTTAATTCAGATCTGTAAATAGCTGATCAGTTTTAAATCCAAATAAAAATGTAAATTCCTCCAAATGAGCAGATCCAAAATTTCTCAAGTACCTATAGGTTCTACCTAACTTGTATAACCAGTTTTGTACTAAAAAAAATACTTGGAGTCAAGTTCATAAATCAGCTACTAGGATCTATCCCTTTCAATAATGAATTTCTTCATAGAGCTTTAATTATCCAAATGACCTAAATCCATTTGTTACAGGAAGGTATTAACCATACCTTTCATTCCCCACTGGCCCCATACCCATTTGCTTCCTAGTTTGTAGTTAGCAAAAACATCAAAATCAAGGCTCTTCTTCCTTTAGAAATTTCCCTAGGGCAAACAGAATGAGGTTCTGATCCAATTCCAACTCCCATTGGACACACTTAAACATATCTTTCAGAATCCAGTAGCTCATAATTTTATGAGCCTCTGTTGAATTTTATTGAATTAAACTATTCTGTGCATGGTTTATTCACTAATAAAATCACTACGGTAGTTATGTGACTCCAAATAGATTGATTCCAATTTATACAGAAATATATTCTCAGTACCTAACAAGTGTCTTTGGAATCACATAAAAAGCTTCTGTAAATTAAATACAGTGAAAAAGACAAATCCCATCCAGTACTGCATTTAGGAATTTTGCAAGGGCATTCTGTTAATTGTTTTGAGGTGATTCCAACTCCTTCTGATTCAGTCCATCAAATACTACCTAATCAGCAAAGTAAATAATTTGTGGAACTCCAGAACAGTTCTAGTGTATTATTTTCTAAAACTAGAGTTTTAACCACTATAAAATCCATTATAAATCTTTGGAAATTGATAAAATAGTGAAACCACTTTTGTTGGATTCATTTTATCAATACCTACCTGATGGTATAACTTATATACAATGGTATCATACATGTCAAGTCCTTAGTCAAAAACCCCCTCTTAAGTAGTTCCTAGCCTATAAATCCAAAGGGATCCTTTCCCTAATATTTCCAAATCTTGTGCTAATCTTATCAACCAATCATCCAACATCCTACTGATGTATATCATGCATTTATCCTTTACTTGTTGTATGGTTGATGCTTGTATGCCTTGTATTGATTATGGTGTTGTTTGTTTGCATGTATGCTCAATAACGATGATAGTTGCGCTTGTGAGACTCCGAGAAGAAGGAAGCATCGGGTTATTATTATTGTTATTATTGGTATTCTGGTTTTATAAGGAAGTCATAGGACATCTCGCTGGTCATAGGCAAGCCACCATTCCTGAACTCCTATATTAACCTACTCCTTTGTTTAAATTGTTTTACCTCTCGTTTATGAATCTCATGATTAAATGCATGGTTTGTTTTAAATAAAAAGCCGTGAGTAACTTGGCTCCTCCAAGTTATGGATGAGTGTCCATTAGTACACCTACCCTATTGACACCCATTTTTACCCCCTTTAGATCAAGGCTAAGATGCTTAGCATCTTCCCGCTTGGAACCCACAGATTTTTAATGATAAAACTATTTTGGGTTTTACCCTACTACAAAGTTTTCAAAATAAAAACCTTGGAAAGCAGCATCATTTCCGAGTGGAAGTTTTACAAAATAAGATATGAGGATGATGAAGAGAAAGTTAAGTAAGAGAAAGAGAAGGGATGTTCTACGCCAATGTCTAGAACAATTTATTCGTGCAACCACATTACCCCAAGCGCTGGGGCTTAGCTCGTAGTTGTTGTCCTTAGCCGGGGCTGCTTGTACTTGCTTAACAGGAGAAATCCCTGGAAGCCCGAGTGGACTCTACTCCAGATCTGCCGATCTGGGGCCTCCATCGCCTGCTACGGCAGAAGTGTCGGTGCAACAATTGGGTCACCCGCGGACAGTATGTTTTAGGAGTAGGGAAGGAAGTGGAGTCAACAATTGTATATTGCCAAGCTGCGGGTTTGGGCATACGGAAGTGCTGCAGGGAGCACTAAGGCCATCGTGCCGCATACTCGTTTCAGGGAGAACAAACCCAAAAGGAAAATCCACCTTTGCTAGGGATGGACAAATGAGAAGCTAGGTTTGATTATCCGAACCCCCATATACCGTGTGTAGCGTGCCGTGGTTGTAATCCCGGCGGATGTATTGATTCTTGTGGGTAAAGTGCACAAACTCTGCAGAGTCTAATCTATTCGAATAGCCGTGTCCACTTTCAAGGACGGTTGGAACGACAAGTGCTAGGAATACCCTTCGGATATGTTGAGATGAAATAAAGGATGTGACTTGGTCACGAGGAAAGATAAGATCGAATGTGGTTTTGACCAGAGATGGTCGAAGATGTTTTAAAGGGTTTTACTATAAAACTGTTTTCAAAGTTTTTAAGAAGGATATGGAGATATCCAGACCTTCTAAAAGGAGGCATATTTTCCAAAAACTCTTTCTCAACAAAGATATAGAGATGTCCATTTTAGGTTTTTCTTTCAAAAACAACTATAGTATAGAGCTATCTCGCCACAACCCAATATGCATTATCTTTGTTACCTTGTCTCGGCGGTTTGCGAGTAAATTCAAAGTACTCACCGACATTGTCCCTGGCCATTTACTTGGCCAGATTACAGATGTTAAGAAGTGACGAAGGTGCTGACGTCTATGAGAGCTAGGCCGTCTTCCCAGTCAGTTGCCTGTAGGTTAAGGCATGACATGGGCTCTGTGCTTGAAGACTTCCGCTACTTGTGTTGTATTCGCCATAATGGCCATTCTGTAAGTTTTGTATTCATTACTTTATGGATGTTGTAATGATATTAGTCGGTTATGCTCATGGCTCACTGATCATGGAAACGTGAATTGTATGCATAACGGGTATTCTTGGACCATAAATCCGGGGTGCCATAGACATGGTATCAGAGCCATCCTGACTATAGGAGACTTTAGTTAGCATGGACGTTAGACAGGACAACCACTATTTTGGAAAAACACCCGATTTTCTAAAATTACTTTCTCAAAAACTTTCTGAAGGAATTCTTATATCATCTTCTCTGACTTAAAAACTTTGAAAATGGATTACTCTATATCTCGTCTACTTCAACTAATCTATTTTCACAAACAAAGTCCGACTCGGAGACTAAAAAGACGAAGATCCTGCAACTAAGAGACCCCAAGACAAGCAAAACAAAGGAGCTACCAACGACAAAAGACACTACAAGATCGCCCAACAAACAAAGTCCTTCATCAAACCCAAATCAATCAAGTACGACACCGACGAAAAAAGACAGTAGGACAGAAGATAAGACCCCCTTATCGCCCATACTTAGGACTAGCATCCCTAAAATAGGATTCCCTTTATGGCATGCAGTTCCCTCCTTAGTATCACTACTAGGAAAACGGCTATAGGTAATCAGCACATCCGTGGCTCACATGGTTGAAGTGCCCCACGGCTAAAACAGGCATGGCTCACCTATGGGCAGTGCCCTACTAGTAACTAGAACAACCGTGGCGCACATGATTATAGTGCGCCACAGATGTGTGTGGGCCAGGGCCCTGTTGGCCGCACGCCAAACATCTGTAGCGCACTATAGTAATGTGCGCCACGGTTGTTAGTGTCAACCGTGGCGCACATGGGGGGGGGGGGTGCGCTACGCCTAAGAGCATGCCCCCCTCTGCTGTGAAATGGCCACAAACATCTGTGGCGCACTCGGCCTAGTGCGCCACAGGGAGTAGGAGCATCCGTGGCGCACATGGCATAGTGCGCCACAGATGTTTGTACTCCCTGTGGAGCACTAGGGCCGTGTGCGCCACAGATGTGTCGATTTTTTTAGGACAGCACTTTGTGTGCACATGTGTGACCACATCCACCACCCCACACTTCACTTTCCCCTTCTTCTTCCTCCTTAGATCTAGTCGGGATCTTCTCCTTCCCACCTCAATTTCTCCACCCATTCACCATTTTTAGCATGTAAAACTTGCTTTGGATGTTACATAAGTAATAGAGGAGGTCTCCGGTCTCTCATCTCCTTCTCCGGTCGACGCGCGCACCTCTCCTTTCCATCTTTCTCGCGATCGGTCTCTCATCTCGGTAAGTTGTCCATGTAAGGATGTGTTCATGTGTATATGGATGATGTGCTCATATGTATGTAGATGATCGATGCTCATGATGTGTGTATGTGGAGAGGATCGATGGTCATATGTGTGTGTATATGGAGAGTATCGATGATGCTCATGCATGTGTGTATGGAGAGGATAATGATATGTTCATGTGTGTATGGATCGGTCTCTCTCTCTCTTGTGTTTGTATGTGAACAAGTTGCCATTTGTTTTGCCAAAATGTTGATTCATTTCCATTTTGGCAAGACTTTGGCATTTCGCAAAGGTCCTAATTTTAGGATAGGTCATGCCAAAATTTTCTATCGACCATTGCATGCATGCATTCATTATGTGGTTCTAATAGACTTCAAAATTGTACCGTGTACACCGTGCAGGCAAAAATGGTCCGCATAATGAGCAAAGGCATTGTGGCTACATTTTTTAAATGTGCGACGGCCGACATGATACGAAATAACAAGACAGATATAAGATGTCCGTGCAGAAGATGCAAACTCAACTGGGTGATCGACCCAGATTCCGGGAATCTGCAGGCGCACCTGCTCCGCCATGGTTTCATGGATGGATACACTCATTGGATAAGCGATGACGTAGACGATGGAGACGGTGAAGGTGGCCAACATGACGATGATCATCATCACGGCGAGAACGGGTGAGATGATGAAGAGTCTCCTAGAGATGGTGAAGGTGCGGAAGCAGACCGGGATGATGATGATCCAGATGCCGGAGGAGCAGATGACGATGGAACAACGTCAGGCTGGGTGCGGGACCCTTATGTGCAAGAGCTGCTTCTCAAGCAGACGAGTAACGCCAGGGCTGCCGCTAGAGAGAAAGCCAAGCTTGCGCAACTTGAGAAAGACGTGGTTACTCCATTGTATGAAGGATGCAGGCCCGATGATACCCGGTTGAATGTAACGCTCAAGGCTATGGAGATGAAGGGAAAACACAAATTGAGCGACGCAAGCTTCGACGATATGATGGCATTCTGGCACGATCGTCTCCCGGAGGGGAACACATGTCCAACTAGTATCGAGGATGCCAAGAAAATCGTCTGTCCTCTCGATCTACCGCACGTTAGATATCACGTATGCATCAACGATTGCATCATTTATCGGGGCGAGGACGCGGAGAAAACCACATGTCCAGTGTGCGGCGTGAGTCGATACAAGAAAGGGAAGAAAGCACCTCGAAAAGTGGTATGGTACTTTCCTATCACTCCTCGTCTGCAGCGCTATTTCGCGGACCCTAAGGAAGCAAAGCTCATGCGATGGCATGCGTAAAGGAAGAAGCCAGGAGATGATGATGACCCCGAAAAGGATGAGCTGCTGACGCACCCTTCAGATGCTAGCCAGTGGAAAGCATTGGACCTCGAATTCCCAGAATTCGGTGGAGATTCGAGGAACATCAGGCTTGGTGCGAGCACCGATGGACTCAATCCGTTCGGTAGCCAGAGCAGCACGCACAACACTTGGCCCGTGTTTGTATGGATGTACAACCTCCCTCCATGGTTGTGCATGAAGAAGAAGTACATACAAATGAGTATGCTAATTCAAGGGCCAAAACAACCTGGTACCGACATCAATCTGTATCTCGGGCTGTTGAAAGAGGAGCTAGCCACGTTATGGGAATCTGGAGCCAATACTTACGACGCCGTCGCACAAGATTATTTCACTATGAGAGCCGCGTTGGTCACTACGGTGCAAGACTATCCAGGTTGCGGGTATATCTCGGTGCAGGTTATCCAAGGATTCTGCGCATGCGTTAGATGCATGGATAACACAAGCTATCTCCAACTAGAGAAAGATCCAGGGTCATCGAAAACCATGTTCATGGCGCACCGGAGGTGGCTCGGCAAGAATGATCCATGGAGAAAACGTGGAGACCTGTTCGATGGCAAATCAGAGACCCAAGGAATCCCAGAGCGTAGGAGCAGCGAAGAAGTGGAAGAGTTGCTGAAAAACTGGAAAGATTGTCCTAAGCCTGGAAAGAAGCAAAAGAGGGAGCAACAAGACAAGCCGCTGATGAAGGTATGGAAAACAAGGTCTGTTTTCTGGGAGTTGCCATACTGGAAGTTTCTCCGCACGCCTCATAGCCTCGACATCATGCATATCACGAAAAACGTGTGCGAGAGTCTGGTCGCCACCATAATCAACATGCCAGATAGGACGAAAGATGGTCCAAAAGCAAGGCACGACCTGATATGCTTGGGTATCCGGAAGGAGCTTCACGGAGGACGCACTACTCCTGATGATCAGGAAGATGACGATGATCATGAGTCGGAGACGACACAAGGTCGTCGGAAGGGTAAAAAGTTCAAGAAGAATGAATATTACTGCCCTCCTTCTTGCTTCACTCTAAGCCAGGATGAGATCAAACAGTTTTTCAAGTGCCTTCTAGGAGTCAAATTTCCTTACGGCTACGCGGGCAAGATAAGCAGATACCTAGACGAGGCGAAGCAGAGGTTCAGTGGCATGAAGTCTCACGACTGTGCTGTGCTAATGACGCAGGTACTTCCAGTCGCACTAAGAGGGATAATGGACGAGCACGTCCGTGAAATGTTATTTGGCCTATGCAAGTTTTTCGACGTCATCTCTAGGAAGTCAATTGGCGTGAATCAGCTCGGGAGGCTACAGGAGGAGATCGTGGTGATACTATGTGAGCTTGAGGTCTACTTCCCACCCGCATTCTTCGACATTATGGTGCATCTGCTGGTCCATGTCATGGAGGACATCGTACAACTCGGGCCGATGTTCCTCCGCAGCATGATGGCGTTCGAAAGGATGAACGGACACATCAAAGGATACGTTCGCAACAGGTCCCGTCCAGATGGAAGCATAGCCAAGGGCTTTCTGGCCGAAGAGTGCATCTCTTTCTGCACGAATTATCTAGACATCGAGAACCCTATCGGTCTTCCCGTCAACAGGCACATTGGCAAGCTCGACGGATCTGGTCACCGAGACGGTCGTCGCATACTGCATGCAGACTTCGATTTTCGACACGCAGACTTTGATCGAGCAAACCTTGTCGCGCTACAACATTTAGAACTGGTCGATCCTTGGGTACAGAAGCACAAAAGGTTAATCGAGAAGAAGTACAGTGACCGGGGCATACAGAGGACGCAGGGAGAAATAATCAAATAGCACAACTCAGATTTCACGCGTTGGTTTAGGCAGACGCTCCTTGATAATCCCCCGCGATCGCATTCTTCTGACACAGAAAAGATCATATTCACCTTGTCGCAGGGACCGATGTAAAACCTGGTGACCTATCAGGCGTATGATATCAACGGCTACACATTCTACACGGAGGAAAAGGACAACAAGTGTGATTATCAGAACTCAGGCGTAACGTCGGAATTCTACACCGATGACAACGTGAAGGAAAGATTCTACGGAAGAATCGAGGAGATCTGGGAGCTCGACTACTGTGGAGAAAAGGTGCCGATGTTCCGTGTCAGATGGGCAAAGAGCGTCGAAAGAGAAGACCGGTATTTCACAACCATGGTTATACCCGAAGCAGCCAAATCCAAGGCCGCCGGTGCAAACGTGGCTGCGAAAAATGAACCGTGGGTACTGGCTACCAAAGTGGACCAATGTTTTTTCATTACCGACCCGACAAAGCCTAGCCATGTTGTCGTGAGGAGAGGAAAAAGAAACATCATCGGAATGGATGGAGTCGCCAACGAGCAAGACTTCGACCAGTACGGCGATCCAAAGATTGAAGATGACGACGACTACGATGCAGCAACATACATCACAAGAAGAAAAAGGACAACCCTACCCAAAAAAGGTAGCCCGTTCGAAAGAGGAAACATTAAAGTGCCGGGGCTAAATTATTCAACCGCGACAAAGAAGGGAAAAAGATTGTAAAACTCTAGCTCAAAAAATATTGTAAAACGCGTGGTCGAAAAAGATTGTAATATTCATGGACAAATTATTATGAAATTTAGTTATACTTTAAATCATATTTGTACCACTTTTATGACATATATTATCACTTTTGGGCATTTTTGGAATATTTAAACTATTTTAAAATCAAAACAAAACTTCTATGGCATATATCACCACTTTTGGGCATTTTTTGGAACATTTAAAAGTATTTAAAAGTATTTTTAAAATAAAAACAAAAAATTGGGGCACCAGGATTCGAACCTGGGTGCTCACAGGTTTAGAATAGAGTAGTGGGCAGAACCAGTGGGATAGGCTAGTATAGTTGTTAGCTAGTGGGGCTGTAGTTTTCTTATACAGTAGTTAGAAGCTGATAGGCGTAGTGCACTAGCCCATAGTGCGCTACAGATATCCGTAGCGCACTATAGCTCAGTGCGCTACGCCTAAGTGGCTTTATCCACACGTGGCGCCCGACCCCCCTCTCTCATCCCCATCTCTCCATCTCTCCATCTCTTAGCCCGAGCACGATCCGCCGCCGCCGCCGCGTCTGAGGAGGAGGAGGCCTGCCCGCGCCCGAGGAGGAGGAGGTCCGCCCGTGTCCGAGGAGGAGGTCCGCCCGTGTCCGAGGAGGAGGTCCGCCCGCGTCTCAGGAGGAGGCCCGTGTCCGAGGAGGAGCAGCCGCCGCGTCTCAGGAGGTGGAGTCCGCCGTCGTCCGCCGATCGTCCGCCTGTCAGAGGTGAGCGTCGCCTCTCCCCTCTCTCCCTCTCTCCCTCTCTCTCCCTCTCTCCCTCTCTCCCTCTCTCTCCCTCTCTCCCCTCTCTTAACTACTGTAATATCCTCTGTTATAGTTATTTTTTCCTTCATGATTCTGTTGCATCTGGTTAGGTAGGTCTTATCAGAGACAAGTTACAGCAAGAACTGAATACAATATTTGTCTTGTTCCAATGAGAAATGTGGTATTCTTGTAGAAGCTATGACCTAAAAACCTATGTACAGATAGATCAGTTTTTTGTGCTTCCATCCTGACACAGTGTTTCTATTGCACTGTTTGGAATGGTCTCTTATTATTTCACTTTACCTAGTAATCATTTTAAGGATTAGTGCATCAAACATATTGTGAATGCAATGCCAGGAACAAGTGTTGGAATTTTCCTCTAGAAACATAAGTGTTGTATTGCATATTACATGATGTTAGATTTACTGCAATATGAAGCTACTCCAGCGTATGTTTAAACCTAAAAGATATCACTTGGTGCAACATGACCATTATGATTGGATGGCACAAACTGAGCACTCTGATTTATCTTGATTCATGAGCATTTCACCAGTAGGTTGTAGGCATGCCAATGTGTGCTGCTATCTCGCTGCATTTAGGATAGTTTGAACATGATGTGTGAGTTGCTTACAGTCGTGGCAAATCCGTGCTCATGTATCTGCTCTGATTGCACCCCAATGGTGTAGCGTGTAACACCTGCTGTCGTTGTAGACAACTCTGTGTTCTATGTCAACTCGCCTTGATTCGATATATTCTACAGTATGATCCTATTCGTGGTTTGCTGTTGAGAAAAATGTTGAAATGAATATTGGGTTTACCGCTTTTGATGCTTCGTCGACAATGCCCCTGTGGATCTATTCTTCCTGCGGTTCGACGACATCTTCAATATGTTCCACCTATACCCGCTGCACTATACCATGGTTCGTCTGTTTTCTCTCAGCCTGGCCATGCAGATCATTAGAGAGAACACACCGGGCATCGCTATAGTGGACCCCTACTACATGCGTGACGGCTGCTTGGGTTCCCCCGCCGAACGACGTATCGTGGCCTCGTACCTAAAAAGAATCCTCATGGCGAACAAGACAAAGGAATACATTCTCGTGCCTTACTTTCCCGAGTAAGTCGTTATTCACTCGCCACCGTCGATTGGCTTTATTAGATCATCATCATTCTTTTTTCAACACATTCCATTTGAATTTTTTGCGCAGAGATGAACACTGCACGCTCATCTCCTTATCACCGAAGCATTCCCACGCCACGTATTTCGACTCGGGGAGTCTAGAAAAAAAGAAAAACTACGACAAGATCAAGGAAGTTCTGGATGATGCTCTCACTGGCTTTGCCTTGACGGAAGGCACCACCTTCATGCGTACGAAGGTCAAGTTCGGCAGGCACGTCTTCAACCACGTAACGGAGTTCCCCTGCGTGAAGGAGCCGGAAAACAGTAAGAAGGAAGCCTACTACGCACTCCATCACATGAGGGCGTTCCTACTTGACCAGCAGAATTCTACGCTGCCAGATCATCTCAAACAGTGGGCCGAAGCAAAGGCCAAGATCAATGATTCGGATATTAGACAAGAGATGTATCGCATCCAGCAGCAGTTTGGGGCAATCATCTTTCGTGATGTCATGACTTCGGGGGGATCTTCTACGGAGGAAATATCCCGAATAACCGTGACATAGAAGATCGCCTAGAGATGCAGGGTGACTATAGGAAGTTCATGACGAGACAAGGCGTCCTCCCGTTCCCTAAGCCAAGCCAGAAGGCTTGATGTTGGCCTAGTTGTAGTTACAAACTATAGATGACCTTTGTGTGTGTGTGGACAAGTGTACTTATCTTATTAGGTTTATGAATCATCGCTTACTTATTTTGCTTATTATTATTATATATCAATCAATGCTTGGTTATTTTTCTTACTCTTTGGTCCTTTGCTCAATTTGGCCCTTCTTTTTTTCCTTACTCTTTTTTCGAGAATAATGCCGATGATTGAAATGTCGTGGCACACTATATATGTGAATGTGCTACGATGGGATTGTGAGCCTTGTGATATGCACAAGTCCAGGTCTTGTGCATCCTACTTGGCTCACCGTTCCATCATAGCATATTCCTGTGTCCAACGACCTATGTATATATATGAGGCATTCTTTTCGAGTTATTTTTGTCTTTTTCGAGAATAATGCCGATGATTGAAATGTCGTGGCACACTATATATGTGAATGTGCTACGAAGGGATAGTTAGCCTTGTGATATGCACAAGTCCAAGAATTGTGCATCCTACTTGGCTGACTGTTCCGTCGTAGCATATTCCTGTGTCCAACGACCTATGTATATATATGAGGCATTCTTTTCGAGTTATTCTTGTCTTTTTTGATAATATGCCTATGATTGAAATTTTGTGGCACAATATATATGTGAATGTGCTATGACGGGATAGTTAGCCTTGTGATATGCACAAGTCCAGGAATTGTGCATCCTACTTGGCTAACCGTTCAGTCATAGCATATTTCTGTGTCCAATGACCTAGCTAGTTATATATGAGGCATTCTTTTCGAGCTACTTTGGTCTTTTTCGAGAATAATGTCGATGATTGAAATGTCGTGGCACACTATATATGTGAATGTGCTACGATGGGATTGTACGCCTTGTGCTATGCACAAGTCTAGGTGTTGTGCATCCTACTTGGCGTACGGTTCCATCGTAGCATATTCCTGTGTCCAACGACCTATGTATATATATGAGGCATGCTTTTTGAGTTACTTTGGTCTTTTTCGAGAATAATGCCGATGATTGAAATGTCGTGGCACACTATATGTGAATGTGCTGCGATGGGATTGTTCGCCTTGTGCTATGCACAGGTCCAGGTGTTATGCATCCTACTTGGCGAACAGTTCCATCGTAGCATATTCCTGTGTCGAACAACCTAGTTATATATGAGACATGCTTTTTGAGTTTGGTCTTTTTGATTTAGGAGTACTTTCTATAAGTGTATCTTCATATGCGACTTTAATTATATATGTTTTTTTCAATCATCGGTTAATTATTATTGTCAACTTATAGATGACGTGGTACGTCGTGTACAAGGGACGGGTTCCCGGAGTCTACGATGATTGGGAAGACTGCCGGAGACAGGTGCACCGTTTCAGCGGCAATATCTACAAAGGGTACAACACTATGGCGGAGGCGGAAGCTAGATACACGCGCTATCTAGCGAGAGTTAGGACAAGGAACCGGATGAAGACCTACACCTTCGTCGCGGCGGTGATCATGCTTATCTTCTTTGGTTATTTATCCCGCGTTTGTGTCTAGCTAGTTTAGATGTCTAGGCGAGCTTCCGAGCTCTAACTTGTTCGATCGACACATGTATTCGCATGTCACCAACTACTACTTTGTAACATGATCGAAACAATGTAACTTAGACTATGTATTCATGTATGAGACTTATCTATATGTATTTGTTTCAATCTTGTTTTTCATATTGTGTATTTATATATATAATTGTATATCTTGTATCTGTGTGTATATCTGCTGTAATATTGTATATAATCTGTATTGTATATAATCTGGCTCGGAAATTAAAAAAAAACAAAAAATACATCTGTGGCGCACATGGTCTACCTTCTGTGGCGCACTACACCTAAAGCGCACTATGGAAGCTTAGTGGCGTACTAGGTAGTGCGCCACAGAAGATCCCAGGGGTAGCGCACCTGCCCAAACATCTGTGGCGCACTAGCAGGTGCGCTACGCCTGTCTCTACACAACCGTGACGCACTAGGCAGTGCGCCACGGCTGAGAGATAGCCGTAGCGCAAGGCCCATGGCGCACTGCTAGTGCGCCACGGATGATGTTTCCAGGTGTGCCACTAAAGGCCATTTTCCTAGTAGTGTATTTCTGGTATGCGTAGTTTGTTTGTCATGTGCTTATATGGTGCTCGGAAGGTGTTGTTTGTCTGCCTAGAATCATCTGAACCTATAGTTTTGATCACCTAGTTGGCAGATCCCGACGCTAACCCTCACAGCCTCATAACTGGAAAACCTCTCCTTAGCAGGATGGCCACATATGAATGCCTCGACAACCTCAAGTAAATCCTTGCGTCTTTCCACTCAACTCCAATAAACTGGTCCACCCTCTACTTCGAGAGTCGTCAGAGGAAAACCAAGCAATAACGATGCTTAGTACTAACTGTGTATCCTGATAAATCTGCACCTATCTATTTACTCTCACCCCGAAAACAAACCCTCCTCTATGCAGAAGGAACCCATTGACGAAGCCTGGCTAAGCGCAGGATTCCTCGTGCTCCTCTAGGACTCCCTGCAGCTTTGCGGATACGCCCAACCTCCCACTTACCCTCTCCACAAAGGACTGGAAACCGGACTATATCTGGGACAACTTACCATCCATCCAAACTTATGGAGTACTAGGAGAACCCATTCATACCACGAGATTTCAAATACCAACCCCAGTGCTGGCTCTAAATATGGCTGCAGGAGAAGCACTGTTTCGCATTCGGGATGTCCTTCCTGAAATGAGGCAACCCACAACCTTCTATCTACCCATCAAAGGAAATGTAGATTCATCCGGACAATCCCAAAATCCTCGCTTGACCTACCCCGCCCTGCAGCTGCAAGCGCATTATAGCTATGCTAGAAATGAGCTTCTCATGGTAGTTGTTGATGAGTACCGCCGCACCCAAATGGAGCTTCATCGTGTGCAAGCTATCCTGAATCGCAAGGAAGCTCTAGAAGTCCAGAAAAGGAATCAAGCCATAATCAAGGAACCGGCAGAAGCCTCGGGACTCCGCATCCTCAAGGGAAGAAAGAAGTGCATCCCTGCTCGGCAGTATCTCAAGAGGTTCAAGCCAACCCAAGATATACCAGGATCCTCCACCCACATCCCTGAAGGCGAAGATGAAGCCAAAGAGGATTATCCTGAATCTTCCACAAGCGGCAACTATCCTAGGGTAGTACCTAAGTGTCGTCCTGGAACCTTTTTTGTAAAACTCTAAGTGCCTTGTCGTCCTGTGGCACAGACCTGTTTTGTAACCTCTTAAGTACCTCTGCAACCGACTAGCACGAACCCTGCTAAACTCCCCAGATGATATGCAAGTACGATTTCCTTCTTTCCGTGTTTTACCCACGACATTGCATCAGACTAAACCGGAATGACCCCCTTTTCAAAGGACCATGTTTCCCTAGATAGCCAAACTCCAATGGCATTCTCCAACCCATCTGACCCCTAACTAGCTTAGAACTAACTACCCGGAAACGAGTAGACGCCCTTCCGATAGACCCTCCACCTCATGAAGCGGTCCCGACGACGTTGACAGAGGATAGCTACCCCAAAGGAAAAGTGTAGCGCCATTCCCCAACATCAGCATACAACTCCAACCAAGAAAGTTGGCGACTTTACCAAGCACCCATAGTTTTGCTCTAAGGGGGAAAGACTGCGTCTTTCTCGCCCAAAAACCCTATAGACCTCGAAAGTCGACCACTACTTAGCATTAAGCGATGACCACCCCTCCAAATCTGAACCGTCGACCCTGCAAGAAGAACGACAATCAGCACTTCTCCATAATCGTAAGGTACTCCACTCCAAATTTGACTGTCTAGCCAACACTCCGCTGTATCAAGACCTTGAAGAGAGAAAAGTCGACCACGAGCCGAAAGAATAAAGAAGACTCAACTTGCCGTCTCGCCTCAAGAAGGAAGTAGCCCGTCGACGCTAAGCCTCCCTATACTTGTCCTATGGGGAAAGCTTAATCTAAACGCCCAAACCCGAAACCACTCAGCTCCGAACCGTAACTGACCCTGCCTGTTTATTAGAAGACCTATTAACATCCCATAATTTCCACCGCTGAAATTGTTAAGAGGATGTTATCACCCAACCCTACTCCTCCCTACTCTCGGGACGAGATTATTTTAAGGGGGAAAGGTCTGTAACGTCCCAATTTCAGCAACCCTGATTTAATATCCAAAAGGCAAAAATTAGGGGGAACAAATACTTTTTCTTGCATTGTTTTATTACTTGTTTGCTTGTGCTCAAGCAACTGTTTGTGTATCAAGTGATGTACTCCTCATCTCAACAATAGTTTACAAAAAGCTATTTCACAAAAGAGATGTCTTGGATCATTTTCCATATTCTCAAATGTTCTGGCCTTTCAAAAACCTGAGCCAAGATGACTTTGACTCAACAAAATGCTTTACTGCTTTCTATTAACAAAACTATGAAGACCTATATATAATCTCCTTATATTTTCAAGACAGAACTCCCAACTACTCTCACCCCTAGGTTTTTCCAAAACCTTTATTAAAACCTTTTCATTTCAATCTTGGTAGATATACCAAGATGGTCCTAATCTTACTTAAAAGCACAACCCATTTCAAAATACCCACCCTTACCCCAAGCTAGGCATGATGGTAACCCTAGTGGTAGTTGGATAAGTGATAAGATGAATTGCCTTGATCTGCTATTTAATGAATTGCCTTGATCTGCTGATTGCCTTGTTTGCCTTGGAACTAGAGTGAGCTAATCTAGTAGCTCATCCCTTAGGACCAAATCTTTGTTTGTGATCATATATCTCAAACTAAGCACCCAAATCTGGATTAACCCAAGCCACCTAAGTGACCCTCTCATCTCCTAATCAGATCAAACCAAGGATAATAAATCCCGATAGTTTCCAACCCAGTGCAGACCGAATCCAAGAATGGATCCCCTCTATTAAATATATGCCTCAAAATAAATCACTTTATGGAAAGTATAAACCCTTGCTACCCTCTCAAATGTCTCCCTCTTGCATACTAGTCAAAATCTCCAAAACTGCCAAAATGGCTGTCTGGATTTCTTTTCTAGATACAATCTTTGGAGCTCTACCTCTTCCAACCTATGTGCATTCTTGAGAATGTACTTGAACCATCTTGTAGTAAATATTTAGTACTACCAAAGAATACTATTTCCCTTGGATAAGCCATTTTAATTCCCACTCATCCATGATGGTTTTGTGGTCAAGATAATAATCTTTTCTGCAAATCTTATCATCTTGCCTACTTTGGCAGAAGCTCACACCCATATGGCACATCCCCTTGACCAAAACTTTGCTTGGTTATGATCTACTAATCATGTCCTATCAACCCCCACTACACTTGTTTCCCTTGGAGCCTTGTGCTTCTTAAACCCACATGGTTTAGGAGGATACCTGATGTATCTGCTATGGCAGCCTTATTCTCAACAAAGTTTGCCATCTCCTCTACACTACCTCAAATGCAACCAAGACCAAATATTTATTCCATGATCATATATATAACTTGGCCTATCTATGCATATACCCCTTTTACCAAGGTGAGCTCTGAGCTCCCTAATCCAACCCTGTTTAAGTGGCATAAAAATAACCAAACCCTAGATCCTCCCAAATCTACTTTCCATCCTTTTCACCACATTTATTTAAAACTCAAGGTTGAACTAGACGCCTACCTCAATTCTACATCACCTAGTTTGAATATAACCATCCCAAATAATTCTCATAATTATTTGGATCATCAAACAAATTAAATTCTTTATCTTGCAAATCTCTCCAAACCTTGTCTTCAAAGGCAAGTTTGTTTTTCTCCAAATAACCTTGCCAAATCAAGGCACATTTGATGCCTATCTATCATATCTCATCTTTACAACTCAAAAATAAATATTTTTGAGATTCTTTATTATTTCTTTTTGCCTTTTTTCTTAAATATGCTGAAACAAGAAATAATTCCCTAAAAATACTTTTCCATCTCAATAAATTCAAATAAAATTCTCCAATGTGTAATATAGTACTTAGGACCATATCATATCAGAAACCAAGCTTGCCCAATATAAAAGTATCATCTTAGCTTCCATAATCTACTTCAACACTTTTTGAAGAAGTGCATTTAAATGGGGTTATAATCTCTAGAAAAGTCCCATTTAAATCATGAAGAGATTATTTGACCTCCTCTATCCACCAGTACCATTTCCACACTTTTCCTTCACAAGCATCCATTTGATCAAATTTTTCAAAAACATTCAAACTTGAACTAAACCAAAACCAAACCATCTCCAAAGTGATCAAGCCAATCTTACACAACACTACACCCCTCCCTCCTTGTTATGCACTGTAGCACCCTCTCCCTTTCCCCATGTGTTCGTAAGAAAGAGAGAGAGATAGGAGCACAACTTGTTTATTCTTGTAATAACAAAGGGCAGTAGCCACACCAATCCTGTCACCTCTCTCTGGTCTAGCACCTGGCCCCACACCACCACCCTACACCACCCCAACCAGCGAATGGATAGCCAGCTCGCTTGCCCTTGTACAAATGGACTTGGTCCGTCAAACACCACCCCCTCCCATGTTTATAATCCCAAGGCCATCCCCAGCTCACCCCTCTGCTCTCATTTGCCCCCAACAGCCTCCACTCACCCACCCAGAGCTCCCTCTCCCCTCCCCAGCTCTGCCTTGCCCGGGTGAAGGAGAGCAAGAAGCTCTCGGCCTCCTCACTCTCTTTGAGCTAGGCTCCTCCCTCATCCATCCTCTCCCTCTGCATGTTACTTAGCTGTAACATCCCAATTTCAACAACCCTGATTATTTGTCCAAAAGGCAAAAATCAGGGGGAACAAAAACTTTTTCTTGCAATGTTTGCTTGATTGTTGCTTGTGCTCATGCAACTGTTGGTGTATTAGGATATGTACTCCTTAACTTAACACTAGTCTACAAAAGCTATTTTACAAAAGAGATGTCTTGGCTCATTCTTCATATTCTCAAATGTTCTGGCATTTCAAGAACTGAGCCCAGATGACTTTGGCAAAACAAAAATATTTTACTAGTTCTATTAAAAAAACTATGGAGACCTATATATATCCTCTCCTTATGTTTTCAAGACAGAACTCCCAGCTACTCTTATCCCTAGGTTTTTCCAAAACCTTTATTAAAACCTTTTCATCTCAATCTTGGTAGAGATACCAAGATGGTACTTATCCTACTTCAAAGAAAGACCCCTTTCAACATACCCCTTCTTACCTCAATCTAGGCTTGATGGTAACCCTAGTAGTAGTTATATAAGTAATAAGATGAATTGCCTTGATCTGTTGGTTGATGAATTGCCTTGATCTGTTGTCTGATGAATTGCCTTGATCTTCTGATTGCCTTGTTTGCTTAGGAACTAGAGTGAGCTAATCTAGCAGCTCATCCCTTAGGACCCAATCCTTGCTTGTGATCATCAAGCCCATATCAAGCATCCAAGTCTAGATCTATCCTAAGCCACAAAGGTAACCATCTCACCTCCTGATCAGACCAATCCAGGGATAATCCCTCATAATAGTTTCTAACCCAGTGAAGACTCAATCCAAGCATGAATCCCATCTACTTAGTCATTACTTCAACATCATATACTTGATCATGAGTTGGATCCTAGCATTCCTCTCAAAATCACCTACACTTGCACTCAAGTCTAAAACCCTAAATCTGCCAAAATGGCTAAGTCTGGATTTCTTATATGGATACAATCTTTGGAGCTCTACCTTTTCCAACCTATGTGCATTCTTAAGAACGTATTTGAACCATCTTGTAGTACATCATTAGTACCACCAAAGCCCACTCTTGCCCTTGTCTAAGCCATTTTAATTCCCACTCATCCATGATGGTTTTGTAGTCAAGATAACAATCTTTTCTGCAAATCTCATCATCTTGCCTACTTTGGCAGAAGCTCACCTCTATATTCCATCTCCCCTGACCCGCCCTAGGGTTCCATCCCCCGTCCACATCGCGAGGAAGGAGAAGGCGCCCGGGCCGTCGGATCTCCTCCAATCCAACGACCAGGGTCGCCCTTACCTCTTCGCCCGGATCCCCGCGGGCAGACCGACTGTTGGGCCGCGGGTACTCCCGCATCGCCCGCGCGTGTCCAACACCGTTGGGCCGGATTCTCTCTGGCGGCCCATTTCCTCTCTGGATCTAGCCCGTTGACCAACCCAGCCTTCTGTTTTAAATTGGAATTTCAGATCTGTAAATAGTTGCTCAGTTTAAATCCAAATGAAATTGAAAAGTGATTCAAAATATTCAGATCTAAAATTTCTCAAGCACCTAAATGTTTAACCTAACATGCAGACCCTGTTTTGTACCAAATTAATGTTTAGAATATAGATGATAAATCATCTATCAAGTTCTGTCTAGATCACTAATAATTTTCTCCAGGGAGTTTGGTATCTCCAAAAAGAGTAAATCCAGTTGTTACAGGAAGGTATTAACCATTCCTCTCATGTCCCACTGACCCCACCTTATTTTGCTTCCTAGTTTGCTGCTAGCAAAAATAACAAAATCAGTCCTTTTCTGAATTTACGAAATTCTCTAGGTCAAACCAAATGAGGTTTTGATCTAATCCCAACTCCTCTTGGACATACCTACCCATATCCTTCATAATCCAGCAGCCATAATTTTATGAGCATCTAGTGAATTTTAGTGAATTAAACTCTTCTGTGCATGGTTTATTCACTAATAAAATCACTACAGTAGTTCTTTAACTCCAAAAAGGTTGATTCCAATTTCTACAGAAAGGTATTCTAAGTACCTAACATGTGTCATTAGAATCACATAAAAATCTTCTGTAGATTAAATCAGGTGAAAAAGACAAAACCCATCCAATACTAATTTTGGGCATTTCTCAAGGGCATTCTGGTAATTGTTTTGATGTTATTCCAACTCCTCTTGATTCAATCCACCAAATACTACCTAATCACCCAAGGAAATAATTTTTGGAACTCCAGAACAGTTATGGTGAATTATTTCCTAAAACTAAAGCTTTAACCACTATAAAAATCTTTGGAAATTGATAAAATAGTGAAACCACTTTTGTTGGATCCATTTTATCAATACCTATCTGATGGTATCATTTTTATACAATGATATCATACAGATCAAGCCCTTGGTCAAAAAACCCTCTCTTAGGTAGTTCCTAGACTAAATAAAAAGGGGTCCTTCACCTAATGCCTCTAAATCTTCTTTCCATCCAATCAAATCACACCCCCAACATCTTACTGATATATATATATTATGTATTTATCATTTGCATGCTGTATGGTTTGATGCTTGTATGCCCGGTATTGATTGTGGGTTATTTGTTTGCATGTATGCTCGATAATGGCGATAGATGCGATTGTGTGACGCCGAGAAGAAGGAAGGATAGGGTTATAATTATTATTGTTATTATTGGTATTCGGGTATTCTAAACAAGTCACGGGACATCTTGCTGGTCATAGGCAATCCACCATTCCTGAACTGCTATATTAACCCACTCCTTTTTATCAATTGTTTTATATCTTGTTTATGAATCTCATGATTAAATGCATGGTTTGGTCCAAATAAAAGACGTGAGTAACTTGGATCCTCCAACTGATGAGTGTCCATTAGAACACCTACCCTATTGACACCCATTTTTACCCCTTTAGATCGAGGCTAAGATGCTTAGCATCCTCCCTCTTGGAACTCACTATTTTTCAATGGTAAAACTATTTTGGGTTTTACCCTACTACAAAGTTTTCAAAATAAATCCCTTGGAAAGAGGCATTGTTTCCAAGTGGAAGTTTTACTAAAGAAGATATGAGGTGGATGAAGATAAAGTCAAGCATGAGAAAGAGAAGGGATGTTCTACGCCAATGTCCGGAACAATTTATCCGTGCAACCACATTACCCTAGACGCTGGGGCTTAGCTCGTAGTTTGTGGTCTTTAGCCGGGGTTGCTCGTACTCGCAACTGAAATCTGAACTGTTCGGGAAAAGGTACCGGTGCAACAATTGGGTCTCTCTCGGATAGTATGACTTGAGGAAGTACGGATAAAATTGGAATCAACTATTGCTATCCGCCAAACTACGGTTTGGGGGATAGGGGTCAGTACGGATGGAAGGACTATGGCCGTCGTGCCACATACTCATGCTGGAGAGAACAACCCAAAAGGAAAAGCCGCCGTTACTAGGGATGGATAAATGAATAGTTAGGTTTGATTATACGAACCCCCATCTACCGTGTGTAGCGGCCCGTGGTTGTATCCCGGCGAATGTATTGATTCTTGTGGGTAAAGTGCACAAACTCTACAGAGTCTAATCTATTCGAATAGTCGTGTCCACGGTCAAGGACAGTTGGAATGGCAAGTGCTAAGAGTACCCTTCGGATATGTTGAGATGAATAAGAGGATGTGACTTGGTCACGAGGAAGGATAAGTATGAGTTCTGTTTTGACCAGAAATGGTCGAAGATGTTAAAAAGGGTTTTACTATAAAACTGTTTTCAAAGATTTTAACTAGGATGTGGACATGCCCAGCTTTTCTAAAATGAGGCATATTTTTCCAAAAACTCTTTTTCAACAAAGATATGGAGATGCCATTGTAAACTTCTTCTGAAAACAACATAGTGTAGAGCTATCTCGCCACAACCCGATATGCATTATCTTTGTTACCTTGTCTCGGTGGTTTGCGAGTACCTTCAAAGTACTCACCTACATTGTCCCTGGCTATTTACTTGGCCAGATTGCAGATGTTAAGAAGGAACAAAGGTGCTGGCGTCTATGCGAGCTAGGCCGTCTTCCTAGTCAGTTGCCTGTAGGTTAAGGCATGACATGGGCTCTACGCTTGAAGACTTCCGCTACTCGTGTTGTATTTTCCATGATAGCCACTTTGTTAGTTTTGTACTCGTTTCTTTATGGATGTGTAATGATACTAGTCGGTTATGCTCACGACTCATTGATCATGGGAACGTGAATTGTATGCATAACAGGTATTCTCGGACCGTAAATCCGGGGTGCCACACTAGCCACACTCCCCTCTTCCTACTAAAGCTAATGGGCCCCTTTTTGTTGACATGCAGCAGTTACTGAAGCTGCACCGGCGAGCTCCGACGAGCCACCTTCGTCCACCCTCGCGCGATCCCCTCCTGGCATCGAAGTGGCCTCTTACACCCATCGCAAGGACCGCCGTTGCTGACCGCGTCCTTCCCGCCAATCCCCGGCTGCCCTCGAGCACAGGTGAGCCTCCCCCGCGCCTCCCTAGCCCTGCCCTAGGGTTTTCTCCCCCGCATGTTGTTGCTAGGAGGGAGACGAGCGACGACCGCCAGATATGATCTAATCGGACGGCCATGGTCGTATCTTACCCCTTCGGTCTGGCCCCCACAGGCAGGCCAACCACTGGGCCGCAGCTGGTTGCGCGCCGCACGCGCGCGCCCTGCGCTATTGGGTCGTCATGCCTCAGAGAGGCCCATTGCCTTCTAGTTCTGGCCAGCGCCCTCTCTCCCTCCTTTTTCTTTTTTGTTAATTCAGATCTGTAAATAGCTGCTCAGTTTTAAATCCAAATAAAAATGCAAAATTCCTCAAAATAAGAAGATCCAAAATTTCTCAAGTACCTATAGGTTCTACCTAACTTGCAGAACCAGTTTTGTACTAAAACAATACTGGGAGTCGAGTTGATAAATCAGCTACTAGGATCTGTCCCTTTCAATAATGAATTTCTCCAGAGAGCTTCAATTATCCAAATGACCTAAATCCATTTGTTACAGGAAGTTATTAACCATACCTTTCATGCCCCACTGGCCCCATACCCATTTGCTTCCTAGTTTTTAGTTAGCAAAAACATCAAAATCAAGGCTCTTGTGCCTTTAGAAATTTCCCTAGGGCAAACAAAATGAGGTTCTGATCCAATTCCAACTCCCATTGGACACACTTAACCATATCTTTCAGAATCCAGTAGCTCAAAATTTTATGAGCCTCTGTTGAATTTTAGTGAATTAAACAATTCTGTGCATGGTTTATTCACTAATAAAATCACTACAATATCTATGTGACTCCAAATAGATTGATTCCAATTTATACAGAAATATATTCTCAGTACCTAACAAGTGTATTTGGAATCACATAAAAAGCTTCTGTAAATTAAATACGGTGAAAAAGACAAATCCCATCCAGTACCGCCTTTAGGAATTTTCCAAGGGCATTCTGTTAATTGTTTTGAGGTGATTCCAACTCCTTCTGATTCAGTCCATCAAATAATACCTAATCAGGCAAGGAAATAATTTGTGGAACTCCAGAACAGTTCTGGTGAATTATTTTCTAAAACTAGAGTTTTAACCACTATAAAATCCATTATAAATCTTTGAAAATTGATAAAATAGTGAAACCACTTTTGTTGGATTCATTTTATCAATACCTACCTGATGGTATCACTTTTATACAATGCTATCATACATGTCAAGTCCTTAGTCAAAAACCCCCTCTTAAGTAGTTCCTGGACTATAAATCCAAAGGGATCCTTTCCCTAATATTTCCAAATCTTGTGCTAATCTTATCAACCAATCATCCAACATCCTACTGATGTATATCATGCATTTATCCTTTACTTGTTGTATGGTTGATTCTTTTATGCCTTGTATTGATTATGGTGTTGTTTGTTTGCATGTATGCTCAATAACGGCGATAGTTGCGCTTGTGAGACTCCGAGAAGAAGGAAGTATCGGTTATTATTATTGTTATGATTGGTATTGTGGTTTTATAAGGAAGTCACGGGACATCTCGCTGGTCACAATCAAGCCACCATTCCTGAACTCCTATCTTAACCTACTCCTTTGTTTAAATTGTTTTACCTCTCGTTTATGAATCTCATGATTAAATGCATGGTTTGTTTCAAATAAAAAGGCGTGAGTAACTTGGCTCCTCCAAGTTATGGATGAGTGTCCATTAGGACACCTACCCTATTGACACCCATTTTTAACTCCTTTAGATCGAGGCTAAGATTATTAGCATCTTCCCGCTTGGAACCCACGGATTTTTAATGATAAAACTATTTTAGGTTTTACCCTACTACAAAGTTTCAAAATAAAATCCTTGGAAAGAGGCATCGTTTCCGAGTGGAAGTTTTACCAAAGCAGATATGAGGATGATGAAGAGAAAGTTAAGTAAGAGAAAGAGAAGGGATGTTCTATGCCAATGTCCGGAACAATTTATCCGTCCAACCACATTACCCCAGGCGCTAGGGCTTAGCTCATAGTTGTTGTCCTTAGCCGGGGCTGCTTGTACTTGCTTAACGGGAGCAATCCCCGGAAGCCCGAGTGGACTCTACTCTAGACCTACATATTTGGGGCCTCCTTCGCCTGCTACGGCGGAAGTGTCGGTGCAACAATTGGGTCTCTCGCGGACGGTATTCTTTAGGAGTAGGGAAGGAAGTGGAGTCAACAATTGTATATTGCCAAGCTGCGGGTTTGGGTATACGGAAGTGCTGCAAGGAGGACTAAGGCCATCGTGTCGCATACTCGTGCCGGGGAGAACATACCCAAAAGGAAAATCCACCTTTGCTAGGGATGGACAAATGAAAAGCTAGGTTTGATTATCCGAACCCCCGTATACCGTGTGTAGCGGGCCGTGTTTGTAATCCCGGCGGATGTATTGATTCTTGTGGGTAAAGTGCGCAAACTCTGGAGAGTCTAATATATTCGAATTGCTGTGTCCACGGTCAAGGACGATTGGAATGGCAAGTGCTAGGAGTACCCTTCGGATATGTTGAGATGAAATAAAGGATGTGACTTGGTCACGAGGAAAGATAAGAACGAATGTGGTTTTGACCAGAGATGGTCAAAGATGTTTTAAAGGGTTTTACTATAAAACTGTTTTCAAAGTTTTTAACAAGGATATGGAGATATCCAGACTTTCTAAAAGGAGGCATATTTTCCAAAAACTCTTTTTCAACAAAGATATAGAGATGTCAATGTTAGGTTTTTCTTTCAAAAACAACTATAGTATAGAGCTATCTCACCATAGCCCAATATGCATTTTATTTGTTACCTTGTCTCAGTGGTTTGCGAGTACATTCAAAGTACTCACCGGCATTGTCCCTGGATATTTACTTGGCCAGATTGTAGATGTTAAGAAGTCACGAAGGTGCTGACGTCTATGCGAGCTAGGCCGTCTTCCGAGTCAGTTGCCTATAGGTTAAGGCATGACATGGGCTCTGTGCTTGAAGACTTCCGATACTTGTGTTGTATTCGCCATAATGGCCATTCTTTAAGTTTTGTATTCGTTACTTTAAGGATGTTGTAATGACACTAGTCGGTTATGCTCACGGCTCACTGATCATGGGAACGTGAATTGTATGCATAACGGGAATTCTCGGACTATAAATGATTATGTTTTTCCAAAAATTGATAATCATAGTGAAAGATAATCATAGTGAAAAACTTGTTTTGTTCATTAAAATCCATTTGTTAACAAGGTTGATTAGGTCTTGTTACCAAAACAATTTTATATGAAACAAAACTTTGCATTTCACTAAATGATTATGTTACCTCAACCTTGATAGCAATAGTTGAAATCATAATAGTTTCATAATCTTTTTGTGGTATGGGACAATAAATTTCTCCAACTTTGATGCCCTCTATTTTCAATTGAATTTAGGCCATAATTCTTATCAAACTTGTTAGGGAAATAGACAGTTTGCTCCTTGTCATTAACATTTAAATTTAATTTTCCTTTATTACAATTAATGACAACACCTGCAGTATTAAGAAAAGGTTTCCCAAGAATAATAGACATATTATCATCTTCAGGCATTTCAAGCACAACAAATCAGTTAATATCAAAAAATTATGAGCCATTTGAACGGGAACATCCTCACATATTCCAACATGAATAGTAGTAGACTTATTAGCCATTTGCAAAGATATATTAGTTGGTATCAATTTTTCCAGTTGAAGTATCTTGTAGAGAGAAAAAGGCATAACACTAACTCCTGCTCCCAAATCACACAAAGCAGTTCTAACATAATTATTCTTAATAGAGAAAGGAATGGTTGGAATCCCTAGGTCTCCAAGTTTCTTTGGAACCTTGCCATTGAAGGAATAATTAGCAAGTAAAGTGGAAATTTCCTCATTAGGAATATTCCTTTTATTAAAGACAATATCCTTCATATACTTCGAATAAGGAGGAAATTTAATAGCACTAGTCAAAGGAATTTGCGGAAGTAAAGGTTTCATCCACTCACAAAACTTGTTACGGTGTTCTTCTTCCTTTGACTTGTGTTTCTTATCAGGAAAAAGCATTAGTTTTTGCACCCAAGGCTCTCTTTCACTACCATGTTTATTAGAAACAAAATCCTCCTTAGTGTACTTAGTATCCTTAGGGTGCCTTTCAGGTTCTTATTCAATTTCTTCTTTATCAGGTGCATCATTTTTATTATTACCACTTTTAGTTTCAGCATTAGAAACAGATATATGGTTAGGATCTTTAGCAAGTTCAGAAGATTCTACAACTGTATTATGTTTCTTTTTATTTCTCTTAGAAGAAGTACCATTATTTCCAACTTGTTGAGAATCCTGCTCAATTCCTTTAGGATGTCCCTCAGGATACAAAGGATCCTGAGTGGAAGCGCCACTCCTAGGTCTAATTTTGTAAGCATGTTTTTCTCTAGAAGCATTAACTAGAATATCTTTTTGTACTTTAGTAAGCTGATCAATTTGAGTTTGAACCATTTGGAAATGTTAACAAGCATTTTAACATCATTGGAGATTCTTTCCACAATATCATGCAACACATTAATAGCTCTAGAGTTTTCCATTAAATGATTCAGCACTCTCTTATTAAAATTATCTTGCTTAACAACATAAATATCAAATTCCTCTAAGCATTGATCAGGAGGTTTAGAATAAGTAATATCACCTTCATCAAAATGTTGGAGAGAGTGTACCACAATAGTGGATGAGTGGGAGATTGGCTTACACAATTCTTCTATAGGAGGTAAATTCTTCGCATCTTCTGATTTAATACCCTTCTCCTTAAAACATTTCTTAGCTTCCTTCATCACTTCATCATTTAATTCAATCACTCCCCTCTTCTTTGGTGTTGGTGTTGGAGTTGGCTCAGGCACAGTTGGTTCAGTTGTTGTTGACTCAGATGTAGTCCAATCATCATAATTATTGCTTATTTTAACCATTAATTCCTCATCTTCTTCGAGAGTTCTCTTCCTGAAAACACAATCAGCACAACTATCCAGGTATGTCCTATATTCATCAGTTAGTCCATTATAGTATATATCAAGAAGCTATTTTTTAGGTATTGGACATCCAGGTTGTGCGTGAATTAAAGCACAAAACCTTGCCCATGATTCAGGCAATTTCTCTTTTCCTCCTGTTTAAAATCAAAAAGTTCCTGCAAGATGGCATGTCGAGCACTAGGAGGGAAATATTTCTGAAAGAAAGGATTAATCAAGTCATCAGGACTCTCAATAGATCCAGGAGGTAAATTATTAAACCAAGCTTTAGCTTCTCCTTTCAATGAAAAAGGGAAAATTTTAGCAACAAAGTAGGTGAGTTTCTTAATATCCTCAGATAATAAGCCACTCATAGTAGAGAGCTCAATCATATGTGCCACAATACTTCCATTTTCAGTCCCACAAAAAGGTGCTTTCTCAACAATGGTTATGTAAGATAAATCAAGAGAGAAATCATAATCTTTATCTTTAATGTTTATGGGAGATGTGGCAAACTTAGCATCAGGAAATAGTTTAGGTCTAATAGTATGTATCTCAAGAAGGCTTCTAATAGCACTTGGACCATGAGTGTTTTAACATTCTTTAATAAATTCATCGGTCATTTCATTATAACCGTCATTAATATCATAGCTAGGACTCTCTCTAGACTTAGCTGAGCTAACATGTGTAGTAATATCTTCATTAGGAGTTTCAGTATTTCCAATTATAGTTCTAGCAATTGTAGCATCTAGGAAAGGACCTAATGAACCACTTGCATCAAGCATAGTAGAAGTAACATCATGAGTATCATAAGAAATTTCAGATTCAGCAGAAGTAGCAGTATGTGTAGCATGTGTATGTGGTGGTGGTTTAAGGAGCTTACTCATCATAGATGGTGAATCAAGAGCAACATAGGTGTTCAGAACTATACCTCTTCTTGTAGTGGATGGTAATATAGGAAATTTTCCATCACGAGTTATACCCATGATGAATGGATAGTAGCGAACAATAATAATTCCATGTGAACTTTATAAATAAAGCTATGCTCCCCGGCAACAGCGCCAGAAAATAGTCTTGATGACCCACAAGTATAGGATATCGCAACAGCCTTCGAGGGAATTATAACCCAAATTTATTTATTGGACACAAGGGGAGCCAAATAATATTTATAAGCCTTAACAACTGAGTTGTCAATTCAGCTGCACCTGGAAACAGTCTTGCTCATAGTAGTTTATCAATAGCAACAATTTTGTAGTAGCAATAGCAATGTAACAACAGTAGTAAAATAAGGACAGTGGTAACAATTGTAATAAATAGCAGGATTTAAAGTGCGGTAGGCATAGAGATGGATGGACGGGCGTTGCATGGACAAGACAATTCATGTAATAATCAAGACAAGGGCATTTCCAGATAAATAAGATAAAGCATCCAAGTACTAAGTAATCATAGGAATTTGTTCCATATATACTCATACGTGCTCGCAATGAGAACTTGCACAACATCTTTTGTCCTGCCAGCCCGTTGCAGCGAGGCCTCAAGGGAATCCACTAGCAATTCAGGTGCTCCTTTTAATAGAGTACTGGAGCAAAGCATTAACACTTCGTGAACACACGTGATCCTCACATCACAACCATCCCCTCTGGTTATCCCGATTTCTATCACTTCGGGGCCTTCAGTTCCGGACAATGATATGCGTATACAACTTGCAGGTAAGATCCTAAACAATAATATCATCAAGAATCAATAACATGTTCAGATCTAAATTCATGGCACTCGGGCCCTAGTGATAAGCATTAAGCATAAAAAGTTGCAACAATGTCAAAAAGCACTAACAGTAGATGATGGCGATGATCTCCTCCAATCCCTACCATCCCCATAGCCTACTGCAGGGGATTACTCACTCATGGATGGGTGAATCATGGGTGGTTGATGGAGAGGAGTTGGTGATGATGATGACGATGATCTCCTCCAATTCCCCGTCCCGGCAGGGTGCCAGAACGGAGTTTCTGGTGGTGGCGGCGCAATGGAACTCTATCAGGAAAAATGTCAAACCACCCAGGTGTTTTTGGTCAGAGGGCTTATGTAGGCGAAAGGAGAGGTCAAGGTGGAGTATGAGGCAGCTACACCATGCCCTAGCGCGGCTAGGCCTAGCCCATGCCAGGGGGTGGTGTGGGCCCCTCTGGCCTCTTCTCCCCTCCATGTTCTGGCTCCGTGAGTCTTCTGGGAAATTAGGATTTTCGGCATATTTTCTGGGATTTTTTCTAAAATTTGATTTCCTGCACAAAAATGAGACACCAAAGCAATTATGCTGAAAATAGCGTTAGTCCGCATTAGTTGTATCCAAATCACACAAATTAGAGGAGAAACAATATCAAAAGTGTTCGGAAAAGTAGATACGTTTTAGACGTATCAGCTGCGGGTAGGGGCGTCCCTTCACGTAAGGCTTGAAGTAAGTCGGGATGATAAGAATATACCAGTCATGCTGGACTAACTGGATGTAGAAGCGCCTAAGACGATGCGCGGTGGCATGGTGTCCGATTGACCTAGGGCGTCCTCTTGATTTCACAGAACTAGCAACCGACCTTGCAGCACTCGCCCTAGCCAAGGACTCCACTCTCCTTCCCGGTAGCTTCAACTCCCTTGGTATGATGGGGAGAGCATCTTCATATCCACCTGGAGCAGGACCAGTCCGATCAAGAATGTAGTCTAATTTCGGCATTATAGTTGGGCCATCCTACATGAAACACCACAATGCATTGTATAAATTGACTAAAGATCACAATGCGTCATTGCACCATCAAAATTACCTAAACAACACAAGGTATCAGGTAAATAAAATTGCTTAAACAACACGATGTATCATCAGAATCACCTAGCCCGGTGGGTATTCAAAATTAGGTTGATTAAACAACTAGAAGACATACCATTTAATTAGATTGATTAAACAACATAATGAATAATCTGTATGGATAAAACAACACAATGAATTGTCTGGATAGACAAAATAGCATATATGCAATGCATCATCAAAAATACCAAAACATTATTGATTAAACAACTAGAAGGCATAGCATTTAATTAGATTGATTAAGTAGCACGATGAATAATTTGTATGGATAAAACAACACAATGAATTATCTGGATAGACAAAAACAAAATATATGCAATGCATCATCAAAAATACCAAAACAACACAAGGCATCATGTAATTAATTTAATAAATAGTGTCAGCATAATCAAAATTACCTAAACTGGCGGGTCATTCAAATAATGTGAACATCTAGAAGGCATATCATTTAATCTTAAACACCAAAACACGTATCAAAATGGATGAAATGGAACAATGACGTGACAAGACACAATGCATCATAAAAAAATAGCACAACCCATCATGGAAAATTACTACACAGCACAAAGCATCATCTAAGTACCAAAATAGAACCCTACATCATCATCATCATCAAGAATATATCATAACTAAGTAGAACATCGCAAAATACGATCATCAAGAATATGACATATAAAGATAAGCACAAAAGACAATTATCAAGAATATGACATATAACTAAGCAGTTCAACAAGGGAACTGCAGTAGACGTTGCCAAAATCTGACTAGATGCACGTTAGATTTGGGTCAAAGCCCCAATTCTCCAAATCTAACCTCGTTGTAGTGGGGGGGACTTGCTGCACAGGGTTCGATGGATTGAGAGATGAACAAGGCGTCACTGACGAAGAACCATCCACATACACCGAAGAAGCATGTACAATCGCGAATAAAGGGGGAGCCACCGATAGGGGTTTCGTCGCGTACACTCTGAAATTTGCCACATTGGGAATGAGAGTCCAACCTATAGATGACAAGAACGTGTCCACCGCCGCACGAGCATTCGGGCCCGACAAAGCCAGCGTCGTAAGCTTGGATGACTGCTTAACAGGCAATGAGGGTTCTAGCACGGCTGGCGGAAACCCCAAGGGCGACAGACACCTCACCTTGCGTGCGACCCGCACACACGCGAAAGGCGGGAGCTGCGGCCAGAGGAATCGAACAAGCCACCTGCAGCTCCTAACCAGAGCTTGATGAGGACCCCATCTCCATCACAGACAAAGGTTTCGGCATTTGTTCCATCGAAGCAACTTGGGTTAAGGACTCAGAGTTGAGAGGTGAGTGTGGGAATGTGATAGAGAGAGGGGGTGATGGGAGGAGAGGGTAAACCTCTATCTCCTTTATTAGTACTCCCTCGGTCCCAAGGCTTAAGGCCTTTTTTCTAAAAAGTCAAGCTATGCAAATTTTGACAAAAAATTTAGTGCCCTTTGTGCTAAATGTATGGACCTCGATGAAATTTTACCTTTTTAGGTCCTTTATGTAAAATGTACTTTCACCGCCCCTGTAAAACTTTAACCTAAAAGTAAGTGGTAAAATCTAAATGAATTTAATCTTAGTTGTCAACGAGTATGAACATTTTTCGATTTCGAGACGAACGACCGAGGTCATGGCCATATGTATATAATACTTTATGTTGATGATGATCCCATATCCAAGAATTTCAAGATGCCAAATTGAGCCATATGTTGAATGAATAGGCAGTAGTATGACGACTATGGCTTGATGAGGTGATTTTTCGAGAAGGACCGCCTCGTCTGTTTTACTTGCTTAATTTTATGGTGCTTCCTTCTAGATGTATGGATGTCGATGCACTTTTCCCTTTTTAGGTCCTTCATGTAAAATGTACTCACCCGGTCCGTGTAAAATTTTAACCTAATAGTGAGTGGTAAAATCTAAATGAATTCAATCTTAGTTGTCAACGAGTATGAACATTTTAGGATTTCAAGCTGAACAACCAAGGTCATGGCCATATGTACAAATCATATTTTCTGTCGATGATGGTCCCATATCCAAGAATTTGCATGCCGCCGAATTTGGCCATATTTTGAAAACAATTGAAGAGGAAGTAGTATGAAGAGTATGGATCGATGAGGTGCTTTCTTGAGAAGGAGCCAACCCAAATGTTTTCCTTGGTTAATTTTATGGTGCTTCATGCTAGATGTACATGGACATTGATGCAATTTTACTTTTTAGGGCATTATGTGTAAATGTATGGACCTCGATTTAATTTCCTTTTTTTAGGTCCACGGTGTAAAATATACTCCCACCGCCTGTGTAAAATTTGGCCATATTTTGAAAACAATCGAAGAGGATGTAGTATGAATATTTTGGCTTGATGAGGTTATTTCTCGAGAAGGAGCCGACCCGACTATTTTCCTTGGTTAATTTTATGGTGCCTCGTGTTAGATGTATATGGAACTCAATGTAATTTTCCCCTTTTTGGGGCCCTTTTTGGTAGATGTACGGACCATGATGTAATTTTCAATTTTTTAGGTCCTTGGTGTAAAATGTACTTCCACCGCCCGTGTAAGATTTTAACCTAAAACTAAGTGGTAAAATATAAAAGAATTTAATCTTAGTTGTCAACGAGTATGAACATTGTTGGAATTCGAGCCGAACGACCAAGGTCATGGTCATGTGTACATCATACTTATGTCGATGATGATCCCATAACCAAGAATTGCATGATGCCAAATTGAGAAATATTTTGAAAATTATCGGAGAAGAAGTAGTATGACGAGTATGGCTTGATGAGGTGCTTTTTTGAGAAGGATTCGACCCTTCTGTTTTCCTTGATTAATTTTATGGTGCTTCGTACTAGATGTATGGACCTTGAAGAAATTTTCCCCTTTTTAGGTCCTTGATGTAAAATGTACTCACCTGGTTCATGTAAAATTTTAACCTCAAAGTGAGTGGTAAAATCTATACAAATTAAATCTTAGTTGTCAACCAGTATGAACATTTTAGGATTTCAAGGAGAACTACCAAGGTCATGGCCATATGGAAATCATATTTTCTGTCCATGATGATCCCATATCCAAGAATTTGCATTCCGTTGAACTTGGCCATATTTGGAAAACAATTGAAGAGTAAGTAGTATGAAGAGTATGGCTCGATGAGGTGCTTTCTCAAGAAGGAGCCGACCCGACTGTTTTCCTCGTATAGTTTTATGGTTCTTCGTGCTAGATGTATATGGACCTCGATGTAATTTTCCCTTTTTAGAGCCCTATTTGTAAATGTATGGACCCCTATTTAATTTTCCCTTTTTAGGTCCTCGGTGCAAAATGTACTCCCACTGCCCATGTAAAATTTGGTAATATTTTGAAAACAATCAAAGAGGAAGTAGTATGAAGAGTATGGCTTGATATGAGGTGCTTTCTCGAGAAGGAGCCAACCCGACTAGTTTCCTTTCTTAATTTTATGGTGCCTTATGGTAGATGTGTATGGACCTCGATGTAATTTTCCAATATTTACGGCCCTATTTGGTAGATGTATGGAGCTCGATGTAATTTTACCTTTTTTAGGTCCTTGGTGTAAAATGTATTCCCACTTCCCATGTAAGATTTTAACCTAAAGGTAAGCGGTAAACTCTAAATGAATTTAAGCTTAGTTGTCAAGAAGTATGAACATTTTTGGATTTCGAGATGAACGACCGAGGTCATTTCCTTATGTACATCATACTTTATGTCAATGATAATCCCATATCCAAGAATTACATAACGGCAAATTGCGCCATATTTTGAAAACAATCGAAGAGGAAGTAGTATGACGAGTATGCCTCGATGAGGTGCTTTTTTGAGAAGGAGCCGACCCGTCTGTTTTCCTTTTTTAATTGTATGGTGCTTCATGCAAGATGTATGGACAACGATGCAATTTTCCCTTTTTAGGTCCTTGATGTAAAATGTACTCACCCGACGCGAGTAAAACTTTAACCTAAATGTGGATGGTAAAATCTAAACGAATTTAATCTTAGTTGTCATGAGTATGAACATATTTGGATTTCAAGCCCAACGACCTAGGTCATGGCCATATATAAATCATATTTTATGTTGGTGATGATCCCATATCCGAGAATTTGCATGTCGCCGAATTTGGCCATATTTTGAAAACAATCGAAGAGGAAATAGTATGAAGAGTATGGCTCGATGAAGTGCTTTACCGAGAAGGATCCGACCCAACTAATTTCCTTGGTTATGGTGCTTCATTATAGATGTATATGGACCTTGATGTAATTTTCCCATTTTAGGGCCCTATTTGTAAATGTATGGACCTTGATATAATTTTCCATTTTTTATGTCTTCGGTGTAAAATGTACTCCCACAGCCCGTGTAAAATTTGGTCATATTTTGAAAACAATCAAAGAGGAAGTAGTATGAAGAGTATGACTTGAGATGAGGTGCTTTCGCGAGATGGAGCCGACCCGACTATTTTCCTTGCTTAATTTTATGGTGCCTCGTGCTAAATGTATATGGACCTCGATGTAATTTTCCCCTTTTTAGGACCCTATTTTGTAGATGTACGGACCTCGATGTAATTTTACCTTTTTAGGTCCTTGGTGTAAAATGTACTCCCCTTGTCCGTGTAAGATTTTAACCTAAAGGTAAGTTGTAAAATCTAAACGAATTTAAGCTTAGTTGACAACGAGTATGAATATTTTTGGATTTCGAACCGAACGAGCGAGGTCATGGCCATATGTACATCATACTTTATATCGATGATGATCGCATATCCAAGAATTTGCATGCCACTGAAATTGGCCATGCTTTGATAAAAATCGAAGAGGAAGTAGTATGAAGAGTATGGCTTGATGATATTCTTTCCCGAGAAGCAGCCGACCCGATTGTTTTCCTTAGTTAATTTTATGGTGCTTCGTGCTAGATGTATGGACCTCGATTTAAATTTTCCCTTTTTGGGTCCTTGTTGTGAAATTTAATCCCACCGCCTGTATAAAATTTGGCAATATTTTGAAAACAATCAAAGAGGAAGTAGTATGAAGACTATAGCTCGATGAGGTGTTTTCTAGAGGAACCGACCTGACTGTTTTCTCCTTGCTTGATTTTATGGTGCCTCATCCTAGATATATATGGACCTCGATGTAATTTCCCCTTTTAGGTCATTGGTGTAAAATGTACTCCCACCGCCCGTGTAAGATTTTAACCTAAAAGTAAGTGGTAAAATCTAAACTAATTTAAGATTAGTTGTCAACGAGTATAAACATTTTTGGCTTTCAATCCGAATGACCAAGGTCATTGTCATATGTACATCATACTTTATGTCGATGATAGTCCCATATCCAAAAATTTGATGACACCAAATTTGGCCATATTTTAAAAACAATCGAAGAGGAAGTAGTACGACGAGTATGGCTCGATGAGGTGATTTTTCGAGAAGGAGTCGACCCATCTGTTTTCCTCGCTTAATTTTATGGTGCTTTGTGCCAAATGTATGAACCTCGATGCATTTTCCCCTTTTTAGGTAATTTATGTAAAATGTACTCACCCGATCCGAGTAAAATTTTTAACATAAAAGTGAAAGGTAATATCGAAATGAATTTAATCTTAGTTATCAATGAGTATGAACATTCTTGGATTTCAAGTCGAACGACCAAGGTCATCGCCATATCCACATCATATTTTCTGTCGATGATGATCCCATATTTAAGAATTTTCATGTCGCAGAATTTGGCCATATTTTGAAAATAATCGAAGAGGAAGTAATATGAAAAGTATGGCCCGATGAGGTGCTTTCCCGAGAAGGAGCCGACCCGACTATTTTCCTTGGTTAATTTTATGGTTCTTCATGCTACATGTATATGGACCCCGATGTAATTTTACCTTTTTTAGGTCCTTGGTGTAAAATGTACACACCCGGTCCATGTAAATTTTTAACCTAATAGTGAGTGGTAAAATCTAAACGAATTTAATCTTAGTTGTCAGGGAGTATGAACATTTTTGGATTTCAAGCCGAATGACCAAGGTCATGGCCATATGTACAAATCATATTTTCTGTCGATGATGGTCCATATCCAAGAATTTGCATGCCTCCGAATTTGGCCATATTTTGAGAACAATTGAAGAGGAAGTAGTATGAAGAGTATGTATAGATGAGGTGCTTTCTCGAGAAGGATCCAACCCGAATGTTTTCCTTGGTCAATTTTATGGTTCTTCGTGCTAGATGTATATGGACCTTGATGCAATTTTCCTTTTTAGGGCATTATGTGTAAATGTATGGACCTCGATTTAATTTTCCGTTTTTTATGTCCTCGGTGTAAAATATACTCCCACCGCCCATGTAAAATTTGGCCATATTTTGAAAACAATCGAAGAGGAAATGGTATCAATATTATGGCTTGATGAGGTTCTTTCTAGAGAAGGAGCCAACCCGACTATTTTCCTTGCTTAATTTCATGGTGCCTAGTGTTTGATGTATATGGACCGCTATGTAATTTTCCCCCTTTTAGGGCCCTTTTTGGTAGATGTACGGACCATGATGTAATTTTCAATTTTTTTAGGTCCTTGGTGTAAAATGTACTCCCAACGCCCATGTAAGATTTTAACCTAAAACTAAGTGGTAAAATCTAAAATAATTTAATCTTAGTTGTCAACGAGTATGAACATTTTTGGATTTCGAGCCGAACGACCGAGGTCATGGCCATGTGTACATCATACTTTATGTCGATGATGATCCCATATCCAAGAATTGCATGACGCCAAATTGAGCCATGTTTTGAAAATAATCATAGAAGAAGTAGTATGATGAGTATGCCTCGATGAGGTGCTTTTTCGAGAAGGAGTCGACCCCTCTGTTTTCCTTGCTTAATTTTATGGTGCTTCGTACTAGATGTATGGACCTCAAAGAAAATTTCCCCTTTTTAGGTCCTTGATGTAAAATGTACTCACCGGTGTGTGTAAATTTTAACCTAAAAGTGAGTGGTAAAATCTAAACAAATTAAATCTTAGTTGTCAACGAGTATGAACATTTTAGGATTTCAACACGAACAACCAAGGTCATGGCCATATGTAAATCATATTTTCTGTCGATGATTGATACGTCGTCCGTGTAAAATTTTAACCTAAAAGTGAGTGGTAAAATATAAACGAATTAAATCTTAGTTGTCAATGAGTATGAACATTTTAGGATTTCAACACGAACGACCAAGGTCATGGCCATATGTAAATCATATTTTTTGTCGATGATTGATACGTCGAAAACGTATCTATAATTTTTGATGTTACATGCTTGTTTAGTATCTACTTTGCTTTGCTTTATATTTCTTTGAGGTGTTTTTATATCTTTTCTGGAACTAACCTATTAACAAGTTGTCACAGTGCTAGTTGTCTGTTTTCTTCTGTTTTTGGTTCCAGAAAGGAAGAAAATCAATATTCTCGGAATTGGACAGGACAAACGTCAAAGTCAATAACTTTCCGTGGGGAACAAGAAGTCCTAAGGGGAGATGGAGAGGCGTGTCAGGGCAGCCACCCCCCCTAGGCGCAGCTAGGGGTGGGCCCGTGCCTAGGCAGGGTGTGGGGCCCCTGGCCACCTCCTCGGCCTCCCCCATCGCCTATAAGAAGCCCCCGATGCCTAAACCGTAAGCCTCCGATCAGAAAGCCACGAAAACCTCCACAACATCGCCGCCACCAAAGGGGAGACTCGAGGGACAGAAAGTCTCTGTTTTGGCACCCCGCTGGGACGGGGAAGTGCCCCAGAGCCATCTCCATCGATATCCACCACCATCTCCATCACCGTTGCTGATTCCCATGATGAGAAGGGAGTAGTTCTTCCTCGAGGCTAAGGGCTCTACCGGTAGCTATGTGTTCATCTCTCTCTATGCATGATCTTGTGGTCTTGAGCTTTGTAATCTAGTAGATCTACATTGCTACTCAAGTGCTTCAATAGATCTCTTCTCTCCCCATGTGTGTGAAAGTGACAGCGTGCACGTCATGGTGGCACTTAGGCTTGAGTCTACATAAATACTCTTTGTGCTTTAATATATCTATGCTTTTCCCCACGTGTGTGAAAGTGACAGTGGGCATACCATTTGTGGCATTTTGGCTAGATTGAATATTTGTTATGAGTTATATTTAGAGTTGGATTTCTCTATGAAATTGTGATGTTTGTTGGAACCATCTAGCGCTCAAGGTGACAGTGTGGGGTTATCTAGATTGGGGAAGGCGGACTTTGAGGTGTGGTGTTATAGCCCTACCGCGGACTTTGAGTAGTTAAGAGTAGTATCATGAAGAGAGGATATTTTTAAGAGAGAGTGTTCACTAGTGAAAGTATGATCCCTAGGCCTTGTTTCTAAGCATTGAAACACCGTTTGCTACTATATCTGTTGCATGTTTGCTTGCTTTAGTCCTCCACTCCATCAACTATTTTCTGGCACTAACACACGTTACCCCACGTCAACAACAAGTCAAAAGCTATTTTTGGCACCGTTACCACTTGTATTTCACTATCTATTCTCCGAACTAGTGCACCTATACACCTGACAAGTGTATTGGGTGTGTTGGGGACACAAGAGACTTCTTGTATCTTGATTGCAGGGTTATTTGAGAGGGATAACTTTTACCACTTCCTCCCTGAGTTCGATAAACCTTGGGTAATCCATTTAAGGGAAACTTGCAGCTGTTCTACAAACCTCTGCACTTGGAGGCCCAACAACTGTCTACAAGAATAGAAGTGCATAGACATCAATGATGATCCCATATCCAAGAATTTGCATGCCATTGAATTTGGCCATATTTTGAAAACAATCGAAGAGAAAGTAGTATGAAGAGTATGGCTCAATGAGATACTTTCTTGAGAAGGAGCCAACCCGACTGTTCTCCTTGGTTAGTTTTATGGTGTTTTGTGCTAGATGTATATGGACCTCGATGTAATTTTCCCTTTTTAGAGCCCTATTTGTAAATGTATGCATCCCAATTAATTTTCCCCTTTTTATGTCCTCGGTGTAAAATGTACTCCCACTTCTCGTGTAAAATTTTGTAATATTTTGAAAACAATCAAAGAGGAAGTAGTATGAAGAGTATGGCTTGATATGAGGTGCTTTCTCGAGAAGGAGTGATGGTGCTCGACGTGGCACTTTGTTGGAACCCCAAGAGCAAGGTGTGAAGAGCACATCAACAAGTTTCCCTCAGTAGAGACCGAGGTTATCGAACCAGAAGGAGGAAGGAAACGTCTCAAAGGTGCTGCAAGCAACGTGGAAACCTGCACAACACAAACTCAAGACTTTGTCCCAATGAATCAGTGAGGTTGTCAAGCTCAGCGGTTTACTGTAACAAAGGATTAAACATATGGTGTGGAAGGTAATGGTTTCCAGCAAGTAAACAAGTAACAGTGGAAGATGTATCAATGGTAAAGATTGGACCGGGGTCCATAGTTCACTAGAGGTGCTCTCCTTAGATAAACAACATGGCATGAAGGGTAAACAAATTACAGCAGGGCAATTGACAGGAACTGAGCAAGGCATAACAATGCAATTACTAGTCAGAAAGATCCTATGAGATTCGATTGGGCAATACAACAAGATACATAGACCGCCATCCAACTGCATCTATGACTAGAAGTCCACCTTCAAGTTATCATCCAAACCCCCTCCAGTATTAAGTTGCAAGCAACAGACAACTACTTTAAGCAAAGTGTGTAAGGTAAACATTCGACATGTTCCACGAACAATAGACCGTTGTTTTCTCCCTAGTGGCAACAACACATTCTACAACCGAAGAGATTATTGTCACTTCCCTTGTAAACTAGAGGCATGAACCCAGTATCGAGCATAAATACCCCCTCTTGGAGTCACTAGCAACTACTTGGCCAAGATATCTACTAACAACGGAGAGCATGCAAGATCACAAACAACACAGACATGATAGAATCATAAAGACAAAACCATTAATCAAACCAACATAATAATCTCAATATCCATCGGATCCCCGCAAACACAACATGCATGATTACAAATAGATTAGATCTTGATGATGAACGGAGCTCACAAGATCTATACATGAAAGCACAAAGGAGGAGATACAAAAATCTAGCTACTACATGGACCCATAGTCCAAGGTGAAACTACTCACGAATCATACCAGAGAGAAGGCCTCCGGGATGATCTCCCCTCCGGCAGGGTACCAGGAAGAACTTCAGATCCCCCCGATCTAGGGACGATGGTGGCGGTGGCTACAGACGGTTTCGTGGAGATTTGATCGGGTGCTTAGGGTTCCTGCATCGGGGGCTTCTTATAGGCAAAGGGGGAGCCGAGGAGGCGACCAGGGGGGTCAAACCCTACCCAAGCGCGGGCCCACCCCTGGCCACGCCTAGGGGGGTTTGGCTGCGCTGGTACGCTTCTCCGTCTCCCCTCTGGACTTGTTCCCCACGGAAAGTTATTGAATTTGGCTTTTGTCCCGTCCAATTTCGAGAATATTTCTTTACAATCTTTTCTGAAACCAAAAACAGCATAAAACAGGCAACTGGCACTGTGGCAACTTGTTAATAGGTTAGTACCAGAAAACATGTAAAAAGCACCTCAAAGTGTAGACAAAGCAAATCAAAGTAGATACTAACAAGCATGGAACATCAAAAGTTATAGATACGTTTCCGACATATCAAGCATCCCCAAGCTTAACTCCTGCTCGTCCTCGAGTAGGTAAGTGATAAAAAGAATAATTTTTTAGGTGACATGCACCCTCACAATAAAGATCCAACCATTTGCAAGCATTGAAAGATGGGATCAAAGAACTCTAAACATGTGCATGAAAGAATGGAGTTCTAACAATAGTACATAGTAACTATGCATGCAACATGAAAGGCTACAAACAAAGATCATGAATAACATGCATTGTTAAACATTTGTTTGTTTCACATACAGAAAACATAGCATAGTGGCAACTAGCTTGTCCCTCATAGAGTAGCAATATAGATGCATAGGACACCTTCAAAGTTCACAAGGGTGACTAGAAACAAGTAGCACAAGAACAAGTAATATCACAATATGCATCAATCAATAAGCTTTGGAACACTGCACACAGGATGACAACTATGCTCTCTTAATGGTTCCTAAAGGTATTAGGTGGAGACTCAATACTGGTGGAAGAAAGGACTTTTTGTAAAGGAAGCAGGGATTTCAAGTTTCAAAAAGAGCTTCCAAAAATTATGGTACTTGTTAGCTTTCAGTCCTCATTACCCCTATCATAAGCATCTTGAAGTGATTAAGGTTAAAGTGAACAAACTAGGGATTATATGCTTGACAAAGTATAAGCTGGCAATCTCAAGTCCCTTGAATATGAGGGCCACACCTCATGTTACTCAACTTCAGTCACCTGTAAGTTCTTGCCATTGTAAGTATTTGGATATCATTGAGAACCGCCAATGGGGTACCCCTTGCACATGGTACAAGAGCTTTCCCATAACCAAAATGACAAGGCAAGCAGACAATGAGCATCTCAGCGATCTTTTTATGTACTATATGCATAGCTTTTTATTGAGGATGCTTCATAGATAGTTCACTATGGTGATGCTGCAAGTTTCCACCATGATTAGGCATCGCTTAGGCTAGCGGCCTAGGCGTTTCTCTAACACAGAATATCAACTCCATGGACTTACAAGTTCCCTCTTTATTTCACACCGGTGACATCCACAGACAAAAGAGCATGATATCAACTGAGTACAAAGTACAAGTGCAATGTTGAAAACGTTCCCCGTGATAGCACGGTTCTGCTAATTCCAACATATAAGTGCAAGCATATACAACATAGAGCCATAATGGTTCAAGTTTATTAGGGGCAAAGAATATAAAGTGTGCCATCATGTTCGTGAGGTCTTTAATCACTAAGTTTTCACATAACAAAATAGTTTTAATTGGAAGATAGCTGAAAACAAGAATATACTTGGAATGGTGTAACACACCATGCATAGGATTTTATAGTGGACACTTTGGAAAAACTTGGTTTCTTGGGAGTTGGAAGCATGAGTAGAGCTTACTCATACAAGCGGAGGCTAGCAAAAGACTGGGAGCAACCAACTAAGAGAGCAATAATGGCCATAACCATGTAAAGAAACAAAGCATTACTAATCAAAGCATAGAGTGGTACTAAAAGTCAAGGACTAAATGATCATAGAGTCTAATGGTGACTTGTGAGAGTCATAACATGGTGTGATCAGTGCCAATTTAACCCAAACAAAGCATTAAAGGAGAATACCACAATACTATGCTTTTGCATGCTAAAACAACACATAATTTATTCAAGGCACACTAAGCAATCGCAATTAATTGGAGCAAGCCATGATACAACAATAATCACTAAGCATAAAGTCAAAACAACACCTAGCATGTCATGCTAAAGTCTAAGTCACAGTCAATGCAACCTCCTCTTGCACTTCAAGCAAGAACTTACTACTCCTTTCCAACACAAAGCAACTTATTTGAAAAATAACACAGCGAGAACAGGGGTCCAAACTACTTTGTTCAAGCAAACTAAACAACCTAAGCAAAGCAAACGAAAACTAAGACGCTCCAAGAACAACACAACTGTGCATGAAACAATAAAAACGAAGTGTCTAAACAGACCTGAGCTTTTTATTGATGAAGAAGGGGATGCCTTGGGCATCCCCAAGCTTTGACACCATGGTTGCATCCCCAATCTTGAGCTTTTGCCCATTCTTCATCTCATTGCATCATTCTCTCTCTACACTTGAAATTTTTTCCTTCATACAAAACTTCACACAATCTTCATTAGCAACATTAGTGTATTCAAAAGATATTAGACCCCTGGCAAAGATTTGGAAAAACAAGGCTTTTCACTAAAAACACAAGCTACTGTAGTAACTCCTTCAAAAATCTGAATTCCCCAAAAGAGAACTCAAAAAGGAATCAATAAGAAGCAAATGCAAATAATGGCAGAAATCTGTCAAAACAGACCAGAAGGCAGAAACTAATTTTTTCGAACATCTTATGTTGCTCAAATCAAAAAGTGTTGAACTAATGAAAGTTATCTAACATACTGGTGGATTTATTCGTAAATTTTTTAGCTCAATCCGAGTTACAGAGACTCCTCACGAATTTTTTTGGTGGAGGACAGAAATCTCTTTCGGGACATCAACTCCCCAAATCATACTTCCCTCTCATTAGAGGTCATTATTGGCACAAAAAAGCAAACAAAAAGGATAAGGAGAGGCCATTACTGAAGTAATACACTAGTATAAAATGGACCTTTGGTCCAGAGCATTAGTTCAGGACTAATGCCCTAGTCCCAACGGCTAGAAACGGCCGCAGGTCCCAGAATACATTAGCCCCGGTTCGTATGGGAACTTTACTCCTGGTTCGTTTAATAAACCGGGGCTAAAGGGTCTGGCGCTAGAAAAGAGCAGATGCATGGACCTTTAGCCTCGGTTTGTTTCTCAAACCGGGACTAAAGTCCCCGACTATATCTTCTTCCCCTTCCCAGCCCGAGCCATTTCAAGCTCACACAAGCATCCCTCTCAAATTTCTCCCCTCAAGCTTGAGTTCTTCCCCATTTTTCACAAGATTTGTGAAGATTTTTTGGCTCCACATCTATCAAGGGTCCTACCAGGTTAGCAACTTCATCATTTCATCTCTCATTGCTTGTTTTAGCTCATTTCATGCTCTAGAAATGGATAGATTTTGTGTGGATTCTATCTCTATATATCTGGTTAATTTGGCACATATAGTTCTCGAAATTCATTTGATTCATTGAAGCACATAGATACATGAGTTCATCCTATCTACATATCTTGGTTTGACACGTTGTCTTGAAATCCAGACGGTTCATAGTGCATATCATGTCACCGTCGAGCAACAAAATATTCTTCTTTCTCTACCTATCATCACAAAATCCATTGAAACAAAAATAAGTACCAAAACTATGAAGGCACGCATACATATAGTGGCTCCCTAGCATTTTAGTTAATCATCGGCCAGTTAAGCAAGAAAGAACAAAAACATGAACACGCCAAGGAGCTACCAAATTAAATTAGGGAGTGCCTCTATGGCGAGCTCCTCGAAGATGTCTGAGGACGAGGCATCCTAAGACATCTTCAAGAAGCTCTGCCATAGTGGTGTCCCTACTCTCGCACACCATCTTCTAGTTCATATCTTTTCTAGCTAAATCAGTATGCTGGTGGAGCTAACTAATTTCACATATTAGGGAGTGCCTCTACGACGAGCTCCTCGAAGATGTCTGAGGACGAGGTCCTAAGACATCTTAGAGAAGCTCCGCCGTAGTGGTGTCCCTGGTCTCGCACACGATCTTCCTTGCAGTAGATAGTTCACAAGGAAGCCTATTTATAGATTAAGCAGCACAACAAGTGTCGACACTCACGACATAATGTCGACACTCACCCCTGTCATAGTGTCGCCACACACTGAAACAGTGTCGCCACTCACTGGCATAGTGTCCACTCACGACATATAGTGCCGTCACCCACTTTTAGTCCCGATTGGAGTGTCCTTTAGTCCCGGTTAGAGACACCATTCGGGACTAAACGGGCTCATGTCGGCCCTAGCCTGCCGCAACCCCTTTAGTCCCGGTTGGTGTGTCCAACCGGGACTAAAGATGTAGTAGAAAGTTTTTAAATCAGTGCTTGTTTGATGTATACGATGTGTTCTTTTATTTTTAGACTAGTACTACTCTTAGCATCGTGATTTTGTTTGATGAACTTATAAAATGCAGATGAGACGGCAATGGATGTACGCTGACTGAATCTCTAACGAGTTCATTAAAGGCGTGCGTTCTTTTCTCGTTGTGGCAGAGGCAAACAAGCGGAATGGTTTTATGTGTTGTCCATGTGGTGAGTGTCGGAATCAGAAGGAATACTCTTCCTCAAGAGTCCTTCATGGCCATTTGTTTCTGTCCGGTTCCATGTCTGTCTATAATTGTTGGACCAAGCACGGAGAAAGAGGGGTTATGATGGAATGCAACAAAGATGAAGAGAATGATGACATCTATCCTATGTCCCCTGAATACGGTGGTACTACAATGGAAGACAATGATGATGAAGAAGTAGAAGAACATGCATCATATGATCCAGATGATGATCTTGGTCGGGCCATTGCTGATGCAAAGGGAGAATGTGATAGCAAAAGGGAGAGGTTGAAATTTGAGCAGATGTTAGAGGATCACAACAAATTGTTGTACCCGAATTGCGAAGATGGCCACAAAAATCTAGGCAACACACTGGAATTGTAGCAATGGAAGGCAGAGGTCGGTGTGCCTGACAAGGGATTTGAAAAGTTGTTGAAGATAATGAAGAAGCTGCTTCCAAAGGATAATGAACTGCCTGCCAGTACTTACGAAGCAAAGAAGGTTGTCTGCCCTCTAGGATTAGAGCTACAGAAGAAACATGTATGCATTAATGACTGCATCCTCTACCGCGGTGAGCAGTACGAGAATTTGGATGCATGCCCGGTATGCACTGCATTGCGGTATAAGATCCGACGAGATGACCCTGGTGATGTTGAGGGGGAGCGCCCGAGGAAGAGGGTTCCCGCCAAGATGATGTGGTATGCTCCTATAATACCACGGCTGAAACATTTGTTCAGAAACGAAGAGCATGCCAAATTGTTGCGATGGCACAAAGAAGACTGTAAGAAAGACGAGATGTTGAGACACCCCGCTGATGGGTCGCAGTGGAGAAAAATTGAGACAAAGTACCCGAACTTTGCAGGCGACGCGAGAAACTTATGGTTTGGTCTAAGTACAGATGGCATGAATCCCTCTGGGGAGCAGAGCTGCAGTCATAGCACATGGCCTGTGACTTTGTGTATCTATAACCTTCCTCCTTGGTTGTGCATGAAGCGGAAGTTCATTATGATGCCAATGCTCATCCAAGGCCCGAAGCAACCCGACAACGACATTGATGCTTACCTAAGGCCATTAGTTGAAGAACTTTTACAGTTGTGGCACGGACAAGGTGTACGTGTGTGGGATGAGCACAAACGTGAGGAATTTAACCTACGATCATTGTTGTTCGTAACCATCAATGATTGGCCTGCTCTTAGTAACATTTCAGGAAGACAAACAAGGGATAGAATGCATGCACACACTGTTTAGATGACACTAAAAGTATTTATTTGGATAAGTGCAAGAAGAATGTGTACCTAGGGAATCGTCATTTTCTTCCGCCCACGCATTCCCTAAGAAGGAAATGCAAGCATTTCAATGGTGAAGCAGATCACCGGAGTAAGCCTGTCCATCGTACTGGTGATGCTATATTTGATAGTGAAGGATTTAAAAATAATCTTTGGAAAGGGTCCTGGCGGACAGTCCGTTCCGAAGGACGCTGGCAGACACGCACCCATGTGGAAGAAGAAATCTATATTTTGGGAGCTACCCTATTGGAAAGTCTTAGAGGTCCACTCTGCAATCGACGTGATGCACCTGACGAAGAGTGTTTGCGTGATACTGCTAGGCTTCTTGGGCGTGTGTGTGGAAAGAATAAAGATACACCAGAAGCACGGAAGGACCAACAACATATGAAAGACCGAGAAGGCAGGCATCCAGAGCTGTTTCAAGGTACTGCCAGCTACGCTCTTACCAAGGAAGAGGAGGAAATATTTTTTGAATGCCTGAGTAGTATCAAGGTCCCTTCTAGCTTCTCGTCCAATATAAAGGGAATAATAAATATGGCAGAGAAAAAAATTCTAGAACCTGAAGTCTCATGACTGCCACGTGCTTATGACGCAGTTGCTTCTGGTTGCTTTGAGGGGGCTTCTGCCGGAAAATGTTAGAGTACCCATTGTGAAGCTATGTTTGTTCCTCAATGCGATTTCTCAGAAGGTAATCGATCCAAAAAGTCTACCAGGGTTACAGAAAGATGTGGTCCAGTGTCTTGTCAGGTTTGAGTTGGTGTTCCCACCATCCTTCTTCAACATAATGACGCACCTTATAGTTCACCTAGTCGAAGAGATTACCATTCTCGGTCCTGTATTTCTACACAGTATGTTCCCCTTTGAGAGATTCATGGGAGTCTTAAAGAAATATGTCCATAACCATGTGAGGCCAGAAGGAAGCATCTCCAAGGGCTATGGAACAGATGAGTTCATTGAGTTTTGTGTTGACTTTATTCCTGACCTTAAGCCGATCGGTGTACCTGAATCACGACATGAGGGGAGACTTAGTGGAAAAGGCACGCTAGGAAAGAAAGCAAAGATATGTATGGACGGGCATTCTTTCACTAAAGCACACTATACAATTCTGCAAAGTTCCACCTTGGTGGCTCCGTATATCGAGGTACACAAGAATATTGTACGCTCGAACTACCCAGGGAAGTCTGACAGGTTGATTAGAGATGAACACATGAAGACTTTTGGCGGTTGGTTGCAGACACATCTCATGAATGACACCACTATTGGAGATCAGTTGTACTTGTTGGCCAGGTCTCCATCTTCAACTATATTGACTTTCCAAGGGTACGAGATCAATGGAAATATATTTTACACCCACACCCAAGATAAAAAGAGCACCAACCAAAACAGTGGTGTCCAATTTGATGCAACGGACGTGAATGGGAAAAAGGACACGTATTATGGTTACATAGAGGACATATGGGAACTTGACTATGGTCCTAATTTCAAGGTCCCATTGTTTCGATGCAAATGGGTCAAGATGACAGGAGGTGGGGTAACGGTAGACCAGCTGTACGAAATGACAACAATGGATCTCAATAATCTTGCGTACGGATATGAACCATTCGTCCTTGCCAATGATGTGGCTCAAGTTTTCTATGTGAAGGACATGTCTACTAGACCGAGAAAAAGGAAAGATAAGCAAAATAATACAATATCATACGATGAGACAAAGCCCCACATAGTTCTTTCAGGAAAAAGAAACATCATGGGAGTTGAGGATAGGACAGACATGTTAGAATATTATGACAAATTTCATGAAATTCCGCCATTCAAAGTGAAAACTGACCCAAGCATACCGCTAAATAAGGAAGATGCTCCATGGTTACGGACAAGAAGAGAACCAAACACTAGATGTGGATGTTGGTGATGTAATGTATTAAACCTTTTGTGAATTAATCCTATTTTTAATATTGTGCATGCATGTGTATATTGGGATGGAGAACAATGTTGCAGGAGGAAGTTTTCCTTTTCGTCGCTCGAAAAAGCCATTTTCCATTTTCTGAGAGCAAAAAGACGGGTCGTTTTGTGAAGCAGCCACCAAAATACAGTTACAGAATGCTACCATCGCATTTTTCTAAAATACTAGACCACCTTACATGAAATATATCCCAATCGGGGGATCTCAAACCTTTTTATCCTTCCCGGGTGAAAAAGACAAATGTCTGCCGAAGCGGTAGGAAGTGGGTCCGGTTTGAACTACAAGTACATGATCTAACGTCCATGATTTTTTGAAAATATAATTTTTAGACTCACAATATGTTGTTTTTTCAGATATCCAATGCAAGTTCTAACATTCTCATCCCCTATCTTCACGCACGCTGTTTTGACCTAAGTTCGAAATGGCAAAAAATTCAAAACGGGCATAAAAATTTGAAAAAAGGTCCAAACAATGTAAATCCTTCGTGTGGTGTGATATCATGTGACATAGTTGCAAAGGAAAATACCAAACTTGGTATACTGATTATGTCGCGAAAATACCTTCACAAAATGACCTAGTATGTTCGAGGTTTCATGGCTTTCGGTCGAAGAGACGGATGTTATGTGTTGAATCGCGGCATAGTTTGTGATACGATGCCCATATTATGCATGCATGTGTATATTGGGATGGAGAACAATGTTACAGGACGAAGTTTTCCTTTTCGTCGCTCAGAAAAGCCATTTTCCATTTTCTGAGCGCAGAAAGACGGGTCGTTTTGTGAAGCAGCCACCAAAATGCAGTTACAGAATGCTACCATCACATTTTTCTAAAATACTAGACCACCTTACATGAACTATATCCCAACCGGGAGATCTCAAACCTTTTTGTCCTTTCCGGGTGAAAAAGACAAATGTCTATCGAAGCGGTAGGAAGTGGGTCCGGTTTGAACTACATGTACATGATCTAACGTCCGTGATTTTTTGAAAAAATCATTTTTAGACTCACAATATGTTGTTTTTTCAGAGATCCAATGCAAGTTCTAACATTCTCATCCCATATCTTCACGCACGCCGTTTTGACCTAAGTTCGAAACGGCAAAAAATTCAAAACGGGCATAAAAAAATTCAAAAAAGGTCCAACAAGGTAAATCGTTCTTGTGGTGTGATATTATGTGACATAGTTGCAAAGAAAAATATCAAACTTGGTATACTGATTATGTCTCGAAAAAACCTTCACAAAATGACCTATCATGTTCGTGGTTTCATGGCTTTCGGTCCAAGAGACGGATGTTATGTGTTGAATCGCGGCATAATTTGTGATACGGTGCCCATATTGTGCATGCATGTGTATATTGGGATGGAGAACAATGTTGCAGGAGGAAGTTTTCCTTTTCGTCGCTTGGAAAAGCCATTTTCCATTTTCCGAGCGAAAAAGACGGGTCGTTTTGTGAAGCATCCACCAAAATGCAGTTACAGAATGCTACCATCGCATTTTTCAAAAATACTAGACCATCTTACATGAACTATATCCCAACCGGGGGATCTCAAACCTTTCCGTCCTTCCCGGGTGAAAAATACAAATGTCTGCCGAAGCGGTAGGAAGTGGTTCCGGTTTAAACTAGAGGTACATGATCTAACGTCCGTGATTTTTTGAAAAAAAATCATTTTTAGACTCATAATATGTTGTTTTTTAGAGATCCAATGCAAGTTCTAACATTCTCATCTCCTATCTTCACACACGCCGTTTTGACCTAAGTTCGAAACAGCAAAAAATTCAAAATTTCCGAACAATTTAAATCTTGGGATCAATTATTTTATTTACCTATATATACGAGAGTAGATGTAAATTTTATTTCTGCAATTTTTGATATATAATAATTAATTTTAAAAAGGTTTTAAAAAAGGTTTTTTGTTTTTAAAAAGTTTTTAAAAAAGGACCTTTAGTCCTGGTTTGTACTACAAACCGGGGCTAAAGGGGTGCGGGGCTGCACGCGAAACACGGCGTGCCGAAAACCCTTTAGCCCCAGTTTGTACTACCAACCCCATGTGCCCCGGTTCGTGCATCGAACCGGAGCACGCATATCCCCCGCGCCGCCGTCTTCCTCCTCGCGCAGAGCCACCGCGCCGTCAACCATCATGCTGCGCCCGCGCCCCTCCTCGTACCACCCCTCCCCACGCCACCAGAGCCCGTGCCGCCCGTGCCCATGCTGCCCCTCCCCCGCGCCTCCCCGTGTGCGCCTCTGACTCCCCTCTCCCGCGCTGCCCCACGCTTCTCTCCGACCGTCGCGCCGCCCCTCTCCGGCCAGGTGAGCCCCCCCCCCCGCACCCGTGTGCCGCCCCTCTTGGCCATGTAGCTTAGTTAGGGTTAATTAGTGTAATTTTAGTTATAATTAGTGTAAATAATTTAGTTAGTGTAATTTGTTAGTGTATTTGTTAGTGTAATTTAGTTAGTGTTATTAGTTATTAATATATTGCTATTAGTGTTAATATATATAGTTTTAGTTAGTGTAATTTTGTTAGTGCTATTAGTGTTAATATATTTTAATTAGTTAGTGTAATTTGTTAGTGTAATTTTGATAGTGTAATTTAGTTAGTGTTTAATATAGTTTATTTTAGTGGATACTATTTATTTTCGTCATGGTTAAAGTATATAGGTTTAATTTTAGTGTTTAGGAATATGCCGATTCCTCATCCTCGTTCACTCGGCGTGAACAACAGAGCGCTACTAGATAGTGTCGCCGGGCATCCATGGGGCTGGGCTCCGCCGGGCTAGCACTAGAAGGTGCTACCAGCCAGGGGACATCGTCTAGTGAGAAATCCGGGTGTCATCGTCGACCCGGATCTTCTGTGGTGGAGACCGAGTGGTCCATGTGCGATGCAGAGGGAGCCGGCCCCCGACGAGGTGGTACAACATCGTGTCAGGGAGGAGGACGGGCACGTCCGACGCTACATGTACATTTTAGAAGTCTGGGTCGCCAATACTTGGCAGCTTCTTCAGGCACCTTACCCGAGATATTCTCCGGTGATGGTTCCTACACTTTGGGTGCACACCTCCCACGACTCAATAGCCGGGGCTCGACATCTTCGATGAGCTAGCTAGATGTGTAATAGGGTACCATAATCTTGTATTCGAGATGTATTGTTGTTTAATTGGTACTTTATTGTTGTACTAGCTGGATTATTCGAGATGTATTGTTGTTTAATTGGTACTTTATCTTTCTTTATCGCATTGTTTAAGCTGGATTACTTTATCTTCCTTTATTTTATCGCTTTAAGCAAAATGGTTTTATCTTTGTTCTGTATTAGTTAAGTTATGGACGGTAGAGAAAACGAAGAGAACATCATGTACAACATGATAGATGAGGGTACAAGAGGTTATCATTACGATGGAGCAGACGAAGATGTAGATAATGATGGCTCCCAATACTTCAACTTGGATGAAGCCGACGGAAGAGACGACTATGATGAATTTTTTTGTGGAGACGATGCTGGAACTGACGGTGGAGACACCATAGCAAAGACCGACGAGGTATATAAAGCCTCTGCTGATCACGAGCTAGTAGATGAATTAGTTGATTCATATATATATGTACTAATGATTGTTTCTTCTCTTAGACCTTCGCATCGGGCGAATCTTCTGCAAGGAAACGAGGCCCGACCAAAAAGTTGGCCGATGGTGCGCGTTTCACTATTACTTTAGTGTCTGAGTTCGGCAAACCTTTGGAGCCGAAAGAGGCCGCAAGTGTATTTGTATACGAATGCTGAGCGATAGTCAGGGACTCCATCCCAATCACCACTCAGAAGTGGAATAATCCAGGAAAGAAAAGTGATCGAGTTGGAGAAACTTTTGTCGATGACAGAGCCAATGATGGTCTTTGGAATTCACTCATGGAACACTTCTCTCTGCGTGAATTGGACACTCCTGAACTCAATGAGGCATTGAGGTTACAAGTCATAAAGTGGGCCCTTAAGAAGATGGGCGGACAGTTCAAGGACTGGAAGAAAAGATTGTACAACAACTTTAACAAGAAGGGGCTGACTCCGCCATTCACTGGCCCGCTGGAGAAGCAGCGGGATAACTGGGCCCCATTTGTGACATACAAGGAATTAGAAGCAGCTACGGCCAAAAAGAAATATCACCATGCTATGGGGACATGTGGCTACAAGACGGCCGCGTCGAAGTGGGAAAAAACCGAGAAAGAAATGCGTCAAAAAGGGGTCACTCCAGCTACAAATCAGAGCCCGTGAGGTCAAAAAATTGGCTCCTTGGGCATGGGGGGTTGTATGACACTGAAACTGATGAGATTATTGTTACAAAGAAGGCCATTACTAAACCCAAAGATGAACTTGTTAAAGTGATACAACTGAGAAAAGATGGAAAGTTCATTCCCAACAGAGAGAACGATGAGCTGACATATGCCCTCGGGAATCCTGAAAAAGTCGGACGAACACGAGGCTTTGGCCCATCTGTTCCATGGAAGACAGGGTTTCCCGCTGACATCGATACTTATAGAAGCCGATCCAGAAAAACAAACCGGCAGAAGGCGGTGGAGGCAGCGCGGTTGGAGGCGGTTGAAAAAAGGAACGAGGAATTTCAAGCCATGTTCAAGCTGCAGGAGGAGCAGATTAATGAACTTAGAGTACTGGCCTAACAGCAAGACCCTGCATTAGACAGTCTTGTGGGCCCATCTCAGCGGAGAAGCAGCATGGCTTCCACGGAGGTACAACCTAATAATCTAATGCTGAAGGAGAATAATGCACCGGTGATAGATGATACGGCTGGTGCAACCATGGTTCGCTACCCCGTGGATGAAGTCGGGGCAAGGACAGCTTGTGAGCTACATGTCATAGTGAAGAACATTTCTATGAAGGTGGCGCACGGCTTTGCTTTACCTTGTCCAACGGAAGCGACCTACCATGGAAGTCAGATTCCAGCTGGCTATGCTCGTGTCGGTGTGGATGAAGTTGAACCGACATGTCGATCACTTGAGCTTGACATCCCTGCAGGCGAAGGGGAGAAAACACTTGGAGAAGTGGAGGGTGCGATCATTCTTTGGAAAAAACAGCACATCGTGTTTCTAGGCTGGGCGCCAAGGAAATCTTCTCCTCCGAGAAGCAATCCATCACCTCCAAGGCCACCATCACCTCCAAGTCCACCGTCTCCACCAAGAAACAATAGTCCACCCCTTCCTGAGAGGGATCACAACGCGACTGCATCTCCATCTCTAGCGCCTCCACCTCTGCCTCCGCCCACTGAATCAAAGGGAAGAAAGCGGAAGAATAACACCGCTATGTCGAGGGAGACCCGACGCCAAAAACGACAAGATCCTCTCCAAAGAGTACCGCCGTCTCCTCCCAAGTTAGCTTATCACCGGACTGATGAGGAAAGAGCGGTGATCTCCCGAGCCGAAGTGAAGGCCCATTTTGCACCAAAACAACCCGAGCCACATGTGCTAGTTGATCCAAAAGTCAAGAAGCACTTCAAGGCATTCCTTGAGCAACCACCCGAACATGTGTTAAATAGGAAAGATGAATATACACGCTGTCTTATGAAGACACTAAAAGAGAAGTCATCAAGCAGTACTACAAGCGGGAGAAAATCAAAAGAAGTTGCCCAGCTCTACAAACAGGCAAAACAATCCATCGCCCCGCTCAAGGTGTTACCCTATCCCACACAAGGTGGAATAGATATGGAATTAGCTATTAAATTAGCCAAGGAGTGTAACGTGCCCCTCGAAGCACTTCTAGCCGGCGGAGATAATGTCGCCAAGGGACCAATAGCACAAAAATTTGTCTATGGGGAGCCTCTTGTCAGCGATGAGGTATTCGATGATCTGCCAACACATATGCAACTGTTGCATATCTGGTACTTGAAAGTCACAAAGGAAGGGAGACAATTTCTCGTATGTAAAGTTGGAGAGGAGTACTTCTGTCCAGATGAGATCTCCATTGAACTTTGTGAACTATTTCAGTTATTCAACCTATACACCCTCGACAAATCCCTCCTCAGCTGCTATTGTCTGTAAGTAATTAAGTCACTAACTCAGCTCGTTCAATTCATTTCCTGTCATTATCCTCACTATATCTCCTTCTGTATGCTATTATATATGCAGAATGAAGATTCAAGAATGTAAAAAAAAGCCAATCTACAGCATTGGGTTCGTTAACCCGAATAGAGTTAATGGACATACAGTAATAAATAACCTCGAGCAAAATAGAGGATAACTTGCTAATGTTTTTAATGGAGCAACATTACAAGACACAAATTCTATTTCCTTACAACTATGGGTAAGAGTCTTACTGTCTTTTACACATTCAATTTTTGTTTACTAGATGTTAAGTGTATATAAACGTGTGCAGCTACCACTTGATTCTTCTAAACATTGACGTTGACAGTGCAAAAGTGGAAATCTCGGACTCGTTAAAGAAGCCGATGGAAGACTACCGCAGCATAATTGATTGCCTCCAAAAGTAATTTCAATCATTATCGCACTATATTTTTCTCTTTCGTTCATTCTCTAAGATGTAAACTAATTAATAACTCATTCATTTATTTTTTGCCGAACAAGGTTTGGAAAAGGTTCACGAAGGAGGTTCAGGGTGAATGGCGTGAGGAGCTCACTTTTCATATGGTCCCGGTAAGTAGTACGAGAGCTAGGGGACTAATTTATGTGGATATTACAATTATCATTCATACAATTATCATGCTTGATTATTATTTGATTAAATTATATTCTCGATCAAAAACTGTGCGACGCAGCCATATGGGACTAATTTATGTGGATATTACGTATGTGAGTTCATTCGTGGGTGTATGGAGCAGAGCACAGACTTTCTTCGAGTACGTAAACAATATATTTGCAATTTATTCTATAACATAGTTTTTGTTGAGTTCCATTCATAATGATCTACTTCTTTATATATAGTTGGATGTGATGCGGGATAAGCTCCTACCACATGAATGCCTACTAGCAATTCAAGAGGAGTTGTCTGGATTTTTGGTCATGGACATCATAAACACAAAAGGAGAGTACAACATAGATAGACCTTCGTGTAATCGTGGATAGACACAAAAGGACAGTATCCGTTGTTATGATCTTCATGTAAATCAATTAGACGAGCTGTAGTCTCGGTTGTGTATATATTTATATGTCTTTATGTAATCGTGAGAGAAATTATATTATATATGCATCAATGTATACAACATGTAGTAGCATAGAATAATATGTATATGAAAACACAAAATGAAAAATAATCAAACACAAAAAAAAGAAAACCCTAAAACCCCACCTCCTGCCGCGGCAACAGTTTGGTGCAAAACGCTGCCGCGCCAGAAGAACTTTAGTCCCGGTTCATGTTACGAACCGGGACTAAAGATCCTCCAGCTCAGCGTACAGCAGGGCCACGTGGAGACAATCTAGTCCCAGTTTGTAACAGAACCGGGACTAAAGGCCTAACCTTTAGTCCCGATACGTTAGTCCCGGATTGCAATCCAGGACTAAAGCCTCTTACAAACCGGGAGTAGTGTCCTGTTTTCTACTAGTGATAACTTCCAAGACTCAAGGAAACTCTTGGGTTATCTCCCAACAAGTACTTTTCTTTAACGCCTTTAAATTAGGCATACGAAGCAAGAAGAATCAAGTATTTTCAAATGAAGAAGCATTAGCATCAAACCTTGTTTTCAAAGGAGGAGAAAAAAGCAACTTCTCTATCCTCATAGGGAAGTGTTCAATACCTTTCTTGAATGGAAAATGATATTTAATGGTGCCTTATTTCATATGAATGATGGCACCAACTGTTCTAAGAAAAGGTCTTCTCAATGTAATAGGACAAGAAGCATTGTATTCAACATCCAAAACATAGAAATCCACAGGGACATAAGCATTGTTAACCATAATAAGAACATCATTAATAATCCTCATGAGTTTCTTCTTAGAATTATCATTAAGTGGGACATCCAAATAACAATCTTCCAATGGTGGGAAATCAAGCATTTCATAAATCTTCCTAGGCATAATAGAGACACTAGAACCAAGATCACATGAAACTTTGAGATCAAAGCCATTCACTTGCATATTAATAATGGGTTCCCAACTATCTTCTACTTTCCTAGGAATAGAAGCTTTGTGTTTTAGCTTCTATTCCTTAAACTTAACAAGAGCATCCGTAACGTGTTTGGTAAAGGCAACATGCATATCACTAGCATCAGGACACCTACCAAGATTTTGCAAGAACATAATCACTTCAGAAATATTGCAACCATTAATATCAAAGTCAAACTTAGCATCACTAGTAGTAGGCTCAATAGGCTTAGGCATAGTAGGAGGAGGAATAGGGACTACTTGTGGTTTAGTGGTGATAGTGCAGACACTATTTTTTCAATCAATTTCAGCTTCCCTTTCCCACCTAGCATGAAGTTAATCTAACAGCCTAGCATTTTCATCAATAGTAACTTGTATGGCATGCGCAGTAGCAAAGGTGTTTTCCATAGTTTCAGGTTTAGCAGCCATTTTATTAATTAAGGAAGACTGAGCTTCAGACAAAGATGATATATTTTTCTCAGCAGTTAAAAGCTTTTCCTCTATAGTCTTATTGAAAGTGGTTTGTTTACTAATAAAGTCCTTAAGCATGACTTCAAATTCAGAGGGGGCACTTTTAGCATTATTGTAAGAGCTTCCATAGGAATTGCCATTATTTGGAGGATAAGGCCTATAATTGTTGTTTCTACCAAAATTATTCCTATAGGCATTGTTGTTGAAATTGTTGTTTATAATGAAGTTCACATCAACTTGATCTTCTTGAGCAACCAAAGAAGCTCAGGGAACACTATTAGGATCTAGAGGAGCTTTCCCATTAACAAGCATAGCCATAATAACATCAATATTTTCACTCAAAGAGGAATTTTCCTAAACAGAATTTACCTTCTTACCATGTGGAGCTCTCACAACATGCCATTCAGAGTAGTTAACCATCATATTATCAAGGAGCCTTGTTGTAGCACCCAAGGTGAGGCCCATGAAGGTACCTCCAGTAGCTGAATCCATCAGGTTCCTTGAACAGTAGTTCAAACCTGCATAAAAAGTCTGGATAATCATCCAAACAGTGAGTCCATGAGTGGGACAATTCTTAACCAAAGTTTTCATTCTTTCCCAAGATTGAGCAACATGTTCATTATCAAGTTGTTTAAATTTCATAATGTCTCTTCTCATGGCTATAATCCTGGCAGGAGGATAGTACTTTCCAATAAAAGCATCTTTGCACTTAGTCCAAGAATCAATACTATTTTTAGGCAAAGGAAGCAACCATTCTTTACCTTGAGCTTAATAATATCTCCATCTACATCCTTATACTTTTGCATTTCACAAAGTTCAACAAATCTATTGAGATGGGCAACCAGATCATCAGAACTAGCACCAGAAAATTGCTCTCTCATCACAAGATTCAACAAAGCAGGTCTAATTTCACAAAAGGTAGCATCAGGAGCAGGTGGAGCAATTGGAGTGCTTAGGAAATCATTGTTGTTGGTGCTAGTGAAGTCACGCAACTTGGTGTACCCTCTAGAGTTCATTTTGGCAAAGGTGGGCAAGCCAAAAATAGCAGCAGCAGCTAGAGCAGGAACTAATTTTTTTGTGTTTTTGAATAAAGAAAGCAAACCAAACTAGACTAATTATTTTTGGTTTTTTGAAAAGAGGCAAACAAAACCAAGAAAAAGAAACAAAGCAAACTAAAAACAAAGTAAAGAGAAAGGAAGTGGAGGACTCTCCTTGTGAAGACGTCCTTAGCCTCCCTGGCAACGGCGCCAGAAATCTTTGATGGTGGTCGACGTGGCACTTCGTTGGAACCCCAAGAGCAAGGTGTGAAGATCACAACAGCAAGTTTCCCTCAGTAGAGACCGAGGTTATCGGACCAGAAGGAGGAAGGAAACATCTAAAAGGTGTTGCAAGCAATGTGGAAACCTGCACAACACAAACTCAAGACTTTGTCCCAACGAATCAGTGAGTTTGTCAAGCTCACAGGTTTGCTATAACAAAGGATTAAACGTATGGTGTGGAAGGTAATGGTTTGCAGCAAGTAAACAAGTAATAGTTTAAGATGTATCAATGGTAAAGATTGGACCGAGATCCATAGTTCACTAGAGGTGCTCTCCTTAGATAAACAACATGGCATGAAGGGTAAACAAATTACAGCAGGGCAATTGACAGGAACTAAGCAAGGCATAACAATGCAATTACTAGTCAGAAAGATCCTATGAGATTCGATTGGGAAATACAACAAGATAATAGACCGCCATCCAACTGCATCTATGACTAGAAGTCCACCTTCAGGTTATGATCCGAACCCCCTACAGTATTAAGTTGCAAGCAACAGACAACTGCTTTAAGCAAACTGTGTAAGGTAAACAGTCCACATGTTCCATGAACAAGCGACCGTTGTTTTCTCCCTAGTGGCAACATCACATTCTACAACCGAAGAGATTATTGTCACTTCCCTTAGAAACTAGAGGCATGAACCCACTATCGAGCATAAATACCCCCTCTTGGAGTCACTAGCAACTACTTGGCCAAGATAGCTACTAGAAACGGAGAGTATGCAAGATCACAAACAACACAGACATGATAGAATCATAAAGACAAAACCATTAATCAAACCAACATAATAATCTCAATATCCATCGGATCCCCACAAACACAACATGCATGATTACAAATAGATTAGATCTTGATCATGAACCGAGCTCACAAGATCTATACATGAAAGGACAAAGGAGGAGATACAACCATCTAGCTACTACATGGACCCATAGTCCAAGGTGGAACTACTCACGCATCATACCAGAGAGAAGGCCTCCGGGATGAAGAACTTCAGATACCCCCCCCCCCCCGATCTAGGGATGATGGTGGCGGCGGCGGCTATAGATGGTCTCGTGGAGATTTGATCGGATGCTTAGGTTTCTGCATCAAGGGCTTATTATAGGCGAAGGGAGAGGCCGAGGAGGCGACCAGGGGGGTCAAACCCTACCCATGCACAGGCCCACCCCTGGACGTGCCTAGGGGGTTTAGCTGCCCTGACACGCTTCTCCGTCTCCCCTCTGGACTTCTTGTTCCCCACGGAAAGTTATTGACTTTGGATTTTGTCCCGTACAATTCCGAGAATATTCCTTTACTAGCTTTTCTGAAACCAAAAATAGCAGAAAACAGACAACTGGCACTGTGGAAACTTGTTAATAGGTTAGTACCAGAAAACATGTAAAAAGCACCTCAAAGTGTAGACAAAGCAAAGCAAAGTAGATACTAACAAGGATGGAACATCAAAAATTATATACTTTTCTGATGTATCAAGGAGCCGACCCGACTATTTTCCTTTCTTAATTTTATGGTGCCTCGTGCTAGATGTATATGGACCTCGATGTATTTTTCCCCTTTTTAGGGACCTATTTGGTAGATGTATAGACCTAAATGTAATTTTACCTTTTTTAGGTCCTTGGTGTAAAATGTACTCCCACTTCCCATGTAAGATTTTAACCTAAAGATAAGTGATAAACTCTAAACGAATTTAAGCTTAGTTGCCAACAAGTATGGACATTTTTGGATTTCGAGACGAACGACCGAGGTCATGTCCATATGTACATCATACTTTATGTCGATGATAGTCCCATATACAAGAATTACATGAAGCCAAATTGAGCCATATTTTGAAAACAATGGAAGAGGAAGTAGTATGACGAGTATGGCTCGATGAGGTGCTTTTTCGAGAAGGAGCCGATCCGTTTGTTTTCCTTGTTTAATTGTATGGTGCTCCGTGCCAGATGTTTGGACCTCGATGCAATTTTCCATTTTTTAGGTCCATGATGTAAAATATACTCACCCTTTGCGAGTAAAATTTTAACCTAAAAGTGAATGGTAAAATCTAAACGAATTTAGTCTTAGTTATCAAGGAGTATGAACATTTTTGGATTTCAAGCCGAACGACAAGGGTCATGGCCATATGTAAATCATATTTTCTGTTGGTGATGATCCCATATCCAAGAATTTGCATGTCGTCGAATTTGGCCATATTTTGAAAACAATCAAAGAGGAAGTAGTATGAAGAGTATGGCTCAATGAGGTGCTTTCCCAAGAAGGAGCTGACCCGACTGTTTTCCTTGGTTATGGTGCTTCATGCTAGATCTATATGTACCTCAATGTAATTTTCCCTTTTTGGGCCCTATTTGTAAATGTATGGACCTTGATTTAATTTTCCATTTGTATGTCCTCGGTGTAAAATATACTCCCACCGCCCGTGTAAAATTTGGTCATATTTTGAAAACAATCAAAGAGGAAGTAGTATGAAGAGTATGACTTGAGATGAGGTGATTTCGCGAGATGGAGCCGACCCGACTATTTTCCTTGCTTAATTTTATGGTGCCTCGTGCTAGATGTATGTGGACCTCAATGTAATTTTCCCCTTATTAGGACCCTATTTGGTAGATGTATGGACCTCAATGTAATTTTACCTTTTTTAGGTCCTTGGTGTAAAATGTACTCCCACTACCCGTTTAAGATTTTAACCTAAAGGTAAGTGGTAAAATCTAAATGAATTTAAGCTTAGTTGTCAACGAGTACGAATATTTTTGGATTTCGAACCGAACGACCGAGGTTGTAGCCATATGTACATCATACTTTATGTCGATGATGATCCCATATCCAAGAATTTGCATGCCGGAAGTAGTATGAATAGTATGGATCGATGATGTTCTTTCTCGAGAAGGAGTCGACCCGACTATTTTCCTTTGTTAATTTTATGGCGCTTTGTGCTAGATGTATGGTCCTCGATTTAATTTTTTCCTTTTTTGAGTCCTTGTTGTAAAATGCAATCCGACAACCCATATAAAATTTGGCCATATTTTGAAAACAATCGAAGAGGAAGTAGTATGAAGACTATGGCTTGATGAGGTGTTTTCTAGAGGAACCGACCCGACTATTTTCTCCTTGCTTGATTTTATGGTGCCTCGTGCTAGATGTATATGGTCCTTGATGTAATTTTCCCTTTTTAGGAACATTTTTTGTAGATATATGGACCTCAATGTAATTTTGCCTTTTTAGGTCCTTGGTGTAAAATATACTCCCATCGCCCGTGTAAGATTTTAACCTGGAAATAAGTGGTAAAATCTAAACGAATTTAAGCTTAGTTGTCAACGAGTATGAACATTTTTGGATTTCAAGCCGAACGACCAAGGTCCTTGTTATATGTACATCATACTTTATGTCAATGATAATCCCATATCCAAGAATTTGCATGACGCCAAATTTGGCCATATTTTAAAAACAATCAAATAGGAAGTAGTATGACGAGTATGGCTCAACGAGGTGATTTTTCGAGAAGGAGCCGACCGATCTATTTTCCTCGCTTAATTTTATGGTGCTTTGTGCCAGATGTATGGACCTCAATGCAATTTTCCCCTTTTTAGGTACTTGATGTAAAATGTACTCACCCGATCCGAGTAAAATTTTAACCTAAAAGTGAATGGTAAAATCTAAACAAATTTAATCTTATTGTCAATGAGTATGAACATTCTTGGATTTCAAGCCGAACGACCAAGGTCATGGCCATATCTACATTATATTTTCTGTCGATGATGATCCCATATTCAAGAATTTGCATGTTTACGAATTTTGCCATATTTTGAAAACAATAGAAGAGGAAGTAGTATGAAGAGTATGGATCAATGAGGTGCTTTCCCCTGAAGGAGCCGACCCGACTATTTTCCTTGGTTAATTTTATGGTGCTTCATGCTAGATGTATATGGACCTCGATGTAATTTTCCCTTTTTTAGGTCCTTGGTATAAAATGTACTCCTATTGCCCGTGTAATATTTTAATCTTAAAGTAAGTGGTGGTAAAATCTTTGCATGGTAAAAAATATTTCCACTAGCAGTTTCCCTTGTTGAAAAAAACTAGGAGGGAGAAGGGACTGAGAGCATAGAGGATGGGGCGAAGAGGACGATTCGAAGGCGGTGCGATGTTAGAGCAAACCTACGATGAGTTTCTGGCACAACATACAGGTAAAGTGCATAGTAGTAAATTTCGGGGGGAGGGAGGATATTCAAAAGATCACCATTCGCGGTACTAGTACTACTCCTACTTTTAATAATTGGTGGACAATGAATGGGTTGATCCTTCTATGCCCATCGCATTGGATGCATACCATTTATGTTCCTTTTTTGCGGGAGACCAGTCCTGGCCAGCCTTCCTAGTCCCAACTTCTCCACCTCCATTCGTTCCCTTTCACACGAAGAGGAAGCACAAAGCACACCCGGAGCAAGCTGGTTCAAAAGTGAGAAGTTCTCTCTTTTTTGTGTCGCTAGTAGTACTCCCTGCTTCCCAAAGAATTTAAGCCGATTTGTCATTATTATGTTAATTTTGAACTAAGAGTAAGTGGTAGATTGCTCTTAAAGTTCTAAAACTATATTTTGATGATAGCCACTAGGCAATCAATGTACCGAAAATCAAAGAGATTTTTAAAAGATTCAATTTCCCTTTTTTAGGCCCTTGATATAAAATGTACTCCCACCGCCCGTGTAAAATTTTAACCTAAAAGTAAGTGATAAAATCTAAACTAATTTAACCTTAGTTGTTAACAAGTATGAACATGTTTGGATTTTGAGAAGAACGACCAAAGTCGTGGCCATATGTACATCACACTTTATGTCGATTACGATCCCATTTCCAAAAAATTGCATACCGCCAATTTTTTCCATATTTTGAAAACAATCAAAGAGGAAGTAGTATAAAAACTATGGCTTGATGAGGTGATTTCTCAAGAAGGAACCGACCCGACCATTTTCCTTGATTAATTTTATGGTTCCTCGTGCTAGATGTATGTACCTCGATGTAATTTTCTCTTTTTAGGTCCCATTGTGGAAAATGTATGGATCTAGACGTAATTTTACCTTTTTTAGGTCCTTGGTGCAAAATGTACGCCAGTGCCCGTGTAAAATTTCAAACTAAAAGTAAGTGGTAAAATCTAAAAGAACTTAAGCTTAATTGTCAATGAGTATGGACGCTTTTGTATTTTGAGTCGAACGATCGAGGTCATTGCCATATGTACATCATACTTTATGTCAATGTTGATCCCATATCCAAGAATTTGCATGCTACCAAATTAATTTGTCCATATTTTGAAAACAATCAAAGAGGAATGAGTATGAAGAGTATGGCTCAATGAAGTGCTTTCTTGAGAAGGAGCTGACCCGACTGTTTTCCTTGCTTAATTTTATGGTGCTTTGTGCTAAAGTATTATGGACCTTGGTGTAATTTTCCATTTTTTAGGTCCCTTTGTGGTAAATGTATGGACCTCGATGTTATTTTCTCTTTTTAGACCTTTGATGTAAAATGTACGCACACAACCCATGTAAAATTTTAACGTAAAAGTAAGTGGTAAAATCTAAATGAATTTAAGCTTAGTTGTCAACGGGTATATATGAACATTTTTGGATTTCGAGCCGAATGACCAAGGTCATGGCCTATGTACATCATAATTTATGTCGATGATGATCCCATATCTAAGAATTTGTATGCCGCCAAATTTGTCCATATTTTGAAAACAATCAAAAGGGAAGTAGTATCAAGAGTATGGATCGATAAGCTACTCTCTCGAGAAGGACCCGACCTGACTATTCTTCTTGCTTAATTTTATGGTGCTTTGTGCTAGATGTATGAACCACGATGTAATTTTCCCCTTTTTCTGTTCCTTTGTGGTAACTGTATGAACCTCGATATAATTTTCCTTTTTAGGTCCTTGATGTAAAATGTACTCCCACCTCCTGTGTAAAACTTTAACCTAAAATTAAGTGGGTAACATCTAAACGAATTTAAGCTTAGTTGTCAATGAGTATGAACATTTTTGGATTTCGAGTCGAACAACCAAGTTCATGGCCATATGTGCATCATACTTTATGTCGATGAAGATCCCACATACAAGAATTTTCATGCCACCAAATTAATTTGTCCATATTTTGAAAACAATCAAAGGTGAAATAGTATGAAGAGTATGGCTCGATGAGGTTCTTTCTCGAGAAGGAGCCGACCATGTTTTCCTTGGTTAATTTTATGGTGCTTATTTCTAGGTGTATATGGAACTTGATATAATTTTCCCTTTTTAGGGCATTATGTGTAAATGTATGGACCTCGATTTAATTTTCCTTTTTTTGGGTCCTCGGTGGAAAATGTACTACCACCGTCCATGTAAAATTTGGCCATATTTTGAAAACAATTGAAGAGGAAGTAGTATGAAGATTATGGCTTGATGAGGTGCTTTCTCAAGAAGGAGCCGACCCGACTATTTTCCTTGCTTAATTTTATGGTGCCTCGTGTTAGATGTATATGGACCTCAATGTAATTTTCCCCTTTCAAGGGCCCTTTTGGTAGATGTACGGACCACGATGTAATTTTCACTTTTTAGGTCCTTGGTGTAAAATGTACACCCACCGCCTGTGTAAGTTTTTAACCTAAATGTAACTGGTAAAATCTAAAAGAATTTGAGCTTAGTTGTCAACGAGTATGACCATTTTCGAATTTTGAGCCGAATGACCGAGGTCATGGCCATATGTATATCATACTTTATGTCGATGATGATCCCATATCCAAGAATTGCATGACGCCGAATTGATCCATATTTTGAAAATAATCGAAGAGGAAGTAGTATGACGAGTATGGCTTGATGAGGTGCTTTTTCGAGAAGGAGTCGACCCGTCTGTTTTTCTTGCTTAATTTTATAGTGCTTCGTACTAGATGTATGGACCTCAATGCAATTTTCCCCTTTTTAGGTCCTTGATGTAAAATGTACTCACCCGGTAATGTGTAAAATTTTAACCTAAAAGTGAGTGGTAAAATCTGAACAAATTTAATCTTAGTTATCAACGAGTATGAACATTTTAGGATCTCAAGACGAACGACCAAGGTCATGGCCATATGTAAATCATATTTTCTGTCGATGATGATCCCATATCCAAGAATTTGCATGCCACCTAATTTGGCCATATTTTGAAAACAATCAAAGAGGAAGTAGTATGAAGAGTATGGCTCGATGAGGTGCTTTCACAAGAAGGAGCCCATCCTACTGTTTTCCTTGGTTATGGTGCTTCATGCTAGATGTATATGTACCTCGATATAATTTTCCCTTTTTAGGGACCTATTTGTAAATGCATGGACCCCGATGTAATTTTCCCTTTTTTTAGGTCATCGGTGTAAAATGTACTTCCACCACCCGTGTAAAATTTGGTCATATTTATCAAACAATCGAAGAGGAAGTATATTGAACAATATGGCTTCAGATGAGGTGCTTTCTCGAGAAGGATCCGACCTGACTATTTTCCTTGCTTAATTTTATGGTTCCTCGTGCTAGATGTATATGTACCTCAATGTAATTTCCCCTTTTTAGGGCCCTATTTGGTAGATGTATAGACCTCGATGTAATTATACCTTTTTTAGGTCCTTGGTGTAAAATGTGCTCTCACTTCCCCTATAAGATTTTAACCTAAATGTAAGTGGTAAACTCTAAACAAATTTAAGCTTAGTTGTCAACGAGTATGAACATTTTTGGATTTCGAGACGAACGACCGAGGTCATGGCCATATGTACATCATACTTTATGTCGATGATAATCCCATATCCAGGAATTTCATGACGCCAAATTGATCCATGTTTTGAAAACAATAGAAGAGGAAGTACTATGATGAGTATGGTTCGATGAGGTGCTTTTTCAAGAAGGAGTCGACCCATCTTTTTTCCTTTCTTAATTGTATGGTGCTTTGTGCCAGATGTATGGAACTCGAGGAAATTTCCCATTTTTTAGGTCCTTGATGTAAAATGTACTTACCCGGTGTGAGTAAAATTTTAACCTAAAAGTGAATGGTAAAATCTAAACTAATTTAATCTTAGTTGTCAATGAGAACGAACATTTTTGGATTTCAAGCGGAACGACCAAGATCATGGCCATATGTAAATCATTTTTTCTATCGATGATGATCCCATATCCAAGAATTTGCATGTCTCGGAATTTGGCCATATTTTGAAAAAAATCAAAGAGTAAGTAGCATAAGAGTATGGCTCGATGAGGTGCTTTCTCGAGAACAACTGACCCGACTATTTTCCTTGCTTAATTATATGGTGCTTCATGCTATAGTATTATGGACCTTGGTGTAATTTTCCCCTTTTAAGGTCCCTTTGTGGTAAATGTATGGACCTCGATGTAATTTTCCCTTTTTAGGCCCTTGATGTAAAATTTACTCACACCACCCGTGTAAAATTTTAACCTAAAAGTAAGTGGTAAAATCTAAAAGAATTTAATCTTAGTTGTCAACGAGTATGATCATTTTTGGATTTCAAGCCGAACGACCCAGATCATGGCCATATGTACATCATACTTTATGTCGATGATAATCCTATATCCAAGAATTACATGACGCCAAATTTGTCCATATTTTGAAAATAATCGAAAGGGAAGAAGTATGACGAGTATGGCTTGATAAGGTGTTTTTTAAGAAGGAGCCGACCCGTCTGTTTTCCTTGCTTAATTGTATGGTGCTTCGTTCCATATGTATGGACCTCGATGCAATTTTCCCTTTTTAGGTCGTTCATGTAAAATGTACTCACTCGGTGCGTGATGTTCCCATATTTTGGAGTTTATGGGTGAATCTTGGCATGGTAAACAGTGTTGCCATTGGGAGTTTCCAACCATTAGGAAAAGAAAAAAAAATCATTTTTTAGGGGATAGGAGTGTATTTTCTGTAAAGCAAGTAGGAAGAATATGTATCTGTATAAAAAAGAAAGAGTGAGAAGTGAGACTATGAGCAAAGAGGAGGCAACTCGAGAGAGCAGCTAAGAGGAGTTTTCTTTTAAACGGGGAGAGGAATTGAAGGCAGTACATTGATGGCTTCCTGGCATGGGGTATAGGGTACAGTGAACTACTAGTACTACTAGTAGGGACTAGTAGTACTATTATATAGGCACACAAAACAAATTGTGTTTTCTCTCTCCTTCACTTCCTCACCATCCCCATACCCCAGCCGTCTCATCTCTCCCTCATCCAAAACATGGTGTTGCGCATGTATATGGACCCTCCTTGTGTCGGCGGCTCCGTGTGAGTATCTCGCTCAGCCTCGTCATGCATTGGTGTTCATAAGAAGGAACCATTTTGGGTCTTGGCAGCAAAAATTAGTACTCCTACTACTGCTTAGCAGTTCAAAGTTTCCCGGTTCCGAAATTTTCACTTCCTTCCAAAATATCCGGATGGATGGTTATTCAAAAGATAGTGGTGCATACGAGATTGTTTTACGGAGTACAAGTAAGCGATTGATTGGTATTAAAATTTTCCAAAAAAACTTTCTAAGCTAACTGGGAATTTAGTACATCAAATCTACCGAGAGTTTCTGAAATATTCTAGTTCTTATCTATGCAAGAGTTTGGCATGCTGGAGTTACCATACTTGGTAGAAGTACATGGGTGCCTCTTGGCATGGTGAACAATATTTCTAGTACTATTTTCCTAAAAAACAATATTTCCACTAGGAAAAATCTAGGAGCTAGAAGAGATGGAGAGCACGGAGGAGACAGCGTGAGTGCAGCGAAGAGTAGGATTTGAAGAATGTGCGATATCAGAGCAAAGCTGCGATGCGTTCCTGACACGAGGTACATGGTACAGACATATGGTGATGAGTAATAAGTAAACAAATTGTGTTTTCTCTCTCCTTCACTTCCTCATCAGCATCCCCACACCCTGGCCGGATGATCTCTCCCTCGTCCAATATGTGGCGATGCGCACGTGCGTCGACTTGCCTTGTCTTTCTATTTCACACCCTGTGCAACCTGCAACACGCCGGTTCAAAAGTGAAGAGCATTTTTTGTGCGAAGCAAGTAAGTACAGTAGTACGGTATGGCTCAGCTGCTCGCTGCAGAAGGAGAGGACGAAACTGCTTTTCTTTGTTTAATTTTAGGGGCCTATGTACTAAATGTTTAGACCTCTATATAATTTTCTATTTGAGTTCTTCGATGTAAACTGTAGTCCCCGTCGTAAACATATCTATAATTTTTTATGTTCCATGCTTGTTTAGTATCAACTTTGATTTGCTTTGTCTACACTTTAAGGTATTTTTATATTTTTCCGGAACTAACCTATTAACAAGATGCCACAATGCCAATTGCCTGTTTTCTTCTGTTTTTGGTTCTAGAAAAGCCAGAGAATGAATATTCTCGGAATTGGACGGGACAAACGCCAAATTCAATATTTCACCGAGGGGAACATGGAGCCAAAAGACGAGACGGAGGAGGGCCTTGGGGGGACAACACCCCCTGGCCGCGCGGACAGGCCTGGCCCGCAACTGGGGAGTGTGGTCGCCCCGGGCACCCCCTCGGCCTCCCTCGTCGCCTATAAGAAGCCTCCGATATCGAAACCCTAAGTACCCGATAAATCTTCAACGAAACAGTCTGTAGCCTCCACCATTGTCCCTATATCGGGAGGCATCTGAATCTCTTCTCGGCACCCTGCCGGAGGGGAGAGATCACCCCGGAGGCCTTCTTCATCACCATGCCAGCCTCCGGTATGATGCGTGAGTAGTTTCACCTTGGACTATGGGTCCATACAGTAGCTAGATGGTTGTTTCTACTCCTTTATGCTACCATGTTTAGATCTTGTGAGCTCCGTTCATGATCAAGATCATCTATTGTAATCATGCATGTTGTGTTTGCGGGGATCTGATGGATATTGAGATTACTATGTCAGATGGGTTAATGGTTTATCTTATTGATTCTATCATGTCTGTGTTGTTTGAGATCTTGCATGCTCTCTGTTTCTAGTAGCTATCTTGGCCAAGTATATGCTAGTGACCCCAAGAGGGAGTATTTATGCTCGATAGTGGTTTCATGCCTCTATTGAATCTAGGAAGTGATAGAAATCTCTAAGGTTATAGATGTGTTGTTGCTACTAGGGAGAAAACCGATCTTTTATTCATGGAACAATTGTATTATTTACTTTACACAATTTGCTTAAAACAGTTATCCGTTGTTTGCAACTTAATACTTGAGGGGGTTCGGATGATAATCTGAAGGTGGATTACTAGTCATAGATGCAATTGGATGGAGGTCTATGTATATTAATATAATGCCCAATCGAATATCATAGGATCATTATCGTGGGAATGGTCACGGCAGATGCTGCAATCGGCATCGAGTAGTAGAACGAGGGGCAAGGGCGGCCAGCCATCTGCGGTGCGAGATGAGGGCAGAGATACAAGGTTTTACCCAGGTTCGGCCCCCCGGAGGGTAAAGACCTACTCCTGCTAGATTGTATTATGAAGGTGGTAAAATGGGCGAGCTCGGCGGCTAGGCGGCGAGTCGCTTTGGTGTCTGATGGAACGTATCTCTACACGCCCTGCAGGGAGGTTTATATAGGCTCACCTCCCCTAGGGTTTACATATCTCAACCGATTCAGTTAAGGCTTCGGTACTCGTTTGACCTAATCCGACTGGGCCTATCTACTCGCCTGGGCCTTCAGCTTCCAGTCGCTTGGATCCACACCGGGCCTTGATCCAGTCGCCGTCTTGCAGGCCCACTCGTCAGTTCCTGGGCCAGTCGAAAACGTCATGCTGGGTATACCGCGGTAGGCACATCCCCATCAATCATGAATGTCTAATATTGCATTGTTATGCCTTGCTCAATCCTATCAATTTTCCCGCTGTAATTTGTTTACCCAGCATGTTATGTTTTTATCTTAAGAAGAACACCTCTAGTGAACTACGGACCCCGGTCCAATCTGTATCATTGATACTTCTTCCATTGTTACTTTTAACTTTTTGTAAGCCACCATTACCTTCCACACCATATGTTTAATTCTTTGTTTTCAGCAAACCGGTGAGATTGACAACCTCACTGTTCGTTGGGGCAATGTCTTGAGTTTGTGTTGTGCAGGTTTTCAAGTTGCTAGAAACACGTTTGAGTCATTTCCTTCCTCCTACTAGTTCGATAACCTTGGTTTCATACTGAGAGAAGACTTACTAGTGTGCTCATCATACCTTCCTCTTGGGGTTTCCCAACGAAGCTCTATAGTGATCTGAGCCGCCATCAACCTACCATGCCAATTTTTTACTACAAGTAATCTCGGTAGATTGCTCTTAAAATTTTCCAAAAAACTTTTGAAACTAACCAGGAATTTAGTACATCGAAAGCAACCGAAAGTTATAAAAAACTCAAGTTCTTGTTGTGCATCCGCATCCTGACAAAATTTACATGGTTTTGTTAACATTCAAAATAAAAAGTACAATATTTTTTGTGGCGTTCTCTTATTATTTATTCTCTGATTTCAACTCAAACAAAATGACGAAGGTCATGCCCTTATCGACATCGTATGTTTATTTAGGATAGAGTTTCGACCTATGCTATATTGGGTGCAACTTGTTGTACTAATCCGTTTTGCTAGCAGGAGTTCCCAAATATCGGGAAAAAGTTTATGATAATTTTTTGTGTGATATGAGTGTTTTGTCTATAAAGAACGTACGAAGTCTATGACTCGAAATGCTACACTCTATTTTTAGACAGAGTGGACGACCATCCTCTTACTTTCGATTCCCAAGTTCCTTGAGTTTTCAAGATTATTATTATTAGTGAAACCCCGCCGACTTAAATTACTCAATTTATTAAGATTACCAATTTTCTGAGTGACAAGAATGTTTTTCAATTTATAGGATCAGGAAAAAATTCAATTTTCTAAGTGAAAACTCAGGCTTCGAAAAAATCAAATGTAATAAAAAATCAATTTGCATTTAATTTTTTTGACCTTGATTCAAAATCAATAAAAAAATAAATGAAAAAACATCACATGACATGCTCTGACTTGTACTACTTACCATCAAAGATGATAATCATGAGAATTCACAACTTTCGAGAAAAACAAACTCCTTCAAAATATGTCGTGCCATTTGTGAAAATTGTTGGGCTTGAAGCCAAATGACAAGGATAAATGGCCATACTTTGTGGTATTGTTCGATCCTATACTTTGTACGTGGTTGCATCTTTGCATGGTGAACAAAAATGCTGCTAAATAATGGGAGTTTCCGATTTTTATGAATAAAAAACCATTTTGGATTATAGAAATGAAAATAATTAACGTTGTCTTTTAAATTAAAGAAATTCATATCTGCATCATATACTTTATATTGATGATCTCATATCTAAGAATTTGCATATCGCCAATTTTTTGATATGTTGAAAACAATCGAAGAGGAAGTAGTATGAAGAGTATGGCTCGATCAGTTTTATGCTCTCTCAAGAAGGAGCCGAACCCCACTATTTGGCCTGCTTAATTTTAGAGTGTTTCGTGCTAAATATACGGACCTCGATGTGATTTTTCCCTTTTTTAGGTCCCTAATATAAAACATACTTGCATCGTCCGTGTAAAATTCGAACCTAAAAGTAAGTGGTAAATTTTAAATGAAATTAAGCTTAGTTGTCAGAATTAACATTCTTGGATTTCAAGCCGAACGATGAAGGTCATGGCGTTATCTACATCATACTTTATGTTTATGATCCCATATCCAAGTATTTTCATGCTGCCATATTTGGCCATATTTTGAAAACTATCGAAGAGGAAGTAGTATGAAGAGTATGGCTCGATTAGCAGCTCCTCTCTCGAGAAGGAGCGGAACCCGACTATTTGTCCTCCTTAATTTTAGGGTGCTTCATGCTAAATGTATGAACCTCGATGTGATTTTCCATTTTTTTTAGGTGTTTGATGTGAAATGTACTCCCATCGTTAGTGTAAAATTCGAACCTAAAAGTAAGTGGTAAATTTTAAACAAATTTAAGCTTAGTTGTCAGAATAAGTGTGAACATTCTTGGATTTTAAGCCGAACGACCAAGGTCATGGCGTTATCTACATCATACTTTATGTTGATGATCCCATATCCAAGAATTTGCATCCTGCCAAATTTAGCCATATTTTGAAAACTATCGAAGAGGAAGTAGTATGAAGAGTCTTTCTTGGTTAGCTGCTCTCTCGAGAATGCGTCGAACCTGACTGTTTTCTTTTTTGCTTAATTTTGGGGTGCTTCATGCGAAATGTGTGGACCTCGATGTAATTTTCCCTTTTTAGGACATTGATGTAATATGTACTCCCCCGTCTAAGTATGTGGTAAAATTTAAATGATTTTAAGCATAGTTTTCAATGAGTATGAACATTCTTGGACTTCATGCCGAATGACCAACAAGGTGATCGTCATATCTACATCATAGTTTATGTTGATGATCCTGTATCCAAGAATTTGCATGCCACCAGATTTTTCCATATTTTTAAAACAATTTAAGAGGAAGTAGTATGAAGAGTATGGGTTGATCAACTCCTCTCTCGAGAAGGAGCCAAACCAGAATGTTTTCCTTGCTTAATTGGAGGGTCCTTTGTGCTAAATGTATGGACCTCGATGTGATTTTCCCTTGTTTATGTCCTCGATGTAAAATTTACTCCCACCATTAGTGTAAAATTTTAACTAGATGAGTACAAGTAAATGTGATATGTTTATCTTAAAATTTTCAAAAAAAATCTAAGCTAACTAGGAATTCAGTACATCAAAACCATCGATAGTTTCTGAAAAATTCAAGTTCTTAGTTATGCAATAACTTGGTGTGGTGGAGTTACCATACTTGGTAGAAGTACATGGGTGCCTCTTGGAATGGTGAACAATATTTTCCTAAAAAACAATATTGCCACAAGGAGTTTCCCCCTGTTGAAAAAAAATCTGGGAGCGAGAAGAGCCGGAGAGCACGCAGGAGGCAATGCCAGAGCAGTGAAGAGTAGGGTTTGAAGTTTGTGCAATGTCAGAGCAAAGCTGCGATGGGTTTCTGACACAAGGCACAGAGTAAGTATGTATGGTGATGGGTAAAACAAATTGTGTTTTCTCTCTCCTTCACTTCCTCATCAGCATCCCCACACCCGGGCCGGCTGATCTCTCTCTCGTCCAATACATGGCGTTGTGCACGTCCGTCGACTTGTCATATCCGTCCATTTCACACCCCGCGGGACCTGCAGCACACTGGTTCAAAAGTGAATAGAATTTTTGTGTGTGCGAAGCAAGTACCATAGTACGGTATGGCTTAGCTGCTCGCTAGAGAAGGAGCGGACCAAATTGCTTTTCTTTGCGTAATTTTAGGGGCTATTATGCTAAATGTTTGGACCTCTATATAATTTTCTATTATTTGAGGTCTTCAATCTAAACTATACTACCAACGACCATGTCAATTTTTTACTACAAGTAAGCTCAATAGATTGCTCTTCAAATTTTTCAAATTTTTTTTGAAGCTAACCAAGAATTTAGTACATCGAAATCCACCGAAAGTTCTCCAAAATTTCAAATTCTTGTTGTGCATCCGCATCAAGACAAAGTTGACATGGGTATGTTAACATTCAAATAAAGAATAAAAAGTACAATATTTTATGTGTGGCGTTCTCTTATTAATTATTTTCAGGTTTCAACTCAAACTAAATGACGAAGGTCATTCCCTTATCGACATCATATGTTTATTTAGGATAGAGTTTCAACATCTGCTATACTGGGTCCATCTTTTTGTACTAATATGTTTTGCTAGTAGGAGTTCCCAAATATCAGGAAAATGTTTTGTCTATAAAGAATGTATGAAGTCTATGACTCGAAATGCTATACTCTAGTTTCACACAAAGTGGACAACCATGCTTTTACTCACGATTCCCAAGTTCCTTGAGTTTTCAAGCTTCTTATTATTGGTAAAACCCCGCCCACTTAAATTACTCAATTTATTAAGATTACCAATTTTCTATGTGACAAGAATGTTTTTCAATTTATAGGATTATGAAAAAAATTCAATTTTCTAAGTGACAAACTCAGGCTTTGAAAAAGCCGAATGTAAACAAAATCAATTTGCATCTACAAAATTTGACCTTGATTCAAAATCAATAAAAAACAAATGAAAAAACATCACACGACGTTGCGGTGACCCAGCATACCACTGCATGTGTAGTACACTATAGTCGTTGATATGACATCCACAGAACACCATTCCGTAAATATCACATCCCTTAGAGTGGTACAACAGAAACATTGCGGGTCCATATTAAAAATATACACACATTATTATTACAATACCGGAAGTTCAAGACTTCCAAAAGATTCAACTTACAAACTAAAATATAAAGTGTTTCAGCGGAATTTAAAACTATCAACTCCGGCTAGGAGTTGAGCTCAGCAGCTTATTCTATAGAGTTCATGCTGCTCGGCTCCGTTAGTTACTACTAATTAGGTACTTAATTTGACTCATTCTCATCGACACCGTAGCGGATCTCGTAATCCACTCCTTCAACTCCTCCAGACAAATCAGGTTCCTCGTAGAACACATCTTCTTGACATTCGGCTGCATACATTGGCACATCTTCGGGATCCTCAGAGTCTAAGCAAGGGATCAATGGAAAGAATGAGTAACAGCGTTACCCAACAAGTTCATTATATGCAAGGTGGGAAGTTTGATGCTCTAACTACCACCTCGGATTATAAATCCTTGGCACTATGCAGTTTTTGTAAATCTTTCTTCAAAGATTGATTTTATTCTGAAAAACTATGACAATCAGCCTTCACAGGTTGACCAGAACTTTCATGGAGTTCCTTTCCTGCCGCGTTCGTAGCTCCTTCCCAGAACAGGGAGTAACAAGTTACAGTTCTTACACTCTATAGTGGTGTGTTACTTTACCCATGAGCGATCAACACCTTGTTGCACAATTGGGCGTACTTTCCCGTCCACAATTCCATGATGTGGGGCCCAGTAGTTGGTCCAAGCCAATCACTGACCCTTTCGCGACCCCGCATGCCTCCTTGGTGTACACCATGCCCACATAATGAATTACGGCAGTGGTTTGTACATTTCTTTAGATGCCAGAACTATCTTGGGACGATGAGGGTTCCTACCCATATGTTGCATATCCTCTATGAATTACCAATTAATATGCACCCTACAAGGATAACATCCATCACCGGCACATCCGGCTTCATGCGAGAGGAAGAAAATACATCTGACTTCTCTGTCCCATTCCAAATATCATGGCTAACGCGTAATATACGGCGCTAGAATCACTGATGTCAGGGGATATTAAGTCCCTACTTGATCATCATTGTTGCAAATAGAACCCTAAGTTCTATTGCTCCATTATATCACCACTTAGGATGATATCTATGATTTCTTTATTTATGAAAATAATATTTTCTTTCTTTTATAGCATATATGATAACACACAATTTGCAAATACTTTGATAAAGACTCTTCAAAGGACATGAGCAAGTGATGAACTTTCCTTGTGATGGCAATGTAGTGAAGTCTGATGCTTGCACTGGACCTTGAGCATCTAGTTCTACAAAAACATCATTATTGCCCGGTAAGGACAATATTTAAAGAAGCAAAGATGATTATGCAAGTAATGTAATGCATTTACCCCAAAAAGTTCCTTAATAGTAATAAAGGATTTATAAATATTATTTTTTCATATTTATAACATATATTGAGTTATTTTATTATATTTCCCTTTTATTTGACTTTTATTGATTTAATAATTCTTTTAGGAATTATTAATTATACATTAAAAATGGTGATTAAATATTTATTTAGTATTTTTCTAAAATAATACAATATTAATACATAATGAAAGTGAATTTTAATTAACTTTATCACCCTTCAATAATTTTGTAAAATTCAATAAGGAATATATAATTTACAAAATTCCTAATAAAATTTAAATGTCTAAAATTTTATATTTTAATTTATTTGAGTAGTTTGGATTTTTGTGAATCCAAAAATATTTTATTTATAATTTTTGGACTTTTATTTTATTTTCTAGAATTTTATTAAGTCCAAGGGTATTTTGGTCTTTTCTTTTTATTGAAACAAGCCTGGAATTGTTTCTGGGCCGATTATTGTTATTGAGCCCTAGTGGCCCATTAATTCTAGACAAAAGAGCCACCCCGAAGGGTCTGGCCCAGCTCCGCCCACTCGTCACCGCCTCTCTCTCCCTCGATCTTATCCTCTCCTCCTCTGATCCCGGCCTCGTGACCGGCGATGCCGCCACCGTCGATTCCCGTCGCCGTCGGCCATTCTGGTCGCCACCATGGTGCAATTGGGGGTTGTCAACGATGCTCGTTCGTTCTATCCAATTGGATTTGAGCCTGAGGCTCTCCTGCAATGGGTCGATGCCTCTCTGAACCCTAGGGTTTGGGGTTTTGCATGTGTTCAAGTGCTACTGCCGCCGTCTTGGTCTCGCCTGTGGTGGTGTGGTGGATTCGTGTGCTGTTGTGGCTGCCATCGTGGCTGGTGCAGGTTGCAGCGCCCCCTAGGTGCTCCCTGTGCCGCCGCGGGTTTGTCGGCCAATCTGCTTCCTCTTCAATTTCTTCAGCGAGGACCTACGGTGAGTTTGGTTCCTTCCCCCTGGTGCTTTATGTGCTTGCTGATTTGATGCTAGATGTTGGTTGTGTCCTCTCTTGCTACTGTCTGATTCAGATTAAGATGATCATCCATTTAGGGTTCCTGCTATGTGCTTGTTCATGTACTGGACGAATTGATTCATGTTTGGATGGTCTGTACACATGCTAAATGTTTATTGGCCTGAAGCTTGCTGCTTAAAAATGATAGATGATGTTCCTGGAGGCTTACTAGATGATTTGATGCTTAGATTACATCTGATTAAGATGATATTGTTGTTTGGGAAATATGCTTGGTTAAGCTAATGATCTGATAGCTTTCCACAGTTTATTTGATTCATGGTCATGATTATGATAAGATACAGCTACGGTCTTAGTGATGTTAGCTTGGGAATTAACATGTGGTTTGAGATCATTATGATCTCAAACAATAAAGTGTATCATAGGAATATCCTAGTTATGATTCATGTTTTACAGGAAAATGATTAGTTAGTTGATTGTCTGAATCTATGATGATTTACTGTCTTTCCTGATTCATATTGGATTGTTCTTGTGACACCATCATGTATGGCACACAAGTTTGATTCTAAACTATGGATTTGGTTAGTTTATCCTTAAGACAATCTTGTCTTTGAAAGATAAATATAGATGGTCTTATTTGAATTCCCTAAGACCAATGATGTTGGTCTGAGGCTTAGGGATTCAAATCTTATCTAATTGGTTCATATAGATAGTCTTGGTAGTGGTACTAGCTATTCTTTATTGAATCAAAGCTTAGAAAAATGATAGTGAGCTTGATCATGTTATGGATCATATGGATTTGTTCCTAAGTTGCTACTCTTCCTTTAGGGATGTGCCTAGAAATAGATCATAGGTATATGCATGATTGAATGGTAAAATATAGTTTGACAACCAGAGAAAGGATGTTGCCCTGAGCTCTGGTTGGATCTTGGTACTTTGTTGTTTGCCTTTAGAGTTTAAAAGAAACCCCTATGATGGATTCACCCCACTTGGGTGCTTTCTGAGGGTTTGTTTTATAAAGCATCACATGCTTTCTCTGAATAAGATGATTAGATTATGTGAAGGTTTTATGAAACTCACCAAAGAATCTGATGATGGTGTAGTAAGTTGATGATGATGATCTTGATCTGGTTTTGCTGGACTCCTGTGCTTGCTCTTGATCTAGCCTGCTCCTCCTAGCTCATGGGATTGATATTGCTGTCCACCTGATCCATTCCCCTCCTTATGTCACCATCCTGGTGATGTTTGGTTGATCCTTGGTTGGTGTGGTTGCTGGCTGTGGTGCTTGGTTTAGCTGCTTTCTACACTGGTTGTTCTTGTGGTGTGTGCAGTGGGGTGATGCACTACTGCCCCCCACGGCTGTGCTGTGGTTTTGTGAGATCGGGCTATGCTTGTGAGGTCGACAGCACACCATATGCATGCTGGTGTGTGTCCAGCTTGTGTGCCTGCTATGCACTTGTGGATATGTTCAGAATCTGGATATTTACTTTTACCTGGGTACTTTCATCTGGCTGGTGAATTTGTCCCTCTTGGCTGTCATCTGACTTCTGGCTTTGAATTTATGAAAGATGGAATCTTTCCTATTGGTGAAACTTTCCCCTTTTATAACTTTTCTCAATGATGAATTTGTCAAGTGCATTTCACTGACATGTCTAAGAGAAATAATACTAACACTAATCTTCTTTTGTTTTTTATTTAGTCTTTGTTTTGCAGGTACAAAGATAAAGATGAAGATTTAGTTTAGATTTAGATATAGGATAGTTAGTAAATATTCCATTGTAATTTTCTTATTCTTTTGTAATAAAGATTATATTATTATTAATAAAGAATATTCCTATTCTTTGTAAATTTACTTTTGTAAGTTATGTGGATGATTCAAATAAGTTATAATTTTATAACTTCATTATATGTATTGATGATAAGAAATAGACTTTATATTCATTATTGTTTTTCTTTGGATAGAATTCAAGTTGTAATATTTATCTCTTAATTGAATTAAGATTCAAAATTTATATCTAATTCATTTGAATTATAATTCAAACACTCAAGTCTAATATTTCAAATCCATTTGAAAACACATAACTCCTTAAGATCATCTCAAAGTTTAAAACAATCATCCTTTAAGACTAAACCTAATCTCAAAGTATGAAAGAAACATTGATCACTTAGGTTTTTTTATTTGGCGAAAAAATTTACCCACATTTTCATAGATGAATGCATGCAACAATTCATATTCCTAAATCTACCCTTCGTTAGGTCCTAAATGCTGGGATGTTACAGACTTCCCCCCTTAAATTAAACTTTGTCCCGAAGTTTGTGAGATGTACCTGAATAATTCTGGATAAGCTTTTCTTAAATCCTCTTCTTTCTCCCATGTGGCTTCTCTTTCAGGGTGATGTTCCCACTGTACCTTGCAATATTTGATTGCTCTATTCCTTAATCTTTTCCAGTTTTCTTCCAGAATCTTACAGGGCTTTTCAATATAAGTCAGGTCTGCTTGTAGTTCTATCTCTTGATGTGTGATTGCATCATCTGGAACTTTCAAACATTTGCGAAGTTCTGACACATGGAAAACATTATGCACTTGAGCCAATCTTGATGGTAACTCTAAAGCATAAGCTATAGTTATGTTTTGACTCAGTATCTTGAATGGTCCGATATATCTTGGACTCAATTTCCTTTTAACTCCGAATCTCTTTACTCCTTTCATTGGACTTACTTTCAAATAGACCATATCTCCCACTTCTGGATGCCATGATCTTCGACTTTGATCCGCATAACTTTTCTGCCTGCTCTAGGCTATTTTCAGTCTATCCCTGATCTTATCAATGATGTCTTGTCTCTCCTTGATATAATCTGGCACAAATTCTTTGCTGCTTCCAGGTTCATACCAACATATTGGTGATCTACACTTCCTTCCATACAGAACCTCATATGGAGCTGCCTTTAAACTACTCTGATAGCTATTATTATAAGAAAATTCTGCCAATGGTAGGTGATCTTCCCATGTTCCTCCAAAATCTAGTGCATAAGCTCTCAACATGTCTTCTAGTATTTGATTTGTTCTTTCAGTTTGACCTCCTGTCTCCAGATGATATGTCGTGCTGAAATCTAACTTTGAACCAAGTGCTTCATGCAATTGCTTCCAAAATGTTGAAGTAAACACTGATCCCCTATCAGTTATGATCTTTTTGGGTACTCCATGCTTACTTACTATCTCTTTGACATATACTTCAACTAACTTCTTAATATTATCCTTTTGGTTCACCGGAATGAAATGTGCACTCTTTGTAAGTCTGTCCACAATTACCCATATAATATCCTTCCTTTTTGGTGTCATAGGCAATCATGTAATGAAGTCCATACCTATTTCCTCCCATTTCCATTCAGGAATTTCTAAAGGTTGTAATGGTCCTGCTGGACTTTGATGTTCAGCCTTCACACTTTGGAAAGTATGGCATTCCGATACATATTTAGCAATATCTCTTTTCATGTTATTCCACCAGAATAGTTCCTTTAAATCCATATACATCTTAGTACTCCCCGGATGTATAGAATATGGTGTATCATGTGCTTCTTTGAGTATGACATTTCTGATCTTAGTCACATCTGGAACACATAGACGGTCTTGGAACCATAAAGACCCATAATCCCCAAGGCGAAAAACTGATTTTTTCCCTTGAGATATCCTCCGAATTTCCTCAGCAATAAAAGGATCTTCTTCTTGATGTCTAAAAATTTCTTGCTTAAGATCACTTTCATGCTCTGCAACTACCTGCATAGTAGCTATTCCTCCAAGAACCTCTATTCTGATGAATTGAAGTTCTAACCTTTCCAAGTCCATTTGTAATTCTTTTGGTAGCTCCCTGTTGCTAGGTTGAGTATCTACACTCTTTCTTCTTAAAGCATCTGCCACAACATTTGCTTTCCCTGGAGTGTAGTTGATTATTAAATCATAATCCTTGATTAGTTCCAACCAACGCTTCTGTCTCATATTCAATTCTTTTGAGTGAAGAAATATTTGAGACTTTTATGGTCAGTGTATAACTCACATCTGTCTCCATAAAGAAAATGCCTCCATCCTTTCAGTGCAAAAACTACTGCTGCTAACTCTAAATCATGAGTTGGATAATTTACTTCATGTGGTTTCAATTGTATTGAACCATAAGCAATCACTTCCGATCTTGCATTAATACACAACCCAAACCTTCTTTAGATGCATCATAGTATATGGTGAAGTCCTTCCCTGTTTCAGGAACTGCTAAGATTGGAGCTGTGGTTAATCTAGTCTTCAACTCTTGGAAACTTGCTTCACATTTCTCATCCCACTTGAATGGTGTATTCTTCCTTAATAATTTGGTCATTGGTCCGGCTATTTTGGAGAAACCTTCAATGAATCTCCGATAATAACCATCCATTCCTAAGAAACCTCGAATTTGCTTCACATTGGTCGGTGCAGTCCACTTTAGTACCGACTGGACTTTAGATGGATTCACAGCAATCCCATCCTTACTAATCACATGACCGAGGAATTCTACCTCATCTAGCCAAAACTCACATTTACTGAACTTAGCATAAAGCTTATGTTCTCTTAAAGTCTGCAATGCTATTCTCAAATGGTCAGCATGCTCTTCCTTATCCTTGGAATATATCAAAATATCATCAATAAAGACGATGACAAACTTGTCCAAATATGGCATGAAGATCTTGTTCATCAGATTCATGAATATTGCCGGTGCATTGGTCAAACCAAATGGTACTACCAGAAACTCATGGTGTCCATATCTTGAGACAAATGCTGTTTTTGGAACATCTTCCGGCTTGATTTTTATTTGATGGTATCCAGATCTTAAATCGATCTTTGAAAATACTCCAGCTCCTTTCACTTGATCAAACAAATCTTTAATTCTTGGTAAAGGATACTTATTTTTGATAGTCATGTTGTTTAGATTTCTATAATCACCACACATCCGTCTTCCACCATCTCTCTTATCCACAAAGATTACTGGTGTTCCCCATGGAGATACACTTTCCTGTATAAATCCTTTTCTCGCTAACTCATCAATTTGCTCTTTGAGTTCTTTCAACTCTTTGGGTCCCATTTTATATGGTGCTTGAGCTATTGGTGTTGTACCAGGTATTAGGTCAATGGTGAACTCTATCTCCCGGTCTGGTGGTATTCCTGGTAACTCTGTTGGAAAAACATCTTGGAATTCATTAACTATAGGAATCTCTTCTAATTTAACTTCTTTCATTGAATCAACTACAGATCCACCATGATATGACTGTGTTTATCTGCTTGATAAACTATCCTTGCTCCACTTGGAGTTTTGATTGAGACAGTTTTCTCCTCACAATTTATTTGAGCTCCGTGTTCCATCATCCAAACCATCCCCAACACTACTGCAACTCCCTTCAAAGGAACCACATAAAGGTCTGCTAAATATGTACAACCACAGATCGAGATAACCTGATCTTGTTTTATGTGGCGTACAATCACATTCCCTCCTGCCGTAACTACGGTCATAGGACTATCTAACATTGCCCTTCTAATCCAGAACTTATCACAAAATTCTTTAGAAAATGAATGAAGTAGTTGCACCAGTATCAAATAGAAGTTTTCCAGGATTGGTAAGGATATTGAGCGTACCTATCACTGCATGCTCCGAATTATCCACCTCCTCGAGGGTTGCACAGTTCAGTTTTCCGGTAGGTCGGTTTCTCTTGCCATTATTGTTCTTGCCATTATTTCCTCTTTTATTGGGTTATCCATTACCTCCACTGGCTTGCCCTCCTCCCTTGGTAGGCCATCCTCCTAGTGGTTTGCTCGGACAATCTGGCTTGATATGCCCCTTCTGACCACAACCGTAACAGATCACTACAAGCTTTTAGCATTCCCTCTGGAAATGCCCTGGAATTCCACAATTGTTACAGATAACATTCCTTCTTGGATTGGATTGATTTCCACCACTGCCCTTGTTATTGTTATTGTTGTTGTTGCCATAATGCCTATTCCGAGGTTTGAACTCTAGGTTGGATTTAGGTTTACTTGCCTGAATTCTCTTAGTTTCCTTCTTGGCTCTCTTCCTCCGATCCTCTTGGACATTCTTGTAGTCATCTTCAAAAGTAATGGCTGCATCCAACAACTGCTGATAAGTTTGCTTATTGGCTAACCGTAGCTGCATCTTCACAAACTGATTTAATCCATGCAAGAAACTCTTCTTCCTCTTCTCTTCAGTGTTAACATCCTCCTCAGCATAACGAGATAGTTGGCTAAACTCTCGGATGTACTTCATGACACTAGTATATCCTTGCTGAAGCTCCTCAAATTCTCTCCGCTTCAACTCCATGACACCTTCTGGAACATGATATTCACGGAATCTCTGCTTGAACTCCTCCTAGGTAAACTCCCTTCCTGGTTGTTGCATGGCTAATTGATTTTCCCACCATCATGCTGTAGGTCCAATCATCACATGAGTTGCATACCTCAATTTTTCCTCATCATTGCAACCCACAGTTTTTAGCTTCCTTTCTGTATCTGCTAGCCAGTCTTATGCATCCATTGGTTCAGGAGCTGATGCAAAAGGTAACGGTCTTGCATTCAGGAAATCAGATAGACTCACTCCTCCATCTTCAGGTGCCCTCTGATTTGCTCGCCCCAGCAGCTCTTCCATGAACTTGTTCTGGGTCTCTTGCATCATTTGCATGCATTGCATAAAGTTCTGCTCCATTAACGGCCTCATTGGTGGTGGTGGTAATTCTTCTTGGTTTGCTGCATCTGCATCGGCCTTTTCCTTTGCCTCTTGCTCCATCCGCTACTGCTCAGTTTCCATTTCTACACCCGTATCCATGACCCTAGTCCTGCAACATAAAGCGAATACTAATAATTACATCATGCACATGTGTTCTGAGCTCGACTTTACGCACAGAACTAGTCACACAATGAAGATCCAAAGAAAATCCAAATATGCAATTCACATATTTTACATAATGATACAAAGTTAGTACAACATATACCATATAGGTAACGTTACAAAACTACCTTATTACTTGGGTACAATACACAGTACTTGATACTATTGACCACGTTCATCGTACATTCCTAATGTCCAACCATGATGACGTGTTGTTCGCCGCACAATTTGTGGAGCATATGGCCTTCTAGAAGGAACATACTCTGTATCTGAAGTGTCAGGACTTGAGTCATTACTCAATCTGAGCGCATTGACTCCCTTCAGCTCAGCTGAAAAGTCTTTAGAAACATATTCAACATTATCTCCAGCCTGCATCTCTGGAGCTTCATTTCTGGAGTTGTCAACAGGATACACAGATCCTACTGCTCCCCAGGTGCTCTCGTGGGCAAGATTGTTAAACACTGGTTAATGTATATTCCCTGGGTTTTGAGAAGATGTTGATGATTCAAACACTCTCTCCTCAGGATCTTCTTCTTCATCCTGGTTATCTATTGACATGGTATTTCTACTACTATTGTTAGGGTTCATCCTTGCACCCATCCAACTAGATTGTCCAACATTCCTGTCGGAACCATCTGTGGACATCTGGTGTTCATGAGATCCATTATATGATCCCATTCTCCAACCATCTGAATTCTCAATAGGAAGTTCTGAGTCAGAACCATCCTGTGTGCCCAGTGGTACTACATACCGCATATCCATAGTAGGATCATGTGTAGGTTCAGGTCTTGGTGAATAAGGATATGGTATAAAAGATTTCGGATATATAGGTATATCCTTAAAGATAGGTGTTGCACTACTACTTGCTTCTTTCTCTAACTGGAATGATAACTGCTTCCTCCGTTCCGGATCAGCTAGATCCTCAAACATGTCATTTTTGTCTTCAACAATCACTTGATGAGTTTTATAAAAAGACGCAACGAGTGTCCGGTATCTATCCATAAACTTGGAAGCTAACTTAGGATGCTTCTTAACCAAATTAAGATGATCTGGTATAGGTTCCGAGTCTATAGAAGCATGAGGTATCACAGAGAATGTGCTACCTTCTAGCTCCTTGGTTTTCTGCTCCCGGATATTAGCTATCGCCTCCACAACAGCAACATGATAGGCTGCTAAATGACTCCTACCTTCTCCTATAGGTAGATCGTGATATAATCCAAGCTTCTCTAGAAGTTGGATACTCACACGATACTTGGATAACATTCGACCATTGAGGTAAGTGATAGTGTTTACTGGAATTCTAGTGGGACAACTAATGATCTTTAAAAGTTGACGAAGTTGGTCTATGAATGATCCTTGATAATCATCAAGGGTCTCCTCTTTCCTTACCAAAGTCTGTTTTGGAAACTTTGGTGCAATATCTCTGTATATCATAAAAATAACCTTGATTAGTATCCAATGACATATTGCATCATAACAAAGAATTATCGCACTAAAATATATAACGGAATATTCTCATTTGAATACCCATTATATTACTTTTAGAGAATTCTTTATCGTTGCTAAATTTTTCCTACAGGTAATACCCTTTACTAGGTTTCCAACCTAAGGTCAAAGCAATTTTATCTGATACCAACTGCGGTGACCCAGCATACCACTCCATGTGTAGTACACTATAGTCGTTGACACGACATCCACAGGACACCATTCCGTAAATATCACATCCCTCAGAGTGGTACAACAGAAACATTGCGGGTCCATATTACAAATGTACACACATTATTATTATTACAATACCGGAAGTTCAAGACTTCCAAAAGATTCAACTTACAAACCAAAATATAAAGTGTTTCAGCGGAATTTAAAAGTAGCAACTCTGACTAGGAGTTGAGCTCAGCAGCTTATTCTATAGAGTTCATGCTGCTCGGCTCCGTTAGTTACTACTAACTAGGTACTTAATTTGACTGGTTATTGACACCGTAGCGGATCTCGTAATCCACTCCTTCAACTCCTCCGGACAGATCAGGTTCCTCGTAGAACACATCTTCTTAACATTCGGCTGCATAAATTGGCATGTCTTCGGGATCCTCAGAGTCTAAGCAAGGGATCAAAGGAAAGAATGAGTAACAGCGTTACCCAACAAGTTCATTATATGCAAGGTGGGAAGTTTCATTCTCTAACTACCACCTCGGATTATAAATCCTTGGAACTATGCAGTTTTTGTAAATCTTTCTTCAAAGATTGATTTTATTCTGAAAAACTATGACAATCAGCCTTCACAGGTTTACCAGCACTTTCATGGAGTTCCTTTCCTGCCGCATTCGTAGCTCCTTCCCGGAACAAGGAGTAACAAGTTATAGTTCTTACACTCTACAGAGGTGCGTTACTTTACCCATGAGATATCAACTCCTTGTTGCACAACCGGGCGTACTTTCCCGTCCACAATTCCATAATGTGGGGCCCAGTAGTTGGTCCAAGCCAATCACTGCCCCCTTTACGACCCCGCATGCCTCCTTGGTGTACACCATGCCCACATAATGAATTACGGCAATGGTTTGTACAAACCGTTAGATGCCAGAACTATCGTGGGACGATGAGGGTTCCCACCCATATGCTGCATATCCTCTACGAATTACCAATTATTATGCACGCTACGAGGATAACATCCACGACATGCACATCCGGCTTCATGCGAGAGGAAGAAGATACAGCTGACTTCTTTGTCCCATTCCAAATCTCATGGATAACACGTAATATACGGCGCGAGAATCACTGATGTCATGGGTTATTAAGTCCCTACTTGATCATCATTGTTGTAAATAGAACCCTAGGTTCTATTGCTCCATTATATCACCACTTAGGATGATATCTATGATTTCTTTATTTATGAAAATAATATTTTCTTTCTTTTATAGCATATATGATAACACACAATTTTCAAATACTTTGATAAAGACTCCTCAAAGGACATGAGCAAGTGATGAACTTTCCTTGTGCTGGCAAGGTAGTGAAGTCTGATGCTTTCACTAGACCTTGAGCGTCTAGTTCTACAAAAACATCATTATTGCCTGGTAAGGACAATATTTAAAGAAGCAAAGATGATTATGCAGGTAATGTAATGCATTTACCCCAAAAAGTTCCTTAATAGTAATAAAGGATTTATAAATATTATTTTTAATATTTATAACATATATTGAGTTATTTTATTTTATTTCCCTTTTATTTGACTTTTATTGATTTAATAATTCTTTTAGGAATTATTAGTTATACATTAAAAATGGTGATTAAATATTTATTTAGTATTTTTCTAAAATACTACAATATTAATACATAATGAAAGTGAATTTTAATTAACTTTATCATGTGCTTGTTCATGTACTGGATGAATTGATTCATGTTTGGATGGTCTGTACACATGCTAAATGTTTATTGGCCTGAAGCTTGTTGCTTAAAAATGATAGATGGTGTTCCTGGTGGTTTACTAGATGATTTGATGCTTAGATTGCATCTGATTAAGATCATATTGTTGTTTGGGAAACATGCTTGGTTAAGCTAATGATCTGATAGCTTTCCACTGTTTATTTGATTCATGGTCATGATTATGATAAGATACATCTACTGTCTTAGTGCTGTTATCTTGGGAATTAACATGTGGTTTGAGATCATTATGATCTCAAACAGTAAAGTGTATCATAGGAATATCCTAGTTATGATTCCTGTTTTACAGGAAAATGATTAGTTAGTTGATTGTCTGAATCTATGATGATTTACTATCTTTCCTGATTCATATTGGATTGTTCTTGTGACACCATCATGTATGGCACACAAGTTTGATTCTAAACCATGGATTTGGTTAGTTTATGCTTAAGACAATCTTGGCTTTGAAAGATAAATATAGATGCTCTTATTTGAATTCCCTAAGACCAATGGTGTTGGTCTGAGGCTTAGGGATTCAAATCTTATCTAATTGGTTCATCTAGATAGTCCTGGTAGTGGTACCAGCTATTCTTTATTGAATCAAAGCTTGGAAAAATGATAGTGAGCTTGATCATGTTATGGATACTATGGATTTTTCCTAAGGTGCTACTCTTCCTTTAGGGATGTGCCTAGAAATAGATCATAGTTATATGCATGATTGAATGGTAAAATATAGTTTGACAACCAGAGCAAGGATGTTGCCCTAAGCTCTGGTTGGATCGTGGTACTTTGTTGTTTGCCTTTAGAGTTTAAAAGAAACCCCTATGATGGATTCACCCCACTTGGGTGGTTTCTGAGGGTTTGTTTTATAAAACAACACATGCTTTCTTTGAATAAGATGATTAGATTATGTGAAGGTTTTATGAAACTCACCACAGAATCTGATGATGGTGTAGTAAGTTGATGATGATGATCTTGATCTGGTTTTGCTGGACTCATGTGCTTGCTCTTGAGCTAGCCTGCTCCTCCTAGCTCCTGGGCTTGATCTTGCTGTCCACCTGATCCATTCCCCTCCTTATGTCACCATACTGGTGATGTTTGGTTGATCCTTGGTTGGTGTGGTTGCTGGCTGTGGTGCTTGGTTTAGCTGCTTTCTACACTAGCTGTTCTTGTGTGCTGTGCAGTGGGGTGATGCACTAGTGACCTCCACGGCTGTGCTGTGGTTTTGTGAGATTGGGCTATGCTTGTGAGGTCGACAGCACACCATATGCATGTTGGTTTGTGTCCAGCTTGTATGCCTGCTATGCACTTGTGCATATGTTCAGAATCTGGATATTTACTTTTACCTGGGTACTTTCATCTGGCTGGTGAATTTGTCCCTCTTGGCTATCATCTGACTTCTGGCTTTGAATTTATGAAAGATGGAATCTTTCTTATTGGTGAAACTTGCCCCTTTTATAGCTTTTCTCAATGATGAATTTGTCAAGTGCATTTCACTGACATGTCTGAGAGAAATAATACTAACACTAATCTTCTTTTGTTTTTTATTTAGTATTTGTTTTGTAGGTACAAAGATAAAGATGAAGATTTAGTTTAGATTTAGATATAGGATAGTTAGTAAATATTCCATTGTAATTTTCTTATTCTTTTGTAATAAAGATTATATTATTATTAATAAAGAATATTCCTATTCTTTGTAAATTTACTTTTGTAAGTTATGTGGATGATTCAAATAAGTTATAATTTTATAAATTCATTATATGTATTGATGATAAGAAATAGACTTTATATTCATTATTGTTTTTCTTTGGATAGAATTCAAGTTGTAATATTTATCTCTTAATTGAATTAAGATTCAAAATTTATATCTAATTCATTTGAGTTATAATTCAAACACTCAAGTCTAATATTTCAAATCCATTTGAAAACACATAACTCCTTAAGATCATCTCAAAGTTTAAAACAATCATCCTTTAAGAGTAAACCTAATCTCAAAGTATGAAAGAAACATTGATCACTTAGGTTTTTTTATTTGGTGAAAAATTTTACCCACATTTTCATAGATGAATGCATGCAACAATTCATATTCCTAAATCTACCCTTCGTTAGGTCCTAAATGTTGGGATGTTACAAACGTCCTCTGACTTGTACCACTTCCGTCAAAGATGATAATCATGAGAATTCACAACTTTCGAAAAAAACAAACTCCTTCAAAATATGTCTTGCCATGTATGAACATTATCGAGCTACAAGCCAAAAATGTAGGGTTAATGGACATACTCTGTGGTAATGTTCGATCCCTTACTTTGTAGGTGGGTGCACCTTGGTATGGTGAACAAAAATGCTGCTAAATAATGGGAGTTTCCAAGTTTTATGAACAAAAAAACTTTTGGCATTTAGAAATGAAAATAATTAGTTTTTCCTTTAAATTAAAGAAAGTCATATCTACATCATATACTTTATGTTGATGATCTCATATCGAAGAATTTTCATGCCGCCAAATTTTGCCATATGTTGAAAACAATCGAAGTAGTATGAAGAGTATGGCTCGATCAGTTACATACTCTCTCAAGAAGGAGCCGAACCCGACTGTTTGCCCTGCTTAATTTTAGGGTGCTTCGTTATAATTGTATGAACCTAGATGTGATTTTCCCTTTTTAGGTCCTTGATGTAAAACATAGTCCCATCGTTCGTGTAAAATTCGAACCTAAAAGCATGTGGTAAATTTTAAACGAATTTAAGCTTAGTTGTCACAATGAGTGTGAACATTCTTGGATTTCAAGCCGAACGACCAAGGTCATGGTGTTATCTACATCATAATTTATGTTGGTGATCCCATATCCAAGAATTTTCGTGCAGCCAAATTTGGCCATATTTTGAAAACTATCAAAGAGGAAGTAGTATCAAGAATATGGCTCGGTCAGCTTCTCTCTCGAGAATGTGCCGAACCTGATTATTTTATTTTTTCTTAATTTAAGGATGCTTCATGCTAAAAGTATGGACCTCGATGTAATTTTCCATTTTTAGGTGTTTGATCTCAAATGTACTCCCACCACCTATGTAACATTTGAACCAAAAAGTAAGTTGTTAAATTTAAATGAAATTAAGCTTAGTTGTCAATCAGTATGAACATTCTTTGGTTTCAAGCAGAACGACCATGGCCATATCTACATCATACTTTATGTTGATGATCTCATATCCAAGAATATGCATGCTGCTAATTTTGGGCATATTTTGAAAACAATCAAAGAGGAAGTAGTATGAAGAGTATGGCTCGATTAACTGCTATCTCGGGAAGGAGTCGATCCAACTATTTTCCTAGCTTAATTTTAGGGTTCTTCGTGCGAAATGAATGGACCTCGATGTAATTTTCCATTTTTAGGAACTTGATGTAAAATGTACTCACACCGTCTAGTAAGTGGTAAAATTTAAACGAATTTAAGCATAATTTTCAATGAGTATTAACATTATTGGATTGCCAACCGAACGACCAAGGTCATGGCCATATCTACATCATAGTTTATGTTGATGATCCCATATACAAGAATTTGCATGCCGCCAAATTTGGCCATATTCTAGAAATAATTTAAGAGGAAGTAGTATGAAGAGTATGGCTCGTTCAGCTCCTCTCTTGAGAAGGAGATGAACCCAACTGTTTTCCTTGCTTAATTGGAGGGTCCTTTGTGCTAAATGTATGGACCTCGATATGATTTTACCTTGTTTGTGTCCTGGATATAAAATGTACTCCCACCGTCAATGTAAAATTTTAACTAGAGGAGTACAAGTAAATGTGATAGATTGATCTTAAAATTTTCCAAAAATCTTTTTAAGCTAAGTAGGAATTCAGTACATCAAAACCACCAAGAGTTTCTGAAATTTTCAAGTTCTTAGCTATGCAAGAACTTCGTGTAGTGGAGTTACCATACTTGGTAGAAGTACATGGGTGCCTCTTGTCATGGTGAACAATATTTCCACTATTTTCCTCAAGAAAAAAACAATATTGCCACAAGGAATTTCCCCCTATTGAAAAAAATCTAGGAGGGAGAAGAGGCAGAGAGCACGTAGGAGGCAGCGTGAGAGTAGCGAGGAGGAGGATTTTGAAGATCTGTGTGATGTTAGAGAAAAGCTATGATTGGCTCCAGACAGGAGGTAGCGGGTGCAATTAGAACTAGTAGTAAATTTCAGGACCTTTACTATACATCCACGCAAAACAAATTGTGTTTTCTGGCATCAGGCACTTCTAACTTTTTTTCCGTCATAGTGTCATTTGCCTTGCGATTATGCCCTAGCTACCGATAGAAAAAACATTAGCCCCTTAAACATGGGGCTAGCACTGCGGGCTAGAGCGTTTAAGAAATATATATAATTTTCTGTTATTATTATTCCTTCTTGCATAAGCGTCTAGGTTAACTTCCGGATTTGGACATGCCTTTTCACAAGGAAGGAGGAGTCGATCTGAAAACCGCAGGAGAACCGCCGGCCGCCCTCCACCCCTTCTTTTATTTTGGTAAATCGTCCGCCCCTCATCGTCTTCCTCTTCCGCTCGGGCCACTTGTGTACGATCGTAGACCTTCTCCACCCTTGCAGAAAGGTAGAAACCGCCAACCATCCCCACAAATCTTCAGCAGTTCTCTTCCCCGAAATGACATCCGGTAGTGTTCGTCCGTCTGGAGCGATGAAGTGTAAGATATCAAAGCGCTATAGCCAGGCAATGGGATTTGGCAACCTCCACTACATACCGCTGAGCAACATCACCATTCATGCCGATCTTCTGACCACCGCTCGCCTGGCTGGCGGCATGGTTGGCATGGATCGAGGGATTGCGGAAGATCATGCTCTTCCATTTGGTTCGCCCACCCTACTTCACTCTAACCCACAGACATGGACAGTCGACCATGATGAGGAGGTAAAAAGCAGTTTTGCATGATTTTTGTAGGATTCGAATCCTTCCTATGCCTAAATCCCATAGTAATTGGAACATCTACTTGAGACCCAACTCTCATCATGTGAGTAGCATCGAGATATGCCATTCATGTAGGTAGTTTTCCTATGTTTTACAATCGCCTGTTTTTCACCGGCAAACCTGCACACGTGACATTCCTGTGGTCTCAATCCTCTCTAATCCAAACTTAAAAGACAAGAACGACTAGGATTGTCCGTGTATTGGCCAATCAAGTCCTTATGTTTCATATTTATGTGTTTGAAAAACACAAGTATTCTGCAAAAAGTTGGCTGTTTGGCTTACATGAAAACAAAACATAGGATTCCTTATAAACAAGGTCAAATCAAAGTCAAACCTCACGCAAGAGTAAATTTATGATGTTATCGTGTCTCTTGGGACCTCATTCCTTTGAACCAAACGATTGAACAGTGCCACCACCATAGAAAAAATCCTATTCCTACACTTTTTCTTTAATCCAGACAAGAACTTTTTCCTCGATGCGTCTATTTGCATGAATGATTTATTCATCACGGTTTAGGCAAATATAGATCGCCACTTTCCCCTTTGTGGAACACCTTGCATGCCCCTAGATATGAAGAAAATCTATTGCAGGGTATTGATGCATTGCTGATACCACTAGACAATCCAACAGTAGAAGAATTTGTACCAGTTGATGATGACATACCAGGAACTTGGGACGAAGATGGATATGAAAACAAGGGTCACTAGGTTGGTGCCAGAGGATAGTGGATTGCGATGGCAAAGCACCCGGGGTGCTGTACCTCCAAAACGTCTACAATATGGTACGTATCGAGCTGCCACCTGTGCAGGGTGTTAATATTCATCCATGCGGTGCCCAGGTTTTGCCCGGCCCCCATGCAATTACAGCTACAATCAAGCGAGTATCGAGCTACTGAAGATATAGATAAAAAGTATACCGTACAGATTTGACAACCAATGGTACTATAGGGCAATGGCGGTGTTTGACAAATTCATTGCTACCATAGATTTTCCTTATGACAGGGACTGGACTATCCTTTAGAACGAATATCTTGCACCAGCAAAGTATGTCGATGCCATTGTGGTAAATATAGCCATTGGTCGTATTGATTGCGTATACGCGGTGACAGAGCCGCGAGGACATGTTCTGGTCTGAGAACCGACCAAGTGGAGTGAGTTCCGTTATCTATAAGTAAAATTTATAAATTACTTACAACTCCATTGTTAGTGATACTTTTTCTAACTGAAATGCGTCATACATGCTCCAGTAATTGAAGAGCCAACAAACGTCCAAGCTAGTGACGATGTCGAGGCTGAAGATATTGCATCATGCAGTTGGTACTTGGCAGAGTCGGGCTAGGGATGGGGTGTCCTATGGATTCACACCAAGGGTGCACGAACTAGCAACCATGGTGATCTAGTGTCATACATGGGTTCTCTTATCCCTTGCTCCGCTGCCACGTTTTCAGTAGGGCCTTTGATTGGGATGTCCCTATAGCACTAGACTGGATCAGAAGGAACAATCTTGATGGGAGATCAGTGTTTGTGGGAATCAACCATCCATTAATCCTCAAACCAACTCAAAACCCCGAACCTGTTGCTGTCGATGCTGACGAAGCTATGCCTGTGTTCAAGGAAAACTATGTGTTTTATACACATGTGCGCTCCCAACATTGTCCACAACCAATTCCAGATTCGAGCCGCATGCACGTCAATGGGGGGGGGGACTGATACGTCGTAAACGTATCTATAATTTTCTATGCTCCATGCTTGTTTATTATCTACTTTGCTTTGCTTTGTCTTTACTTTGAAGTGTTTTTATATGTTTTCTTGGACTAACTATTAACAAGTTGCCACAGTGCAAGTTGCCTGTTTTCTTCTGTTTTTGGTTCTAGAAAAGGCAGAAAATCAATATTCTCGGAATTGGACGGGACAAAAGCCAAAGTCAATATTTTACCATGGAGAACACGGAGCCAGAAGATGAGACGGAGAAGAGCCACCTGGGGGCCACACCCCTTGGCCGTGCGGCCAGCCTTGGCCCATGCCTGGGGGATGCAGCCACCCTGGGTGCCCCCCTGCCTCGCCTCTTCGCCTATAAGAATCCCCCGATACCAAAACCCTAAGTACCTGATCAATCTTCCATGAAACAGTATGTAGACGCCGCCACCATTGTCCCTAGATCGGGGGATCTGAAGCACATCCAGGCACCCTGCCAGAGGGGAGATCATCCCGGAGGCGTTCTTCATCATCATACCAGCCTCCGGTATGAAGCATGAGTAGTTCCACCTTGGAATACGGGTCCATGTAGTAGCTAGACGGTTGTATCTCCTCCTTTGTGCTTCCATGTCTAGATCTTGTGAGCTCCGTTCATGATCAAGATCATCTCTATTTGTATTCATGCATGTTGTGTTTGTGGGGATCTGATGGATATTTAGATTACTATGTAAGATTTATTAATGGTTTTGTCTTATTGATTCTATCATGTCTGTGTTGTTTGAGATCTTGCATCCTCTCCGTTTCTAGTAGCTATCTTGGCCGATTAGATGATAGTGACTCCAAGAGGGAGTATTTATGCTCGATAGTGGGTTCATGCCTCTATTTAATCTAAGGGAAGTGACAGAAATCTCTAAGGTTATAGATATGTTGTTGCTAATAGGGAGAAAACAACGGTCCCTTGTTCATGGAACAAGTGGATTGTTCACCTTACACACTTTGCTTAAAGCAGTTATCCGTTGGTTGCAACTTAATACCGGAGGGGGTTCGGATGATAACCTGAAGGTGGATTACTAGTCATAGATTCAGTTGGATGGCAGTCTATGTATCTTGATGTATTGCCCAATCAAATCTCGTAGGATCATGAATGTATAGTATTGCATTGTTATGCCTTGCTCAATCATGTCAATTGCCCTACTGTAATTTGTTTACCCAGCATGACATGTTTGTTTATCTTAAGGAGAACACCTCTAGTGAACTATGGACCCCGGTCCAATCTTTACCATTGATACATCTTCCACTGTTGCTATTTACTTTCTCTAAACCACTATTACCTTCCATACCATATAGTTAATCCTTTGTTTTCAGCAAACCGGTGAGATTGACAACCTCATTATTCGTTGGGGCAAAGTCTTGAGTTTGTTTTGTGCAGGTTTCCTACTTGCTAGCCACACCTTTGAGTCGTTTCCTACCTCCTACTGGTTCGATAACCTTGGTTTCTTACAGAGAGAAAACTTGCTGCTGTGCTCATCACACCTTCCTCTTGGGGTCTCCCAACGAAGCTCTGCGTTCAACCAGTGCACCATCAAGATTTTCTCGCGCCGTTGCCGGGGAGGCTAAGGACGGCTTCGAAAGGGGAGTCCTTCATAACCTCTCTCTTTACTTTGTTTTTGTTTTGCTTAGTTTCTTTTGCTTGGTTTTGTTTGCCTCTTTTTATCAAAAACTCCAAAAAAAAATCTTTTGTTTTGCTTTCTCTTATCAAAAACAAAAAAAAAAATAGTTCCTCCTCCAGCTGCTGCTGCTGTGTGCTTGTTCCACCTTTGCAAAAATGAATTCTGTTGAGAACACCAAGTTGTGTGACTTCACTAGCACCAACAACAATGATTTCCTGAGTACACCTATTTCTCCACCTGTTCCTGATGCTACCTTTTATGAAATTAAACCTGCTTTGTTGAGTCTTGTCATGAAAGAGCAATTTTCTGGTGTTAGTTCTGATGATGCTGCTGCCCACCTTAATAACTTTATTGAAATTTGTGAGATGCAAAATTATAAGGATATAGATGGAGATATTGTTAAGCTCAAGTTGTTTCATTTCTCCTTGAGAGGAAAAACTAAAGAATGGTTGCTATCCTTGCCTAGAAATAGTATTGATTCTTGGATTAAGTGCAAAGATGCTTTTATTGGAAAGTACTACCCTCCTGTTAAGATTATATCTATGAGAAGTGATATTATGAAATTTAAACAACTTGATAATGAACATGTTGCTCAAGCTTGGGAAAGAAGGAAATATTTGGTTAAGAATTGTCCCACTCATGGACTTACTGCTTGGATGATTATCCAGACTTTTTATGCAGGTTTAAACTTCTCTTCAAGAAACCTGTTGGATTCCGCTGCTGCAGGTACCTTTATGACAAATATCCTTGATAATATGATGGTTAATTATTCTGAATGGCACACTGAGAGAGCTCCACATGGTAAGAAGGTAAATTTTGTTGAAGAAACCTCCTGTTCGAGTGATAAGATTGATGTTATCATGGCTATGCTTATTAATGGAAAATCTCATATTGATCCAAATAATGTTCCCTTATCCTCTTTGGTTGCTCAAGAAGAGCAAGTTGATGTGAACTTCATTAGAAACAACAATTTCAACAATAATGCCTATAGGAATAATTTTGGCAGTAACAATAATTATAGGCCTTATCCTCCTAATAATGGAAATACTTATGGAAACTCCTACAACAACACTACTAGAAGTGCTCCCTCTAAACTAGAAGTCATGCTTAAAGACTTTATTAGTAAACAAACCACTTTCAAAAAAACTGTGGAGGAAAAACTTTTGAATGTTGAGAAAAATGTATCATCTTTGTCTGAAGCTCAATCCTCTTTGATTAATAAAATGTATGCTAAACCTGAAACCTTGGAAAGTACCTTTGCTTCTACTCATGCGATACAAGTTACTATTGATGAAAATATTAGATTGTTAGATCAACTACATGCTAAGTGGGAAAGAGAAGCTGAAATTGCTAGAAACAATAGTGTTTTGACTATCACCACCACCAATATGGATGTTACCAAACAACAAGAAGTCGCTATTCCTCCTACCACTACTCCTAAGCCTACTACCTATGATGCTAAGTTTTATTTTGATCTTGATGGTTGCAATATTTCTAAAGTGATTATGTTCCTACAAAATCTTGCTAGAAGTCCAGATGCTAGTGATATGAATGTGGCCTTCACCAAACACATTACTAATGCTCTTGTTAAAATTAAGGAAGAAAAGTTGAAACACAAAGCCTCTATTCCTAGGAAAGTAGAAGATAGTTGGGAACCCTTAATTAATATGCAAGCTAATGACTTTGATCTCAAAGCTTCATGTGACCTTGGTTCTAGTGTCTCTATTATGCCTAGAAAGATTTATGAAATGCTTGATTTGCCACCTTTGGATGATTGTTATTTGGATATCCCACTTGATGATAATGTTAAAAATAAACTCATGGGGAGTGTTAATGATGTTCTTATTATAGTTAACAATGCTTATGTCCCTGTTGATTTCTATGTTTTGGATGTTCAATACAATGCTTCTTGTCCTATTACTTTGGGAAGACCATTTCTTAGAACTTTGGTGCCATCATTGATATGAAAGAAGGCACCATTAAATATAAATTTCCATTCAAGAAAGGTATTGAACACTTCCCTATGAGTAGAGAGAAGTTGTTTTTCCTCCTCCTTTGAAAGCAAGGTTTGATGTTAATGCTTCTTTATTTGAAAATACTTGATTCTTGCTTCTTGTGCCTATCTTAAAGGCGTTAAAGAAAAGTACTTATTGGGAGATAACCCAAAAGTTTTCTTGAGTCTTGGAAGTTATTACTTCTGTAATGACCTCTTCTTATCCTTTTTATTTTCTTTTTGTGCCAAGAATAACCTCTAATGAGAGGGAAGTAAGATTTGGGAAAGTTGCTGTCCCAAAACAGATTTCTATGCTCCACTGTAAAAAATCGTGTAAAATCTCTATAAGTCAGATTGAGTTGTAATTTTCTGAGTGAATCCCTCTGGATGTTATATAACTTTCGTAAGTTTGGAACTTTTTTATTTGAGCAATATAAGGTCTTCAAAAAAATCGGTTTCTACCTGCTGGTCTGTTTTGACAGATTTCTACCATTATTTGCATTTGCTTCTTATTGATTCTTTTGGGTTCTTTTTGGGAAATTGAGATTTTTGAGGGAATTTGTACATTAGCTTGTGTCTTTAGTGGATGTTTTTTATGTTTTGAAGCTAAACCCAAAGGTCTATTATCTTTTGAATACACTAATGTTGCTAATGAAGATTGTGTGAAGTTTTGTATGAAGGAAAAATTTCAGGTGTAGAGAAAGAATGATGTAATGAGATGAAGAATGGAAAAAGGCTCAAGATTGGGGATTCCACCCCGTGTCACCCCAAGAAATATTCAAGAGGTACAAGCGTCAAAGCTTGGGGATGCCCAAGGCATCCCCTTCTTCATCAATAAAAATCTCCGGTCTTTCTAGACACTTCGTTTTTATTGTTTCATGCACTGTTGTGTTGTTCTTGGAGAGTCTTAGTTTTGGTTTGCGGTTTTTGCTTGTTTAGTTTGATAGAATAAAGTAGTTGGACCCCCTCTTTTGCTGTGATGTTTTCAAATAAGTTGGAGTCGGCCAAGATTAGAAAGTTTCATACTTATAGTGGTACAAAAGTGAGCTTGCTTTGACTGTGGCTTAGACTTTATCTTGTCATGCTAGATGTTGTTTTGACCTTATGATGTAGCATGACTTTCACCAAATTACTGAGAGTTCTTAGTGTGCCTTGAAAGAATCATGCGTTGTTTTAGCATACAAAAGCATAGTATTGTGGTAATTCTCCTTTGATGCTTTGTTTGGGTTGACTTGGCACATGCTCACACCATGTTATGACTCTAACAAGTCACATAGCCTCTATGATCATTTAGTCCTTGACTTGTAGTACCACTTTATGCTTTGATTAGTATTTTTTTGTCGCTCTGCATGATTATGGCCATTATTTCTCTTTTAGTTGGTCGCTCCCAGTCTTTTGCTAGCCTTCACTTTTGCTGAGTAAGCTCTACTCATGCATCCAACTGCCAAGAAACCAAGTTATTCCAAGGTGTCCACTATAAATTCCTATGCATGGTGTGTTACACCGTTCCAAGTATATTATTGTTTTCATCTATCTTCCAATTATTAGTGATTAAAGATCTCAAGAACTTGATGGCACACTTTATTTTTCTTGCCCCTAATAAACTTGAACCATTGTGTCATCTATGTTGTATATGCTTGCACTTATACGTTGGAATTATCAGAACCATGTTTTCATGGGGAACACTTTCAACACTTTTGGATCTCTATCTAGTTGATATCATGCTCTTTTGTTTATGGATGTTGTCGGTGTGAAATAAAAGGGGAGCTTGTAAGTCCATGGAGTTATGTATATTGTGTTAGAGAAACGTCTGGGCCGCTAGCCTAAGCCATGCGTAATCATGGTGGAAACTTGCAGCATCACCATAGTGAGCTATCTATGAAGCATTCTTCTTATAAAAGAGAGATATGAGATTCAGAAAAAGAAAAAAAGATGAGAAAAGAGGAAAGAGAAAAAATCACCATATTCCCATGGTAAATAAGAAGATTGCTAAGATTCTCATTGTCTGCTTGCCTTGTCATTTTGTTATGGGACATCTCCTGTAGCATGTGCAAGGGGTACCCCGTTGGCGGTTCTCTATGATACACATGTACTTACTATGACAAGAACTTGCAAGTAACTAAAGTTGAGTAGCATGAGGAGCGGCCCTCGTATTCAAGGGACATGAGATTGCCAACTTATACTTTGTTAATCATATACTCCATAGTTTGTTCACTTTAACCTTAATCACTTCAAGATGCTTATGATAGGGGCAATGAGAGCTGAAAGCTAACAAATACCATAATTTTTGGAAGCTCTTTTTGAAACTTTAAATCTCTGCTTCCCTTTTATGAAGGGACTTTCTTCCACTATTATATTGAGTCTCCATCTTCTATCCATAGGCACCAATTATGAGAGCATAGTTGCCATTCTTAGTTCTATATGCATTGTCCCAAAACTTATTGATTGATTCATATTGTTGATATTGCTTGTTCTTGAACTATTTGTATCTAGTCTCCCTTATGAACTTTGAAGGTGTCCTATGCATTTATGTTTTGCTACTCCATGATGGGCAAGCTGAATGCCACTATGCTATGTTTTCTATATGTGAAACAAACAAACGTTTTTCAATTCATGGTATTCATGATCTTTGTTTGTATCCTTTCATGTTGCATACATAGTTACTTTGTCTTACTGTTAGAACTTTGTCTTTCATGCTCATGTTTAGAGTACTTTGATCCCAGCTTTCAATGCTTCCAAATGGTTTGATCTTGATTGTGAAGGTACATGTCACCTCAAAAATTATTCTTTTTATCACTTACCTACTCGAGGACGAGCAGGAGTTAAGCTTGGGGATGCTTGATATGTCGGAAACGTATCTATAATTTATTATGTTCCCAGCTTGTTTAGTAACTACTTTGCTTTTCTTTGTCTACACTTTGAGGTGTTTTTATATCTTTTCTGGAACAAACCTATTAACAAGTTGCCACAGTGCCAGTTGCATGTTTTCTTCTGTTTTTGGTTCCAGAAAGGCAGAAAATCAATATTCTCAGAATTGGACGGGACAAAAGCCAAAGTCAATATTTTACCTTGGGGGACACGAATCCAGAAGACGGGACGGAGAAGCAACCAGGGAGGCCAGACCCCCCTAGGCGTGGCCAAGCCTGGCCTATGCCTGGGAAGGGTGTGGGCCCTCTGGTCGCCTCCCGGCCTCGCCTCTTCGCCTATCAGAAGCCCCTGATGCAGAAACCCTAGAGCACCCGATCAATATTCCACGAAACCGTCTATATCCGCCGCCACCATCGTCCCTAGATTGGGGGGGTCTGAAGTTCTTCCCACCACCATCGTCGGAAACGTATCTATAATTTTTGATGCTCCATTCTTGTTTATTATCTACTTTTCTTTGCTTTGTCTTTACTTTGAGGTGTTTTTATATGTTTTCCTGTACTAACATATTAACAAGTTGCCACCGTGCCAATTTCCTGTTTTCTTCTGTTTTTGGTTATAGGAAAGGCAGAAAATCAATATTCTCGGAATTGTACGAAACAAAATCCAAAGTCAATATTTACCGTGGGGAACACGGAGCCAGAAGATGAGGCGGAGAAGAGCCACCATGGGGCCACACCCCCTGGCTGCATGGCTAGTTCTGGCCCGCGCCTAGGGGGTGCGGCCACCCTGGGTGCCCCCTACCTCGCCTCTTCGCCTATAAGAATCCCCCGATACCAAAACCCTAAGTACCCGATCAATCTTCCACAAAAAAGTTTGTAGCCGCCGCCACCATCGTCCCTAGATCGGGGGATCTAAAGCTCTTCCCGGCACCCTGCCGGAGGGGAGATCATCCTGGAGGCCTTCTTCATCATCATGCCAGCCTCTGGTATGAAGCGTGAGTAGTTCCACCTTGGAATACGGGTCCATGTAGTAGCTAGATGGTTGCACTCCTCCTTTGTGCTTCCATGTCTAGATCTTGTGATCTCCGTTCATGATCAAGATCGTCTCTATTTGTATTCATGCATGTTGTGTTTGTGGGGATCTGATGGATATTGAGATTGCTATGTCATATTTATTAACGGTTTTGTCTTATTGATTCTATCATGTCTGTGTTGTTTGAGATCTTGCATGCTCTCCGTTTCTAGTAGCTATCTTGGCCGAGTAGATGCTAGTGACTCCAAGAGGGAGTATTTATGCTCGAAAGTGGGTTCATGCCTCTATTTAATCTAAGGGAAGTGACAGAAATCTCTAAGGTTGTAGATGTGTTGTTGCTACTAGGGAGAAAACAACGATCTCTTGTTCATGGAACAAGTAGATTTTTTATCTTACCCACTTTGCTTAAAGAGTTATCCCTTGCTTGCAACTTAATACTGGAGGTGTTCGGATGATAACCTGAAGGTATATTACTAGTCATAGATGTAGTTAGATGGCGGTCTATTGTATTGCCCAATCGAATCTCATAGGATCATGAATGTCTAGTATTGCATTTTTATGCGTTGCTTAGTCCTGTCAATTGCCCTGCTGTAATTTGTTTACCCAGCATGCCATGTTTGTTTATCTTAAGGAGAACACCTCTAGTAAACTATGGACCCCGGTCCAATATTTACCATTGATACATCTTCCACAGTTACTGTTTACTTTCTACAAACCACTATTACCTTCCAAACCATACAGTTAATTCTTTGTTTTCAGCAAACCGGTGAGATTGACAACCTCACTGTTCGTTGGGGCAAAGTCTTGAATTTGTGTTGTGCAGGTTTCCAAGTTGCTAGCAACACCTTTGAGTCGTTTCCTTCCTCCTACTGGTTCGATAACCTTGGTTTCTTATTGAGGGAAAACTTGTTGTTGTGCTCATCACACCTTCCTCTTGGGGTCTCCCAACGAAGCTCTGCGTTCAACCAGTGCACCATCAAGGACTGCCATAGGTTCATCACTTAACCCACAGAAGTTGAACATAGGGAGCAAATGATCAAGGCGCCAATGTGGTTCGTGCCAACCCTGCCTCAAGCTTTCTAAAGTTTGACCAAGATGCAGAAAAGCATATTAACATCACTCGCAACATCATTTCTATAGCTAGTATTAGTCACCATATAATTTACAATGCTACGTACGTACTACTTTCATAGTGTATTGTAGTATAAGCATGCAAGATCATATCCAGTATTTCCTATAGACACCATGTAATATACTTTCGTATTTATGTGTTTGATGTTTCCCTATACAAACACTCAATCTGCTATGCCCAATTTTCTACAGTGGGTCTAGTAGTACTGTATTGGGGGCCATTTGATTTGCTTTGTCCATGGCATACATCTGCCCTCACTGCATTTATTCCCTCACCAGCCCCAGCCCCAGCTCCAAATCTCTCTCACATGCACTTCTTGTCTCTCTACTTTTATCGCCATTGCGCTTCGCTCCATTGACGACCACCACCGCCGCAACTTACACGTCTTAGGCAGATCGGCAGTGGGCGGCGGCCCCTGCAACCTCATCTATAGAGCTGTCGCATCCCTCAGACACCCCGATGGCAGTGCGGTATGTTCATAATCCCCAAAACCCTTGATATTGATGATGAGATGCGGTCAATCTTTTATTGGCGATAGGTTAACACTAGTTTGGTGTTGAGTACTAATAGTTCTCATATACTAGTATAGGTTGGTTAACATTGGTTTGGTGTTGAGTACTAGTAGTTCTCATATAGTAGTACAGGTTGGTTAACATTGGTTTGATGTTGAGTACTAGTAGTTCTCATCTAGTAGTACATTTTTACATATGCAAGCAAGTTCTGAGGCTAGATATATGGTGAATTGTAATAATAAGTTCAAATTTTGTAGTATTGATCGATCCACGGCTGATGATGGTTTTGGAGGCCACTCGACAAGTTTTGGTTGGTTGGTATTAGGGGCGTATGTCCCTTTAACCTGGGAAATTTAGGGCAGCTGCTGCCCTACCCTGATTTTTGCCAAAATTTCAAGTATATGTATGCATCTCTACTATCGGTAACAGACAGAGCTCATCATGTTCGTTTGTTATTCTGTTCGTGGGTGTTCCGTATATGTACTGATCGATTATGGACTACTAGCTAGAGTTATAACTTTGTGTAGTACTTGGATAAGAAATTTACTCCACTTTAGTACTTTCTTATATGATCTTTATATTGTACTCTACTCCCTCCATCTCCCGGAATAAGGCCTCCTCGTTTTGCATATGTTTTCTTCGACCAAAAATTACTCTAAATATATAAATAATTTTGGTACCAAACTAGCTAAAAGTGTTTTAATACGAATCCAACAGTACTAATTATGAAAAATATAATCAAAATATCATTGCACATTTTTTCGGTCAAGGAATAATGTATTTCACAATTATTGATAGCTAGTAGAGACATTATCTGACCACGGGCATTTTTTTGCAGTGTTCGGGCAAGAAGCTCAAGCTTTGAGAGACTCATCATCGAAAAAGACATGAGATCCCTGTGCAATCCGGATGGAGGAGCGAGCCAGGAACACCCGCATGGAGAACACCTGTGACGATTCTACAAGATGTTGTTAATACCGGGTGGGTTAGATGTGCAGAACATACCCAACACCATTTTGCCAACGTTTGGCGATTAGTATACGGACGCCATCAAGCTGAAGATTTGCAAAGCCTACAGCTGGGATGTCGACCTAAGGAAGCAAGATGGCAAGTTTATTCTTGATGAAGGATGGCTAGATTTTGTCAATGCACGGGACTTGAAGGTAGGATACTTTCTAGTATTCAAAAAGTTTGCCACCACATTCTTTAAGGTGATGGTATTTGATCATGATAACAGCGAGAAGGTGATCAGATGTGGAGGTTATCACCCATCATTTGATCAACAATTTACTAGTATATCATAGGTGTATTAATGCGGTGATAGTTAATGAGTGCATATTTGCATCATGTTTTAGATTATTATTTTCATTGTAGTAGTAGGATCTTGGTAGTTTACGCGTTCGCACACACTTTTTGTGTTTATTTTCACCAGGATCGGATCAGATGATGGATCTAGTGGAAACAATTCTTGGACCAGTTATATTGGAGCGAAAAGGAGCCAAAAACTACGTAAATTGCTTATCTAGGAAATATTAATAACACTAGAAGAAACCCGAAACAATTGGAGGATACAGAAGGGCTAACGACCAACTATACGGTAGGAGGAAATATTTTGGCCGTATAGTTCCCGCCGTATAGTTGGCGCCAACATCGCCTCCTCAAATAGTTTCACCCCGTGCAACTAGATCGAAGAGACGACATACAGAAGACCCATAAATCGTCGAAACCTCACCTCCCGAAGGCATCTAGAGGGGGACCTTGCCCTAGTGATCCATCTTCGCCCTAAGAAGATCTAGGAGGCCAAGGCATCAATCTCCATCTTAATCAACAGCTGCATCTTCATAACCGTCATCACCTCCATCCATCCCCTCTAGATCTTGTTGTAATTCTTGCACTAGTCGTGGATTTATACAAGTACTATTCATCGATAATCTTTTCCATTATTATTACCATGATGCTTTTTGTCTCCATGTCTGAGTAGATCATTAGTTCTTGGGGAGATGGTGAAACCCTAGCATGAGATTGAAATAAGATAAAGTTTATATGATATTCATCGTTTTGCCAATGTGTTAGATTTTCTCCATCTTGATGTTGGGAGAAGTCGACCTCTCAATATTTGCCTCTTGTGGGGACTTGTGGAGGGAACTACTTTTTGGTAGACAGAGCGATGTTAGCACTTACAGTGAATATAAATTTGTTGGCACTCCTTACGTATCAACTTGGTAATCGATAAAACTCACAAAACACTATCCATGCCATGGGATACGTCCTGCGGGATTATGTCCCTTAATAGCGTAGTAATTCAATTGATATCTATTGTGGTTATGAGGATGATTTGAGAAGTGGTTGCTGTCTCTTTATCCAAATACGGAGTTCCTCCCACACATACATAGTTGATAATGTTCATGATAATAATCTTTACCTTAGTCCTTTATAATGCTAGTGGTGTATCCGCTAATCCCCGAGAACACTCCTTTTCCCACTGAAGTTTCAAATCTCTTTTACATACGCGATACTTATTTTCTATATTTAGTTTTGTTTACTTTACTCATTGTTCTCTTATACCAAAAACTCAAAAACACCTTTTTACACAATACTCGCATTTTATCTTGTTACTTAAAACTTTATTTAGCATTTCTATTTTCAGTATTTATTTAAGAATTCCTAGACTTCAGACTCCTTCTCCCTATGGGATCGATATATTTATTTCGAAATTAGCTACAAATGATCTGTGCACTTGCAGTCATCAAGCTATTTTGTGGCGCTGTTGCGGGGGACCTAAGCGATGTAGGTATTTTAGTTTTTGCTTATTTACTTTAGTTTTGTTAAGTTTTGTTTTGAGTTACAGGTTTCCACCAACATGCAGCATATGACTAGTGCTAATCCACTCGAGCACTTTGGGAAGCCCTATGATATTAATAAAAAAGACAACTCTAATGAGAAGACATGGGGGATTGAAATAATTCCTCTACTACTTGGTATTTTACACAAGAAGCAATTCACTAGAGATGAAGAAGATCCTGATCCATATGAGAACATTGCATGTTTCAAAGATATATGTGGCATGTTCCAATTAACAGGGTATACCGCCGATGAGGTAAGGTTTAAACTTTGTAGTCAAACTTTGACAAGTACTGCTCTCTTATGGTATAGATATATACCCTTAGAAGCCACTACTAATTGGGATAATTTATCTTGCGAATTTCTGTCCAAATATAATCTATTATCAATATCTTTTGGAATCAGGCGTATTATAATGACTTGGAGGAACCGTCCCAATGAAGGACTAGTAAGAGCTTATATAAGATTTAAAGATTTACTTAGTCAATATCCTCACCATGATTTGCCTAAATGGTATTTATTGCATATCTTTTATGGTGGTTTAATTGAACTTAATACAATTGAACTAGACTCTTGTGTGAGAGGAGCTTTTATGGATTTACCCATAATAAAGCTTGGGCTTTACTTAATAGAATTCGCGATCGTAGAGTTTCATGGAATTTTGGTCTAGGAAGTGAAGGAGGCACAAAATAGATCATGAATGTATTCATGACTATAATAAAAAGGGACATGTTAATGAATTATCTAAAGAGATTTATTTAGATTCAGATCTTGTGTTGCAAGTTGTTAAAGATTTTATAGAACACATCAAAGCTCCAAAAGAAGGTTCGGCCAAGTATGATCCACCACCTAAACCTAAAAAGAAAAGAGAAGTAAAAGCAACATTGGCTTCACTAGAACCAATGTATGAGATACCTTTTCCTAACACTGCACAGAAGCATATTTTGGAATATGAATCGGTCATGGCAGTATAGGAGGAGAAATAAGAGGAAAGTGTGCCAATAATTGAAGAACATCTGGAAGAAAAGAAATATGAAAAGGTAACCAAGGAAGCAATCATGGCTATGTATGCGCATTATAACATAGTTGAACTTGATGAAGAGACTTCTATATTGGTTGAAGGTAAAATTAAGGTAATAGATGTGGGTAAGCCTATTCTTCCCTGAATATTTAAAGAAACCTCGCATTACGGTTTATGTGATATTGGCACCAAAGTTAATGTAATATCTTATGATTTTTATTTAGAAATAAAAGAGGATATAGCACTGGTTACAATAGAAAATACTGATATGACAATCATGGGTTATCCAATAAAAATCTTAGAATTCCAATGGGAGTAGTTGAAGATGCAACTGTCACAATTGACAATATAAATTTCCCTATTGATTTTGTAGTTGTTGATATGCCGACAGACACTCTTTGCCCAATCATATTTGGAAGAAACTTTTTAAGTGATATAGGTGCCACAGTCGACTTCAAAAAGGAGGTTGTATCCCTTAAGCTTGGGAAAGCGGAAAAATAAATCCACTTTTCCAAATTTAAAGACAGACCTCTATTCATACAAGAAGAAGAGAAAGAAAAAAACTATTGAGGAGATGGAAGCTCTTTTCTTAAGTAATCAAGAAGAATAAATAAATGAAGACTCAAATTGTGAAGAAATAATTATGAAGGACAGAACTTTAGAAGAACTAGAAAGTGAATTTGATTCATTTCCCATTTTAGAACCTCCAACTAATGAATCTTTTGAAGAACCAGAAAAGAGAGGGGATGAAGAATTACCACCCCAAGAATTAAAAACTCTACCAGATAATCTTAAGTATAGATTCTTAGATGATACTAATAAATTCCCTGTTATTATTAGTGCTAAACTTTCAGGAGATGAAGAAGAAAGAAGAAGAAGAAGAAGAATAACTCATGAAGGTACTAAAGGAACACCGCAAGGCCTTTGGGTAGTCAATGGACGACTTGAAGGGTATTAGTCCCATGATAGCCGTCCATCGGATATTCATGGAGGAAGGTGCTAAACCAGTTGCAGAATTTAATAGAAGACTAAAACCTTAAATGAAGGAAGTGGTACGAAAAGAAATAGTACGCCTACTTGATGCAGGTATAATTTATCATGTAAAAGAAAGTGAATGGGTAAGTCTTGTTCATTGTGTTCCTAAGAAAGACGGCTTTACTGTTGTTCCTAATGAAAACAATGAATTGGTACCTACTAGAACTATTGTTGGACATAGGATGTGCATAGATTTCAGGAAATTGAATAAGGAAACAATGAAAGATCACTATCCTTTATCATTCATAGATCAAACTTTATTGAGGTTAGCAAACCACACTCATTTTTGCTACTTGGACGGATACTCTAGTTTTTCCCAAATAGCTGTTCATCCTGATGACCAACTTAAAACAACTTTCATTATTCCTTATGGTTTACATGCTTACCGACGCATGCCTTTTGGTTTATGTAATGCTCCAGCTACTTTTCAAAGATGCATGACTGCTATATTTGCAGATTTTATAGAACTGATAATGGAAGTATTTATGGATGATTTTTCTGTCTATGGAACTTCGTCTACTAGTTGATTGGATAATATCAATAGAATTGTGTAGCATTATGAAGATACCAATCTTGTTCTAAACTAGAAGTGTCACTTTATGGTGAAAGAAGCCATAGTCCTTGGACACAAAGTAGCAGGTAAGGGCATTGAAGTAAATAGGGCTAAAGTAGAAGCAATAGAGAGAATGCCACAACCAAGGGACATAAAGGGTATAATAAGTTCTCTTTGTCATATAGGCTTCTATAAAAGGTTCATTAGGAATTTTTATGGAATTTCTAAACCTTTGACTAATCTATTGCAAAAGGGAGTAAGATTCAATTTTGATGATAAGTGCCTTATTACCTTTGATAAACTTAAATATGCTTTATCTCGTGCTCCCATCATTAAACCACCTATATGGGATATGACTTTTGATTTAATATGTGAAGATAGTGTTGATGGTGTAGGAGTAACTCTGGAACAACACATAGTCGCAGATTTAATATTATACATCATGCTAGTAGAACTATCAATAGTGCTCAAAAGAATTATCCTAAGGAAGAAAGAGAACTCCTTGCTATATTTTTCTCTTGTGATAAATTTCGTTCTTATATTGTTGATGCAAAAGTAAGAGCTCATACGGATCGTGATGGTTTAAAATAACTCCTAGAGGGGAAGATTCATAAGCCAAGACTGATCCGCTGGATCCTTTTACTCCAAGAATTTGAGTTGCAGATTATGCAGAGACAAGAAGCAAAGGTAGTAGATGCATCATCTATATTTACCCAGCAAGACATCGATCTTATTGAGGGGAGCTTTAGTCCCAGTGATTTTTTTTTTCAAGAATTATTATATGAGCTAAGGTCAAATCTTACCAAGAAGAAGAAGTCCTTATTGTTGGAAGAGCTTTTCGCTCCCGACTAAATAAATGGTAAGGGGAAGGTAAGTTTTCTAACTATAATAAGTGCTTTGTTTCTACAGTTTCTACTTCTAAATTGTTTGCCTTTGATTTCCTCTTATTTTTCTGAAATTTTTAAGGGGTTTCTGTAACTACACGGACGCAATTATACGGCTAGAGAAAATTATCCCACCGTATAGTTGGTCATTAAACATTTTGTATCCCCCTTACAAAATAATTTTCTGGATGCTATATCTATACGGGCGCAACTATATGGCCGGAGAATATTCTCCCGCCGTATAGTTGGTCGTCAAAGCTTCAACACCATCGTTTGTTTTTTGTTCTTATTTTTTTAATTCAAAATATATTCCTAGTCGGTAATTTAACCGACCTAGCCTCGAGATATTTGGTTGGAACCAACTATACGGCTGGAACTATACGGACCGCGACCTTATAGTTAGTCGTTTACGGAGCAGGACTCCTCCAAATATGAGATTTCTTTTCTTAGTCGGTTTGGATTCTTTTCTTAGGCGTGAATTTGGTGTTTCTCGCGAGTTCTACCGACCTCTGACCCCTCTTATATATTGCCATTGTTCCTCTCTCTAATCACAAATCACCAGGAACAAATCTACCTCTTGTTCATACAAAAGGACACACCACACAGAGCCATCAAGATCAAAGAGGCCAAGGGGAGGAGTTCCTATGGAGATCGGAAGAAATAGCAAGCAAGGCAAGGAGATCAATACCACCCCTTTGGAGTTCTTTGACGACGACAAAGAATTCTAGAAGAGGGAGTTGAAGGCCCTCGAGTTGAAGATTGAAGAAATAAACAAGGAGGCACCGGGAACGCCCGGGTATCTTTGTTGGCTGCGGGTTTATCTTGATAAATTTTATGAAGATATCAAGCAAAGCACTGAAGCAGGTTTTACCATGAGTCTCGAGGCGATAGAAACCCTCCAAAACAACAATGAGATGATTAAATAACAAGTAAAAATGATGGAGAAGAATAATCTTCTCTACAAGCTACGCATTAAAGAACTGGAGGCCATCAATCAATCCCTCCGTCTCAGGCTGGCCCATGAAGAGAAGATACCACGTGCCATGGCGCCACAGTGACCTTCAATAAAATACAGTATCAAATAATCACGAGGGATTAGTTGATCCCGCCTGGCTTGATTCCAAGATTGGGTAGATCTTTAAGACCTTGTAATCTATCTTATAAGTTTTTATTTGTATTCTAGTTTTGCATTAGTTCGAGCTCATAAATAAAGTTTAAATTATTAGAATTCCTTTCAGGAATAGTTGATCCCTCTTATGAAATTCTGAGTTTTATTATAATATATGGAGCATTATTGATTTTGAGATTGTCTTATTGGATATATGAATGGCTTGAGTATGATTTTACTTGCACTTGATGATAGCAATAGTAGTCTTCCACACCATTGGTATTAACGGAGCATATAAAGATAATTTGACCAATATGTTGTAGGTCAATGGTTTGATTTACAAAAAGGAGAGATTATCTAATTAATTAAGATGAAAAAGAAAAACCTTAAACAAAGGATAAATTATAAGTGCTATCAAATAGAGTGAGAACAAGTTGAGGTAGAATACTCAAGTTATAAATATGCTTCATATATATTTGGAATTTGGTAACTGAGATCGTTAAACTTTAAAATTCCTACATGAAGTGGAATATATGGCTAGCTTGTTTGCACATCACTTAAACAAAAGTGTGAGCACAAATATATATATATATATATATATATATAAAGAAGAAAAAGAAAGATGAAGAAAAAGAGCGAATGTGCAAAGAGAAAGTAGGCATATACCACTATATTGTAGTAAGACAAAGAGATGTTTGAGATTTTGAATCCCAAGTGAATATGTTAATCCTAAAAACACTTGGGACTACCTCACTAAACTCATTCGGTTGAACCTAATACTTTTACATCATGTTGAGAAATAATCTTTTGTGAACTATTAAATGCTAAGGTGTGGAAGCCTGCTAATATTATTCGGATGGTTCGAGTAAGGTACTATTCATGAATTTATTTATATGTATCCTTTATGATAAACACATGATGCAACTGCCTCATTTATTTTATCGACTCAGCTTCATGTATATGAGGATCACATCCATTAACATAAACTTGCTCGGGACGAGCAAGAGACTAAGCTTGGGGAAGTTGATGAGTGCATATTTGCATCATGTTTTAGATTATTAGTTTGCATTGTAGTAGTAGGATCTTGGTATTTTACGGCGTTTGCACACACTTTTTATGTTTATTTTCACTAGGATTAGATCAGATGATGGATCCAATGGACACAATTCTTAGACCAGTTATATTGGAGTGAAAAGCAGCCAAAAACTACGTAAATTTCTTATCTGGGAAATATTAATAACACCAGAAGAAAACCCGAAACAATTGAAGGATACAGAAGGGTTAACGACCAACTATATGGTGGGAGGAAATATATCGGTCATATAGTTCCCGTCGTATAGTTGGTGCCGACACCGCCTCCTCAAATAGTTTCACCCCATGCAACTAGATCAAATAGGAAACATACAGAACACCCAGAAATCACCGAAACCTCACCTCCCGAAGGCATCTGGAGGGGGAACTTGCCCTAGGGATCCATCTTCACCCTAAGCAGATCTGGGAGGCCAAGGAATCGATCTCCATCTTCATCAACCGCTGCATCTTCATCACCGTCATCACCTCCATCCATCCCCTCTAGATCTTGTTGTAATTCTTGCACTGATTGTGGATTTATACAAGTATTATTCATCGATAATCATTTCCATTATTATTGTCATGATGCTTTTTGCGTCCATGTCTTAGTAGATCATTATTTTTTGGGGAGATGGAGAAACCCTAGCATGAGATTGAAATAAGATAAAGTTTATATGATATACATCGTTGTGCCCATGTGTTAGATTGTCTTCATCTTGATGTTGGGAGAAGTCGGCCTCTCAATATTTGCCTCTTGTGGGGACTTGATGGAGAGAACTACTTTTTGGTAGACGGAGCGATGTTAGCACTTACAGTGAATATAAAGCTGTTGGAACTCCTTACGTATCAACTTGGGAATCGAGGAAACTCACAAAACACTATCCATGCCATGGGATACGTCCTGCAGGATTATGTCCCTTAATAGCGCAGTAATTCAATTGATCTTGATTGCTGTCTGTTGTGGTTATGAGGATGATTTGAGAAGTGGTTGCTGTCTCTTTGTCCAAATACAGAGTTCCTCCCACACATACAAAGTTGAGAATATAAATATCTGCCAAAAATAATTATCGATTTCCTTCCCTCCTTCTCTGAGGTCTTTGTTTCGACTACAGCCGAGCCATAGAAAAATGGAATTTTTATATACCAGGAGAAGAAATCTAGCTTATTCAGCCCCTCTTTAGCCTCGAACATTTAAATTCGGTCTTTTAGGGGTCTATGGACTGCTGACCACAGCCCAGGGGAATTTGAGAAAGGAGCCCATGGAGAATATCCTGTGGAGTATAGCCCATGTAGAATAGCCAAACTCTTTTTAATTCGTCCTTTTGGGAATCCCCCCCTCTCAATTTTTGTAAAGAAAATCTGCCTGCAGTTTTCAGTTTTTTAGAGCGCCTGCAGTTTTTAGTTTAGGTGCCAGAAGCGACTCCTTATTATTCGATGGGAGATAAAATGGTTAAAAAGTCTTTTAAGGAGACAAATCCGTAAGTTATAATAGTGATGTTTAACAATTCTATTATATTAGCTCTTTATTTTGTAGTGGCAAGGCACCCAGTTCACCACTGGTGAGGTCTCGAGTTTGAATCCTAGGAAATTTTTGTTAATATAGAATTATCTTTTTTGTACTCTCAGGCTGACATCTGGGACCCAGATAAAATGCTACTGCATCTAGCAATGTTTCCAATGTCAGGACGGCGAACTCGACCAGAAAAACAGTCCAACATATATACACACGTTTAATTTGAATAGAGGTTGACATGTGGGACCCAATATAGATACGTTTAAGTTAGATAGAGGCTGACATGTGGGACCCAAGATAGACATGTTTCCTGCAGAGAGAAGTCTGACATGTGGGACATAGGATAGACATGTTTCCTATACATAGAGTGCTGACATGTGGGACCCAGCAGTGGAGTATAGATTAACATTCTTTGTACTTGGTAAGGCTGACATCTGGGACAGATAACCTGCTACTGCATCATAGACACATTTCCCCGCAAAAAATCTACCAATATTGTCAAGGTCATAATGGCGGACTCAACACAAAAAAATAGTCCAACATACACACGTTTCTTGCAAATAGAAGTTGACATCTGGGACCCAGCGTATACATGTTTCCTGCAAAGAGGTTGCTGATATCTGGGACCCAGCTACGGACCAAAGTCAGAACAACTGAGACGGCCAAACAAAAATACATCATATCATGTTTCATTTACGGAGAGACTGACATGTGAGACCCATCAGATATACCTTATTACAGTTTTGCATCGAGAAACTTTGTCAGTTTGAATAAGGGAGGCGCGAGCGAGAAAAAAAAGCCAACATGTATATATTTATTATAAATGAGATGCTGACATGTGGGTCCCAACAGCGTGACCAAACGACAGATTCGTCGAGCAACGCTATCTAGTTCGAAACAATGTAGCGCTAGAGAAGAAAATTTATGTGAGGCTGACATAGGGGACCCACCAGCCTAAATAAACAACTAATGCAGCAAGAAACGCTATCAAGTTAACACAGAGGCACGAGCCATGGAAAAAAAATCCATCATGCACACGTTTCTTCTAATGTGAGGATGACACGTGGGGCCCAGCTATGAGATTAATGGTAAATGCATCAATAGAGAGGCTGGCATGTGGGACCCATCAGCAAGACCTTATAGAGGTGCTGCATCGAGCAACGTTGCCAAGTTCTAAAATTGGGAGGCGCGAGCGAGAAAAAATTCTAACATGCAGACGTTTCTTCTAATGAGATGCTGACATGTGGGACCAAGCTGCGTGACCAAACGGCAGATTGGCCAAACAACGCTATCAAGTTAACATGGAGGTACGACTGAGGGGAAAAAATCCATCATACACACGTTTCTTCTAATGAGAGGATGACATGTGGGCCTAGCTGTGTGATTAAACAGTAGATGCATCTAGCAGCGCAATTAAGTTCGGAATAGGGTATCGGGAGCGAAGGCAAAAATTCCAGCATACACACGATTATTCTAATGACAGGTTGGCATGTGGGACCTAGCATCGTGATTAACGACAGATAGTTCGAGCAACGTTATCGAGTTCAAATCAGGGAGGCACGAGCGAAGAAAAAATTTATCATGCACATGTTTCTTCTGATGAGAGGATGACATGTGGGGCCCATCTGCATGATTAAAATGTAGATGCATCTAGAAGCGCTATCAAGTTCAGAACAGGGTAGCAAAATCAAAGGAAAAAATTCCATCATACACACGATTCTTTTAATGAGAGGCTGGCATGTGGGACCTAGCATCATGATTAATGGCAGATAGATCGAGCAACGTTATCGAGTTCATATCAGGGAGGCACGAGCCAAGGAAAAAATCCATCATGCACACATTTCTTCTAGTGTGAGGATGACACGTGGGACCCAGCGGCCTGATTAACGGCAGATGAAACGAGCGACCCTAGCAAGTTCAGAATAGGGAAGGAAAAAATTCCATCATACACACGATTTATCTAATGTGAGGAAGACATGCGGGACCCAGCAGCCTGACTAAACGGAAGTGGCATCAAACAACGTTATCGAGTTCAAATCAAGGAGGTGCGACCGAAAAGTTTGGTCCGCTAGAGTCAATGACGTCCGGGACCCACACACAAATAAAATACTTCGGCGAGTCATCATCTCGTGAGGAAGCAGAAATCTTACTTCTGCCACGCGCCCTTCGAGCTTTCTCCATGTTTTAGCGGTTTTTTCATAGTAGAGAGGCGCGAAACCGGAAAAAAATGTTTTGCATTGGCCACGGTCGGGCCGAGATTATTGTCGCGGAAGACGCGCCTTCTACGATGACCGACGGGCCCAGTCGTTGCGGAAGGAAACATTTATTGCAGTGTCATATAGGATAAAAGATAATAATAATAAGCATAGTCATGTGTAATGTTTGAAACGATATTATCTCTTGTGGGCAACACATCCTAATATACTAGAGCCCCCGTGATGAAGCGGGCATAGTAATAGTCTTTTAATCCAACCGAGTGCACATCGAAGCTACATGTTACAAACGATTATTAAGTGCAGAACACATATTAAAGCTTAATTGGTGATGTTGTTGTGATCCCGAATGGGACGCTAAGAGAAGACCGTACTACCCTTTCTGTCACTAGGGTTTCTATGAGATTGCCGCCAGCCAAGTATCTCACCTCAAGCCTTTATCAATCTATGGGATGTTGGGTACCTACAAGTCCATAGATCGAGAAAAGAGACAAAGAAAAAAACATACAAATATCAATTGCAAACAAAATACAATACTCATATGATTAGATGCACATAATTGCTGCGAGGTTTCTCCCTAACCCACAACCCCAGTACAAACCAATGGCTATGGCTAATGGAGTGGATGGATGATGGAATGGATGAAAAATGGTGTGAATATGTGTTGGTGGTGTTGTGATGAAATCTGAGAATGGCGGCTCTCTAACTGGTGGCTAGAGCCTCAAAATATATAGGCTTCTTCATGAAAGTAGTAGGGTTTGATGAGACGGATCCGCCGCCACATGGTATGGGTGGGCCGTATGGGAGGGCCCCTCCCGTACCAGTGGTCGTTAAGCTCACTGCGCCTGGAGTTGGCTTCCCAATTACTTGGTCGTGTAGACTTCCTCAAAATCCTTCATTATGACTCCTAATTTCACATTAAAACCCGTTATTTCCTGCACAACATAATTAAAAGCAAGGTTTCACATATCTTTGCAATTATTAGTCATTAGTGGCAAGGATTGAGAGTTTCTCTTCAATTGCTTGACTAAAAACAATGTTTAAACGCGGTGGAAGATGGCAAATATTGGATCCATCAACTTCCCAAAGCTCAAACCTTGATCGTCCTCGAGCAATAAGAAACAAAAGAACTATAAGGAATTCAGCGTTTAAACTTGAAACAACGAGAATGAGAATTCACTTACTGTTGGTAGTCATATGTGCACAACACTTCATTCAATTGTGAGGCTTATCAAAGTTAGAGAGATGACAAGAGTACTATACAAGCTTTAGTAAGTCAAGACAATCAAAGTAGAGTTTAATATTAATATGAATAACTAGAAGTGTAGCTATCAATCCAATTCTTCTAGTTAACTCTTAGCTTTCCAAGACACACTAGGGTGTTTAAATAGCATGATTAAGTAAGAGAGTTTCATGTCCCAAGTAGTATAACAATGAAGTTCATTATTTACACCCACATCAATAAATCAAGTCTATCAAAAAGACTTATAATCCAATCATTGTCTTTCAAGAAAAATTCATAGAGTAGTAATGAGACCATGCCAAGGACTTCTTATGTGGATCTTCAAAGAGATCTTTTTCATTTTATTCTTTCAAGGATTGCTAGCTGTTTCTTTTGCAAGTGCTTGGACAACCTTTGAGAATACCAATACTTTTGCCCATACATTGACACCGATGCCAATAATGTCATCAACTCATAGCCAAACTTCGGGGTTATACCATAGATCCTTCAAAAGCTAGCGAGGTTGTTGGCATCCCAAAGGTGTTCACTAGGAACATAAAGCTTAATTTTTATCTCTCTTTTTTTATGAGCTAGTACCATGTTTTGATCCATAAGGTTAGATTTGGCATGCATCACAATTACCACTAGACTTTATTTCAATCAAACAACTCCTTTCACGAGTGTTGTCAAGACTATGAAAATGTCTATGGGGTTAAGTATCTTCAAGGGTATACTTTCAAGACAATCATTAATCAAACAAGTCATAAATTTTAGACTTTTTCTTATTATACTTGTTTGGAATTATTATTTCCAAGGCAAGACTCGGTTAGCTAAAATAACTAGAGCAAGAGCTTCCACAACTAATTATCATACTAATAAAAAGCTTTACTCTAACCATATTAAATTACTCCCACAAGCATAACATATTAGCAAATCGACCAACTAAGATAAACAACTTCAAACTTCAAAAGTGGGAGACATAGGACATACCTCTCATAAGGGACTTCATGATTCTCTTCCTTATAGGGACGTGTTCCTTCAAAAACTCAAACACGATTACTCTCATAATAATATAAAAGCAAAGAGGCAAAGTGAAAATCCACGTTTAAAAAAGGGAAAAGGGTAAAAATATTTTTATATATTTTAGGATAGGGATTAAAGAATAGAAAAGATCTTGTGAGCAGGCAAGGGTTTTAAGAAAAGAAAAACAAATGAAAAATAAAATAAAAAGAAAAAGCAAAGGAAAAAAGCTCAGGCTTTTGCAAGCCCTCTATTGCTCATTGTGGTGGCGGTGGATAGTTTCCCGTGTTCCATTGGTTATTCCAATCATGGAACCGAGTGGCGAAGCTTGTAGTAGCATATCGAAGGTTGATGGAGAGGTTGTTCATATTTTGAATATTTCCTTTGAGTGCATAGATGTCTTCATAGGTGGTGTAGTGGTTGATCATATTGTTCGGGTCCTCCTTATTCTACTTCTTCATCTTATCCTCCTCTTCCCATGTGTATTTCTTGTTGGGGTAGATTAGCCTCAACCTGCGCATCAAAACGCAAACATCCCTCCTCGATAGAGAATAGACCATTAGACAAAGAAGTTGGGATCAAGTGATCCACTCCAGGTATATCGAGGAAATATCTACCATGAGTTTTAGAAACCATACCACATGCTCTTAGAGTAGGGAGACCGAGACGGTGACTTCCTACCAACGGTTGGATATTACCTAGGTTGATGTGAAGTGCGTGTGCAAGAACGGTCATAACTCCGCCCTACGCATAGGGGTCTACGAGATTGAAGAGCCTGGTGCTTAAGGTAAAACACAAGCAAAGCGCCCAGATTTGGCATTAAGTTATAATTGACAATAGCAACTTTAGCTAGGATCAACATGTCCTCCTCATTAACTCTAGTAAACTCACCATGTGGCAAGGTGTTAGCAATCATATAAAATAGATAGCGAATAGCAGGGTGATCAATTCTGTTCCCCTTGGGTGTGTTTCCACGAATTCTCATCAAATTAAAGTACTCCCAAGGTGCAGGATTTTAAACAAAAGCAGTTGTGCGTACATCGGTGGCATTGTTGGCAAACCCAAAACATTGAGCCTATTGGTCGAGTGTTAGGATGTACTCACGGTTCATAAGGCGGAATTTGACGCGATCAACTCTGGGCTTTTGTTCCTCGGTACAATAGTAATGATCCATCGTATGCGTCAAGGTGCTGAGGAACTCCAGTGTCAAGCGGTGATATGTGGCGATGATGGTGCTTGACGTGGAGCACTTCGTTGGAAACCCCAAGAGCAAGGTTTGATGAGCACAACAACAAGTATTCCCTCAGTAGAGACCGAGTTATCGAACCATAAGAAAGAACGAAACGTCACACAGGTGTTGCAAGCAACGCAGAGACCTGCACAACACAAACTCAAGACTTTGCCCCAATGAATCAGTGAGGTTGTCAAGCTCACCGGTTTGCTATAACAAAGGATTAAACATATGGTGTGGAAGGTAATGGTTTGCAGCAAGTAAACAGGTAACAATTGTTGTGGATATACCAAATGGGTATACCTACGACATAGTCTCATACCGGCAAGCCCGGGTGGCCCACAGTTGGTGGTTAGGCCTATGGCATAACCGGGCGGCCCAGTTGCTGATAGACAAGACGGAGGTCCAGCAGGGATAAAGGAAGGCGACGTGCCACCGCCTAAGATGGAAGCCGGTGCCTTGGAGGACACAAAGACTAGTTAGTGTTAGTCTAGGACTCTATAACCGTATCCGGCTGGGACTCTCCATGTAACCCTAGGTCCTGGCGCTCATATAAGCCGGCCTACGGGAGCCTTTAGGGCACAACGCAATAGAACAACAAGTGCATAGCACTACCCGCACACAGCAACCCCCAATCATGTAACTCGGCGTATTGCCATTATAGTGATTTATAGCAGGAGTAGGATCTCGCCACCGTCGTGAGATCTGAACCTGGGTAAACTGTGTCACGCCGACCCGGACGCTCTCCGTCTTCCCCCCACGTCTCTAAACTCGCCGTTGGGATACCCCTATGGCGTACGTGTCGACAATACCACGACCGTTGGCGCCCACCGTGGGGCAAGAGGCGCTTACAGCACGGATCCGGGCAGGATCCCTCGCCATCTTTGATGGCGGACAAATCGCATCTCCAGTGACGCGCCGACTTCGTCATCGCTCTTTCTAACGTGTGGTCGAGTCGGCAGCATCCTGGAGATCTACATCTACATCGTCTTTGGAGGTGTCGTAATCTCCGACGACACTGCTTGGTTTTTTCTCGCCGACAGGCTGATGGATCCGGCAGGCTTCTACATCTACTTCAACCATGCACGGGATTGACATCAGTCACCCACACCTACAGCATATTGCGTATCATGATCAAAGACGGTGCCTGGCAGAATACAACTTGAAGGCGTGGCTGCTACAGGCATGTTTTTCCGACTTGGCTGGTTAGGACAGTGTACGCATAGTTCGCGCTAGGCGCGATCTGCCGAGATCTGTTACCTTGCCGCAAGTCGGGACCAAACTTATCAAGAATTTCTGCTGGCCATCGTTTTTGTGTCCGCAACAGCTATTTCGATGCAGCCACTGGCTTAGGCCGATTTAATCAAAACTTGCGTGATTTATTTGAAACACTGTCGACGGTTCAAGTTCCAAGAGACAAGAATTAAAGCAGTGAAAGAATTAATCACACAAGGACCCTCATACGTGCATGTACTAGTAGGCAAAATCGATCGGCAACTCATCCTCTGTTATGTGCGTGCGTTTTGGCATGTTTCTTGCCGACGCCGTAGACGGCATCAATCTGATCGGATTTGTCTCCAATATTGTTACGTCCGGCTTCGCAGCTGTGACGGACAACTTCAGTACAGACAGTTCCCTCTATCGTGGACTGTTTTGTCATCTACAGCTTTATTGTTGCCGTTAACTACACCGACTCCGTTCAAACAGCTAAGTTTCTATTTATATTTATATTTATTATTATTTATGATCATAAAATTAACATTGGTTCACTCATATCCTGAGTCTTTTACCGCTTTCGTTTTGATCATATCTTTTCCACGATTTGCCTTGCGCTCGTGAGTATAAACTTTTTACTGGCTTGCCGTTTTAAGGCCCCAGTACCATGCAAAAAACTCGCCTTTGGACGTTAGCTTAAGTTTTTTGGATACACGTTTTCTGTTGTTTTTATGTGGATTCCGGAGTAGTGACTTTTCGGCACTCAAAACCGGCGTTTTGGCCTTGGGTTCTGGGCGGTGCCATTAGGCATCATCGCCCAAGGACATAGTTCTGTGCTGCGAGTCTTACGTCTCACGAAAGGTCAAACATAAAAACCAGAATAATGGATAGGTCAGCACTTGCTTAAACAAAATTTTACATAAACTGTTTAAATTAGTTGAGTTTTTTCCTCCTAAACAGTTTTCTGTGTTCAACTGCTGCATTGTTTCAGCTATAATGCATTTGTTTAAAGGCATGTTTGTTCCGCCTTACATTTGTTTCTTGGACACGATTAAAGGAACAATCTAATACATTTGTATTTTTTATGTTTATTTTTCAGGTATGTAACGTTTGGACATTGCCGCGTTCCTTGGATTAAGATGTTTTAAGCCGGATTTTCACTAGGTTTGACACCTCGGGGGCTGCAATTGCAATTATTGACCAAGACTTGAGCCGCCTTTGAGGAAGTCGGATCGACGCTTGGGGGCTTGACATCTCTAATTTAAGAGCTTTGTCCCGCCTTGCGTCCAAGCCGGAATAAATCAAGGGGGCTACAGTACGATGATCTCCAAGACACGGTGAAAGTTCTCTAAGAGCATCAAGCCGGAGTTTCTCCACCTTGACGCTCGGAGGGCTACACCGATGCTGAATTTTTGTGAAGTTCTCTTTGGAGCAACAAGCCGAAATTCCGACTTGACGCCCGGGGGCTACACTACTGACATTTTTTGCTTAAAGCTACTCTAAGAGCACCAAGGCGATTTTCCTTTGGAACTCCGACTTGGAGCTCGGGGGCTACAATCATGTGATGTACAACTATGTATGTTCTTTTGAGCATCAAGCCGCCTTCGATGAAGCCGACTCAATGCTCGGGGGCTACATATGGTTATATCAACAAAACTTTCAAGACGGTGAAAAATCCGGCTAGTGAAACTTGGGGGCTCAACATCAACTTTGCCTTCACGGAAGTTTCACTGGGTTACACGGCTCGATGACCTAAACGTCCATGATATGAGAGGCTTTAAGACCTTAAATTAGGCAAGCTCTTGTGCATGTGACTTTGCAGGCTCTAAGTCGGCAATTTGGCAGCCATTACGACTGTGGCCCGGTAGTCGTGATTTTTTCCGTCTTGCATACCGTCCTGCATGGATGATGATATTGAGGACGTTCCTAGAGCTTGGAAGAATCTCTAAACGATTCGTTAGAATTCTCCGCCTTGGATTCGTTCACAGAAACATACAAGCAAACTCTCTGGCTAGGCTTAGTCGGATTAGAATATGATATGGGAGCTCTCCAAAATTCTTCGTGAAGCACGCCTACAAGTTGAAGACGACGTGATACTTACGCTCAAAGCTAGATGGAGGAACGCGAGGATCTTGAAGAACTCCGGGGGCTACTATTGTGGATATACCAAATGGGTATACCTAAGGCATAGTCTCATACCGGCAAGCCCGGGTGGCCCACAGTTGGTGGTTAGGCCTATGGCATAACTCGGCGGCCCAGTTGTTGATAGACAAGACGGAGGTCCAGCAGGGATAAAGGAAGGCGACGTGCCACCGCCTAAGATGGAAGCCGGTGCCTTGGAGGACACAAAGACTAGTTAGTGTTAGTCTAGGACTCTATAACCGTATCAGGCTGGGACTCTCCATGTAACCCTAGGTCCTGGCGCTCATATAAGCCGGCCTACGGGAGCCTTTAGGGCACAACACAATAGAACAACAAGTGCATAGCACTACCCGCACACAGCGAAACCCAATCATATAACTCGGCGTATTGCCATTATAGTGATGTATAGCAGGAGTAGGATCTCGTCACCGTCGTGAGATCTAAACCTGGGTAAACTATGTCATGCCGACCCGGACGCTCTCCGTCTTTCCCCCACATCTCTAAACTCGTCGTTGGGATACCCCTATGGCGTACGTGTCGACAATACCACGATAACAGTGGAAGATGTATCAATGGTAAATATTGGATTGGGGTCCATAGTTCACTAGAGGTGCTCTCCTTAGATAGACAACATGGCATAAAGGGTAAACAAATTACAGCAGGGCAATTGACAGGAACTGAGAAAGGCATAACAATGCAGTACTATACAAAATGATCCTATGAGATTTGATTGGGAAATACAACAAGATACATAGACCGCCATCCAACTACATCTATGACTAGTAGTCCACCTTTGGGTTATCTTCCGAACCCCCTCCAGTATTAAGTTGCAAGCAACAAACAACTGCTTTAAGCAAAGTGTGTAAGGTAAATAATCCACTTGTTCCATGAACAAGAGACCATTGTTTTCTCCCTAGTGGCAACAGCACATCCATAACCGAAGTGATTTATTTCACATCCCTTGGAAACTAGCGGCATGAACCCACTATCAAGCATAAATACCCTGTCTTGGAGTCACCAGCAACTACTTGGCCATGATAGCTACTAAAAACGGAGAGCATGCAAGATCACAATATCCATCTGACATAGTAATCATAAAGACAAAACCATTAATCAATCTGACATAGTAATCTCAATATCCATCGGATCTCCACAAACACAACATGCATGATTACAAATATATTAGATCTTGATCATGAATGGAGATCATAAGATCTATACATGAAAGCACAAGGAGGTGATACAACCATCTAGCTACTACATGGACCCGTAGTCAACGGTGGGACTACTCATGCATCATACCGGATAAGAAGGCCTCCAGGATGATCTCCCCTCTGGCAGGGTGGCGGGAAGAACTTCAGACCCCCCCCCCGATTTAGGGACGATGGTGGCGGCGGCTACAGATGGTTTCGTGGAATATTGATCGGGTGCTCTAGGGTTTCTGCATTGGGGGCTTCTTATAGGCGAAGAGGCGAGGCCGGGAGGCGACCAGAGGGCCCACACCCTCCCCAGGCGTAGGCCAGGCTTGGCCACGCCCAGGGGGGTCTGGCCTCCCTGGTTTTCTTCTCCACCCCGTCTTCTGGATTCATGTCCCCCATGGTAAAACATTGACTTTGGCTTTTGTCCTGTCCAATTCCGAGAATATTGATTTTCTGCCTTTCTGGAACCAAAAACAGAAGAAAACGGGCAACTAGCACTGTGGCAACTTGTTAATAGGTTAGTTCCAAAAAAGATATAAAAACACCTCAAAGTGTAGACAAAGCAAAGCAAAGTAGATACTAAACAAGCAGGGAACATCAAAAATTATAGATACGTTTCCGACGTATCAAGCATCCCCAAGCTTAACTCCTGCTCGTCCTCGAGTAGGTAAGTGATAAAAATAATAATTTTTGAGGTGACATGCACCATCAAAACCAAGATCAAACCATTTGCAAGCATTGAAAACTGGGATCAAAGAACTCTAAACATGTGCATGAAATATGGAGTTCAAACAATAAGACAAAGTAACTATGCATGCAACATGAAAGGCTACAAACAAAGATCATGAATAACATGCATCGAAAAACATTTGTTTGTTTCACATAGAGAAACCATAGCAAAGTGGCAATCAGCTTGTCCCTCATATAGTAGCAAATAGATGCATAGGACACCTTCAAAGTTCACAAGGGTGACTAGAAACAAATAGCACAAGAACAAGTAATATCACAATATGCATCAATCAATAAGCTTTGTGACACTGCACATAGAACTAAGAATGACAAGTATGCTCTCTTAATGGTGCCTAAAGGTAGAAGGTGGAGACTCAATAGTAGTGTAAGAAAGGCCTTTTATAAAGGAAGCAGGAATTTCAAGTTTCAAAAAGAGCTTCCAAAAATTATGGTACTTGTTAGATTTCAGCCCTCATTGCCCCTATCATAAGCATCTTGAAGTGATTAAGGTTAAAGTGAACAAACTATGGACTATATGCTTGACAAAGTATAAGTTGGCAATCTCAAGTCCCTTGAATACGAGGGCCACACCTCATGCTACTCAACTTCAGTCACCTGCAAGTTCTTGTCATTGTAAGTATTTGCATATCATAGAGAACCGCCAACGGGGTAGCCCTTGCACACGGTACAGGAGCTTTCCCATAACCAAAATGACAAGGCAAGCAGACAATGAGCATCTCAGTGATCTTTTTATTTACTATGTGCATAGATTTTTATTTAGGATGCTTTATAGATAGCTCATTATGGTGATGCTGCAAGTTTCCACCATGATTAGGCATGGCTTAGGCTAGCGGCCCAGGCGTTTCTCTAACACAAAAATACAAACTCCATGGACTTACAAGTTCCCTCTTTATTTCACACTGGTGACATCCATAGACAAAAGAGCATGATATCAACTGAGTACAAAGTACAAGTGCAATGTTGAAAACGTTCCCCATGACAGCACGGTTCTGCTAATTCCAACGTATAAGTGCAAGCATATACAACATAGACTACACAATGGTTCAAGTTTATTAGGGGCAAAGAATATAAAGTGTGCCATCAAGTTTGTGAGGGCTTTAATCACTAAGTTTTCAAATAACAAAATAGTTTTTAATTGGAAGATAGCTGAAAACAACAATATACTTAGAATGGTGTAACACACCATGCATAGGAATTTATAGTGGACACTTTAGAATAACTAGGTTTCTTGGGAGTTGGAATCATGAGTTGAGCTTACTCATACAAGTGGATGCTAGAAAAAGACTGGGAGCAACCAACTAAGTGAGCATAATGCCCATAATCATGTAGAGCAACAAAGAATTACTAATCAAAGCGTAGAGTGGTACTAAAAGTTAAGGAATAAATGATCATAGAGTCTATGGTGACTTGTTCATAGTCATAACATGGTGTGAGTGTGTTCCAAGTCAACCCAAACAAAGCATCAAAGGAGAATGCCACTATACTGTGCATTTGCATTCTAAAACAACGCAAATTTTTTCAAGGCACACTAAGAAATCCCAATTGTTTGGAACAAGACATGCTACAGCAATAATCACTAAGCATAGGGTCAAAACAACACCTAGCATGCCATGCTAAAGTCTAAGTCACAGTCAATGTAAGCTCCTCTTGCACTTTCAAGAAGGAACTTCCTACTCCTGTCCAACACCAAGCAACTTATTTGCAACAACACAACGAGAACGGGGGTCCAAAATACTTTATCCAAGCAAACTAAACAACCTAAGCAAAGCAAACAAAAACTAATACGCTCCAAGAACCACAAAAAAGTGGCTGAAACAATAAAAACGAAGTGTCTAGACAGACCTGAGATTTTTATTGATGAAGAAGGGGATGCCTTGGGCATCCCCAAGCTTTGACGCTTGTACCTCTTGGATATTTCTTGGGGTTACACCATGGTGGCATACCCAAGCTTGAGCTTTTGTCCATTCTTCATCTCATTGCATCATTCTCTCTCTACACCTGAAATTTTTTCCTTCATACAAAACTTCACACAATCTTCATTAGCAACATTAGTTTATTCAAAAGATATTAGACCTCTGGCAAAGCTTTGGAATAGCAAAACTTTCAATAAAAACATAAGCTACTGTAGTAACTCCTTCAAAAAGCTAAATTTCCCAAAAGATAACTCAAAAAAGAATCAATAAGAAGCAAATGCAAATAATGGCAGAAATCTGTCAAAACAGACCAGTAGGTAGAAACCTATTTTTTCAAAACTATTTTGTTACTCAAATCAAAAAGTGTTGAACTAACGAAAGTTATATAACATACTAGGGAATTTATTCGTAAATTATCAGCTAAATCCGAGTTACAGAAACTCCTCACGAATTTTTATGGTGGAGGACAGAAATCTGTTTCAGGGCAGCAACTCCCCAAATCTTACTTCTCTCTCATTAGAGATCATTTTTGGCACAAAAAGCAAACAAAAAGGATAAGGAGAGGTTATTACTGAAGTAATAACTTCTAAGACTCAAGGAAACTCTTGGGTTATCTCCCAACAAGTACTTTTCTTTAACGCCTTTATGTTAGGCACAAGAAGCAAGAAGAATCAAGTGTTTTCAAATGAAGAAACATTAACATCAAACCTTGTTTTCAAAAGAGGAGAAAAAATCAACTTCTCTCTCCTCATAGTGAAGTGTTCAATACCTTTCTTGAATGTAAATTGATATTTAATGGTGCCTTCTTTCATATCAATGATGGCACCAAGTTCTAAGAAAAGGTCTTCCCAAAGTAATAGGACAAGAAGCATTGTATTCAACATCCAAAACATAGAAATCCATAGGGACATAAGCATTATTAACCATAATGAGAACATCATTAATGCTCCCCATGAGTTTCTTCTTAGCGTTTTCATTAAGTGGGACATCCAAATAACAATCCTCCAAAGGTGGCAAATCAAGCATTTCATAAATCCCTAGGCATAATAGAGACACTAGAACCAAGATCACATGAAGCTTTGAGATCAAAGTCATTCAATTTCATATTAATAATGGGTTCCCAACTATCTTCTACTTTCCTAGGATTAGAAGATTTGTGTTTTAACTTCTCTTCCTTTATCTTAACAAGAGCATCTGTAATGAAAGCAACATGCATATCACTAGCATTAGGACTTCTAGCAAGCTTTTGCAAGAACATAATCACTTCAGAAATATTGCAACCATCAATATCAAAATCAAGCTTAGCATCACTAGTAGTAGGCTCAATTGGCTTAGGCATAGTAGGAGGAGGAATAGGGACTACTTGTGGTTTAGTGGTGATTGTGCACACACTATTGTTTCTATCAATTTCAGCTTCCCTTTCCCACTTAGCATGAAGTTGAGCTAACAGCCTAACATGTTCATCAATAGTAACTTGTATGGAATGAGTAGCATCAAAGGTACTTTCCATGGTTTCAGGTTTATCAGCCATTTTATCAGTCAAGGAGGACTGAGCTTCAGACAAAGAGGATATATTTTTCTCAGCACTCAAAATTTATAACTGTAAACTAGGAATTTCTCTATTCAGATTCTCAAGCTGATGACTAATGTTTTTCAAGATAATAGATTGTTCTTCCATAGTTTTAGTGAATATCTTGTTTTGCTCATATTGCATTTGCATAAAGTTCTTAGTGGATCTTTCAACTTCTAGAATCCTATCTTCACTAGGCATTCGATACCTACCATGATAAGTATTTCCATTATTAGGAGGGTAAGGCCTATAATTATTACCATAAGTATTGTTTCCAAAATTGTTGTTTCTAATGAAGTTCACATCAACTTGCTCTTCTTGAGCAACCAAAGAGGCTAAGGTAACATTATTAGGATCTAAAGGATCTTTCCCATTAACAAGCATAGCCATAATAACATCAATCTTATCACTCAAAGAGGAGGTTTCTTCAACAGAATTTACCTTCTTACCATGTGGAGCTCTCTCAGTGTGCCATTCAGAGTAGTTAACCATCATATTATCAAGGAGTCTTGTTGCAGCACCCAAAGTGATGCCCATAAAGGTGCCTCCAACAGCTAAATCCAGCAGGTTCCTTGAAGAGTAGTTCAAACCTGCATAAAAAGTCTGGATAATCATCCAAGCAGTGAGTCCATGAGTGGGACAATTCTTAACCAAAGATTTCATTCTTTCCCAAGCTTGAGCAACATGTTCAATATCAAGTTGTTTAAATTTCATAATGCCACTTCTCATAGATATAATCTTAGCAGGAGGGTAGTACTTTCCAATAAAAGCATCTTTGCACTTAGTCCAAGAATCAATACTATTTCTAGGCAAGGATAACAAACATTCTTTAGATTTTCCTCTCAAGGAGAAAGGAAAAATATTGAGCTTAATAATATCTCCATCTTCATCCTTATATTTTTGCATCTCACAAAGTTCAACAAAGTTATTGAGATGGGCAGCAGCAGCATTAGAACTAGCACTAGAAAATTGCTCTCTCGTCACAAGATTCAACACAGCAGGCTTAATTTCATAAAAGGTAGCATCAGGAGAAGGTGGAGCAATATGAGTGCTAAGGAAATCATTGTTTTTGTGCTAGTGAAGTCGCACAGCTTGGTGTTCTCAGCAGAGTTCATTTTGGCAAAGGTGGGCAAGCCAAAAACAGCAGCAGCTAGAGTAGGAACTAATTTTTTTTGTGTTTTTAATAGTGAAAGCAAACCAAACTAGACTAATTTTTTTGGAGTTTTTGAAAAGAGGCAAACAAAACTAAGCAAAAGAAACTAAGAAAACTAAAAACAGAGTAAAGAGAAAGGAAGTGGAGGACTCCCCTTATGAAGACGTCCTTAGCCTCCCCAACAACGGCGCCAGAAAACTTGTTGATGGTGCTTGACGTGGAGCACTTCGTTGGAAACCCCAAGAGCAAGGTGTGATGCGCACAGCAGCAAGTCTTCCTCAGTAGAGACTGAGGTTATCGAACCAGAAGGAGGAAGGAAACGTCACGCAGGTGTTGCAATCAGCGCGGAGACCTGCACAACACAAACTCAAGACTTTGCCCCAATGAATCAGTGAGGTTGTTGTAACAAAGGATTAAATGTATGGTGTTGAAGGTAATGGTTTGCAGCAAGTAAACAAGTAACAGTGGAATATGTATCAATGGTAAAGATTGGACCGGGGTCCATAGTTAACTAGAGGTGCTCTCCTTAGATAAACAACATGGGATGAAGGGTAAACAAATTACAGCAGGGCAATTGACAGGAACTGAGCAAGACATAACAATGCAGTACTGGACAAAAAGATCCTATGAGATTCGATTGGGCAATACAACAAGATACATAGAACGCCATCCAACTACACCTATGACTAGTAGTCCACCTTTGGGTTACCATCCGAAGCCCCTCCAGTATTAAGTTGCAAGCAACAGACAACTTCTTTAAGCAAACTGTGTAAGGTAAACAATCCACTTGTTCCATGAACAAGAGACCGTTGTTTTCTCCCTAGTGGCAACATCACATCTACAAGCGAAGAGATTTCTGTCACTTCCCTTGGAAACTAGAGGCATGAACCCACTATCGAGCATAAATACCCCCTCTTAGAGTCACTAGCAACTACTTGGCCAAGATAGCTACTAACAACGGAGAGTATGCAAGATCACAAACAACACAGACATGATAGAATCATAAAGACAAAACCATTAATCAATCTGGCATAGTAATCTCAATATCCATCGGATCCCCGCAAACACAACATGCATGATTACAAATAGATTAGATCTTGATCATGAATGGAGATCACAAGATTTATACATGAAAGCACAAGGAGGAGATACAACCATCTAGCTACTACATGGAACCGTAGTCCAAGGTGGAACTACTCACGCATCATACTGGAAAAGAAGGCCTCCGGGATGATCTCCCCTCTGGCAGGGTGCTGGGAAGAACTTCAGATCCCCCCGATCTAGGCACGATGGTGGCAGTGGCTACAGACGGTTTCGTGTAATATTGATCGGGTGCTCTAGGGTTTCTGCATCGGGGGCTTCTTATAGGCGAAGAGGCGAGGCCGGGAGGCGACCAAAGGGCCCACACCCTCCCTAGGCGCGGGCCAGGCTTGGTCACGCCTAGGAGGGTCTGGCTCCCTGGTTTGCTTCTCCATCCCGTCTTCTGGATTCGTGTCCCCCATGGTAAAATATTGACTTTGGCTTTTTTCCCATCCAATTCCGAGAATATTGATTTTCTACCTTTCTGGAACCAAAAACAGAAGAAAACAGGAAACTGGCACTGTGGCAACTTGTTAATAGGTTAGTTCCAGAAAACATATAAAAACACCTCAAAGTGTAGACAAAGCAAAGCAAAGTAGATACTAAACAAGCATGGAACATCAAAAATTATAGATACATTTTTGACATATCAGGCGACATCCTGAAAGAAAAAGTAATACAAACCAACATTGTGCAAAGTAAATGGAAATCAGTACGAATGCCAAGTTGGTTCAGGATATAAGGACACGCCCACTTGGTGGACTAGATTTCTTGGAGCTTGAGACGATTGAAACGATTCAGCTGGAACTCCTCGGTAAACTCAATACCAAGGGACTCTAGGGCCATCGTTTCAATGGGTGGTTGATACGTCCAAAACGTATCTACTTTCCCGGATACTTTTGCTATTGTTTATCCTCTAAACTTTTGTGATTTGGATACAACTAACACGGACTGACGTTGTTTTCAGCAGGATTACCTTGGTGTCTAGTTTTTGTGCAGAAAATCAACTATCAGGAAAAATCCCAGAAAATATGCCAAAAATCATATTTCACCAGAAGACTCACGGAGCCAGAAGACGAGACGGAGTGGGGATCTGGGGGTCCCACACCCCCTGGCCACACCGGGAGGGGGTGTGGCCGCCCCAGGCACCCCCTCGGCCTCCCTCTTCGCCTATAAGTTGCCTTCTGACCTAAAAACTCAGGGGGTTCGACGTTTTTCCAGAAAGAGTTCCGCTGCGCCGCCACCACCAGAAATCGCGATTCGAAACCAGAAACTCTATTCTGGCACCCTACTAGGACGGGGAATTTGGAGAGGATCATCGCCATCATCATCACCAACGCCTCTCCATCAACCATCCATGTTTCCCTCATCCATGAGTGAGTAATCCCCCACTGTAGGCTATGGGGATGGTAGGGATTGGATGATTTCTATCATGTAATCGAATAAGATTATTAGGGCATGGTTCCTATTATCTCTATTAGTGCTATTTGACTTTGTTGCAACTTGTTGTGCTTAATGCTTGTCACTAGGGCCCGAGTTCCATGATCTCAGATCTGAACTTATTATTGATTCATGATGATAGTATTGTTTGTGATCCTATCTACAAGTTGTGTACACATATCATTGTCCGGAACCAAACGCCCCAAAGTGACAGAAATTGGGACAACCGGAGGGGATGGCTGTGATGTGAGGATCACATGTGTTTATGGAGTGTTAATGCTTTGCTCTGGTGCTCTATTAAAAGGAGTACCTTAATTGCCAGTAGATTCCCTTGAGGCACCACTGCAACGGGCTAGAAGGACAAAAGATGTTGTGCAAGTTCTCATTGCGAGCACGTATGACTATATATGGAGCACAAGCCTATGATTGTTTAGTACTTGGATGCTTTATCTTATTTATCTGCAATTTCCCTAGATCTTGAAGTTACATGTTTAGTCTTGTCCATGCAACACCTGTCCATCCATCCCTATACCTACCACACTCCAATCCTACTGTTTACTACTACTATTACTATTGCTCTTGTTTTACTACTGCTATTACTTTGCTATTGCTACTACAAAATTGTTGCTACTGATAAACTACTATGAGTAAGAACTGTTTCCAGGTGTAGCTGAATTGACAACTCAGTTGTTAAGGCTCATAAGTATTCTTTCGCTCCCCTTGTGTCGAATCAATAAATTTGGTAATACTACCCTCGAAGGCTGTTGCGATCCCCTATACTTGTGGGTCATCAAGAATATTTTCTGGCGCCGTTGCCGGGGAGCATAGATTTATTTGTAAGTTCACTTGGATCTATTACTGTTCACTGCTATTCATCCATCATGGGGAAGTCTCGTGATGGAAAGTTTCCTATTTTACCATCCACTACAAGAAGAGGTACAATCCTAAACACCTCTGCTGCTCTTGATTCACCGGCTGTTATAAGTAAGCTTGTTACACCACCACCACATACACATGCTACACACACTTCTACTACTGCTGAATCTGAAATTGCTTTTGATACTCATGATGTTACTTCTATTGTGCTTGATGCGAGTGGTTCATTAGTTCCTTTCCTAGATGATACTATTGCTAGAACTATTTTGGGAAATTTTGAAACTCCTAGTGAAGACACTATTACACCTGTTAGCTCACCTGAGTCTAGAGAGACATGGTATTAATGATGGTTACATTGAAATGACTGATGAATTTATTGAAGAGTACCCACACACACGTGGTGCTAGTGCTATTAGGAGTCTCCTTGAGAGACGTACCATTATACCTAAACTGTCTCCTGATGCTAAGTTTGCTATGTCTCCGATAGACATTAAAGATAAAGAATATGATTTCTCTCTTGATTTATCCTATATATACATTGTTGAGAAAGAACCTTTTTGTGGGACTGAAAATGAAAGTGTTGTAGATCATATGAATGTGGTGACCCAGCATACCACTGTATGTGTAGTACACTATAGTCGTTGACATGACATCCACAGAACACCATTTCATAAATATCACATCCCTCAGAGTGGTACAACAGAAACATTGCGGGTCCATATTACAAATGTACACACATTATTATTTTTACAATACCGGAAGTTCAATACTTCCAAAAGGTTCAACTTACAAACCAAAATATAAAGTGTTTCAGTGCAATTTAAGAGTAGCAACTCCGACTAGGAGTTAAGCTCAACATCTTATTCTATAGAGTTCATGTTGCTCGGCTCCGTTAGTTACTACTAACTAGGTACTTAATTTGACTCGTTCTCATCGACACCGTAGCGGATCTCGTAATCCACTCCTTCAACTCCTCTGGACAGATCAGGTTCCTCGTAGAACACATCTTCTTGACATTCGGCTGCATACATTGGCACGTCTTTGGGATCCTCAGAGTCTAAGCAAGGGATCAAAGGAAAGAATGAGTAACAGTGTTACCCGACAAGTTCATTATATGCAAGGTGGGAAGTTTGATGCTCTAACTAACACCTCAGATTATAAATCCTTGGCACTATGCAATTTTTGTAAATCTTTCTTCAAAGATTGATTTTATTCTGAAAAACTATGACAATCATCCTTCATAGGTTGACCAGAACTTTCATGGAGTTCCTTTCCTGCCGCGTTCGTAGCTCCTTCCTGGAACAGGGAGTAACAAGTTACAGTTCTTACACTCTGCAGAGGTGCGTTACTTTACCCATGAGAGATCAACTCCTTGTTGCACAACCGGGCGTACTTTCCTGTCCACAATTCCATGATGTGGGGCCCAGTAGTTGGTCCAAGCCAATCACTGCCCCCTTCGCGACCCTGCATGCCTCCTTGGTGTACACCATGCCCACATAATGAATTATGGCAATGGTTTGTACAAACCGTTAGATGCCAGAACTATCGTGGGACGATGAGGGTTCCCACCCATATGCTGCATATCCTCTATGAATTACCAATTAATATGCACGCTACGAGGATAACAGCCACTACCTGCACATCCATCTTCATGCGAGAGGAAGAAGATACAGCTGACTTCTCTGTCCCATTCCAAATATCATGGCTAACGCGTAATATACGGTGCTAGAATCACTGATGTCAGGGGTTATTAAGTCCCTACTTGATCATCATTGTTGCAAATAGAACCCTAAGTTCTATTGCTCCATTATATCACCACTTAGGATGATATCTATGATTTCTTTATTTATGAAAATAATATTTTCTTTCTTTTATAGCATATATGATAACACACAATTTGCAAATACTTTGATAAAGACTCTTCAAAGGACATGAGCAAGTGATGAACTTGCCTTGTGATGACAAGGTAGTGAAGTCTGATGCTTGCACTAGACCTTGAGCGTTTAGTTCTACAAAAACATCATTATTGCCCGGTAAGGACAATATTTAAAGAAGCAAAGATGATTATGCAAGTAATGTAATGCATTTACCCCAAAAAGTTCCTTTTTAGTAATAAAGGATTTATAAATATTATTTTTTAATATTTATAACATATATTTAGTTATTTTATTTTATTTCCCTTTTATTTGACTTTTATTGATTTAATAATTCTTTTAGGAATTATTAATTGTACATTAAAAATGGTGATTAAATATTTATTTAGTATTTTTATAAAATACTACAATATTAATACATAATGAAGGTGAATTTTAATTAACTTTATCACCCTTCAATAATTTTGTAAAATTCAATAAGGAATATAATTTACAAAATTCCTAATAAAATTTAAATGTCTAAAATTTTATATTTTAATTTATTTGAGTAGTTTGGATTTTTTTGAATCCGGAAAATATTTTATTTATAATTTTTGGACTTTTATTTTATTTTCTAGAATTTTATTAAGTCCAAGGGTATTTTGGTCTTTTCTTTTTATTGAAACAGGCCTAGAATTGTTTCTGGGTTGATTGTTCTTATTGGGCCCTGGTGGCTCATTAATTCTAGACAAAAGAGCCACCCCGAAGGGTCTGGCCCATCTCGGCCCACTCCTCACTTCCTCTCTCTATCCCTCGATCTTATCCTCTCCTCCTCTGACCCCGACCTCGTGGCCGGCGATGCCGCCACCGTCGATTCCCGTTGCCGTCGGCCGTTCTGGTCGCCGCCATGGTGCAATTGGGGGTTGTCGAAGATGCTCGTTCGTTCTATCCAATTGGATATGAGCCTGGGGCTCTCCTGCAATGGGTCGATGCCTCTCTGAACCCTAGGGTTTGGGGTTTGGCATGTGTTCAAGTGCTACTGCAGCCGTCGTGGTCTCGCCTATGGTGGTGTGGTGGATTCGTGTGCTGTTGTGGCCGCCGCCGTGGCTGGTGCAGGTTGCAGCGCCCCCTGGGTGCTCCCTGTGCCGCCGCGGGTTCGTCGGCCAATCTGCTTCCTCTTCAATTTCTTCAGCGAGGACCTACGGTGAGTTTGGTTCCTTCCCCCTGGTGCTTTCTATGCTTGCTGATTCGATGCTAGATGTTGGATGTGTCCTCTCTTGCTACTGCCTGATTCAGATTAAGATGATCATCCATTTAGGGTTCCTGCCATGTGCTTGTTCATGTACTGGATGAATTGATTCATGTTTGGATGGTCTGTACACATGCTAAATGTTTATTGGCCTGAAGCTTGTTGCTTAAAAATGATAGATGATGTTCCTGGTGGCTTACTAGATGATTTGATGCTTAGATTGCATCTGATTAAGATGATATTGTTGTTTGGGAAACATGCTTGGTTAAGCTAATGATCTGATAGCTTTCCACTGTTTATTTGATTCATGGTCATGATTATGATAAGATACAGCTACTGTCGTAGTGTTGTTAGCTTGGGAATTAACATGTGGTTTGAGATCATTATGATCTCAAATAGTAAAGTGTATCATAAGAATATCCTAGTTATGATTCCTATTTTACAGGAAAATGATTAGTTAGTTGATTGTCTAAATCTATGATGATTTACTGTCTTTCCTGATTCATATTGGATTGTTCTTGTGACACCATCATGTATGGCACACAAGTTTGATTGTAAACCATGGATTTGGTTAGTTTATGCTTAAGACACTCTTGGCTTTGAAAGATAAATATAGATTCTCTTATTTGAATTTCCTAAGACCAATGATGTTGTTCTGAGGCTTAGGGATTCAAATCTTATCTAATTGGTTCATCTAGATAGTCCTGGTAGTGGTACCAGGTGCTACTCTTCCTTTAGGGATGTTCCTAGAAATAGATCATAGGTATATGCATGATTGAATGGTAAAATATAGTTTGACAACCAGAGCAAGGATGTTGCCCTGGGCTCTGGTTGGATCTTGGTACTTTGTTGTTTGCCTTCAGAGTTTAAAAGAAACCGCTATGATGGATTCACCCCACTTGGGTGCTTTCTGAGGGTTTGTTTTATAAAACAACACATGCTTTCTCTAAATAAGATGATTAGATTATGTGAAGGTTTTATGAAACTCACCACAGAATCTGATGATGGTGTAGTAAGTTGATGATGATGATCTTGATCTGGTTTTGCTGGACTCTTGTGCTTGCTCTTGAGCTAGCCTGCTCCTCCTAGCTCCCGGGCTTGATCTTGCTCTCCACCCGATCCATTCCCCTCCTTATGTCACCATCCTGGTGATGTTTGGTTGATCCTTGGTTGGTGTGGTTGCTGGCTGTGGTGCTTGGTTTAGCTGCTTTCTACACTGGTTGTTCTTGCGTGCTGTGTAGTGGGGTGATGCACTAGTGCCCCCCACGGTTGTGTTGTGGTTTTGTGAGATTGGGCTATGCTTGTGAGGTCGACAGCACACCATATGCATGCTGGTGTGTGTCCAGCTTGTGTGCCTGCTATGCACTTGTGGATATGTTTAGAATCTAGATATTTACTTTTACCTGGTTACTTTCATCTGGCTGGTGAATTTGTCCCTCTTGGCTGTCATCTGACTTTTGGCTTTGAATTTATGAAAGATGGAATCTTTGCTATTGGTGAAACTTCCGCCTTTTATAACATTTCTTAATGATGAATTTTTCAGGTGCATTTCACTAACATGTCTAAGAGAAATAATACTCACACTAATCTTCTTTTCTTTTTTATTTAGTATTTGTTTTGCAGCTACAAAGATAAAGATGAAGATTTAGTTTAAATTTAGATATAGGATAGTTAGTAAATACTCCATTGTAATTTTCTTATTCTTTTGTAATTTTCTTTTATTATTCATGTAATCTTTATTTTATTCAATTGTAACAAAGATTATATTATTATTAATAAAGAATATTCCTATTCTTTGTAAATTTACTTTTGTAAGTTATGTGGATAATTCAAATAAGTTATAATTTTATAACTTCATTATATGTATTGATGATAAGAAATAGACTTTATATTCATTATTGTTTTTCTTTGGATAGAATTCAAGTTGTAATATTTATCTCTTAATTGAATTAAGATTCAAAATTTATATCTAATTCATTTGAATTATAATTCAAACACTCAAGTCTAATATTTCAAATCCATTTGAAAACACATAACGCCTTAAGATCATCTCAAAGTTTATAACAATCATCCTTTAAGACTAAACCTAATCTCAAAGTATGAAAGAAACATTGATTACTTAGGTTTTTTTATTTGGCGAAAAAAATTACCCACATTTTCATAGATGAATGCATGCAACAATTCATTCCTAAATCTTCCCTTCGTTAGGTCCTAAATGCTGGGATGTTACAATGAACGAGCTTTCCACTATGAGTGCCTTATTCTCTGATGATTTTAAGATGCGTAAGTACTTTCTTACAAAGATCTTCCCTTTTTCACTAAAAGGAGAAGCTAAAGCTTGGTTTAATATATTATCTCCTGGATCCATTGATAGCCCTGATTGTTTGATTACTTCTTTCTTCCAGAAATATTTTCCTCCTAGTGCTAGACATGCTTCTTTGCAAAAAAAATTTGATTTTAAGAATGGAGAAGAAGAGAAATTGCCTGAGTCATGTACAAGGTTTTGTGCCTTGATTCATGCACATCCTGGATGTCCATTGCCTAAAAATGAGATTCTTGATATTTATTATAATGGACTAATTGATGATTCTAGGACATACCTAGATAGTTTTGCTGATTGTGTTTTCAGGAAAAGAACTCCTACAGATGCTGAAGAATTAATGGCTAAAATAAGTAAGAATTATGATGATTGGACTTCAACTGAGCTAAATATACCAGAGGCCATTACTCCTGAACCAATTGTGCCTGAACCAATTCCAACACCAACGCCAAAGAAGAGGGGAGTGATTGCATTAAATGATGAAGTGATGAAAGAATCTAAGAAATGTCTTAAGGAGAAAGGTATTAGAGCTGAAGATGTGAAGAATCTACCTCCTATAGAAGAATTATGTAAGCCAATTCCCCACTCATCCACTATTGAGGTACACTCTCTCCAACACTTTGATGAAGGTGATATTCCCTATGGTAAACCTCCTGATCAATTCTTAGAGGAACTTGATACTTTTATTTGTAAACAAGATTATATTAATAAACAAGTTCAGAATCATTTATTGGAAAACTCTAGAGCTATTAATGAGTTGAAAGATATTATGGAAAGAACTGCAAATGATGTTAAAATGCTTTGTAAACACTTCCAAATGGTTCAAAACCAAATTGATCAACTTGCTAAGGTACAAAAAGATATGCTAGTTAATGCTTGAGGAGATAAACATGCTTATGAAATTAGAACTAGGAGTGGTACATCCACTCAAGATCCTTTATATCCTGAAGGACACCCTAAAAGAATTGAGAAGGATTCTCAACAAGTTGAAAGTAGTGGTAGTCCTTATAAGAGAAAAAAAGAAACATAAAACAGTTGAGGAACCACCTAAACCTGCTTTAGACCCTAATAGTATATTTGTCTCTGATGCTAAAACTGAAAGTGGTAATGATAAAAATGATGCTCCTGATAAGGAAGAAGTTGAGGAAGAACCTGAGAAGCCCACTAGGAACACTAGGTACACTAAGGAAGATTTTATTGCTAATAAACATGGTAGAGCAAGAGAACCTTGGGTGCAAAAACCAATGCCTTTTACCAATAAGAAACACAAGTCAAAGGAGGAAGAACAATATACCAAGTTTTGTGAGTGGATGAAACCTTTATTTTTGCAAATTACTTTGACTGATGCTATTAAGTTGCCTCCTTATTCAAAGTATATGAAGGATATTGTCTCTAATAAAAGGAAGATTCCTAATGAGGAAATTTCTACTTTGCTTGCTAATTATTACTTCAATGGTAAGGTTCCAAAGAAACTTGGTGATCCAGGTATACCAACTATTCCTTGCTCTATTAAAAATAATCATGTTAGAACTGCTTTATGTGATTTGGGAGCTGGAGTTAGTGTTATGCCTTTTTCTCTCTACAAGAGACTCCAGCTAGAAAAATTGATACCAACTGATATATCTTTGCAAATGGATGATAAGTCAACTACTATTCCTGTTGGTATATGTGAGGATGTTCCTGTTTAAGTAGCTCATAATTTCTTGGTTTTAACTGATTTTGTTGTGCTTAAAATGCCTGAAGACGATAATATGTCTATTATTCTTGCGAGACCTTTTCTCAATACTGCAGGTGTTGTCCTCAATTGTTATAAAGGAAAAGTAACTTTTAATATTAATGACAAAGAGCATATTGTCTATTTTCCCAAGAATATTGATAAGAGATATTGCCTGAATTCCATTGAAAATGTTGAGAGCATCAAAGTTGGAGAAATATATTGTCCCATTCCACAAGAAAGTTTTGAAACTATTATGATTGGGACTATTGCTATCAAGTTTGAGGTAACATAATCATTTTGTGAAATGCAAAGTTTTGTTTAATTTAAAATTGTTTCGGTAACAAGACTTGATCAACCTTGTTAACAAAGGGATTTTAATGAATAAAACAATGCTTTCATAGTGGTTATACTTGCTTACTTTTATCTTTCTTCTTTCTAGTCTTTGCTCTTGTTAGTTTTAGTTTTGCTAGTTGTTTGCTTGTTAGAGTGTCTTAGAAATTCTGTAGTTTTTGTTTTGGTTTGTTTTTGCTTCTTCTAAAAAATCTTTTTCTGCGAGAAAATCAATTTTCATGACCTGGAAATTGGCGAAAAATAAAGTTTCCCAAAAAATCCCAAAAAATTCATATTAAATTTTTCCTCGAAAAAAGGGGCAGGGGGACACCTGGAGTGGCCCAGGGGGACCCACCAGGCCAGCACACCCCCTGGTGGCGCGGCCAACCCTAGGGCGCACCTGGCCTGGGTGGGGCCCACCTATCGCCCTCCAAAGTGTCTCCTTCCAGCCACTTCTTTATCTCTCCCGAAAAACACCGGAAAACTTTCTCAAGCTCGAGTTCCTGCTGTTCTTGCTCCCGATTTTCGATCTCCCTGCTCAGCCCATCTTTGTTGTTGATTTTTGGAGGGATTGTTCCTTGGTATGTGCCTCCTCTGCTTGTCCAATTATATTTTTGATTGGTAGATTGTATCTTGAGTATTTTGCTGCTATAGGTGTCAGGTTGCATGCTTGTTCTATGCTTAGAGATTTCATTTTGATGCATGTTTATCCCTCTAGCAAGTTCCTATAGTAGTTCCTCGTCATTTATCAACTTGGAAATTACTTGGTTTGATGTTTGTCTAAAATTTTTAGAAAAATAAGGGTCATGGACAACCACACACCTTTGGAGAAGTGTTTGAGAGTGATGCACCTAGGAGGACAAGGCCTTCGAGATCATCCTCCAGAGCTAGGCCATCATACAATGAGGATCTTATTACACCGCATTTTGGCAACAAGGGAGATGAGGAGGATGCGCACCCTTCTACCTTTACCTTTTTGCAGGCTGCAGGGATTCTCAATGATTTCCTAACTCTTATTAGGAGGGTTGGTCCAACTAGTTAAATGCAGGATGAGAGTGAGCAATATGCTATGCTCACTAAGACTTTTGTGGAGAGTTTCTCTTTTACTAATAATCCTTTTAGGTCAGAGGTGTCATTCAAAATCTATGATAGGCCTATCTCCATGACATTGAAGAAATTTTGCGAAATTTTGGGTATCGATACGGATGGGACGGTGAAGAAGATTCTAGCTCAACCTGCCGACTTGTTGGAGCTCTATCGCGGGGTAACTAATGATGATGACCGCAGAGCCCAGCGTGGAAAGATAAGAAATATTCAACTCCTAGCTATCAGATAGTTTGCTTATTATCTTGCCACTAGTATTCTTGGTAGGGAGAACACTAGCAATATTTCCAACTATCATTTGGCCTTTCTAGCTGCTGCACTCAACAATGAAACCAGGTATAATCTTGGTTCTCTCATTGCTCGTCGCTTAGCTGCTAGAGGACCCATTTATGGGTGTATTATTGTTGCACATGTAGTTGCTGCCTTAGAACTTTCTGTTGATCCAAATGATACAATTTTGGCTCCTTAGAGGCTTGATTTGACTGCCATGAAGGCACATCACTTTGTTACTGCTAGCTCTACCCTTGATAATTTGTTTTACGGGATGATGTTTACTGACAGGGAAGAAACATAATTCCTTTACTTCAAACCACTTTGTTCAGTATTTGGTAGGGACCTTGGTCATGCTCCAGGTAGGAGATGGATGAGCAGCTGTGCATTCTTGGCTTCCATGGACACTACCAGGGGGACTCACCCTCTTATGACTACTCTGTGCACTACACCAGGGCGTCCTCGAGCACGTACCAGGACGAACGGGCCTCTTAGTCGCATTACGGAGGTGCACCTTCTTGGTCACCATGGGATTGAGCCCCACTTAGGCCAAAATCCTAAGCTTGCGGGAGGTATACCGACATCACACTCATCTATATATCATGTTTTGTCCGTTCTTTGTATATCCATATTTCGCTTTCGTTTTGGTTTTTGTTTCTGCTTTCTCAAAACACAAAAAGACCAAAATATTTTCGTTGTTTCTCTTGGTTTGTTCCTTTGCTTTTTATCTTTGGTTTGTCTTATGAAAAATGCAAAAAGATTTTTCTTTTTCTGTTTTTGCTTTGTGTGCTTGCTAAAAAATCGAAAACACCAAAAATATTTGTTGTTCTTCTTTGGTTTTGTGAAGTTCTTTGCAGGGTTCAGCGGTCCATAGTGAAGTTTGGTTTCATGTAATTATTCAAGCCACACAAGTGAAGGGCAATAATGAAGATTAAGACAACTTGAGGTGTGGTAAGAGGCTGGTAATGAACTCTATTTGTTTTCATTTTTGTACATATACTCATCATCATGGGAATGCTTAGTATGTTCATGTAAGTTGTATGTTATTTATGGATGCTTAGTAGTTTTTGCTCTCTTATTATTAGCTCCATCTTGCTAATAGTTTGTAGCATGTCATATGAATGTTTGCTTGAATTGTTTTATTCATAACTTGGTATGATATTGTGGTATCCTCCTCTGAATGATTCATGTGAATCGACTTGGGCACATGCTCACGCATGCATATGACTGAACAATAGTCAGTAAGCCTCGATGATTTATTTTGCCTCAGAGTTCTTGTATCACTTTCATGCCATAATTAGTCCTGTTTTGTTGCAAGCATGATTATGACAGTTATTGCTCTCTCGCTTGCCGCTCCCTCTCTATTGCTAGCCTTCACTTGCACTAAGTATAAGCTCTACTCGTGTTTCCAACTCCCCAAAACCAATATTGTCAAAAGTGTCCACCATACCTACCTATTAGCAACATTTTGCTATTCCATTCATATTCATTATGCCTCGTTTTCTTCCAAATAAAGTGTTTGCTTGTTATGAGAAAGTTATTTAGTAAAGATCTCATGAACTTGATGGCACACTTTATTTCTTGCACTTCATAAACCTGAACCATTGTGACTGTCCATGAAAGTTTTGCTTGCAAATTATAGGCTGGGAGTTAGAAGAACCGTGATGTCACGGGAACGCTTTCAACACTCTTTGGATATCCATCCGGTTGATATCATGCTCTTTTGTTCACGGATGTGGTCGGTGTGAAATAAAAGGGGATCTTGTAAGTCCATGGAGTTATGTATATGTGTTAGAGAAATGCATGGGCTGCTAGCCTAATCCATGCCTAATCATGGTGGAAACTTGCACCATAACCATAATGAGCAATCTATGAAGCTTTCTTCTTATTAAAAAAGAGAGACATATTAAAAAGAGGAAAGAGAGAAAAAGGCACCATTTTCCCATGGTAAATAAGAGATTGTTGAGATGCTCATTCTCTTCTTGCCATGTCATTTTTATTATGGGATAGCTCTTGTATCATGTGCAAGGGGTACCCCGTTGGCGGTTCTCTATGATACACATGTATTCACTATGACAAGAACTTACCATTAACTAAAGTTGAGTAGCATGAGGAGCGGCCCTTGTACTCAAGGGACATGAGATTTCCAGTTTATGGTCTGTCAAGCATATAACTCATATTGGACCTCACTTTCACCTTAACCACTTAAAGATGCCTATGATAGGGGCAATGAGAGCTCAAAGCTAATGAGTACTATACGTTCAGCATTTGGAAGCCTTTCAAACTTGTCAAAACCTTTTCAATTCCTTGTTGAGTCACCACTTATTCTATGAGCACTTTTGTAAGGTTCCCAACCTTTAATAAGGTAGAGATCCCTGTGTTTACAATGCTAGTCCTTGGATCAATAGCTAGGATCCACAGTTAAGATGTAATATCAAGAAACAAAGGTCATAATACAACTTTATAACCAGGAATAAAATAATTTATTACATCTTACATAGCTCATTTGGCTATCTCATTACAATGCAGCAGAATATAACAATAGCATGGGGTCTGTCAACACCCAGATTTTTCAATCCTAGATGCCTGTTATGCCATACATCGCAATCCCAGGATTACCATTTTTGTGAGACATAACAGAATTGGATACCATAGTACATCATCCATTACAAACATTACATAAGTTCTTACACAAATAGGGATCTCATGATCCAGTTCTTAATACAACATCAAGCAGCGGAATACGTAATAATAACAGTAGCGTAGGCGAAACTCCATCTTCGGGGTCACAGGCAATGCTGACAATGGGAGATGATCCTAGTTGTCGTAACCTTCCTGGGGTCCATCCTCCAGGTACTCCTCTTCATAGTCTGGCCATGGGAATAGCCAGGGACAAAGCCATGAGTACTCTTTAAGTACTCGCAAACTAATACTAACAGGAAAAAGGGGGTTTTGGATAATAGGACACTAGGCTCTAGGGTTGTTTTGCAAAAGCCATATTTATCTCTACTAGGTTCCAAAGCTAGTCAAAATTTTATAACTCCTAAGTGGGAACTTGTATTTCATATCACAACTCTGTTGTGGTCAAGTCAAAGTTTCAAATCCTTTCACAAGTCATTTTGAAAAGTCTGACGGGGGAACAGTATGGCCACTCCAACTGTTCATAACCGCGGACGCGGCTATTCGAATAGTTTGACACTCTGCAGAGATTGTACACTTTCACCACAACATTCGATACATCCGTCAGGAACAAATCCTGAATTCACCATACTTAGTATGCGGATAATCAATCCTAACCTTTCAATTACACGCCCTAGTAAAAGCACCTCTCCCGGGAGTTTGTCCTCCCAACCATGACCACTGTCATCTTGGGTACTGCACAGGTGGACAATCTTCACAAGGTAGCCTTAGCTCAGACCTTGGCCGTGAGGGAACTAATACTAAGGTATATAAGTTTCCAGTCAAGCCCTACCCAATCTTCGGGTATTGTGGTTGTACGATAAAATTGGAATGGTATCGCATCCATACAACCATCATTTTTATAAAGGGCTAAGGCTCATGCCTCAACATTTTCATCACCAAAATCATCAGGTGTTCGGAAACACATGTCCAAAACATTTCAATAGAATGATCCATCATTCCAAGGTTTTCATAACCATTTTTCCACCAAGTATTCCCATCTAAAGTTGATCAAGTTTTATGCTTAGCACTAGCATCTACAAGTGGGGGTGAGTACTAATGAGGGGTGGTAAACTAGGGGAGTTTCAACTAAGTACACCTTATATCTTAGGATGATATCAAGGTTTCTCACTTAGGCCAGATTTTATGCTCTTTATGCAACCTTCACATATCGTTCTAGTATCTACCAAACTCTTAAGTAAACTCTAAGTAAGAGCTTTGATAAAGAAATAAAGTAAGAAGCTTGCAAGTAAAACTAGGATTGGTTTATCAAGTGGGTATGATCACATATGCTTAAGGCATATAGTTGGCATAGTAACAAATAGTGGTTTGTTGCATCAGTAGAGTATCTTGCAAGGGTTAGCTTGCACATTCACTAGTAGTATTAGGCTTGCACAATATCAGTATAAGCTTGCCTTGTGCAGAGCAGTGGTTGATGTTCTCCTCGGCTTCTTCTTCGTAGAATCCTCCTTCCTCCTCGTATCCTTGGTCGGTACTAGCGTCTATAAATAAATACGGGGTACACAATCACCAAACAATACTTAACTACTTGCAATCATCACACACAAGGGTCCTATAGATGATCTAGAATCATCACTAATATTACAAGGTTAAAGCTTGGTTTAATTCCTTTTATTTTTTTGAAAAGCAATTTCTACTCATTGAAAAACTACTTAAGATTTAATATTCTCCAAACCAAACATGGGATCATGTTGACACATGTCATCACCACATGTTTTAGTTCATGGGAATGTGATTTAAAGTGGTGTCACAATTTAATAAGGTTTTACCCTTTTATTTTAATTAATTAAAGTGACTAGAAATTCCTATGGGGCATTCTTTTATTACTTGAACATTATTTCTGCAAGTTAACCTATATATTTTTATATATTCTGAAAGGTATGGTTAAATGTGATTTTTGAGAGTTGGAATCAACTCAAAAGCTATTATGGTTTAAATTTGAAAAATGTTTGAATGCAGAAAAGCTTCTGCCTTGTTATTTTTACCATGAGTGATCTATTGATCCAAATGACTTGAATCCAACGGGCTTGGATTCAGCATTCACAGACCTTTCTAACAAAATTGGTTTCATTCAATTTGGTGCACTGAATCGATCTGGGTTGATTTTTGAAGTTGGGTACAGAAGTGTGTTTGAAATAAAATGGAAAAAGTTTAATTCAAATAACTGGGCTGCGCGGGAAAAGTTAACGGGCCGGCCTGCTAAGCGCAGTGCTCCCGCGGGCTGTTTAAGTGGGTGTCCCCACTCGTCAGTGAGACATGGAGGGGCGAAGCGGTACGGGGCAACGTGGGTCGTTTGATCTGATTCTAATCCAACGGCTGGGAGTCATCGTCGACGTGAGGCAACGCCGGGAGAAAGAAACCTAGCGCGGCCAGTGAGGGGTGCTGGGGGCTCAGCGGGGTGCAGGCGAGGGTCGTCGAGGCGGGCGAACGACGAAGTCGACAACGGCGAACTCAGGGGTGGTCGCGGCAGCTCCTGGGGTTGACGAAATCTATGGCGCCCTTCTTCTCCAAAGGCGGCGGGCTCCGGTGAAATTCCGGCGAGGTGGTGCTCGCCTTGCTCCGAGAACGGTGTGGCACGATCAGTGATGAGAGGGGAGTAGAATGGTGTGAAGAATTCGAGCGGGGGAGTCCTCTATTTATAGTCGAGCGAGGGGACCGACGGGGCGCACGGTGAGCTCGTCGGGGGCGATGGTACAGACGGCTATTGGCATGGGCAAAGATAGGGGACGGTGCGGTGTTCCCTGGCGATGCTCAACGACATGGTTTTGAGGCGTGGGGCGGTGCGGCTTGGTCTGGAACATGCGACGCTCTACGCGGCAGAGGCGGCGTCTTCGACGGCGAGCGGTGGCTGTGCAGCACGGAGCGGCGGACGAGGATGTCTGGCGGTCTCCTGGGTCGGTGGGGATTGTGTATGCACGCGGCGAGGGCGGCGCACGGTCTGTGGGCTTCGGTCGAGGGTGGCGCTCTGGCGCACGCTCGGCATGGTCGCTGGCGGTCTAGGCGCGGTCCGTGCGTGTGGTCCAGGGCTTGGCAACGCTCGCGGCTGGGACAGTGAGTGGCGGTGGACGGTGGGCTGCCTCCCAGACATGCTGTCTAGGCTTGCTTCTCCTCCTAGCATGCTGTCGACATGGGGGTGACAAGGTTGGCTTCGGCTGTTCACCATTGATGGTAATGCCAAGCTCACAGTGGTGCTAGTGCCTGGTTTAGTTAGCTAGATGATCTACTGAGATGGTTGTGAGCCAAAGAGGGGACAAGTTAGGCTCAAATCACTACTCCAAATAGTGTTTAGATTTTGTATGATATGTGTCTGCAACCTGTTTGATGAAATGGCCGCATGAAATCAAGTTTTGAATTTTGACAAGATTTTTGGTGGGTTTGCTAGATTGGTGCTGGTGAGTCTGCAGATGCTTGGGTTTTGAAAGTTGAGCTTGGTTGAGTGGTTTTTGAAAAAGTGGGATCTTCTCATATGATAAAGATTCAATTTTGAAATGTCATTTAAACTATGTATTTGAAAGTTTTTGGATGATCACAAAGTGGTCCTTGATACTTTGTTATGAGTACATTCAAGGGGTGCAAAGATCCAGAAAAGTTTCTGTTAGGTTCTGAAAGTTTGAGGCAGCCAAAGTAGGCATGGGAGTTAAATTGGTCAAAATGACCATCCCTTTATTTTATTTGTTTTGATTTACTTGTCTTTAGGAAAAGTGTGGGAAATGTTTTAGATGATGTTTATTTCACCTAAGAAACATTTTACAAGCAAGTAAACACACAAACAAGGTGGTTCAAAAGAATTTCAAGTTTAATGCATACTCATATGCATGCATTCATAATTTTATTTAACAAAGTTTTTGTTAACCCTAATTTTGATGATTAGAAATTGATGATCCAAATTTAGTATTTTTCGGATGTTACAAACCTTCCCCCCTTAAACAAAATCTCGTCCCGATATTTGAAAAAGGACGAAAAGATTACCTAGGATTTGAAGAGATCGGGAAACTCCGTCCTGATGTGATCTTCGCGTTCCCAGGTGGCTTCCTCTTCTGTGTGGTTACTCTACTGAATCTTGAGAAACTTGATGCTTCGGGTTCGGGTAGTTCGAAAATCTTCTTCCAAAATACGGATGGGTACTTCAGGATAGGTCAGGTCATCGTTGATCTCTATGGTCCGATGATCGATATTCTTGAATACTTCGGTCTTCTCGGGGACTTCGAGACACTTGCGAAGTAACGAGATATGGAACACATTGTGCATGGCTGACATCTCTTCAGGTAGTTCCAATTGATATGATACTTCTCCTCGATGGTTCAGAATCTTGAAAGCTCCGATATATCTGGGGGCTAACTTTCCTTTGAGTTGGAAACGCTGCATTCCCTTCAATGGCGACACTTTCAGATAAACAAAATCTCCTATGTTGAAGGCGAGGTCTCGACGTATCTTGTCGGCGTAACTCTTCTGTCTGGATTGGGCGGTCTTAAGGTGTTCACGAATCTTGTGAACCTTCTCTTCTGCTTCTCGTAGGATGTCGGGTCCAAAAATCTGACTCTCTCCTACTTCCGACCAGTTCAAAGGGGTGCGACACTTCCTTCCGTACATAAATTCAAATGGGACCATTTGCAAACTTGCTTGATAACTGTTGTTGTATGAAAATTCTGCAAACGGCAGACAGTCTTCCCACTTGGATCCATATTCTAACACACATTCTCTCAGCATATCTTCGAGTATTTGGTTTACTCGCTCCGTTTGTCCATCGGTTTGAGGGTGATACGCGGTGCTGAAATCTAGGCGGGTTCCTAAACCTTCTTGTACTTTCTTCTAGAACCTCGAGGTAAACTGCATTCCTCGATCCGATACGATGTTCTTGGGGACTCCATGCAAACTAACGATTCGAGCGATGTACAACTCCGCTAGCTTCAAACTCTGATAGGTGGTCTTGACGGGCAAGAAATGGGCGACTTTGGTCAATCTGTCCACTATGACCCAGATAGAGTCATTTCCCCTACTAGAAGTAGGTAGTCCAGTGATAAAGTCCATTCCTACAGAATCCCATTTCCATTCCGGAATCTGCAATGGTTGCAACAATCCAGCGGGTCTTTGATGTCCTGCCTTGACTCGCTGACATATATCACACTTGGCGATATAGCTTACGATTTCTCTCTTCATCTTATGCCACAAAAATTGCTCTTTCAAATCTTGATACATCTTAGTTCCTCCGGGATGGATAGAATAAAGAGTATCATGAGCCTCCTTCAAGATAACCTCTTTCAACTCAGAATCTGCTGGTACACAAAGGAGTCCTTTGTACCACAACACTCCTTCTTCGTCTTCGGTGAATCCAGGTACTTTTCCTGTACCGATACGACGCTTGATTCTGTCAATACTGGCATTTCCCTTCTGCGCCTCTTTAATCTGACTGATCAAAGTGGGCTGGAGTTCTATGCTAGCCAAAAATCCTTCACTTACTAATTCCATCCGAAAATCTTCCATCTCTTTGTGCAAACTTGGTTGCTCCTTCAAAATCATGGAGTTCAAGCGGAACGGCAATCTGCTAAGGGCATCTGCTACCACGTTGGCTTTACCAGGGTGATAGTGAATGTCCAGGTCGTAATCCTTGATTAGCTCAATCCATCTTCTCTGCCTCATATTCAGCTCCTTTTGAGTGAATATATACTTTAGGCTCTTGTGATCCGAATAAATTTCACAACGGTGTCCCATCAGGTAATGTCTCCATGTTTTTAGGGCTAGAACTATGGCTGCGAGTTCGAGGTCATGGGTTGGGTAATTTTGCTCGTGTTGCTTTAGTTGTCGAGATAGATAAGATATAACTTTGCCTTCTTGCATTAGCACACATCCGAGACCAATCTTGGATGCGTCACAATACACATCAAAGGGCTTCATGATATCTGGCATGATCAAGATTGGGGCTGAAATCAATCTCCTCTTGAGTTCTTGAAAACTCGCTTCACATTTGTCGGTCCATTCAAACTTCTTGTCCTTCTTCAGCAATTGGGTCATGGGTCTGGCGATACTCGAGAATCCTTCTACGAATTTGCGGTAATATCCCGCCAATCCGAGAAATGCACGAACTTGGGTTTGAGTGGTTGGGGCTTGCCAATCTTCTACATCTTTCACTTTGGCAGGGTCAACGGCAATTCCTCCGGCTGATACAATGTGACCGAGGAATCCTACCTCCTGTATCCAGAATTCACATTTGCTAAATTTTGCATACAGCTGATGCTCTCTAAGGGTTCCAAGAATGGTCCTTAGGTGTAGCTCATGTTCTTCTTCTGATTTGGAATAAATCAGAATATCATCGATGAAAACAACGACAAACTTATCCAGGAAGTCCATAAAAATCTTATTCATGAGATTCATGAAATAAGCGGGGGCATTGGTTAATCCAAAACACATGACTGTATACTCGTACAATCCGTATCTGGTGGTAAAGGCATTCTTTGGAATATCCTCTGCACGAATTTTGAGTTGATGATAGCCAGTTCTAAGATCAATCTTAGAAAACACTTTGGCACCGGTCAACTGATCAAACAAATCTTCTATCTTGGGCAAGGGGTACTTGTTCTTGATGGTGACATCATTCAAATTCCGATAATCCGTACACAAACGGTTACCTCCATCCTTCTTGTCCACAAACAAGACAGGTGATCTCCATGGTGACGCACTGGGTTGAATCAATCCAATTTCCAACATGGAATCCAGTTGCTTCTTCAATTCTGCTAGCTCTGTCGGGTTCATACTATATGGTCTCTGGGCTATGGGTCCGGTTCCAGGAATTAGTTCAATGATAAACTCGATATCCCGATCTGGGGGCATACCGGGCAAAACATCTGGAAATACATCGGGGTATTCACAGACTATCCGGACTTGGTCAAAGGTAGGTTGGGCTATACTCTTGTTACACTTGAATTGACGAGGTAAGGTTTCAGATATATGCTCGATTGATATTCCGGAGGTACTGGTCATGGTTATGGCTTTCTTGGCACAGTCAATCAATCCTTTATGTTTGGACATCCAATCCATTCCTAGTACTACTTCCAAACCTTTAGTTCCGAGTACTATCAGATTTGCATAAAAATCTATGCCATGGATTCGGATAGGGACGGCTTTGCAAATTTTCCTAGCCTTGGTGGTTGATCCGGGAATTTGAACAATCATAACATGCTTCAATTTGGTTGGTTGAATTTTACTAGTGCTTGCAAATTCTTCGGTGACAAATGAATGCGATGCACCAGAATCAAACAACACACTTGCAAGTACTGAATTAACAGAAAACATGCCCAGCACGACGTCTGGCGCTTCCTGAGCTTCTTCAGCATGCATGAGAAAAAGACGGCTACTGCGGTTGAGCGAATTCCCTGGGGAAAATCTTCTTCCTGGCTGAACACGACATTGCTGCTGAGCTGGGACATTGGCATTGGGGGCTATAGCATTCTTCTTGTTGGGGCACTCGTTGGAATAGTGGCCTTTATTTCCACAGTCATAACAGGTCACTTGCGACTTGTCCTTTGCTGCTACAGGCACGTCATTTCTTCCAGTCCTCGGGGCAGTGTTGGTGTTGGCGGTAGCATTGTTGTTGTTGAACTTGGGTGGGGCACGGTTGAAATTGCTAGCGTTGCCGGGGTTGTTGTGATTTCCTCCGGGTCTAGGGTTTCCACGGTTGGGATAGGTCGGACGGTTCATCGGGGGTCTGTTGGTCCTGGGGGCAAATCCTGGAGATGGGTTGGGGCGATACTTTGGGGTCTGATGGGTTCCTGGTTGATGCATCATGTGACGCTTGAGGTTCTCATTGGCTTGGTTGATCTTTCCTTCCATCTGGATAGCAGAGTCGACCAGGGCTTCAATATCAGCAAAGGGGATATTGACTAACACAGTCTGGATCTCATCATGCAGACCATTCAGGAATCTTTCTTTCTTCTTGGCTTCGGTGTCCATCTCATCCGGGGCATACCTAGCTAATGACAAAAATTTGTCACGGTATTCCACTACAGTCATCCTTCCTTGCTTCAGCTCTCTGAACTCGTCTCTCATTCTCTTGATCAAACCCGGTGGCACATGGGTTCTGCTAAACTTGACCTTGAATTCCTCCCAGGTCATCATTTGGCCTCCGGTCATTGTGCGAACACTCTTCCACCATGCCCTGGCATCTCCGGCTAGATAGTGGGTGGCGAACAGGACTTTCTCGTTGGCTTCCACTCCAGCTACTTCTAGGTTATTTTCCATGGTTTGCAGCCAATCATCAGCGTCTAGGGGCTCTTCGGACTTTGTGAACACAGGTGGGTTGGTATTCTGGAAATTTTTGAGCTTAGATCCATGGTTGTCTTGATTTCCATGGCCTTGGTTGTTGTGGGCAAGTTGGGCTATCTGTTGCAGAGTGGCTAGGTTGGCTTGACGTTCGGCTCTTTCAGCTTCGCGGTCAGAAGTCAACATTTGCAGAATATGCAACATCGGGTCCAGGGATGAACCACTTCCTCTGTGTGGCATCTGAAGATTGAGATAGATTATGAGAAAAGAGAGAAATTTCTAAAGTTTTGGGTCTTTGAAAAGTTTTTAAAGTTTGACTCAGATTTTTCTAGCAACTTGCTTTTTCATTCATTCATTCATTCATAGCACCTAGTACAACACACACCACAACAAAGAAAAGCAGATGGTTTTAAGAACCATTCTGGAAACTACGATATAGTGGGACCGAATACTACTCACTATGCTAGTGCTCAAGTGCTACTACTCCTCGGAATCTGTGGCCTCATCATCCTCATCATCATCGATGAAGGCGAAATCATCTTCATCGGTGAAGAAGTCCATGGCCTGATCTTCCAGAAAATCATCGTCATCGCTGAGATAGGAGTAGGGGTCTCCACGAAGATCCTCTCCGGCATTCTCCCTTTCCTCCAACTGCATGTCTCTCTCGTGGATGGTCTCCTCCAGAGATGAGATGCGGTGGCGAAGACGGGCAATAATGTGCTCCTTGTCGAGCTGACAGCGGCGAGACTTGCGATCCTTTGCTAGCATGGTGATGGTTTGGTCCTTCGTCTTGATGATGGCAGACTTGTGGTTGCAGTAGTCACGGCAGTTGTCCAACTCCTGCTGACGGTCATACATCATGAAGCTAAGGTGGTCCAATTGAGTCTTCAACTCAGGGTGGTATGGGGCTTCCAGGGGTTGTCCATTTGCATCGCGCGTTGGGCAAAACTCAAAGCGAGTACCCTTGATCTGATTGATGCTCTGCCCACATAGACGGGAAAGAGCTTCTTGCATGGCCCTGGAAAGTCCATCGAGCCAGTTGTTTTCCCTCAAGGTAAACTGAATTCCCTCTGCAGTGGGAGGTTCAATCTTTCCTCGGAGACTTGCAACAATTAGCCACTGCAGATCTTCTCCTCCTTGATCATTGAGCTGAGCTCCGAAGAACTCGGGGTGCGGACGCTCCAGAAGTTCCGAAAGCTGGTCCAAATCCCTCTCAAAGATAAGGTCTCCTCCATTCCCCAACTGGTAAAACTTGCTGTACTTCACGTCCATCTATAAGAATAGAGGATGAGTAGGTTAGCAGAGTGATCAAGTGTGTCAAAATTTTATGTATTTTTGCAAGAGTTTTTGAGGAACATGAATTTTCATGAAAGAATCAATGGGATAAGAATGAGAATAAGTTTTTGTAAATATTTGTTTCTTTGGTTTTGGAAACTAAGTTTTTGATTCAAACGTCCAATCTAACTAGGGTCTCCTATGGTCAGGATGGCTCTGATACCAACTTGTCAACACCCGGATTTTTCAATCCTAGATGCCTGTTATGCCATACATCGCAATCCTAGGATTACCATTTTTGCGAGATGTGGCGCCCCGCAAAAACCACTACTAGAAAACCGCGTTGTTTTTGTGCATTGCATCATCATGACCGCATGCTCATATCATCATGCCACATTGCATTTGAGCATCGTCATGTCATCTTGCATTTGTTTGCCTAAAACTATCTTCGAAAAATCTATTTTTGTCTTCTGAACACCCCGTCTTTATTCAAACACAAAACCCGGGTCTCCGGAATATTTTGCTTTGTCTACCAACGGTTTTCAAAAGCCCCATTTTAAATATTAAAATATTTATTTTATTTTTAGGGGCAGCCGTACCGGGCCGATCCGACCCAGTCGGCCACCTCCAGTACAAAACCGGACTACCTAAACCCTTTTCCTACCCCAACCTAATCTACCCACCCTTCCTCCACCTCATCCCACCCAATCGGTGCTCGCCACCTCAGCTATCCTCCCTCCATCCACCCAACCACCACCTGCCACCTCACCAACCCCCTCCCTTTTCCCTCCACCTCATCCCCACACCACTCCCCGCCACCACCTTACCCCAACACGCAGCCGCCTCTCTCCCCTCTCTGTTGGATCTCGGTCCCACTCCACCGATCCCCACCCTCCTGGCCCCACCTACCGGACCCACCTTCCCCACCTACCCCTCGTCCTCCCTGCCAGCTCCCGCTCCTCTCTTCTCCCTCTCGCCCACCAGCTCCTCGTCGCCGACCGATCCGTCCTCGCCCGGCCGCGTCACCCCGCCTCCAGTCCGTGGCCGTTGGAGCCCCTGCGCCCTCCGCCGCCGTTCGACCTCGACCCGACCTACCTCGCCGAGCCTGCGGTCCTCTTCCTGTGGCTCCGTCCTCGCCTGGGCGTGAGCCCCCTGCAACCGCCGTCGCTGGCGTCGTCCTCGACCTCGCCCCTAAGGCCGTGCCCTCTTCTTCCTGCGCCTCGCGCTTCCGCCGCCGGCGAAGGACTCGTCTGCATCGCGCGCGTGACCGCCGGCAGCGAGCCCCGCCGCTGCTTCTTCCTCCACCCACCGGCCTTCCTCGGCCCGGCCCGCCTCACCATCACAACCTCGAGCCCCCCCGCATGGCCTCCTCTGTCCTCGATCCGCGCCCTCCCCGTCACGCTCGCCCGTGCTCCTCTGCCGGCCTCCATCGTCGACCTCTCCGGCCACCGCCTCTGCTTCGACCCAGGCGCCACCATCGTCGTGGTCTCTCCGACGACCCCTGCCGCTCCTCTGCTGCCAAGGCTGCCTCCGGTCTCAACCTTCATGTAGCACCCGCAGGCCGACCCCGTGTCCTCGCTGCCAGCACCTTCCCAGGAACAGGCCTTCCTTCGTGAGATTACCGGCGCCCATCGCTGTGGCCGCGACCGCCGCCGTGCTTCGCCATGCCCCAGTAGAGCTGCCGACCCTGTCGCACGCGCCTGTGCCCACCTTATCTGGAGACCAAGGCCCTCTACTCGTGTCCCTGGCATGTTCAGATGCTGTAAGCACCAAGTCTGAAGGGGTGCTGCTGATGTTTCAGTATGGGCACAAAATGTCTCGTTGCTAAGAACCATGGACGCTAAAGAACCGAAGACCCCAAACCCGAAGGTCGATCTTCGTCATGGACCAGCAAGATCTCCTTCACGGACGACCCAGAGCCCCTGGCGTGCCAAGTTCCTCCTGACGGATCCGAACACCTCGAGTTCCCTTCACGGAATCTAAAGGTCGTTGTTCCAAAGACCGATCCTGTCGAACCCCCCTCGGCGAACCCCAAGATCGCCGATACCCAATATGTGATTCCCTTTCCAAGACCCCTATTTTTATAATATATGACATATACTTGTTGCATTTAAATTGTTCATGTTGCATACATGTTTTGTGGGTGTTTGGGGGGCTTATGTCGACTCACCTAAATTAAATATGGGGTCCATATGTGGGCGAATCTAGTCTAATATTGGCTCCATTTAAATTTGTCTAGCGAACCGATACCATGGTTTGCCATGTTAAGACAACATTTAAATTGTGGGGCTTCTAAAACATGAACCTATTAATTAATTGCCGGGGCCTCGGTTCCGCTTAATATGACCTAATCGCATCGCACCTTTGCCATGTCATACATCATACATGCATCATGCCCGATCTTTTGTCGTAGTATTAAATAGTGCATCCGGTGTTTCTTCTAGTGCTTTGCTTCTTCGCGGATTAGGCCGATGAGTTGATGCGAGTGTCGACCCGATCTTCGGATGAACCTTCGGCAATATTTTCCAGGCGAGCATCTCCCCCTTCCTACCTATCTTACTTTTATAGTATTTATTCCCTCCTGTTGATCTATTGCTATCCGTGTTGCGATGCTCTAGTTTTCGTGCCCGTGATATCCCTTGCAGCCTCATATTGCCTTGGACACATCCTATTACCTGTTGTTTGGTAGATAGTTGGACTTGCGCGTCGTAGTCGCCTGCTCAAGTGCTGTTGCGTGTCGTCAAGTACCACAGTTGTTGGAGTAATGCCGCATGTTTAATGTTGGAGTTGATCATGGCTTTAATTATCGTTTAATAACTAAAATTGAAGTAGGTAAATGCAGAGGCACCGGTGGGTAATAGACAATATTTGGATTTTAACCGCTCACTGGTGTCCCGTAGGACCCCGAGTTCTTGACACCTGTTCCGAGATCGAGCGCGCTAACCACAGGTGGGGTGTGTGGGCACCCCCATCGATTTAGTACCTGATTCCAAGTACTGTACTGGGGGCCACAAAGTAGTTTGGAGCTTTATTACTATCCTGTACTTATGCCATGCTTTACTGCTTTATTTAAGATTGTGCGTGGAGCACCTGTAATGTTTAGGTAAGCGGAGTGTTTTCGCGGTATCGACAAGCCCAGGCACACTTTCGGGTTCCCAGTCATTTACAGCCACTGACGCAAACCCTGCGTCCGTTTCGGAGCCGGCCAACTTCGTTGCGGGTAGCTTAGTGGGGTGGCCCCCATGTACTTGCTTTGGGTCTGGGAAACGTCATGACTTAGGCCCCGCCGACATACCGATGGGTGTATGTTAACTGATCTGGCAAAAAGGGTCGAAGTGCGTGTGGATACTTTGGTGCACCCCTGCAGGGTTAAATCTTTTCGAAAAGCCGTGTCCACGGTTATGGAAGACTTGGAGCACAGTTCTCGATCATAGACAACTATAACTAAAGTTTACTGTTATAAATTGACTTGTATCCGATATGACTAGTAATCAGCTCCACTACAACGGAATGGCTAAATAAAAGTACCAACAACTGCTGGGTTTGGGATATCTCATGCTAATTGTATCTGACTAGTAAGTGTTGCAACTACAATGGAATGGTTAACTAAAAGTGCCCACTGCTTATTATATCAGGATGACTATCTATACCTGACTAGTAATTGCTGCAACGATAACTGAATAAATAAAACTGCCAACGGTGTGAGTTCCTCGGTTGACTTCCTTGTTTGGTCTCGAGGGGGAAACACCAGGATGGGTATGTTTGGAGGTAGTATCAGGTTGTTTCCGAATATGTCTTTCTTACCCCTCTCTGATAGCCGCTATTTGTATCGAGTCTCTATAGGTTGTTTAGTGCATGCTGCGCTGCCGCTTCAGTCCACCATACCTATGTAGGCGAGGACCGCCGAATTCTAGCCTCGCCGTGTACTGGCCTCAGTACTGATCGCTCTCTCTTTTTCCTTTGGCCTTTGTCGGCACCCCTCTTGTTTAAGCAGGTTTTGAGATCGACGTCGTTAGCAGGGTTACCCTTCCGGCTTGGCCTGGGCAGGGATATGGACGCCATTGGTTATTCTTTAGGGCTCTTAGCTCGATTTGCTTCTTGTCCGTAGTCGGATGATGTATTGTTTTCAAGGTGATTTGGATCTTTGTATTGTATATCTGTATTCTTGACTCTTTGAGTCGTTGTTGTATACATCTGTTCTGTGGGTTCCATCGTGGACTGTTGTGTAATGGTATTACTTTGTTTTCCACCCGCACGAAAGTGCCTGGTGGGCACCTTTGAATCGTTTCTATGCGGGTTTGGCGGGAATCGCTGAAACTTGCATAGGGCCGATTCTGAGGGTGTTACAGAGTGGTATCAGAGCTCAGCAGTTGCGATACCCCACAAGTCCAGCCTGTAGGATAACCTAGCTAACGGCTGAAGTAGAGTGTCAAAACTATTTTTGCAAAATCGGTTGGATAGTTCTGATTAGGTTTGATTTTTACTCCTTACCCCTCTGCTGCTCTCCTCTCACCTCTGCGTGTTTTGAATCCGCTCTCTTCTCTCTCTTCGAGTCCAGGATTTCTCGTGGTTGGGTTCCATCGTACCTTCAGGGTTTCGCTTCCTCCTTTGGTAACGGTGTTGCTACATCTGGTCTTCATGCTATCCGAGGAATCCTTCGTCTGGTGGACTTCTCTTTGCTCCTTCTTGTGCCTTCCGGTGTTTTCCGACGCGACGACATCATCTACGCCAGATCCGATGCAGAGTCTGCATCACTCCTTTGTTTCTGAACCTCGATTGTCGAGATCTTCAGTCTGATTCCGAGAATGGTTGCACGCTTTTCTACTGATTGTGCAGAGTAATAGTTTGGGTGCGTGATGGATTGGCCCCCATGCCGACTACCCCTTCTATTCGCTTTTGTACATTGAAGTGGATGGGAATGCATCGGTTCCCTCTTTCTATCGAAGCTAGAGGTGGCTTTATTGGTCGATACCTCTACCTTCGCCTTTGTTTCCCGGAGTGTTCTCTCGATGATCACGGACAACGACCTCTTGTTAGTGGTGTCGCGAGGATCTACACGATGCGAGAAGATTCAGATCGCCGCCCTTCTTCCCGGTACCATGAGGCGGATCTCGAGGGCGAGATCCATTGTTAGTGGTGTCGAATTGTGGCGCCCCGCAAAAACCACTACTAGAAAATCGCGTTGTTTTTGTGCATTGCATCATCATGACCGCATGCTCATATCATCATGCCACATTGCATTTGAGCATCGTCATGTCATCTTGCATTTGTTTGCGTAAAACTATCTTCGAAAAATCTATTTTTGTCTTCTGAACGCCCCGTCTTTATTCAAACACAAAACCCGGGTCTTCGGAATATTTTGCTTTGTCTACCAACGGTTTTCAAAAGCCCCATTTTAAATATTAAAATATTTATTTTATTATTAGGGGCAGCCGTACCGGGCCGATCCGACCCAGTCGGCCACCCCCAGTACAAAACCGGACTACCTAAACCCTTTTCCTACCCCAACCTGATCTACCCACCCTTCCTCCACCTCATCCCACCCAATCGGTGCTCGCCACCTCAGCTATCCTCCCTCCATCCACCCAACCACCACCTGCCACCTCACCAACCCCCTCCCTTTTCCCTCCACCTCATCCCCACACCACTCCCCGCCACCACCATACCCCAGCGCGCAGCCGCCTCTCTCCCCTCTCTGTTGGATCTCGGTCCCACCCCACCGATCCCCACCCTCCTGGCCCCACCTACCGGACCCACCTTCCCCACCTACCCCTCGTCCTCCCTGCCGGCTCCCGCTCCTCTCTTCTCCCTCTCGCCCACCAGCTCCTCGTCGCCGACCGATCCGTCCTCGCTCGGCCGCGTCACCCCGCCTCCAGTCCGTGGCCGTCGGAGCCCCTGCGCCCTCCGCCGCCGTTCGACCTCGACCCGACCTATCTCGCCGAGCCTGCGGTCCCCTTCCTGTGGCTCCGTCCTCGCCTGGGCGTGAGCCCCCTGCAACCGCCGCCGGCGTCATCCTCGACCTCGCCCCTAAGGTCGTGCCCTCTTCTTCCTGCGCCTCGCGCTTCCGCCGCCGGCGAAGGACTCGTCTGCATCGCGCGCGTGACCGCCGGCAGCGAGCCCCGCCGCTGCTTCTTCCTCCACCCATCGGCCTTCCTCGGCCCGGCCCGCCTCACCATCGCAACCTCGAGCCCCCCCGCATGGCCTCCTCTGTCCTCGATCCGCGCCCTCCCCGTCACGCTCGCCCGTGCTCCTCTGCCGGCCTCTGTCGTCGACCTCTCCGGCCGCCGCCTCTGCTTCGACCCAGGCGCCACCGTCGTCGTGGTCTCTCCGACGACCCCTGCCGCTCCTCTGCTGCCAAGGCTGCCTCCGGTCTCAACCTTCATGCAGCACCCGCAGGCCGACCCCGTGTCCTCGCTACCAGCACCTTCCCAGGAACAGGCCTTCCTTCGTGAGCTTCCCGGCGCCCATCGCTGTGGCTGCGACCGCCGCCGTGCTTCGCCATGCCCCGGCAGAGCTGCCGACCCTGTCGCACGCGCCTGTGCCCACCTTATCTGGAGACCAAGGCCCTCTACTCGTGTCCCTGGCATGTTCAGATGCTGTAAGCACCAAGTCTGAAGGGGTGCTGCTGATGTTTCAGTATGGGCACAAAATATCTCGTTGCTAAGAACCATGGACGCTAAAGAACCGAAGACCCCAAACCCGAAGGTCGATCTTCGTCATGGACCAGCAAGATCTCCTTCACGGACGACCCCGAGCCCCTGGCGCGCCAAGTTCCTCCTGACGGATCCGAACACCTCGAGTTCCCTTCACGGAATCTAAAGGTTGTTGTTCCGAAGACCGATCCTGTCGAACCCCCCTCGGCGAACCCCAAGATCGCCGATACCCAATATGTGATTCCCTTTCCAAGACCCCTATTTTTATAATATATGACATATACTTGTTGCATTTAAATTGTTCATGTTGCATACATGTTTTGTGGGTGTTTGGGGGGCTTATGTTGACTCACCTAAATTAAATATGGGGTCCATATGTTGGCAAATCTAGTCTAATATTGGCTCCATTTAAATTTGTCTAGCGAACCGATACCATGGTTTGCCATGTTAAGACAACATTTAAATTGTGGGGCTTCTAAAACATGAACCTATTAATTAATTGCTGGGGCCTCGGTTCCGCTTAATATGACCTAATCGCATCGCACCTTTGCCATGTCATACATCATACATGCATCATGCCCGATCTTTTGTCGTAGTATTAAATAGTGCATCCAGTGTTTCTTCTAGTGCTTTGCTTCTTCGCGGATTAGGCCGATGAGTTGATGCGAGTGTCGACCCGATCTTCGGATGAACCTTCGGCAATATTTTCCAGGCGAGCATCTCCCCCTTCCTACCTATCTTACTTTTATAGTATTTATTCCCTCCTGTTGATCTATTGCTATCCGTGTTGCGATGCTCTAGTTTTCGTGCCCGTGATATCCCTTGCAGCCTCATATTGCCTTGGACACATCCTATTACCTGTTGTTTGGTAGATAGTTGGACTTGCGCGTCGTAGTCGCCTGCTCAAGTGCTGTTGCGTGTCGTCAAGTACCACAGTTGTTGGAGTAATGCCGCATGTTTAATGTTGGATTTGATCATGGCTTTAATTATCGTTTAATAACTAAAATTGAAGTAGGTAAATGCAGAGGCACCGGTGGGTAATAGACAATATTTGGATTTTAACCGCTCACTGGTGTCCCGTAGGACCCCGAGTTCTTGACACATGTTCCGAGATCGAGCGCGCTAACCACAGGTGGGGTGTGTGGGCACCCCCATCGATTTAGTACCTGATTCCAAGTACTGTACTGGGGCCACAAAGTAGTTTGGAGTTTTATTACTATCATGTACTTATGCCATGCTTTACTGCTTTATTTAAGATTGTGCGTGGAGCACCTGTACTGTTTAGGTAAGCGGAGTGTTTTCGCGGTATCGACAAGCCCAGGCACACTTTCGGGTTCCCAGTCGTTTACAGCCACTGACGCAAACCCTGGGTCCGTTTCGGAGCCGGCCAACTTCGTTGCGGGTAGCTTAGTGGGGTGGCCCCCATGTACTTGCTTTGGGTCTGGGAAACGTCATGACTTAGGCCCCACCGACATACCGATGGGTGTATGTTAACTGATCTGGCAAAAAGGGTCGAAGTGCGTGTGGATACTTTGGTGCACCCCTGCAGGGTTAAATCTTTTCGAAAAGCCGTGTCCGCGGTTATGGACGACTTGGAGCACAGTTCTCGATCATAGACAACTATAACTAAAGTTTACTGTTATAAATTGACTTGTATCCGATATGACTAGTAATCAGCTCCACTACAACGGAATGGCTAAATAAAAGTACCAACAACTGCTGGGTTTGGGATATCTCATGCTAATTGTATCTGACTAGTAAGTGTTGCAACTACAATGGAATGGTTAACTAAAAGTGCCCACTGCTTATTATATCAGGATGACTATCTATACCTGACTAGTAATTGCTGCAACGATAACTGAATAAATAAAACTGCCAACGGTGTGAGTTCCTCGGTTGACTTCCTCGTTTGGTCTCGAGGGGGAAACACCAGGATGGGTATGTTTGGAGGTAGTATCAGGTTGTTTCCGAATAGGTCTTTCTTACCCCTCTCTGATAGCCACTATTTGTATCGAGTCTCTATAGGTTGTTTAGTGCATGCTGCGCTGCCGCTTCAGTCCACCATACCTATGTAGGCGAGGACCGCCGAATTCTAGCCTCGCCGTGTACTGGCCTCAGTACTGACCGCTCTCTCTTTTTTCCTTTGCCCTTTGTCGGCACCCCTTTTGTTTAAGCAGGTTTTGAGATCGACGTCGTTAGCAGGGTTACCCTTCCGGCTTGGCCTGGGCAGGGATATGGACGCCATTGGTTATTCTTCAGGGCTCTTAGCTCGATTTGCTTCTTGTCCGTAGTCGGATGATGTATCGTTTTCAAGGTGATTTGGATCTTTGTATTGTATATCTGTATTCTTGACTCTTTGAGTCGTTGTTGTATACATCTGTTCTGTGGGTTACATCGTGGACTATTGTGTAATGGTATTACTTCGTTTTCCACCCGCACGAAAGTGCCTGGTGGGCACCTTTGAATCGTTTCTATGCGGGTTTGGCGGGAATCGCTGAAACTTGCATAGGGCCAATTCTGAGGGTGTTACACGAGACATAACAGAATTGGATACCATAGTACATCATCCATTACAAACCATACATAAGTTCTTACACAAATAGGGATCTCATGATCCAGTTCTTAATACAACATCAAGCAACGGAATACATAATAATAACGGTAGTGTAGGCGAAGCTCCATCTTCGGGGTCACAGGCAATGCTGACGATAGGAGATGATCCTAGTTGTCGTAACCTTCATGGGGTCCATCCTCCAGGTACTCCTCTTCATAGTCTGGCCATGGGAATAGCCAGGGACAAAGCCATGAGTACTCTTTAAGTACTCGCAAACTAATACTAACAGGAAAAAGGGGTTTTTGGATAATAGGACACTAGGCTCTAGGGTTGTTTTGCAAAAGCCAGATTTATCTCTACTAGGTTCCAAAGCTAGTCAAAATTTTATAACTCCTAAGTGGGAACTTGTATTTCATATCACAACTATGTTGTGGTCAAGTCAAAGTTTCAAATCCTTTCACAAGTCATTTTGAAAAGTCTAACGGGGGAACAGTATGGCCACTCCAACTGTCCATAACCACAGACGCGGCTATTCGAATAGTTTGACACTCTGCAGAGATTGTACACTTTCACCACAAGATTCGATACAACCGTCAGGAACAAATCCTGAATTCACCATACTCAGTATGCGGATAATCAATCCTAACCTTTCAATTACACGCCCTAGTATAAGCACCTCTCCTGTGAGTTTGGCCTCCCAACCATGATCACTATCATCTTGGGTACTGCACAGGTGGACAATCTTCACAAGGTAGCCTCAGCTCAGACCTTGTCCATGAGGGAACTAATACTAAGGTATATAAGTTTCTAGTCAAGCCCTACCCAATCTTCGGGTATTGTGGTTGTACGATAAAATTGGAATGGTATCGCATCCAGACAACCATTAGTTTTATAAAGGGCTAAGGCTCATGCCTCAACATTTTCATCACCAAAATCATCAGGTGTTCGGAAACACATGTCCAAAACATTTCAATAGAATGATCCATCATTCCAAGGTTTTCATAACCATTTTTCCACCAAGTATTCCCATCTAAAGTTGATCAAGTTTTATGCTTAGCACTAGCATCTACAAGTGGGGGTGAGTACTAATGAGGGGTGGTAAACTAGGGGAGTTTCAACTAAGTACACCTTATATCTTAGGGTGATATCAAGGTTTCTCACTTAGGCCAAATTTTATGCTCTTTATGCAACCTTCACATATCTTTCTAGTATCTACCAAACTCTTAAGTAAACTCTAAGTAAGAGCTTTGATAAAGAAATAAAGTAAGAAGCTTGCAAGTAAAACTAGGATTGGTTTATCAAGTGGGTATGATCACATATGCTTAAGGCATATAGTTGGCATGGTAACAAATAGTGGTTTGTTGCATCAGTAGAGTATCTTGCAAGGGTTATCTTGCACATTCACTAGTAGTATTAGGCTTGCACAATATCAGTATAAGCTTGCCTTGTGCAGAGCAATGGTTGAAGTTCTCCTCGGCTTCTTCTTCGTAGAATCCTCCTTCCTCCTCGTATCCTTGGTCGGTACTAGTGTCTATAAATAAATACGGGGTACACAATCACCAAACAATACTTGACTACTTGCAATCATCACACACAAGGGTCCTATAGATGATCTAGCATCATCACTAATATTACAAGGTTAAAGCTTGGTTTAATTCCTTTTATTTTTTCAAAAAGCAATTTCTAGTCATTGAAAAACTACATAAGATTTAATATTCTCCAAACCGAACATGGGATCATGTTGACACATGTCATCACCACATGTTTTAGTTCTTGGGAATGTGATTTAAAGTGGTGTCACAATTTAATAAGGTTTTACCCTTTTATTTTAATTAATTAAAGTGACTAGAAATGCCTATGGGGCATTCTTTTATTACTTGAACATTATTTCTGCAAATAAACCTATATATTTTTATATATTCTGAAAGGTGTGGTTAACTGTGATTTTGGAGAGTTGGAATCAACTCAAAAGCTATTATGGTTTAAATTTGAAAAATGTTTGAATGCAGAAAAGCTTCTGCCTTGTTATTTTTACCATGAGTGATCTATAGATCCAAATGACTTGAATCCAACGGGCTTGGATTCAACATTCACAGACCTTTCTAACAAAATTGGTCTCATTCAATTTGGTGCAATAAATCGATCTGGGTTGATTTTTGAAGTTGGGTACAGAAGTGTGTTTGAAATAAAATGGAAAATTTTTAATTCAAATAACTGGGCTGGGCGGGAAAAGTTAACGGGCCGGCCTGCTAAGCGCAGTGCTCCCGCGGGCTGTTTAAGTGGGTGTCCCCACTCGTCAGTGAGACAGGGAGGGGCGAAGCGGTACGGGGCAATGTGGGTCGTTCGATCTGATTCTAATCCAACGACTGGGAGTCATCGTCGACGTGAGGCAACGCCGGCGAGAAAGAAACCTAGCGCGGCCAGTGAGGGGTGCTGGGGGCTCAGCGGGGTGCAGGCGAGGGTCGTCGAGGCGGGCGAACGACAAAGTCGACGACGGCGAACTCAGGGGTGGTCGCGGCAGCTCCTGGGGTGGACGAAATCGATGGCGCCCTTCTTCTCCAGAGGCGGCGGGCTCCGGTGAAATTCCGGCGAGGTGGTGCTCACCTTGCTCCGGGAACGGTGTGGCACGATCAGTGATGAGAGGGGAGTAGAATGGTGTGAAGAATTCGAGCGGGGGAGTCCTCTATTTATAGTCGAGCGAGGGGACCGACGGGGCGCACGGTGAGCTCGTCGGGGGCGATGGTATAGACGGCTATTGGCATGGGCGAAGGTAGGGGACAGTGCGGTGTTCCCTAGCGATGCTCAACGACATGGTTTCGAGGCGTGGGGCGGTGCGGCTTGGTCTGGAACATGCGACGCTCTGCGCGGCAGAGGCGGCGTCGTCGACGGTGAGCGGTGGCTGTGCGGCACGGGGCGGCGAACGAGGATGTCTGGCGGTCTCCTGGGTCGGTGGGGATTGTGTATGCATGCGGCGAGGGCGGCGCGCGGTCTGTGGGCTTCGGTCGAGGGTGGCGCTCTGGCGCACGCTCGGCATGGTCGCTGGCGGTCTGGCGCGGTCCGTGCGTGTGGTCCAGGGGTGCGTGTGGTCTAGGGCTTGGCAACGCTCGCGGCTGGGACAGTGAGTGGCGGTGGACGGTGGGCTGCCTCCCAGACATGCTGGCTAGGCTTGCTTCTCCTCCTTGCGTGTTGTCGACATGGGGGTGACAAGGTTGGCTTCGGCTGTTCACCATTGATGGTAATGCCAAGCTCACAGTGGTGCTAGTGCCTGGTTTAGTTAGCTAGATGATCTACTGAGATGGTTGTGAGCCAAAGAGGGGACAAGTTAGGCTCAAATCACTGCTCCAAATAGTGTTTAGATTTTGTATGATTTGTGTCTGCAACCTGTTTGATGAAATGGCCGCATGAAATCAAGTTTTGAATTTTGACAAGATTTTTGGTGGGTTTGTTAGATTGGTGCTGGTGAGTCTGCAGATGCTTGGGTTTTGAAGGTTGAGCTTGTTTGAGTGGTTTTTGAAAAAGTGGGATCTTCTCATATGATAAAGATTCAATTTTGAAATGTCATTTCAACTATGTATTTGAAAGTTTCTGGATGATCACAAAGTGGGCCTTGATACTTTGTTATGAGTACATTCAAGGGGTGCAAAGATCCAGAAAAGTTTCTGTTAGGTTCTGAAAGTTTGAGGCAGCCAAAGTAGGCATGGGAGTTAAATTGGTCAAAATGACCATACCTTTATTTTATTTGTTTTGATTTACTTGTCTTTAGGAAAAGTGTGGGAAATGTTTTAGATGATGTTTATTTCACCTAAGAAACATTTTACAATCAAGGAAACACACAAACAAGGTGGTTCAAAAGAATTTCAAGTTTAATGCATACTCATATGCATGCATTCATAATTTTATTTAACAAAGTTTTTGTTAACCCTAATTTTGATGATTAGAAATTGATGATACAAGTTTAGTATTTTTGGGATGTTACAGGGTCCTTCATCTTCAAAGTGCCACAGGCAGACATGTTGGTTGTAGACTCCTAATCAATAAACTTCACTAACATCAAACAAACCTGCAACATAATAAGTTGCAGCCACAAGGGTCAATACATTTGAATTGTATTGGCAAGTTTCACTACTATGTAGAAATAAATGGATCCTATCATTACATGCATATTTGGCTAAGTAGGGTTTAGGCTCATTTGCAGAAAGCAATATAGTTTTGTCCTATCTTTTCAAAATAGTTTTGATCTTTTGTCAAAATCTTTCTAATCTTCTTGGAAAACTCCAAGTGCTTCAAATCCCTTATTGACCATCAAGTTTTACTTTGAGAAATTGGAATGTCGAGATCTTCCATAGCTTCAGGCCTTAGTTGCTCAGTATTGTCCATAACCGAGGACACGGCTAAGTACTTAGAATTTGAACTTCTGCAGAAGTTGTACACTTTACCCACATGACACAATCTCGTCTTGTTGCCACCAGTGGCCGCTGGATAAGTACTCACCAAAATGGAGTACTGGCAGATCGAGAATGTGACAAAGTCTTTCCATAGAAGTCCTCTCAATACACAATGCTAGCTTGTCATCCAGGCACCAATGTAGGGATATATTTCCCTTACACAATTCTAGTCAACCTGAAGATGCCAATGCATGGGTCTTCCACTATGTAGTTGACTAAGCCAGAGCCCATTTAGCATGTGGCTGTACACGGAAGCCACTATACGAGAAACATGTTCAATCTCGAAGTCCCTGGGTGGTTTTATTCTAGTGCACATACAAAAAAGATAGCCATATAAACATGGTTCCCTTTGTTGCCACCTTGTCCAAAACTTGAGTATCCTCTTTTCACCCAGGTGGTTCATTGAGTACTTGTTTTATTATATAAAACATATATCTTTCCAACACTTCTTATAATCATATCATGTATCCCATCCCAAATATATAGCAGGGCTAAGCATACTACAACTACAATGTTTTCACTAAGGGAGATATAAGGGTATCCTATTAGGATTTAGCATAGCATAAAATATAGTAATCCTTATCATGCATGTTACAAAAATCCACTAAGTGAAATGAAAATAGTAGGACATGGATGATAGTGTCACTTGCCTTTTTAGTATAGAATGATGGTTCACTTCTTGATCTTGCAAATATCACACTCTTCTAATTTCACTACAAATCAATCAAGCAAACACAAATTCAACTAGCATTCAAACCATTTGTCACACATAAAATAACAAAAACAAGGTCATGCATGCAAGCATGCAAAAGATAGTTTTAGTTGCAAAAGTGTTTTCTACTAGGCTCTAAACATTATAAAGTTCAAAGTGGTCATTTACTAAAGTGGTAAAACCATTTGTAAAAGGTTTCATCTATAAACCATTTTTAAATCAAATCAATATTTATGTGGTTGAAAAATGCATTTAGCAAAGCAATATTTTTTTAAAGAGTTCTCCAAATATATTTTAATTCTCAAAACTTGGTGTTTAGGATCATAAGGTTTGAATCAAATCATTTCCCAAAGGTTTTACTCAAAATTCATTTCTAAACCAAAAACAATATTTTTATTTGACTAGAAATGCTCTAACTCTAATATTTTATCCTTATCTTCACAAAATACATTTTTAAATCCATAAGTTGGTTCCTATGGTCAGTAGGTTCACAACAAACCATTTTGCAAAGATTTCATATTAAAAATATATCTAGAACAATTCTTATATTCAAAATAAGACTACACAAGTTTCTGCAAATTCAACCAATTTTCCAGAAGCAAATCATTAAACAAAATGCATGGTTGCAAAGTACTTGTTCTACTGATTCCATTGATATAAAATTTGCAAAATTTGGACGTGTAGAACTAAAGTTATGAATTTTGCAAAATCTCATATCCAATAGAACATTTTCTGTTTTTAAAACTGAGTCAGTGCCACGCGTCTTAACCTCATTGGGCGATACCGCTTCTTTCAGATTGAGAAATACTGTCCGTCAGATCTAACTAACAATGCACGACATAGATTGAGCGTACCGGTTCGTTTAAGTCATTCTATCGCGTACACACGATCAAAATCAAACGGCTCACAACCATTGGACATAAACTGGCGGCGCCAGCGGTGGTGAACGGCGGAGGTGCGGTCAGACGATGACGGTGCCGGCGTTACAGGAAGCGAGAGAGCGAGGGGAGGTGCTCACCAGAATCGCCACGACACGCTGAAGCTCAAGGTCGTCGTTGTTGGTCGAGGGGCGCACAGAGTCGACTGGGATTCCTCTCCAGAGTCGGTGACGGCGTCAGGCGACTCTGTTTGTCGTCGGGGGCAAGGTTGCAGATCGCCCTAAGGCAAGTGGAGCACATGGTTAGACGCGGGCGAGTGCGTAGATATTAGGAGCATCAACGGAGAGGCTCGGGGCGGTCTGCTCTTACCAAGGAAATTCACCAGAGCAACGACAGACGGCGGTGGCGAGTGGCGTTGAGGTTGCCGACGTTCTGGAGCGGGCGCGGCCAAGCAGCTGGCACTGGGAGATGCGCCAGGCAATGAGGAACAAGATCGCGTGCAGTGGGAGTCGAGGCGCGGTAGGGCAGCACCGGAATTGGTCAGGGAACCTCGTTGGAGCAGAGGGTTTCGAGCTCGCAATTGGAGCAGCCCGGTGGCAGGGAGGAGGCGGTGTTTGAGGGGAAACGGAGGAGAGGGCAAGGCGCTAATATACGCGTGATTACTGACAAGAATTGATCGCTCATTGACGCGAATTCAAGTGGATTTAATCGCGGCAGTAAACGGCGAGGAGGGGGAAAACGGCCGACGCGGGTGAGAACGACGATGAGGTGGCGTGGGGTCCGTTCGTCAGTGAGGTGGGAGAGAAAGAGTGGGGTCCACTTGTCTACGTCTCAGCGGGTGTGTTTTTCAGTGAAAACGGTTCACTGCGGGGGGAGAGATAGTGGGCTGCGCTGCTGGGCTTGTTGGGCCTGTTGGGTTGGGTTGAGTTTGTTTCATTTTTTTTATACAGAATGCTTTTTCTTTTTCTATTTGAATTTCTGTTTTGATTTTTAAACCAATAATTCAAACAACAAATCAAATCAAATCACCACCAAACTTTGTGTTGATTTTAATTCTGTTTAACAACACATTCCAAGGTTCAAAACAAAATAAATTTTTTATTCTTTTTAGGATCCATTAATAATTAAATAAATAGACCTTAGTCATTAATTCAAATAGGATTTTTATTTATTTAAAAATTCTATTTGAAATCTAGATAATATCAAAACCATTTCATTAGGTTTTATTTGAAAACAAAAACACTTGGAAATCTTATTTAAAATAATTTAACAAGTTTTAGTGTTTATTTAAAATGGAAAAACCTTTACTTTAATAAAAATTGGATATTAATAAATCCTCATTATATTTTATTTCAAAAGCTTGGCCAAGATTTAATTTGGCTCTATAAAATAATCCTTATTTATAATTCTACCTTTGCTTTTGAAAATCAAATCTTTTTATTAAAAGAGCTAAAAAATAGTGATTCCAACTATTTTAACTTTATTGTTTATTTATCTTTTTATATCCCTTTAGGATTTTATTGGATCAAAATAGGTTTTGATGTTTCCAATTGGAATCAAAAAGTTTCTTCTCACCCTAAAAATCAACAATTGTTTATTTGTTTATTTTTTTTCACATTTCAAAATTTGGAAAATTTTGGGATGTGACAGGCTACCACCCTTAAAAGAAATCTCGTCCCGAGATTTGGGAAGGCTAGGGTTACAAGTTGGCTTGAAGACAACTAGGGTACTACCACCCTTAAAAGAAAGTCTCATAGGGTTACATTGATGGTTCACTTGACTATGGGTTCAACACTTAATATCCAGACAAGGAATCCTTATTTGACTCAACTGAGTTAACTAGTTCCTGACATCCACTTCTTCTATCTCTTCAAAGTTCCCATCCATGTCAATGTGGTTCACATGTCCTTTCTGGGTCACATTGGAGTCATTTCCATTGGCTCTTCTAGCATCCTTTTTCTTTTTCTTCTCAGGACAGTCTGATGCATAGTGTCCAATTTCCTTGCAATTATAGCACTGCAACTGGCTAATGTCTTTCTTCCTGAAATTGTCAGGTTGGTTCTGACCAAGGTCATCTCCATTGTCAGTATCATTTCCATTATTATCACTTCCATTGTTGTTGTGGTGATACTGATGTGCTTCAGAATCTTCATTGCTCTTTTTGAATGAACGCTTCTTTGTGATGATCCTGAGTGATGCTTGAGTTTATGCTTCCTCTTTCTGTTCTCAACTTGATTCATCTTGTTTTCCAAAATGGTGGCTTTGTCACAGAGTGATTGATAAGTTGGGACATAGGCAACAGCTAGCTGCAGGTTCAACTCATCATTAAGTCCTTCAAGAAATTTCTCCTTTCTCTTAGCATCTGTATCAACTTCATCCGGTGCATAGCGTGCCAGATTGTTGAATTCTTCAATATACTCAGCCACACTGAGGTGACGCTGTTTCAGATTGTGAAACTCATTTTTCTTCAAGTACATCACTCCAGGTGAGATGTGAGTTGTACGAAAACCATCCTCAAAAATAGCCCAAGTCACATCCTCAAGGGGAGTGGTGATTTGAAAGTTGTCCCACCATGTTGCTGCTGGTCCTTCAAGTAGAAATGCTGCAAACCTAACTTTTTCTTCATCGGTGCATCGAACAGTCACTAAGTCTTTGTTCACGGAACGTAACCAGTCATTGGCTTCCATTGGATCAGTTGTTCCAGAGAACCTTGCAGGCCTAAGTTTCAGAAACTTGGTGAGCATGTCAAGTGCTGGAGGATTATTCTAATTGTTGTTGTTGTTGTTGTTCTGATTCTGTATGAACGTGGTTATTATCTGCATCAGTTGTGTCTGAGCTGTTATCATCTGCTGCATCTCAGGAGTGATGTTGTAGTTTTGGTTGGGGTTGGCATGACGGGGAGGCATATGTTGGTTTGATAGGGATGAGTATTGGTGGATAGGTTTTTAAGAAGTTCTAACACACAACTCAAAACCAACCAAGTTCAGTCAACAATCAAGCAATCAACAAGCAACTATTCATTTATCAACTTATGAGTTTAACTCATGAGTTGAAGGAAACAACAAGTTTTCTTGAAATAACAACTTAGTATAGTCATACCTCATAGGTCAATATGATCCATACTCTAACTTGACATCAATGTCTTTGGTAGGCAATCTAATGTCTCTTGGTTTTCACTTGTAGTCCTTAGTGATGTCTAAGTTGAAGTCCTTGGTGAAACTAAAGTTGTAGTGATTGGTCATGGTAAAAGGCTTTGTCCATCAAGTTGAAAAGGAAGAGATGTAGAATCAAAACCAAAATGGTTGAGGAAAGAGTTTACAAGATTGTTTGTAAATAAGTTTTTGGAACAAATTCAACACCTATTTTTCTAAGGGGTTTTGTCCAATCCTAGGGTTACAATCCTACAGGCAACATAGTGCTCTGATACCATCTGTAAGGTTCCCAACCTTTAATAAGGTAGAGATCCCTGTGTTTACAATGCTAGTCCCTGGATCAATAGCTAGCATCCACAGTTAAGATGTAATATCAAGAAACAAAGGTCATAATACAACTTTATAACCAGGAATAAAATAATTTATTACATATTACATAGCTCATTTGGCTATCTCATTACAATGCAGCAGAATATAACAATAGCATGGGGTCCTTCATCTTCAAAGTGCCACAGGCAGACATGTTGGTTGTAGACTTGTAATCCTAATCAATAAACTTCACTAACATCAAACAAACCTGCAACATAATAAGTTGCAGCCACAAGGGTCAATACATTTGAATTGTATTGGCAAGTTTCACTACTATGTAGGAATAAGTGGATCCTATCATTACATGCATATTTGGCTAAGTAGGGTTTAGGCTCATTTGCAGAAAGCAATATAGTTTTGTCCTATATTTTCAAAATAGTTTTGATCTTTTGTCAAAATCTTTCTAATCTTCTTGGAAAACTCCAAGTGCTTCAAATCCCTTGTTGACCATCAAGTTTTACTTTGAGAAATTGGAATGTCGAGATCTTCCATAGCTTCATGCCTTAGTTGCTCAGTATTGTCCATAACCGAGGACACGGCTAAGTACTTAGAAATTGAACTTCTGCAGAAGTTGTACACTTTACCCACATGACACAATCTCGTCTTGTTGCCACCAGTGGCCGCTGGATAAGTACTCACCAAAATGGAGTACTGGCAGATTGAGAATGTGACAAAGTCTTTCCATAGAAGTCCTCCCAATACACAATGCTAGCTTGTCATCCAGGCACCAATGTAGGGATATATTTCCCTTACACAATTCTAGTCAACCTGAAGATGCCAATGCATGGGTCTTCCACTATGTAGTTGACTAAGCCAGAGCCCATTTAGCATGTGGCTGTACACGGAAGCCACTATACGAGAAACATGTTCAATCTCGAAGTCCCTGGGTGGTTTTATTCTAGTGCACATACAAAAAAGATAGCCATATAAACATGGTTCCCTTTGTTGCCACCTTGTCCAAAACTTGAGTATCCTCTTTTCACCCAGGTGGTTCATTGAGTACTTGTTTTATTATATAAAACATATATCTTTCCAACACTTCATATAATCATATCATGTATCCCATCCCAAATATATAGCAGGGCTAAGCATACTACAACTACAATGTTTTCACTAAGGGAGATATAAGGGTATCCTATTAGGATTTAGCATAGCATAAAATATAGTAATCCTTATCATGCATGTTACAAAAATCCACTAAGTGTAATGAAAATAGTAGGACATGGATGATAGTGTCACTTGCCTTTTTAGTATAGAATGATGGTTCACTTCTTGATCTTGCAAATATCACACTCTTCTAATTTCACTACAAATCAATCAAGCAAACACAAATTCAACTAGCATTCAAACCATTTGTCACACATAAAATAACAAAAACAAGGTCATGCATGCAAGCATGCAAAAGATAGTTTTATTTGCAAAAGTGGTTTCTACTAGGCTCTAAACATTATAAATTTCAAAGTGGTCATTTACTAAAGAGGTAAAACCATTTGTAAAAGGTTTCATCTATAAACCATTTTTAAATCAAATCAATATTTATGTGGTTGAAAAATGCTTTTAGCAAAGCAATATTTTTTTAAAGAGTTCACCAAATATATTTTAATTCTCAAAACTTGGTGTTTAGTGTCAGAAGGTTTGAATCAAATCATTTCCCAAAGGGTTTACTCAAAATTCATTTCTAAACCAAAAACAATATTTTTATTTGACTAGAAATGCTCTAACTCTAATATTTATTCCTTATCTTCACAAAATACATTTTTAAATCCATAAGTTGGTTCCTATGGTCAGTAGGTTCACAACAAACCATTTTGCAAAGATTTCATATTAAAATATATCTAGAACAATTTTTATATTCAAAATAAGACTACACAAGTTTCTGCAAATTCAACCAATTTTCCAGAAGCAAAACATTAAACAAAATGCATGGTTGCAAAGTACTTGTTCTACTGATTCCATTGATATAAAATTTGCAAACTTTGGACGTGTAGAACTAAAGTTATGAATTTTACAAAATCTCATATCCAATAGAACATTTTCTGTTTTTAAAACTGAGTCAGTGCCACGCATCTTAACCTCATTGGGCGATACCGCTTCGTTCGGATTGAGCAATACTGGCCGTTAGATCTAACTAATAATGCACGGCACAAATTGAGCGTACCGGTTCGTTTAAGTCATTCTATCGCGTACACACGATCAAAATCAAACGGCTCACAACCACTGGACATAAACTGGCGGCGCCAGCGGTGGTGAACGGCGGCGGCGCGGTCATACGATGACGATGCCGGCATTACAGGAAGCGAGAGAGCGAGGGGAGGTGCTCACCAGAATCACCACGATGCGCTGAAGCTCAAGGTCATCGTTGTTGGTCGAGGGGCGCACAGAGTCGACTGGGATTCCTCGCCGGAGTCGGTGACGGCGTCAGGCAACTCTGTTTGTCGTCGGGGGCGAGGTTGCAGATCGCCCTAAGGCAAGTGGAGCACATGGTTAGACGCGGGCGAGTGCGTAGATGATAGGAGCATCAACGGAGAGGCTCGAGGCGGTCTGCTCTTACCAGGGAAATTCACCGGAGCAACGACAGACGGCGGTGGCGAGTGGCGTTGAGGTTGCCGATGTTCTGGAGCGGGCGCGGCCAAGCAGCTGGCACTGGGAGATGCGCCAGGCAATGAGGAACAAGCTCGCGTGCAGTGGGAGTCGAGGCGCGGCTGGGCGGCGCCGGGATTGGTCAGGGAACCTCGTCGGAGCAGAGGGTTTCGAGCTCGCGATTGGAGCAGCCCGGTGGCAGAGAGGAGGCGGTGTTTGAGGGGAAACGGAGGAGAGGGCAAGGCGCTAATGTACGCGTGATTACTGACGAGAATTGATCGCTCATTGACATGAATTCAATTGGTTTTACTCGCGGCAGTAAACGGCGAGGAGGGGGAAACGGCCGGCGCGGGTGAGAACGACGATGAGGTGGCGTGGGGTCTGTTCGTCAGTGAGGTGGGAGAGAAAGAGTGGGGTCCACTTTTCTGCGTCTCAGCGGGTGTGTTTTTCAGTGAAAACGGTTCACTGCGGGGGGAGAGATAGTGGGCTGTGCTGCTGGGCTTGTTGGGCCTGTTGGGTTGGGTTGAGTTTGTTTCATTTTTTTTATACAGAATGCTTTTTCTTTTTCTATTTGAATTTCTGTTTTGATTTTTAAACCAATAATTCAAACAACAAATCAAATCAAATCACCACCAAACTTTGTGTTGATTTTAATTCTGTTTAACAACACACTCCAAGGTCCAAAACAAAATAATTTTTTTATTCTTTTTAGGATCCATTAATAATTAAATAAATAGACCTTAGTCATTAATTCAAATAGGATTTTTATTTATTTAAAAATTCTATTTGAAATCTAGATAATATCAAAACCATTTCAGTAGGTTTTATTTGAAAACAAAAACACTTGGAAATCTTATTTAAAATAATTTAACATGTTTTAGTGTTTATTTAAAATGGAAAAACCTTTACTTTAATAAAAATTGGATATTAATAAATCCTCATTATTTTATTTAAATAAACCTTTACTCTTTTTATCAAATAGAAATATTTTATTTCAAAAAGCTTGGCCAAGATTTAATTTGGCTCTATAAAATAATCCTTATTTATAATTCTACCTTTGCTTTTGAAAATCAAATCTTTTTATTAAAAGATCTAAAAATAGTGATTCCAACTATTTTAAATTTATTGTTTATTTATCTTTTTAAATCCCTTTAGGATTTTATTGGATCAAAATAGGTTTTGATGTTTCCAATTGGAATCAAAAAGTTTCTTCTCACCCTAAAAATCAACAATTGTTTATTTGTTTATTTATTTTTCACATTTCAAAATTTGGAAAATTTTGGGATGTGACAACTTTCTTGAGAGCATATTCGTCATTCTTAGTGTAATGTGCTTGTCTCAAAACTTGGTTAATTATGTCATGACTTTGATGCTTGTATCTCTGATATCTTTACTTCTAGTCTTCACTTGAACTTCAGAGGTGCCTTGGCATTTATGTTTGCTCCACCATCAAAGGCAAGCGAGATACCACTCTATCATACCTTCTTATGAGCATTGAAATGTTGCCTATGTTTATGTTTCTTGGTACTTATTATTATTGAGTTGGAATCTCTTCATAGATTGCAATGACTATTAAGTAGACTTAGTTGCATACTCCTTATTATGAATTGTCTAAGTATCTACTCATGTGCTGAGAATATTTACATCATATGAAGCAAATGTGTTCGTGAACTTTCTTTTATCGCACTCAGTTTTCAACTGAATTGCTTGAGGATAAGTAATAAGCTAAGCTTGGGGGAGTTGATACGTCCAAAACATATCTACTTTCCTAAACACCTTTTCTATTGGTTCTCCTCTAAACTTGTGTGATTTGGATACAACTAGCACGGCCTGACGCTGTTTTCACCAGAATTACCTTGGTGTCTAGTTTTTGTGTAGAAAATCAACTATCAGGAAAAATCCCGGAAAATATGCCAAAATCCTATTTCACCAGAAGACTCACGAAGCTAGAATACGAGACTGAGTGGGGCTCTGGGGGGCCCACACCCCCTGGCCACGCGGGCCAGGCCTGGCCGCGCCTGGGGGGTGTGGCCGCCCCAGGCACCCCCTCGCCCTCCCTCTTCGCCTATAAGTTGCCTTCCGACCTAAAAACTTAGGGGGGTTTGACGTTTTTTCTAGAAAGAGTTCCGCTGCGCCGCCACCACCAGAAACCGCGACTCGGAACCAGAAACTCCATTCTGGCCCCCTGCCACGACGCGGAATTTGGAGAGGTTCGTCGCCATCAACCATCCATGTTTCCCTTATCCATGAGTGAGTAATCCCCCGTTGTAGGATATGGGGATGGTAGGGATTGGATGAGTTTGTCACATCCCAAAATTTTCCAAATTTTGAAATGTGAAAAATAAACAAACAAAAGAAACAAATGTTGAAATTTAGAGGGAAAAGAAACTTTTGCCTCTAATTGGAAACATCAAAAACCATACTTGAACAAAAATTGAATGAAAAAGCAACAAAAAAAATTCAAAAAAATCAAATGCATTCAAGCATAGAATGTATCTTGATTTTGAACACTTGGAAAAGTTAAACCAAAAACCTAAACCCTAATGAAAGAAATCATCTTCAAGATCACTCCAAGACTATGGCTTTGTTCCATATAAAAATTTAGCAACAAACATTTCTAAATGATCAAAAGTGGTAAACAAAAATATTATAAAACCATGGGAATTGATTTCACTCAATTTGGAGACATGGATAAAAACCTATGGATTATTTAAGATAAAAGAAAATATTCCAAGGCTAATAAAGCTCCTAGATAGAATCAATAGCAAATTGTGAACAAAGTAATCCTAAAAGGATTTAAAAAGATAAATGATTATTAAATAAATTATACAAATTGGAATCACTAATTTTGGAACTCTAAATAAAAAGATATGAATTTTGTGAGATAAAGAAAGAATTAAATAAATAAGAATTATTGCAAAGACAATTTAAACCTTGGTTAATCCATAAATAAATGGAATAAAAGTAAATTAAATAATATAAAAGGATGAAATATTATTTAAATAGAATTATATGGGTTTATGAACCATATTCAATTTTATTTTAATAAATCCAAAATGCCTCACTTAAATGAATATCAAATCATAAGAAAATTATTTGAATTATTCCAAAGTGGACTAATTAATCAACTCATATTAGGTATAAAACCTATTGAAAAGATTTGGAGATTATTTGAATTCAAATTGAAGTGGAATCAAATTGTTTTGAATAAAAACAGAAAATAGAAAAAGAAAAGGAAAAACATTTGAAAAAAATAATAAGAAAACGAACCTACCTACCCAACCCAGGCCCAGAACGGCCCAACTCAGCCCACCCGACCACCTCTCCCCCCTCACTGAATCTTTTCTCACCGCACAGAACACCCGCACCCTCGCTGACTTCCTGGCCCCACGTCCATATCACCTCATCGTCAACCTCGCGCGCAGGACCCGCTCATCCCCTCTGCCATTTTTCTCAAATTTAATCCACTTAAATTCGCTGAACCGGCGCAGTAATCCCCTCCCTCGACCACACTCACTTAACCACCTCCCCCTCCTCCCCATTTCCCCTCATTTTCCCATACCCGAGCGCCCCTAGGCTGCCTCAATTCGAGCCCACGCCGCCACTGCCTCTGACGTGCTTCGGCGCCGATTCCGGCAAACTCCGACCTCCCCTTGCCCCCTGGTTCATGCAGGCCTGCTCACCATAATCGTGTGCACCTACTGACATTGCTCGTGTGCTCGCGCGCGCCCTAGAGGCTCGGCTCCGTCATCACCTGCAAACCACCGACGGTGAGCGCAACTCCGGCGACGCAATTAGGCAGGCACTGTGTGCCCCTTGACCACCAGTGTGCACTGCCATATATTCCATCCTCGTGTGCACGCACTGGCCCTCTCTGTTTGTCTGCTCACAGCCCAGATGCTCGGCAACATCAACGCCCGCAAGCACCCGACGCCAGCACAACTCCGGCGAGAGATTCCCGTCGACCCCGTGCACCCCTTCGTCAACGGTGACCACATTGAGCATCCCCTTGTCTCCGCGACCATGGTAAACCCTCGCACCCTTCCTCTAACCCCCTATATCGCCGGTGCGCTGCCACCCGAGGTGCCGCCGCCGCGCGTCGCTAGCAACGGCGCCAGTTTTTGGCCAGAGAGCTGTGGTCCGCTAGATTTGGATCGTAGGGCTAAGATTAGAATTTCAGCGAAGAGGTACCCACAGATCTGAGCCGCTCAGATTCACTTAGATCTAATGGCCCGCATCTCTCGATCCGCATGAAACGGTATTGACCAATCCGATGACACCACGTGTTTGTGAGTTTGTTATAAAATCCAGATTTTGATCTATTAGATGTTTGAACTTTTAAAATCAATAAATTTTGCTCTGTTTGTCCAAAAATTACAAATTTTATATCAATGAATTCAGAAAAATGAGATCTTTGTAGATATGGCCTTAATTTGGTCATTTGATTCTTAAAAATTAGAGTTTTAGGCAGAGAATTCTTCAGGACTATTTTGAGTATAAAAATTGTTCAAAAATTATTTTTGAGTAAATCCTTTTGCAAATGGTTTTGTTTTGAACCCACTGACCATAAACACTAACACTTGAAATTAAAAATATATTTTGTTGACACTAGGAATTATTCCTTTCAATAAAAGCATTTCTAGTAAAACAAAAATGATTTAAATAACCAAATTTCACTAACTTGGTCCCAATGGAATTTCCACTTTTATAAAAAGGACCAGTAGGTGTTTTGAAATGTTTAGAACCTTATTAGAAACCACTTTTTCAATAAAATAACCTTCTGCATGCTTGCATGCATTTCCTTGTTTTCTTGTTTTTTTTTGGTTAATTTTTTTGTGTTGTAGTTTGAGTGTGTGCTTTGCTTGATTGTGATGTAGTGAACTTTGAAGAGTGTGACATTTGCAAGATCAAGGAGAGTACCTAGATTTTCTACTAAAAAGGAAAGTGATACTTTGGTCATCAAAAGTCCTATCTTTTCAATATTGCATTAGTACTATTTTTGTAGTATGCATGATAGGACTATTTTGTATATTGCTATGCTATGGTAGATCCTATAGAAATACCATGGTAGAAATATTCCTAAGTTAAGAGACATGTTATGCTAGTATGCTTAGCCTAGCTAGTAGAATGCAAGGGTGGAATATTCATGTTATAGTATTATGCAAAGTCTATGACCATGTTTTTGATTAATAAAACAACATGTGAATGAATCACCTGGGTGGAATGGGAAGATTGGTTTGTGTTGAGTGGTTACTCAGGGCCCATTTATATGGTTTACCCTGGTGCATCTCACTTGTGGATGGCCACCTAGGAACAAAGAGATTTGATATGTTTAGTGTTGAGAAGCTTCTAGTGCAGCCACATGGCATATGGGCTCTGCCTTGACCAACTAAGTGGCAAGAACTTAGACGGACAGACAGAAGGTGGTAGTGATGATAGGATGGAACGCGTCTATGGTGATCTGAGGGATTGCTTCTGAAAAGTCTTGTCTCGATGCACGTCGAGTGTTGTGGGGAAAGTGCACCACCTCTCGAGAGGGAAGTACTTAGCCGTGTCCCCGGTAATGGACATTTTGAGCATCAAAGACATTGAAATGATCAAGGATCTCCTCATCCCAATTTCTCTAAGTTAAAACTTGTTGGGTGAACAAGGGAAGCACCTGGTGTGTATCTAGTGTGCCATTGTTTGAAGAAGTGTTTTGAAAAGAGAAAAACTATTTTACAAAGGATAGGAAAAACTTAATTTTATGCAAAGGCTAGCCAAAACTCCACTTAGCCATATATTCATGTAGATGTTAGATTCTCCATATCAATATGATATCACTTGCCAATGCAATTCAAATGTATTGACCCTTGTGGCTATAACTTATTATGTTGCAGGTTTGTTTGTTATTAGTGTAGTTTGTTGAGTAGGGATTACAAGTATACAACCAACATGACTGCATGTGGCATATGAAGATGAAGGACTCCATGCTTTATAGTTATATCTGCTCCTTTGTAATAAGATAGCCATATGAGCTATGTAAGTTGTAATGAACTATTTTATTCCTGGTTATGAGTTGTAATATGACCTTTGTTTCTGGATATGACATCTTAAATTGTGGGTGCTAGCTATTCGATCCAGGGACTAGCACCGCAAACACAGGGATCTCTACCTTTTCAGGTTGGGACCTCTACAGAGTTCTATCATGTAATCGAATTAGATTGTTACGGAGTGGTGCCTAGTATCTCTATTAGTCCTATTTGACTTTGTTGCAACTTGTTGTGCTTAATGCTTGTCACTAGGGCCCGAGTGGCATGATCTCAGATCTGAACTTATTATTGATTTATGATGATAGTATTGTTTCTGATCTTATATGCAAGTTGTGTACACATATCATTGTCCAGAACCAAAGGCCCCAAAGTGACAGAAATTGCGACAGACGGAGGGGATGGATGTGATGTGAGGATCACATGTGTTTATGGAGTGTTAATGCTTTGCTCCGGTGCTCTATTAAAAGGAGTACCTTAATTGCCAGTAGATTCCCTTGAGGCCCCGCTGCAACGGGCTAGCAGGACAAAAGATGTTGTGCAAGTTCTCATTGCGAGCACGTATGACTATATATGGAGCACAAGCCTATGATTGTTTAGTACTTGGATGCTTTATCTTATTTATCTGCAATTTCCTTAGATTTTGAAGTTACATGTTTAGTATTGTCCATGCAACGCTTTTCCATCCATCCCTATGCCTACCGCACTCTAATCCTACTGTTTACTACTACTATTACTATTGCTCTTGTTTTACTGTTGCTGTTACTTTGCTATTGCTACTACAAAACTATTGCTATTGATAAACTATTGTGAGCACGAACTATTTTCAGGTGCAGCTGAATTGACAACTCAGTTGTTAAGGCTTATAATTATTCTTTGGCTCCCTTTGTGACGAGTCAATAAATTGGGTAATACTACCCTCGAAGACTGTTGCGATCCCCTATACTTGTGGGTCATTAGTGGTGCAGAGGATTCCGCAGCCACTACACGTGTACGGCTCCTCGTGTTCATCTAAAAATAATAAGATAGAATAAATAAGTAATAATAAAAATTTCTAATAATAAATTTTGATCCGATAAAAACATAGCATATGTGATCCTCTACACTAATTATAAAAAGAAACTCCTCTAAAACAATACTAAGAATGCTCATTATTAATATTAGATCAAGAACAAGACCTGAGTCTAGATTGACAATGGTGAATGATTGAGTGAAGCTTTTGCAAAAATAAGTTAAGGATCGAAGGAGAATCGTACCTTAGATCGATTGAGTGCGAGGAATCGAAAAAAAATTGAGTAAATTTGAAGATCCAATGGAGGTGGTTTGGAGTTTGGAGGATGAAGAAAGAGAGATTGATTTTGGGGGATTTTTAGGTTACCTCCTCGAGGTTCTTATGCTAGCAACGTATGTGGTACGGGTGGGCAGTATGGCGTGAGACCGCTCGTATCAGGTGACATACCTTAGGGGCGATGGCTGCTCCCTGGCGATGCACTCAGTATGGGCGTGCGGTATGGTCGCGCGCGCTCGTACTGCTGGTCGTTATCTATATGGTATGATCACTTGAAATCTGATATTTGCTCGAGGGTACGGTACAGGCGCGCCATACGGGCGTGCCCGACCATAACACAGGTCGTTATCGGCACTATCTCTTGTGGCAAAAATCAAAGTTTCTATTTTTCTAAGACTCGAGGTGGTACGGGCGCACGATACAGTCCTCACCGGCCATACCACAGGTCATTAAGTGTACTGTCAGCTGCAAAACTTCAAGAATTTGATTAGTATCTTCGTTCACCTTTGCACATCTCATCATTAGTCAAAACAACAGCAAACATACTTCATAAAAAATCCAGTAATACTACTATAGGCCATGTGTTAGTAAAATAAAAGATCGAGGATTACCTTATTTCTTCTCCTCTCTTCAAAGGTCTTCTTGAACACTCTTTATTTAAAAACAAACAAAACAAAAACAAAAACAAAACTAACAAGACTAACACAAAAGTAAAATTTTATTTCATATGGGTTGCCTCCCATGAAGCGCTTGTAGTTAAGGTCAATTATCTTGACCCCGATGGCAATTATTTAGGTTTGAGGAGTGGAATACCCACTCCAAAATAGTTGGCTTTCAAAGTAATTATTATACCATTTTCATCATTAGGCTTGGCCTTCTTTTTCCTAGAGAAGTGGAATATAAAAGGATCTCTAAATGGTAGCCCTATTCTCACATTCCCTTCATATAAATTAATCAAAGCTTTAATAGTTCTTAGGAATGGCCTACCTAAAATTATAGGTGCTATGGGATCATCAGGCATGTCCATAATAACAAGATAAATAAGAGCATGACTGCCTTTAATTTCAATAACTATATTTTCTTTTATCCCAACATCTTATCTATAAGTTGAATCCACTAGGTGGAGTCTTAATTCAGTAGTGATGAATGGCCCTAAGTTTAATTTATCAAATAAGCTTTTGGAAATTGTTGAGACGCTCGCACCAAGATCACAAATTGCGGATATCTCATTGACTCCCAACTTAACTTCAATAGTGGGCCCAATATATCATCTAGCTTAGCAGGAAGCTTATCAGCGAGTCTTTTATACTCCATCTCTAACTCATGAACTTTAGATGATACTTGTTGTATAAATTGTTGGTATATAGCATCATTACCTTGTTCTATACCAGGATTCTTCATGGTGATCATCTTCAATAGATATTCCACTGTATACTCCGGTGTTGGCGCATTGCTATAACCTAGCTCTTTAGGTTTTTCTTAATTGCTTACCACCCTCATCATCTTGAGGTATTCTACTAGATTTGGCTCGGGTTTTCCAGCAAACTTTTCTAGTATGAGAGCTTGGTTCTCAGCTACTTTACCCAGCCGAGCCTCCACTGTCTTTGTCCTTTCCTGTAGAGCCTGCACATCATTTCTAATTGCAACGGCCTAGTTAGATAATTTTCCTACACTACTTTCATGGTTCTTCGTGATTTTAATAAGCATATTGTTTTGCTCAGTTTAAGCTTGTATAAAGGTTCTAACAGTTTGTTCAAGCTCGAGATTGCCATGATTTGCTCCATTATTATTATCATAAGTATTGTAAGGAGCTCCTGCAGGATTAGGATAATGTTTTGAATAAATAAGCATAATTATTTTCCATGCAGTACTAAATGGATCCAGAGGTATAAAATTAACATCATTAACATCGATAGTGATAGCATTAACTTGGGTATCATATTTACGCTTTACTATACTAAGCAGCTTATCTACCTTATATGTAAGCTCTTCATTATTTATCTCGGTAGTTGAACTTACTCTCTTCGAGGTTCTTTCCACAAGCCATTGGGCATGATTATTTTGCATATCATCAAGTAGTTTCTTTGCAACACTCACTTGCTTTTCCATAATTGTTCCTCCTGTTGTAGTATCTAGCATAGACTTAGACATTGGGTTAAGACCATTATAAAACAAAGGTAATATAACTCATTCTTCCATCCCATGACTAGGACAGTTCATTACGGCTTCTTTCATCCTTTCTCGTGCAAGAGCTAGTGCCTCATGGTCTTCTTGTCTAAAGCTTGTAATATTGGATCTTAGCTGCATAGTCTTAGCTAGGGAAACAAAATTAGTAATAAACAAATTAGTACATTCCTCCCAAGATTTAATAGTTCCCTTTGGTAGATCTAGCAACCAATTGTTGGGCCACACAGAGATAAACAAAACTTTTTTTCCTCTAACGTGGTGATCCCAAGATCTAGCCGAGGTAGAAGGCCACGAGGTTTACCACTAGACACGCAGTTGAGGATTACTGATGAAGCGCGTCAGTTGATGCAGTGCAGTCCTTTGCGATCCAATCGTCCTGGTGCTGATCGTACAACACCTCTGCTGGTATCCACACGTGCAAGGAGGAGCGCCGGCGGCGAACTTCTAGATTCGTTACGGCGGCAGGACTGCTGTGGAGCTAGGGTTTCCAACACATGGAATTACCTAACCGATCAACGATTAACCCCTCTCGGTTAGTGTGCTCCACTATATATAGGGAGGGAACGTGGGCTCCACTCTCGTGGCCCATTCACTAAGCCCATATAACACTAGTCACCGCGAGTCTGACTCAGTGACTCAGTCCTAATCTGGCTTGGGTCCAACCCAACCAGATTTCCGGTTCAGATCCAATCCGAACTTGCTCCCGCTCTTAAGTGTGTGACCCCGCAGGCTCTTGGCTACTTGGACACGATTAGAGTCCGACTCTCAATCGATCAGTCGATAGCGGCTCCTAGCAGAACGTGCTGACTCCCAAGTACCAAAGAGTCATGAAAAATTGCCTTTCCAATGCGACTTGCGTCCGTGTCCATTTTGCCTCACGATATACCTTGTCAGACTATAGGCGAATACTTGTCATCCCTTAAATAGTCCGACTCTCTTCTCGATCCAAGATAAGTGATTCACCCGACTAACTCTTAGTCGATCGCCTCGGTTAACACTTAACCGAGTCGTGCATGGCCATGCTTTCCGAATCATATCATCCGAGAGGGCCCAGAAAATATCTCTCCAAGTGGAGGGGAAAAATTCCCATCTTGGTTATTCACATCACGCAGCTTGATTCTCAGTCAACCCGAACTATGCCTATATAACTGCCTAGTTATGGATCAGCGTTTGATAGAACCTAAGTCAGTGATCCTCAACTCGGACTATGCAATAACCTCAGGTCTAAGGATTACATTGATTGAGATATACAAATGACAACTTGTTCGTTGTACCTCAATATGGGTCAATCCGACTCGCTAAACTCTTTAGCTGAATCTGTGTAAGTCGGAAATCTCATCATACATGATTGTCTCTAGGTCATATTCCCAACAGTCTCCCACTTGCACTAGAGTCAATCTTCCGACATCACATGTCTAAGCATCTAATGCCCATGGCTCTCAGGTGCGCCTCATGCTTTGTTGTGGTAACGGCTTTGTCAACAGATCTGCAATATTTGCATTCGTGTGTACCTTGCATAACTTGATATCACCCTGATCTACGAACTGGCGAATCAGGTGGTACCGCATGAGTATGTGCTTGTTATTCTGGTGTTGTCTAGGTTACTTGGCTTGTGCAATAGCACCATTGTTGTCACAATACACGTCTAACGGATTGTACGAGCCCTGAACCACACCAAGATCCATGAGGAAATTCCTCATCCAAACAGCTTCCTTTGTTGCCTCCGAGGCGGCAATATACTCTGCCTCTGTTGTAGATGCAGACATAGTCTCTTGCTTGGAACTCTTCTAGCTCACAGCACCTCCATTTATAATAAACACGTATCCGGATTGCGAACGAGAATCATCAGAGTCGGTAAGATAACTCGCATCCGTGTAAACCTTTACACTGAGTTCATCTTTACCACCATAAACCAAGAACATATCCTTAGTCCTTCTCAATTACTTTAGGATATTTTTAGCCGTTGTCCAGTGGATCTCTCCAAGATCAGCCTGGTATCTGCTCACAACACTTAGAGCATAGGAAACATCCGGCCTAGTACAAATCATGGCATACATGATGGATCCGACTGCAGAAGCATACGGAATCAAACTCATCCGACTTCGCTCATCAGTTGTCGAAGGACACTGAGTCTTCCTATGTTTTACACCATGGGACATCACTAAGAAACCCTTCTTAGACGATTCCATGTTGAACTTCTTCAACACTTTGTCCAAATAAGTACTCTGACTCAATCCAATGAGCCATCTTGATCTATCTCTATTGATCCGGATTCCGAGGATATATGTTTCCTCACCCAAGTCTTTCATTGAGAAACTCCTTTCCAATGATTCCTTGGTTTCTTGCAACATCTGGACATCATTTCTAATCAGTAATATGTCATCCACATATAAGATTAGAAAGTTTACTTTGCTCCCACTAAACTTCTTGTATAAACAAGAATCATGATCACTCTTGATGAAGCCAAACGATTTGACTACCTCATCAAAGCGAATATTCCAACTCCGAGATGCTTGCTTTAACCCATAAATGGATTTTTGAAGTTTACATACCTTGTCAACATTAGACGGATCGATAAAACCCTCGGGCTGTATCATATACACGTCCTCGGTTAAATTTCCGTTAAGGAAAGCCGTTTTGACATCCATCTGCCATATCTCGTAGTCGAAATAGGCCGCTATAGCTAACATGATCCGAACTGATTTAAGCATCGCTATGGGCGAGAAAGTCTCGTCGTAATCAACTCCTTGAACTTGTAGGAACCCCTTCGCGACAAGGCGTGATTTATAGATTGAAACATTTCCATCCATATCAGTTTTCTTCTTAAAGACCCATTTGCACTCGACGGGTCTTGCACCGTCTGGAAGATCAACCAAGTTCCAAACTTGATTTTCATCCATGGACTTTATCTCGGATCTCATGGCTCCAAGCCATGACTCGGAATCAGATCCCACCATCACTTCCGAATAATTTGCCGGCTCATCACTGTCTAACAGTAACACATCACGAACACTTCGTAATCTTGCCGATCTTCGTAGTACAGGTGCTGTTGCCGGCTCAGCTGCCACGACCAGCTCAACCTCCAAGGTTTTTGCCGACTCGCTACTAGCCGGTTCCTCTCGAATTTCTTCGAGTTGCACCGTGCTCCCACTTACTCCCCGACTGAGAAACTCTTTCTCAAGGAAGACACCGTTCCGAGCAACAAACACTTTGCCCTCTTCTCGGTTGTAGAAGTAGTAACCCAAGGTTTCCCTCGGATACCCCACGAAAATACACTTATCCGACTTGGCCATAAGCTTGTCCGACTGAAGTCGCTTGACAAATGCTTCACAACCCCAAATCTTAAGAAAAGACAAACTCGGCTTTTTGCCTGTCCACATCTCATGCGGTGTCTTCTCTACCGACTTTGATGGTACTCTGTTTAGTGTGAACGCCGTTGTTTCTAGACAATAACCCCAAAATGATAAAGGCAGATCTGTCTAACTCATCATTGATCGTACCATGTCCAACAAGGTCCGATTCCGCCTTTCCGAAACACCGTTCCTTTGCGGCGTTCCTGGCGGAGTAAGTTGAGGAACTATTCCAAAACTTTTCAGATGTTCATCAAACTCATGGCTCATATACTCGCCTCCTCGGTCCGACCGAAGAAACTTTATTTTCTTGCCGAGTTGATTCTGTGCTTCATTCTGGAATTCTTTGAACTTTTCAAAGGCTTCCAACTTATGTTTCATCAAGTAGATATATCCATACCTACTCAAATCATCAGTGAAGGTAATGAAGTACTCATAACCACCTCTGGCTATCATGCTCATTGGTCCACATACATCACTATGTACTAGTCCCAACAAGTCGGACACCCTTTCACAACTCTTTGCAAAAGGTGTCTTGGTCATTTTGCCGAGTAGGCAAGATTCGCATGTCTCGAATGACTCCAAGTCGAATGAAGTTAGGAGTCCATCATTATGGAGCTTCTTCATGCGTTTCCAACTTATATGACCAAGCCGATAGTGCCAAAAGTAAGTCATATTCAGATCATTTGGTTTCAACCTTTTAACATTTATGTTATAAACCGACTCACCATCAAGATTCAAAATAAATAACCCGTCCTAGATGGGTGCAAAGTCGTGAAACATATCATTCAAATACAAAGAACAACCATTATTCTTGATATTTGACTCATAACCTTGCCTCATCAAACATGAAGCAGAAATAATGTTTCGACTGAGCACTAGAACATAATAACAATTATTCAGTTCCATAATGAATCCAGAAGGTAAATGAAGTTGCATCGTGCCGACTTCCAACGCAGCAACTCTTGCTTTGTTGCTGACTCGAATATCAACCTCGCCTCTTGCTACGCTCCTAGTTCTTACCAGTCCCTGCAATGAGTTGCAGATGTGAATAACTGATCCGTTATCATATACCCAAGAACTATTAGGTGCATCAGCAAGATATATGTCTATAACATTGCAAACAAGTGTAACTAAGTCGGAAGTCATACCTCCACTCTTGGCTTTATCAGCCAAATACTTGCTGCAGTTCCTCTTCCAATGGCCATCCGCCTTGCAATAGAAGCAAGTGGATCCGGCTGAAGGAGATGGCTTAGTCCCTGAGGAAGCGCTTGGGACCGAGTCCTGAGCTTGCTTTCCTCCCGACTTAGCCTTCTTCTTAGTCCAAGAACTCTTCTTGAACTTAGCCTTATTCTGCACCATCAACACTTGATTGGCGCCCTTCTTGAGATCCGCCTCTGCCTGCTTGAGCATCCCATGTAATTCAGTGAGCTTCTTATCCATACCATGCATGTGGTAGTTCGAAATAAACTGCCCATATGCACTAGGAAGAGAGTGAATTATATCCGTAGCGAACTCTTCGCTAATGGGGTAGCCAAGCCTCTCCAAAGACTGCACATAACCAACCATCTTGATCACATGCGGACTCAGTGGAACACCATCCTTAAGCTTGCAACTCAGCAAAGCCTGAGAGACTTGATACCTCTCAGTCTTCGCCTGAGCCTGGAACATACTTTTGAGGCTTTCGATCATATCGTAGGCCTCAACATGCTCGAACTGCTTTTGCAAGTCCAGTTCCATGTGAGCAAGCATAAGACAGCTAATATCCATGGACTCATCCTTAGCCCGATGGTAGGCATTGGTGGCAGCGACAGTCGCATTATCATTCGGCTCATCTGGAAGTGGGTTGTCTAGGACATGGTCCTTCTTTTCTTGTTTGAGAACAATTCTCGGATTTCGATACCAGTTGGTAAAATTAGTGTCATTCAGTTTATCTTTCTGAAGAATGGTTCTCAATGCCAAATCGGATATCTGAGAGTGACTGCTACTTGGTGCCATGATCTACACTAGAAATATGCAAAACACTTAAGACATGTATTCATAAAAGAGCAAGCATATTAAAAAAATATTTTATGCTCCCACTAGAACCAACACCCCTCCGATGGTTGCTTAGTGATCTAGGTGGACAACTAAAAAAGCAAGTCGGCTAGTGAGCTTTAGCATCACCGCTAGCCGCCAAGTGATCTAGGTGGGCAACTCCTTGTCAATCGCATCTCATACGACTCCTGTTGGACGGGTGGCATCACATGCCCCAGCTCCCATCCGACTTTTCCCCGAGCCCCACAACCATTGTGATAGACCCATCTAGCTTACCGAGGGTTTCCGCATTAAGAGTCTAACTCGAACCCACCTATTCGGAAAGAATTGGCAGCACCTCAATTTTATGAGCCCACTACCAAAAATGTCCGACTTGTGATGGTGCAAACACTGGCAGGAAAAACCTACTAGACCTTCTTTGAGGGATTAAAATTTACCGACTATCTAATAGAGGTAAAACAGAGACATAACAATAACACAAAATAAAGCAATTATAATGTGAAATGGTATGGCTCCCTTCATGGTGATCTCCATCTCCACAAAGCCTGTAACCCGACTCGTGTCAACTCTTGTCACTTGTCGTCTTACTCCATATCGCCGATATGTACATCGCCTTGCTTGCCATCCGGGCTCTCCAAACAGCTACACTAGCTTAGTAAAGTAAATTACATAGAGAATCTGACACGCAGGTCATTATACAATAAAATGTCAGCACCTCGGCTCTAGCCGGCTGACAAAAACGGTGATTCGCAGATCACGTATGGATTACACACATACATCACATGCACATGAACCATACCATTCACAACTTCCTAAAAAAATAAGTTATGCATAGATACGATATCTACCGGTGTTGTGAAACTCGCAACAACATCTAAGGCGCTACGATAGGGCGAAGCTGGCGGTCCCGCTAGCCGGATATCGGCCGGGATCGAAGGGGCAGCGCCCCTCGCCCCATGATTTTTCCAAAAACGTAGATCTCATCTACGATCCGGACATGGATTCCGACCATTGTTCCGATTTGATCAAACTTTTTGATCTTCGATCACCGCCTCTGGATTTACGTGTCACAGTCTACCCCGATGGCGGAAGCCGATCGGTAGGGGTATGTCGTTCCATGACCTCAGCAGTATGATCACGGAAATCAGATATACCATTCCCCGAGTACAGTTGATCCAATCAACCTCGTACAAAACTGATCTATCTCATAGATCGACCACCAAACAGCACATAGATCTCATCTACAGCCAACCGCATATCACATATGCGAGATCTTGATCCTAAAACCAGAAGCTATAGCTTTGATACCACTGTTGGGCCACACGGAGATAAAACAAAACTTTTTCCTCTAACGTGGTGATCCCAAGATCTAGCCGAGGTAGAAGGCCACGAGGTTTACCACTAGACACGCAGTTGCAGATTACTGATGAAGCGCGTCAGTTGATGTAGTGCAGTCCTTCGCGATCCAATCATCCTGGTGCTGATCGTACAACACCTCTGCTGGTATCCACACGTGCAAGGAGGAGCGTCGGCGGTGAACTTCTAGATTCATTATGGCGATAGGACTGCTGTGGAGCTAGAGTTTCCAACACATGGAATGACCTAACCGATCAACGATTAACCCCTCTGGGTTAGTGTGCTCCACTATATATAGGGAGTGAACGTGGGCTCCACTCTCGTGGCTCATTCACTAAAGCCCATATAACACTAGTCACCACGAGTCTGACTCACTGACTCAGTCCTAATCTGGCTTGGGTCCAACCCAACCACATTTCCGGTTCAGATCCAATCCGAACATGCTCCCGCTCTTAAGTGTGTGACCCCGCAGGCTCTTGGCTACTTGGACATGATTAGAGTCCGACTCTCAATCGATCAGTCGATAGTGGCTCCTAGCAGAACGTGCCGACTCCCAAGTACCAAAGAGTCATGACGACTTGCCTTTCCAATGCGACTTGCGTCCGAGTCCCTTTTGCCTCACGATATACCTTGTCAGACTATAGGCAAAAAAATTCATCCCTTAAATAGTCTGACTCTCTTCTCGATCCGAGATAAGTGATTCACCCGACTAACTCTTAGTCGATCGCCTCGGTTAACACTTAACCGAGTCGTGTATGGCCATGCTTTCCGAATCATATCATCCGAGAGGGCCCAGATAATATCTCTCCAAGTGGAGGGGCAAAAATCCCATCTTGGTTATTCACATCACGCAGCTTGATTCTCAGTCGACACGAACTCTACCTTTATAACTGCCCAGTTATGGATCAGCGTTTGACAGAACCTAAGTCGGTGATCCTCAACTCGGACTATGTAATAACCTCAGGTCTAAGGATTACATTGATTGAGATATACAAATGACAACTTGTTCATTGTATCTCAATATGGGACAATCCGACTCGCTAAACTCTTTATCCGAATCTGTGTAAGTCGGAATAGAATATCCATGCCCATGACAAGTGGAACCGAGTCATCAAGCCGACTTTCACATTGGTCTAAGTTGTGTGTCCAGCACAACCTCGAGGACCAAGGATATATAGTACAAACAACATGAATGTATAGTTCCACAACCGAATCACATATTCAATGATGGACACGGCTAGCCAGCCCCCGGGGGCTGGTTAGTCTAATCTAGCCCTCAGCCAAAAAACAAAAGCACATATCGCAGTTGTTCAATTTCGGAAATACAGCTGTAGCTTCGGTCTACTCCTTGCAATCTTTTCTCCACCAAAACTAGCTAGAAACGGGTATTATATAATACCCAAAAGTAATAATACGGTAAAAAAAAGGATGCGGTTTGGGAGCACAACCAGCCATCACCCAAAAACAAACGCACATGTGCACGTACAAACCAGCCCTCATCCAAAAAAACTCACATTCACCCACACATCTTTGAAGGTCGCAGTCGCGACACCAAAATTGACACCATTCTTTGTTGCCCAGTGCCATCTTGAGGCTGCCACCCAGCTCTTCGTGTAGAGGGAGTGTCCCAACCTTTATTAACATAAGGTGGTGTCCCCTGTGTTTACAATGCTAGTCCCTGGATCAATAGCTAGCATCCACAGTTAAGATGTAATATCAAGATACAAAGGTCATAATATAACTCTATAACCAGGAATAACATAATTACATCTTTACATAGCTCATTTGGCTATTACATTACATTGCAGCGGAATAACTATAGTCATGGGTCCTTCATCTTCAAAAGTGCCACAGGCAAATGTTGGTTGTAGACTTTGTAATCCTAATCAATCAATCTTCACTAAAATCAATCAAACCTGCAACATTACAAGTTACAGCCACAAGGGTCAATACATTTGAATTGTATTGGCAAGTTCACTACTATGTTGAATATAAGTGGATCCTATCATTACATGCATATTTGGCTAGGTAGAGTTTAGGCTTATTTGCATAAAGCAATATTTTATCCTGTCTTTTCAAAAATGGTTTTGGTCCTTTGTCAAATCTTTGAAAACTTCTTGGTAAAGTCCAAGGGTTTAAGTTGTTATCAAAAATCTCCTTGAACTACTTGGTAGAAACTCAAGTATTCAAGTCCTTGTCAAAATCCCTTGAGCTCCTTGGTAACCCCAAGTGCATCAAGTTTTATCACAATCTCTTGAGCTCCTTGGTAACCCCAAGTGCATCAAGTTTTATCAAATCTCTTGAGCTCCTTGGTACCCCCAAGTGCATCAAGTTTTTGTTTTAGAAATTGGAATGTCGAGATCTCCCATAGCTTCAAACTTTAGTTGCTCAGTATTGTCCATAACCGGGGACACGGCTAAGTACTTAGATTTTATTATCTTCTGCAGAAGGAGTACACTTTACCCACATGTCACAATCCCATCCTTTTGCCACCAGTTGCCACTGGATTAGTGGTCACCAAGATGGAGTACTGGCAGATTGAGAATGTGACGAAGTCTTTCCAAAGGGTCCTCCCATACACCATTGCTAGCTTGCCTTCAGCACCCATGTAGGATTCCAGGTCCCCATGTCCAGTTAACTGAAGACAATGCATGGTTCTTCCCAATGTAGTTGACTAAGCCAGAGCCATAATAGCATGTGGTTGCACACGAAAGCCACAATTGGAGAAACATGTTCAATCTCTAAGTTTCCTGGGTGGTTTCCTTTGGAGCACAACACAAAGTGATTGCCATAGACATGGTTCCTTTTGTTGCCACCTTCTCCAAAACTCAAGTATCCTTGGCCACCCAGGTGGTTCATTGAGTCCTTGTTTTATTATATAAAACACAAGTCCTTTTTTCAATTCCATAAAATCTCAACATGTATCTCTTTTCAAAATATAGCATGGCTAAGCATGCAACAACTACATTGTTTCCTCTAAGGAATGTATAGGGTATCCTAATAGGATTTAGCATAGCATAAGTATAGAAATTCTTTTCATGCATGTTTCAAAATCCACTAAGTATAATGAAAATAGTAGGACTTTTAGATGATAGTGTAACTTGCCTTTTTGGTAGGAAATGGTGGTTCACTCCTTGATCTTGCTAGTCTCACACTTTTCTAACTTCACTACAAGTCAATCAAGCAAACACAATATCAACCAGCATTCCAAACTAATAATCAAACAATTCACACACACATAAAACAATGGGATCTAAGTCATGCATATAAGCATGCAAAGGATGGTTCTATTTGCAAGGATGGTCTCCACTAGGTTTCTAAACTTTATAAGGTCTAAAGTGGTCATTTACCAAAATGGCAAAGTCATTTGCAAAAGGGTTTGATCCAAAAACCATTTTCAAATCCATTCATCATTTTATGTGGTGGAAAATATTTTTTTATCAAGCAACAACTTTAAGTGGTTCACCATATAAGTTGTTGTTTTTCAAAAATTGGTGTTTAGGGTCAGTAGGTTTGATCCAAAACATTTTCCCAAAGTTTTTACTCCAAAATCATTTTCATAACAATACCATTACTTTTATTTGGCTAGAAATGACTAAATCAAGTTTTTTATTCCTAAACTTTACCAAATTCATTTTCAAAACCATGGGTTGGTTCCTAGGGTCAGTGAGTTTACAACAAACCATTTTTCAAAGGTTTTAACCCTAAAAACATTTTTAAACAATTTTTCTAATCTAAACAAGCACACAAAAGTATCTACAAAAACAAACACTCTAATGGATACTATTTGCTAAACCAAGGGCATGGTTGGCTAGGGCTTGTTCCACTGATTCCAATGATATCAAATTTGTGAATTTTGGACGTGTGGATCAAAAGTTACAAAGGTTTGAAATTCACATTCTATTATAATTTCAATTCTGTTTTTAAACAGAACTGGTGACACGCGGCACTGTCTAATTGGACGGTACCGGTTCAGCCGGATCGGCTCTGCGGCGCGTTGGATCTAATTAGATCGCACGGTCCTGATCGCGTACCCCTTCGGTGCTAAGTGATCTAATCGTGAGCGTCAGATCTCGATCCTACGGTGCTGGTCTGCTTGACCATATGCGAGCGGCGCTGACGGTGGCTAGCAGCGGCGCACGGCCAGGCGGTGGCGCTACGGTGGTTCTAGGAAGCAAGGAAGACAGAGGGGGTGCTCACCGTGTTCGCGAGGACGAGGTGGTGCTCGACGTGTGGTCGACGTGGCAAGGGGCGCACGGGGTCAGGTGGAATCGCTCACCGGAGTTGGAAACGGCGTCGGGCGGCTCTGGTCCTGGTCGGAGTCGACGCTGCAGATCGCCCTAAGGCAAGACAGGAGCATGGTCAGGTGCGTAAGACCAAGGCGAAGCTGCTCGCATGATCGATAAGCAGAGGGGCGGTCGGATTTCACCTGGGGAATGCGCCGGAGTAGGAGACAGACGCGGCGGCGCTCGGAGCTTGTCGAGGACGGTGTTCTGGGGCGCCCGCGGTTGAACGGCGGGTACAGGAAGATGCGCCAGGGAGTGGGGAAGGTGTGAGCTAGGTCGAGGAGGCACGGGGTGGCAGGACATGGCCGGAATTGGAGGTGGAAGCTCGTCGGAACAGAGGGAGTACCAGCTCGATTCGTGGCAGCCTGGGGGAGTGAGAGAGTGGCGTGTGAGGGGAAAGGAGGAGAAGACGCTGGCGATTTATCGTGCGTGGTCGCAGCAAGGTTTAAGGCACGGCATTAAGGTGAATTGAACGCGGCTTTCAATGGCAGCAACGGCAGGGCATCGTCAGCGCGAGGAGGAAGAAGAGCTGGAAAAAGTGGGGTCGGTTGGTCAGTGGGAAAGGAGCGAGGGGAAGGTCCACCAGTCATTGGTTCTGCGGGTCAGGGAGTTGGTGCGAACCGTTTTCTTTCGGGGAGGGGAGCTGGGCTGGTTTGTTGGGCTTCCTGGGCTTGGCCGGCTGGGCTGGTCCAGATTCTATTTTTTTCTTTCAAATGCCTTTTCCTTTTTCTGTTTCTAATTCTGTTTTGAAATTCAAACAAACAAACAACAATCAAATTAATTCAAACAATCACCAACTTTGCAACTTTGAAAATGGTTCTGTTTGGTAACATAAACCAAAATTTCAAAACCAAAATAATAATTCTTATTTTAGGTCCATTATTAATTAAATAAACAGACCAATGTTATTAAAACAAATGGGTCTTGTTTTATTTAAAATCTCTTTTGATATCTAAATATTTTCAAAACCAAATCAGTAGGTTTTATTTGAAAATACAAAATACTTTGGAAAAACTTATTTTAAATATATACATAAATAAGTTTTGATGTTTTGGAAATAGTAAAACCTTTATTAATAAAACTTGGATATTAAATCCTTTATATTTATTTAAACAAACCTTTGCTATTTTTATCAAAAACAAAATGTTTCATTTCAAAAGCTTGGCCAAGGTTTAATTTGGTTTTATAGAATAATCTTTATTTATAAAATCTCTATTTCTTTCGTAAACCAAAACCTTTTATTTAAAAGATCAAAAATAGTAATATCAAAATATTTTATTTTCCTTTATCAAATGTTTATCTTTTTAAATCTCTTTGGATTTTATTTGATCCAACTTGGTTTGAAGTTCCAATTGAATTCAAAAAGTTTCTTCTGGCCCTGAAAATCAAATAAGGTTTTTATTTTATTCATTTATTTTTCACATTACAAGATTTGGAAAATCTTGGGATGTGACAGGCTACCACCCTTAAAATAAATCTCGTCCCGAGATTTGGGAAGGCTAGGGTTACAAGTAGGCTCAAAACAACTAGGGTACTACCACCCTTAAAAAATTTCAAACAAAAATTACATAGTGTCCTTCTTGGGATCCTGGGAAGGCTTCTCTAGGCAAACATTTGCATTGTGTCTTTGGTTCCACACTTGACTCATGGGCCAAGGTTGAGTTTCTCCATAGGATTGGTGATCTTGTTCTTCATCTTTTCTGGACAGTTGCTTGCATAATATCCTGGGTTTTTGCAATTGAAACAGTGGATGTCTTGGAGTTCTTTACGTGGCTCTTGTGGACAAGTTGCTACATAGTGGCCTAATTCTTTGCAGTTGTTGCACACCACTTGGCCAATTTCTTTGTTCTTCTTGTTCTCTGGGCATCCACTGGAGTAGTGTCCCATTTCCTTACATTTACGACATTGCACAAGGCTCATGTCCTGCTTTTGTTTCTTGGGTTTCTTTAGTCCTTTGAATTGGGTTGTCTTGTTTGGAGGTATAAGTGGTCCTTTTCCTTTCTTGGTAGACTTGGATCCTTCTTGTTTCCTTTGTTCCACAATGGAGTAGATGGGGAATTGGATAGGGACATGGTTGTTTCCTTCACAAAGATAACAAGTAGCTTGAGAGGTAGGACATTGTCCGATTTCCATGCTCCCTGGAAGTATGATCCTTGTCTCCACAAATAATGCAAGCTGGGGCTCCATCTAGAATAACATTTCTGTCATCCTTGTTGTCAAAGACTCTTTTGGGATAGCTTTCTTCCATTTTGATCATTTGATCAGTCACCTTAAGCATCAGTTGGCCTTGAGTTTCCAAAAATCCTTGCAGGGCTGGATCTGCTCCACTAGTGTTAGCTATGAACTGAGCTGTCACTTGGTTCAACTGGTGTTGGGTTGCTATGAGCTCTTTCATGCTGTCCTCTTGGTTGGTGCTGGTGTCATCAACCTTGATGTTGGAGTCTCTTGGAGTAGTCATCTGTTTGGGTTGAATGGAGATTAGAATAGGTAAAAGATTTTTTCTAAGGAATCAATTCTAATCACACACATCACAATTCACAGAAGCATTGTGCATGCAATCACAAACAACTTTTCACTCAAACACAAAGTTCAAGCACATACTTAGGCAATAAAATATTTTTGTTACACCACATGAGTTGGTGGGTTTGACTTAGCTAAAATATGGTGGTCCATCTATATGGTTCACTTGTGATCTTTCCATCCTTCTTTGGTTGATTCTTCCTTACATGAAATCATGGTTTCCTTGGGAAAAACTCCTTGGTCACCAAATTTCAAGTGATGTGGGCTCCTTCTAACTTTTGCATTCCCTCAGTCTCTAAATCTTGTGCAAGATTTCCTTGTCTCACATATAGTCCTTAGTGATATCCAAGTTGGAAGTCCTTGGTGAACATGCTGAAGATGTTGAAGTCATTAGAGTTGAAGAAGTTGAAGTCATTAGAGTTGAAAATGTTGAGGGAGTCCTTTGCACATGGTGTAGTCTTGGGTCATGGGGTAGGTTTTTCCATCGAGTTGAAAAATAGAAGAGATGTAGAGTTGAAACCAAAATGGTTGAGAAAAGAGTTTACAAGTATGTTTGTAAATAAGTTTTTGGAACAAGTACAACTCCTATTTTTCTAAGGGTTTTTGTCCAATCCTAGGGTTTACAAATCCTACAGGCAACACAATGCTCTGATACCATCTGTAGAGGGAGTGTCCCAACCTTTATTAACATAAGGTGGTGTCCCCTGTGTTTACAATGCTAGTCCCTGGATCAATAGCTAGCATCCGCAATTAAGATGTAATATCAAGATATAAAGGTCATAATATAACTCTATAACCAGGAATAACATAATTACATCTTTACATAGCTCATTTGGCTATTACATTACATTGCAGCGGAATAACTATAGTCATGGGTCCTTCATCTTCAAAAGTGCCACAGGAAAATGTTGGTTGTAGACTTTGTAATCCTAATCAATCAATCTTCACTAAAATCAATCAAACCTGCAACATTACAAGTTACAGCCACAAGGGTCAATACATTTGAATTGTATTGGCAAGTTCACTACTATGTTGAATATAAGTGGATCCTATCATTACATGCATATTTGGCTAGGTAGAGTTTAGGCTTATTTGCATAAAGCAATATTTTATCCTGTCTTTTCAAAAATGGTTTTGGTCCTTTGTCAAATCTTTGAAAACTTCTTGGTAAAGTCCAAGGGTTTAAGTTGTTATCAAAAATCTCCTTGAACTACTTGGTAGAAACTCAAGTATTCAAGTCCTTGTCAAAATCCCTTGAGCTCCTTGGTAACCCCAAGTGCATCAAGTTTTATCACAATCTCTTGAGCTCCTTGGTAACCCCAAGTGCATCAAGTTTTATCAAATCTCTTGAGCTCCTTGGTACCCCCAAGTGCATCAAGTTTTTGTTTTAGAAATTGGAATGTCGAGATCTCCCATAGCTTCAAACTTTAGTTGCTCAGTATTGTCCATAACCGGGGACACGGCTAAGTACTTAGATTTTATTATCTTCTGCAGAAGGAGTACACTTTACCCACATGTCACAATCCCATCCTTTTGCCACCAGTTGCCACTGGATTAGTGGTCACCAAGATGGAGTACTGGCAGATTGAGAATGTGACGAAGTCTTTCCAAAGGGTCCTCCCATACACCATTGCTAGCTTGCCTTCAGCACCCATGTAGGATTCCAGGTCCCCATGTCCAGTTAACTGAAGACAATGCATGGTTCTTCCCAATGTAGTTGACTAAGCCAGAGCCATAATAGCATGTGGTTGCACACGAAAGCCACAATTGGAGAAACATGTTCAATCTCTAAGTTTCCTGGGTGGTTTCCTTTGGAGCACAACACAAAGTGATTGCCATAGACATGGTTCCTTTTGTTGCCACCTTCTCCAAAACTCAAGTATCCTTGGCCACCCAGGTGGTTCATTGAGTCCTTGTTTTATTATATAAAACACAAGTTCTTTTTTCAATTCCATAAAATCTCAACATGTATCTCTTTTCAAAATATAGCATGGCTAAGCATGCAACAACTACATTGTTTTCTCTAAGGAATGTATAGGGTATCCTAATAGGATTTAGCATAGCATAAGTATAGAAATTCTTTTCATGCATGTTTCAAAATCCACTAAGTATAATGAAAATAGTAGGACTTTTAGATGATAGTGTAACTTGCCTTTTTGGTAGGGAATGGTGGTTCACTCCTTGATCTTGCTAGTCTCACACTTTTCTAACTTCACTACAAGTCAATCAAGCAAACACAATATCAACCAGCATTCCAAACTAATAATCAAACAATTCACACACACATAAAACAATGGGATCTAAGTCATGCATATAAGCATGCAAAGGATGGTTCTATTTGCAAGGATGGTATCCACTAGGTTTCTAAACTTTATAAGGTCTAAAGTGGTCATTTACCAAAATGGCAAAGTCATTTGCAAAAGGGTTTGATCCAAAAACCATTTTCAAATCCATTCATCATTTTATGTGGTGGAAAATATTTTTTTATCAAGCAACAACTTTAAGTGGTTCACCATATAAGTTGTTGTTTTTCAAAAATTGGTGTTTAGGGTCAGTAGGTTTGATCCAAAACATTTTCCCAAAGTTTTTACTCCAAAATCATTTTCATAACAATACCATTACTTTTATTTGGCTAGAAATGACTAAATCAAGTTTTTTATTCCTAAACTTTACCAAATTCATTTTCAAAACCATGGGTTGGTTCCTAGGGTCAGTGAGTTTACAACAAACCATTTTGCAAAGGTTTTAACCCTAAAAACATTTTTAAACAATTTTTCTAATCTAAACAAGCACACAAAAGTATCTACAAAAACAAACACTCTAATGGATACTATTTGCTAAACCAAGGGCATGGTTGGCTAGGGCTTGTTCCACTGATTCCAATGATATCAAATTTGTGAATTTTGGACGTGTGGATCAAAAGTTACAAAGGTTTGAAATTCACATTCTATTCTGATTTCAATTCTGTTTTTAAACAGAACTGGTGACACGCGGCACTGTCTAATTGGACGGTACCGGTTCGGCCGGATCGGCTCTGCGGCACGTTGGATCTAATTAGATCGCACGGTCCTGATCGCGTACCCCTTCGGTGCTAAGTGATCTAATCGTGAGCGTCAGATCTCGATCCTACGGTGCTGGTCTGCTTGACCATATGCGAGCGGCGCTGACGGTGGCTAGCAGCGGCGCACGGCCAGGCGGTGGCGCTACGGTGGTTCTAGGAAGCAAGGAAGACAGAGGGGGTGCTCACCGTGTTCGCGAGGACGAGGTGGGTACAGGAAGATGCGCCAGGGAGTGGGGAAGGTGTGAGCTAGGTCGAGGAGGCACGGGGTGGCAGGACACGGCCGGAATTGGAGGTGGAAGCTCGTCGGAACAGAGGGAGTACCAGCTCGATTCGTGGCAGCCTGGGGGCAGTGAGAGAGTGGCGTGTGAGGGGAAAGGAGGAGAAGACGCTGGCGATTTATCGTGCGTGGTCGCAGCAAGGTTTAAGGCGCGGCATTAAGGTGAACTGAATGCGGCTTTCAATGGCAGCAACGGCAGGGCGTCGTCAGCGCGAGGAGGAAGAAGAGCTGGAAAAAGTGGGGTCGGTTGGTCAGTGGGAAAGGAGCGAGGGGAAGGTCCACCAGTCATTGGTTTTGCGGGTCAGGGAGTTGGTGCGAACCGTTTTCTTTCAGGGAGGGGAGCTGGGCTGGTTTGTTGGGCTTCCTGGGCTTGGCCGGCTGGGCTGGTCCAGATTCTATTTTTTCTTCCAAATGCCTTTTCCTTTTTCTGTTTCTAATTCTGTTTTGAAATTCAAACAAACAAACAACAATCAAATCAATTCAAACAATCACCAACTTTGCAACTTTGAAAATGGTTCTGTTTGGTAACATAAACCAAAATTTCAAAACCAAAATAATAATTCTTATTTTAGGTCCATTATTAATTAAATAAACAGACCAATGTTATTAAAACAAATGGATCTTGTTTTATTTAAAATCTCTTTTAATATCTAAATATTTTCAAAACCAAATCAGTAGGTTTTATTTGAAAATACAAAATACTTTGGAAAAACTTATTTTAAATATATACATAAATAAGTTTTGATGTTTTGGAAATAGTAAAACCTTTATTAATAAAACTTGGATATTAAATCCTTTATATTTATTTAAACAAACCTTTGCTATTTTTATCAAAAACAAAATGTTTTATTTCAAAAGCTTGGCCAAGGTTTAATTTGGTTTTATAGAATAATCTTTATTTATAAAATCTCTATTTCTTTTATAAACCAAAACCTTTTATTTAAAAGATCAAAAATAGTAATATCAAAATATTTTATTTTCCTTTATCAAATGTTTATCTTTTTAAATCTCTTTGGATTTTATTTGATCCAACTTGGTTTGAAGTTCCAATTGAATTCAAAAAGTTTCTTCTGGCCCTGAAAATCAAATAAGGTTTTTATTTTATTCATTTATTTTTCACATTACAAGATTTGGAAAATCTTGGGATGTGACACTTCGCTTGTCGCCTCCCGGCACCTGGGCACGGGCCACCACATAGCTTCCCGCTTGTGGCTTCCCAACACTTGTTTGCGGGAGCCGCCTGGCTCCCCGCTCGTAGTCGCTACAGGTAGCCAGCGCAAGGCAGTTTTTTGCCTGACTATCATAGTGCGAAGGGCGCTATCGTCGACCACACATGATCCAACGTTGATGGAGCACCTAGGTGAGCTTTCTCTTTTGGTTTGATCTTGGATGATTGGTAGGCATCCACGAAACCACGAATATGGGTTGCGGTCATAGCAGACACGGCCCAGGCAACCGCGGACTTGTCCAGTTTCATCCTGAAACATAACGGCAAATTAGATGGAGCAAGTTAGCAACCTAGCAATAGGCTTACCAACAACCTAATAGCGACTGGGGAGCAATTTAGCAGCAATTAGAGAGCAGCTTAGCAGAAAAATTGAAAATACTATGCAACATAGCAACATCTTAGCAACAAAACTTAGATACGATCAGGGAGCAACTTGCATCAATTAGGGTACACTTAGAACTTCGTGGCAGCAACTTAGCACCTACTTTCTATTCAACTTAACAACAACCGGTGAGCAACTTATCAACAACTTAAAAACAGACAACTTGCCATACAAAACAAGTAGGGAACCTAGTCCACAGTATGTCCAATATATATGTGATTAAACTATGGGCATGTAAGAAATCAAATTTAGAATGGTCAAAATATAAATAAGCATGCAATAAGTATACACTCAAATGGAATGCTAGGTGCACACTGGGACTAGGTTCCAATCTATTGACGGATAGAGAAACATTTTCAGGAAATCAAACTTTAGCATGCAATTTTTTTTAATTCATTTCAGTATCCAACTTAGGCATATAGACAATACAACTTAATTAACCCGAGTAGCCAAACTTGTGCATGTTGCTTCAAAAAAACAACTAGACTATATAACAAAAATTATGCATGTTGGTACAACCAACTTCATTCAATTCGGTAGCCAACTTAGACATGATGACAAATACAACTTAATTAACCAAAAGTAGCCAACTTATGCATGTTGCTCCAAATATAAAAAACTAACTAGACTATAGAACACAACTTAAACATGCCGGCGGAACCAACTTAATTCATTTTAGTACTCAACTTAGGCATATAGAGAATACAACTTAATTAACCCGAGTAGCCAACTTATGCATATTGCTCCAAAAAAACAACTAGACTAAAAACACAAATTAAGCATGTTAGTAGAACCAACTTAATTCAATTCGATAGCCAACTTAGGTATGTTACAAATACAACTTAATTAACCGAAATTAGCGAACTTATGCATGTTGCTTCAAAGAAAAAAACTAACTAGACTATGGAACACAACTTAAACATGCCGGTGGAGCCAACTTAATTCATTTTAGTACTCAACTTAGGTATATAGAGAATGCAGCTTAATTAACCCGAGTAGCCAACTTGTGCATGTTGCTAAAAAAACAAGATTATAAAACAAAATTTGAGCATGTTAGTAGCCAACTTAGGAATGTTGACAAATACAACTTAATTAACTGAAAGTATCCAACTTATGCATGTTGCTCCAAAGAAAAAACTAACTAACTAGACTATAGAACATAACTTAAACATGTCGTAGAACCAACTTAATTCATTTTAATACTCAACTTAGGCATATAAAGAATAGAACTTAATTCACCCGAGTAGCCAACTTGTGCATGTTGCTAAAAAGAACTAGACTAAAAAACACAAATTAAGCATGTTAGTAGAACCAACTTAATTCAATTTGGTAGCCAACTTAGGTATGTTGAAAAATACAACTTAATTAACCGAAATTAGCGAACTTATGCATGTTGCTTCAAAGAAAAAAACTAACTAGACTATGGTACACAACTTAAACATGTCGGTGGAACCAACTTAATTCATTTTAGTACTCAACTTAGGCATATAGACAATACAACTTAATTAACCCGAGTAGCCAACTTATGCATGTTGCTAAAAAAACCTAACTAGACTATAAAATAGACAGATGCAACTTAGCATGATCACGAAAGGCACCTTAAGCAAGGAGACAATGCAACTTAATTAGACCGGTGGCCAACTTATCCATGTTACTAAAAAACGAAAACCTAGATAGATTGGAGATACCCCAACTTAAGCATACCGGAGAGAATCATCAGCTTAACTAATTTTAGTACTAGACTTAAGAATGTTTACAAGGCAAATAATTAACCCGGTGGACACCTTATGCATGTTGCTAAAAAAAGGAACACCTGGATAGATAGTAGAAAATACCCACAACTTAAGCACAAGGGATGAATCAATTTAATATATTTCAGTGCACAACTTAGGCATATGGATGAAACAACATACTTAGATCGCTAGCCAACTTATCCATATAGCTCAAGAGGAAGAAACATGCATAAATCACGGCATCAAGCATGAAGAACTAAAATTACCCCCTAAAAGACCATGTAATATGTCCAGTTTGTCTATTACAAAGCCGAACAACTAGGTAGTGGTAAGCAACATTTTTAGGTCATAGAATGACAAGTGAAAATACCCTGGTGGTTAACACATCATATGAGATTAAATTTATTAACCTTTCTTACTTATATAAGCAACATCATCATGAGAACAAAAAACAGGTGAAGTGCATCATAGCAACATTTTTAGGTCATAGACTTTTTCTTTGTCACTCTAGGCACCGGTCCAAATCAAGTTAGTTAAATTGGCTAAGCACTTACAAAAATCTTGACATAGTACATAAGTGGTACTCCCTCCGCTCCATATTAATGGCCTCAACTTTGTCTAGATTCGTATATGTCTAGTTAAGTATTTAGACTAGATGCATCCGTATCTAGACAAAGTTGAGGCAATTAATATGGACAGGAGGTAGTACATCATTTCTCTCGTTTAACCTAGTACAGTCGAGGAGGAAGAACCACGAGCTTGGAATCTCAGTAGCACACGCCTGCCCTACACTGGAATAGTTCGTTGGCGGCTTATTTCCATTTTGAATGCTGATTATGCCATCTTTTCCTAAGTAAGCTTTCTGGTAGGTTGCCCTTCCTAAGTGAACTTTCAGAACCTTGCAGGTTGCCCACCCAAAATACAACTCATCTACACAAGGCCTGCAACTAATGGCATTAAAGCTACTCGTCTAGTCCCACGCTGCCAGGCTGTAGAAGTGGGCATGAATCTAGTTCTACCATCAGTACAGAAATCTGATTGGCATGTTCATTTGAAAAATCCTAACCCACCGCAAAGCATCACTCATGTGGAACGATATATTTGGAATCAGTGTTTCTATGCTAACAAACCCACTTCCCCTCCTAGAACTCTAGTGTGTAAATCTACCCACAGGTGACTACGTCTCACCATGTTCCTCCATATAGAAAAACTGCCCCGTGAGAAAAAAGGGATCCGACAAACAAATCTACGATTCTGATGCTAATCCTATAGTACGAAAATCGGTCTTATGTGGGATATGTGTGCACAGTCGCTTACCTCTGTCACTGATCTGGGAACCATCATCGATGAACTTCCTCTCCAAATCTCCCCCAACCTAGCGCTCCCTCTCCAAATCTTCCCCAACTTAGCGCCTGAGCCGCAAATCCATTGCCACACTCGGCGCCCTCTCGGTCAGGTCGCTCCTGCCGAAGATCTCCGCGCATCTCGCTCCCCGCCAACGAGCTCTCCGACCTTCCGCGTGGCTCCCTCCCCGCTGACGAGTTATGCGCCCTTCCGCACGGCCGCTCCCCGCTGACGAGTTATGCGCCCTTCCGCGCGGCCGCTCCCTGCCCTTCTGCGTGGCTTGCTCCCCGCCGACGAGCTCTACAACTCCTGCTCGCTCTTTGGCACGAGCTCATCTCATCGCTCATACTCGTGAAGACCTAGCGAAGAGGAGCCGGAATAGGGAACGGGATGCGGTGGATAGGGTGGGGGCCGTGAGCGCGTCCTCCCATTGTCCCACTAGACAACACGAGCCAAGGTGGGCTCCACCCAGGTGTCGATCTGTCGAAAGAGTGTGGGGCTGGTGTCTACCATCGGACGGCCAGGAATCGAGGGCTCAAATGGACTAACCAGCCCCCGTACACATCAGATGTTTATACAAGGACAACTTTATATCTTATGAATACAATGGGAAATCTCATCATACATGATTGCCTCTAGGGCATATTCCCAACACCAATCCTTAGCCTTTCCTCTAAGAGAGAAAGGAAACAATCTTAATTTAACATCATTTGGATCTACATCGTTAATACGCATCATGTCACAAATTTCTGTGAAAGTGTTTAAGTGCAACCCTGAAACCTCAGAAGATGAGCCCCCAAATTGGTTATGTTGAACCAAGATTAAAAGATTAGGCTTAATTTCATAATTTTTCGCAACAATAGTAGGTTGAGTGAGTAGGTGCACAAATAAAATCTTCAGTGGGAGTAGCATACTCCCCAAGTCTATTTTGAGCCATGGCTATTATATTGTTGGTAATTTTTAAGTAATGAAAACAAATAACAAGTAACTTATTTTTTGGGCTTTTCAAATAGATAACAAACAAGTAAACTAATAACAAGAAATAAACTACAAGTAATAATAAAACTAAAAACAAAGTCTCTAGTTACCTCACCAGGATAGCTAAATTGCTTCCCCGGTAACGATGTCAGAAAAAGGGTTGATACCTTCGATCTGGATTCACTGATGTAGTATAATAGCTTTTTCCCTAAAAGACCTAGGTTTAATCAAACCTTAGAAAGCAATGCTAAAAGGAAATAAAAAGGACACATCTACAAGACTTTGTTTCTTTGTTTTACCTTAGTTTACCGGACCAATCTAGTTTACTTTAAAGTGGGTTGAATCAATGGATGGAGATAGGCCAGGGTTGAAGATCCACCTGCAACTACACATCATATAGGATAAAAGATAATAATATAGTCATGTGTAATGTTTGAACGTAGATAATCTCTTGTGGGCAACACATCCTAATATACTAGAGCCCTCGTGATGCAGCGAGCATAGCAATAGTATTTTAATCCAACCGAGTGCACACCAAAGCCACGGGTTAAAAAAAATTATTAAGTGTAGAACATAGATTAAAGCTTAAGTGGTGATGTTGTTGTGATCCCGAATGGGTCGCTAAGCAAAAAATCGTACTACCCTTTTTGTCACTAGGGTTCCTATGAGATCGCCACTAGCCAAGTATCTCACCTCAAGCCTTAATCAATATATGGGATCTTGGATACCTACAAGTCCACAGATCGAGACAAGAGACAAACAAACAAAAGATACAAATCGCAATTGCAAACAAAATACAATACTCCTATGATTAGATGCACATAGTTGTTGCGAGGTATCTCCCCAACCCGCAGCCCGTGAGGACTACTCACTCATAAAAAATAGATCAAGGATATAAAACATTATGCAAAATACTTAGATTGAAATCAAATATTCTTACAGTGGTCGCCAAATCACAAGGAGATCTAAAGTACAAAGCAATGACTATGGATAATGGAGGGGATGGATGAACAATGGTGTGGATCTCCTTTTTGGTGTTGTGATGAAATCCAAGAATGGCGTCTCTCTGGCTGGCGGCTAGAGCCTCAAAATATATAGGCGTTTTCACGAAAGTCATAGGGTTTGATGAGATGGAGCCACCACCACATGGTACGGGAGGGCCCTGCCCGTACTAGTGGTCGTTAAGCTCACTGACGCCTGGCATTGGCTTCCTAATTACTTGGCCGGGTAGACTTCTGTCAACACCCGGATTTTTAATCCCAGATGCCTGTTATGCCATACATCAGTATTGGATCCGTGGGATCTTGTTCTAATCTAACGGCTGAGGGTCGTCGTCCACGTCGGGCAACGCCGGCGAGACAGAAACCTAACGCGGCATGTGGGGGTCATCGGGGGCTCACGGGGGCTCAGGCGAGGGTCGGCGAGGGTCTATGGGTGTGTGTCGAGGGTGGCGCTCTGGCGCATGCTCGGCATGGTTGTTGGCGAGCTGGGCACGGTCTGTGCGTGTGGTCCAGGGGTTGGCAACGCTCGCGGCTGGGACAGGGAGTGGCGGTGGACGGTGGGCTGCCTCCTAGACAAGGTTGGCACGGCTAAATATCCTCCTAGCTTGTTGTCCACACTGGGGTGACAGGTGAGCTTCGGCTGTCCACCATTGATGGCATTGCCAAGCTTACAGTGGGACTAGTGCTTGGTTTAGCTTGCTAGATGATCTACTGAGGTTGCTGTGATCTAGAGAGGGAACAAGTTAGGCTCCAATCACTGCTCACAATAGTGTTTAGGATTTGGATGATTTGTATCTGCAAGGTGTTTGATGAAATGGCCGCAATAATTCAAGTTTTGAATTTTGAAAATATTTTTGGTGGGTGTGCTAGGTTGGTGCTGGTGAGTCTGCAAATACTTGGGTTTTGAAAGTTGAGATTGTTTGAGTGGTTTTTGAAAAAGTGGGATCTTCCCATATGATAAAGATTCAATTTTGAACTGTCCTTTAAACAATGCATTTGAATGTTTCTAGATGATCACAAAGTGGTCCTTGATACTTTGTCAGGATTACTATCAAGGGGTGCAAAGATCCAAACAAGTTTCTGTTAAGTTCTGAAAGTTTGGGACAGCCAAAGTAGGCATGGGAGTTAAATTGGTCAAAATGACCATTCACTCATTTTGTTTTGTTTTGATTTATTTGTCTTTGGGAAAAGTTTGGGAATTGTTTAGATGATGTTTATTTCACCTAAGAATCATTTTACAAGCAAAGAAACACATAAACAAAGCAATTCAAAAGAATTCAAAATGGGATGCATACACACATGAATGCTTTCTCATTTTATTTTAGAAAAGTTTTGTTAACCCTAAATTTGATGATTAGAGTTTGATGATCCAAGTTTAGTATTTTTGGGATGTTACAACTTCCTCAAAATCCTTCATTATGACTCCTGATTTCACATTAAAAACCATGATTTCTTGCGCAACATAATTCAAAGCAAGGTTTTGCATATCTTTGCAATTATTAGTCATTAGTGGCAATAATTGAGAGTTTCTTGTCAATTGCTTGACTAAAAACAATGTTTAAACGTGGTGGCAGATGGCAAAAATTGGAGCCATCAGGCCCTCAAGTGAGGGGGAAATGTAAATCGCTTTGGTGAATATGAAGATCGATGTCTTCTCCTTTGATTATCCAAATATCAAGAGCTTTGGGTGGTTGGGGAAGGAGATCTTGAAGATTTTGTGGCTCGGCTTCTAGGGTTCTTGAGGTTGTGGACGAGTAGCATCCCAAGGTAGAAGAGGGACTATATATAGGGTCCCTTAAAAAGTACCGTTGCTTCCACTTAACCCGGAGTGTCCGGCCAAAATGCATCGGACATTCCGGCCGAGGCTAGACACTCCAGCCGATCCATACCGGACATTCTGGTCCTTCCAGGAAGCTTGGGAGATTCCGGCCGGAGTCCGGGTAGAGTCCGAAGAGGGTTACTGAAGTGAAACCACTTGGGGAAAAAACTCGACAAAATTCCAGCACCGGACAGTCCGGCTCGCACTAGCCGGACATTCTAGCCTAGCCGGATACTCCGACCAGTGTCTGCCGGACACTCCGATAAAAATCATTCAGCGTATCTTAGAAACCTGGGAGCTTTTTCCTTCAACTTATTTAGAACCCTCTTTTCCCTTTGAGGGAGAAATACATAATCGGCATGCTAATAAGATTATAATGCCCTAAAAAACTTAGCACACGATTAAACCTTCCTAGTGTTGTCAGCAAACATCAAAACATGAAAAGGTACAAAATGCCCTTTTAGCGTCGCCGTGCGGCCAGGCGAACACAGCGTCGCACCTCACTCGTTTCTCACCGAGCTACAACGACTTTGACCCACTCGGCGGTTTTGAACCCACCTCCCTCACCAAGGACACCTCATCAGCCCATCGCCGTCTCCCTCCTCTCAATGGTGACGTGTCACCACAGCGGCTGGCTTCACCTAGTTTGCCGCAGGTTGCAGTAGCCAGAGCGCCCCCAACCTGTTCTGCGGAGCGCACCATGGAGACTCCATCATGGCCAACATCATCAATGGTGGCTCCGCCCACACCTTCACACAATAAGAAGCCGCTGCATATGTGTACGAGGAGGAAGATAGCAGCGAGCCTTGGGAGGAAGAGGTCTACATGTACGTGCAGGTGGAGGCCGAGGCCGAGAATAATGTAGTAGAGGTGCCGGTGACCATCACGGCCGACCTGAAAGGGAAGAAGAAGGCGGTGGAGGTGGAGAAAAAGAAGAAAGGAGGCGGCGGCCGTGACACCAGGTGGATCTCGAGGAAGGATGAGTACCTCTCTGAAGCTTGGAAGACCATCAGCATAGACCCCTTCGTCGATGCCAACCAAAAATCAGACTGCTATTGGAAGAGGGTAAAGGCGGTGTACAATGAGCGGTGGTTGTTGGATCCCTACTTCAAGTCCTTATGCCATGACCGCATCGACTCCGGCATGTCTCGCCGTTGGGCCATGTAGCGCCCCGGATAAAACCACTAATAGAAAACCGTTGTTGTTTTTATTATGTGCATCATCATGACATCATCATGCATTTATTCGCCTAAAACAATTTCCCAAAAGCCTATTTTGTTTTCTAGAGATATCCCCTCTTTGTTCAAATTAAAACCCTAGATCCGCTCAGATCTTTTATTTGCTAAAACCTTTTTGCAAGTGTTTTATTTTAAAAGAAAATAAAAAATAATATAAATATTTTTTTTGGGAGAGGCAGCCGGCCAGGCCCAAAGGCCCAGCCAGCCACCTACCACCCCTCTAACCCTAATTGCAAAACCTAGCTACCTATTTCCCCACCCCAGCCGTTGCCACCCCACTCCTCCTCCCATCTCCTGTTCCCGACCCACACCACGCACGCACGCGGAAACACCGCCCGCTCCTCGCCCCTGCCTTGCTCCCTGCCAGGCCGACCCCACCCATGACCCCGCTCCCCACCACCCGTCTTGCCCGCAATCCCCGCTCCTCTATCGTTCTCCCCTCCCTCGCGACCCCTTCCGCCGCCGTCACTCCTTGCATCTCCTGCTTGCCCCGCCTCTGGACGTCGTCCTTCCTAGCCGGCGTCGTGCCTCATGATCCCTTCCCCCTCCCATTCTCTGACCCAGAGCCGGTCGGCCTCGAGCTCACCCCCCCGCTGTCATCCCTGCAACCCGTCGCCAAGCTGCAGGTCATCAGCCGCCTTCTGTAGGCACCGCCGCCCGGTGTGCCGTCCCCACGCGTCGCCACTCCAACCGACCGCCGCCCTGGGCGCGACCATGCCGCCGGCCTCGCCCATCCCTGGCCCGCGTATCCTCCTCACCTTCCTGCAGAGCGTCGCGTGCCGCTGCCTCTGGATGCAGTGCTCTTGCGACCTTGACCGCCGGGCGCCGGTCGCGTACGCCTCAGCAGCAAGCCTTCCCGCATCCTGGTCGCTCCGTGCGTGCTCCGCTGCTTCTCCGAGCGCCTCAAGCTCGTCTCTTCTGCCACCATGCCCGCTGCTACCGCCCCAGTAGGATTCGTGTTTCGGTTGTCGTCTACCCCCGGTTCCCTTTTTATCTTCGGTCCTTTTCGCAGTGAATCTGCTGCAGCGATGTGGTGTGTTGACAATGTAGTACTCCTGTGAACTGGCGATGCTTGTGTTGTGGAGGTGTTGTCTGGGTGGTCGTGCCTTGCTACTTCGGCAGCACGCAGACCAGCGCCAAGCTCTCCCGAGGAGGAACTGATGCCAAGTTTAGGGGCGACAAGATCATCAAGACCGATCCGGTGCCGCAACCCCAATGATCATGCTATTAAGATCGAACCATGGCAAGATCCCCGTCGACCGTAGAACCCGGAACATCAAGATCTCTCTCACGGAATCCGAAGACCGTTCCCGTCGAGATCCAAAGACCGATCCCTCGAACCCCTCCGAACCAAGACCTTCGACCACAATGTGTGACCCCTTTTCCGAGACCCCTATATTTTTGTAATATATATAATATACTTGTTGCATATTAAATTGCCATGCTTGCACACATATAATGTGGTTTGGGGGCTTTTGCCGATTCACCTCATAATTAAATATGGGGCCATATGCGGGCGAATCTAGTCTAATATTGGCTCCATTTAAATTTGTGTAGCAAACCGGTGTTATATTTTGCCTTGTTAAGTCAACATTTAAATTGTGGGGTATCTGAATAACATGAACCACCTAATTAATTGCCGGGACCCCGGTTCCGCTTAATATTGCCTAATTGCATCGCATCCTTGCCATGCCATACATCATATATGCATCATGCCCGATCTTTTGCCGTAGTATTATAGTGCATTCGATGTTTCCCCTAGTGCTTTGCTTCTTCACGGATTAGGCCGATGAGTTGATGCAAGTGTCGACCCGATCTTCGGATGAACCTTCGACAATGTTTCTCAGGCGAGCATTCTCTCTCTTTCTACCTATTTTATATTTCTAGTCTTTACTTCCTCCTGTTGATCTATTGCTATCTGTGTTACGATGCTTTAGATTATGTACCCCTTTATATATCCCTGCAGCCTTTATATTGCCTTAGACACCTCCTATTGCCTGTTGTTTGGGTAGACAGTTGTCCTTGCGAGTCGTAGTCACTTGCTTAGGTGCTGCTTCGTGTCGTCGATGTTCCACTGATGTTGGGGGTTGGCATATTCATAATGGTGGAGATAATCATGGCTTCAATTGCAGTTTAATAACTAATATTGAAAGTAGGTATAATAAATGCAGAGACACAGAGGGGCAATAGTTGATATCTGGTTGTTATCCCGCCCCCCTGTGTTCATCTAGGGCCCGAGTTCTTGACACATGTTCTGAGACGAGTGCGCTAACCACATGTGGGGTGTCTGGGCACCCCTATCGACTTAGTACTTGATTTCAAAGTATTCTTCTGGGGGCCACAAACTAGTTCGGGCTTTATGCATTACTACTGTACTTATGCCATATATTCCATGTATGAGATGTTTATTACCTGTTGCTCGATGAGCGTTTATTACTGTTGCGTAGGTGCGACACTCTGTCACGGGAATATTTTTTCTATGACCTCTGCTCCCGTGCAAGTCCACGCAACCTCAGGGTCCATACGAGGAGGATTAGCTATACCTCGTATGGGTAGCTCTTTCGGGTGGCCCCCATGTACTTGCTTTGGGTCAGGGAAAGCGTTGTGTCCTAGGCCCCGCCGACATACCTATGGAAGTATGTTAATTGATCTAGCAACAAGGGTCGAAGTGCGTGTGGAAACTTTGGTGCACCCCTGCAGGGTTAAATCTTTTCGAAAAGCCGTGTCCGCGGTTATGGACGACTTGGAGCACAGTTCTCGATCATAGACAACTATAACTAAAGTTTACTATTATAATATGACTTGTATCTGATATGACTAGTAAGTTGGATAACCACCATGAAATGAATAAATAAAACTGCCAACCGTGTGAGTTTCCTCGGCAGGACTTCCTCGTTTGGTCTCGAGGGGGAAATACCAGGATGGGTATGTTTGGTGGTAGTATCAGGTTGGATCCGAATAGGTCTTTCTTATCTTACTCTGATAGCCGGCAGATGTATTGAGTCTCTATAGGTTATTTAGCGCATGCTTCGCTGCCGCTTCAGTCCACCATACCTATGTAGGCGAGGACCGCCGAATTCTAGTCTCGCCGTGTACTGGCCTCAGTACTGACCGCTCTTTTTTTTCCTTTGCCTTTGCCGGCACCCCTTTTGTTTTAGCAGGTTTTGAGATCGACGTCGTTAGCAAGGTTACCCTTCCGGCTTGGCCTGGGCAGGGTTATGAACACCATTGGTTATTCTTTAGGGCTCTTAGCCCCATTATCATCTTGTCCATAGTCGGATGTTGTATCGCTTTCAAGGTGATTTGGATCTTTGTATCGTATATCGGTATTCTTGACTCTTTGAGTCATTGTTGTATATATCTGTTCTATGGGTTCCATCGTGGACTATTGTGTAATGATATTACTTCGTTCTCCACCCGCACGCAAGTGCCTGGTGGGCACCTTTGAATCGTTTCTATGTGGGTTTGGCGGGAATTGCTAAGACTTGCATAGGGCCGATTCTGAGGGTGTTACAGGCCATGATCCAGAACGCCTGCAACAAGTGGCACAGTGTCATGGAGGAGGTGCGCCGCATCCATGTCAGCGGCACCAACTACGACGATCAGGTAAGCAGCCCCCATCGCCACCCGCTCCTGCCCATTTGAAATTTGTGTTTGATTGTTGCTATTGTTCGTAGATGCGCGCCATGATCGCCGCCTACCGCGAGGACAACGACGACAACGAGTTCAAGTTCATCCACGTCTTTGCACGGATCGAGAGGTGCGACAAGTGGTGGAGATGCGGACAGCTCTAACCAAGGCCAAGGCCACCACCTACGACCCAGGAGTGGCGCCATCGGCAGCCTTGGAGGGTCGACCTGTTGGCCACAAGAAGGCCAAGGACATGAGGGACGCGGAGCCGGCCATCGAGAAACTACACTCTTCCATCCTGGCCTGCATGGCTGACATCGACATGCACGCCACCATGAGGGTAGAGGAGGCCACCAGGTTGAAGGAGATCGCCGCGGCAAGGTGGGTGCCGGTCATCGAGCGGCATGACATCAAGCTCGGCCTCATCAAGGCCAACGTGGCGGCAAAGAAGAGGAGGGAGGACTTGGCGATCTTGATGGTCGACACGAGGGACATGGACGACGAGGTGAAGGCGTGGTGTGTTGATCAGCGTGCCTTGATCCTCTTCGAGAGCCGAGCGACCGCCAACCAAGACAGCACCCCGACACTGGCGAGTGCGACTCCGACCCTGATCGGCACCTAGGCTACAGGGCCAGCTCTAGGGCATCGCGACCCTGGCAATGGTCAGGGGCCCATGGCCTTGGGGGGCCCAAAAATAGGTACTCATGTGTATATAGCGGTGTATACATGAAAAGGCCCATTGCTATACTCATCGCGAGAAAAGAAGGTGACACCACAAGTTACGACGGGTCTCGATCGCGAGAAAAGAAGGCCACGACGCTCACGATCTCCCTTATCCTCGACTCCTGAGTCCTAACTCTTCGGTTACGGCATCAGTACAGGCCCTGCATCGGCATCGATCGGGGATCACCATGCACCAGCAGCATTGCAGCAGGCCGCCAGGCCCCTTACCTGATCCTCGGACGAAGACGACAGCCCCCCCCCCCCCCCCCCCCGATCCCCTTTGCCCCTGGTCCACTGTTGTTGGTATAGTGGTATATTAAATCTGAGCCTTATTTGCATGGATGAGTTTTTCTTTTTATGATTCTATTTCTGTTTTATTCTTTATATGATGTAGTCGATTCCTTCTCAATTTCTGGTGATATGGCGCTAAGACATATGTTTGGTGCTGCGAAAAGGAATAAATAGAAACGAGAGACTGAACTTATTCAATCATAAAAAGATGCTTTAAAAAAATATTTTTTAACAGCAAGTAGTGTTAATGTCAATGACAATATTCAAAGTCAAGAATCTAAACCCGGACAAGATGATGATCATAATTCAAATGAGTGATGATCAGATCAGCGAACAGTCCTCGGATGTGGGTAAGTAACAAAATAGTTTCGAATTATGTATAAGCATGTAACTAACTAACTGTAGTTTCTTGAATTTAAATGTAGATCTAGAAATGCCCGAATAAGCTATTTTGTGAGGCATTGAAGCAATATTATCATAGGAATTATTTCTTATTTGAGGTAATCAAACTAGCAACAAATACTACATATTATATTTAAGACTAAAATGTATGGTTGGATGTTAACTTTTATTTTGAAAGTGATGATAGATACATATATGACAATTTCTTGTTGATATGTCTATATATACATTAGCCTTGGGGGCCATGTCGTCAACTTTGCCTAGGGCCCTGAAAAACATAGAGCCGGCCCTGCTAGGCTAGCACCACCGTTCCGCCGCCGACAACCCCGGAGGTGCCTCCTACCACGGCGGATGATCTCTTTCCCCTCCCGCTTGATCCTGGTTCCTCGCATGTTTATTTTGGCGGGTGGACTTGCATTCCGATGATATGCGGCGATTCCATCGCCTGAACTATGTTGTGCCCAGCGACGACAAAACTATGTTTAATTTCCGACGACCTTCTAAATATTTGAATTTGACCTTCTAAATATTTGAATTTGTCGATTGCGATTTGGGGACGGTGCCCCCCACCCCCCACCCAACCGCCGGACCCGTGTGGGCTGGGGCGAGTGGAGATGGCTCTTAGCTGTGTGCGAACCAGTCCTGAATCAAATTTTCGTAACAGCAAAACCAGTCTTATATCCGTAAATTTCCATCAGCAAAATATACAATTTTTGACATCATATTTACAAACAAACCAGCACAAACAATATGATTTCTCTTTTACATACTGGCGTCTGTACGATACAGATTGTTGGGTACTCCTATATCTTTACAACAGTTCTGTCCAAGAAAATCTTACAACATGACTACCCATGGTGCACAGAACAGCACACTGCTCTTTGTCAAATTTTACAACCACCTCTGAAGTCATTATTACTCCTCCCCCGTATGGACAACAAGCAATGCGATATGCGCATAGCAAAATCAATCCATTACCACCAGCAGCAACAGCACAACGATTGCTGATCTTGCTTCTTGCTATCGGTTGTGATTTATGAAGTCTGAGTAGTAGTTCCTGCTTCCACTGCAACATCCTGTACATTGCCATCTTCTATTGTCGGACTGCCATCCATCGGCTTACCCTCAACTGTAACTGGTCCGTCATTCACCACCATCTCAGGTCCACGAGCTTCCGCCTGCTCTGGTACATCCGACAGCGTGTCCTCCCGTCTCTTCATGGAAATCTTCCTGCTCAATGTGCTTGTCAGCGACCTGCCTGGCTCGCCTGCATTTTTCTCCATCACCTTTGCTATATCTTCAGTCAAGCTTTCTGAATCTCCTCCTTTGCTTGCGTCTTCGCTGACAACAATCTTTATCGACGTCCGCTTCTCACCAAGCTCCTTCAGGTTCGGACGCGGGGTTCGAGGGAGGTTCGGATCAAGCTCTGTTGCACTCTGAGGACGTGGACTTGTAGGGATGCTAAGATCAGGATCACGGAAGCTCCCCTTCTTCGAGCTCCTCCGGAAAAAATTTAACATACCGCCACGTCCGCTGCTCTTTGGGGTAGGAGGGGCTTCCTTTGACGGGTCAATCTCTTGGTAGATCTCCGTATCTGGAGCACGTGCTCGCCCTTTCCGGGCTTCCCATGTCTTGGGTGCTCCAGTGCCAGGGCGATGTACATATACACCTCCAGGTTGATCTTGCCCGTCAATGTCGATGTGCTCCACTTCATCCCTGACGACTTTGTTTTCTTCAGCAAATTTAGCAGCATCCGACTCGCTATAAACAGAGGTTGATTTTGGCAGTTTGGCATCGGCTTTGGTCAGTAATTCTTCCAAACCCGTTGTTGCATCCTTCTCCTTCAAAAACATTTGGCATAGAGTTCAGGCATGAAATTCTACAGTTTTAACCTATGCACAAATCTTCTCCATTAAAAAGACAAGGTTAGTCTGGCTCATCAACAATTTACTTCATAATGTCCTGCTGAAGAGCATATAGAGTTACCAATCACTAAGGTTCTACCTTTCTACCTTCGTCAAATGACACCAAAAAGGTCTTGAAAATCTATGGAAAAAAAGTTGAGAATGTTATCACCAACCTCTGATATATCTTCAATTGTTATGGCTAGGTGTATCCTTCCTTTCTTGACATTCTTCAGTGATATCCATTTGTCATGTCTTTGACCACCTCTCAGCTCATTTATGTCTACGGTACATTCTCTGTAAACAAGTTGGAATTCAATAAAAAAAACTTGCAGTAAAGGGGCAAGTATATCTGTAAACAAAATTTCAAGCTGAGATAAAACAAATGCCAGACTGTCATCTTTTACAGACCAAAGGTGAATCGCAACACAGTTTTCATTGCATATATAGTTCCATGAAAATCTAAGGATTTGACTCCAAAGATTAGCGCTTGGCATTTACAGATACGATAATTGCTATTTGATCCATGCATCAAACACAAGACAAACAGATGTTATCATAAAGAGTTCCTGATCAAAGTTTCATTTGACAAAGATGAGTTCAGAGAAAATAAAATACCCAAGCGAGTCATCATAAATGTGGTCCTTATCACAAACTTCCATGACAAGTTCATTTGATGCCTCCCACGACGTGATGGGTATCTTGAATTCCTCAAACCACTTAGGGGATAACGTTTTCCTCTGTATTTGTGTTTGGAATTTGCAAGGGCCAAGACGACCTTTCACATAAGGGTCTGAGAGCCCTGTACAATAGAACATAAAAACGTGTTTAACAAACGATAATTAAAAATGCACAGACCATAAAACGTGTCAAATAAAAGATGAGTAATGCAAACATTGTCACAGCCATAGTCGCTCCACCGGTAATTCTCACCATTTATATCAGCTGGTTTCATGTCAATTCCTTCCAAAATCTCAAGTTTCACATATGCAACAGGAGGCTTCTCCTCAATGTCGAACCAATTATTTTCTGCAGAGCGTAAGAAATTAGTGGAAAGAAAGTAGATAAATAGAAGGAACGTGATTTAAGATTTATCACCACAAAATGTATAAAAATGAGAAGAATCATTCTTCTCAGAGATGTTAATCAAAGTAGAACTTTCCAAAAGATATGACAAGTACAAGTTTTTTAATTGTATGTATGTCATTAGTTTTGGCAGGACACTCAGATAAAGAAAACGACCTAAAGAGGTTATTCATATTGAGTCTACACCCTGTCACAACTACTTGATACTAGCATTCAGTGCAATAAATTTTTGAAACTATTAGTCACAGATTTTTCAAACCAGCAGGAAGAAAGGAGGATTTCTGATACACAAACAGAAATGAAAGGTTGCTTCTTACCAGAAGGAGTAGATATAAATTTCTCCATATCAATGACAAGCATATTGGGCTGGAAGAAGAAAATATATTCAACAATAAAAATATCATAATTAAAGGTAAAACCAAGACAGTAATTGGAGCAGAGTAGAAGATAATATAGTTGTGATCTAACCTCAACCAGTGTCTGCCCAAATGCAGTATCCATCAACTTATCCTGGAGAAAGAAATACATGAGGCAAAGTGATCACCAAGAAACATGAACATATACCAAGAAGTTTAAAAAGGATAAGTATAACACGCTAGAAGCTAACCAGCCATCCTGAAATTCCAGGAAATTCAGTGACATCAAGTCCATGACCAACGAGTGGTTTTACAGTCATTTGAAAATAAGGAGGCTCCACAAAGCATAGTCTTATACGGCCAAGAAACGGCCAACTACGTACAAACTTCACACCAAGTAAAACCTGTAGAATGAACACATACTTAAGCTCAGAACAAGATAAGGACATTTTTTGACATTTTGAAATGTGTTTTTAGACGATGGGTTCATATACACCTAGGAGCCAAAGTGGATTTCCGCATATGAACGGGGATAAACTGCCTGGTATATCTAGAGAATGATGATTTACTGAAGTTTAAATTGAACATTGTCTTTCGCTTATGTTCCATCGAGAAGGATTGTATATATATTTTACAAATATTTCAGTACAATTTGTTTTTGTTTCTAAAATAAGAATACATGAAGGCCATTGTACAGCCAGGCTACAGAAGAATACTAGCAACAAACCTAAAGAAGCAACAGTAATGTTTGTCCCCGTTCACCCTACAGTGTTAGCTGTTGCCCCCATTAAGGTAAGAAATGCTTATTCCTTTCCTCCACTGAGTGGAATGAATCTATGCCTTCTCTATTTTGACTAATTACAACAGAGAACCTTAACTAATTTTGAGTAAGAGGCACAGTAACAATATTGTGTTACCATAATATAAAATTTTAGCCAATGTCTCTATTTTTACACAAGATGTATGCTATATCTGCATTTGTTTAGTCTTGTACACTTTCTCCCCATGATATCCGCGGAACCAAGTTACCAGTCCACTTGGCTAATGGCAGAATGATGAAACTAACAAAGTGACTTGCCTTTCCCTCGACATGCATCCTAGTCAAATGCATATTTGCGGTCATTCCAAATCCCACACTCTTATGCAGCTGCATCGCAAGCACAACACTCATATCTTCAGCAGATAGGAAGTTCATGCCTAGCTCCAGGACCTGGGTCAATCAATCGATGGCACACAGATGATTACTAATGTATAGCCTATGGAAGAAAAAGGAAACATTCAGATCCAAAGATAGTAATACCCACCAAATGGTCATCATCTGATGTCTCGGGTAGAACTCTCATCGAGGTAAACAATGGTGCTTCCCTGCCCATGTAAAGCTCCAGGACACTTGCTTTACTCTGCACAACAACTACATCAATTGAGCTAATGAGCAATGACTACTAAAGTAAATTAAAGGTTAACTATATATAAAAAGCAAGGGTAAAGTAGAAGTTCAAATTACAAGCAATGCAATAGAAAATCATGAAGTATAAAAAACAATATAGAAAGATATAAACCATACAACTGTCCAAGGTTTGAACTTATCGAGGAACCATGGTATGATGGGCTTTAAAAGTTGTGAAACAATCTTCTCCATACAAATAGGCCACATCTTTTTGATTGCGTGATTTAACCATCGTACAGTCTCTCCATCAGAAAGCATCTGATACAGAAAACAAGACGAGCTTAGTGTGGCCACAAATTATAATAGTGTGCCAGCCTAGTTGATCAGGTTCATCCTTGCAATATTTGATACAAACAGCAATCTTGGATTACAGAAAAGATACATACTCTTCGTTGGTAGGCAGATTTCATTTCCCCATGTTGTACTCGTTTCCGCAGTCTCATTGCACAACGGGCATTTACCTACAGTAGAAATAAGCATAATTATTTAGTTTTGAAAGCAGACATTCATAGGATTTTATTTGGTTCTGATTATCTGATATCTTTTTTTTAGAAAGGAGCATATATTAATATCACAAGATACCAATTATACACAGCCTCTACAACAACGTATTACCCTAATGGCATTACGGATGCACACAGCTAAAAAAAGAAAGAAAAATTACAGGAAAAAAAAGTCCCGCTTTAGTGATCTATGCCCTACAACAGCGACCAAACACCACCAAGGCAGCACCACAAATCCATCCTCTCCAAAAGCAACGCCTCCAAAAAGGGAACAGTGCACTAGCGCTGTCATTGCCCTGATCATCGATCATAGGTTTTCACCCTGGAGAAAGTCCGCGCTGACAAAACAATGCCTGCAACAAGGTCATTGCCAGCACAACCAATTAAGGCCAGACCTTGGATTTTCACCCTACATCTTGAACCCTGGAAATCTCCTGTACTGTCGCCCCCACTTTCCAATGTCGCTGCTCCAAGAACTAGAACATCAAGCCAAAACCTCATCACAAACAGGATTCACACCACCATTACCATTCTTTAGACCTTGGCTTTCATGTCATTCTCCACGACTGATTTCACCATGGGACTAATGGCATGTCCTTGATGGCAACAGTCTGTAAAACTTCACAACACTCCCTCTAAAACCAAACAGTCAGATAAAACATGGTTGCGCGCGACCGAGATCCATCCAATCTGGCGAACTCCGGCATGTCATCCATTGGAGTTCACCATCGGAATCTTCCGGAACACAATACTCCGACCAGATCGATGAAGTCATGGAGCAGGTAAATCTTTGTCCTGGCGCGAGAGATCCTAGGACCAACCCCCTTTATTCAAAGCCAGACCAAAAGCCCCCACACCGCCGGTCTTCACCGGTCACCAAGACCCACCGGAAAAACAGCAGATCCATGGTGACCCAGGCCGCCATGACCGCTAGCTTGACGAAGAGACAACACCGCAGGGTGAAGACTAGATGAACGAGCGCTGACCCGCAGCCCACCGTCCAGATCGGATCAGATGGTCCGCTAGTCCGCCGCGCCGCCAACCGGATCTGAGGCCGCCGCATCGCGCTCCACCCCAACGGCCGCCCCTCCACCTTGCCAAAAGCAGCCACGGCACCAGCTGCATACGCAGGCCCCGTCCAACGCCGGGGAATCCCTCCCTTCCACCACGCTGGGGCCCGTCGCCCCCATCACCGGCGCCGCGCTCTTAGGCCGGCGGGCCTCGGGAGCAACGAGGAGGGAGGGACAAGGAGGCGGGAGGTGGCGGCGGCGCTAGGGAAAGTCCCCCTCGGTCGCCAGGAGGAAATGTTCATGCAAACATGTAAGTTGTTATCTAGAAGTTTAAGGATAATGCTGTTCAAGCTAGATTTTAGTAACAAGAAATCATATTAGACAGAGAACATTTCAAATGGAAGGAGGGGTAAAATAGGAACAGAAAATTGTTGCAGTAAAGATAGAATCAAAGCAACTATTGATCGATATTGATGAGGATAAGGAAAATGGTACGGCAATACCATGAACATGGGTATATCTTTTTTTTACATGTCAACAGGGGTATTTCTGATACAGTGACAAGGTGGCAATTATCGTCGATATATGCATCGAGCAGGATCTTTCATGAATTACGAATTACTATATGCTTGAATTTCAGTTAAAGAAGCAACCCTTGCATGGTTTCGGGTAACATGTTCAGAATAAAAAAGGCATTTAATAAACGAGAAGTCAAATTCGCATTGCCCTGCAAGCATAGTAGAACCATCAAACTGTAACTAAGAAAATAATCATATTCCAGATGTTGGACTTCAGCATGGCATCCCCCGGAAATGTCCAAACACGGAATATACAGAATTAATGAGCTGCTCTTGGTTTGCCGATCAGGCAGTCACTTATTCAAAGTAATACACGCACAGAGAGAAATTTATCAGTGCCACTCCCAATCATAGTATCCTCTAAAAACTAAATTTTCATAGATCATCAGAAAAAACCATACCACTCGTTCAACCAGAAAAAATAATAAACTACTGAAGAAAAATAAGTCAGCTGGAGCAGCTAGAATCAATTTTATAAACATATTCCACTAGAGAAAATCAAGTCAAGTGGAACAGTTAGAATCAGCAAGAATAGCCAGAATCATGCATCATGTGCCTTCTACAGCTCTGTCAGCACCAGCTACCTCAGGCGAATTTACCTTTTTTTGCGAACTGGCATCGGGCGAATTTATGGTACATGAGAAGTAATAAAAACGCCCATTTCCCAAAAAAAAAATATTAGAAGTGGTCAGGTGGGGAAAGAGCTAGCAGGAATCTCAGAGAAAAAGCGCTGCAGTATAAACCCGGGCGTAGCAGGCGAGCACCCAGTTCTTGGAACGGAATCGAATCTCGGGAGCGGCGGCAGGAAATAGCAGCAGGACTAGTATATATACTTGCCATGTAGAGGTAGAGGAAGGCCAGGATGAAGACGACGGAGTGGCACCACCCGACGGAGGCGGCAGCCCAGAGCGCGACCAGCACGAGGCCGATGTGGTGGATTATGGACAGGTCGCCGGCGTCCATCCCTGCTGCTGCCGGCCGGTGATCTCTGGTCTTTGCCGCGAAAGGAGTGGAAGTGGCAGGCGCGTGAATCTGGGTGGAACGGACGAGGTGGGCGACTGGTGAGGCGAGAGCGGATGCGTGTCCGGGGAAAGGGATTTCTGACGGCGACAGGGGGGTAAATGAGAAATTGGTGTCATCGGTCCACGGGTCCATGGCCCGAGCCGACATGTAAGGAACTGGCAAGTGGCGTGATGGTAGGGGGTGCGGGGCAGCGCCAACGTCGGCTCCGGCCCGGTACCGGTATGCTTCTCGATCGTCCGGAGCTGCGCAAACGTTATCACGTCCCACGCGTTTTTCTAACGCATACTTATCCGACCGACTCATTTACTCATTTTACACGGTTTATTTGTATTCGTTTGCGTTGAGCCATAATCGATTTGGAGAGAGGGTTCGGCCTGTCCAGCTAGCCGCGTCCAGCAACGCGATCTATTTATCCGTGTAGGTCGTGGCATTTTTTTTTTTCAAATTCAAATACAAATTGTTTGCAGCATAAACTGTCAAAGTTCATACTTAAATTACATTCAAAATATAAAAATGGAATTTAAACTACTAGCCCTAGCTACTGATCTTTGTGTGCCGACGCCGGCTCGTCCATCTACGGGTCGATGTCGATGTAGTCCGGTAGCGTCCAGAGGTTGGGCGGTGGCAGGGCCAGAGCGGGAGCGGCCGCAGGAGTGTTGATCACCTGCCCAGGCCACGACGCCCAACCGTGCTGGATGTGCGCAGCTCCATCCCCACCTCCGGCGCGATCGGAGGCGCCCATCCGGGCAGCAACGGCGGTGGAGGCAACTGGGCGTTCATTTGCGCCACCATGCCGGTGAGCTGGAGGGCCTCCTCGTAACCGCGCCACTGGGCTTCCTCCTCCCGTGCGCTGGCCGCAATAGCCTGCTCGGTGAAGGCGTCCTTGTCGTAGCCTCGCGCCAGCACCTCGCGGTACTCCGGGGCAGGTTCGCGACGACGTCGTCCGTCGCCTTCTGCTTGACGATGACGTCGTCCTCCTCCTCGTCGTTGCCTTTCTCGCTGCCGAGGTCGGCATCAGAGTGGTTGTGGGCGCCCTCGTCGTCTGAATCGATGTCGGGGATCTAGTAGACCTCCCCGGCTGCAGGTCACGGCGGATGATGGTGGCGCGCCGCACCACACCTTGTGCTCCCACTCGAGGAACTCGATCCAGTACGCCTCAGAGTGCTAGCCCCTCTCCCACCGTTGGGTCCGGGGGAGGTTGCTGATCCGGCGGCGGATCTCCTCCGCCAGCCCTCTGCCCGCCTTGGGCGGTGGCGGCACCGGGACACGGTCCCGGTTGAGGTGTCAGCCGGTGGGGAGGGAGACATCCTTGTGCTAGATGTCGCGACCCTCCCTCCATCGACGCTCATACTCCCCGACGCGGTAGTACCGCCGGGTGCGGCGGTCCCGTGGTGGCGGGTAGTCCCCCACGGGGTCGCTCCAGAACTCCTCCGGCCGCGGCAGAGGCGGCAAGGACGTGCCGCGGAGGAAGGCCGGCAGCCGAGAGCACTGGCTGCTAGAGCCAGGCGTCTCGTGGTCGTTCTTGCTCCTCTTCATCCACGACGGAGTCTTCATCGTTGGCGGTGGTGGCGGCTAGGTTTTGCGATGGCAAGAGGTGAGGAGGATCTCACGGTATTCAATCTCGTGAAGCTCTCAGCAGTCAGCTCCACCGCATCAAGTCGCAAGTTTCCCGCCGCCCCTGCAGCTCAGCATCGCTCGCTCATCTTGCCGAAGCTGCACCTCGCCGAAGCTGTACCTCGGTGACGCTCGGAGATCTCGCTGCAGAAAACTCCGTTGGAAACACTGCCCGCGGAGGAACATCAACGGGGAACCAGCTTCCGGTAACTTGGTCTAAATCGATCTGTCGTTAATCAATCTTTCTGCAATGGCTTCAGCTAGTGTGTTTGCTGAGTTGCTGAAATCTAACAATAAGTTAGATTGCTCGAATTTTACTGTCTAGAAGAAAAAAATATGTTCTTATTGACTGCTGAAAATATTGAATATGTCATGATGACTTCTGCACCTACGAAACCTGCTGATGATGCAAGTGACGATGAAAAGGAAAATTATGCTGAAGAACTAGGTGCCTGGACTAAGGATAATAAAAAGGCCAGAATTTTTATTCTTGGATCAATGACAGATTCTTTAGCTGGAGAGTATGAATCTGAAACTTCAACTAATAAAATATTCCACAGGCTGGAACAAGATTTTGGTGAGGTTTCCTTATCAAAGTGTTTAGTCTGCTTAACAAGTTTCTTTCTTCCAAGATGGGTGAGGACATAAGTATTAATGAGCACTTGAATAAGCTGAGCGTCCTAGTAGAAGATCTCAAAAATGCTGGCCATCCCTTTATGGAGCAAGTACAGGTTATGGTAGCACTAAACTCATTGCCTAGCTCTTGGGAACAGTTCAAAATCTCTTTTTGCAGGGCGTACATTGAACCTGCGCACTTTAAGGCATCATCTGCTCATGGAAGAGGACAGGAAGCTTTCACAAGGAAAGGAAAGAAGTTCTTATTCTGCTGAACTCCACCTTGGTGAGTATAAACATCAAGGGAATAAAAGGAATTTTCAGAAGAAGAAACCTAGGATTGATCTAAGGGATAGGCTTAATAAAAGGAAGGACATGGATGATATGCATGGCATTGGCAGAGAGGAACGACGTGATAGATCTGATCGCAATAACTATCATCCAAATCAGAAGCTTGATAACAAGGATTATAGATGCCACGGCTATGGAGAATATGGTCACTTCAAGTCAGAATGCAACAAAACGAGGAAGTTGAACAACAACAACAACAACAACAACAACAACAACAACAACAACAACAACAACAACAACAACAACAACAATACTAATAAAGACAGCCGCAAGGGGAATCAATCCCCTGAAGGTATATTCGATGTTTATGTTTGCATAGAAGCATTATTTACTACTACTTTTCAGAATAGTTGGGTTGTAAATTCTGGATCCACCTTGCATATAGCTAGAGATTGCAAATCTTTTTCTGCTATGAAAACTATTCCCAAAGGAATTAGGCATGTCTACTTAGGAACAATTGCTAAAGCGGACATACTTGGGATAGGGGATTACACTCTCAAACTCCCTTGTGGAGGAAAGCTAGTTTTGAAAGATACCTTGTATTCACCCAATATGAGAAGGAATTTAATTTCTGTGTCAAAGTTGGAGTGTGTCGGATATAAAACTTTGTTTGGCGATGGAAAGGTTAAACTTTTACTGGATGGAAAATTAGCACATTCAGGAATTAGACATGATGGATTATATTTTTTAAATGATATTTTGGAAGAAAACTCCTCGGTCTATTTGGTAGGATAAGAAGGTAACTCGGTTGTGAGGAAAATTAGTAGCACTGCCAATTGTTCTGAATCATATCTTTGGCATTTAAGACTTGGGCATATATCTAAAAACACAATTAAGAGGCTTATTAGTTCTGGAATTCTGAAAATTAAGTGGGAGGATTGTTGGATGTGCGTGGTGCACTTCGTTGGAAACCCCAAGAGCCAGGTGTGATGAGCACAGTAGCAAATTTTCCCTCAGTAGAGACCGAGGTTATCGAACCAGAAGAAGGAATGAAACGTCTCAAAGGTGTTGCAAGCAACGTGGAAACCTGCACAACACAAACTTAAGACTTTGTCCCAACGAACAGTGAGGTTGTCAAGCTCACCAGTTTGCTGTAACAAAGTTTTAACTGTATGGTGTGGAACGTAATGGTGGTTTGCAACAAGTAAACAGTGAAGTGGAAGATGTATCAATGGTAAAGATTGGACCGGGGTCCATAGTTCACTAGAGGTGCTCTCCTTAGATAAACAACATGGCATGAAGGGTAAACAAATTACAGCAAGGAAATTGACAGGAACTGAGCAAGGCATAACAATGCAATACTAGTCAGAAAGATCCATATTCGATTGGGCAATACAACAAGATACATAGACCTCCATCCAAATGCATCTATGACTAGAAGTCCACCTTCAGGTTATCATCCGAACACCCTCCAGTATTAAGTTGCAAGCAACAGACAACTGCTTTAAGCAAAGTGTGTAAGATAAACAATCCACTTGTTCCATGAACAAGAGACCGTTGTTTTCTCCCTAGTGGCAACATCACATCTACGACCGAAGAGATTTCTATCACTTCCCTTGGAAACTAGAGACATGAACCCACTATCGAGCATAAATACCTCCTCTTGGAGTCACTAGCAACTACTCGGCCAAGATAGCTACTAACAACGGAGAGCATGCAAGATCACAAACAACATAGACATGATAGAATCAAATAGACAAAACCATTAACCAAACTGACATAATAATCTCAATATCCATCGGATACCCGCAAACACAACATGCATGATTACAAATAGATTAGATCTTGATCATGAACGGAGCTCACAAGATCTATACATGAAAGCACAAGGAGGAGATACAACCATCTAGCTACTACATGGACCCGTAGTCCAAGGTGGAACTACTCACGCTTCATACAGGAGAACAAGGCCTCTGGGATAATCTCCCCTTCGGCAGGGTGCCAGGAAGAACTTCAGATCCCCCCGATCTAGGGACGATGGCGGCTACAGACGGTTTCATGGAATTTTGATCGGGTGCCTAGGGTTTCTGCATCGGGGGCTTAGGCGAGGCAGGGGGTGCCTAGGGGGCCAACACCATTCCCACGTGCGGGCCAGGCTTGGCCGCTGTAACATCCCAAAAATATTAAACTTGAATCATCAAACTCTAATCATCAAATTTAGTGTTAACAAAAACTTTTCCAATTAAAAATATGAAAGCATTCATATGTGTGTATTAAAATTTGGATTCTTTTGAATTGCCATGCTTCTGTGTTTCTTTTCTTGTAAAATGATTCTTAGGTGAAATAAACATCATCTAAACAATTCCCACACTTTCCCCAAAGATAAACAAATCAAAACAAACAAATTAAGTGAATGGTCACTTTGGCCAAATTAACTCCCATGCCTACTTTGGCTATCTCTAACTTTCAGAACTTAACAGAAACATGTATGGATCTTTGCACCCCTTGATAGTACTCATAACAGGGTACCAAGGCCCACTTTGTGATCATCCAAAAACATTAGAATGCATGGTTTAAATGACAGTTTAAAATTGAATTTATTTCATATGGGAAGATCCCACTATTTCAAAAACCACTCAAACAAGCTCAATTTTCAAAACCCAAGCATCCACAGAATCCTCAACACATGCCTAGCACACCCACCAAAAATATTTTCAAAATTCAAAACTCAAGCTCTTGCGGCCATTTCATCAAACACTTGGAGACAACAAATCAAACTGGCCAAACTTCACTGTTTTGAGCAGAAATTTGGCTAAGCATTGTTCACCATTGATCACACTTGTCTCCCCCAGTGCCAACCAGTGCCTTGACTACCCCTAGGCCCTACCCTTTGCACCATGCCATGCCAACCCGAAGGAACCCTTGCCAGCCGACCATGGCTAGCTAGCCAGAGCAAGCACCAAGCATAAACACCATGTCTAGGACACAGGCCACTGTCCACCGCCACCCCCTGTCCAGTGCTCGAACCCTGCCAGCCACTGGACCACACGCCCAAGCCATGCCAAGCTTCTCTAAGAGCATGCCGAGAGAGCGCCAGAGCGCCACCCTCGACACACGCCCACAGACCGCGCGCCGCCCTCGCCGCGTGCACACGTGATCACCACCGCCCCAGCAACCCCGCAGACACCCCCGTTCGCCGCCCCATGCCTCACAGCCACCGCTCGCCGTTGAATACGCCGCCTCTGCCGCGCAGAGCACTGCATGTTCCCGACCATTTGCCACCGCCCCTACACGCGCATTTAAACCATAGAGCATCGCCATGAGACCGCCCGTCGATCGCCAACCTCGGCCATGCCTCTATCCTCCCGTAGCCGTGTCGCCACCGTCGCCTTCCCATCCCTCTTGGTCTCGCCATCGAGCCTATAAAAGGAGACGACCCCTGCTCGATTTCTTCACACCATCTCAGTCCCCTCACCTCACTGATCATTCCACCCCTTAGCTGGAGCAAGGCGAGCAGCGCATCGCCGGAATTTGGCCAGAGCTCGCCGCTGTAGAGGAGAAGAGGAGCCGTTGATTTCGTCCACCCCCGGAGCTGCCGCGACCACCCCTAAGTTCGTCGTCGTCGACTTTGTCATTTGCCCGCCTCGCCGTCGTCACTGGAGCCCCGGTATGCTCCCTATGCACCCCCACTGAGCCGCTAGGGTTCGAGCTCGCCGGTGACCTGTTCATCGTCGACGACGACCCTCAGCCGTCGATCTTCATTCTAATCCAACGCACCATATCGCCCCGTACCGCTTCGCGTTTAAAGAGCTACTGACCAGTAGATCCCCCCTGTCAGTTGTGCCCCACGCTGCGGAGTGACACTGGGCCGGCCCAATAACCCTTCTCGCGCAGCCCACTCGTTTGAATTTAGCCTTTTCTATTTATATTCAAACTCAGTTCTGTACCTAGTTTCAAGAATCAACCCAGCTCGATTCAGTAAACCAAATTTCATGAAACCAATTTTGTTAGAAAGATATTGAAATGCTTAATCCAAGCCCGTTGGATTCAAATCATTTGGATCTATAGATCAACCTTGGTAAAAATAACAAGGCAGAAACTTTTCTGCATTCAAATATTTTCAAATTTAAACCATAATAGCTTTTGTGTTGATTCCAACTCTCAAAAATCATATTTGATCATACCTTTCAGAATATATAAAAACCTATGGGTTTACTTACAGAAATAATGTTCAAGTAATAAAAGAATGCCACATAGGCATTTCTAGTCACTTATTTTATTTAAAATAAAAAGGGTAAACCTTATTAAATTGTGACACCACTTTAAATCACATTCCCATATACTGAAATAGGTGGTGATGACATGTGTCAACATGATCCCATGTTTGGTTTGGAGAATATTAAATCTTAAGTAGTTTTTCAATGAGTAGAAATTACTTTTCTAAAAATAAATAAATAAGACAAAGGCTTTAATCTTGTAATGTTAGTGATGATGCTAGATCATCTATAGAACCCTTTTGTGTGATGATTGAAAGTAGTTAAGTATTGTTTGGTGATTGTGTACCTCGTATTTATTTATAGACGCTAGTACCGACCAAGGATACGAGGAGGAAGGAGGATACTGTAGGGGTTCGTAGCATGGAAAACAAAAAAAATTCTACCGCATGCAAACAAACAAGCCAAGATCTATCTACTAGATTGTAGCAACGAGTCGATAGAGGAACTCACCCTCGAAGATTCCAAAGCGGTTAACTAGAGAAGATTCTCGTGGGTGATGTAGTCGTACTCTTGCCGATCTCAAGATCGCGTAGACGATCCTTCCGACGCTGCGTTCCGGCAGCGCTTCCGTAGTCGGTCACATGTTCGGACTCGATGAAGACCTTCCTCTCCCTAGTTCCATCAGGCAGAAGAGGTTGTAGGACTCTCCTCGCGATTCCGGCAGCACGACGGCGTGGTACCGGAAGTAGAGGGGAGATCTCGCAGGGATTCGCCTTAAGCCGGAGCGAGTATGGTGGACTATGAGAGAGGCCTTGGCGATCTAGGGTTTAGAGGGCACCAAGGGGCGGATCTTGGCCGGCGGCTAGGGCTTGGGGAAGCCCCAAGTCGGCAGCTAGGAGAAACCCTAGGGGCGGCGGCAACTTGCAGGAGGCCGACGACTAGGGTTAGGGTTTTGGGGTGTGTTGGGTGTGAGGGAGAGGGGCAGCCCTGCCCCTCCTTTTATAGGTGGGAGGGCGTAGCTTGGGAGGAGGGAGTCCCCCCCAAGTTGGCCTCCTTGGCCGGCGGGTGGAGGGAGGAGACTTCCTCCCCAAGTAGGTTTCCTACTCTCCCTCCACCAAGCAAACTTGCCGTTTGACTTTTTCAAATTGGCGTTTGACTTTCAAACTAGGATTTGATATCTCCCTTTATTTTTCCCAGCCATGTTACCTAGTACATGATGCAACCATTCCATATTGTCATGACATATTCATGTACCCTTCCCCTACGGAGTGCCGGACCTTTCGGACCCTTCTAGAACAATCCCGGTGAAAACACCGGAATCATTCCCCAACTCCGAAACAGGACTTTCCTTATATGAATCTTATTCTCCGGACCATTCCGGATCTCCTAGTGATATCCCGGATCCCATCCGAGACTCCGAACAACATTCGGTCTCTTACTCATCATTCCATAACTACTCAACAACATCGAATCCTTAAGTGTGTCTCCCTACGGTTCGTGAATTATGCGGACATGATCGAGACACTTCTCTGATCAATAACCAATAGAGGAATCTAGAAATTCATATGGCTCCCACATATTTCTACGATTACTTTGCGATCGAATGAACCACTTACATACGATACCAATTTCCCTTTGTCTCACGATAGTTTACTTATCCGAGGTTTTGATCGTCGGTATCTCTGCATACCTAGTTCAACCTCGTAACTGATAAGTACTCTTTTCTCGTTCCCGTGATATGTGATCCCTTTTGAGCCAGTCACATGCTTGCAAGCTAATTGGATGACATTCCACCGAGAGGGCCCAGAGTATATCTATCCGTCATATGAATGGACAAATCCCACTCTTAATCCATGTGCCTCAATCCATACTTTCCGAATACTCAATGCCACCTTTATAGCCACCCAGTTACGGTGTGGTGTTTGATGTCATCAAAGCATCCTTCCGGTGATGGTGATTAGCATGATCTCATGGTCGAAGGAATTAGGTTACTATGTATCAGAAAGCTTATAGCAATTGAACTATTAAAATGACTTGATCTTTATGCTACGCTTATCTATAGGAGTATGTCCATCATACCATTCTCCTAATGATATGATCTTGTTGTTAACAACATCTCAATGTTCATGATAGGGAAACCACAATCATCTATTAACCAACAAGCTAGTATTATGAAGAGGCTTTACTAGGGACTCTAATTTAGTTTACAAATCACACAAGTATTAATGTTTCTGGTTAATACTGTTATAGCATGAATGTAAACATTTATCATAAACACAAAGATATAATAATAACTACATTTATTATTGCCTCTAGGGCATATCTCCAACAGTCTCCCACTTGCACTAGAGTCAACTGATCTAGATTACATGGTAATATACCGAACACCCATGGCAGTTTGGTCCTGGTCATGTTTTGCCCTCGGGAGAGGTTTAGTCAACGGATCCGCCACATTCAGATATGTGTGTACTTTGCAAATCTTTATGTCACCATCTTGGACATGTTCTCGAATAGCGTGAAAACGTAGCTTGATGTGCTTCAACTTCTTGTGTGACCTTGGTTCTTGCGTATTGGCTATGGCGCCCATGTTATCACAGTAGATAGACATTGGGTCCAGCACACTTGGAACCACACCGAGCTCTGTAATGAAATCCTTCATCCATATCGCTTCTTGTGAAGCCTCCGAAGCAGCTATGTATTCCGATTCAGTTGAAGATCTCGCCACAACGCTTTGCTTTGCACTCCTCCAGCTAACTGCTGCACTATTCAAAGTAAATACGTATCCATATTGAGATTTAGAATCATCCGGATCGGTGTTCCAACTAGCATCGTTGTAACCATTAACAACGAGCTGTTCATCACCTCCATAAGAAAGAACCATATCCTTAGTTATTCTCAAGTACTTAAGGATGTTTTTGACCGCTGTCCAATGATCCACTCCTGGATCACTTTGATATCTGCTAGTCAAACTAATAGCATATGCAATGTCGGGTCTAGTACATAGCCTGGCATACATTAGAGATCCTATGGCTGAGGCTGTCACATCCCAAGATTTTCCAAATTTTGAAATGTGAAAAATAAATAAACAAAATAAAACTTTGTTTAAATTCAGGGTGAGAAGAAACTTTTTGAATCCAATTGGAAACTTTCAAACCTATTTTGATCAAATAAATCCTAAAGGGAATTAAAAAGATAAACAATTAATAAAGAAAGTTTTGATAGTTCGAATTACTAATTTAGATCTTTTAATAAAAAGATTTGTTTTTCAAAAGCAAAAGGTAGAATTATAAATAAAGATTATTTCTTAAAGCCAAATTAAAATCTTGGCCAAGATTTTGAAATAAAACATTCCTATTGGATAAAAAGAGTAAAGGTTTAATTAAATAAAATAATGAGGATTTAATATCCAATTTTATTTAAGTAAAGGTTTTTCCATTTTAAATAAACACTAAAACTTATTAATTTATTTTAAATAAGTTTTCCAAGTGTTTTGTATTTTCAAATAAAACCTATGAAATGGTTTTGGTATTATTTAGGTTTCAAACGGAGATTTTTCTTAAAAAAAATATCAAATCCTATTTGAATTAATAACTAAAGACTATTTTATTTAATTATTAAATAGATCCTAAAAGAATAAAAGTATTATTTTATTTTGGACTTTGGTTTGTGTTGTTAAACAGAACTAAAAATTATACAAACTTTGGCAAAGGTTTGAATTCATTTGTTGTTTGAATTGTTTGTTTGAAAATCAAAACAGAAAATCAAATAGAAAAAGAAAAAGGCAATCAGTATAAAAAAATGAATCGGACCAAACCCAACTGGCCAGCCCACTAAGCCCATCAAGAGCCCACCCGGCATACCCCTCAGCGAAACGTTTTTCTACGCGCAAACCCACCCGCAGAGTCACAGACAGGTGGCCCCCTCTCCCTCTCTCTCTCCCTCACTGACAGGCAGGCCCCACGCCAGCGTGTCATCGTCTTCAACCCACGACCGTTCTTCCCCTGCCATTGCTGCCGATTGAATGCGGCGTTGAATTCGCGTTAAGGACTGCGTTGATCCTGCCTGCGACCACGCTCGTGAAACCGCCCATTCCTCCTCTACCATTCCCCCCAAACAGCGCCTTCCCTCTGCCCCTAGGCTGCTCCAATTCGCCCCCACACCGACACTGTCTCCGACGACTTCCTCGGCCAATTCCGGCGCCGTCCAGCCGTCCCTCGCCTCCCACTGCATGCGAGCTTGCTCCTCAGACCAGTGCGCACCTGCCAGTGCCTCCCGTTCGCCCGCGCTTGCCCCAGAGCGTCGGCAAGGACAAGCTCAACGCGCCGTCGCGTCTGCCACCTCTCCGGCGACCCCTCCCCGTAAGAACAGATCGCCCCTTTCTCTCTGCTTGCAAGCCACAGGTTCAGCGTCTTCATGTGCACCTAACCGTGTCATTATTTTGCTTTGGCATGGCCTATAACCTCGCCTCCGACAACGACCAGACGGACCCGACGGTGAACCCAACTCCGGCGAGCAATTTCCTTTGTTCCCGTGCGCCCCCTGCCTCCTCGTGAACGGGTTGAGCATCAGCACATCAAGGCAAACACGGTGAGCACCTCCTTCCTCTCCCTCGCTTCCTGTAGCCGCCGTAGCGCCGCTAGCCGAGCGTCGCCGCCGCTAGCCGCCGCGCAACGCCGCCAATACTTGACCATGCGACCATGTCCGTTAGATCAGAAACCATTGGCTGAGATTAGATCTTAACTGAAGGGGTACGAGTTGATCAGCGCCGTGCGTTTTAAGTTAGATCATGCGGTCCAGAGAGCACGATCCGCACGAAACGGTACTGGCCAATAAGAACACGCCGCGTGGCACTAGTTTCGTTTAAAACAGAATTTAGAATCTGATTAAATTGCAAACTTGTAAATTGCATAACTTTTGATCCACACGTCCAAAATTTGCAAATTTTATATCAATAGAATCAGTAGAACATGTACTTTGCAACCATGCACTTTGTTTAATGTTTTGCTTCAGGAAAATTGGTTGAATTTGCAGAAACATGTGTAGGCTTATTTGGAATATAAAAATTGTTCTAAATAAAATTTTAATGTGAAATATTTGCAAAATGGTTTGTTGTAAACCTACTGACCCTAGGAACCAACTCATGGATTTAAAAATGAATTTTGTGAAGTTTAGGAATAAATACTTGAATTAGCTCATTTCTAGTCAAATAAAAATATTGATTTTGATATGGAAATGATTTTTGAGTAAAACCTTTGAGAAATGTTTTGATTCAAACCTTCTGACCCTAAACACCAAGTTTTGTGAATTAAAAACTTATTTGGTGAACAATATAAAAAATATTGCTTTGCTAAAAGCATTTTCCACCACATGAAATAATGATTTGATTTAAGAAATGGTTATAGATAAAACCCTTTTGCAAATGGTTTACCACTTTAGTAAATGACCACTTTGAACCTTATAATGTTTAGAACCTAGTAGAAACCACCTTTGCAAATAAAACTATCCTTTGCATGCTTGCATGCATGACCTTGTTTCTATTTATTTTATGTGTGATAAATGGTTTGAATATTGGTTGGAATGCTAGTTGAATCTATGTTTCCTTGATTGATTTGTAGTGAAGTTAGAAGAGTGTGATATTAGCAAGATCAAGAAGTGAACCAACATTCTCTACCAAAAAGGCAAGTGACACTATCATCCAAGTCCTATTATTTTCATTTTTGAAACACGCATGATAATGATTTCTATATTTTATGCTATGCTAAATCCTAATAGGATACCCTTATATATTCCTTAGTGGAAACATTGTAGTTGTAGTATGCTTAGCCCAGCTATATATTGGGATGGGATACATGTTATGAATTATATGAAGAGTTGAAAAGTTATAAGTTTTATATAATAAAAAAAGTACTCAATGAACCACCTGGGTGGACAAGGATACTCAAGGTTGGACAAGGTGGCAACAAAAGGAACCATGTTTATATGGCAATCTCTTTTTGTTGTGCACTAGAAGAAAACCACCCAGGGACTTAGAGGTTGAACATGTTTCTCGTACAGTGGCTTCCATGTACAGCCACATGCTAAATGGGCTCTGGCTTAGTCAACTACATAGTGGAAGACCCATGCATTGGCATCTTTAGGTTAACTAGATTTGTGCTAGGGAACTTGGAACCCTACATTGGTGCCTGGAAGACAGGCTAGCATTGTGTATTGGGAGGACTCCTATGGAAAGACTTTGTTACATTCTCAATCTGCCAGTACTCCATCTTGGTGAGTACTTATCCAGCGGCCACTGGTGGCATCAAGATGAGATTGTGTCATGTGGGTAAAGTGTACAACTTCTGCAAAAGATCAAAAATTCTAAGTACTTAGCCGTGTCCTCGGTTATGGACAATACTGAGCAACTAAGGCCTGAAACTATGGAAGATCTCGACATTCCAATTTCTCAAAGTTAAAAACTTGAGGGTGACAACAAGGGATTAGAAGCACTTGGAGTTTTCCAAGAAGTTCAAAAAGATTTGACAAAGATCAAAAAAAACTATTTTGAAAAGATAGGACAAAACTATATTGCTTTCTGCAAAGAGCTTAAACCCCACTTAGCCAAATATGCATGTAATGATAGGATCCACTTAATTCTACATAGTAGTGAAACTTGCCAATACAATTCAAATGTATTGACCTTGTGGCTGCAACTTATTATGTTGCAGGTTTGTTTGATGTTAGTGAAGTGTGTTGAATAGGATTACAAGTCTACAACCAACATGACTGCCTATGGCACTTTGAAGATGAAGGATCCCATGCTTATAGATATTCTGCTGCAATGTAATGTGATAACCACATGAGCTATGTAAGATGTAATGAATTATTTTATTCCTGGTTGTAAAGTTGTATTATGACCTTTGTTTCTTGATATTACATCTTAACTGTGGATGCTAGCTATTGATCCAGGGACTAGCATTGTAAACACAGGGATCTCTATCTTATTAAAGGTTGGGGACCTTACAGATGGTATCAGAGCACTGTGTTTCCTATAGGATTTATAACCCTAGGATTGGACAAAACCCTGTAGGAAAAAAATAGGAGTTGTTTTTGTTCCAAAACCTATTTACAAACAATCTTGTAAACTCTTTCCTCAACCATTTTTGGTTTTGATTCTACATCTCTCCTATTTCAAACTTGATAGACAAAACCTACCCCATGGCCAAAGACTTCACCATGAGCTAAGAATATCTTCAACTCTAATGACTTCAACATCTTCAACATTTTCACCATGGACTTCAACCTTAGATATCACTAAGGACTACAAGTGAAAACCAAGAGACACAAGATTGCCTACCAAAAGACCTTGATATCAAGTTAGAGTATAAATCATATTGACCTATGAGGTATGATTATACTAAGTTATTATTTTCAAGAAAACTTGTTGTTTCCTTCAACTCATGAGTTAAGCTCATAAGTTGTTAAGTGGATAGTTCTTGTTGATTGTTTGATTGAACTTGATTGGTTTTTGAGTTGTGTGTTAGAACTTCTTAAGACCTAGCCATCATAGTTATTCCTATCAAACCAACAGATGCCTCTCCGTCGTGCCAACCCCAACCAAAACAACAACATCACCCCTGAGATGCAGCAGATGATGGCAGCTCAGACACAGTTGATGCAACAGATGACCACACTCATACAGAATCAGAATAACAACAACAACAACAACAACAATCAGAATAACCCTCCAACACTTGATATGCTCACCAAGTTTCTGAAACTTAGGCCTGCAAGATTCTCTGGAACAACTGATCCAATGGAAGCTGATGATTGGTTACGTTCAGTGAACAAAGACTTAGTAACTGTTGGCTGCACCGATGAAGAAAAAGTTAGGTTTGCAGCATTTCTGCTTGAAGGACCAGCAGCAACATGGTGGGACAACTTTCAAATCACCACTCCCCTTGAAGATGTAACATGGGCTATTTTTGAAGATGGATTTAGAGAAACTCACATCTCACCTGGAGTAATGTACTTGAAGAAAAAGGAATTTCACAATCTGAAACAACGTCACCTCAGTGTGGCTGAGTATATTGAAGAATTCAACAATCTGGCACGCTATGCACCAGATGAAGTTGATACAGATGCTAAGAGAAAAGAAAAATTTCTTGAAGGACTTAATGATGAGTTGAACCTGCAGCTAGCTGTTGCCTATGTCCCAACTTATCAATCACTCTGTGACAAAGCCACTATTTTAGAAAACAAGATGAATCAAGTTGAGAACAGAAAGAGGAAGCATAAACTCAAGAATCACTCAGGATCATCAAAGAAGAAGCATTCATTCAGAAAGAGCAATGAAGATTCTGAACCACATTAGTATCACCACTACAACAATGGAAGTGAGAATAATGGAAATGATACTGATAATGGAGATGACCTTGGTTAGAACCAACAAGACACTTTCAGGAAGAAAGACATTAGCCAGTTGCAGTGCTATAATTGTAAGGAACTTGGACACTATGCATCAGACTGTCCTGAGAAGAAAAAGAACAAGGATGCTAGAAGAGCCAATGGAAATGACTCCAATGTGACCCAGAAAGGACATGAGAACCACATTGACATGGATGGAAACTTTGAAGAGATAGCAGAAGTGGATGTCAGAAACTAGTTAACTCAGTTGAGTCAAATAAGGATTCCTTGTCTGGATATTAAGTGTTGAACCCATAGTCAAGTGAACCATCAATGTAACCCTATGAGGCTTTATTTTTAAGGGTGGTAGTACCCTAGATGCCTTGAAGCCAACTTGTAACCTTTAGCCTTCCCAAATCTCGGGACGAGATTTATTTTAAGGGTGGTAGTCTGTCACATCCCAAAATTTTCCAAATTTTGAAATGTGAAAAATAAATAAACAAAATAAAACTTTGTTTAAATTCAGGGTGAGAAGAAACTTTTTGAATCCAATTGGAAACTTTCAAACCTATTTTGATCAAATAAATCCTAAAGGGAATTAAAAAGATAAACAATTAATCAAGAAAGTTTTGATAGTTGGAATTACTAATTTAGATCTTTTAATAAAAAGATTTGTTTTTCAAAAGCAAAAGGTAGAATTATAAATAAAGATTATTTCTTAAAGCCAAATTAAAATCTTGGCCAAGCTTTTGAAATAAAACATTCGTATTGGATAAAAAGAGTAAAGGTTTAATTAAATAAAATAATGAGGATTTAATATCCAATTTTATTTAAGTAAAGGTTTTTCCATTTTAAATAAACACTAAAACTTATTAATTTATTTTAAATAAGTTTTCCAAGTGTTTTCTATTTTCAAATAAAACCTACTGAAATGGTTTTGGTATTATTTAGGTTTCAAATGGAGATTTTTTTTTAAAAAATATCAAATCCTATTTGAATTAATAACTTAGGACTATTTTATTTAATTATTAAATAGATCCTAAAAGAATAAAAGTATTATTTTATTTTGGACTTTGGTTTGTGTTGTTAAACAGAACTAAAAATTATACAAACTTTGGCAAAGGTTTGAATTCATTTGTTGTTTGAATTGTTTGTTTGAAAATCAAAACAGAAAATCAAATAGAAAAAGAAAAAGGCAATCAGTATAAAAAAATGAATCGGACCAAACCCAACTGGCCAGCCCACTAAGCCCAGCAAGAGCCCACCCGACATACCCCTCAGCGAAACGTTTTTCTACGCGCAAACCCACCCGCAGAGTCACAGACAGGTGTCCCCCTCTCCCTCTCTCTCTCCCTCACTGACAGGCAGGCCCCACGCCAGCGTGTCATCGTCTTCAACCCACGACCGTTCTTCCCCTGCCATTGCTGCCGATTGAATGCGGCGTTGAATTCGCGTTAAGGACTGCGTTAATCCTGCCTGCGACCACGCTTGTTAAACCGCCCATTCCTCCTCTACCATTCCCCCCAAACAGCGCCTTCCCTCTGCCCCTAGGCTGCTCCAATTCGCCCCCACACCGACACTGTCTCCGACGACTTCCTCGGCCAATTCCGGCGCCGTCCAGCCGTCCCTCACCTCCCACTGCACACGAGCTTGCTCCTCAGACCAGTGCGCACCTGCCAGTGCCTCCCGTTCTCCCGCGCTTGCCCCAGAGCGTCGGCAAGGACAAGCTCAACGCGCCGCCGCGTCTGCCACCTCTCCGGCGACCCCTCCCCGTAAGAACAGATCGCCCCTTTCTCTTTGCTTGCAAGCCACATATTCAGCGTCTTCACGCGCACCTAACCGTGTCATTCTTTTGCTTTGGCATGGTCTATAACCTCGCCTCCGACAATGACCAGACGGACCCGACGGTGAACCCAACTCCGGCGAGCAATTTCCTTTGTTCCCGTGCGCCCCTGCCTCCTCGTGAACGGGTTGAGCATCAGCACGTCAAGGCAAACACGGTGAGCACCTCCTTCCTCTCCCTTGCTTCCTGTAGCCCCCGCAGCGCCGCTAGCCGAGCATCGCCGCCGCCAGCCGCCGCGCAGCGCCGCCAGTACTTGACCATGCGACCATGTCCGTTAGATCAGAAACCATTGGCTGAGATTAGATCTTAACTGAAGGGGTACAAGTTGATCAGCACCGTGAGTTTTAAGTTAGATCATGCGGTCCAGAGAGCGCGATCCGCACGAAACGGTACCGGCCAATAAGAACACGCCGTGTGGCACTAGTTTCGTTTAAAACAGAATTTAGAATCTGATTAAATTGCAAACTTGTAAATTGCATAACTTTTGATCCACACGTCCAAAATTTGCAAATTTTATATCAATGGAATAAGTAGAACATGTACTTTGCAACCATGCACTTTGTTTAATTTTTTTATTCTGGAAAATTGGTTGAATTTGCAGAAACATGTGTAGGCTTATTTGGAATATAAAAATTGTTCTAAATAAAATTTTAATGTGAAATCTTTGCAAAATGGTTTGTTGTAAACCTACTGACCCTAGGAACCAACTCATGGATTTAAAAATGAATTTTGTTAAGTTTAGGAATAAATACTTGAATTAGCTCATTTCTAGTCAAATAAAAATATTGATTTCGATATGGAAATGATTTTTGAGTAAAACCTTTGAGAAATGTTTTGATTCAAACCTTCTGACCCTAAACACCAAATTTTGTGAATTAACAACTTATTTGGTGAACAATATAAAAATTATTGCTTTGCTAAAAGCATTTTCCACCACATGAAATAATGATTTGATTTAAGAAATGGTTATAGATAAAACCCTTTTGCAAATGGTTTACCACTTTAGTAAATGACCACTTTGAACCTTATAATGTTTAGAACCTAGTAGAAACCACCTTTGCAAATAAAATTATCCTTTGCATGCTTGCATGCATGACCTTGTTTCTATTTATTTTATGTGTGATAAATGGTTTGAATATTGGTTGGAATGCTAGTTGAATCTATGTTTGCTTGATTGATTTGTACTGAAGTTAGAAGAGTGTGATATTAGCAAGATCAAGAAGTGAACCAACATTCTCTACCAAAAAGGCAAGTGACACTATCATCCAAGTCCTATTATTTTCATTATACTTAGTGGATTTTTGAAACACGCATGATAATGATTTCTATATTTTATGCTATGCTAAATCCTAATAGGATACCCTTATATATTCCTTAGTGGAAACATTGTAGTTGTAGTATGCTTAGCCCAGCTATATATTGGGATGGGATACATGTTATGAATTATATGAAGAGTTGAAAAGTTATAAGTTTTATATAATAAAAAAAGTACTCAATGAACCACCTGGGTGGACAAGGATACTCAAGGTTGGACAAGGTGGCAACAAAAGGAACCATGTTTATATGGCAATCTCTTTTTGTTGTGCACTAGAAGAAAACCACCCAGGGACTTAGAGATTGAACATGTTTCTCGTACAGTGGCTTCCATGTACAGCCACATGCTAAATGGGCTCTGGCTTAGTTAACTACATAGTGGAAGACCCATGCATTGGCATCTTCAGGTTAACTAGATTTGTGCTAGGGAACTTGGAACCCTATAATGGTGTCTGGAAGACAAGCTAGCATTGTGTATTGGGAGGACTCCTATGGAAAGACTTTGTTACATTCTCAATCTGCCAGTACTCCATCTTGGTGAGTACTTATCCAGCGGCCACTGGTGGCATCAAGATGAGATTGTGTCATGTGGGTAAAGTGTACAACTTCTGCAGAAGATCAAAAATTCTAAGTACTTAGCCGTGTCCTCGGTTATGGACAATACTGAGCAACTAAGGCCTGAAACTATGGAAGATCTCGACATTCCAATTTCTCAAAGTTAAAAACTTGAGGGTGACAACAAGGGATTAGAAGCACTTGGAGTTTTCCAAGAAGTTCAAAAAGATTTGACAAAGATCAAAAAAAACTATTTTGAAAAGATAGGACAAAAGTATATTGCTTTCTGCAAAGAGCTTAAACCCCACTTAGACAAATATGCATGTAATGATAGGATCCACTTAATTCTACATAGTAGTGAAACTTGCCAATACAATTCAAATGTATTGACCCTTGTGGCTGAAACTTATTATGTTGCAGGTTTGTTTGATGTTAGTGAAGTGTGTTGAATAGGATTACAAGTCTACAACCAACATGACTGCCTGTGGCACTTTGAAGATGAAGGACCCCATGCTTATAGATATTCTGCTGCAATGTAATGTGATAGCCACATGAGCTATGTAAGATGTAATGAATTATTTTATTCCTGGTTGTAAAGTTGTATTATGACCTTGGTTTCTTGATATTACATCTTAACTATGGATGCTAGCTATTGATCCAGGGACTAGCATTGTAAACACAGGGATCTCTACCTTATTAAAGGTTGGGAACCTTACAGATGGTATCAGAGCACTGTGTTGCCTGTAGGATTTGTAACCCTAGGATTGGACAAAACCCTGTAGGAAAAAAATAGGGGTTGTTTTTGTTCCAAAACCTATTTACAAACAATCTTGTAAACTCTTTCCTCAACCATTTTTGGTTTTGATTCTACATCTCTCCTATTTCAAACTTGATAGGCAAAACCTACCCCATGTCCAAAGACTTCACCATGAGCTAAGAATATCTTCAACTCTAATGACTTCAACATCTTCAACATTTTCACCAAGGACTTCAATCTTAGATATCACTAAGGACTACAAGTGAAAACCAAGAGACACAAGATTGCCTACCAAAAGACCTTGATATCAAGTTAGAGTATAAATCATATTGATCTATGAGGTATGATTATACTAAGTTATTATTTTCAAGAAAACTTGTTGTTTCCTTCAACTCATGAGTTAAGCTCATAATTGTTAAGTGGATAGTTGCTTGTTGATTGTTTGATTGAACTTGATTGGTTTTTGAGTTGTGTGTTAGAACTTCTTAAGACCTAGCCATCATAGTTATTCCTATCAAACCAACAGATGCCTCTCCGTCGTGCCAACCCCAACCAAAACAACAACATCACCCCTGAGATGCAGCAGATGATGGCATCTCAGACACAGTTGATGCAACAGATGACCACACTCATACAGAATCAGAACAACAAAAACAACAACAATTAGAATAACCCTCCAACACTTGATATGCTCACCAAGTTTCTGAAACTTAGGCCTGCAAGATTCTCTGGAACAACTGATCCAATGGAAGCTGATGATTGGTTACGTTCAGTGAACAAAGACTTAGTAACTGTTGGCTGCACCGATGAAGAAAAAGTTAGGTTTGCAGCATTTCTGCTTGAAGGACCAGCAACAACATGGTGGGGCAACTTTCAAATCACCACTCCCCTTGAATATGTAACATGGGCTATTTTTGAAGATGGATTTAGAGCAACTCACATCTCACCTGGAGTAATGTACTTGAAGAAAAAGGAATTTCACAATCTGAAACAACGTCACCTCAGTGTGGCTGAGTATATTGAAGAATTCAACAATCTGGCACACTATGCACCAGATGAAGTTGATACAGATGCTAAGAGAAAAGAAAAATTTCTTGAAGGACTTAATGATGAGTTGAACCTGCAGCTAGCTGTTGCCTATGTCCCAACTTATCAATCACTCTGTGACAAAGCCACTATTTTAGAAAACAAGATGAATCAAGTTGAGAACAGAAAGAGGAAGCATAAACTCAAGAATCACTTAGGATCATCAAAGAAGAAGCATTCATTCAGAAAGAGCAATGAAGATTCTGAACCACATCAGTATCACCACTACAACAATGGAAGTGAGAATAATGGAAATGATACTGATAATGGAGACGACCTTGGTCAGAACCAACAAGACACTTTCAGGAAGAAAGACATTAGCCAGTTGCAGTGCTATAATTGTAAGGAACTTGGACACTATGCATCAGACTGTCCTGAGAAGAAAAAGAACAAGGATGCTAGAAGAGCCAATGGAAATGACTCCAATGTGACCCAGAAAGGACATGAGAACCACATTGACATGGATGGAAACTTTGAAGAGATAGCAGAAGTGGATGTCAGAAACTAGTTAACTCAGTTGAGTCAAATAAGGATTCCTTGTCTGGATATTAAGTGTTGAACCCATAGTCAAGTGAACCATCAATGTAACCCTATGAGACTTTATTTTTAAGGGTGGTAGTACCCTAGATGCCTTGAAGCCAACTTGTAACCTTTAGCCTTCCCAAATCTCGGGACGAGATTTATTTTAAGGGTGGTAGCCTGTCACATCCCAAGATTTTCCAAATTTTGAAATGTGAAAAATAAATAAACAAAATAAAACTTTGTTTAAATTCAGGGTGAGAAGAAACTTTTTGAATCCAATTGGAAACTTTCAAACCTATTTTGATCAAATAAATCCTAAAGGGAATTAAAAAGATAAACAATTAATAAAGAAAGTTTTGATAGTTCGAATTACTAATTTAGATCTTTTAATAAAAAGATTTGTTTTTCAAAAGCAAAAGGTAGAATTATAAATAAAGATTATTTCTTAAAGCCAAATTAAAATCTTGGCCAAGATTTTGAAATAAAACATTCCTATTGGATAAAAAGAGTAAAGGTTTAATTAAATAAAATAATGAGGATTTAATATCCAATTTTATTTAAGTAAAGGTTTTTCCATTTTAAATAAACACTAAAACTTATTAATTTATTTTAAATAAGTTTTCCAAGTGTTTTGTATTTTCAAATAAAACCTATGAAATGGTTTTGGTATTATTTAGGTTTCAAACGGAGATTTTTCTTAAAAAAAATATCAAATCCTATTTGAATTAATAACTAAAGACTATTTTATTTAATTATTAAATAGATCCTAAAAGAATAAAAGTATTATTTTATTTTGGACTTTGGTTTGTGTTGTTAAACAGAACTAAAAATTATACAAACTTTGGCAAAGGTTTGAATTCATTTGTTGTTTGAATTGTTTGTTTGAAAATCAAAACAGAAAATCAAATAGAAAAAGAAAAAGGCAATCAGTATAAAAAAATGAATCGGACCAAACCCAACTGGCCAGCCCACTAAGCCCATCAAGAGCCCACCCGGCATACCCCTCAGCGAAACGTTTTTCTACGCGCAAACCCACCCGCGGAGTCACAGACAGGTGGCCCCCTCTCCCTCTCTCTCTCCCTCACTGACAGGCAGGCCCCACGCCAGCGTGTCATCGTCTTCAACCCACGACCGTTCTTCCCCTGCCATTGCTGCCGATTGAATGTGGCGTTGAATTCGCGTTAAGGACTGCGTTGATCCTGCCTGCGACCACGCTCGTGAAACCGCCCATTCCTCCTCTACCATTGCCCCCAAACAGCGCCTTCCCTCTGCCCCTAGGCTGCTCCAATTTGCCCCCACACCGACACTGTCTCCGACGACTTCCTCGGCCAATTCCGGCGCCGTCCAGCCGTCCCTCGCCTCCCACTGCATGCGAGCTTGCTCCTCAGACCAGTGCACACCTGCCAGTGCCTCCCGTTTGCCCGCGCTTGCCCCAGAGCGTCGGCAAGGACAAGCTCAACGCGCCGCCGCGTCTGCCACCTCTCCGGCGACCCCTCCCCGTAAGAACAGATCGCCCCTTTCTCTCTGCTTGCAAGCCACATGTTCAGCGTCTTCATGTGCACCTAACCGTGTCATTATTTTGCTTTGGCATGGCCTATAACCTCGCCTCCGACAACGACCAGACGGACCCGACGGTGAACCCAACTCCGGCGAGCAATTTCCTTTGTTCCCGTGCGCCCCCTGCCTCCTCGTGAACGGGTTGAGCATCAGCACATCAAGGCAAACACGGTGAGCACCTCCTTCCTCTCCCTCGCTTCCTGTAGCCGCCGTAGCGCCGCTAGCCGAGCGTCGCCGCCGCTAGCCGCCGCGCAACGCCGCCAATACTTGACCATGCGACCATGTGGATCAGAAACCATTGGCTGAGATTAGATCTTAACTGAAGGGGTACGAGTTGATCAGCGCCATGCGTTTTAAGTTATATCATGCGGTCCAGAGAGCACGATCCGCACGAAACGGTACCGGCCAATAAGAACACGGCGCGTGGCACTAGTTTCGTTTAAAACAGAATTTAGAATCTGATTAAATTGCAAACTTGTAAATTGCATAACTTTTGATCCACACGTCCAAAATTTGCAAATTTTATATCAATGGAATCAGTAGAACATGTACTTTGCAACCATGCACTTTCTTTAATGTTTTGCTTCTGGAAAATTGGCTGAATTTGCACAAACATGTGTAGGCTTATTTGGAATATAAAAATTGTTCTAAATAAAATTTTAATGTGAAATCTCTGCAAAATGGTTTGGTGTAAACCTACTGACCCTAGGAACCAACTCATGGATTTAAAAATGAATTTTGTGAAGTTTAGGAATAAATACTTGAATTAGCTCATTTCTAGTCAAATAAAAATATTGATTTTGATATGGAAATGATTTTTGAGTAAAACCTTTGAGAAATGTTTTGATTCAAACCTTCTGACCCTAAATACCAAGCTTTGTGAATTAACAACTTATTTGGTGAACAATATAAAAATTATTGCTTTGCTAAAAGCATTTTCCACCACATGAAATAATGATTTGATTTAAGAAATGGTTATAGATAAAACCCTTTTGCAAATGGTTTACCACTTTAGTAAATGACCACTTTGAACCTTATAATGTTTAGAACCTAGTAGAAACCACCTTTGCAAATAAAACTATCCTTTGCATGCTTGCATGCATGACCTTGTTTCTATTTATTTTATGTGTGATAAACGGTTTGAATATTGGTTGGAATGCTAGTTGAATCTATGTTTGCTTGATTGATTTGTAGTGAAGTTAGAAGAGTGTGATATTAGCAAGATCAAGAAGTGAACCAACATTCTCTACCAAAAAGGCAAGTGACACTATCATCCAAGTCCTATTATTTTCATTTTTGAAACATGCATGATAAGGATTTCTATATTTTATGCTATGCTAAATCCTAATAGGATACCCTTATATATTCCTTAGTGGAAACATTGTAGTTGTAGTATGCTTAGCCCAGCTATATATTGGGATGGGATACATGTTATGAATTATATGAAGAGTTGAAAAGTTATAAGTTTTATATAATATAACAAGTACTCAATGAACCACCTGGGTGGACAAGGATACTCAAGGTTGGACAAGGTGGCAACAAAAGGAACCATGTTTATATGGCAATCTCTTTTTGTTGTGCACTAGAAGAAAACCACCCAGGGACTTAGAGATTGAACATGTTTCTCGTACAGTGGCTTCCATGTACAACCACATGCTAAATGGGCTCTGGCTTAGTTAAATACATAGTGGAAGACCTATGCATTGGCATCTTCAGGTTAACTAGATTTGTGCTAGGGAACTTGGAACCCTACATTGGTGCCTGGAAGACAAGCTAGCATTGTGTATTGGGAGGACTCCTATGGAAAGACTTTGTTACATTCTCAATCTGCCAGTACTCCATCTTGGTGAGTACTTATCCAGCGGCCACTGGTGGCATCAAGATGAGATTGTGTCATGTGGGTAAAGTGTACAACTTCTGCAGAAGATCAAAAATTCTAATTACTTAGCCGTGTCCTCGGTTATGGACAATACTGAGCAACTAAGGCCTGAAACTATGGAAGATCTCGACATTCCAATTTCTCAAAGTTAAAAACTTGAGGGTGACAACAAGGGATTAGAAGCACTTGGAGTTTTCCAAGAAGTTCAAAAATATTTGACAAAGATCAAAAAAAACTATTTTGAAAAGATAGGACAAAACTATATTGCTTTCTGCAAAGAGCTTAAACCCCACTTAGCCAAATATGCATGTAATGATATGATCCACTTAATTCTACATAGGAGTGAAGCTTGCCAATACAATTCAAATGTATTGACCCTTGTGGCTGCAACTTATTATGTTGCAGGTTTGTTTGATGTTAGTGAAGTGTGTTGAATAGGATTACAAGTCTACAACCAACATGACTGCCTGTGGCACTTTGAAGATGAAGGACCCCATGCTTATAGATATTCTGCTGCAATGTAATGTGATAGCCACATGAGCTATGTAAGATGTAATGAATTATTTTATTCCTGGTTATAAAGTTGTATTATGACCTTTGTTTCTTGATATTACATCTTAACTATGGATGCTAGCTATTTATCCAGGGACTAGCATTGTAAACACAGGGATCTCTACCTTATTAAAGGTTGGGAACCTTATATAGGCATAGGGAGTCTTACTCATCCTTTCTCTATCTTCTGCCATTGCTGGACTTTGAGTTTTACTCAAGGTCATATTGGGCAACATGGGCAAGAACCCTTGATTGCTATCTTCCATTCCAAATCTCTTTAGAACTTTGTCCAAATATGTACTTTGTGACAATGATATTAGGCGTCTCGATCTATCTCTATAAATATTTATGCCTAATATGTAAGCTGCTTCGCCAAGATCTTTCATTGAAAAACTATTATTCAAATATTCTTTGACACTATTAAGAAGGTCTACATCATTCCCAATCAACAATATGCCATCTACATATAGTATTAAGAATGCTATAGAGCTCCCACTCACTTTCTTGTAAATACAAGCTTCTCCATAAGTTTGTATAAAACCAAAACTTTTGATTACCTTATCAAAACGTTGATTCCAACTTCGGGATGCTTGCTTCAATCCATATATGGACCGTTGAAGTTTGCATACCATGTTAGCATCTTTAGGATCGACAAAACCTTTGGGTTGCATCATATACAACTCTTCATCAATGTCTCCATTGAGGAACACCGTTTTAACATCCATCTGCCATATCTCATAATCGTAATATGCAGCGATTGCTAACATTATCCTCACAGACTTTAGCTTCACTACTGGTGAGAAAGTCTCATCGTAGTCAACTCCTTGAATTTGTTGAAACCCTTTTGCGACAAGTCGAGCTTTATAGACAGTAACATTACCATCAGCATCTGTTTTCTTCTTGAAAATCCATTTGTTCCCAACAGCCTTCCGGCCATCCGGTAAGTCCACCAAAGTCCATACTTGGTTTTCGTACATGGATCCAATCTCGGATTTCATGGCATCTTGCCATTTATTGGAATCTGGGCTCATCATCGCTTCCTCATATGTCTCAGGGTCATCGGTGTTGTCCACCAACATGACACTCATAACGGGATCATACCAATCAGGAGTGGTACGAGTTCTCGTTGACCTGCGAGGCTCTATAGCAACTTCAACCGAAGTTTCATGATCATCATCATCAGCTTCCTCTCTTATTGGTGTAGGCGCCATAGGAACTACTTCCGGTGCTGCGCTACTCGCAAGTTCGAGAGAAGGTTCAACAACCTCGTCGAGTTCTACTTTCCTTCCAGTCACTTCTTTCGAGAGAAATTCCTTCTCTAGAAAGGATCCATTCTTAGCAATGAAGATTTTGCCTCCGGATCTATGATAGAAGGTATACCCAATAGTTTACTTCGGGTATCCTATGAAGACGCATTTTTCCGCTTTGGGTTCAAGCTTGTCCGGCTGTAACTTCTTTACATAGGCTTCTCAACCCCAAACTTTAAGGAACGGCAATTTAGGTTTCTTCCCAAACCATAATTCATATGGCGTCATTTCAACGGATTTAGATGGTGCCCTATTTAAAGTGAATGCGGCTGTTTCTAATGCATAACCCCAAAATGATAGCGGTAAATCTGTAAGTGACATCATAGAACGAACCATATCTAAGAGAGTTCGATTACGACGTTCGGACACACCATTACGCTGTGGTGTTCCCGACGGTGTCAATTGTGGAAGTATTCCACATTTCTTTAAATGCTCGCCAAAGTCGTAACTTAGATATTCACCTCCATGATCAGAACGTAGAAATTTAATCTTCTTGTTACGTTGATTCTCTACCTCACTTTGAAATTCCTTAAACTTCTCGAAAGTTTCGGACTTATGTTTCATGAAATAGATATACCCATATCTACTCATGTCATCCGTGAAGGTAAGAACATAATGATAACCACCGCGCGATGCTACACTCATTGGTCCAGACACATCGGTATGTATGATTTCCAATAAGTCTGTAGCTCGCTCCATCATCCCAGAAAATGGAGTCTTAGTCATTTTACACATCAGACATGCTTCGCATCTTTCAAGTGATTCAAAATCAAGTGATTCAAGAAGTCCATCGGAATGGAGTTTCTTCATACGCTTTACTCCAATATGACCAAGACGACAGTGCCACATATACGTGGAGTTATCGCTCAATTTCAAACGTTTAGCTTCAATGTTATTAATATGTGTATTTCCACTATCGAGGTTCAATAAGAATAGACCATCTATCAAAGGTGCATGTGCATAAAACATATTACTCATATAAATCGAACAACCATTATTCTTAGACTTAAACAAGTAACCGTCTCGCAACAAACATGATCCAGATATAATGTTCATGATCAACGCAGGCACCAAATAACAATTATTTAAGTATAAAAATAATCCCGATGTTAGATGAAGAGGTAGTGTGCCGACCGCGATCACATCAACCTTTGATCCATTTCCAACGCGCATCGTCACCTCGTTCTTCGCTAGCTTCCGTTTATTCTGCAGTACCTGTTTCGAGTTACAAATATGAGCAACCGAAACCAGTATCAAATACCCAGGCATTACTACGGGTACTAGTGAGATACACATCAATAACATGTATATCGGATATACCTTTCTTCTTGATGTTGCCGTTCTTCAAATCAGCCAAGTACTTTGGGCAATTCCGCTTCCAGTGACCTTCTCCCTTGCAGTAAAAGCACTCAGTATCAGGCTTTGGTCCAGCCTTGGTCTTCTTCGTCGGTGCGGTAACTTTCTTACCACCCTTCTTGAAGTTTCCCTTTTGCTTAGACTTGCCTTTCTTGAATTTGGTGGTCTTATTGACCAACAACACTTGACGCTCTTTCTTGATCTCCACTTCTACAGATTTCAACATGGAGAAGAGTTCTGTCAACGTCTTGTTCATGTTTTGCATATTGTAGTTCATCAGAAAGTTCTTGTAACTTGGTGGCAGTGATTGGAGGACACAGTAAATCCCCAAAGCATTAGGAATCAATATACCCAAACTTTGGAGTTTATTTGCATGCCCAGACATCTTAAGCACATGCTCACTAACGGAGTTGCCCTCTTCCATCTTGCAGTTAAAGAACTTTTCAGAAGCCTCATAACTCTCAACTGCCGCGTGAGTCTCAAAAATAATTTTGAGTTGACGGACAATATCATATGGGTCTTGGTTCTCAAACCTTTTTTGAAGCTTCGATTCCAAACCATACAAGATAGCACATTGAACTGTGGAGTACTGATTCTTCCGAGTGAGGTAAACATTCTTTACTTCATCGGTAGCAGTAGCTGCAGGTGGTTCACCCAGTAGTGCATCCAGCACATAGGTCAAATTACCAGCATTGAGGACAATCCTCAAATTGCGGAACCAATCCGTGAAGTTTCTTCCATTGTTTTTCAACTTTTCTTTCTCTAGGAACGCATTAAAATTGATGGTAGGGGCCGCCATTGATCTACAACATATTTGCAATAGTTTAGACTAAGTTTATGACAAATTGAGTTCTAATTAATAGTTAAATTAATCTAGGTGAAATCCCACTCAAAACAATATCCCTCACATTGTTTTAGTGATCACACGAACCAAATCCACCACATCAAAACCGATCATCACGAGAGTTGATGCAGCTTCAATGGCGAACAATCAACATGTTCATCATATCTACTATATGACTCATGCTTTACCTTTCGGTGATCCGTGTTCCGAGACATTGTCTGTACATGCTAGGCTCGTCAAGATCAAACCTTAGCTTCCGCATGAGCAAATCTGGCTTGCTCACGTTGTATACACCCGCTGAATCTAACACACCCGATCATCACGTGGTGCTTCGAAACAACGAGCTTTAGCAACGGTGCTTACTAAGGATGAACACTTTGGAACTTGAAATTTGTGTGCATGAGGGATCATCTTATAATCCTACTGTCGTTAACTAAGCAATACAAGATGCATAAAGGATTAACATCACATGCAATTCATAATATGTGATATGATATGGCCTTTCTTCTTGTGCTTCCGATCTCCATCTTCAAGCACGAACATGATCTCCATCATCACCGGCATTGCGTCAAGGTCAATGGCGCCGTTTCATGGTTTTCGTCCACCAGCTTCAACTATTACAACTACTTTGAATAGACACGCGGGTCTTAACAGAATTTAAAGACAACCATATGGCTCCTGCCGGTTGCCAACTTACAATAAGGAACATTGCATACATCAAATATAATCACAATCATGGCCATATCACATCACAGCACACCCCTGCAAAACAAAGTTAGATGCCTCTAATTTTCTTTGCATATTTTATGTGGTTTGGGGCTTCCAATAAGTGTCGCTCTAACTCACGAACAAGAACCACAATGTTTATGCTTGACTATCAAGTGCCCGTTGTAAATTGGATCTATACTATAATGGGAGAGACAGACACCCGCAAAGCCACTTATGCAATACAAGTTGCATGTTGAGCGTGGAGCAAGTCTCATGAACGATGTCATGAAAGGTTAGCCCGGGCCGCTTCATCCCATCATACCACAAGATGCAAAGTACACAAAAAGCAATTGATAATAAAAGCACCACCGCCCACAATGACCATTGTGTTCTACTCGTGCAACAGATCTACATATAAACCTGGCTCTGATACCACTGTAGGGGTTCGTAGCATGTAAAACAAAAAAAAAAATTCTACCGCATGCAAACAAACAAGCCAAGATCTATCTACTAGATTGTAGCAACGAGTCGATAGAGGAACTCACCCTCGAAGATTCCAAAGCAGTTAACGAGAGCAGATTCTCGTGGGTGATGTAGTCGTACTCTTGCCGATCTCAAGATCGCGTAGACGATCCTTCCAGCGCTGCGTTCCGGCAGCGCTTCCGCAGTCGGTCACACGTTTGGTACTCGATGAAGACCTTCCTCTCCCTTGTTCCAGCAGGGAGCGGAGGTTGTAGCACTCTCCTCGCGATTCCGGCAGCACGACGGCGTGGTACCGGAAGTAGAGGGGAGATCTCGCAGGGCTTCGCCTTAAGCCGGAGCGAGTATGGTGGACTATGAGAGAGGCCTTGGTGATCTAGGGTTTAGAGGGCACCAAGGGGCGGAGCTTGGCCGGCGTCTAGGGCTTGGGGAAGCCCCAAGTCGGCGGCTAGGAGAAACCCTAGGCACGGCGGCGACTTGGAGGAGGCCGGCGGCTAGGGTTAGGGTTTTGGGGTGTGTTGGGTGTGAGGGAGAGGGACAGCCCTGCCCCTCCTTTTATAGGTGGGAGGGCGCGGCTTGGGAGGAGGGAGTCCTCCCCCAAGTCGGTCTCCTTGGCCGGCGGGTGGAGGGAGGAGACTTCCTCCCCAAGTAGGTTTCCTACTCTCCCTCCACCAAGCAAACTTGCCGTTTGACTTTTTCAAATTGGCGTTTGACTTCCAAACTAGGATTTGATATCTCCCTTTATTTTGCCCAGCCATGTTACATAGTACATGATGCAACCATTCCATATTGTCATGACACATTCATGTACCCTTCCCCTCCGGAGTGCCGGACCTTCCGGACCCTTCTAGAACATTCCAGGTGAAAACACCGGAATCATTCCCCAACTCCGAAACAGGACTTTCCTTATATGAATATTATTCTCCGGACCACTCCGGATCTCCTCGTGATATCCCGAATCCCATCTGAGACTCCGAACAACATTCGGTCTCTTACTCATCATTCCATAACTACTCAACAACATCGAATCCTTAAGTGTGTCTCCCTACGGTTCGTGAATTATGCGGACATGATCGAGACACTTCTCTGATCAATAACCAATAGAGGAATCTGGAAATTCATATGGCTCCCACATATTTCTACGATTACTTTGCGATCAAATGAACCACTTACATACGATACCAATTTCCCTTTGTCTCACGATAGTTTACTTATCCGAGGTTTTGATCGTCGGTATCTCTGCATACCTAGTTCAACCTCGTTACTGATAAGTACTCTTTTCTCGTTCCCGTGATATGTGATCCCTTGTGAGCCAGTCACATGCTTGCAAGCTAATTGGATGACATTCCACCGAGAGGGCCCAGAGTATATCTATTCGTCACATGGATGGACATGTGCCTCAACCCATACTTTCCGAATACTCAATGCCACCTTTATAGCCACCCAGTTACGGTGTGGTGTTTGATGTCATCAAAGCATCCTTCCGGTGATGGTGATTAACATGATCTCATGGTCGAAGGAATTAGGTTACTATGTATCAGAAAGCTTATAGCAATTGAACTATTAAAATGACTTGGTCTTTATGCTACGCTTATCTATAGGAGTATGTCCATCATACCATTATCCTAATGATATGATCTTGTTGTTAACAACATCTCAATGTTCATGATAGGGAAACCACAATCATCTATTAACCAACAAGCTAGTATTATGAAGAGGCTTTACTAGGGACTCTAATTTAGTTTACAAATCACACAAGTATTAATGTTTCTGGTTAATACTATTATAGCATGAGTGTAAACATTTATCATAAACACAAATATATAATAATAACTACATTTATTATTGCCTCTAGGGCATATCTACAACAGATACTACGAAGAAGAAGCCGAGGAGAACTTCAACCACTGCCCTGCACAAGGCAAGCCTAATACTACTAGTTGATTGAGCAAGCTAACACTTGCAATTATGAAAGTTAGATGACCTATGCAATGCACTAAGCATGCTTGGTTAGACATATTTGATGATACCCCCTCCTAGTTTTACTTGCAAGCTTTCCACTTTATTTCTTTATCAAAGCTATTTCTTAGAGTTTATTTAAGTGACTTGTAGATTCTAGGAAGATAATTGAAGGTCGCATAAAGAGCATTAAATTTGGCCTAAGCTAGATAATCTTGATGTCATCCTAAGGCATGAGATTGAACTTAGTTAAAACTCCACTTGTTTACCACCCCTCATTAGTACTCACCCCCACTTGTAGATGCTAGTGCTAAGCATAAAACTTGATCAAATTTAGATGGGAATACTTGGTGGAAAATGGTTATGAAAACCTTAGAATGATGAGTCATTCTAGTGAGATGTTTTGACATGTGTTTCCAAACCCCAGATGATTTTGGTGATGAAAATGTTGAGGCATGAGCCTTAGCCCTTTATAAAACTGATGGTTGTCTGGATGCGATACCATTCCAATTTTACCGTACAACCACAATACCCAAAAATTGGGTAGGGCTTGACTGGAAACTTATATACTTTAGTATGGGTTCCCTCCCGGCCAAGGTCTGAGATGAGGCTACCTTGTGAAGATTGTCCACCTGTGTAGTACCCAAGATGACAGTTGGTCATGGTTGGGAGGCCAAACTCACAGGAGAGGTGCCTATACTAGGGCGTGTAATTGAAAGGTTAGGATTGATTATCCGCATACTAAGTATGGTGAATTCAGGATTTGTTCCTGACGGATGTATCGAATGTTGTGGTGAAAGTGTACAATCTCTGCAGAGTGTCAAACTATTCGAATAGCCGCGTCCGCGGTTATGGACAGTTGGAGTGGCCATACTGTTTCCCCGTCAGATGTTTTCAAAATGACTTGTGAAATGGATCGAGATTTTGACTTGACCACAATAGAGTTGTGATATGAAATACAAGTTCCCACTTAGGTGTTATAAAACTTTAACTAGCTTTTCTTGCTTCTAAACTTAGTAGAGGTAAATCTGGCTTTTTGCAAAACAACCATAGAGCTTAGTGTCCTATTACAAAAACCCCCTTCACTTGTTAGTATTAGTTTGCAAGTACTTAAAGAGTACTCATGGCTTTGTCCCTGGCTATTCCCGTGGCCAGACTATGAAGAGGAGTACCAGGATGATAGACCCCAGGAAGGTTACGACAACTAGGATCATCTCCCATCGACAACATTGCCTGTGACCCCGAAGTTGGAGCTTCGCCTACGCTACCTTTATTATTACGTATTTCCGCTGCCTGAGTTGTATTAAGAACTGGATCATGAGATCCTTATTTGTGTAAGACCTTATGTATGGTTTTCAATGGATGATGTACTGTGGTATCCAATTCTGTTATGTCTCGCAAAAATGGTAATCCTGGGATTGTGATGTATGGCATAACAGGCATCTGGGATTAAAAATCCGGGTGTTGACAAGTTGGTATCAGAGCCATCCTGACCATAGGAGACCCTAGTTAGACTGGACGTTTGAATGAAAAACTTAGTTTCAAAACCAAAGGAAGCAAATATTTACAAAAACTTATTCCCATTCTTATCGCCTTGATTCTTTCATAAAAATTCATGTTCCTCAAAATCTCTTGCAAAATACATAAAATTTGACACACTTGATCACTCTACTAATCTACTCATCCTATATTCTTATAGATGGACGTGAAGTACAACAAGTTTTATCAGTTGGGGAATGGAGGAGACCTTATCTTTGAGCGGGATTTAGACCAGCTTTCAGAACTTCTGGAGCGTCCGCACCCCGAGTTCTTCGGAGCTCAGCTCAATGATCAAGGAGGAGAAGATCTGCAGTGGCTAATTGTTGCAAGTCTCCGAGGAAAGATTGAACCTCCCACTACCGAGGGAATTCAATTCACCTTAAGAGAGAACAACTGGCTCGATGGACTTGCCAGGGCCATGCAAGAAGCTCTTGCCCGTCTGTGTGGGCAGAGTATCAACCAGATCAAGGGTACCCGCTTTGAATTTTGTCCAAGGCCTGATGCTATGGGACAGCCACTAGAAGCCCCATACCACCACGAGCTGAAGACCTAGTTGGACCACCTTAGCTTCATGATGTACGATCGTCAGTAGGAATTGGACAATTGCCGTGACTACTCCAACCACAAGTCCGCCATCATCAAGACAAAGGATCAGACCATCGCCATGCTAGCAAAGGATCGCAAGTCTCACTGCTGTCAGCTTGACAAGAAGGAGCGCATCATTGACCATCTTCGCCACCGTATCTCGGATTTGGAGGAGACCATCCACGAGAGAGTCATGTAGTTGGAAGAAAGGGAGAATGCCGGAGAAGACCTTCGTGGAGACCCCTACTCCTATCTTAGCGATGATGATGCTTTTTTGGAGGATCAGGCTATGGATTTCTTCACCGATGAGGATGACTTTGCCTTCATCAATGACGACGATGATGATGAGGATGACGACTACACCGACTCCGAGGAGTAGTAGCACTTGAGAACTAGCGTAGTGAGTTGTATTTGGTCCCACTGTAATGTAGTTTCCATAATAGTTCTTAAAACCATCTGCTTTTCTTGTTTTGTGGTGTGTGTTTGTATCGTGTGCTATGAATGAATGAATGAAAAGCAAGTTGCTAGAAAATCCGAGTCAAACTTTAAAAACTTTTCAAAGTCCCGGAACCTTAGAAATTTCCCTCTTTTCTCATGATCTATCTCAATCTTCAGATCACGGAGGAAATGGTTCATCCCCGGACCCGATGTTGCAGATCCTGCAAATGTTGGTTTCTGACGGCGAAGTCGAAAGAGACAAACGTCAAGTCAACCTAGCCACCCTTCAGCAGATAGCTCAGCTAGCCCACAACATTCAAGGCCAAGGAAACTAGGACAACCATGGATCTAAGCTTAAGAATTTCTAGAACACCAACCCATCTGTTTTCACTAAGTCAGAAGAGCCCTTAGACGCCGATGATTGGCTGCAAACCATGGAAAACAAACTGGAAGTCGCCGGAGTGGAAGCTAATGAGAAAGTTCTGTTCGCCACCCATTATCTAGCCGGAGATGCAAGAGCATGGTGGAACAATGTTCGTGCAATGACCGGAGGACAGATGATGACCTGGGAGGAATTCAAGGTCAAGTTCAGCAGAACCCATGTGCCACCTGGTTTGATCAAGAGAATGAGAGATGAGTTCAGAGAACTGAAGCAAGGACGGATGACCGTAGTGGAATACCGTGACAAATTCTTGTCATTAGCTAGGTATGCCCCGGATGAGGTCGACACTGAAGCCAAGAAGAAAGAGAGATTCTTGTATGGTCTGCATGATGAGATGCAGACTGTGTTGGTCAATATCCCCTTTGCTGATATTGAAGCCCTTGTCGACTCTGCCATCCATATGGAAGGAAAGATCAACCAAGCCAATGAGAATCGCAAGCGTCGCATGATGCATCAGCCAGAACCCATCAGACCCCAAAGTATCGCCCTAACCCATCTCCAGGATTTGCCCCAAGAACCATCAGACCCCCAATGAACCGTCCGACCTATCCCAACCGTGGAAACCCAAGACCCGGAGGAAATCACAACAACCCCGGCAACTCTAGCAATTTCAACCGTGCCCCACCCAAGTTCAACAACAACAATGCGACCTCCAACACCAACACTGCCTCGAGGACTGGAAGCAATGTTGTGCCTATTGCAGCAAAGGACAAGTCGCAAGTGACTTGTTATGACTATGGAATAAGGGTCACTACTCCAATGAGTGCCCCAATAAGAATGTCGCAGCCCCCAATGCCAATGCTCCAGCTCAGCAGCAGCGTCGTGTTTAGCCCGAAAGAAGATTTTCCCCAGGAAATTCGCTCAACCGCAACGGCCGTATTTTTCTCATGCATGCTGAAGAAGCCCAAGAAGCGCCAGACGTTGTGCTGGGCATGTTTTCTGTTAATTCATTACTTGCTCGAGTGTTGTTTGATTCTAGTGCATGTATGTGCTATGGCTTAATCCAATTAGCCTCCTTGATCTATCTCTATAGATCTTGATACCCAGAATATATGCTGCTTCTCCCAAGTCCTTCATCGAAAAACTATTTTTCAATGAGGTCTTAATAGACTCGAGCATAGGAATGTCATTTCCAATCAGCAATATGTCATCTACATATAAGATTAGAAATACCAGCGCTCTCCCACTTTCCTTCTTGTAAACACAAGGTTCTTGTTCGTTTTTGATGAAGCCAAACTCCTTTACAACTTCATCAAATCAAATGTTCCAACTCCGAGATGCTTGCTTCATCCCATAAATGGACTTCAGAAGTTTGCATACCTTTCCATCATTGTTTGGATCGATAAAACCTTCGGGCTGCATCATATACACGTCCTTAGTTAGGATTCCATTTAGGAAAGCCGTCTTGACATCCATCTGCCATATTTCATAGTCGAAATGTGCAGCAATGGCTAGAATTATCCGTATAGATTTAAGCATCGCTACTGGCGAGAAAGTCTCGTCGTAGTCAACTCCTTGAACTTGTCGAAAACCTTTTGCAACAAGTCGAGCTTTATGGATGTGAACATTTCCATCCATATCAATCTTATTCTTATAGATCCATTTGCACTCGATGGCTTTAAAACCATTAGGCAGGTCAACCAAGTTCCAAACTTGATTGTCTCCCATGGACTCTATCTCGGATCTCATGGCGATCAGCCATTTCTCAGAGTCTGGGTCCACCATCACTTCTGCATAGGTCGCAGGCTCATCATTGTCTAACAATAATAATTCTCGCGCTTCGTGGAGCCTTGCCAACCTTCGTGGTTGTGGTGCTTCTGTTGCCACGAGTTCCTCAACTTATTCTTCTACAATAGCATCACTCGTAGAAGCATCCCCAACTGGCTCATCTTGAACTTCTTCAAGTCGCACCGACCTTCCACTTGTTCCCTTTGTGAGAAACTCTTTCTCTAGGAAAACACCGCTACGAGCGACAAACACTTTGCCCTCTTCTCGGTTGTAGAAGTAATACCCTAAGGTTTCCCTCGGATATCCCACGAAAATGCACTTATCCGATTTGGGTGTTAGCTTGTCCGACTGAAGCCGCTTGACAAATGCATCACAACCCCAAATCTTTAGAAAAGACAAACTGGGATTATTTCCAGTCCACATCTCATATGGTGTCTTAACTACAGATTTAGATGGTACCCTATTAAGTGTGAAAGCTGCCATTTCTAGAGCGTAACCCCAAAATGACAATGGCAAATCCGACTGGCTCATCATCGATCGAACCATGTCCAACAAAGTTCGATTACGCCGTTCAGAGACCCCGTTCCTTTGAGGCGTTCCGGGCGGCGTAAGTTGTGGAACAATTCCGCAACTCTTAAGATGATCGCTAAATTCGTGACTCAAATATTCACCTCCACAATCAGATCGCAAGGCCTTTATTTTCTTGCCACGTTGATTCTCTACTTCACTCTAAAACTCCTTGAACTTTTCAAAAGTTTCAGACTTATGCCTCATTAAGTAGACATAACCATATCTACTAAAATCATCAGTAAAAGTAATGAAGTAGTGATATCCTCCTCTGGCTGTCGTGCTCATTGGTCCAGATACATAAGTATGTATGAGTTCCAACAAGTCTGTCGCTCTCTCGGGTAAACCCAAAAAAGGCGACTTGGTCATCTTTCCAAGTAAACAAGCTTGACATGTCTCGTATGATTCAAAATCAAACGAAGTTAGAAGACCATCACCATGGAGCTTCTTCATGCGCTTTTCACTTATATGCCCCAAACGACAATGCCATAAATAGGTAGGACTCAAATCATTAGGCCAAAGCCTTTTAGCACTAACATTGTAAACAAATGCATCATCTAGATTTAAAATAAATAACCCATTCACAATGGGAGCATTAGCCATAAACATATCATTCTTAGATATTACACAACTCGCAAATGAATATCCATCCGTCATCAAACATGAAGGTGATAAAATGTTTCGACCCATACTAGGAATGTAATAACAATTATTCAACTCCATAATAAATCCTGACGGAAGGTGAAGTTGCATGAAGCCGACGAACAATGCAGCAACCCTTGCTTTATTTCCGACGCGAAAATCCACTTCGCCTTTCTGCACTTCTCTAGTCCTTATTAGCCCCTGCATCGAATTGCAAATATGAGCAACCGATTCGGTATCAAATACCCAAGAGTTAACATAGGAATCAGCGAGAAGAATGTCCACAACATTTACAACAAGCGTACCTGAGTGGGAAGTACTCTTACTTCCACTCTTCTTCAAAGAAGCCTGGTACTTGCTGCAGTTTCTCTTCTAGTGGCTATGTTCATGACAAAAGAAGCACTCAGTGTCTTCTACAGGTCCAGCCTTTTGCTTGGGTGCAGGCTTAGGGATCGTATCCTTAGCCTTGCCCTTATTCTTCCAAGAAGTACCCTTTTTCTTGAAGCTAGGCTTGTTCTGCATAGCCATCACATGGATATGCCCTGCACACTTCTTCATGTCACTTTCTGCTGTTTTAAGCATCCCACATAATTCATTAAGTCCCTTATCCACCCCATGCATATGGTAGTTCGAAATGAACTGCCCATAGCTGGATGGAAGAGACGCCAAAATGAAGTCAGTGGCCAACTCTTGGCCTAGTGGAAAACCAAGCTTTTCCAAAGTCTGACTGTAACCAACCATTTTGATCACATGGGGGCCTACAGCTGCTCCCTCTGCTAGCTTGCATTCGACAAAGGACTTGGCAACATTGTACCTCTCAGTCCTTGCCTGATCTTGGAACATGTCCTCAAGCGCCACGATCATATCGTACGCATCCTGATCCTCAAACTTCTTTTGGAGTTTAGGTTCCATGCATGCAAGCATAAGGCAACTAACCTCAAGAGAATCATCACATGCTCTCTTGTAGGCGTTCTTTAGGGCAGGAGATGCATTATCAGCGGGTTCATCAGGGATTGGGGTATCCAGAACCGTTCCTTTTTATCAGACCTAAGAACAATTCTCAGGTTACGGACCCAGTCCGAATAGTTTGTTTCATTTAGTTTATCTTTGTCAAGAATCGAACGCAAAGAAAAAGGTGATGTAGTGTTTGGTGCCATTGATCTACAACAGAAAACATGCAAAATACAAAGCCATGTAACCATGAAAGAGTAAAACATATTAAACAATTTAATAGCATATACTCCCACTTAAATCAATATCCCTCTATTGATACTAAGTGATTCAAGATCCACAATTAACAAGTCGACTAGTGAGCTTTAGCATCACTGCTAGAAGACAAGGTAAATCGGTAAGCAATACTTGCTAATCATATCACATATGACTCTTGTTGTTGGGTGACATCTCTATGTCTAAACTAGGCGCCCAACCTTTATGCCCCAAGGTCCTTAATTGTTAAGATGACCTTGTCAAGCTCACCAACCCTTATGCATGTAGGTATCCGATACAAACGCATCCAGCCAAGGAAAACCGCGACACCCTAATTTCATAGGCCCACCAACGATTGTACAGGGCATAGGATGGTGCAAGGTTTGGTTGGGAGGGTATAGTTTAACTTAAACTTTCTGAGGGATTGTTCTACTTCTATCATCTAAGCATGCATAGTAGTAAAACACATAAGAATAGCATTCACATAGATGTGACACAGTATGGCCCATTTTCTCATGGTGATCTCCATCGCCATAGAACCTGTCCACCATGATGATCTCCATCTTCATGTTACATGTGAGACATCTTCCAAGTGATGAGTCCTCCACGAACTAATACAAGTTATTACTCCTAACAGCTAGTAATCAAAATTACATAGTATTGGGATCATCACAAGTTGGCACGTAGGCAATTACAATAAATGACAACACATATGGCTCCAGCCGTGTTTCCCTACTCACGACACGCATGTCATGCAAAATTTCATACATGCATCACATACATATATGGGACATACTGATCACAAACATCCTGCAAAAACAAGTTATGCATAGAATCGCATTCTACCGGATCATGTGACATCGCAGCACCTAGTTACCTTAACGAGATACAAAAGGGGCTACGATAAAGGGGGGGGGGTCTGCGGGGTTCGAAGGGGCAGCGCCCCTCGCGGTATCTACACAATTTTATTTAAGGATTTTGATTGGCAAATCAAATTTACCATAAACCGACTCCTGTCCCGATTCAATCAAACTCCTTTGATCACGGTACATCGATTTTAGATCTAGGTTCCGATTCGATCAATCATATTGATCTTCGCGTGATTCAACAGGATTTATGTGTCACTGTCTACCCCGATGGCGGAAACCGACCGGTAGGGGTAAGTCGTTCGACAACCTCAGAATCACGATCACGGAAAGCAAGATCATAGATCAATCCTGAACCACCGCCAAAATAAACGATCACATCATTCATATCAATCTACATATCACCATATGCAAACATCCCAAACCTATAACTGAACAGCATCGGCTCTGATACCACTGAAGGGATACGGGTAGGCTACACTAGTGCAAATCAAAATTTTCTACCGCGTAAACCAAGATTACTGTTGTCATAGATCACGGGATTACCACTAGACGCGTAGTTGCGGAATTGATGAAGCGCGTCGAGGCAGTGCAGACGTTCGACGTCTCCTCCTTGTCCTCGTCCCACGAGAAGCTCCCCTTGCGCGGCTCGTCCAAGTGCCACAGATGCAGCGCCTCCGAGGTATCCACACGTACAGGGTGGAAGCGTCAGACGCCGGACTGCTAGGTCCGCGCGTGCAACACAGGCGTGAGGTGTGGTGGCTAGGTGGAATGGTCTAAGGTCTAACCCCTGTCATCTCGCCCCGCCCTCTCTTATATAGGCGTCCCTACTGGGCTTCTACATTATAAGCCCATTAGTAGCCTAAGCCTGGTCTAATTCATATCCAATCCTCATTAGGCTTCCAGCCTCTTAAGTGTGTGACCCTATAGGTTCATATACGTATAGACATGACACGAATACACTTATTCTGTCAATAGTTGGTAGCGGCCTCTAGCAAGACGTGCCAACTCCTAAACGCATACAAAGATCATATCAGACGAACCATCACAAGGTTTAGTACATGTCTTTCCCTTTGCCTCACGATATTTGGTCTAGCTCAAAGCTGACCTCCCTTTCTCGATAATGTGATTCGGAATCCCTTTACTAGGTTAACTCTTAACCATATGTAGCATGGCCATGCATTTCTGGATCCGATCACTCGAGGGGCCCAGAGATATATCTCTCAAGTAGAGAGGGGCAAATCCCATCTTGATTGACCATGCCTTGCAGCATGCTTAAGGACAAACCCGAAAGCTACCTTTATAACTACCCTGTTACGGTGCAGCGTTTGATAGCCCCAAAGTAGGTCGATCCACATCTCAAGTACATGCGACAATCTCAGGTCTAAGGAAAAAACGTACACGATGTGTAAAGAGAGAGCTGCAACTAATTTCCAGTCTCAGGTTGGGTCAGTCCAACCTCATGTTCATAACATGTGTCCACATCATTGGTTTGACATCTCCATGTCTATGACTTGCGAAACATAGTCATCAACCAATCGATGTGCTAGTCTAATATCCACGTGTGTCCTCACATGAACTCCGACTAGGGACAACTATTAAATAACCATACAAGTAAAGAGTTTCTCAAACAATTCATATAATTGCCAATCAATACAAGTTGCCTGATATGGATATTCAAGGAACATTACAATAACTCATGGATACATAAGAAATATAATCATCTCTATGATTGCCTCTAGGGCATATTTCCTTCATAGTCGTCCGCAAAGGCGCAGACCAGACGACGCATGGGGGAAGCAAGAATCAGCAGGCATCCTCCCCGGGAGGAGTCAGGCAAAACAGTCGCCCGCGTGGCGAATCTGGCAATCGTGGCCGCCACAGCCGAGATGTCGCTACTTCTAGCATGATCCGCGCTCCGGTAGCAGGAGTCTCCTAAGGAAAAAAGGCGCACGTCCCGGAGGAAGGAGCAGATGCAAACAAGGACCCGCCAGTGTCGCGCCTGAAGGGCCAACTCGGCCCTCGAGAACCAGCTCATGTGCACGAGCACATCGATCTCTTGGTGCAATCTCGCACGCTGGAGGAAGAAAGTCTGGCTGGTCCGAAGTGTTTCGGTCCGCGCATCTGAAATGAGCCGTTTCCAAAGGTTTTTTCGCTTCCAAGGGACACGCCAAAGTACAACGGCATAGTCAAGCCCGAGGATTGGTTGGTGGATTACACCATCGCGGTGGGAATCTCCAACGGAAACCTCCGCCTGGCCATCCGTTATGTCCCTCTTATGCTCGTCGACTCGGCAAGAACGTGGCTCACCAGCCTCACTGACAATAGCATCAACGCCTAGCTGGACTTCGAGGAAGCATTCATTCGCAACTTCACCGGAACATACAAGCGGCTGGGTCGACCTCACGAGCTTGCCCTCTGCGTGCAAGGAAAAGACGAGTCCGATCGCGCGTACCTCACCCGGTGGACCAGCACGCACAACTCGTGTGAAGGGGTGCGTGAGCACCAAGTAATCGACTTCTTCACCAACGGTTGCCGAGACGGCACCATGTTGAAGAATAAGCTCAGCTGGGCAGACCCACAAACCATGGCTCAAGTGATGGCCATCGCATACAAGTACGCCACCGCCGACGCGACCATGAAGAAGCCCATCGTGGTGGACGACCAAGGACAAATCATGACGGACGAGCAGGCAGGGCGCCGCCAACTGGGCGGCCATTACCCCCCGCGGCACGGCCACGACAACCGCCATGGCAAGAGGAAAGACGACCAACCTAACATCTGGTACGGCGCCAAGCAAGTAGCTGCGGTGCATGAAGACCCGGTTGCCGGTGGCAGTCGGAGGTAGAGGACGGATGACAGGCCGCCACGGGCCAAGTACACTATGGAATCCATGCTTGATGGTCCGTGCAAGTTCCACAGTGGCAGCAGTAAACCTACAAATCACACAACGCGCCAGTGCAGCTGGAAGAAGAAAATGGCTGAAGCCGGTGGGCTCCCCCCACCGCCTCCACCGCCAGCCGGTGGGTTCCCCTCAAGCGACTCGGCATTAGTGAGTTCCAGTTGCAGCCCTCAAGCACTTCGTTCCACGGAGCAGTGCCAGGCCCGTCGCACTCGCCAATCGGCAAGATCCGGTTGGACGTCATCTTCGGCAGCAAGAACAACTTTCGTCGCGAGCCGATTTGGTTCGAGGTGGTGAACCTCTCTAGTGCCTATCATGCCATACTAGGGCGCCCAACCCTCACCAAGTTCATGGGAGTGCCGCACTATGCATACCTCAAAATGAAGGTGCCAGGCCCGAAAGGAGTGATCACCGTTGTCGGCTGCTACAAGCGTTCGATAGAGTGCGCCACAGATGGCTCCAAGCTAGCCGAGGAAATGATCATCGCCGAGGAGAAGCACGTCATAATGTAGAACGTGGTGGCCCTACAGAAGGATATGCCGGCTGGAGATCCTAAGCCGGCTGGAGAATCACAGTTCAAACCTTCGCAGGGCACAAGGAAGATCCTGCTGAGCGAGGAGGACCCGAGCAAGTTCATCCTGGTCAAAGACGGCCTGGACAGCAAATAGGAAAGCGCGCTCGTCAACTTCCTCCGTGAGAATCAGGACATTTTCGCATGGTGCCCCAAAGACATGCCAGGTGTCCCGAGGGAACTCGCCGAGCACTCTCTTCATGTTCGACCAGATGCAAAGTCGGTCAAACAATCTTTACATCGCTTCGTAGAAGAAAAAAGAAGAACCATTGGTGAGGAGATCACATGGCTGCTCGCAGCCGGTTTCATCATGGAAGTTTTCCACCCGGAATGGCTGGCCAACTCGGTGCTGGTACTGAAGAAGAACAAGACATGGCACATGTGTGTCGACTACACTAGCCTCAACAAGGCATGCCCCAAGGATCCTTTCGCCCTGCTGCAGATAGATCAAGTCATTGAATCCACCGCTGGATGTGATTTGTTGTCTTTTCTAGACGCTTACTCGGGTTATCACCAGATTAAGCTCAATGTAACCGATCAAGTAAAGACATCATTCATAACCCCGTATGGGGCTTACTGCTACACCACCATGCCCTTCGGTCTGAAGAATGCAGGAGCAACCTACCAGCACTGCATGCGGAAGTGCCTGCAGACACAGATCGGTATAAACGTGCACGCCTACGTCGATGATGTCATCATCAAGACCAAGGAACGACACACATTGCTCGAGGACCTGAAGGAAACGTTCAAAAACCTCCGTCGCTTCCAGATCAAACTGAACCCAGAGAAGTGTGTTTTCGACTTCCCAGCTGGTAAGCTCCTCGGTTTCCTCGTCTCCGAGCGAGGGATCATGGTGAACCCGGAGAAGATCGGAGCCATCGAGTGCATGGAGCTGCCCCCAAAGCCTGCACGACATGCAGAAGTTCACCGGGTGCCTGGCTTCCCTCAGCCGGTTTGTCAGCCGGCTGGGTGAGAAGGCCCTCACCCTGTACCAACTCATGAAGAAGACGGACAAGTTCATCTCGACAGCTCAAGCGGACGAAGCTTTCCGGGACCTCAAGCGCATGCTCACCTCACCGCCTATTTTGGCGGCACCAGTCGCAAAGGAGCCAATGCTGATGTACATCGCCGCCACAAACAGAGTAGTCAGTGTGGTACTGGTAGTGGAGAGGCCAGAAGAGGGAAAGGCCCAGCCGGTCCAGCGTCCCGTGTACTACCTAAGTGAAGTACTGTCACTCTCCAAACAAAACTACCCCCACTACCAGAAGCTGGTGTACGGTGTGTATATGGCCGCCAAGAAGCTCAAGAACTACTTCCAAGAGCATTCCATCTGGGTGGTGGCATTAGCCCCGCTCGCAGAGATTATTGGCAACAAGGACGCCACCAGGCGCGTGGTGAAATGGGCCACAGAGCTCGCTGCACACAACATTCAGTATGAGCCAAGGACGTCAATCAAATCCCAGGCACTGGCCGACTTCATCGTTGATTGGGCAGAGACGCAGTACATGCCGTTGGTCCCTGACTCAACGTACTGGAAGCTACACTTTGACGGCTCCAAGATGCGAGGAGGACTTGGAGCCGGAATCGTGATAACCTCTCCCAAAGGCGATCGGCTAGAGTACGCCCTCCAGAACCACTTCAAGGCATCAAACAACGTCGCCGAATATGAAGCACTCATCCACGGGCTCAAGATGACCAAGCAGATAGGCATTCAGAGAATACTATGCTTTGGAGATTTAGACCTGGTGGTGCAGCAGGTCTCCGGCGAGTGGGACACAATCATGGCCCTCTACCGTTTCTTCGTCCAGCAGCTGTGTGCTTGCTTCGAAGTATGTGTGTTCCACCATGTACCCAGGGCCAACAACGAAGCCGCTGACGCCGTGGCTAGGGTCGGCTCAACAATACATGCTATACCGCCTAGAGTCTCCCTCGAGCACCTACGCAAGCCCTCCATCACCCCGTCGCCAGAATCCGACTCCATAGTACTCGACGCAGACCAGGAACAGCCGGTGCCGTGCCGCACCCGGGGACTGCCTCGCCGCACTCGAGGACTGCCGCGTCGCACCCGGGGATTGCTCCACGACAGCCAGCGGCCGTCACCAACAAGCTCCCACCCGGCATACCTCCCAACATTTCAGAGCCAGTCCTCCGCGAGGAGATCAGGATCATCATGCAGACGGTGTACGCCATTCGGGAAATACCCGACTGGGCGCAACCATTCATGAACTTCTTGGCCAAAGATGAGCTCCCAATGGAGGAAGTGGCAGCACGACAAGTGAGACGAAGAGCAAGAGCATACACCATCATCAACAACGAGCTATACAAGCGCAGCATCGGGGGCATCTATCAGCGGTGCGTAAGCCAAGAGGAAGGAATCAAGCTCCTAGCGGACATACACCAGAGCAATTGCGGTCACCACACCTCATCAAGAGCAATAGAAGCCAAGGCTCTTCGCCATGGTTTCTATTGGCCAACGGCGCTGAAGGATGCTCAGGAGTTGGTCAAAGCATGCAACGGTTGTCAGCGATTCAGCCAGCTGAAGCACACGCCATCTGAGGCACTCAAGACGATACCAATCACCTGGCCAATTGCAGTCTGGGGGCTCGACATGGTTGGGCCTTTCAAAACAGCACGATCCGGCATGACAAACCTACTCGTAGCCATAGACAAGTTCACCAAGTGGATCAAGGCAAAGCCTATCAAGAAGCTGGATGGAGCAACGGTGATCAAGTTCTTCACGAACATCATCATCCGATTTGGCTACCCGCACAACATCACCACGGACAACGGCACCAATTTCGCCAAGGGGGTTTTCGCCCGCTTCTGCGGAGACAGGGCATCTGCCTGGACTTGGCATCGGTCGCGCACCCGCAGTTGGACGGGCAGTGTGAGCGTGCTAACGGCCTAGTCCTCGCCGGAATTAAGCCAAGGCTGATTGAACCACTCATCAGGTCACCCGGATGCTGGATCGAGGAGCTGCCAACCGTGTTATGGAGCCTGCGCACCACCCTGAACCGCTCAACCGGTTTCACGCCGTTCTTCCTTGTCTATGGGGCAGAGGCAGTTCTCCCCACAGACATCCAGTTCGACGCACCCCGCAAACAGCTCTACCGGAGCAGGAGGCCAATGAAGCACGGGAGGACATCGTGGACCTGCTCGAGGAAGCACGAGAGTTGGCTCTGTCCAGGTCAGCAATCTATCAGCAGGATCTGCGCTGCTACCACGCCAGCCAAATCCGGCCTACCTCTTTTCACGAAGGAGATCTGATGCTGCGCCTGGTCCAGAGCACAAAAGGAATGCCCAAGTTGTCCCCGCCATGGGAAGGCCCATTCATCGTTAGCTGGGCGCTACACAACAACTCATACTATCTGATCGACACCCAGCAGCAGGCAAAGAACAAGGAAGATCGCTCAGACAAGGAGACAGAACGCCCATGGAACACGAGCCTACTCCATCCATTTTACACTTGAACCAGAAGTGTATGTATCTTCCCTTTCATGTAATAAATGAACAAGATTGGAAGCCTCGGCACAGTCTAGAGGACTTTGTCCAAATTCGCGCACCACATTCGTCTCTGTACCGGCTGGCCCGGACACCCGTGATTTCTACAAGCGGCATAGTATTGTACGGGGTGCCTTGTCACATCCCAAAATTTTCCAAATTTTGAAATGTGAAAAATAAATAAACAAAATAAACAATTGTTGAAATTTAGGGTGAGAAAAAACTTTTTGATTCCAATTGGAAACATCCAAACCTATTTTAATCAAATAAAATCCTAAAGGGATTTAGAAAGATAAACAAATAATAAATAAAGTTATAATAGTTGGAATCACCATTTTTGGATCTTTAATAAAAAGATATGGATTTATAAGTAAAGGTAGAAATGAATAAATAAGGACTATTTTAAAGAGTCAAATTAAATCTTGGCCAAGAAAATGAAATAAAATATTTCTATTTGATAAAAAGAGTAAATGATTATTTAAATAAAATAACAAGGATTTATTAATACCCAATTTTATTTAAGTAAAGGTTTTTTTTCCATTTTAAATAAACATTAAAAACTTATTAAAGTGTTTTAAATAAAAATTCAAAGTGTTTTATATTTTCAATTAAAACCTATTGAAAAGGTTTTGGAAGAATTTAGAAAGTCAAATAGAGTTTTAAGCATATTTCAATCCTATTTGAAATAAACACCAAAGTCTATTTATTTAATTTTAATAAATAATAAACCCTAAAAATTATTGTTCTAAATTTGACTTTAGATTGTATTGTTAAACATTATTAAAATCAACACAAAGTTTGGTGAAAGTTTGAATTCATTTGGAGTTTGAATTGTTTGAATGAAAAATCAAAACAGAAATTCAATACAGAAAAAGAAAAAGGTTTGTATAAAAAAAGAAGAAACAAAGCAGCCCAGCCAGAAGGCCCAGTCCAGCCCACTCGCAGCCCACCTGCTCACCCCTCTAGTGAATCGTTTTTCACCCAGGAACTAACCTGCCCAGTCGCTGACCAGTGGACCCAGTAAACACTCCCCCTCTCTCGCAGACAGCCGGACCCCACTGGCCAGCGCAGCGTCATCAACCTCGCGACCGTTCCCCACACGACCTCGCCGTTTACTGCCGCGTTTAAATCTTCATGAATTAGCGTTAATGGCTGGATTAAACTCGCCAGTGACCACGCACACTTAAGCGCCTCCCTCCCCTCTTCCATTTCCCCCAAGCAGCACCTCCTCTCTGTCTCCAGGCTACCGCAATCGCGAGCTCGAACCCTCTCTGCTCCGACGAGGTCCTCCATCGATTCTGGCGAGGACAGTCACCCTCTCGGCCTTTGCTTTGCACGAGCTTGACTAGCAGACTCCTGCGCATCTCCCAGTGCCTACCGCTTGGCCGCGCTGTAACACCCCAGATATCCACCCTATCTGGCAGTGCTACACATACTTTAAACAGTTCTCAAATTTATACAAAACTATAAATTTCAGCAGAGTCTCCTTTGATTATAGGTACATTCATGACAACAAATAATAATATGCATCCAAATTATCTATACAAACAACCTCAAGGTTCAACAAGACCAAGTTAAAAGTTTAGATCACTGATGTCCAATATATACTCTATCAATAAATTATAGGATTGTGTGAAAAGTGGTGTTTGTAAAATGTTGAGGTTCTACTCCCATCCCATGAATGTCGTCCTCAAATGGTACCTAAAAACACATAAGCCACAAGGGTGAGTACAAAGACTCAACAAGTTCATAAACAAATAGGAAACTCTACATAAATCAAAACACTAAGACATCACTAAACATCATTCATCCATTAGCGCTGATTAAGATGTCCTACATGTCTATATGCTCATCTCATCTCATTGCGAATACCGGTATCGCTCGAGTGGACACCCGTCGGCGTCCACTCGCTCCAACTCGTGGAGGGTGCCTCCAAAGTGGGTCGCAACCCATCAATGGAAGTCGCATTGTGCCCAGCAACCTAGGTCACATTATCATCATGGTATGCAAAAGCATAGTATGTACATGCCATCATCATCTTGATCATAGTAATCATCGACATATCATAAACATCAAATAAAATTAAGTGAAGAGAGATATGAAAAATTCACTATCCGTCATGAACTTGCCTCAACCGCGGGGCACAAATTATGAATTGTAAGACCCTGGACCGGAAGTACCAACACACCTGTTAAGGAAACATTCATCACACTCAATAAGATTCATCATTTCAAGAATATACAAGCTAACTATTGTGTCGCTCCTACGCACAAGACTGTCCCGGACTTTCAAAAGTATAACATGGAATAACACCTAAAATACTTCAAAAGGGTTTTTGAACACCAATAAACTAGCCGCCAGTTAAGACCAGATCAAAGCCAATTTTATTTTCTTTATCTATAATTTACCAATGGTATCATGTATGAGAAAAAATAAAAAGTTATGCAGCCGACTCACAACTGTTTTTAGGCAACAAAAACAGATCTGTTATTATGTACAATCCAGGAAAAGAAAGTATCTCACTGTAGGCACCTAGCTGGATTAGGAAGGATTTAAACAATTATGCAAAGACTGATAGGTTGCACTTGTTCACCGTATTCAACAATTATAACTACAGGCCACTTCTAGATTTTAAATGCACTATAGAAATCTAGGCACTAGAATCAGTCCAATAGGTAGATGTTCTGGCCAATAACTATACCCAGCAAATTAATAAGGTAACCAGAATAGACTGTACAGGAACAATGCTCTAACAGATTAGGACCCCAAGTCCATAGATTTTTTTTGCCGATCTAAAAAAGAATACATCTGAACCCATCGTAACCCAGTTCACTAGCAGATGCAATTGATTCCTATTTGATTTACTAAGCACGGCCAATTAATAGGACAAGAAGTAGCCAAAACCAAATATGGCAAAGGGAGTTCTCGTTAATGGCAGCATCTATTTGAATAGAATAAAAAGGCAACGATCTACCTAAGCAACAAAGCAGAGGAAAGGATGCATACCCGACAACCCCTTCAATCTGGACAAGCATACACACTGCAGACACACCCTGACCTGACAGATACGGACACGGCCGGCGACACGCTGCAGCGACGGACTGGTTTACTGGCGGTGGAAAAGGATTAGGGCAGGGAGACGGCGGCAGCATCCTCCCTCGACTCTACTAAATAGCCATGACTACTGGATTACATGAGTCCAGCTCGGCTAAAGAAGCCCAGCCCAGCCCGGTAATTCTTTTCTTCTCATGATTATCCAGGCTACATAGCAGTAGATTGCTAGTACACTAACAACACAACACAGGTTAACGTACTTTTTATTTCCTACAATATGCCTAGAGCTTAAGACGTGGCACTCAAACTAATTTCCTTTCTTTTTCTTTCATTCTTTTGCCTCTCGTGTCCTAGTTTCCTCTTACCGATCACACTTAAATAGCATCATAGTATTATTTTATTTAAAAATAAATAATTAAGCACAATTCATAAGAATCAAAATATGGGGTATTACATTCTTAACCCCTTAAACAGAATTCGACCCCGAATTCTTACTTCCTTTACTACTCACAAGGCTCGACAAATCGGTCACACACATAACTCTGCATCACATATCAGGCGGGAGCAATTTCTGGATACTTCCTAGCCACCTCACATTCATATTATTGCAACCCAACAAAAATATTCATACACTTGGGCATCCTACACGTTACCACTCTCCAAGAATACCAATATCCTCTTAGGATGACCTTAAAGGTTAAATCTTCTTCAATTGTAACAGACTCTCTTAAGATTACACCTACTCGCATTCTTAAAATTCAAAATTATTGTACTCAACACAACACCTTTTTCTTCTGTATGAAACTATCATGTGTTGTCTAATCTCAACTACCCTCTCTATGGTTTGCTAACCCAATATGAACCAAGCAATGCCTTCTCACCACCGTATTCCAACAAAGTGGAGATCTAAACTTGCTGCCATACAAGCCTGGTAAGGTGTCCTCCATATGCTAACCTGATATTGTAAGAAAAAATCCACAAGCGACAAGCGATCTTCATAGCCCCTTGCCAAAATTGGACACAATACATCACCATATCCTCTAGATTTTAGTTTGCATGCTCTAACTAGCGATTTGACTAACGATGAAATACCATACTAATTCTCAGTTCCAAATAGAAGGCACTAAGCCCTCCCAAAACATTGATACAAACTTAGCATCCTTATCACAAGTAGTTATTTAGTAACCAGTGTAACCATACTCTATCATCCGCACATATCGGTGCCAAGTCATTTACACACTATAAGGTGCAGATAGGATAGGAAGATAACTAAGCAACCTTCCTGAGTCCGTAGATGACCAACCTAATTGCATCCTTCCCTCTTCATGAACGAGGTCACCACCAACCAAATCCATGGTGATTTTAACCAATTTCTGATGCCGCTGGCCTCTTATACTCAGCCTTTATTTTCTAACAAAACCTAAAAGATGAAACCTACATAGACACACCAACTTTCATTCTCCATCAATAAGTCTAACTCAAGTCATGATACATAGTTTACTTACCAGAACGAAAGGTGTATGCGGTACGATATGGATCCCTCAGAGTATACTCCCTCGCCTAAGACTTATGTGGCACACAAAGATGGTCACAAATCTAAATAAACCTGGTTCGGTCTATAATAAACTCTAGTCATACCAACATGAATGTTCTCTTGCAATGGTGTAACAATTAATCATCTTGATGCGCCTTTCTGGGATTTCCAACGGAAGGATGAACTATGAATCTTCACATGGTGTAGACTAAGAGCTTCATTTTCCTTGCCTAGGGTTTACATGATAGATAGGTGATAGTACTTTATTAATTCTAGCCACCATAATTGCCTCATATGCAACCTATTTAGTGTGAAGAGATATTTGAGACTCTTATGGCGAGTTAAAAAAAACACACCCGATTCTTCATATATGATGCCTCCAAATCTTAAGTGCAAATACCACAAGTGCAAGTTCTAGATCATGGTCGAGTAGGCTAGTCATGCTCATGTTATTTTTTCAATTTCCTAGAAGAATAAGCAATACACTTTCAATCTTGCTTGAGCACACGACCTAGAATAGATTCTTCAGAAAGCCAAAACCAAAATTCCTTTAGCTTGCAAAAAAAACGTATGCTTCCTCAAAGTCTCCAGAATAAGCCTCAAATGGCGCTCATGCTCTTCTTTGTCATGGAATTTATGAGGATATCATCAATCAACACTACGACAACGTTATCAAGGAACCTATGTAGAAAGTTGTTCAATGTTTGGGCATTGCTTAGTCTAAGAGAAATAACTTTATATTCACAACACCCATACTAAGTGGAGAAGGCAGTCTTCATCATTTCAGGGCATGCATTTGATTAAAGATAGGTTGGAGATTAATCTTCGAGATGGAGTTCGATCCATTCCGCTGTTCAAACAAGACCTCAACACGATACAAATGATATTTGTTTGATGGTTACCATGCTAAGAGTATGATAATTCACAAACCTTTCTCGACTACCCAACACTCCCCTAGGTGAGACACTAAAAAACTTTGGATACTATCCAAAAAACTTTGGATTGCATGTCGTCCAATCGCTTCTTCAATTATTCTAGAAATGGTCATATCAAATGGTAAAGAGACACGAAGGTAGGTCTAGTACCGGGAATAAGATCCAAGAGAAACTACAAGCCCCTCTCTTGAAAATTTGTAAACAAGGATGCTATCTATGACATACACACTTGTGTCTCTTACTAAAACATGAAATATTTATGTAGAATAAAGATTTCACATGTCAATTAAATAATCATATTTCCTAAAATTTGAAACACAACTATATAACACCACAAAACATAACTAACACTCTCATGGTGGTCTATTTCTTATATGGTACCATAAAAACAATGAAGGTTTAGCCTTACCACAACTCCTACGCTTGGCATAGGTTGCCTCTCTATATGTGGAACACTATACATTCTATGGTTCAAGTTGTACAAAGCCGTATCTCAACTAATGAAAGGACAAAGAGAACAATGATTCACCACTTCAACGTACAAGAGAGAATAGTAAGGGTAATTAGTATGGGGGCCAATCCATCCTGCACCCAAACTATTAACTATGTAATTGAAATAGTGAATCAAGCAACGCTATCACTCGGGGCTCCTCACTCGCATTGCAAACAAATTAATGGGAACAAACCAAGGTTCGCGGTCGACTCACATCTATTGTTTGTGCAAAGACACTACAAAAAAAATCTAAACTATCGATCTTTCAAAAACACGCATCGTTGAATGAACAAGAAACACTATTGAACGAACCAGAAACACTTTTGAACGAACGAAGAGTCTCTTCATGGATTATGGACTAACCGAGGAAACTAACAATTATAGAGGATATAGGAAGGATAAGCTTCTCACATATAAGTAACCAAGGAAATGGTTCTAGAAACAAAACGATTATTTCTTTATTTTGGAAATAACAAATAGGTTGCCTCGAAGGATAATATTGGATTCGTACTCAGCTATGGGAGAAGGGAAAAATGAAGTTCAAAGTAGAATAAACCATACATAGAATAAGAAAAATAGAAGATGTTAATTCTTGAAGACTAATATTCAATGGGAAGGACATTTGAAATAAATGGTTGTCAATATCTCATCATCCTTAGACAAGAAACCGATACAAGATGAAGATCCTTAGACGAAAACAAAAGAGTGTAATGCACTAGAAAAGATGGGTGAATGGGAATATGAAATACAAGTGAAACTTGTGGTTTATGAGACATTGGTAGAGGGAAGTGCTTATCATACTGATTTGGATCTAGGTAAGTCTTCATAGCATTATATTATCTACTCCACTCCTACACCAGCTAGGTTATAAAATATAGCTTTATTATTTTGAAAACAAATCATCTTATCCATCGTATCATCAAGATTATCAAACTATTCTCACAAAGTCCTTTGATATCAAATCTTTAGACATCCAGGAAAACAAAACTTTAATCATCCACCCTAACATTATATTAAACTCAAACTTTGATGCCAAAACCAAACCCTTTAGATATCTCTCATGATTTCAACAAAGTAAATATCTAGATCTAACAATCCAATACCTTTATCACATTATACAAGCGTTTGCTAAACTAGCATAAAGATCAACTATTTCCCTTCCATTAATGAATTCATCAACCAAGAAGATTCTAGCATCTCTCTCTAGTCAATTACGAACAACAAAGATAAAATGGTATCTAAAGTCAGATCTGCAAGCCTCTCGGCGTAACAGCCATCCCATAGGCATTCCAACACAATAAAGATCAAAGAAATCCACAATAAGATAGCAGAAGCGTAAATGCAGTGCATGACCCAACCCATCCTACTGTGCACCAGTGTGTTAATTTTAAGGTTATTTTGTAAGTTCTTGCTCATACCACGGACCTTATGCCCGCTCTGATACCAACTCTAACACCCCAGATATCCACCCTATCTGGCAGTGCTACACATACTTTAAACAGTTCTCAAATTTGTACAAAACTATAAATTTCAGCAGAGTCTCCTTTGATTATAGGTACATTCATGACAACAAATAATAATATGCATCCAAATTATCTATACAAACAACCTCAAGGTTCAACAAGACCAAGTTAAAAGTTTAGATCACTGATGTCCAATATATACTCTATCAATAAATTATAGGATTGTGTGAAAAGTGGTGTTTGTAAAATGTTGAGGTTCTACTCCCATCCCATGAATGTCGTCCTCAAATGGTACCTAAAAACACATAAGCCACAAGGGTGAGTACAAAGACTCAACAAGTTCATAAACAAATAGAAAACTCTACATAAATCAAAACACTAAGACATCACTAAACATCATTCATCCATTAGCACTGATTAAGATGTCCTACATGTCTATATGCTCATCTCATCTCATTGCGAATACCGGTATCGCTCGAGTGGACACCCGTCGGCGTCCACTCGCTCCAACTCGTGGAGGGTGCCTCCAAAGTGGGTCGCAACCCATCAATGGAAGTCGCATTGTGCCCAGCAACCTAGGTCACATTATCATCATGGTATGAAAAAGCATAGTATGCACATGCCATCATCATCTTGATCATAGTAATCATCGACATATCATAAACATCAAATAAAATTAAGTGAAGAGAGATATGAAAAATTCACTATCCGTCATGAACTTGCCTCAACCGCGGGGCACAAATTATGAATTGTAAGACTCTGGACCGGAAGTACCAACACACCTGTTAAGGAAACATTCATCACACTCAGTAAGATTCATCATTTCAAGAATATACAAGCTAACTATCGTGTCGCTCCTACGCACAAGACTGTCCCGGACTTTCAAAAGTATAACATGGAATAACACCTAAAATACTTCAAAAGGGTTTTTGAACACCAATAAACTAGCCGCCAGTTAAGACCAGATCAAAGCCAATTTTATTTTCTTTATCTATAATTTACCAATGGTATCATGTATGAGAAAAAATAAAAAGTTATGCAGCCGACTCACAACTGTTTTTAGGCAACAAAAACAGATCTGTTATTATGTACAATCCAGGAAAAGAAAGTATCTCACTGTAGGCACCTAGCTGGATTAGGAAGGATTTAAACAATTATGCAAAGACTGATAGGTTGCACTTGTTCACCGTATTCAACAATTATAACTACAGGCCACTTCTAGATTTTAAATGCACTATAGAAATCTAGGCACTAGAATCAGTCCAATAGGTAGATGTTCTGGCCAATAACTATACCCAGCAAATTAATAAGGTAACCAGAATAGACTGTACAGGAACAATGCTCTAACAGATTAGGACCCCAAGTCCATAGATTTTTTTTGCCGATCTAAAAAAGAATACATCTGAACCATCGTAACCCAGTTCACTAGCAGATGCAATTGATTCCTATTTGATTTACTAAGCACGGCCAATTTTTTTTTTTTTTTGACATGACACGGCCAATTAATAGGACAAGAAGTAGCCAAAACCAAATATGGCAAAGGGAGTTCTCGTTAATGGCAGCATCTATTTGAATAGAATAAAAATGCAACGATCTACCTAAGCAACAAAGCAGAGGAAAGGATGCATACCCGACAACCCCTTCAATCTGGACAAGCATACACACTGCAGACACACCCTGACCTGACAGATACGGACACGGCCGGCGACACGCTGCCGCGACGGACTGGTTTACTGGCGGTGGAAAAGGATTAGGGCAGGGAGACGGCGGCAGCATCCTCCCTCGACTCTACTAAATAGCCATGACTACTGGATTACATGAGTCCAGCTCGGCTAAAGAAGCCCAGCCCAGCCCGGTAATTCTTTTCTTCTCATGATTATCCAGGCTACATAGCAGTAGATTGCTAGTACACTAACAACACAACACAGGTTAACGTACTTTTTATTTCCTACAATATGCCTAGAGCTTAAGACGTGGCACTCAAACTAATTTCCTTTCTTTTTCTTTCATTCTTTTGCCTCTCGTGTCCTAGTTTCCTCTTACCGATCACACTTAAATAACATCATAGTATTATTTTATTTAAAAATAAATAATTAAGCATAATTCATAAGAATCAAAATATGGGGTATTACACGCGCCCGCTCCACAACGTCAGCAACAAACTCGCCTGAGCACCACCGACGTCTGCCACTACTCCGGCGAAGCCCCCTGGTAAAACCCGACCTCCCCTTTCCCTAGCTTTGATGCTCACGTGTTCAGCATCCTTGCGCGCATCTAACTGCGTCATTATTTTGCTTGGGCATGGCCTGCAACCTCGCCTCCGACAACGAGCAAACGGACCCGACGACGCCAGGAACTCCGGCGAGCAATAGCCACTATCCCCGTGCGCCCCTTGACGAACAACCACTACGTTGAGCTTCCCCATGCCACGGCGAGTCTGGTGAGCATCTTCACTCCCTCCCTCGCTTCCTGAATCATCGCCAATGCCACCGCCCGAGCGTGCGCCGCCGTCCGCCGCCGCCAGAGCCGCCAGTCCTTGGTCAACTGCGTTGTGCCCGTTGGATCTTGATCTAGTGGCTGAGATTAGATTTTAAACGATGGGGTACGCGTCCATCTGTGCCGTGCATTTTAAGTGAGATCCTATGGCCAGTTTTGATCGATCTGCACGAAGCGGTACCGACCAATAGGATAGCGCCACGTGGCCAGACTCAGGATTTAAAATAGAAATTTGATCTATTAGATTTGTAAACTTGCAAAATTTATAACTTTAATTCTACACGTCCAAATTTTGCAAATTTTATATCAATGGAATCAGAAGGACAAGTACTTTGTTTAATGTTTTGCTTCTGGAAAATTGGTTGAAATTGCAGAAACTTGTGTAGGCATAATTTGAATATAAAAATTGTTCTAGAAATATTTTTAAGGTGAAATCTTTGCTAAATGGTTTGTTTTGAACCTACAGACCATAGGAACCAACTTTTCGGCTTAGAAACATATTTTGTGAGACTAAGGAATAAATCCTTGGATTAAACCATTTCTAGCTAAATAAAATTATTGAATATGGTTTAGAAATGATTTTTAAAGTAAAACCTTTGGGAAATGATGTGATTCAAACCTTTTGACCCTAAACACCAAGTTTTGTGATTTAAGAACATATTTGATGAACCATATAAATTTATTACTTTGCTAAAAGATATTTTCAACAACATAAAATATCACCTTGGCATAATATTTGGTTTATGAGATGAAACCTTTTGCAGATGGTTTTACCACTTTAGTAAATGACCACTTTGAGCTTTAAAATGTTTAGAGCCTAATAGAAACCACTTTTCTAAATAAAACCATCTTTTGCATGCTTGCATGCATTGCCTTGTTTCTATTATTTTATGTGTGATAAATTGTTTGAATGCTAGTTGAATATGTGTTTGCTTGATTGAATTGTAGTAAAGTTTGAAGAGTGTGATATTTGCAAGATCAAGAAGTGAACCAACATTCTCTACTAAAAAGGCAAGTGACACTATCATCCATGTCCTACTATTTTCATTACACTTAGTGGATTTTTGTAACATGCATGATAAGACTACTATATTTCTATGCTATACTATATCCTATTAGGATATCCTTATATCTCCCTTAGTGAAAACATTGTAGTTGTAGTATGCTTAGCCCTGCTATATATTTGGGATGGGATACATGATATGATTATATGAAGTGTTGGAAAAATATATGTTTTATATAATAAAACAAGTACTCAATGAACCACCTGGGTGGAAAGAGGATACTCAAGTTTTGGACAAGGTGGCAACAAAGGGAACCATGTTTATATGGCTATCTTTTTTGTATGTGCACTAGAATAAAACCACCCAGGGACTTCGAGATTGAACATGTTTCTCGTACAGTGGCTTCCGTGTACAGCCACATGCTAAATGGGCTCTGGCTTAGTCAACTACATAGTGGAAGACCCTTGCATTGGCATCTTCAGGTTAACTAGAATTGTGTATTGGAAATATATCCTTACATTGGTGCCTAGTAGACAAGATAGCATTGTGTATTGGGAGGACTTCTATGGAAAGACTTTGTCACATTCTCGATCTGCCAGTACTCCATTTGGTGTGTACTTATTCAGCGGCCACTGGTGGCGTCAAGACGAGATTGTGTCATGTGGGTAAAGTGTACAACTTCTGTAGAAGATCAAATTCTAAGTACTTAGCCGTGTCCCCGATTATGGACAATTCTGAGCAACTAAGGCCTGAAGCTATGGAAGATCTTGACATTCCAATTTCTCAAAGTAAAACTTGATGGTGACAACAAGGGGTTTGAAGCACTTGGAGTTTTCCAAGGAGTTCAGAAAGATTTTCAAAAGATCAAAACTATTTTGAAAGGATAGGACAAAACTATATTGCTTTCTGCAAATGAGCCTAAACCCTACTTAGCCAAATATGCATGTAATGATAGGATCCACTTATTTCTACATAGTAGTGAAAGTTGCCAATACAATTCAAATGTATTGACCCTTGTGGCTGTAACTTATAATGTTGCAGGTTTGTTTGATGTTAGTGAAGTGTGTTGATTAGGATTACAAGTATACAACCAACATGATTGCCTGTGGCACTTTGAAGATGAAGGACTCCATGCTATATAGTTATTCTGCTGTATTATAATGAGATAGCCAAATGAGCTATGTAAGATGTATTGAATTATTCTATTCCTGGTTATAAAGTTGTATTATGACCTCTGTTTCTTGATATTACATCTTAACTGTGGATGCTAGATATTGATCCAGGGACTAGCATTGTAAACACAGGGATCTCTACCTTATTAAAGGTTGAGAACCTTACAGATGGTATTAGAGCACTGTGTTGCCTGTAGGATTGTAACCCTAGGATTTGACAAAACCCCGTAGAAAAATAGGAGTTGTTATTGTTCCAAAACTTATTTACAAACAATCTTGTAAACTCTTTCCTCAACATTTTGGTTTTGATTCTACATCTCTTCCTTTTCAACTTGATGGACAAAGCCTTCACCATAACCAATGACTTCAACTTTAGTTTCACCAAGGACTTCAACTTAGACATCACTAAGGACTACAAGTGAGAACCAAGAGACATTAGATTGCCTACCAAAAACATTGATATCGTATTAGTGTATGGATCATATTGACCTATGAGGTATGACTGTACTAAGTTAATTATTTCAAGAAAACTTGTTGTTTCCTTCAACTCATGAGTTATCTCATAAGTTGTTAAGTGAATGGTTGCTTGTTGGCTGCTTGATTGTTTGATTGAACTTGGTTGTTTTGGGTTGTGTGTTAGAACTCCCTTGTGCCTATCTGTCATTACTTATCCCTATCAAACCAACAGATGCCTCCCCGTCGTGCCAATCCCAACCCAAACAACAACAACAATGTCACTCCCGAGATGCAGCAGTTGATGACAGCTCAAGCTCAAATAATGCTGATGATGACGCAGTTTGTGCAAAATCAGAATCAAAATAACAATAACAACAACAACAGCCTACTATGACTGAGGTCCTTTCGGTCAGGTCTGATGGCTCTCCTTTCCTCTCCATCGTAAGTTCACCTCTCCTCGCCGCCGGTGATTTCTCGCCGAGATCCCCCCTCTTCCTCCACCTGTGATTCCTGTGCGACGAAGACCTCTCCTACGTGGTGCTGGGAGGCCACGTATGTGCCCATTGTGGATCCAGATCTGGAGGCTAATCCTTCGAAAGGTATGATTAGTATCTGGTCCAATTGGATCACATTGCAAACTTCCAAGGGTTTTGGGATCATAGGGCGCCCACTTCGTTCTGGTGAGTTGATCTCTTTGGGCACGGAGGTTCTTTTTCAAACACATGTTGCTTTTGTTGGATCGTGTTCCATCTCTCCGGATGGGGACCACACTTGCATGGTTGTGGATCCCGAGGTACGTAGTTCTGGCGCTGATCGGGATCTGCGGTCTTCAGTTATTTCTAGCACCAGCGAGGCTTTTACATCTAGGTCTGATATTGGTGGGATCAAATGTTGGACTATCACTTATTCTACGGTACATGATCTGAATCGTGGCAGAATGAAGGCTTATGATGGATCTCTTGAATTGTGTTCAAATAGTGGTAAACTCTCTCTTTTCAATGCAAAGGGTTATCGTGTTGGACACCTTTTAGTCCGGCCTCGATCAAATTTCGGCATTGGTGAAAAGCTCTATTTTCCTGAGCACGTGGTTCGGATTGGTTGTATCTTGTCTGTTTCGGTCAAGGATCTGGATTGTTTGTCTTCCAAGGAGTTTATTGGCATGGATCAGTCTGAATTAACTGCTGCCTCCTCTTTTAATGAGGTTCCTCTCTCGTTGGATTTAAATGTATCTCATGGTATTAATTTCTCGAAAGATGTGAGGTCTAAATTCAATTCTGAAGTGCACCCTTTGGACAAGGCCAGGAATTTCATTCTTGTGATTTCATTTGGTAGAGCTTGTTTCAAACTGGATGAGCTCTCTGTCAGTTTGTCTCTTGAATCTGTGATTGGTGGGGTTGGACAGCTTTTCAAGGTATCTTTGCTTCGTGACAGAGTTTTTTCCTTCTGTGTGGCTTCCAAAGTTGTGGGTTTTCACATTCTCAAAATGAGGAAATATGTTTGCTCCAAGTTTAAATGTTTCTTTCATCTTTGGGGCCGGGGTGGGCCTAATTGGTTCAGAGAATTCAAAGAATGGCAAATGGAAGCTGATATGGAGTGGACATTAGTCAGTCCCTCAAAAAGAAGGATGCAACTTGGTCTTCAAGCTCTTCATAAGGGAAAGCCTAAATCTATTATTAAATCCAATGCTTCAACATCTAGGCGTCTTGTCTTTGCTGAGGAGCTATCTTATCCAGCCTGCCTTGGTTATGCTCCTAAAGCTTCTGATATTCAGAGTGCTTCTGTCTCTCCGGCCATGTTAAATGATGTTGTTTCAGATGCTTCAGTTCCAGTACTTAAAGACTCTAATACAATCAATAAATCAGTGGCTTTAAATGAGTCTGATGATGATACTTATTCGGATCCCACGGGTTTTGAGGATGTAGTGGATGATATAGTGTCTAGAGCTTGGGAATGCAGTAAATGTTTGAGTATGGGCCATAAAGTTGACGTGTGCAAGCGTCAAATTAGATGTAAACAATGTTTCAATTATGGTCATGTTAAACGGGATTGTCTGAACCGTTTTTCCTCTAGTCTGCAAAGATGGATTCCCAAAAAATCCTGTGTTAACCGTCCTGACCCTGACTCTGGTGAGTCCGTGCTAAAGACCCTGATCGTTACAACTTCTAAAGATATTGTCGTTTCTGAGGCGTCTCCCTCGTAGAGCTCTCCGCCGCCCCTACCCTCTCCTCTTCCTTCAGATTGCTCTCCTATGGCGAGTTGGGAAGTGGATCCTTTGGTATGGCTACCTTGGGGCCATGAGATCATTGATGGTGGAGTAACCAGACTGCCCCGTTCCTTCTATTATGCTACACAGGACCCAACTCCTCTGCATCAATCTTGGGTGGTGGCCATTGTGGAACCGAGGCCGCCGGCTGCTCTGTTTGATCATTGGAGGAATCAGGTACATCAATTTCTGATTGGGGCGTTGAATCGCCATGTGGTTGAGGATCAGCCTAGTGTCTTTGGTGTTGGTATGTTCCAACTTAATGGTCCCAATGCTGCTCACACTCTTGTTAACCATGGACATTATCAGTTGAACGGTAGTTTTGTCAGATTTGTTTTCTCTAATGATACAGAGAATCATAGAGCAGAGCATGGTTTTCGACATGGTTGGCTGATGTTTTTGGGGGTGCCCCCAGACTACAGAACTGATGAGCACATTGCTAATGCCGTCTCCACCTTCGGAAAGTTTCACTACTGGAATAGTAATGACCCAATCAAGGATAGAGTTCTTGTTTATGCATCTTTCCCTTCACCTGCTTTGGTGCCTCGTGATGTGTACTTTGGTAAATTTGCTTCAGTGGGAGGGGTTATTGAATCTTGGACTACTGCTGTTTTTATTCTCTCGGCTCACTTTGCTGATAACCTACCTCCTGATGTGGATCAGATGCCTCCTGATGGTAACCCTCACCCCCTCCCTGGAGAATTGGCTGTTAATAATAATTTGTGGGTGGGACCTCAATTCCCTGAAATTGGCTGGGACCATGCTCATTGGCAAGATAATAATTGGAATCATGCGGCTAATGGGCAAAATCCACAGAATCATAATAATATGGAAGAGGAGCAGGAAGCTCAGGATTCACAAGAGTCTATTATTGTTGAGGATTCTGTCCAGGCAAACTCTTCTAAGGAGGCTCCTGTTGGACAGGAGCTTCAGTTGGGTCTGGGGAAAGTGGCAAATAACAATCCTTTGGGGCCTATTGGACCTCACCAAGTTTTCTATGATTTTCTGCATGTGGGACAGGTGCATCATACTGTGGGACCTGTTCTGCCTCCTGATATGTTATGGAGAAGGTTTTTTGATGGAATGCTGCCATTGTATTTGTCTTCCAAGCTCCCTTTAGCACTATAGTCATCTCCTTTTCAGATGTTAAAAGCTAAGAGATCATGGTCTGAAGCTTTCTTTCCATGGACTGATCTGTTTCAACATGATTGGGTAACCCCAATTTGTGCTAATATGCCTTCCAGTGACAAGGTTACAAAGGTTTACAAACAAAAGCCTGTTGAAACTCAGACTTCTTTGCAGGTGCAGCCTGATCAAAGGGAGCCAATCTTCTTGGCTACTAGTGAGACTACTCCTAAAGCAAAAGTGGTGAAGAAAAAGAAATTAGTTGTCCAGTCTTCTGAGAGAAGATTCACCAGAAGTTTGCTTGCTTCTCAAGGGATGAGGCCTAAGTCTGTTTCTGACACCCCTACAAGACCCAGGAAGCGTGGTCGTGCAATCTTGCTTGTACCACATTTATCTGATCCAAGTATTGAGGGGGAGGATGACACTGATCAATCTCATGAGGTGCCTCCGCCGGTTACCCCTTTGCATATATTGCAGGCTGTGGGGTCTCAGCTCGGCATTGATCAGCAGGATCTCACGAAGGAGAAGCTTGAAGCCAATCCTGATGACAAGGTGGACAAAGTTTAGCTATGTGTAGGTACTGCTTTTGGAGGGTTAGACCATTATCCATAAATGGTACATTACAGTCTGTTTATCTTTACTTTGAACCAAGTCTGTCAGTTTCTCAAGTCTGTCAGTTTTTCAAGTCTGTGTCTGGTGTTGTTTATGTCTTTGTTCAGTATCAGGCTGAGACAGTGATATCTCTATCAGCATCTGTGGTCAGTGGTTTTATGGTACTTGAAACTATGTCTCAAGTAGTGTTTTCTAATAACCTTTGTTTTCAATGAATCATATTACCAAAAGGAAATGGCGTGTACTTTGTTTGAATGTGAGAGGGCTTAATGCTGAAGTTAGGCAAAGAGCAGTTTTTAACAAGATTAATGAGAGTGAATATGATATAGTTTGCCTGCAAGAAACCAAATGTGAATCTTTTGACTGGCGATTTATTCGCAAATTTTGTCCCAAGAGGTTTGATAATTTTGCTTATGCACCTTCTATTGGTGCCTCGGGGGGAATTATTATTCTATGGAACTCTGCAATTTTTAATGGCATTTTGGTTGATTCCCAGCGTTTTGGTGTGATCATCAAATTCACATCATCACATAATAATGATGCCTGGACACTTGTTTCTGTTTATGGACCTTGTACTGGGGTGGAGAGAGATTTGTTTGTTTCATGGCTATATAATTTAAATATTCCTTCAGATGAGAATTGGTTGATTATTGGGGATTTCAACTTTATTAGAGCACCTGATAACAGAAATAGACCTGGTGGAGATTTAAATGATATGTTCCTTTTTAATGAGATCATTGGGCATCTGGGTCTGCTTGAATTGCCTTTGAAAGGTCGTGCATACACTTGGTCTAATATGCAAAGAACACCCTTACTTGAACAATTGGATTGGTTTTTCACTAGCACAAATTGGGTATCTGTTTATCCTAATTCTATGGTTCTACCTTTGGCTAGAAATGGGTCTGATCATACTCCCTGTGTGGTTAATATTGATACCAATATACCTAAAGCTAAGATTTTTAGGTTTGATAACTTTTGGGTTGATCTACCTGGGTTCCAAGATTGTGTGGCCTCTTCTTGGAGTAAGCAGTCTTTTAAAGATTATAGTTCAGCCGTTTTAGTGGATAAACTTAAAACTCTGAGACATGATCTGAGGAAATGGCACACCAGTCTATCTAAACTGAAATGGCTCATCAAAAAAGGCAATGAAGTCATTCTTTACTTTGATTCTCTTGAAGAGATTAGACCACTGTTTCGTACTGAGTTTAACTTCAGAAAAATTGTAAAGGTGCACCTGGACAGGTTACTACTTGCTGAGTGTAATTATTGGCGTAAAAGGTGCACAATACGATGGATACAACAAGGTGAAGATAACACTAATTTTTTCCATGCTATGGCTACTGAAAGATATAGAAGAAATGCCATTTCTGCCTTAAGAGATGAGAATGGGGTGGAACACTCTGATCATGAGTCTATGGCTGGATTACTTTGGCAGAATTATAAAGATAAGATGGGATGTTCTGAGGGGATTTCTATGCAATTTGATTTAGGTAATCTGTTACAAAAAGTGGAGGGGTTGGATGATCTGACTGATCCTTTTACTAAGAAGGAGATGGATGAGGTGGTGACCTCAATGCCTGTTGACCGTGCTCCTGGGCCGGATGGTTTTAATGGCCTTTTCGTTAAAAGATGCTGGCCTATCATTCCATCTGAATTCTATCAAATTGCCAAGGATTTTCATACGGGCACTCTGAAACTTGAGAATATTAATGGCTCATATATTACTCTGATTCCTAAAAAGCATGCTCCTATTAAGGTTAATGACTTTAGGCCAATATCTTTAACCAATGTATGTCTCAAGTTCTTAACTAAACTGGTTGCCAATAGACTCCAGGATAAGATTCTTTCTTGTATTCACAAGAATCAATATGGGTTTCTTAGAAATAGGTCAATTCAAGACTGTCTGGCTTGGTCTTTTGAGTATTTATTTCTCTGTCATACTTCTAAGAAACCTATCATTATTTTAAAACTGGATTTTGCTAAGGCTTTTGATACCATTGAGCATGAGGCTATCTTAGAGATTATGAAGCACAAAGGTTTTAACTCAGTTTGGATTGGCTGGATGAAAGCAATCCTGTCATCTGGCAACTCTTCTATTCTTCTCAATGGGATCCCTGGCAAACAGTTCAAATGCAAGAGGGGTGTTCGACAGGGAGACCCTTTGTCTCCTATTTTATATACCCTGGGATCTGATTTGTTACAATCTGCAGTGAATGAGCTCTTAAGTTCTAATGGTATCAGTTTGCCTATTATCACCAACGAGAATGATTATCCAATAATACAATATGCAGATGACACTTTGATGATTATGCCTGCTGACATGATTCAACTTAGGGCTCTGAAAGTTTTATTGCATAAATTTGCACTTTCTACTGGCCTTAAAATTAACTTTAGAAAATCAATGATGGTTCCCATCAATGTTCCTGATGACCAGGTGAAGGAGCTGGCTGATGAGTTTGGTTGTCTTGTGGGGTCTATGCCTTTTACATACTTGGGGCTGCCTTTGGGTACTACTAGACCCACTATAGCAGAAATGCAGCCTTTGGTGTGCAGACTTGAAAGGAAACTCACTTCTAGCTCTAGTTTTCTATCTCAGGGGGCTAGATTACAGCTCATCAACTCTGCCTTGTCCTCTATGCCATTACACTTCCTAAGTTCCTTGCAACTGGCTAAAGGTTTAACTAAGCAGTTAGATCGAATTCTTAAGCAATGTCTTTGGAGGAAGAAACATGATGAGCCAAAGCCTGCTTTGGCAGCATGGGACGTTGTCTGTTTGCCGAAGGATAAAGGTGGACTTGGTGTTATTGATTTTCAGAAGAAGAATGCGTCTCTGCTCATTAAATTTCTGGATAAATATTATAATAGTAAAGATATACCTTGGGTCAAATTAGTGAAACATGCCTATTACACAAATAAGGTGCCTCATGCTGAAAATTTATGTGGTTCTTTTTGGTGGAAAGATGTTTTGAAACAAGTGGATAATTTTCGAGGGGTGGCAGCAGTGCACCAGGGTTGTGGGGACTCTTTTCTGTTTTGGTCAGATTATTGGGAACTAAATGGATCTACCAGGCCTTTAAAAGAAAGATACCCAAAACTTTTCTCATTTGTGCTCAATGAAAATGTATCTGCTGCCCAGGTTTATTCTACTGAGGATATGCATGACCTATTCTATTTGCCTCTATCTGTTGAGGCTTTTCAGGAATTGAGAGAGATTCAGAATGTGATGGTGGCTAACCCTCTTTCTGCACAGAAGGATGTATGGACTTATAGGTGGGGGGACAGTTATGCCCCAAGTAAACTTTATAAGTGCATTTTTGACAATATAATGGCCCCTAAGGTTTATGTGTGGTTATGGAAATCTTGTTGTACCATGAAAACTAAGGTGTTTGCTTGGTTACTTCTGAAGGACAGATTGAACACCAGAGATTTGTTGCAGAGGAGACATTGGAACGTTACTGATGATATACATTGTGAATTGTGCCCTTCCAGAGCATATGAGGATAGATCTCATCTTTTCTTTGAGTGCAACTTTAGTACTAGGATATGGAATTACTTACAGATTGTTTGGTTACCTCTTGGAGATTTGCAGTTGATTGTTGCAGCAGCTAAAAGATCATTTGGTCACCAGTTTTTCATGGAAGTCTTGATCAATGCTTGCTGGAATATTTGGTTAACTCGAAATGATAAATTTTTTAATCATCAGAGACCGTCTTTCTCTCAATGGAAATCAAGATTTATTCTTGACATCAACTTGCTTCAATATAGAATTAAGAAGAAATGGAGAGCTTCTCTGATAGATTGGGTAGATGGTTTTCCCTAGGGATCAAGACATGCTTAATGATCCTGCTTATAATTAGTAGTATTAGTAGTAGTTTCTTTATTTTAGCTTTAACACTTGTAAGTATTTCTTTGTGACTCTTTGTTTTCTTTTTTATCTTTTAATAATTGCTGTGGGGCTTTTGCCTCACAGTCTCATAGTCAAAAAACAACAACAACAGCCACACTCAGAATAATCCTCCAGCACATGACATGCTCACCAGGTTTCTGAAGCTAAGGCCTGCAAGGTTCTCTGGAACAACTAATCCAATGGAATCCAATGACTGGTTACGGTGAATAAGGACTTAGTGACTGTGGGCTGTACCGACGAAGAAAAAGTTAGGTTTGCATCACATCTGCTTGAAGGAACAGCAGCAACATGGTGGGACAACTTTTAGATCACCACTCCCCTTGAGGATGTGACTTGGGCTATTTTTGAGGATGGTTTGCGTATAACTCACATCTCATCCGGAGTGATGAACTTGAAGAAAAGGAGTTCCACAATCTGAAACAGCGTCATCTCAGTGTGGCTGAGTACATTGAAGAATTCAACAATCTGGCACGCTATGCACCAGATGAAGTTGATACAGATGCTAAGAGGAAGGAGAAATTCCTCGAAGGACTTAATGATGAGTTGAACCTGCAGCTATCTGTTGCCTATGTCCCAACTTATCAATCACTCTATGACAAAGCCACCATCTCGGAAAACAAGATGAATCAAGTTGAGAAAAGAAAGAGAAAGCATAAACTCAAGTATCATTCAGGATCATCACAAAAGAAACGTTCATTCAAAAAGAGCAATGAAGATTCTGGATCACATCAGCATCACCACAACAACAATGGAAGTGATAATAATGGGAATGATACTGACAATGGAGATGACCTTGGTCAGAACCAACATGGCAATTCTAGGAAGAAAGACATTATCCAGTTGTAGTGCTATAATTGTAAGGAACTTGGACACTATGCATCAGACTGTCCTGAGAAGAAAAAGAAAAAGGATGCTAGAAACTCCAATGGAAATGACTCCAATGTGACCCAGAAAGGACATGTGAACCACATTGACATGTATGGATCCCTTGAAGAAATAGAAGAAGTGGATGTCAGGAATTAGTTAACTCAGAAGTGTCAAATAAGGATTCCTTGTCTGGATATCAAGTGTTGAACCCATAGTCAAGTGAACCATCAATGTAACCCTATGAGATTTTCTTTTAAGGGTGGTAGTACCCTAGTTGTCTTCAAGCCAACTTGTAACCCTAGCCTTCCCAAATCTCGGGGCGAGATTTCTTTTAAGGGTGGTAGCCTGTCACATCCCAAAATTTTCCAAATTTTTAAATGTGAAAAATAAATAAACAAAATAAACAATTGTTGTAATTTAGGGTGAGAAGAAACTTTTTGATTCCAATTGGAAACATCGAAACCTATTTTGATCAAATAAAATCCTAAAGGGATTTAGAAAGATAAACAAATAATAAATAAAGTTATAATAGTTGGAATCACCATTTTTGGATCTTTAATAAAAAGATATGGATTTTATAAGTAAAGGTAGAAATGAATAAATAAGGACTATTTTAAAGAGTCAAATTAAATCTTGGCCAAGCAAATGAAATAAAATATTACTATTTGATAAAAAGAGTAAAGGATTATTTAAATAAAATAATAAGGATTTATTAATACCCAATTTTATTTAAGTAAAGGTTTTTTTCCATTTTAAATAAACATTAAAAACTTATTAAAGTGTTTTAAATAAAAATTCAAAGTGTTTTATATTTTCAATTAAAACCTACAGAAAAGGTTTTGGAAGAATTTAGAAAGTCAAATAGAGTTTTAAGCATATTTGAATCCTATTTGAAATAAAGACCAAAGTCTATTTATTTAATTTTAATAAATAATAAACCCTAAAAATTATTGTTCTAAATTTGACTTTAGATTGTATTGTTAGACAGTATTAAAATCAACACAAAGTTTGGTGGAAGTTTGAATTCATTTGGAGTTTGAATTGTTTGAATGAAAAATCAAAACAAAAATTCAATACAGAAAAAGAAAAAGGTTTGTATAAAAAAAGAAGAAACAAAGCAGCCCAGCCAGAAGGCCCAGTCCAGCCCACTCGTAGCCCACCTGCTCACCCCTCTAGTGAATCGTTTTTAACCCAGGAACTAACCCGCCCCGTCACTGGCCAGTGGACCCAGTAAACACTCCCCCTCTCTCGCAGACAGCCGGACCCCACTGGCCAGCGCAGCGTCATCAACCTCGCGACAGTTCCCCACACGACCTCGTCGTTTACTGCCGCGTTTAAATCTTCATGAATTTGCGTTGATGGCTGGATTAAACTCGCCAGTGACCACGCACACTTAAGCGCCTCCCTCCCCTCTTCCATTTCCCCCAAGCAGCACCTCCTCTCTGCCTCCAGGCTGCCGCAATCATGAGCTTGAACCCTCTCTGCTCCGACGAGGTCCTCCATCGATTCCGGCGAGGATAGTCACCCTCTCGGCCTTTTCTTTGCACGAGCTTGACCAGCAGACTCCTTCGCATCTCCCAGTGCCAACAGCTTGGCCGCGCCCGCTCCACAACATCGGCAACAAACTCGCCTGAGCACCACCGACGTCTGCCACTACTCCGGCGAAGCCCCCTGGTAAAACCCGACCTCCCCTTTCCCTAGCTTTGATGCTCACGTGTTCAGCATCCTTGTGCGCATCTAACTACGTCATTCTTTTGCTTGGGCATGGCCTGCAACCTCGCCTCCGACAACAAGCAGACGGACCCGACGACGCCAGGAACTCCGGCGAGCAATAGCCACTATCCCCGTGCGCCCCTTGACGAACAACCACTACGTTGAGCTTCCCCATGCCACAGCGAGTCTGGTGAGCATCTTCACTCCCTCCCTCGCTTCCTGAATCATCGCCAATGCCACCACCCGAGTGTGCGCCGCCGTCCACCGCCACCAGCGCCGCCAGTCCTTGGTCAACTGCGCTGTGCTCGTTGGATCTTGATCTAGTGGCTGAGATTAGATTTTAAACGAAGGGGTACGCGTCCATCTGTGATGTGCGTTTTAAGTGATATCCTACGGCCAGTGTTGATCGATCCGCATGAAGCGGTACCGACCAATAGGATAGCGCCACATGGCCAGACTCAGGATTTAAAATAGAAATTTAATTTATTAGATTTGCAAACTTGCAAAATTCATAACTTTAATTCTACACGTCCAAATTTTGCAAATTTTATATCAATTTAATCAGAAGGACAAGTACTTTGAAACCATGCACTTTGTTTAATGTTTTGATTCTGGAAAATTGGTTGAAATTGCAGAAACTTGTGTAGGCATAATTTGAATATAAAAATTGTTCTAGAAATATCTTTAAGGTGAAATCTTTGCTAAATGGTTTGTTTTGAACCTACAGACCATAGGAACCAACTTTAGGGCTTAGAAAATTATTTTGTGAGACTAAGGAATAAATCCTTGGATTAAACCATTTCTAGCTAAATAAAATTATTGAATATGGTTTAGAAATGATTTTTAAAGTAAAACCTTTGGGAAATGATGTGATTCAAACCTTCTGACCCTAAACACCAAGTTTTGTGATTTAAGAACATATTTGATGAACCATATAAATTTATTACTTTGCTAAAAGATATTTTCAACAACATAAAATATCACCTTGGCATAATATTTGGTTTATGAGATGAAACCTTTTGCAGATGGTTTTACCACTTTAGTAAATGACCACTTTGAGCTTTAAAATGTTTAGAGCCTAATAGAAACCACTTTTCTAAATAAAACCATCTTTTGCATGCTTGCATGCATTGCCTTGTTTCTATTATTTTATGTGTGATAAATTGTTTGAATGCTAGTTGAATATGTGTTTGCTTGATTGAATTGTAGTAAAGTTTGAAGAGTGTGATATTTGCAAGATCAAGAAGTGAACCAACATTCTCTACTAAAAAGGCAAGTGACACTATCATCCATGTCCTACTATTTTCATTACACTTAGTGGATTTTTGTAACATGCATGATAAGACTACTATATTTCTATGCTATACTATATCCTATTAGGATATCCTTATATCTCCCTTAGTGAAAACATTGTAGTTGTAGTATGCTTAGCCCTGCTATATATTTGGGATGGGATACATGATATGATTATATGAAGTGTTGGAAAAATATATGTTTTATATAATAAAACAAGTACTCAATGAACCACCTGGGTGGAAAGAGGATACTCAAGTTTTGGACAAGGTGGCAACAAAGGGAACCATGTTTATATGGCTATCTTTTTTGTATGTGCACTAGAATAAAACCACCCAGGGACTTCGAGATTGAACATGTTTCTCGTACAGTGGCTTCCGTGTACAGCCACATGCTAAATGGGCTCTGGCTTAGTCAACTACATAGTGGAAGACCCTTGCATTGGCATCTTCAGGTTAACTAGAATTGTGTATTGGAAATATATCCTTACATTGGTGCCTGGTAGACAAGCTAGCATTGTGTATTGGGAGGACTTCTATGGAAAGACTTTGTCACATTCTCGATCTGCCAGTACTCCATTTGGTGTGTACTTATTCAGCGGCCACTGGTGGCGTCAAGACGAGATTGTGTCATGTGGGTAAAGTGTACAACTTCTGTAGAAGATCAAATTCTAAGTACTTAGCCGTGTCCCCGGTTATGGACAATTCTGAGCAACTAAGGCCTGAAGCTATGGAAGATCTTGACATTCCAATTTCTCAAAGTAAAACTTGATGGTGACAACAAGGGGTTTGAAGCACTTGGAATTTTCCAAGGAGTTCAGAAAGATTTTAAAAAGATCAAAACTATTTTGAAAGGATAGGACAAAACTATATTGCTTTCTGCAAATGAGCCTAAACCCTACTTAGCCAAATATGCATGTAATGATAGGATCCACTTATTTCTACATAGTAGTGAAAGTTGCCAATACAATTCAAATGTATTGACCCTTGTGGCTGTAACTTATAATATTGCAGGTTTGTTTGATGTTAGTGAAGTGTGTTGATTAGGATTACAAGTCTACAACCAACATGATTGCCTGTGGCACTTTGAAGATGAAGGACTCCATGCTATATAGTTATTCTGCTGCATTGTAATGAGATAGCCAAATGAGCTATGTCAGATGTATTGAATTATTCTATTCCTGGTTATAAATTTGTATTATGACCTAAGTTTCTTGATATTACATCTTAACTATGGATGCTAGCTATTGATCTAGGGACTAGAATTGTAAACACATGGATCTCTACCTTATTAAAGGTTGGGAACCTTACATGCCTAGAGAAAACTCTTCGGTTCCGGCTTTAGATCGCAAGCGGGCTGTCGACCCGTCAAGAGCAAAAGCTCGAAGTACCTACCGCAAGAAAATGCCAAGGAAGAAAACAAGGGCGCCTGGGCGAACCGGTCGCGCCTGCACGAGCTAAGCCGATAACAACGCATCGAAGTATCACGAGGCACGCCAGCCCAGCTATTCCTTCGGTTCCGGCTGTAGACCGCAACCCGGCTGGCATCCGGCAAGGACAACGCTCGAAAGGCCAATTCTCGCTAAGAAAATGGGAGCTGCTAATGGCCTAGCTCGAAAGGGCACCTTTCCCTTCTTGCGTTTAATCATAATAAGTATCGAGCGTGTGTGTAACGAAAGTAACGCAAAGCAACGCTGTGTATCGCACGACACGAGCCACAACTTGACAGGAAATAAGGTGGCAAAGAGCTTCGACCTGGCTGGCTACCCTAGCCAGACCGAACCTCGGGTACTACACCCAGTGGGAGCGCTCCTGCGCACCCATCAACTTAAGTCAAGACGGCAAAAGAGCTTTGACCCGGCTGGCTACCCCAGTCAGCCTGAACCTCGGGGACTACACCTAGTGGGCGCGCTCCCGCGCACTCATCAACCCAAGACAAGGCGGCCAAGAGCCTTGGCCCGGCTGGAAAGCCCAGCCGACTCGAATTTCAAGGACTATAACTGACGAAGGCATAAAGACAAAAACCCCCATGACAAACAAAAAAGGGCATATTGAGCTCAAAATAAAAAGGGGCACCAATCCAATAAGCGGAACACGAAGGTTCCGCACAACATTCGAAGTTTGACATCAAAGGTTCAACGACAGGCATCACCAACAAAGGGCAAGTTTAACAAATACTCCTGGCATACTAGGGATCATGGCGTATGAGCCGGAGTGGCAGAGGGAGCATCAGTAGCGGGAGCAGGAGGCGAACCGGCAGGAGAAGCACCGGCGTCGGTCACAGGCACTTGGCTGGTGGAGGCAACATCGACGAAAGTCCTGGGAGCCGGGATCCAATGAAACAGCACCGGCTCGGAGGGGGCGCGAAAGTCACGATCCAGGTCCACGTAGGTGCCGATCTTCACCCCACATGACCGGATCACCGGAATACTGTCGCGGAGGCCCTTGTAACTGGTCCCAAGACGGAAACCACGAGTTAGCACACCTAGATCAGCCCCCGGATACCAGGACTTCACCAGGGCGAGAGCCATCTCCACACCGCCGCGAGCCGCCCATTCCTTGTGGGTCCCCAGCACGTCGATGCCACGAGACAAAGCAATAGCCAAGCTGGCAATATCGTGCACCTCACCCGTATCCGGCCAGATGTACTGGAAGAGGTCGTTAGCAATGACACGAAGACCACTAATCTCCTCGGCCAGCACCTTAACCAGATCCGGGGCGGTCAGATCGCGGCCAACTTCTCCCACCTGCAGCTTCTGAAGGGCCATCTCGGTCGACTCAGGATAATGAGCTGCAGCCGAAGGCAGGAGTGAGCAGCAAGATTCAATTCAGCTAGCCATCGTACAAAGGAGGCAAGGAGCAGAAAACTTACTAACAACCATCTCCGAGATGCTCTGGAGTTGCTAGGTCAGCTCTTCCTCCTGGGAGCGGAGAGTTTTGATCGTCTCCTCCCTTTGGGCGGAGATCATTTCGAAATTCTTTAGCGCCTCCGCCCATATGTCAGCTGTCTTCTTGCCCCTCTCCATGCTAACCTCAAGCTAGTGCTTGGCCGCGGCCAGTTGGTCGAACTGCCCCTGCCGCATCCTGTTCGACTCCTCCAGCCGGGCAACCTTAGCTTTGAGGAGCTTCACCTCCTTTTCCTTGTCCAGGATCATGGCTATAGGAGGATACCCGATGGTCAACAAAAAACGGGAAAAGGGAGCCAACCGCCAAGACAGGCCAGAAGAAGCAATCTTACGGCCTAGATCCCGGTTGTTCTTCACCGACTCCGAAAATGCTCTCTGCAAAGAGAAACGAGTAAGAAACGGAGCGACAATCCGACTGCAAAAACCGAATGCGCAAAAAGAGAATGGCGAGAGAGACCTACCTCCATGAAAGTAGACAAGTTTTTGGCCTCGCCAAGGCCCTTCTCCATTACCTCAACCAGGTGGCGAACCTGGCTGAGTGCGATGGGCGCCGCGCCCAAGAGCTAGGCGAGGATCGCACCTGGCGTCAGCACAGCCGGAGCTGGCCTCGAGCCGGTCACCACGACCTCGTCATCATCAGCGACCGCACCTGAAGGTGCGGCCACCACCAATTCCCTCCCCGCCGGGTCGGAAGCGCCCGGCTGGCCGCCGTCCGCAGCAGCCGTCTGCACAGCCGCAGCCTCCTCCGTCACCTCCGTGATGATGGGCCTGGCAGAGCTGGCTAGAGCATCACTCCAGGCCGGGTTCACGCCAGCCCCGGGATGGAGGAGGAGGGTCTCAGGGCCCTGCGCGGTCGTGAAAAGCTGCCCCAACCGCGAAGGCGCGGGCGCTTGGTGCAGTAACCGCGTGGTCGGGAAACCCTGAGGATCCCTAGACGGAGATGGCGCAACAGGCGTAGTAGGCGCGGGTGCAGCCAGCGACCTTGCCACCTCCTCAACACTGGAGGCGGGGGAGGAGCAACGGAGGCCGCACTAGAGTCACCAAGCGACATTGCCTCGCTACAAGGGACGAAAGTAAGAAAATACCCCAGCAGAGCGACAAGATAAACGAGGAATATAAGGCAAGGGAAGATACTAACCCGACGACGGATGGCGGGATGACGACTTGGCGTGCCCGGCGCATCTTTTTTGCTCAACTGGAGCCGGCGCCGCAATGGGCGCCACCCTCTTCCCCCGGGATTTCGGCGTGCCCCTCTCCCGACCGGCCTCATCGTCGGTGGCATCGACTGCAACAAAACCAAAACCTTAGTCACAGCTCCAAGGCCCAGGACGAAAGAAGAAGCTGCAGTTTACCATGAGGATCCAAGGGGCCGTCGTCCGACTGGACAGGAAACCCTTCAGGCTCCGTCTGGGGGTACTTCTTCAGCTTCTTGTCCGCCAAGAAGGAGGGGAGCATGAAGTCTCCCATGCCATCCTCGGCTAGCTACGCCATGAACAACTACTAAAAAAGGGGAGCATAAGGCACACAAGGAAAGCTCCCAACAAAGAAGATAAAGGCAAAAACGGCAAGAAATCCATAGAACAACTCACCCGGGGCGGCAGACGGCCATGGTGGTATGGCGGGCAGGAGTACGCCCAGGTCACCTCCATGCGGAACTTGGAGATCATGGAGATCCAGTTCCGTAGGTCCTGGTAGGGCACATCCTTCCGCGACGTCCGCGTCGGACCGTCGGCGGTCGACAGATGGCACATCTTGTGCGACCGCTTCTGCAGCGGAAGCACGCAACGTGCCATCCATGATAGCGCGATGTCCCGGGAGGTGAGCCGCTCCGTCTCCACCATCGCCTCCACCCGGGCAGCCATAGCGCCCATACCCTTCGTCATCCAGGCCTTCTGCGTCGAAGGCACATTGACGAAGGGCGGCAGGCAGATCTAGTACACCTCCGTGGCATTTCTCACATAAAAATATGAGCGCTGCCACATCTTGATAGTTTCAGGAAGCTCGAACCATGGCATCTGCGAAGAAGGCCGCGGGTAGATGGCACAACATCTCATCTGTGTCAACGGACCGTCCTTGGCGGTGTTCTGGGCTTTGAAGTGGAAGAACTTGAGAAAGTTCACCATCTCGGGCCACACACCAAGGTACAACTCACAACAAGACGCGTGATGCGATAGCTGCGCGATGGCGTTTGTGCCAAGGTGGTGGAGTTGAAGGTTGAAGAAGACGAAGAGTTGAAGGAGAAAGGGGCTGATGGGGAGGCCAAAGCCGCAGGGGAAGTGCGTAAGGAAGATGACGTGTTCCCCCGGCCGGGGGTCCAGAACCCGCTCCCCCTCTGGTGCAAGCCGATGCTTCACCAACATCGACGAGGGAAGAAATCTACCCCACCGATATTTGTAAACGAGGTTGTCGGTCACGAAGGACCCGCACCAACCCCCGCGCTGCTCTAGCAACATATCGACAGAAGGAGCAGCTGTGATGGACGGTGGGTGGTGGTTCCGGCGGTAGCAAAGATAAGGCGCAAGGATCAAGGTGCGCTGAAAGGCAGGGGAAGAAGAGTCGGAGGAAGAGGAAGTGTGAGCATCGCTCCCCTCCAGAGCTCTATTTATCCCCGCAGGGCGTACCGTCGCCCCCTCAGCTTCCGCGCGACGCGTGGCCACAAGGCACCCCGGCCGCACGATGTTACGGCTCTGGATCCTCTACGCCGTCACAACCAACCACAGAAGATCCATAGTCGTTACCCAGGAGACGAGGCGTGCACGCCCGCCCCAAGAAACCACTGCGCCAAGTGGTGTGCGTAGTTGTCAAAAACTGACGAAGCGACGTGGAAGTCCAACTGACGTGACGTGCGATAGAGCAGCAGTCGTGGATGAAGACATCACCTACCTCATCAACTTGACGCTTCGTCTTCAGCTTCGCCAATCGGTTACTACCTTTGTTGTTTACACCCAGTGGGCGGCCATCGATTCCGCAGCCGGTTAAATCCAGCCGGAAAGCAAAAGCAAAAGCAAAAGCTGCAGCCGGATGTGGACAACTAACTACTTCAAGATACAAAAGAGCACGCAAGACCTTACCCACCGGCCAAGTCCATACGCGCTCGGGGACTAGTGTCGGCGGGATAACCCCCGGGTAGGGAGAGCCAGGCCCAAGTAGGCTGGCTCCAGAAGGCATAGGCCGCCTGGCCCTCAAGATGGACAACTCCAGCTGGATTGGCTAAACACTGCCCGTCTGGGCGTAAAGATTTCCCGCTTGCCCGTCTAGCCCGGTAGCCAGAAGAACCGGCCGGGTGGCCACTTCCACCTGGCTCACCTCGGATTCGATGGAGAGCATGGAAGGGGTGATGCTCCTTGCGGGGTATGCTTATGGCCCTCCTTCGTCATTGGGCAGGCTGGCGTGCCGTCACGGCCAGCGCTACCCGACGAGAATAAAGCAAGGGTGATGCCCCAAATGAAGCCCGAGTGACCTCTAAAGAAGAAGATGACGCTAAAAGAAGGGCGGACTGGGTCCTGGCCCACCGGCTGGGCCCTGCAGCCGGCCCTACCCTGTAAACCCATATCTAAACAGTAAACCCTAGAGCCCAAATTGTAATCTGTCCCCGAGATCAGTATATAAGGGAGGGCAGAGCTGGGGTTCTAGGTAAGGCAAACATAGAGAGAAAGAAGGGCTAGCCTCTAGTTTTCATCTTCCTCTAGCTCTCGATAGTAGCTAAGGAAACAACTCTAGGAGCATCTGTATTGGACATTTGTCCCTCCACATAGTTCATCTTGCAGGAGTAGGGGTGTTACCTCGCCGAGAGGGCCCCGAACCTGGGTACGTCGCTGTGTTCGCAGTTCACCGTGCCCAACCCGTCGCGTGAGCCACCGATTGCATCCGAGTGTCCCTATTTAGGCATCCTCGATGGCACTGCCATGTTCCACACCACGACAATATGCCAAATAAGGTGTTGGTTAATTGTCTTAAGAGTTTAGCCTTAAAAATACTCAACACCATAGATGTGATGATCAACTTGATAGTACTATTTGAAAGGATTTATTTGAAGAAACTAATGTTTAGCGGTAATTGAGATGCATGACAAATCTTGACCTGTTGATTAAAGTATGATATTGCTTTATACATGTCTACACCACTATCGCACAACATCGGATGCTAACAACTCCGCTGGCCTTTGAACAATCCAAAAAGAGGAAACTCTTGGAGTTTGGCTATGAGTTGCCCAACATATGTAGCAAATATGCTATATTTGGGTATGCATTGGTATTCTCATGGGCATGCGTTCAAGGCAAAAGAGGGAATACTCCTCTAACTATTATGATAAATCATTATACCAAAAATGGAAACCTTAGTAATGGTCACAAGTAACCATTCTTAGCCTGTATAATCCAATTAAACACACTAAGTTTTGGCATGATCTTATTACTAATAAACTGAAGTTTTAGAAAGACAAAGAATAGAAAAGGAGTGTTTGATAGTCATGATTCATTTATGTGGATGACCAAATGAGACATTCTAATGCTATGCTTCATTTGACATGTTCTGGCATTTTGTCAACACCCGGATTTTTAATCCTAGATGCCTGTTATGCCATACATCGCAATCCCAGGATTACCATTTTTGCGAGACATAATAGAATTGGATACCATAGTACATCATCCATTACAAAACATACATAAGTTCTTACACAAATAGGGATCTCATGATCCAGTTCTTAATACAACATCAAGCAGCGGAATACGTAATAATAACGGTAGCATAGGCGAAGCTCCATCTTCAGGGTCACATGCAATGCTGACGATGGGAGATGATCCTAGTTGTCGTAACCTTCCTGGGATCCATCCTCCAGGTACTCCTCTTCATAGTCTGGCCATGGGAATAGCCAGGGACAAAGCCATGAGTACTCTTTAAGTACTCGCAAACTAGTACTAACAAGTGAAAGGGGTTTTTGATAATAGGACACTAGGCTCTAGGGTTATTTTGCAAAAGCCAGATTTATCTCTACTAAGTTAAGGAGCAACGAATGCTAGTTGAAGTTTTATAACACCTAAATGGGAGATTGTATTTCATATCACAACCCTGTTGTGGTCAAGTCAAAGTCTCAATTCATTTCACAAGTCATTTTGAAAAGTCTGACGGGGGAACAGTATGGCCACTACAACTGTCCATAACCGCAGACGCGGCTATTCGAATAGTTTGAGACTCTGCAGAGATTGTACACTTTCACCACAACATTCGATACATCCGTCAGGAACAAATACTGAATTCACCATACTCAGTATGCGGATAATCAATCCTAACCTTTCAATTACATGCCCTAGTATAAGCACCTCTCCTGTGAGTTTGGCCTCCCAACCATGACCAACTGTCATCTTGGGTACTGCACAGGTGGACAATCTTCACAAGGTAGCCTCAGCTCAGACCTTGGCCGTGAGGGAACTAATACTAAGGTATATAAGTTTCCAGTCAAGCCCTACCCAATCTTCGGGTATTGTGGTTGTACGATAAAATTGGAATGGTATCGCATCCAGACAACCATCAGTTTTATAAAGGGCTAAGGCTCATGCCTCAACATTTTCATCACCAAAATCATCAGGTGTTCGAAAACACATGTCCAAAACATTTCAATAGAATGATCCATCATTCCAAGGTTTTCATAACCATTTTTCCACCAAGTATTCCCATCTAAAGTGGATCAAGTTTTATGCTTATCACTAGCATCTACAAGTGGGGGTAAGCACTAAATGAGGGGTGGTAAACTAGTGGAGTTTTGACTAAGTTCAATCTCATGCCTTAGGATGACATCAAGATTATCTAGCTTAGGCCAAATTTTATGCTCTTTATGCAACCTTCACATATTCTTCTAGTATCTATCAGTTATTCCAGTAAACTCTAAGTAAGATCTTTGATAAAGAAATAAAGTAATAAACTTGCAAATAAAACTAGGATTGGTTTATCAAGTGGTTATGATCATATATGCTTTAAGGCATATAGTTGACATGGTAACAAGCAAGTATTGGCTTGCACAATATCAGTATAAGCTTGCTAAATTGCAAGTGTTAGTTTGCAAGGTTAATAGCTTGCCTTGAGCAGATCAGTGGTTGAAGGTCTCCTCGGCTTCTTCTTCGTAGTATCCTCCTTCCCCCTCGTATCCTTGGTCGGTACTAGCGTCTATAAATAAATACGGTGTACACAATCACCAAACAATACTTAACTACTTGCAATCATCACACAAAAGGATCCTATAGATGATCTAGCATCATCACTAACCTTACAAGATTAAAGCTTGGTTTAATTCCTTTTATTTTTAGAAAAGTAATTTCTACTCATTGAAAAACTACTTAAGATTTAATATTCTCCAAACAAAACATGGGATCATGTTGACACATGTCATCACCACATATTTTAGTCCATGGGAATGTGATTTAAAGTGGTGTCACAATTTAATAAGGTTTTACCCTTTTATTTTAATTAAATAAAGTGACTAGAAATGCCTATGGGGCATTCTTTTATTTACTTGAACATTATTTCTGTAAGTAAACCTATATATTTTTATATATTATGAAAGGTATGGTTAAATGTGATTTTTGAGAGTTGGAATCAACTCAAAAGCTATTATGGTTTAAATTTGAAAAATGTTTGAATGCAGAAAATCTTCTGCCTTGTTATTTTTACCATGGGTGATCTATAGATCCAAATGACATGAATCCAACGGTCTTGGATTCAGCATTCCCAGACCTTTCCAACAAATTTGGTTTCATTCAATTTGGTGCACTAATCGATCTAGGTTGAATTTTGAAACTGGGTACAGAAGTGTGTTTGAAATAAAATGGAAAAGGTTTAATTCAAATAACTGGGCTGCGCGGGAAAAGTTAACGGGTCGGCCTGCTAAGCGTAGCGCTTCCGCGGGCTGTTTAAGTGGCTGTCCCCACTCATTAGTGAGACAGGAGGGTGTGAAGCGGTACAGGGCAACGTGGGACGCTCGATCTGGTTCTAATCCAACGGCTGGGAGTCATCGTCGACGTTGGGCAACGCCGGCGAGACAGAAACCTAGCGCGGCCAGTGGGGGTTGTTGGGGGCTCACCGGGGTGCAGGCGAGGGTCGGCGAGGCGGGCGAACGACAAAGTCGACGATGGCGAATCTCCTGGTACCGGTGGCTCCTCCTGGGGCGGCTCCAATCGCTGGCTCCCTTCTTCTCCAGAGGCGGCGAGCTCCGGTGAAATTCCGGCGAAGTGTTGCTCCCCTTGCTCCGGGAACGATGTGGCACGATCAGTGATGAGAGGGGAGTAGAATGGTGTGCTTAGTTTGGCTGGGGGTAGCCTCTATTTATAGTCGAGCGAGGGGACCGATGGGGCGCAGGGTGAACTCGTCGGGGGCGATGGTACATACGGCTATTGGCATGGGCGAAGGTAGGGGACGGTGCGGTGTTCCCTGGCGATGCTCAACGATACGGTGGCGAGTCGTGGGGCGGTGCGGGTTGGTCTGGAACACGTGACGCTCTGCACGGCAGAGGCGGCGTCTTCGACGGCGAGCGGTGGCTGTGCGGCATGGGGCATCGAACGGGGATGTCTGGCGGTCTCCTGGGTCAGTGGCGATTGTGTATGCACGCGGCGAGGGCGGCGCGCGGTCTGTGGGCTTTGGTCGAGGGTGGCACTTTGGCGCGGGCTCGGCACGGTTGGCAGAGGCACGGGCGCGGCGTTCCTGGGTGCTCTGGTCAGTGTCTTCGAGGCAGGGCTGGTCGAGGGGGGGCGATGAGGCATGGGTGATCTCCTAGATAAGGTTGGCACGGCTAGTTTCCTTCCTAGCTTGCTGTCTACACTGGGGTGGCATGGTGTGCTTCGGCTGTACACCATTGATGGCATTGGCGAGCTCACAGTGGTGCTAGTGATTAGTTAAGTTCGTTAGATGATCTACTAAGGCTAGTGGTGTCCAGAGAGGGAACAAGTTAGGCTCCATTCACTGCTCAAAACAGTGTTTTGATTTTGTTAGATTTGTGTCTACCAAGTGTTTGATGAAATGGCCGCATGAATTAAAGTTTTGAATTTTGAAAAGATTTTTGGTGAGTGTGCTAGATTGGTGCTGGTGAGTCTGCATATGCTTGGGTTTTGAAAGTTGAGCTTGTTTGAGTGGTTTTTGAAAAAGTGGGATCTTCCCATATGATAAAGATTCAATTTTGAATTGTCATTTAAACTATGCATTTGAAAGTTTCTGGATGATCACAAAGTGGGCCTTGATACTTTGTTATGAGTACAATCAAGGGGTGCAAAGATCCAGAAAAGTTTCTGTTAGGTTCTGAAAGTTTGTTACAACCAAAGTAGGCATGGGAGTTAAATTGGTCAAAATGACCATTCACTCATTTAGCTTTGTTTTGATTTATTTGTCTTTGGGAAAAGTTTGGGAAATGTTTAGATGATGTTTATTTCACCTAAGAAACATTTTACAAGCAAAGAACACACAAACAAGGTGGTTCAAAAGAATTCAAAATGAAATGCATACTCACATGCATGCTTTCATAATTTTATTTAGAAAAGTTTTTGTTAACCCTAATTTTGATGATTAGAGTTTGATGATTTAAGTTTAGTATTTTTGGGATGTTACACATTTCCTTTTGGCATAAATATCGTTACTAAGAGATAAATGTTCTAAAAGCTCAATAACTGATGTTTGCAATTGAGAGCCTTAACTAGATGACATGATTGGGTAGAATCAATAAACTTTATTCCTATTTATGCTTGATATCTATTCATGACTAAGTTTTTCCTCATAAAAATAACTATATGAAAAGTTATACAAACGTGCAATAAGAGGATCACAAGTTTGCTTTCAAGTTAGATTCACTGTTGACATGGAGCATATAAGTTTTGATGAATCTTTGGTGGTCTTTATAACTGAGATTGTGTTGCCTTGTATGAGTACATGCTTACTCTCTTTGAGCTTGCATGAAAAATAAGGATGCAAGGCATACTGATTTTCAATGACAAGGAAAATTCCCCTCATATTATTTATCGACAGTTACTGCTCGGGACAAGCAGAGTCTAAGCTTGGGGAGGTTGATGAGTGGAATTTATGTACACTTTTATAGAAGTATTTTATGCATATCAACCACCCATCTCATGCTTTATCTAGCTGCAGTTATGCCAAATATGCATGGTTTTTGTTTTCATCCATTTTCATATGAGCTTTGCACATCTAGTAGTTTAGGTAGAATTTTATCCCTCTTCCTTTTCTTTGACATATGTGTTGGTGTTGATGATGATTATGGATAAAACAAAGACAAAAGGAACAAATAGAGCATAGTCTGGAGGAGCTGTAGGGACTAGACTTAGCCATTTGAGGTGTTGGAAAAGTGAATTTTTTTCCAACTTCTCCAAATAAAGATCCAAGACCACTGGGTTATAGCCTTCGTTGATACGAATCCAACGAGTCAAAACAAGCCAAATCAGAGTCCGTATGAAGAAACGACGGCAAAAACACTACGACACCCGAAAGTTAACAACCAACTATATGACCAGAGCCATTTTTCCTGCTGTATAGTTTTGGCCGTATAGTTGGGAAAAAGGTCAGAAACGACTTGTTTTCGACCCTAGACTGCTCCAGAACCTTTCCTAAGCCATATGCTGGTACTAGGGGTGATCTAAGGCACTTCTAAGGCCTATATAAAGGTGGGAGGAGTCAAGAAACAAGAGAAGAAGACCATAGCCCTTCAGGGGTGGAGCCCTGCCGCCACCCATCCGATATCCACGGTGGCGGAGCTCTGCCTCAACCACACCTCGGAGATCCTGATCTCACTCAACACCATCACCATCATGGCATCCAAGCAAGAAGAAGAGGAGGAGAAGGAAGACATCACCACCACCATGCATCGATCTCCATCTCCATCTCCCTCTCTCTCTCCATCTCTATCTCTCTCTCTCCCTCTCTCACTCTCTGTTGTTTTTAGTAATTGTAAGATTGAACACGGTTGTGGCATCATTATATATTTATATATGTTTTGCTGTTCATCCATGTATGAGTGATTGATTCAATTCTAGGTTGAGGTATGATCTAGTGTGCTAATTTAGAATTTATTGTGATCTAAGATAAGTTTATGTGATCGTTTGGTCTGAAAGTGCCTTTTTCACTTGCGGTGACACACGAGAATCATGCATAGTGCACACAGAATGACAGTCCGGTAATAAAATGCGGAACGTTTATTTGTGTGAGGAATCTCTTATAGATCACACATATATTTGCCCATCTAGTACTAGTGAGACCGAAGCCTAGAAGCCCTCTCTCATTCCATTCAATCCTACAACTACAATATCTTTAATTCAGTTCATATTCCTGTTTACTTTCTGTCTTAGTTTATTTTGTGCGTGTTAAAAGTTTTTTGTTATTAGATACTTTAAACATCTCTCAATTATTGCTATTCTAGTAACTTATAGAATAGGATATTTCCAAACCATGGGTTGGGTGCGAAATGTGGCCGCATTGACAACGTGGCTGCGGGGTCGTGTTGTTTCCATTCGTCAATCTCCCATCGGGACAAAATCTTAAATATTTGTTGCTACAAGTACTGCAATAACACTGTTCTTGTTGCAGGAATCCAGTCATCACAACCCGAAGTTCGACAGCCTCTAGGAGCCGAAAATATGGCTGGATGACCACATTCAGTTAGTGTAAGGTTCCCAACCTTTAATAAGGTAGAGATCCCTGTGTTTACAATGCTAGTCCCTGGATCAAAAGATAGCATCCACAGTTAAGATGTAATATCAAGAAACAAAGGTCATAATACAACTTTATAACCAGGAATAAAATAATTCATTACATCTTACATAGCTCATTTGGCTATCTCATTGCATTGCAGTAGAATATCTATAAAGCATGGAGTCCTTCATCTTCAAAGTGCCACAGGCAATCATGTTGGTTGTAGACTTGTAATCCTATTCAACAAACTTCACTAACATCAAACAAACCTGCAACATAATAAGTTGTAGCCACAAGGGTCAATACATTTGAATTGTATTGGCAAGTTTCACTACTATGTAGAAATAAGTGGATCCTATCATTACATGCATATTTGGCTAAGTGGGGTTAGGCTCATTTGCAGAAAGCAATATAGTTTTATCCTATCTTTTCAAAATAGTTTTTGATCTTTTGTCAAATCTTTCTGAACTCCTTGGAAAACTCCAAGTGCTTCAAATCCCTTGTTGTCACCCTCAAATTTTAACTTTGAGAAATTGGAATGTCGAGATCTTCCATAGCTTCAGGCCTTAGTTGCTCAGAGTTGTCCGTAACCGGGGACACGGCTAAGTACTTAGAATTTTGATCTTCTGCAGAAGTTGTACACTTTACCCACATGACACAATCTCGTCTTAATGCCACCAGTGGCCGCTGGATAAGTACTCACCAAGATGGAGTACTGGCAGATCGAGAATGTGACAAAGTCTTTCCATAGAAGTCCTCTCAATACACAATGCTAGCTTGTCTACCAGGCACCAATGTAGGGATAAATTTCCCTTACTCAATTCTAGTTAACCTGAAGATGCCAATGCATGAGTCTTCCACTATGTAGTTGACTAAGCCAGAGCCCATTTAGCATGTGGCTGTACACGGAAGCCACTATACGAGAAATATGTTCAATCTCTAAGTCCCTGGATGGTTTTCTTCTAGTGCACATACAAAAAGAGATAGCCATATAAACATGGTTCCTTTTGTTTCCACCTTGTCCAATCTTGAGTATCCTTGTCCACCCAGGTGGTTCATTGAGTACTTGTTTTATTATATAAAACATATATCTTTTCAATACTTCATATAGTCATATGATGTATCCCATCCCAAATATATAGCAGGGCTAAGCATACTACAACTACAATGTTTCCACTAAGGAGTATATAAAGGTATCCTATTAGGGTTTAGCATAGCATAAAATATAGTAATCCTTTCCATGCATGTTTCAAAATTCTACTAAGTGCAATGAAAATAGTAGGACATGGATGATAGTGTCACTTGCCTTTTTAGTAGAGAATGTTGGTTCACTTCTTGATCTTGCAAATATCACACTCTTCTAACTTCACTACAATTCAATCAAGCAAACATATATTTCAACTAGCATTCAAACAATTTATCACACATAAAATAATAAAAACAAGGTCATGCATGCAAGGATGCAAAAGATAGTTTTATTTAGAAAAGTGGTTTCTACTAGGCTCTAAACATTATAAAGTTCAAAAGTGGTCATTTACTAAAGTGGTCAAACCATTTGCAAAAGGTTTTATCTATAAACCATTTTTAAATCAAATCATTATTTTATGTGCTTGAAAATGCTTTTATCAAAGCAATATTCTTTAAAGGGTTCACCAAATATATTTTTAATTCTCAACACTTGGTGTTTAGGGTCAGAAGGTTTGAATCAAACCATCTCCCAAAGGTTTTACTCAAAAATCATTTCTAAACCAAAAACAATATTTTTATTGGACTAGAAATGCTCTAACTCCAATATTTATTCCTTAACGTCACAAAATACATTTTTAAATCCATAAGTTGGTTCCTATGGTCAGTAGGTTCACAACAAACCATTTTTCAAAGATTTCATCTCAAAAATATATGTAGAACAATTTTTATATTCAAATTATGCCTACATAAGTTTCTGTAAATTCAACCAATTTTTCAGAAGCAAATCATTAAACAAAGTGCATGGATGCAAAGTACTTGTTCTGCTGAATCCATTGATATAAAATTTGCAAAATTTGGACGTGTAGAATTAAATTTATAAATTTTACAAGTTTGCAATTCTAATAGAATATTTTCTGTTTTTAAATCGAAACCAGTGCCACGCGGCGCAATCTAACTGGACGGTACCGCTTCATGCGGATTAGCCTCTGTGAGTCGTTGGATCTAATTAAGATCGTGCGGTTCTGGTTCAACTCATACCCCTTCGCTTAAATCTATTCTCAGCCAATGGATCAAGATCTAACGGACGAGGTTACTTGGTCAAAGACTGGCGGCGCTGCGCGGTGGCGAGCGGCGAAGCACACTCTGGCGGTGGCGTCGCGGCGATTACAGGAAGCAAGGGAAGGAGGAAAGTATCTCACCGTGATCAGGGGATCGTGGTGATGCTCAACGTGGTCGCGAGGAGGCAAGGGGCGGTCAGGAATAGAGGGGATTTCTCACCGGAGTCAGTGGCGGCGTCGGCTTGCTCAGTTGTCAATGGGGGCGATGCTTGGGAGCGAGCTAAGACAAATGGGGCACATGGTTAGACGTAGGCGAGCATGGGGAGTATGGGAGCATCATCAGGAGAGCTTGGGGCGGTCGGAGCTTACCGGGGGAGCTCGACGGAGACGAGACAGACGGCGGTGGCGCTCAGGTGAGGATGAAGCCGAGGCTGCGGGGCACGCGCGGGCTAACTAGCTGCATTGGAAGATGCGCCAGGAGGTGGGGAGCAAGTGTGCATGCAGTGGGAGGCGAGGGGCGGCGGGGTGTGGCCGGAATCGCTCGGAGACGTCGTCAGAGACAGAGGTGGTGTGGGGACAATTTCGAACAGCCCTGGGGCAGAGAAGGAGGGGCGAGAGAGGGGAAAGAGAGAGGAGGGTCAGGCGATTAAGAGGGCGTAGACGTTGGAGAGATTAACGCCTCCAATTGATGCGAATTGATCGCCCCAATCATGGCAGAAACAACGAGGGGGAATGGCTGGCGCGGGTGGAAACGAAGAACAGGCATGTGGGGTCTGTCTGTCAGCGAGGTGGAGAAAGTGGGAGTGGGGCCTGCTTGTCTACGACTCAGCGGGTGCGTTGTTTAGTGAAAAACGGTTCACCGCAGGGAAGAAAGAGTGGGCTGGTGTTGGGCTTGCTGGGCAGGCCAGATGGGCTGGGTCTGTTTCACTTTTTTTATTCTGAAAGCTTTTCTTTTTCCAATATGAATTTCTGTTTTGATTTTCAAACAAATAATTCAAACTCCAAATGAATTCAAACTTCCACCAAACTTTGTATTGATTTTATTTCTGTTTAACAACATAATCCAAAGTCAAAAATAAAATAATACTTTTATTCTTTTAGGATCTATTTAATAATTAAATAAAATAGACCTTAGTCTTTAATTCAAATAAGATTGAATTTATTTAAAAACTCTATTTGAAATCTAAACCAATCCAAAACCTTTTCAATAGGTTTTATTTGAAAAACAAAAACACTTGGAAATCTTATTTATAGTACATTAACAAGGTTTTAGTGTTTATTTAAAATGGAAAAGCCTTTACTTAAATAAAATTGGATATTAATAAATCCTCATTATTTTATTTAAATAAACCTTTACTCTTTTTATCAAATAGAAATATTTTATTTTCAAAAGCTTGGCCAAGATTTAATTTGGCTCTATAAAATAATCCTTATTTATAATTCTACCTTTTCTTTTGAAAACCAAATCTTTTTATTAAAAGATCTAAAAATAGTGGTTCCAACTATTATAACTTTATTTATTATTTGTTTAACTTTTTAAATCCCTTTAAGATTTTATTTGATCAAAATAGGTTTTGATGTTTCCAATTGGAATAAAAAAGTTTCTTCTCACCCTAAAAATCAACAATTGTTTATTTGTTTATTTATTTTTCACATTTCAAAATTTGGAAAATTTTGGGATGTGACAGTTAGTCAAGTGTCATGGAGGATGCAAGAAAATAGCCATGCAATGCCCGTAGCTACATCTAAAGGGCGCGACACGAGCCTGGCTCAACAACCTGTAACACCCTCAGATCGGCCCTATGCAAGTTTTAGCGATTCCTGCCAAACCCGCATAGAAATGATTCAAAGGTGCCCACCAGGCACTTGCGTGTAGGTGGAAAACAAAGTAATATCATTACACAATAGTCCATGATGGAACCCACAAAACAGATATATACAACAACGACTCCATGCATCAAGAATATAGATATACAATAAAAAGATTCAAATCACCTTCAAAACGTTACATCATCCGACTACATACAAGATGCAAATGGGGATAAGAGCCTTGAAGAATAACCAATGGCATCCATAACCCTGACCAGGACAAGCCGGAAGCGTAACCCTGCTAACAACGTTGATCTTAATCCTGCTCCAACAAAAGGGGTGCCAGGAAAGGGCAAAGGAAAAAGAGAGCTGTCAGTACTGTGGCCAGAACATGGCGAGTCTTAGAATTCGGTGGTCCTCGCCTACATAGGTATGGTGGACTGAAGCCGCAACACAGCATGCACTAAACAACCTATAGAGAGTCGATACAACTGTCTAATATCAGAGAGGGATAAGAAAGACCTATTCGAAAACAACCTGATACTAACACCAAACATACCCATCCTAGCGTTTCCACCTCAAGACCAAATGAGGAAGTCGAACCGAGGAACTCACACAGTTGGCAGTTTTATTCATTCTATTATAGTTTCTGCAATTACTAGTCAGATATAGATAGGATGAGTCATCCTAATAACATAAGCAATGACCAGTTTTAGTTAACCATTCCGTTGTAGTTGCAATACTTACTAGTCAGATACATATACCATGAGACATTCGAAAACCCAGCAGTTGTTGGTACTTTTATTTAGCCATTTTGTTGTACTGAATCTGATTACTAGTCATTTCAAGGTCAAATTTATAGCACTACTTTAGTTATAGTTGTCTATGATTGAGATACTGTGCTCCAAGTCGTCCATAACCACGGACACGTCTTTTAGAAAGTTTTACCCTGCAGGGGGGCACAAATAGCAACACACACACGATCAACCTTAGAGAAACCAAATGAAAACCCAACGAGGCATCACGACAAAGAAATTGCAAGATTCATATAATACTTCAGGGGGCCACCCCACCAAGCTACCCGCAACGAAGTTCGCCGGCTCCGAAATAGACCCAGAGGTTTGTGCCAATGGCTGTAAACGACTCGGAACCTAAAGGTGTGACTGGGCTTGTCGATACGCGAAAACATTCCACATTTGTTCCTAAATAGTATAGGCTCTCCACACGCAATAGTAAATAAAGTAGTAAAGCATGTCATAAGTATAAGATATTAATAAAGCCCCAAACTACTTTGTGGCCCCAAGAAATAATATATGACTCAAGCTCATGCTAAGGGGATTCATGGTACCACATGCGGATAGTGCGAATATTCAAGGAACAGGTATCAAGTACTCGGGGTCCTACGGGACACAGGTGGACGGTTAAAAACCAAATAACATCTATTGCCCACCTGTGCCTCGACATTATTTACCTACTTTTTATATTAGTTATTAAACGGTAATTAAAGCCATGGTCATATCCAACATTAAGCATGAGGCATTTCTCCAACAACTATGGTACTTGTCGACATCAAAACAACACCTGAGCAAGCAACTACGACTCGCAAGGCCGACTACCTACCGAACATCAGGTAATAGGAGGTGTCCATGGCAATATAGGGGCTGCAAGAAAATATAAAGGGGTACAAAATCTATAGCATTGCAACATAGATAACAATAGATCAACAGGAGGAAGTAAAGACTATAAATGCAAAATAGATAGAAAGAGGGAGAATGCTCGCTTGAAAACATTGCCGAAGGTTCATCCGAAGATCAGGTCGACACTCGCATCAGCTCATCGGCCTAATCCGTGAAGAAGCAAAGCACTAGAAGAAACACTAGATGCACTATTTAATACTACGGTAGAAGATCAGGCATGATGCATGTATGATGCGTGACATGGCAAAGATGCGATGCGATTAGGCAATATTAAATGGAACCGGGGTTCCGACATTTACTTAGATGGTTCAAGTTGTTTAGATACCCCGCAATTTAAATGTTGTCTTATCAAGGCAAAATATTTCACCGATTCGATGCACAATTTTAAATGGGACCAATATTAGACTAGATTCACCCGCATATGGTCTCCATATTTACTTATGAGGTGAATCGGCATAATGCCCCAAACCACCAAATATGTATGCAAGCATGATGAATTATATACAACAGGGTGGATATAATATATTATAAAAATATAGGGGTCTTGGAAAAGGAGTCACACATGTCGGATCAAAGATCTTGGTGTCCGAGGGTTTGGTTCGGTCTCTGGGATCGGGCTTCGAAATCCAGGAGGAGAACTTGGCGTCCAGGGTCTCGGCGTGTTCGGGTTCCGGGAAGAAGAGCTTGTCGGCCTTCGGGTCCGGGTAGGCGATCTTCATGTCCATGTAGGGGAACTTGAGGTTTCTTGCGGCTTCGATTGTTGTGTTGGTGTCAACCTTGTCTTTGGAGGGTGGCACTCATATCGCATCAATTCTACCACACCATCTTCTAGGTTTTTTCTTCATGGTACCACCACACCAACACGAACAAAACTTGGAATAGACTCAGGCACAGATCATCAGGGACCAGGGACGCATCAGGACATCTCTTCGTCTCGATTGTAGGAAGCTGGAGGCACACAGGTGCGCTGCGACGATGCATGTTGTATAAGAAAAAAGGAAGTGGTCGCGCTCCTGCTCGAGGAGCAGGGGCCCACAGGGAGGTGATGAGAGGAAGACGGCGGCCGACGGGGTCGCAGGTGGAACACGCGCAGTCGAGGAAGGGGCGGTGCCCAAGGCTTGCGTGACCCAACAACGGCGGTACCAGGAGGAGGCTCGAGGAGGAAGGGTCGTGCCTGTGGCTGCCGGGGGTCGCATGGGAGGAGCATACGGTGGGCCTGCGCGGCGGTAGACAAGATGCGAGGCAGCGAGCTTCCGACGGAGACAGACGGGCATGGGCAACGCACCGGGTCGGCCTGCCGAGTTAGGAGCTGAGGCGGCTCAGGGCGAGGCGGTCTCGCTGCCGGGTGCGGGCTAGGAATCAGAAGCCAACGGCAGTGGGGAAGCTTGGGCCCGTCCCGGTGGAGAGGGGGCTGCGGGCGTCGTTGCTGTGGAGGTCGACGTCGGGACCGAGCAGAGGTGCTCGGGGCGGGGAGAGGGGCCCGGCGGGGCAGACGACACAACATCGGCGAGGAGGGAGAGAGCAGGGCGTGCGAGATCGCAAGGTGGGTGGTTGGCGTGGAGGTGATGCGGGGGTGGGGCCAGGTAGCGACAGGGTGGGGGTACGTGGGTGCTGGGGTCGGGTGCGTGCCGTGCGTGGTGGGTGTGTTTTGTGTGTTGAGTTCGGTGGTGTGCGTGTGTGTTCCGGCGGGGGGTATGTCTGTCCACTAAGGTGGGGTGGGTTCTGACAGCGGGGTGGAGGGACGGGGTAGGATCTGGTTAGGGTTAGGGTTTGGGTTTAGATTTTTATTTGGGGTAGTAGGCTGCTGCCAGCTAGGCCTTTGGGCCTGGCCGGTGGCGGCCTCCCTCAGGTAAAAATAGGTTTTGTATTTATTATTTTTATTTCTTTTAAAATAAAACATCTGCACAAAGGTTTTAGATAAATAAAAGATCTGGACGGATCTAGGGTTTCAATTTGAACAAAGAGGAGAATATCTAGAAAATAGATTTTATAAAATAGTTTTGGCAAACAGATGCATGCAGATGTCATGATGATGCACAGAGATAAGACATGCGATTATCTAGTAGTGGTTTTACCCGGGGTGCTACACAACCTCCCCACGGGTTCGATCCGCAGCTGTGAGGAGCTCGTGTATAGCTTCCTTTGAAACTTCAAGGGGGCCGGTATCAATCAAAGAACTTCGCTCCTGTTCTGAGAAGCCCATCAAACCCCTCTGCTCATAAATCCAACGGTGGACCATCATCAAGTACTCCATGGAGGACATCTCTGAGGAGCACGCAATCACGCGTTCAATGGCAGTGTATGTCGTCGAGAGCTCAGGGAGGATGTAGGATGCACTAAGCTGAAGACCATCGACCACCTGATGGACATCGTGAATCGCTGGGCAGATGGCGAAGATGCCATCCACAACATCCGAGCATGCTCGTATGACAAAGAAGATCTCGGTCATAGATGCCATCACCGAGGAAAAAGGAGAATTCAGGGCTACGAAGACCGTGATGAAGTCGACATGGTCACGGCCGGTTACGCTGACAAGCGCAATGACGATAACCGCGGCAGTGGATACCGCAACATCAGAAAAACAAAGCAAGTGTGGAAACGCTGCGCCCACGACGAAGAACCCACCGCCATGGAGAGGCTGTCGGGTCCTTGAAACGTCCACTTCTACATTGACAACAAGGATGGCAAGAAGAAATCAAGCCACCTCCTCAAGGATGGACGCAAGTTCCAGATGCTCCAAGACACATACACCTAGCTACAGCGTGAGGCGACATACCAGGGATACGGGACCGCCCCAGGACCCGCAACATATGATGCTCCACCACCACCACCTGGAGGACCCGCGCATCGTCCGGCTGCGCCCCCGCAAAACAACAGAGCAGTTCAATAACCATGCCCGCTGGGGAACATGGGTATGATTCGGAAGGCACGCCCCTCCAACAGGACCTAGAGGATGATCACCCGCCAGGTGAACCTAGCAGTCACCGCTCCACTAGGCGTCCCTGTGTACCTCAGAGGCTCTGTGTACTGCATCACCTTCGACAGATCTGAACACCCACGTCAGATCCCTCGCCTAGGCCATGATGCCTTGGTTCTCGAGGCACATATCGATGGCTTAGATATGAGTAGAGTCTTCATGGATGGTGGCGGCGACATTAACCTCATATTCGCCAGCACCCTACACGCCATGAGAATTCCCATCTCTAGCATCGAGGCATCAGAGACGACCTTCCATGACATCGTCCTAGGAAAGGGAATATATCCCCTAGGCAAGATCTACCACGACGTCATCTTCAGCATGCCCAAGAACGTCAGGCGTGAGCATCTCGAGTTCAAGGTGGTCGAGTGGCCCTCATAATACCAAACCATCCTCGGCCATGTGGAATTCACACGGTTCCTGGTGGTACCACACTACATGTACCTCCTGCTGAAGATGCCAGGGCCAACGACACCATCACCATCCGAGGGATCTTCACCAGATCTGATAGCTGTGATAGGGAATTCAACAGATTTTCTGAGTCTTTTGGCATGCAGGAGGAGCTCACGAAGCTAAAGGAGTCAATAGACACCATCCTGCCCCGTAAGCAAGCTAAATGCACCAGACCAGTCCTTTGAATCCATTGTCAACACCAAGGACATTTAGGTCCATCGAACGGATCCCACCAAAATGGCCCTCATCGGTAACAACCTGAGCTCCACATAGGAACTCACGCTCGTCGAATTCCTCCATGAGCGTTGGGAAATCTTCGCCTGGTGTCCTACGGACATGCCAGGGGTTCCCAGGGAATTTTCCGAGCACACACTTAATGTGTTCCCTGATGCACGACCAGTCAAGAAGTCGATGTGTCGACTGTTAGAAGAAAGGGACAAAGCGGTCGGTATGGAAGTCAACAGACTCCTCGATGCTGACTTCATCCACGAGATCAAGGAAAGAACCTGGGTAGCTAACCCTGTGCTGGTGCCAAACAAGGACACGAATATATTACGTATGTGTGTGGACTTTACGGGCCTCAACAAGCATTGCCCGAAAGACCACTTCCCACTACCGAAAATCGATTAAATCTCCGATTCTACCATGGGTGTGAGCGTATCTCTTTTCTCGACGCCTACTCATGCTACCATCAGATTCGGATGAAGGTGGAGGACCAGGAAAAACGGACTTCATCATACCATTAAGAGTCTAATGTTACAACATAATGCCCTTTAGGCTAAAGAATGCTGGCACAACCTATCGAAGGTGCATGCAGGCCTGCCTGAAGAATCATCTTGGCTGCAACATTCAAGTATATGTCGATGACATAGTGGCCAAGACAAACTAAAGGATGACGTCGATTGACGATCTCCACGAGACATTCGACAACCACGACTGCTACAAGATCAAGTTGAACCTAGAAAAGTGCGCCTTTGGCGTCCCTCCGGCCAACTACTCAGGTACCTTATTTCTGCAAGGGTAACTAAAGCAAACCAAAAGAAGATAAAGGCCATACTAGCATGGAGAAGCCAAAGAATATTAAAGGCGTCTAGCAGCTAGCTAGGCGAATCATGGCGCTTAGTCAATTCATCAATCGGACGGGAGAAAAGGCCATGCCTTTCTATCAACTCCTTCGCAGAGAGTGGGCAACCAAAGAACAAGAGGAATTCAATGACCTCAAGCGTCTACTGTCAACCTCGCCAGTCTTGGTGACCCCCAAGGAGAAGGATCCTATGTTACTATACATAGCCGCAACTCACTAGGTGGTTATCACTATGCTCATGGTTGAACGAGCCAAGGAAGGAAAGATCCACAGAGTGCAGCGCCCAGTGTACTATGTCATCGAGGTACTCAGGACAACAAAGAAATAGTACCCCCAGTACCAGAAGCTGGCCTATAGCATGTTCATGACCATGCGACGACTGCGCCACTGCTTCCAAGAGAATCCGATAGTTGTGGTCAATGACATGCCATTGTATCACATCCACAACAATCCCGAAGAAATGGGGCGGGTCGTCCTCTGGGACATTAAACTGTCCCCACGGGACATTAGCTATGAGCAGCGCACTGCTATCAAGTCACAAGTACTCTTGGACTTCTTTCTCCACTGGATGGAGCTCTACCTGCTGCACACTCTGGACATGTCGAGTGTCCGGATAATGCACTTCGATGAGTTCAAGCGCCAGGAGGGAGTGGGTACGGAAGTCATCCTGACGTCTCCACATGGTGACAATATGCGGTATGATACCTTTGATCCGTATTACAGATGTAGTATAGCTCTTTTTCCCTACTAGACCAAGGTTATCGAATCTTCGAGAAGCAGAAAGCGTGGTGAAGTTACTTTAACAGACCTTCGGGAGTTTTAGAATTGTTTTAGTGTTTTACCGGACTAAGAGTTTGCGATGTTTTGTTGTTGTCGATGATGGAGAGAGGGCCTGGGGCGTTCGGTTTCACCTTTAGCTGTGCAAAACATTTGATGGGAATAAAAGATAATAATAAAATATGCATGTAATAGTTAGAACAAGATAATTATATGTGGGCAGTGCATCCATAACCGCTATTGCCTCCGCAACCGCTTATAGCAATAACCTATTAGTCTCGTCCATAGAAGAAAGAGAACTAATGATATGCACAGTGACATCACCGTTAATCCCAAGTAAATCCCTCACATACAGCCGTACTACCCTTTTTGTCACTGGGTTCCCATCCTGCAGATTAGTCATTTCTCATACTCCCTATACGTGGATCAATCCTCGGGGTCTTGGGTACCTGACAAGTGTTTAGATTGAGGCAAGAGAGGATACAATAATCATCATGTCATACAAACTAATAAACAATCTTATCTATGATAAATAACATGCACACACTACATGGCTAGGCCGAAGCCCTTAGCCCAAGGATAATTACTCACACATAGAGATGAGATAAACAATCATAAACATTGTATTGGAAATCATGATAGTAGTAGTCTTACAATGTCGCCAATTGGAGATGAGATCTACTATTACAAGTGGTGGACTATGGCTATGGTGGTGGAGAAGGGTTATGAGATTGGATCTAGATCTATTCCTTTGTCGGCTCTTTTGTGTTGTGTGTTTTTGGCTTGGCATCCCTTTTATCATTGCGAGATGTCTCTTTATATAGGGGTCCCTTCATGAAAATTGTTTTGTTTGACCTAGCACTATCGGTGGAAACTATAGGGCCAAAACTATATGGCCAGAATTTTATTCCCGCCGTATAGTTGGTCGTTAAAACTTATGTTTCCTCTTCACGACCCCTATATTCTTTGGTTTGTTGCAAATATTGTATCTTTTACTTTATTGTTGTGATTCCCATCATCTAACGTCATTTCCTGCGCAGGGAAAAATAGAAAGACAGGATTGCATACCCCTTTGATCATTAGGCATTAGTGGCAGGATTTAGAGAGATATTTCATCAAAAGTATGAATAATGTCTAGTTTAAATGTGGATATGGATGGATATATTTCATATCCATAAACCTCCCCAAGCTTAAACTTGATCGTCCTTGAGAAAGAAAACCAAAATCAAAAAGGAACTCAGTATTTAAACTGAAATAACGAGATGATGATCTTACTCATGATAGGTAGTCTCATGTTTCCTCCACTTTATTAATCTGAAAAAATCAGCATAGATAGAGTAATGGAAAGCATATCATACGGGTTTTAATGAATCCTTATAGCGCAACAAGATTATTGTTAGCATGGATGATTCAAATGAGTAAACTCTGTTCCATGTCATGTAAGCAACTCATAAGCTTGCCTTTGACAATGATGTATAATCATGTAAAATTGAGAGTGTGAGAGTTTGTCATGAAAAGCACATACACTAATGTATCTTAATTCTCCCACATCAGGAAGTCAAGACTTTTCAAGCACTAATTTTCTATTCATTATCCTTCAAGAATTTCAGTTCTTAAGTAATTGAGAGCATGCCAAAAAATTTAATGGACGAAGGGGCCAAGAGGAAAAAAACAAACTCATCCCCCGTGTTGCTCTCTCTAGGCGACACGGGCGGCGACTCCCACCTCCACCGGCCACCCTTCTCACCTACCCCGCATCCTCTCCCTCGCCGCTGTCGGAGGATGCCGTCGGTGAAGCCCGCGTGGCAGACAGCAGTGGTGAGGTCCCCTTTTTCCTTCGGTTTTCCCTCGCGAGCTGGGGGTGGTGGGGCCGCTGGTAGGCGTGCAGGTGGACATCCCGGTGGCTTCTTGGGCGGCGGGGCTACAGCTGAGGTGTGCGGCGGCGGCGGGGCAGTGCGTGGGCTCGTTTGGTCCTAGATCTATGCCTACCAGGGCCGGCTCAGGCACCTCTCTCCCGCGAGCGGCGTGCAGTGGAAGTCGATCCCCGGTTGGCGGCGGAGGTGGTGGTGGTTTGGTGGTGCTTGGGCATGGTCCGACTATGCTCTCGCTGCTCGCAATGTGCTGGCCGCTGATGGTCAATGGTGTGCTCTCCGGTGGTTGCAAGGGTTGTTTCCTCCTCTCTTGTACATCATCCCGCAGCGGGGTTACCCGTTGTAGGCTGGCTGGTGACGTGGCTTCGCAGATGGCAGCCATGGTGGAGACGTGCTCCCTACTCGGGGGGCTGTCGTGGCCGAGCGTGGAGCCCCTCTATCTTGCCATCAGTTTTAGCGGGTGCTGCTACTACTTATACTGGTGTGCCCCATGGTTCTGCAGATGGCATCCATGGGTGCGGTAATCTCTCTAGGTGGGAGGTGAGCCGTGGCAGTGGTGGTGGTGGCTTCTCCTTGCCGGTTGCCAAGACCTTGTGTCGGATCCTTGTCAGAGCTCTACGGTGTACCTGGTGCAGGATGGTCTTTTGCGCGTGCTCTCGGCTAGCCCACCCTTCGAGTATATCGAACCGATGTGGGTTTGGGGTTGCCCTTGGTGTTGCTATGCCTTTCGACTATGGCAGCGACCCCCATCGTGCAATGTGGGTGATCCATGTGAGAGTGCTCAATGGTGTGACTCTGCTCTATGACGCCCTTCGACTCCATCTGATGGCACACAGGCGTCATGGCGTCATCTCGTTCACGCGTGCCCCTTTGGCCACACCCACGATACATGTGGTGTCGGTGCATTGTGTGGTCTCGGATGTGCGTTTCCCTTCGCTTACATCGATGGTGCAGTGTCGAGGCTGGGTATTGGCTGAGCAAGGCCGTTCATTTACTCCGACGATGACTCGAGCTGGATTGTCCCCCAGTGGTCATGTCCTGCTGGTTCTTCCTTGTGATCGCTGTGCTTGGGTTGTGATGAGTTTTCTCATCAGTCAACCGCCCCCGAGGATTCTCAGAGTAGCCCCTTTTCCTCTCAATCTTTGTTGTGGCTGGTGTGTGTGTGTGTGTCTATGTTTTTTCTCCTTTATTTCTCTTCTCTTGTAACCCCTGTAAATTCTGGTTCATTTGAACCCTATCTTGTAGAGGCTGAAAATCCTCATAGGAAACTTTGAATGAAAAATATTCAGGTGGGGATTAACTCCCCCTGGTGAAAATTCAAAAAAAAAATAATTAGATTATCGGGCTGTGATGAACACTCGTGGCATTACCAAGGTTTTTGTTCAATTTTCATAATGATTACTCATATCAGCCAGAGGAGTGGTTCCATCATGAACACAGCTACACGAGGGTTCCAAGAATCTTACCCATTATAGCATTGTTTGCTACAAATGTTTAATCAACTCATAGCCGAAATCTAGGAGTTTCCCCCATGAAGATCGTTCGTAGGCTAGCGGAGTTGCTGGCATCCCATGAAATTTGACACGCATAAAGCTATATCATTCTTATAATTCACACGTAAAACTTCGGCATGCTCACAAAAACCGCTAAACATTAATTCTATTGAACAAATCCTTTCAAAGAGAGCTATCAAGTGAATCATTATTTTCTATGGTGTTGACTGTCTCTAGGAATAAGCTTTGAAGACTAAACACTACAACACCCAAGCCTTCAATTGTAAGACTTTTTGTTATTTCAATTGTTTAGCAAATTTTTAGGCAAGGCTTGGTTAACTACAAGAGCTAGAACAAAACATACTCAACTAAATACCCATGCAAACAAAAATTTACTACAATAATAAGACTCACTCCACCAATATAATATCTTAACATTTACTATTAACTAGCATGGGTTTCTCAAACTTCCAAAGTGGGGAGTCATAAGGCATACCTCTCATGATTGGTTCCACTTCTCTCTCTTCCCCTTTGATTTGTTTCTTGGAAACTCAAAGTCAATCACTCTTCTACAAATATGCGAGAACCATGAGGAGAATAGAGAAAAAGGAAGAGGGAAAACAAAGATAAACGGAAAAGTTCTTTTTGTTGTTTTTAAGAGAGGGAGTTAAAGAATATAAAATTAGCGACAAAGATCGGCTAGAAAATCTCAAAAACAAATAAAATAACTAAAGAAAAAGTGTTGGGGAAACCAACACGAGTGCTTATAAACTCAAACTAAAAGCATAACCTCGAAATATTAAAAACAAACACCAAACAAAGATAATCGGGAGACTTCATTAATCTTTGGCTTTTGCAAGCCCTTCAAATCATTGTGGCGACAGGAAAAGTTGTGGCTCCAGTTCGCAAATTGAGTTGATAAATTACTAGTGGTTTCTCGGAGGTTCAGGGAGAGATTATGCATCCCCTTCACAGTTCCTCCAAGTTCTTGGAAATCTTGATATGTAGCGAACCGGTTGAGTGGCTTATCCTCTTGATCATGAAATTCTTGCTCCTCTTCTTGGTCTTTATCCTCATCTGGAATCTCCTCCTCGGGTTGTGTTGTTCAAACTGCAAATAATATAGAAAACATCCTTCCTCGATAGAGAAAAGACCATTAGGCAAATGAGTGGGGTAGAGACGCCCAGCTCCAGCAATATGCAAGTAATAAATACCACCTCTCCTAGTGAGCATTCCACAAGCTTTTAAAGTAGAGAAAGAAATACGTCGCTCACCTAGCAATGGTTGCAACTCACCTAGGTCGACGCCCAAAGAAATGGCAAGCACGGTGACGACTCCTCCACATGTGATTGGCCCTTGGCTTTGGAAGGATTGGTTCTCCAAGTAGCACACAAGAATTGCGCCCAAGTTGAGTGACAAGTTGTTGTTGAAAGCAACTTTTGCGAAGATCAAGATGTCCTCCTCATTGAGTCTTGTAAACTCATTTCGTGCCTGCAAGGTGTTAGCAATAACATATAACAAATAGCGAATAGCAGGATGCTGAATATTCTTCCCCTTGTTGACTCTAGAAGTGAAACTCATTCTATTATAATAATAATCCGGGGAAGGGCGTATGTCAGAAAAATATGTGCGTAAAGCATTAACATCATTATTTGGTACATTAAAACAATTGCACCATTCATCAAGTGATAATATATAATTGTTGTTCATAAGTTGGAAAGAAATCATGTCCTCTCTGTGCCATGTTTTAACGATGCTTCTCAAAGAACTTAAAAATTAAAGAGTTAATAGGCGATAAGTAGGCGCATCATGATATACAAAGTTTTGTAGGCCAACTCTATTGCAAAGTAAATTGAAATCACTAGAAATACTGAGTTGATTCAATATAATGGGATAAGCCCACTTGGTTGTCTTCACTTCTCGGTTCTTGATCCCGTTGAAGCGGTCACGTTGGAGCTCATCCCTAAACTGTATTCCCATGTGGTCCTGAGCTGTAGCGGCAGCCCAAGAATAACTCGCGGTGGCACGAGCATGCATTTGGATCCTTGTGTTCATCATATAAAATACTAAAAAACAAAAATAAAACTTTTTGATCCAATAGTAATAAACATGACATATTCCTCATCATAACACACTTAAGAATCTCCTCAAAATAATAATCTAGTCAAGAGAAACATGGCAATTAGTTCATAGTAGCTCTCACCCTAGATTGTTAATGACAAAAGATTGGAGATGAATTTGCAAAAAGCAATTGGAGGATCAGAGGAGAAACATACCATAGATCACTTGTGTGTGAGGAAATCGAACCAAATTGAGTAGAGATGAAGATATCTTGAGGTTTTGAGAGAGTTTGGAGGTAGAAGAGAGAAAAAGGATTGAAGTTTTGGTGTTAGGGGTACCTTCCCGTGGAGTTTTGTGGTCGCATGATCTATACGGACAAAACTATATAGCCAGAATGTGTATTCCCACCGTATAGTTGGTCTGATGACAATATTTTAGGGTTTTCTCCTGGCGACGCAAGATATACGGCCGGAATTTTTATTCCCGCTGTATAGTTGGCCATTAAACTTTCGCTATCCCGGAAAAGAAATTTGATGAAGGCATCAATATCTATACGACCACAACTATACGGCCGGAATATTATTCCTGCCGTATAGTTGGTCGTTAAACTTTGAGTATCCTTTGGAAACTAAAGGGGTGATGCCGAAACAACTATACGACTGGAACTATACGGACATAATTTTTATTCCCGCAGTATAGTTGGTTGTTTAACCTGAAACTAAAGTTTACATGTTTCTTCGAAAATTCTTTCTTAACCTGAAACTTTGCGAAACACCATGTTTTGACAAATTAATGATAGATTAAATTTTCGACCAACAACATCATGTATAAAACAGGATTTTAGTACCACCGAACTTCTCCTCGTCAACTGGAGTTTTCAAGCACACTTTATTCAACATGAAACTTTAAACTAAAACCTAAAAACTTTACTCAAACCTTTATTTCACATGGGTTGCCTCCCATGAAGCTCTCTTTTATGGTCAATAGCTTGACCATGATTTTGCTCACTTAGGCCAAATGAGTGGCACACCCACTCCAAAATAGTTGGCCTTCAAAGTGATGGCCTCCTTCTCATCATGCTTGGCTTTGTTCTTCCTAGGGAAATGAACAACAAAAGGATCTCGTGAAGGAAATTTAAGCTTCATGCTCCCTTCATGTAGATTAGTCAAAGCCTTAATAGTTCTTAAAAATGGATGACCTAATATGATAGGAGCAGTAGCATCTTCTGGCATGTCAACAATAACAAAATCAATAAGAGCAGGACAACCTTTAATATATACAAAAGTATTCTCCTTAATTCCTACAACTTGTTTGTAGGTAGAATCTGCTAAATGTAATTTCCAAGATTTAACTTATGAATAAGACTTTTTTTTGGAATTGTTGAAACACTTGCACCTAGATCATAAAGTGCAGCTATCTCATTATTCCCAATTTTAATTTTAATAGTAGACTCAAATATATCATCAAGCTTAACAAGTAGTTTTTCAGCAATTTTCTTATATTCATCTTCAAGCTCACGTACCTTTATGGCTACCTGATTAACGAAATGTTGATACATAGCTTCATCATTTCCTTCACTCAATAGAATCTTGAAATTGATCCCTTTCACAAGATATTCAACCGTGTAATTTGGTGAAGGGCTATAACATCCCAAAAATATTAATCAAGGTTATCAATTCCAATCACCCAAATTTAGGGTTAACAAAAACTTTTGTTAATTAAAATCCATATGAATGCATGTGTGTATGTGATGAATGCATAAATGCTTGTATGGACTTATGTGATTGTTATGAATGGCAAGGATTGGTTTAAAGATGAAAACAAAATCATCGAAATAATTTCCAAGCAGAATCAAATCAAGAGAAATTCAAAAACAAACTATATAAGCAAATGGTCATTTTTGCCAATCTTGCTCACTAGACCACTTTGAGTATTTCTAGTCCAAGATTTCTAACAGAAACAAATACAATTCTTTTCACCCCTTGCTAGACCAAGTAAAAGTGAACCCAAGACCACCTTGCAAACCCAAAGAAATATTTGGCAACCCTATTCAAATGACATTTGAAAATTGAATCTAGTTCATATGGTAAGATCACCATTTCTCAAAACCCAACCAAACCAGTTCACCTTGACAAATCCAATCAAACTGATACTCCCTAGTATGTGACCAGTACACTCACCAAGTTTCATCCAAATATTCAAATATGAATTTCTTGCAGCCATTTCATCAAACACTTGGAGACACAAACCAAATTCTGCCAAACTTCATTGTTTTGAGCAGTAATTTTGCCAAACCTTGTTCCCCATTGATCACCCTTGTCTCCCTCAGTGAGGACACCAGCATTAAACCAACCTAGACCCCTACCACTACACCATTCCGTGCATGCCTGAGCACACCCTTGCCAGCCGACCATGGCAAGCTAGCCAGTGCTATCGCCGCGCCTAGCCACCGTGTCCAGGAAGCACGCCACCGTCCACCGCCACCCCCTGTCTAGCCCTCGAGCCTTGACAAGCAGTGGACCATCGAGAACATGCATGCCCAGTTTGTCTCTGCCATGTCTAGAGGGCGTCAGCTCGCCGCGCTCGACACGCTCGCATAGACCGCGCCTCGCCTTCGCCGCTCGTGCCTGCGATCACCATCGTCCCAGGAGACCACCAGACATCCCCATTCGCCGCCGCGTGACCAGGAGCGCCTGTGCATCGTCAAAAACGTTGTCGGTGCCTCTCAGAGCACCAACGCGTTCCGACTAAACTGCACCTCCCCTTGTAGCGCCATCAAGCCGTTGAGCACTGCCAAGAGACCGTGCACCGTCCCCTAGCCCCAGCAATTCCCGTAGCTTGTTGTAACCTCGACCCCGACGAGCACTGCCCATGCCGCTCGGCCTCTCTCACTCGCCTACAAAAGGAGGCCTCCCCAGCTCGTTTTCTTCACACCACTTCACTCCCCACCTCTCACTGATCCTTCCTACTTCTTCCTAGAGCAAGGCAAGCTCTCCCTTGCCGGAATTTCGACGGAGCCTGCCGCTCCTAGAGGAGAAGGGCTCCATCGATTGGAGCCACCCTAGGAGGAGTCGGCAGTACCAGGAGAACCACCATCGTCGACTTACTTGTTCGCCCCCATCACCGACCATCGCCTGAGCCCCGGTGAGCCGCCCTAGACCCCCACTAGCCGTGCTAGGGTTCGAGCCCGTCGTGTTCTGTTCGACGAGGACGATGGCCGTGATCTGTTGATCCTTAGTCTAATCCTACAGTCGTAGTTAGCCCGTACCCCTTTGCACCCCCTGTACCACTAACATGTGGGGACACCACTTAACCAGCCCACACACACGCTGTGCACAATGGGCCGGCCCAACTAGCTCACCCGCGCAATCCAGCTAGTTTGAATTTAGATTTATCTATTTAGTTTCAAACTTAGTTCTGGCAGTAGATTCAAAATTCAATTCAGACAGATTCACTAAACCAAATTGCATGAAACCAATTTTGTTAGAAAGGTATGGATATTCTTAATCCAAGACTGTTGGATTCAAACCATTTGGAATTATAGATCACCTATTGTAAAAATAACAATGCACCGATAGTAAAAATAACAAGCCAGAGAATTTTATGCATTCAAACATTTTTCAAAATTCAACCATATATGCTTTTGAGTTGATTCCAACTCTCAAAAATCACATTTGATAAGACCTTTCTGAATATATAAAAGTATCTAGGTTTACTTGCAGTAATAATGGACAAGTAATAAAAGAATGCCTCACAGGCATTTCTAGTCAGTTTAATTAATTAAAATAAAAAGGTTAAACCTTATTAAATTATGATACCGCTTTAAATCACATTCCCAAGTATTAAAATATGAGATGATGAAATGTGTCAACATGATCCCATATTTTAATTGGAGAATATTAAATCTTAAGTAGTTTTTCAATGAGTAGAAATTACTTTTCTAAAATAAAATAATTAAGACTAATGCTTTAATTCTTTTGATGATTGTGATGATGCTAGATCATCTAGTGTGAACCTTTGTGTTCCAAATAAGAGTAGTTAAGTATTGTTTGGTGATTGTGTACTTCGTATTTATTTATAGACGCCAGTACCGACCAAGGATACGAAGAGGAAGGAGACTACTACGAGGAAGAAGCAGAGGAGAACTTCAACCACTTCACTGCACAAGGCAATCTAATACTTTGAAGACCCACCATCCCATTAACCTATGCAATGCATTAGGCATGCTTTGGTTATACCACCTGATTATACCAAATCCCAGTTTTACTTGCAAGCTTTATTTTATTTTCTTTACCAAAGCTCTTTGTTTATGTTTACTTAGTGACTTGTGAAGTTTTGGAAAGATATTAGAGGTAGCATAAAGAGAATAAAACTTGGCCTAAGTTAGGTAGAACTTGATGTCATCCTGAGGCATGAGATTAGAGTTAGATAAGTCACACTTGATTATCACCCCTCATTAGTGTTTACCCCCAACTTTAGTGGCTAGTGCTAAGCATAAAACTTCATCACTTTAGATGGGAATACTTGGTGAAAATAGTTATGAAAACCTTAGAATGATGAGTCATTCTAATGAAATGTTTTGCCATGTGTTATGAACACCAGATGAGTTTGATGATGAAAATGTTGAGGCATGAGCCTTATCCCTTTATAAAACTAATGGTTGTGTTCGGATGCGATACCATTCCAATTTTACCATACAACCACAATACCCGAAATTGGGTAGGGCTTGACTAGAAGTTTATATATATTAGTATGGGTTCCCTTGTTGCCGAGGTTTGAGATGAGGATACCTCGTGATGGTTAACCACCTGTGCAGTTCCCAAGATGACAGATGGTCATGGTTGGGAGGCCAAACTCATAGGAGAGGTGCCTATACTAGGGTGTGTAATTGAAAGGTTAGTATTGATTATCCGCATAATGAGTATGGTGATTCGGGATTGTTCCTGACGGATTTATCAAATATTGTGGTGAAAGTGTATCACCTCTGCAGAGTGTCAAACTATTCGAATAGCCGCGTCCGTGGTTATGGACAGTTGGAGTGTCCATACTGTTCCATCGTCAGATGTTTTGAAAATGACTTGTGAAATGAATCATGAGTTTGACTTGACCACAACAGGGTTGTGACATGAAAACTAAGTTCCCACTTAGGTGTTATACGACATTAAACTAGTTTTCTGCTTCTAAACTCAGTTAGAGATAAATCTGGCTTTTTGCAAAAGAACTTAGATATTAGTATTCCAACTTGAACCACTTCACTTGTTAGTCTTAGTTTGCGAGTACTTAAGTACTCATGGCTTTGTCGCTGGCTATTCCTATGGCCAGACTATGAGGAGGATTACCAGGATGATGGACATCATGAAGTCTATGACAACTTGGATCATTTCCCATCGTCAACATTCCATGTGACCCTGAAGATGGAGCTTCGCCCATGCTAACATTATTTTATTATTCCAGTGCGTTGATTGTATTAAGACTAGATCATGAGATACTTTATTTGTAAGACCTATATTATGGTTTGTAGTGGATGATGTACTATGATATCCAATCTGTTATGTCTAGCAAAGATGGTAATCCTGGGATTGCGATGTATGGCATAGCAGGCATCTAGGATTAAAAATCTGGGTGTTGACAAGTTTGTATCAGAGCCATCCTGACGATAGGTGACCCTAGTTAGAATGGACGCTTGAATCAAAAACTTAGTTTCAAAACAAAAGAAGTGAGTATTTATGAAAACCTATTCTTATTCTTATCACTTAGACTCTTTCATGAAAAATCATGTTCCTCAAAAAAATTCTTGCAAAATCTTACATAAAATTTGACACACTTGATCACTCTACTAACTTACTCATCCTATATTATTATAGATGGACATGAAGTATAGAAAATTCTATCAGTTGGGCAATGGAGGAGAGCTCATCTTTGAGCGTGATTTGGACCAACTCTCGGAACTTCTAGAGTGCCCACACCCCAAGTTCTTCGGAGCTCAGCTCAACGATCAGGAGGGAGGAGAATTTCAATGGCTGATAGTTGCAAGTCTTAGAGGCAAAATTGAAGCTCCCACCTTAGAAGGAATCTTGTTCACCTTAAGAGAGAACAACTGGCTAGCTGGACTCGCTAGAGCCATGCAGGAAGATCTTGCCCGTCTGTTTGGGCAAAGCATCAATCAGATCAAGGGCACACGCTTCAAGTTCTACCCAAGGCGTGATGCTATGGGAGTGCCATTGGAGTCACCATATCACCCGAAGATGGAGCATAAAGTGGACCATGTCAGCTTCATGATATATGACAGGCAGATGGAGTTGGACAATGCCCGCTCCAAAGTCAACCAAAACTACGCCATCACAGTCAAGAAGGACCAGACCATTGCCATGCTTGTGAAGGATCGCCAGTCTCATCGCCGTCAGCTTGACAAGAAGGATCGCATTATTGCCCGCCTTCGTCACAGAGTGACAGATTTGGTGGAGACCATCCATGAGAGGTACATGCAGCTTGATGAGAGGGGGAATACACGGGAAGATATCCGTGGAGACCCCTACTCTTACCTTAGTGACGATGATGACTTCCTGGAGGATCAAGCCATGGACTTCTTCACCGATGACGATGACTCCGCCTTCATTGATGATGATGATGATGATGAAGATACCGATTCCAAGTAGTAGTAGCACTTGAGCACTAGCGTTAGTTAAATTGTATCCGGTCCCATTGTGTCGTAGTTTCACATAATGGTTCTTAAAACCATCTGTTTCCTTTTTGTGGTGTGTGTTTGTATGGTGTGCTATGAATGAATGAAAGCAAGTTCCTAGTTAGCAAAACCTGAGTCAAACTCAAAGTTTAAAAACTTTTCAAAAACAAAACCCTGAACCTTAGAAATTTCCCACTTTTATCATGATCTATCTCAACATTCAGATGCCTCACGGAGGAAGCAATTCATCCCCGGACCCAATGTTGCAAATCTTGCAAATGTTGGTTTCGGACCACGAAGCTGAAAGAGCCGAACGTCAAGCCAACTTAGCCACCCTTCAACACATAGCTCAGATGGCCAACAACAACCAATGCCATGGAAACTAGGACAACCATGGATCCAAGGTCAAGAACTTTCAGAACACCAATCCACCCATCTTTAGTAAGTCTAAGGAGCCATTAGATGCTGGTGACTGGCTGCAAACCATGGAGAACAAGTTAGAAGTTGCAGGAATGGAGGCCAATGAGAAAGTACTGTTTGCCACCCACTATATGGTAGGATATGCAAGAGCTTGGTGGAACAGCGTTCGCTCCTTGAATGGAGGACATATGATGACTTGGGATGAATTCAAACTCAAGTTTAGCAGAACCCATGTGCCACCGGGTTTAATCAAGAGGATGTGAGATGAATTCAGAGAATTGAAGCAAGGGAGGATGACAGTAGTTGAGTACCGTGACAAATTTATGTCATTAGCTAGGTATGCCCCATATGAGATTGACACTGAAGCCAAGAAGAAGGAGAGATTCTTGAATGGTCTGCATGATGAGATGCAGACAGTGTTAGTCAATATCCCATTTGCTGACCTTGAAGCCTTAGTGGATTCTGCCATTCAGATGGAAGGCAAGATCAACCAAGCCAAGGTGAATCACAAGCATAGAACGATGCATCAACCAGGAACCCACCAAACCCCAAAGTATCGCCCCAACCCGTCTATAGGATTTACCCCAAGGAACTATAGACCCCCGATGAACCGTACGACCTATCCCAACCATGGAGGAGGAAACCCAAGGCCCGGAGGAAACCCCACAACTACCCATCAACCCCAACAATTTCAATCGTGCACCGCCCAAGTTCAACAACAACAACAATGTCGCCAACAACACCAATACTGCCCCAAGGACTGGAAGCAATGCTGTGCCTGTTGCAGGAAAGGACAAGTCTCACGTGACTTGTTATGAATGCGGAACCAAGTGTCACCATTCTAATGAGTGCCCCAAGAAACTTGCAGCAGCCCCCAATGTGAATGCCCCAGCTCAGCAGCAGCGTCGTGTTCATCCTGGAAGAAGATTTTCCCCAGGGAATTCGCTCAACCTCAATGGTCGTCTGTTTCACATGAATGCTGAAGAAGCCCAAGAAGCGCCAGATGTCGTGCTGGGTATGTTTTCTGTTAACTCAGTACTTGCAAGAGTGTTGTTTGATTTTGGAGCATCACACTCGTTTGTTACAGAAGAATTTGCATGCAATAGTAATATTCAACCAACAAAAGTGAAGCATGTTATGATATTTCAAATACCTGGTTCAACCACCAAATCTAGACAAATTTGCAAAGCCATACCTATCAAAATCCATGGCATAGATTTTTATGCTAATCTAATAGTACTCGGAACCAAATGTTTGGAAGTATTACTAGGAATGGTTTGGATGTCGAAACATAATTAATCGACTGTGCCAAGAAAGCCATAACCATGACCAGTACAGCCAAAATATCAGTAGAGCATGTATCTGAAACCTTGCCCCATCAATTCAAGTGCAACAAGAGTCTAGCCCAACCAACCATTGACCAAGTCAGAGTAGTCTGTGAATACCCCAATGTATTTCCAGATGTTTTGCCCAATATTCCCCCAGATCGGGATATCGAGTTTATCATTGAATTAATCCCTGGAACCGGACCCATAGCCCAGAGACCTTGTAGTATGAACCCATCTGAATTAGTGGAGCTGAAGAAGCATTTGGATGCTATGCTGGAGATAGGACTGATTCAACCAAGTGCGTCGCCATGAAGATTACCTGTCTTGTTCATGGACAAGAAATATGGAGGTAACCATTTGTGTCTGGATTATCGGAAGCTGAATTATGTCACCATCAAGGACAAGTACCCACTACCGAAGATAGAAGATCTGTTTGACTAGTTGACCGGTTCCAAAGTGTTTTCTAAGATTCATCTTAGAACTGGTTATCATCAACTCAAGATTCATGCAAAGGATATTCCAAAGACTGCCTTCACCACCATATATGGATTGTATGAGTACACGGTCATGTTTTTTGGATTAACCAATGCCACCGCTTATTCCATGAACCTCATGAATAAGATTTTTATTGACTTCCTAAATAATTTTGTCGTTGTTTTCATCGATGACATTCTGATCTATTCCAACTCGGAACAAGAACATGAGCTACAGCTGAGGACCATCCTTGGAACCCTTAGGGAGCATCAGTTGTATGCCATGTTTAGCAAATGTGAATTCTGGTTACAGGAAGTAGGATTCCTCGTACATATCGTGTTGGCCAGAGAAATTGCCGTTGACCCTGCAAAGGTTAAGGATGTTGAAGAATGGCAAGCCCCAACCACTCAAACCCAAGTTCGTGCATTTCTCGGATTAGCGGGATATTACTGCAAGTTCTTAGAAGGATTCTCGAGCATCGCAAGACCCATGAACCAATTGTTGAATAAAGATAAGAAGTTTGAATGGACGGACAAATGTGAAGCAAGTTTTCAAGAACTTAATAAGAGACTGATCTCAGCCCCAATCCTGATCATGCTAAATATCACAAAGCCTTTTGATGTGTTTTGTGAAGCATCCAAGATCGGTCTCGCATGTGTGTTGATGCAAGAAGGCAAAGTCATATCATATCTATCCGACAACTGAAGCAACATGAGAAGAACTATCCTACCCATGACCTTGAACTAGTAGCCATAGTTTTAGCCTTGAAAACCTGGCGGCATTACCTCATGGGAAACCGTTGTGAAATTTATTCGGATCACAAGAGCTTGAAGTATATTTTCAGCTAGAAGGAGATGAATATGAGGCAAAGGAGATGTATAGAGTTAATCAAGGACTATGACCTTGACATTCACTATCACCCCTGTAAAGCCAATGTGGTAGCAGATGCCCTTAGGAGATTGCCGTGTCGCTTGAACTCCATGATTCTGAAGGAGCAACCAAGTTTGCACAAGGAGTTGGAAGATTTCCGAATGGAGATAGTTAGTGAAGGATTTTTGGCGAGCATAGAACTTCTACCCACTTTGATCAGTCAGATCAAGGAGGCGCAGAAAGGAAATGCTACTATTGACGGAATTAAACATCGTATCGGTACAAGCAAAGTACCCGGTATCACCGTAGATGAAGAAGGAGTTTTGTGGTACAAAGGACATATCTGTGTGCCAGCAGACTCAGAGTTGAAGCAAGATATTTTGAAAGAATCCCATGATACTCTTTACTCTATCCACCCTGGAGGAACGAAGATGTATCAGGATTTGATGGAACAATTTTGGTGGCATAAGATGAAGAGAGAAATCGGAAGCTACATAGCCAAGTGTGATATTTGTCAGAGAGTCAAGGCGGGACATCAGAGAACCGCAAGACTTTTGCAACCATTGCAGATTCCGGAATGGAAATGGGATTCCGTTGGAATGGATTTTATCACCTGTTTGCCTACATCTAGTAGGGAAAATGACTCTATTTGGGTCATAGTAGATCAACTATCCAAAGTCGCCCATTTCTTACCTGTCAAGACCACTTAAAAAAGTGCGAAGCTAGCAGAGTTTTACATTGCTAGAATAGTCAGTTTGCATGGAGTCCCCAAGAACATTGTGTCAGATCGAGGAACTCAGTTTACCTCGAGATTTTGGAAGAAAGTCCAAGAAGGATTAGGAACCCGACTAGATTTCAGCACAACTTATCACCCCCAGACTGATGGACAAACGGAGAGAGTAAATCAAATACTCGAAGATATGTTGAGAGCCTATGTGTTAGAATACAGATCTAAATGGGAAGACTGTATGCCATTCTCATATTTTTCATACAACAACTGTTACCAAGCCAGTTTGCAAATGGCCCCATTTGAGTTCATGTATGGAAGGAAGTGTCGTACCCCTTTGAATTGGTCGGAAGTAGGAGAGAGTCAGATTTTTGGACCCGGAATCCTATGAGAAGCCGAAGAGAAAGTTCACAAGATAAGTGACCACCTCAAGACCGCCCAATCCAGACAAAAGAGTTATGTCGACAAGATACGTCGAGACCTAGCCTTCAATATCGGAGATTTTGTGTCTCTCAAAGTATCACCTTTGAAAGGAATGCAACGTTTCCAACTCAAAGGAAAGTTAGCCTCCAGATATATCGGACCCTTCAAGATTTTGAATCACCGAGGAGAAGTATCGTATCAACTGGAACTGCCAAAAGAGATGTCAGCCATGCATAATGTGTTCCATATCTCGTTAATTCGCAAATGCTTAGAAGTCCCGGAGAAGACCGAAGTTTTCAAGAATATTGATCACCAAACAATAGAGATAAACGATGACCTGACATATCCCCAAGTACCCATCCGTATTTTGGACGAAGCTTTCAGAACCACCAGGACCCGGAGTATCAAGTTTCTCAAGATCCAGTGGAGTAACCACACTGAAGAAGAAGCTACCTAGGAGCGAGAAGACTACATTAGGACGGAGTTTCCAAATCTCTTTAAATCCTAGTTTTCTTTTTCTCAAATCTCGGGACAAGATTTTGTTTAAGGAGGGAAGGTTTGTAACATCCCAAAATATTAATCAAGGTTATCAATTCCAATCACCCAAATTTAGGGTTAACAAAAACTTTTGTTAATTAAAATCCATATGAATGCATGTGTGTATGTGATGAATGCATAAATGCTTGTATGGACTTGTGTGATTGTTATGAATGGCAAGGATTGGTTTAAATATGAAAACAACATCATCTTAATCATTTCCAAGTAGAATCAAATCAAGAGAAATTCAAAAACAAACTATATAAGCAAATGGTCATTTTTGCCAATCTTGCTCACTAGACCACTTTGAGTGTTTCTAGTCCAAGATTTCTAACATAAACAAATCCAATTCTTTTCACCCCTTGCTAGACCAAGTAAAAGTGAACCCAAGCCCACCTTGCAAACCCACAGAAACCTTTGGCAACCCTATTCAATTGACATTTGAAAATTGAATCTAGTTCATATGGTAAGATCACCATTTCTCAAAACCCAACCAAACCAGTTCACCTTGACAAATCCAATCAACCAGAGACTCCCTAGTATGTGCCCAGTACACTCACGAAGTTTCATCCAAAAATTCAACTATGAATTTCTTGCGGCCATTTCATCAAACACTTGGAGACACAAACCAAATTCTGCCAAACTTCACTATTTTGAGCAGTAATTTTGCCAAACCTTGTTCCCCATCGATCACCCTTGTATCCCCAAGTGATCACACCAGCATTAAACCAGCCTAGACCCCTACCACTGAACCATGTCGTGCATGCCCGAGCACACCCTTGCCAGCCGACCATGGCAAGCTAGCCAGAGCCATCGCCGCGCCTAGCCACCGTGTCCGGGAAGCACGCCACCGTCCACTGCCACCCCCTGTCCAGCCCTCGAGACTTGAAAAGCAGTGGAACACCAAGAACACGCACACCCAATTTGTCTCTGCCATGTCCAGAGCGCGCCAGCTCACCGCGCTCAACACACTCGCACAGACCGCGCCTCGCCTTCGCCGCCCATGCCTGCGATCACCACCGTCCGAGGAGATCACCACCGCCTGTGTGTCGTCAAAAACGTCGTCGGTGCCGCTCAGAGCACCAGCGCGTTTCGAGTGAACCACACCACCCCTTGTCGTGCCATCAAGCCATTGAGCACTGCCAGGAGACCGCACACCATCCCCTAGCCCCAACCATGCCCGTAGCTCGCTGTAACCCCGACCCCGACGAGCACTGCCCATGCCGCTCGGACTCTCTTGCTCGCCTATAAAAGGAGGCCTCCCTAGCTCGTTTTCTTCACACCAGTTCACTCCCCACCTCTCACTAATCCTTCCTACTTCTTCCTGGATCAAGGCGAGCTCTCCCTCGCCAGAATTTCGCTGGAGCCTTTCGCTGCTGGAGGAGAAGGGCGCCGTTGATTGGAGCCACCCCAGGAGGAGCCGCCAATACCAGGAGAACAACCATCATCGACTTCGTCATTCACCCCCATCGCCGATCATCGCCTGAGCCCCGGCGAGCCGCCCCAGACCCCCACTGGCAGTGCTAGTGTTCAAGCCCATCGTGTTCTATTCAACGAGGACGATGGCCGTGAGCCGTTGATCCTTAGTCTAATCCTACGGTCGTAGTGAGCCCATACCCCTTCGCACCCCCCTGTCCCACTAGTGCGTGGGGACACCACTTAACCAGCCCACGCGTGCGCTGTGCGTAGTGGGCCGGCCCAACTAGCTCTCCCATGCAACCCATCTAGTTTGAATTTTAGATTTATCTATTTAGTTTCAAACCTAGTTCTGGCAGTAGATTCAAAATTCAATTCAGAGAGATTCACCTAACCAAATTGTATGAAAACAATTTTGTTAGAAAGGTATGGAAATTCTTAATCCAAGACTGTTGGATTCAAACCATTTGGAATTATGGATCACCTATTGTAAAAATAACAATGCAACGACTTTTCTGCATTCAAACATTTTTCAAAATTCAACCATAAATGCTTTTGAGTTGATTCCAACTCTCAAAAATCACATTTGATAAGACCTTTCTGAATATATAAAAATATCTAGGTTTACTTGCAGTAATAATGGACAAGTAATAAAAGAATGCCCCATAGGAATTTCTAGTAACTTTAATTAATTAAAATAAAAAGGTTAAACCTTATTAAATTGTGACACCATTTTAAATCACATTCCCAAGTATTAAAATATGAGATGATGAAATGTGTCAACATGATCCCATACTTTAATTGGAGAATATTAAATCTTAAGTAGTTTTTCAATGAGTAGAAATTACTTTTCTAAAATAAAATAATTAAGACTAATGCTTTAATTCTTGTGATGATTGTGATGATGCTAGATCATCTAGTGTGAACTTTGTGTTCCAAATAAGAGTAGTTAAGTATTGTTTGGTGATTGTGTACTTCGTATTTATTTATAGACGCTAGTACCGACCAAGGATACGAGGAGGAAGGAGACTACGACGAGGAAGAAGCAGAGGAGAACTTCAACCACTTCACTGCACAAGGCAATCTAATACTTTCAAGTCCCACCATCCCATTAACCTATGCAATGCATTAGGCATGCTTTGGTTATACCACCTGATTATACCAAATCCCAGTTTTACTTGCAAGCTTTATTTTATTTTCTTTACCAAAGCTCTTTGTTTATGTTTACTTAGTGACTTGTGAAGTTTTGGAAAGATATTAGAGGTAGCATAAAGAGCATAAAACTTGGCCTAAGTTAGGTAGAACTTGATGTCATCCTGAGTCATGAGATTAGAGTTAGATAAGTCACACTTCATTATCACCCCCCATTAGTGTTTACCCCCAACTTTAGTGGCTAGTTCTAAGCATAAAACTTGATCACTTTAGATGGGAATACTTGGTGAAAATGGTTATGAAAAACATAGAATGATGAGTCATTCTAATGAAATGTTTTTTACATGTGTTATGAACACCAGATGACTTTGATGATGAAAATGTTGAGGCATGAGCCTTGGCCGTTTATAAAACTGATGGTTGTGTTTGGATGCGATACCTTTCCAATTTTACCGTGCAACCACAATACCCGAAATTGGGTAGGTCTTGACTGGAAGTTTATATATCTTAGTATGGGTTCCCTTGTGGCCGAGGTTTGAGTTGAGGATATCTCGTGATGATTGACCACCTATGCAGTTCCCAAGATGACAGATGGTCATGGTTGTGAGGCCAAACTCATAGGAGAGGTGCCTATACTAGGGTGTGTAATTGAAAGGTTAGGATTGATTATCCGCATACTGAGTATGGTGAGTCAGGATTGTTCCTAACGGATGTATCGAATATTGTGGTGAAAGTGTACCACCTCTGTAGAGTGTCAAACTATTCAAATAGCCATGTCTGCAGTTATGGAAAGTTGGAGTGGCCATACTGTTTCGTCGTCAGATGTTTTCAAAATGACTTGTGAAATGAATCATGACTTTGACTTGACCACAACAGGGTTGTGACATGAAAACTAAGTTCCCACTTAGGTGTTATAAGATATTAAACTAGTTTTCTTTGCTTCTAAACTCAGTTAGAGATAAATCTGGCTTTTTGCAAAAGAACCTAGAGCTTAGTATTCCTACTTGAACCACTTCACTTGTTATTCTTAGTTTGCGAGTACTTAAAGAGTACTCATGGCTTTGTCCCTGGCTATTCCTATGGCCAGACTATGAGGAGGATTACCAGGATGATGGAAAGCATGAAGTCTACGACAACTAGGATCATCTCCCATCGTCAGCATTTCCTTTGACCCTGAAGATGGAGCTTCGCCCACGCTACCGTTATTATATTATTCCGCTGCGTTGATTGTATTAAGACTGGATCATGAGATACTTTATTTGTAAGACCTATATTATGGTTTGTAATGGATGATGTACTGTTATATCCAATCTGTTATGTCTCGCAAAAATGGTAATCCTGGTATTGTGATGTGTGGCACCCCGGATTTACGGTCCGAGAATACCCGTTATGCCTGCAATTCACGTTCCCATGATTAGTGAGCCGTGAGCATAACCGACAAGTATCATTACAACATCCATGAATAACGAGTACAAGTACTTACAAATGTGCCATTATGGCGATATAGCATGAATAGTGGAACTCTTCTAGCGCAGAGCCCATGTCATGCCTTAACCTACATGCAATAGACTGGGAAGAAGGCCTAGCTCTCATAGACGTCGACACCTTCATCACTTCGTAACATCTGCAATCTGGCCAAGTAAATAGCCAGGGACAATGCTGGTGAGTACTCTGAATGTACTCGCAAACCACCTTAAGATAACAATAAGTAAAGGATATGCAGTATGGCTATGGTAGGATGGCTCCAAGAGAGGTTCTTTTATAAACTAGTTTCTCTTGTAGATATAACATGTCTCTATATCTTTGTTGAAAACCTTTTGTAAAACATTTTGGAAACCTTTTTGAAAAGTTAAAACACTAGTATTGGGTCACCCATTTGTTTCTCCTTCTGGTCCTCTCATGACCAAACTCCTTCCTCCATTTTCCAACCATCCCATGGTCAATTTTTTTGAGCCATTGCTTTCCGAAGTCCTTTTAAAACAAAACCATCAACGCTGTACAACCGCGAGCACAACCGTCCATGACCAAGGACTCGACTCTTCGAATAGATTTACACTCTGCAGAGGTTGTATACTATACCCACACAATCCGATTACCCGTCCCTGATCTACACTGATCGTGGGTCGAATAACCGGTCAAGACCTTCCGAATGCCCTCTCCAACACAAGTGCTTACCCTATAAGGTTAATCCCCTCAAAACCGGGACGCCCTATATAGTTCACAAGCCAACCGGAGCGCATTTTGCACCCTGCAGGGTGGGCGCTTTCAATGAGGGGCTCATAGTATCATCTGGCCACCATTTTGACGGTATTTACCTTCCCCAGACCGATGTTTCACATGGGCCTTTACATGGGAAAGCCTAGCCTCCGGGAATTTGTTCTCCCCCGTAGTAGTTTGAGACACCTATACCGGATTGGACAAACTTCCAGCCCAGCCCCGTCCCATTCCAGAGTAATGTGGTTGCATGTGTTAATTGCGCTAGCTTGAAAACTGGACAACCCGGCTGTTTTCGTAAAACGTTTTTCCTCCATCATTTTGTAAAAACAAAACCCTTATAATTTTCCAAACCACTTGATAGGCCAAGCCTCACCAATGTTTTCTCATAAAACATTTTTGTAAGTCTTTTCCCGGGGTCTTCCCATCTTACACTTCAGCTTAGGCTAAAACGGGGTCTCCAAGGGGTTATGGTGTTAAACACCATCTATCATACTAGGGGCAGGTAGGTATCATAAGAGTGGGTTTTACCTAATGGTACTAAGGGGTAAACATTTGGAGGAGCCAAACATTCCCCATATAAAACATAGTATAGTAAAAGAATGAAATTTGCATAAATGAGTAGATAAAACATGCATAGATAAAATAATAGGACAAGGAATATGAGCAAGAAGGTGGCTTTCCTGTGACCGGTGGGATGTCCCGTGACTTATGTAAAATACCAGAATTCCAAAACAATTAATAATAAGAGAAACCCGATGCTTCCTTCTTCTCGGCGTCACACAATCGCAACTATCGCCGTTATCGAGTATACATGCAAACAAACAACACCACAATCAATACAAGGCACACAAGCATCAAACCATACAACAAGAAAGGGATAAATACATGACATACATCAGTAGGATGCGGGATGCTTGATGTGATTGGATCGGGAGAAGATTTGTTGACATTAGGGAAAAGATGCCTTTAGATTTATAGTCTAGGGACTACCTAAGAGTGGGGGTTTTTACCAAGGACCTGATCTATATGATACCATTGTATAAAAATGATACCATCATATAGGTATTGATAAAATGAATCCAACCAAAGTGGTTTCACTATTTTATCAATTTCCAAGGATTTATGGTGATTTTTATAGTGGATAGAACTCTAGTTTTAGGAAATAATTCACCAGAGTTGTTATGGAGTTAAAAAAATTATTTACTTGGGTGATTAGATAATATTTAATGGGATTAATCAATAGGAGTTGGAATTACCTCAAAAAAATTACAAGAATGTCCTTGACAAATTCCCAAAGACAGTACTGGATGAGATTTGTCTTTTTCATCAGATTAAAATTACAGAAACGTTTTAGGTGATTCCAAGGACACTGGTTAGGTACCTGAAATACCTTTATGTATAAATTGGAATCACTGTTTTTGGATTTACATAACTCAAATGGTGAATTTATTGGTGAAAAAACCATGCACAGAATTGTTTAATTCACCATAATTCAATAGAATATCAATAAATCTTGGGATCCTGGGTGTTGGTGCTTATTGGTATATAGGTTTACTTGGAGTTGGAATTAGATCAATACCTCATTTGGTTTGACCTAGAGAATTTTCTAAAGTCAAAAAGGGGCTATTTTTGTTATTTTTACCAATGGCATTTTAGGAAGCAAAAAAAGAATGGGGTTAGTGTGGCAAGCAAGGTATCTGGGATACCTTTCAGTAACACTTGAGTTCATGTAATTAGGAGTTGTCAAACTCACAAAGATAAATTATTAGTTAAAAGAATACCTTTAGGTATTAGATTTATTGAAATTAATCTGATTAATATTTGGGTCAACTCTTGGTTCTGCAGGTTAGGGAAATTCCTAAAGTGCATACAAAATTTTTTAGTCTGACCCTAAAAGGGATTTTCCAATTTCATCTATATTTAAACCACCATGCTCAATATCATATCTAGAGGAAATAAATAAGAATAAGAGGGCTGTGGGCTGCGATCTGGGAGAACTGGACCGCAGGGGGTGCATTCGGCCCACCCGGGCAAGATCCATGGACGGGATTTAATTTCAAAACGTGCAAGGTGGGGCCCGTCTGGCAGTGACTGGGGAGGCTGAAGGGGTATGGTTGAATCTGCCTCGTCTGCATAAAGAGGATCAGACGGCGCTGGCTCATCTCCTTCCTCTAAATGGGGTTGCACGTGGCGGAAACCCTAGGGGAGATGCGCGCATGGGGAGGCTCACCTGGGGCTCGGAGAGGCGCGGGCGAGGGCACAGGGTGACGCGGTTCACCATGGCAAGCATAGTGATGGGCGGCATAGTGAGGGCACAGGATGACGCGGTTCCCCATTTGTCGACCGAGAGCGTCTCGCACGGGGGCGCCGACGGTCATGCTCAGAAGCTCGTCGGAGGGTCCCTAGGGATGCATGCATGTCGATGGTGAGCATGCAGTAAGGGATCTGGGATCTTGGGGAGCACCCGCAGGGTTTATGGCCATGCAACAGGTGCTCGAGAAGGTCGGGGTCGCTAGGGAAGGTCCCTCGGGTGGTTTCCGGTGGTGGTGGTCTCCGGCCCTTCCTGGAATCAAAATAGAGCAAGGGGGTAGGTTAGCGCGTGGAGGTCATGAATCAGCAGAGATAGGGGAAAGGAGTGGCATGGGCGAGGGCATGCTCAACCCTTCGAGGAAGGCCAAGAGGATCTTCCCTCCTTTTTCATGGCGATGGGGAGCCAGGGATCTGGAGCTCGGGGGGATGGTGTGGTGATGGCCATGAGGTGAAATGAGGGAGCAGGTGCGGGGTGGGAGGCCTCTGGCCTATTTAACTCGAGGGGAGAGGGTCCATGGTGGACATAGTGTAGGAGGGGTTTGGGGAAGAGGGTACTGGCCAACCATTGGGAAAGGTGGGTGGTGGAGAGGTGAGAGAGAGGTCTCTGGTCGTGCTAGTGGACAGAGAGGGGAGTGACTGCCCTAGGGTGTAGATATTTTACAAGACAAGGCATAAGGGTCACACATCTATCATATGCTCTCTCCAAGGGATACAATACAAAAGCTACAGTACCTTTCTATAGGTATTTCGACCAGGGGATGTGGGAGCTGCTGGAGAGAAGTATTGAGCAAGCTTGGGTATGGGGTTGAGTTGGAATTGTTCAACTTTTGATCAAGTTTCCCATTTAGTCATATTAATGATCATGAAGACAATTTCTAAAATTTGATCTTGGCAAGATGAGGTAAAGGTGCTGGTAGTTTGGTATGGTCAAGAGAATTCTCCAGGAATTATTTGGGATTTTTAAGATGATTTTCAGTTCACTAAAAATCATTTATTCAAAAAGTGCAGAAGTAGATTATGGAAGATAATGTAAATTTTTTACATTAGACAAGGTTGGTTTTTGATGTGAAATTGTTCTGAATACCATTTTACACATTGGAGAATTTATTTCTAATTTATTGAGATGAAGAAGTATTTTTAAGAAATTATTTCTTGTTTCTGCCATTTAAGAAAAAGGGCAAAAAGAAATAATAAAGAATCTCAAAAATATTTATTTTTGAGTTTGAAAGATAGGGTATGATATATAGAGCTCAAGTATGCCTTGAGTTGGCAAAGTGATTTGGAGAAAATCAAACTTGCCTTCATAGACAAGGTTTTTAGGATTTAGCCATTTAAGGAATTTAATTAGTTTTTGGCTCCAAATAATTATGGGAATTATTTAGGGAATTATCCTAAGCAAGGTATATGCTATAATATTGATTTATACATCATTGTACACTTGTGTTTTGAAGAATTTTGGTGCAAAGAAAATAAACTAGATTTTTGGGAATCTAGGGTTTTATTATTTTGATGCCACCTAAACAAAGTTGGATTAGGGAGCTCAGAGCTCACCTTGGTACAAGGGGTATATGGATGGATAGAACATGTCATATAGATGATCATGGAATCAAGAGTTGGGATTCTTTGCATTTGAGGTGATCTAGAAGAGATGCCAAACTTTGTTGAAAATAAGGCTACCATAGCAGATACATCAGGTAGCCTCCTAAACCATGTGGGTTCAAGAAGAACAAGGCCCCAATGGAAACAAGTGATGTGGAGGTTTATAGGCCATGATTAGTAGATCATAATAAAGCAAAGAGTTGGTCAAGGGGAGGTGGCATATAGATGTGAGCTTCCGCCAAAGTAGGCAGGATGATAAGATTTGCAGGAAAGATTATTATCTTGGCTACAAAACCATCATGGATGAGTGGGAATTGGAATGTATTTGTCAAGGGAAAGGGTAGTATTTGGTATTAATAAAGATGTACTACAAGATGGTTTAGGTACATTCTCAATAATGCACATAGGTTGGAAGAGGTAGAGCTCCAAAGATTGAATCTAGATAACAATTCGAGACTTAAGACATTTTGGGAGATTTAGGGTTTTGGACTAGAGTGCAAGTGTAGAAGCTTCTGAGTGGATGCCAGGTTCCAAGCTCATGATAAAGGAGATGATGTTGAAGTGTTAACTAAGTATATAGGATCCATGCTTTGATTGGGTCTTCACTGAGTTGGAACTTATTAGAAGGGATTATCCCTGGATTGATCTGATTAGGAGGGGAGGTGATCACCTTAGTGGCTTAGGATAGATCAAGACTTGGATGCTTGATGTGATATTGATGATCACGAGCATAGATTGGGTCCTAATGGATGATCTTCTAGATTATCTCACACTAGTTCCTAAGCAAACAATGCAATCAGCAGATCAAGGCAATTCATTAGACAGTAGATCAAGGCAGTTCATCAGACAATAGATCAAGGCAATTCATGTTATCAAACTTATCCAGCTACTACTAGGGTTACCTTCAAGCCTAGCTTGAGGTAAGGATTGGTATTTTGAAGTGGTTTTACCTTGAAGTAAGATAAGGACCATCTTGGCATATCTACCAAGATTGGAATGAAAAGGTTTTGAATAGAGGTTTTGGAAAACCTAGGGGTAAGAGTAGTTGAGAGTTCTGTCTAGAAAACATAAGGAGATTATATATAGGTCTCCATAGTTTTTTTAATAGAAGCTTAGTAAAGTATTTTGTTTTATCAAAGTCATCTTGTCTTAGGTTTTGAAATGCCAGAACATTTGAGAATATGAAAGATGAGTCAAGACATCTCTTTTGTAAAATAGTTTTTTTCAACTAGTGTTGAGATAAGAAGTATAGCACCTAATACACCATTAGTTCCAAGAGCACAAGCAAACAAGTAAACAGATAATGTACATGTAACCAAAAAAAGTTTTTGTTCCCCCTGATTTTTGCCTTTTTACATTAAATCAGGGTTGCTGAAATTGGGATGTTACACTATGTATGGCATAACAGGCATCTGGGATTAAAAATCCGGGTGTTGACAAGGGCCATTACTATAGTCAAGTTCTTCAGGCTCCTTGTATTCTTATCATCTTGAGGTCTTCAACTGGATGGGGCGCATCTTTACCTGCAAATTTAGCTAGAATGGGAGTTTGACTCTTAGTTATCTTACCTAGTTGTACCTCAACAATCCTTGTTCTTTATTGGAGGGCCTGCAAATCATTCCTCAAACTCACAGATTGGTTAGACAATTTTCCAAGCATATTATCATGGTTCTCCGTTATATTAACAAGGATATTGTTTTGCTCAGTTTGCGAGTCCATAAAGGACTTAAGTGATTCTTGGAGACTACCATTACTTGATCCAATATTATTATTAGAGTTACCTGCAGGGTTAGAATAATGTTTTTGGAAATTTGTATTATAGTTCTTCTTCCAAGCAGGGTTATAATCATTATGAGATATGAAGTCTATTTCTTCAATATTTCATTCTAGGTTAGCTCTTACCTGGGTTTCCTTACCCTTGATGGCTAATATGAGCTTATCCATCTGAGCAATTTGTTCTTCATTTTCCTCCAGTGTGACGGAGTTCACCTTCTTTATGTTGGATCTTTCAACATGCCATTGGGAATGGTTGTATTGAATATTGTCTAGCAGCTCCTTTGCTTCAGCAATTTGTTTTCCCATAAATGTTCCTCTAGGTGCAGTATCAAGCATAGAATTAGACACTGGGTTAAGAGCATTATAAAATAAATGGAGAATTAACCAATCTTCCATCCCATGGCTGGGATATAGTTTCTCATGCATTCTTTCATTCTCTCCCATGCAAGCGCTAGTGGCTCACTCTCTTCCTGTCTAAAACCAGTAATATTAGATCTTAGTTGCATAGTCTTTGCAGGTGGGGAAATTTTAGTCATGAATAAATAAGTAAATTCTACCCATGATGCAATAGTATTTCTAGGCAAAGATAGCAACCATTCTTTTGCTCTTCCTCTAAGAGAGAAAGGAAATAAGCGCATCTTGACCGCATCAGAGTCAACATCTTTAATGCGCATCTTATCACAGATTTCAGTGAAAGTGTTCAAGTGCATACCTGCGTCCTCAACAGCAAAGCCTCCAAATTGATTCTGTTGAACCAAACTTAAATGGTGGGGCTTAATTTCATAATCCTCACCAGTAATTGCTGGCTGGGTAATAGGAGTACGCAAATAATCACTGTTGGGAGTTGCAAACTCCCCAAGTTTCTTTTCAGCCATAGTACCTATGTTTTCGGGTTGTCTAAACAAAAACTTATGATAGTAAAAACAAGAATTTAAAGGCTAACTTTTTTTTGGTTTTTCAAATAAAGATTGAAATCAAACTAACAAAATTAAAAACAAGAATTAAAACTAGCAAGGTTCCTAATAACCTTACCAGGGTAGCTATTGCTTCCCTGGAAATGGCGCCAAAAAAAGGGTTGATACCTTCGATCTGGATTACGGATCTAGTATAGCTCTTTTTCCCTAGTAGACCTAGGTTATCGAATCCTCGGGAAGCAGAAAGCATGGTGAAGTTACTTTAATGGACCTTCGGGAGTTTTAGAATTATTTTAGTGTTTTACCGGACCAAGAGTTTTCGATCTGTTGTTGTTGTCGATGATGGAGAGAGAGGTCCGGGGGCGTTCGGTTTCACCTGTAGCTATGCAAAACATCTGATGGGAATAAAAGATAATAATGAAGTACGCATGTAATTGTTAGAGCAAGATAATTATATGTGGGTAGTGCATCCATAACTGCTATTGCCTCTACAACCGCTTATAGGAATAACCTATTAGTATCATCCATAGAAGAAAGAGAACTAATGATATGCACAGTGACGTCACTGTTAATACCAAGTAAATTCCTCACATACAACCGTACTACCCTTTCTATCACTGGCATCCGGCAGATTAGTCATTACTCATACTCCCTATACCTGGATCAATCCTTGGGGTCTTGGGTACCTGACAAGTCTTTAGATTGATCCAAGATAGGATACAATAATCATCATGTCATACAAACTAATACATGATCCCATCTATGATAAATAACATGCACTAACTACATGGCTAGGCCGAAACCCTTAGCCCAAGGAGAATTACTCACACATAGAGATGAGATCAAACAATCATAAACACTATATTAGGAATCATGAGATTGATAGTAGTAGTCTTAAAATGTCGCCAATTGGATATGAGATTTACTATTACAAGTGGTGGACTATGGCTATGGTGGTGGAGAAGGGTTATGAGATTGGATCTAGATCTTTTCCTCCGACGGATCTTCGGTGTCGTGTGTTTCTGGCTTGGCGGCCCTTTTCTCGTCGCGAGAGGTATCTTTATATAGGGGTCCTTCACGAAAGTTGTTCTGTTTGACCTAGCGGTGTTGGTGGAAACTATACAGCCGGAACTGTACGGCCAAAATTTTATTCCCACCGTATAGTTTGTCATTAAATCTTCTGTTTCCTCTTCATGACTCCTGGTTTCTTTGGTTTGGTGGAAATCTCGTATCTTTGACTTTAATTTTGTGATTCCCATCATCAAACGTCATATCCTGCGTAGGAAAAAATAGAAAGACATGATTGGATACCCCTTTGATCATTTGGCATTAGTGGTAGGATTTAGAGAGATATTTCATCAAAAGTATGAATAATATCTAGTTTAAATGTGGATGTGGATGGCTATATTTCACAACCATCATGGTATGTTGCGGATGAAGTTCCGCACATCCAACAACAAAGCATAATACGAAGCTCTGCTCCACGGGATGCGGATGGCCAAAGCCTACGGCGCCACCAGACTCGTAATCTATGTCAACTCCAACCTTGTCATACAACAAACGATGAACAAGTGTGATGCTGTCAGCGACAACATGATCGCCTATTGAATCCTCTACAACGCACTCGAAGGTAACTTTGACGGCTGTGAACTTCGGCAAATTGGCCGTGGAAGTAACAAGAAGCCGACAAACTCGCAAACATCGGCTCTACCTATGCCCAGTGCCACCAGGTGTGTTCTTGGAGCAAATATGCGAGCGCTCCATCAAGATCAAGACATTCAAGGACCCACCCGAAGCGGCTATAGACTCGGGGGATACACCACCCGAGGATTTTGGAACGCCCGCTGAAGTTGTACCAGACCCCTCACCCAAGGGTCCCATGGAGGTCATCCTAATTGAGACCTCCTTGACTCAGCTGTATATCACATACCTACTGAGAAAAAGTACCAGACGACCGAACGAACACGCAACACATTGCCTATCGCTCCAAATCCTTCACCATCATCAACGGCGAGCTCTACAAGAAAAAATCACAGGAGTCCTTCAAAGATGCATCACCAGCGTCGACGATAGGAGCATCCTACTAGACATCCACGAAGGCACCTGCGGGCACCACGCCGACAGTCGCGCCCTCATCGCCATAGAACTCCGAGGTGGTTTGTACTGGCCAACTGTGATGCGCGACGCCAATAGCATGGTCGAGAAGTGTAATGCCTGCCATTGATTTGCGGACAGGTCACATGCACAAGGAGCCAAGCTACAACCGATACCATTGGCCTAGCCCTTCGTGCAATGGGGACTCGACATTGTTGACAAGCTCCAGAAATCGTCACCCGAATGCTACGTCTACCTCCTCATTGTCGTCGACAAGTTCACCAAGTGTATCGAGGCTATGCCCGTCACCAACCAGACAGGCACCACCGCCATCAAATTTTTCGAGTTCCGGTTTAGGTTCAGGGTGACACACAACATCATCACCAACAATGGAACAAACTTCACCTCGAAGGAGTTCCAAGACTTCTGTGAGAATCTTGGCATCAACATCAGCTATGCCTCCATGGCATACCCCCAAACTAATAGTCAAGCTGAAAAGGCCAATGGCCTCGTCTGCAATGGAATCAAGAAGCGACTCCTTTGGCCTCCCGAATGAGCAACCGAAACCTGGGTGGAGGATTTTCCCTCTATACTTTGGATCCTATTGATACTTCGTAAACGTATCTATAATTTTTGATGCTCCATGCTTGTTTTATATCATTTGTATTATGCTTTGTCTACACTTTGAGGTATTTTTATACATTTTCTGGAACTAACTTATTGACAATATGCCACAGTGCCAGTTGCCTGTTTTCTGCTATTTTTGGTTTCATAAAAGCTAAAAAATGAATATTCTTGGAATTGGACGAGACAAAAGCCAATATGCCTATTTTTTCCAGAGCAATACAGAAACGTGAAGCAGAGACGGAGGGGGACACCAGGGTGGGCACACCCTATGGTGGCGCAGGCCCACTCTGGTGGTGCCACCTGGGGTTGTGGCCCCCTGGCTTCCTCCTCGCCTTGCCTCTTCGCCTATAAGAAGCCTCCGACGCAGAAACCCTAAGACATCCAGCATACATCCGCGAAAAGTTCTATAGCACCACCGTCACCGAAGGAGAGATTCGGGGGACAGAAGTCTCTGTTCCGGCACCCTGTCGGGACAGGGAATTGCCCTCGGATCCATCTCCATCGATCTCCAGCACCATCTCCATCACCGTTGCTGATTCCCATGATGAGGAGGGAGTAGTTCTTCCTTGAGGATAAGGGATCTACCAGTAGCTATGTGTTCATCTCTCTCTCTATGCGTGATCTTTATGTGATCATGAGCTTTGTAATCAAGTAGGTCTACTCTGCTACTCAAGTGCTTTAATAGATCTGTGCTCTCCGCACGTGTGTGAAAGTGCCAGCGTGCGCACCATGTGGAACTTAGGATAGAGATTACATATGTGGCACCCCAGATTTATGGTTCGAGAATACCCGTTATGCATACAATTCATGTTCCCATGATCAGTGAGCCGTGAGCAAAACTGACCAGTATCATCCAGAAAGTAACGAGTAAAAAACTTACAATGTGGTTGTTATGGCGATTACAACACAAATAGCGGAAGTCTTCAATCGCAGAGCCCATGTCATGCCTTAACCTACATGCAACTGACTAGGAAGATGACCTAACTCACATAGACATCAGCATCTCCATCCATTTCTCCTGAAGTTCCAAAAGTCTGGCTAAGTAAATAGCCAGGGACAATGCCAGTGAGTACTTTGAATGTACTCGCAAATCACCTGAAGAGAACAAAAATAAAGGATATGCAATATGGTTGTGGTGGGATGGCTCCATAAGAGGTTTGTTCATAAATTAGTTTCTCTTGTAGATATAGTATATCTCTATATCTTTGTTGAAAAACTTTTGTAAAACATTTTGGAAACCTTTTTGAAAAGTTCTAAGAAAACACTAGGATTGGGTCACCCGTTTGTTTTTCCTTCCAATCATCCCATTACCAAACTCCTTCCTCCTTTTTACGACCATCCCATGGTCAAAGCATTTCCAAGCCATTGCTTTTTCGAAGTCCTTTTTGAAATCAAAACCAGCACCGCTCTACAGGAACCTTCTAAACCGTCCATGACCGAGGACTCGGCTATTCTAATAGATTTACACTCTACGGAGGTTGTACACATTACCCACACCATCATGTTACCCGTCCCTGATCTGCACCGATCCTAGGTCGAATAACCGGTCAAGACCTTCCAAATGACCGCTCTAGTATAAATTCCTACCCCATGATGTTAATCCCCTCAACCGGGATGCCCTATATAGTTACCAGCAAACCGGAGGCGTTTTTCACCTCGACGGGTGTGCTCTTTTAATGAGGGGCTCATAGTATCACATGGAGGCCCATCGACCCTTTGTTCCTTCTCTCGGTCGATGCTACACATGGACCGGGATTGTTTTCCCCTGTAGTAGTGTGAGTCACCTATACCAGATTAGACAAACTTCCAGCCTAGCCACGTCCCATTCCAGAGTAATGTGGTTGCACGGGTTAATTTCTCTAGCAAAACTGCAAAAAAAACCGGGTGCGTTTTCATAAACCTTTTCCTCCATATTTCGTCCAATCCTTTTTGTAAAACCAAAACCTTTTTCATTTACAACTTCACTTGGTATGCCAAGCCTCACCAAGGTTTGCTCATAAAACATTTTTGTAAGACTTTCTAGGGTCTTCCCATCCCATAGTGCGAAAATAGGACAAGGGTTCATGAGAAAGAAGGTGGCTTGCCTGTGATCAACGAGATGTCCCGTGACTTCTTTAGAAAACTAGAATACCGATAATAATAATGATATCAATAATAATAATGCGCCGAGGCTTCTTTCTTCTTGACGGCACACAATCGCAACTATCACCGTTATTGAGCATACATGCACACAAACAACACCACCATCATTACAAGGGATACAAGCATAAAACCATAAAACAATCAAAGGATAATCACATGATATAAAACGGTAGGGTACTGGATGATTGGCTTGTTGAGACTGGTAAAGGATTTGGGGGCAATGGGAAGATGATCTCTTTGGATTTATAGTCTTGGGATTTACCTAAGTGAGGTTTTTGAGCAAGGACAAGTTCTGTATGCTATCATTGTATAAAAAGGATACCATCAGATATATATTGATAAAATGAATCCAACAAAAGTGGTTTCACTATTTTATCAATTTCCATTGATTTATAATGATTTTTATAGTGGATAAAACTCTAGTTTTAGGAAATAGTTCACCATAAATTTTTTGGAGCTACAAAAATTATTTCCTTTAGTGATTATGTAGTATTTGGTGGACTATTTCAAGAGGGGTTGGAATCACCTTAAAACAATTATCAGAATGCCCATGAGAAATTCCCAAATGTAGTACTAGTTGCTAATTGTCCTATTCACCATATTAAAACTATAAGGGATTTTGATATGATTCCAAAGACACAAGTTAGGTACTTTGAGTATATTTCTGTAGAAATTGTAATCACCCTTTTTGGGTTTACAGAACTAAAGATATGAATTTATTGGTGAATTACCCATGCACAGAAAAGATTAGTTCACCAAAATTCAAAGAGAGTGCAATAAATTTTGGGCTACTGGGTTTTGATATGTATGGGTATGTGGATGTCCAGAGAATTGGAATTAGATCAAAAATATTCGTGGTTTTGCCTAGAGAATTTTATAAAGGAATAAATGCCATGTTTTTGTTATTTTTACTAATGGAAAACTAAAGCCATTTTATGTGGGGCTAGTGGGACATGCTAGGTATGGCTAGGACCTTTCAGTAACAATTGTATTTACTCCATTTGGATTTACCAAACTCTCTCAAATCATTTATTAGTGAAAGGAACACATTTGGCTATTTTATTTTCTAGGATTTATCCATACAATCTATTGCTACAAAACCAAGTTTGTATGTTAGGGTGGAGACTTAGGTACCTATGAAAAATCATATCTAAATTTATTCAGGACATTTTCATTTTCATTTTCATTTAAACATAAGAACCAATATTCAGATCTGAAGAAAAGGAAAAAAAGTTAAACGGGCACGCTGGGCCAGATCTTGACCGCAATGGGCCACACAGGGGGGAATTCAGCCCACCCGGGCGTGCCGCTGTGCGGGCGCTGGGATTTCAATCCCTGGCAAACGAGGCCCGGTGGTCAGTGACTCGGGGGCCGCGAAGGGGTACGGTGCATCTGTGGCTGTCGGATCAAGTATGGATTGACGGCCACGAGCCGTCTCCTACCTCGCACCATCGCTGGTGGGCGGAAACCCTAACAGAGGGTGGAGCACGACGGGGGAGCTCACCTGAGAGCGGAGGAGGGCCGGGGAGGGTTCAGGGCGATGCGGTGCACCACCGCGAGTCCGGAGAGGGGCGGCGAGGCAAGGTTCGACGTCGGGATGCAGCTCGCGTGGTGGTGGCCGAAGGGGCTCGCCGGAGCTCGACGGAGTGGCTCCAGGGGTTGTTTCATGACAACACAAGGGGCACCATTAGCATCAGAAGGAGGAGGGGATCTCAGGTAGGTGACATGCAGGAGGGGAGAACTAGAGGGTAAGGAGCTTTGCTCGGTTTCATGGAGGGGCCGAGGGCTCTTGTTCTTCTTTCCTCGAGCGAGACATAGCAGGGGTGGGGAGTGGGTGTTCTTGGGAGTAGAGGGGAGTGAGGAGGGAGTAAATGAGGCAGAGGGGAGCATTGTACTGGACCTTAGTATTATAACCAAAAGGGGTGAGGTCCAGGGTGGACCTTGCTCATGGGTGACCTTGGGGGTGAGCAGGGGGCGCTGGTTCAGTGAGCTAGGCGGTGCTTGGAGGTGGTGGGGTCCAGGTGTTTGATCTTTGAGTGGAGAGGGAGGGGTGGCTGTGGGTGAGGGGATATTGGCAAGATGTGCCTCTCTCCCCCTCATATAAGAACAACAGACAAAAAGGAAAAAAAGGGTAGCTCCAACTATAGTGCTACAGTGCTAGTCGACCAGAGGTGATGAGGGTGCTGTAGTGAAGTATTGGGGTAAGTTTGGGGGAGGTTTGATTAGGTTTGGATCAAGTTCGGAGATGATTTCAAATATTGGCCAAATAAGGGTTTATGAAGCAACTCTAGATTTTTGAACTAGACAAGATGAGCCAAAGGTACTGGTTTGGATATATGGTCAAGGCAACACTCTGGGATTTATTTGAGAATTTTTAGAGGATTTAAAATCCACCAGAAACCATTTATTCAAAAAGTGTAGAAGTAGTTTCTAGAATATTATTTTATATTTTTACATTTTCCAAGTTGGTTTTTTGATGTGATAGGGTCCTAAATTAAATATTACATATTGGAGAATTTTATTGGAATTTATTGAGATGGGAGAGTATTTTTAAGGTATTATTTCTTGTTTCTGCCATTTAAGAAAAAGGGCAAAAAGAAATAATAAAGAATCTCAAAAAAAATTATTTTTGATATGGGAAGGTGGGGTATGATGTATGGAACTAAAATGGGCATTCCTTTGGTAAAGTTATTTGGAGAAAAACTTCCTTTGTAGACAAAGGTTCTAGGGTTTTGCCAAAAATGGAATTTAATTAGTTTGAGTGTCCAAATAATTATGGGAATTATTTGGGGGATTATCATAACCAATGTGGATTATGTGGACTTGATTAATACATCATTGTAAACTTTAGTTTTGAAGAATTATTGTGAGAAGGGAAGAAAACCAGATTTGGGAGAATCTAGGGATTCGATATTTTTATACCACCTACACATGGTTGGATTTGTGATTTCAGAGCTCACCTTGATACAAGGGATAAATGGGTGATTAAAACAAGTTATATAGATGATAATGGCAACAAGATTTGGGCTTGGATGTATTTGAGGTGGTCTAGAAGAGATGGCAAACTTTCTTGATAATAAGGCTGCCTTATAGAGTTGTCATGTTGCCTCCTAAACTATGGGGTTTTAAGAAGCACAAAGCTCCAATGGAAACAAGGGGAGTATGGATTCATAGAACATGTTTAGTAGATCATACCCATTAAAAGAGTTGGTCAAGGGGAGGTAGCATATAGATGTGAGCTTCTGCCAAAGTAGGCAAGATGATAACATTTGCAGAAAAGATTATTATCTTGGCTACAAAACCATCATGGATGAGTGGGAAACAAAATGGATTAGCCAAGGGAAAGAGTGGGATTTGGTAGTACTAATGATGTACTACAATATGCTTCAAGTAAATTATCAAGAATGCACATAGGTTAGAAAAGGTAGAGCTCCAAAGATTGAATCTATATAAGAATTCCATACTTAGCCATTTTGACAGTTTTAGGGTTTTAGATTAGAGTGCAAGTGTAGATGATTTTGAGAGGATGCTATGTTCCAAACTCATGATCAAAGTGGATGATGTTTATGTGATAAATAAGTAGATAGGATGCATGCTTAGATTGGGTATGTATTGAGTTGGGAACTATCAAAAGGGATTATCCCTGGATTAATCTGATTAGGAGAAAAGATGGTCACTTTATTAACTTAGGATAGATCCAGATTTGGATGCTTTATTTGAGACTGATGATCATAAACATAGATTGGGTCCTAAGGGATGAGCGACTAGATTAGCTCACTCTAGATCCTAAGCAAACAAGGCAATCAGCAGATCAAGGAAATCCATCTTATCAAACTTAACCAACTACTACTAGGGTAAGGATGGGTATTTTGAATTGTTTATGCTTTGAAGTAAGATAAGTACCTCTTGGTATTTCTACCAAGATTGGAGTTGGGAGGTTTTAGGAAAAAGGTTTTGGAAAACCTAGAGATAAGAGTAATTGAATGTTCTGCCTTGAAAACATAAGGAGATAATATATAGGTCTCCATATTTTTGTTATTAGAGCTAATAAAATAATTTGTTGTACCAAACTCATCTTGGATCAAGTTTGAAATGCCAGAACTTTTGAGAATATGAAAGATGAGCCCAGACATCTCTTTTGTAAGATAGATTTTGTCAACTAGTGTTAAGATAAGAAGTATATCATCTAATGAGCATCAGGTGCAATGAACACAAGAAAACAAATAAAAAAACATTGCAACTAGTAACAAGAAAAAGTTTTTATTCCCCCTGATTTTTTCCTTTTTGACAAAAGATCAGGGTTGCTAAAATTGGGATGTTTCAGACCTTTCTCCCTTAATATAATATCGTCCCAAGATTAGGGAGGAGTAGGGTTAGGTGATAACATCCTCTTAACAATTTCAATGGTGGAATTACTATATGCTAACGGGTTTTACAATCAAACAAGCGTGGTCAGTTACGGGTCAGAGCTGAGTGGCTTCAGATTGGGGCGGTTTAGATTTAAGAAAATGGAAAAGACACAATATTTCACCCTTAGGACGATTCTAGGTAGGTTTAGTGTCGATAGGGTCCTTCTTCTTTAGGCAAGACGATGAGGACGATGAGTTGAGCCTTCTTCAAACCCTTTATCGCTGAAGTCAGCTTCTCTTCCTTATTGGTCTTGAAACGCCGGGAGTGCTAGCCGGACGTTCGACTCTGCGACGGAGAACTTTCCCGAAGTATCATCGGGGTCTAGAGAAAAGTCAATTATTGCTCTTCAGGCAGGGTCCACGATTTTGATTTAGAGGGTGGTTGTCACCTAGCGATGACTGGGTTCGACTCCAGGGTTTTATGGGGTTTTGGGCGGGAAAGAAGCAGTCTTTCCCCCTTAGAGCGATACTAAGGGTGCTTGGTGGAATCGCGATCTTTCTTTATTGGAGTCGTATGCTGATGCTGGGGAAGGGCGCTGCACCTTTCGTACGGAGGTGGTTATCTTCTATCGAACTTGTATAAGCCGCTTCGTGAGAGACGTTGATACCACTTCTTGAGTTAGGAGGTCTACCGGAAAGGGCGTCTACTAGCTTCTGGGTAGTTAGTTCCGAGATAGTTAGGCGTCCGATGGGTTGAAGGATGTCGTTGGAGGTTGGCGGTGTAGGAACACAGTCCTTTGGGGTGAGGTCGTTCTAGATTTGGTCTGATGCAACGTCGTGGGTAAAACACGCAAAGAAGGACATCATACTTGCATATCATCCAGAAATTTAGCAGGTTCGTGCCGGTCGGTGGCGGAGGTACTTGAGATGTTACATAATAGGTCTGTGTCGCAGGGCGTTGAAGCACTTAGAGTTTTACGAAACAGGTTCTGGGATGATACATACTCTTCCCTATTCCATAAAGTTGAGTCGAGGGGTGAGAAAAACTACTCCAGGGGTACTGCTTGAATCTTGTCGTCATTCTTGGGTTGGTGCACTGACTTCGGCTACTGCAGTCCCTCGGGGGTATGTGGGATATTCATCTATGCAGCAGTGAGAGTGAGGGTCATGCCTTCTTCGATGGTTGTTTCGACAGGTGGATCTTCTAGGTGTGGCGACTGAAAGATAGGTTGATACTCATAGAAGGACAACTCTTCATTGTCAGTTTCATAGTTAACAGCTTTAGAAGTTGATGAGGCTAGAGTGGCCACCTTACTTTATAGACGCGTTGGCGTCTTGTAGACTCTTCTCCCGGGTATGGAGTATGGCAAAATCCATACGCATGAGGATGTTCTGACAACAGGTCTTGTCGAGGTCTTCCTGATGGCACTACAGTAGGTATTCCATATTCTCTAGCTGATTCCCAATGCAACAAGTGAGGAAAGACTCAGTGGGAAGTCCATCCTTGTTGCGCTTTCCAAACAGGTGGTAAGGGGTGTCTTTCAAATCGTCTTCATGGATCTTGCAGAGGCTTGCCATGATTTGTTGAATAGCTCGCACGACACCATCCACCCAACTGTTTTCAATGAATGTGAAGATGATGGGTTCGAGATCAGCTTCATGAGCTGAAATTGTGGCCTTGATGACCCACTGAGCTATGCCGGCGTTACTGTGAGGAAGCTCTGTCCCTTAGATCTTGGGTGGGGGACGACGAATGATTTTCAGTAGATCATGGAGATTCTCTTCAAAGTGCCAGAAGCTCTCTCCGACTATGATGCTCTCTGAATGGGTAGGAGCCATCTGTAGGGATTGTGGGTTAGGAGTGAGGGTAGGCATAGCGAAGTAGGTTTATCAGGGGGGTTATGTGGTTAATACACACAAGTAGGGGAGGAACTTAGTAGGTGGCCATCCTGATGGGGAGAGGGTTCATTTTAATGTCGTAAGAGGGTTAGCATCAAGATACATACACACGGTACATGGTCATACAATCGGATAGACCTCCGAGACAGACAAGCAACACATTTCAAACATTCATATTAGCACATGACAAACATGTCGAGCGTACCATAGATACTAAGGGGGTGACTGCGTGCCATAAAAGGGAATCCTATATTAAGGATACTTATCCTAAGTACGGACATTACGGGGGTCTTGACCTCTGTCTTGCCATTTGGTGTCATCAGTGCCGTACTTGATCCTTTGAGGCGATGAAGGACTCCGTTAGTAGGGCGATCTTGTAGTGTCTTTCGTCGTTGGTAACTCCTTTGGTTTGCTTGTCTCGGTGTCTCTTCATTTCGGGATCTCCGTCTTCATAGTCTCCGAGTCGGACTTTGTTTTTGAAAATGGAACATTTGAAGTAGACGAGATATAGAGTAATCCATTTTTAAATCATTTAAGTCCGAGAAGGTGAGATAAGAAATCTTTCAAAAAGATTTTGAGAAAATAGTTTTCGAAGCCTATGTTTTCAGAAATAGGGGTTATGCTATCTAACGTCCATGCTAACTAAGGTCTCCTACAGTCAGGATGGCTCTGATACCAAGTCTGTGGCACCCAGGATTTACGGCCGGAGAATACACGTTATGCATACAATTCACATTCCCATGATCAGTGAGCTATGAGCATAACTGACCAGTATCATTACATCATCCAGAAAGTAACGAGTACAAAACTTACAATGTGGCAGTTATGGCGATTATAAAACAAATAGCATAAGTCTTCAATCGCAGAGCCCATGTCATGCCTTAACCTACATGCAACTAACTGGGAAGACGGCCTAGCTCGCATAGACGTCAACATCTCCATCCGTTTCTCCTGAATCTCTAAAAGTCTGGCCAAGTAAATAGCCAGGGAAAATGCTAGTGAGTACTTTGAATGTACTCGCAAACCACCTTAAGAGAACAAAAATAAAGGATATGCAATATGGCTGTGGTAGGATGGCTCCATAAGAGGTTTGTTCATAAATTAGTTTCTCTTGTAGATAAAGCATATCTCTATATCTTTGTTGAAAAACTTTTGGAAACCTTTTGAAAAGTTCTAAGAAAACACTAGGATTGGGTCACCCGTTTGTTTTTCCTTCCGGTCATCCCGTGACCAAACTCCTTCCTCCTTTCTCCGACCATCCCATGGTCAAGGAATTTCCAAGCCATTGCTTTTCCGAAGTCCTTTTTGAAATAAAAACCAGCACCGATCTACAGCAACCTTCTGAACCATCCATGACCGAGGACTTGGCTATTCGAATAGATTTACACTCTGCGGAGGTTGTACACTTTACCCACACCATCCGGTTACCCGTCCCTGATCTGCACCGGTCGTGGGTCGAATAACCGGTCAAGACCTTACGGATGCCTTCTCTTGTATAAATTCCTACCCTATGATGTTAATCCCCTCAAAACCAGGATGCCCTATATAGTTACCAGCCAACCGGAGCGTGTTTGCAACTTGACGCGCTTTCAATGAGGGGCTCATAGTATCGTGTGGAGGCCCGGAGACCCTTTGTTCCTTCTCCCGGTCGATGCTACGCATGGACCGTTTGGACAGAGAAGGCCCACCCTCCAGGGATTGTTTTCCCTTGTAGTAGTGTGAGGCACCTATACCAGATTAGACAAAATTCTAGCCCAGCCGCGTCCCATTCCAGAGTAATGTGGTTGCACGGGTTAATTGTTCTAGCAAAACTGCAAAGAACCGGGTGCGTTTTCTTAAAAAATTTCCTCCATATTTAGTCCAATCCTTTTTGTAAAACCAAAACCTTTTTCATTTACAACTTCACTTGGTAGGCCAAGCCTTACAAAGGTTTTCTCATAAAACATTTCTGTAAGCCTTTCTGGGGTCTTCCCATCCCATAGTTTTGCTTTGGCTAAAACAGGGTTTCTAGAGGGGGCATGGTGTTATACAACATCTATCATACTAGGGGCAAGTAGGTTTCATCAAGGAATTGTACTAGTAGTACAAACATGTAATGACTTGGAGGAGCCAAGACACTACCATAAATAATAAAACTAGTAAGACAATGCAATTTAGATAAACAAGTACACAAAACATGCATGAGTGTAAAAATATGACAAGGGTTTATGAGCAAGAAGGTGGCTTGCCTGTGATCAGCGAGATATCCCGTGACTTCTTTAGAAAACCATAATACCGATAATAATAATGATAGCAATAATAATAACGCTCCGAGGCTTCTTTCTTCTCGATGGCACACAATCGCAACTATCGTCGTTATCGAGCATACACGCACACAAACAACACCACCATCATTACAAGGCATACAAGAATCAAACCATAAAATAATCAAAGGATAATCACATGATATAAAATGGTAGGATGCTGGATGATTGGCTTGTTGAGATTGGTAAAGGATCTGGGTGCAAGTGGAAGATGATCCCTTTGGATTTATAGTCTAGGGATTTACCTAAGAGAGAGGTTTTTGAGCAAAGACAAGTTCTGTATGCTATCATTGTATAAAAAAGATACCATCAGATAGATATTGATAAAATTAATCCAACAAAAGTGGTTTCACTATTTTATCAATTTCCATTGATTTATAATGATTGTTATAGTGGATAAAACTCTAGTTTAGGAAATAATTCACCAGAAAAATTCTGGAGATCCAAAAATTATTTCCTTTGGTGATTATGAAGTATTTGGTGGACTATTTCAAGAGGGGTTGGAATCATCTCAAAACAATTATCAGAATGCCCATGAGAAATTCCCAAATGCAGTACTAGTTGCTAATTGTCCTATTCACCATATTAAAACTATAAGGGATTTTGATATGATTCCAAAGACACAAGTTAGGTACTTCGAGTATATTTCTATAGAAATTGTAATCACCCTTTTTGGGTTTACACAACTAAAGATATGAATTTATTGGTGAATTACCCATGCACAGAAAATATTAGTTCAACAAAATTCAAAAAGAGTGCAATAAATTTTGGGCTCCTGGGTTTTGATATGTATGTGTATGTGGATGCACAGAGAGTTGGAATTAGATAAAAAACATTCGTGGTTTTGCCTAGAGAATTTTATAAAGGAATAAATGCCATGTTTTTGTTATTTTTACTAATGGAAAACTAGGAAGCCATTTTATGTGGGGCTAGTGGGACATGCCAGGTATTGCTATGGCCTTTTAGTACCAATTGTATTTACTCCATTTGGATTTACCAAACTCTCTGAAATCATTTATTAGTGAAAGGAACACAATTGCTATTTTATTTTCTAGGATTTATCCATACAATATATTGGTCCAAAACCAAGTATTTATGGTAGAGTGGAGACTTAGGTACCTGTGAAAAATCATATCTAAATTTATTCAGGACATTTTCATTTTCATTTCGATTTAAACCTAAGAACCAATATTCAGATCTAGAGAAAAGGAAAAGAAAAAGGTTAAACGGGCACGCTGGGCCGGCTCTTAACTGCAATGGGCTGCACAGGAGGGAATTTGGCCCACCCGGGCGTGCCGCTGCACGGGCGCCGGGATTTGAATCCCTGGCAACGAGGCCCGGCGGTCAGCGACCCGAGGGACTCGAAGGGGTACGGGGCATCTGTGGCTGTCGGATCAAGGTCCGGATCGACGGCCACGAGCCGTCTCCTACCTCGCGCCGCCGCTGGTGGACAAAAACCCTAGCAGAGGGTGGAGCACGACGGGGGAGCTCACCTGAGGGCGGAGGAGGGCCGGGGAGGGTTCAGGGTGACGCGGTGCACTGTCGCTAGTCCAAAGAGGGGAGGCGAGGCTGGGTTCGACACTAGCATGCGGCTCGCTGGAGCTCGACAGAGTGGCTCCAGGGGGTGCTGCATGTCAACACAAGGGGCACCATTGGCATCAGAAGGAGGAGGGGATCTCAGGTAGGTGACATGCATGAGGGGAGAACCATAGGGTAAGGGGCTTTACTCGGTTTCGTGGAGGGGCCGAGGGCTCTAGTTCTTCTTTCCTCGAGCGAGACAGAGCAGGGGATGGGTAGTGGGTGTTCTGGGGAGCAGAGGGGAGTGAGGAGGGATTAAATGAGGCAGAGGGGAGCATTGTACTGTCCCTTAGCCTTATAACTAAAAGGGGTGAGGTCCATGGTGGACCTTGCTCATGGGAGAGCTTGGGGGTGAGCAGGGGCGCTGGTTGGGTGAGCTGGGCGGTGGTGGGGTCTAGGTGTTCGAGCTCTGAGTGGAGAGGGAGGGGGTGGCTGTGGGTGAGGGGATATTGGCAAGATGTGCCTCTCTCCCCCTCATATAAGCACAAGAGCTAAAAAGGAAAAAGGTGGCTCCTATTGTAGTGCTACAGTGCTAGTCGACCAGAGGCGATGAGGGTGCTATAGTGAAGTATTGGGGTAAGTTTGGGGGAGGTTTGATTAGGTTTGGATCAAGTTTGGAGATGATTTCAAATATTGGCCAAATAAGGGTTTACGAATCAACTCTAGATTTTTTAATTAGACAAGATGAGACAAATGTACTGGTTTGGAGATATGGTCAAGAAAACACTCCTGGATTTATTTGAGATTTTTCAGAGGATTTAAAATCCACCAGAAACCATTTATTCAAAAAGTGCAGAAGTATTTTCTAGAAGATTATTTGATATTTTTACATTGGCCAAGTTGGGTTTTCATGTTATAGGGTCCTAAATACCATATTATACATTGGAGAATTTTATTGGAATATATTGAGATGGGAGTATTTTTAAGGAATTTTTTCTTGTTTCTGCCATTTAAGAAAAAGGGCAAAAAGATATAATAAAGAATCTCCAAAATATTTATTTTTGAGATGGTAAGGTGGGGTATGATGTATGGAACTCAAATGGGCATTGAGTTGGTAAAGTGATTTGGAGAAAAACAAACTTGCCTTTATGGACAAAGATTCTAGGGTTTTGCCAAAAATGGAATTTAATTAGTTTGAGGGTCCAAATAATTATGGGAATTATTTGGGGGATTATCATAACCAATTTGGATTATTTGGACTTGATTTATACATCATTGTCAACTTGAGTTTTGAATAAATATGGTGAGAAGGGAAGAAAACTAGATTTGGGAGAATCTAGGGTTTGGATATTTTTATACCACCTAAACATGGTTGGATTTGTGAGTTCAGAGCTCACCTTGATAAAAGGGATAGATGGGTGATTAGACCAAGTTATATATATGATCATGTCCACAATATTTGTGCTTGGATGTAGTTTAGGTGGTCTAGAAGATATGGCAAACTTTGTTGAAAATAAGGCTGCCATACAGAGTTGTCATGTTGCCTCCTAAACCATGGGGGTTTAAGAAGCACAAAGCTCCAATGGAAACAAGGGGAGTATGGATTCATAGACCATGGTTAGTATATCATACCCATTCAAAGAGTTGGTCAAGGGGAGGTAGCATATATATGTGAGCTTCTGCCAAAGTACGAAAGATGATAAGATGTGCAGAAAATATTATTATCTTGTATACAAAACCATCATGGATGAGTGGGAAACAAGATGTATTAGCCAAGGGAAAGAGTGGGATTTGGTAGTACTAATGATTTAATATAATATGGTTCAAGTACATTCTCAATAATGCACATAGGTTGGAAAAAGTAGAGCTCCAAAGATTGAATCTAGATAAGAATTCCATACTTAGCCATTTTGGCATATTTAGGGTTTTAGACTAGAGTGCAAGTGTAGATGATTTTGAGAGGTTGATATGTTACAAACTCATGATAAAAGGGGATGATGTTGATGTGATAAATAAGTAGATAGGATACATTCTTAGATTCGGTCTGTATTGAGTTGGGAACTATCAAAAGGGATTATCCCTGGATTAATCTGATTAGGAGAAAAGATGGACACTTTAGTGACTTAGGATAGATACAGATTTGGATGCTTGATTTGATATTGATGATCACAAACATATATTGGGTCCTATGGGATGAGCTACTATATTATCTCACTCTAGATCCTAAGCCAACAAAGCAATCAATAGATCATGGCAATTCGTCTGACAACAGATCAAGGAAATTCATCTTATCAAACTTAACCAATTACTACTAGGGTTACCATCAAGTATAGGCTTGAGGTAAGGATGGGTATTTTGAATTGGTTGTCCTTTGAAGTAAGATAAGTACCTCTTGGTATTTCGACCAAGATTGGAGTGGAGAGGTTTTAGGAAAAAGGTTTTGGAAAACCTAGAGATAAGAGTAGTTGAATGTTCTGCCTTGAAAAAATAAGGAGATAATATATAGGTATCCATAGTTTTTTTATTAGAGCTAATAAAATAAGTTATCGTATCAAACTCATCTTGGCTCAAGTTTGAAATGACAGAACTTTTGAGAATATGAAAGATGAGCCCAAACATCTTTTTTGTAAGATAGCTTTTGTCAACTAGTGTTAAGATAAGAAGTATATCATCTAATGCACCATCAGGTGCAATGAACACAAGCAAACAAATAAACAAACATTGCAACTAGTAATAAGAAAAAGTTTTTTGTTCCCCCTGATTTTTCCCTTTTTGACAAAAGATCTAGATTGCTAAAATTGGGATGTTACAACATAAATACTTGTCATGAGTTATATTTGGAGTTGGATGTCTTTATGAAATTATGGTGTTTGAACATCTAGCGCTCAAGGTGACATTGTGGGTTTATCTATATGGGGATTGCAAACTTTAAGGAGTGCTTTCGTAGCCCTACCGTGGATTAGAGTTGTCCAACCGGAGAGTAGTTGAGAGTAACATAATGAAGAGAAGATATTTATATGAGAGTGTACACTAGTGAAATTATGATCCCTAGGCCTTGTTTCCAAGCATGGAAACACCATTTACAACTAGTCCTGCTACATGTATTCTTGCTTCCACCTGTTTATTTCAGATTTCCTTTAGTCTCTTCCACGCCGTCAAGCTCTTTTTTGGAACCATTGTCTTATAATCATCCATACTACTTGTATTTTACTATCTCTTCGCCGAACTAGTGCACCTATACACCTAACAAGTGTATTGGGTGTGTTGGGGACACAAGAGACTTCTTGTATATTGATTGCATGGTTGCTTGAGAGGGATACCTTTGACCACTTCCTCCCTAAGTTCGATAAACCTTGGGTAATCCACTTAAGGGAAACTTGCTACTGTTCTACAAACCTCTGCACCTGGAGGACCAACAATTGTCTACAAGAATAGAAGTGCGTAGACATCAAGCTCTTTTCTGGCGCCGTTGCCGGGGAGGTAAGGTAAAAGGTACTCACATCTTTTGGCTACTAAGCTATCTTCTACTACTGTTGCTAGTGTGTGAGTGCTTGAAGTTATTTCCTTTAGATTCTGCAATTATATATTTTTGTTTCTTGTTTCTATTTTCACTAGTTAGGATTAATGGAAAACAACAAAAAAGTTAGAGAGCTTTATAGTATTTATCTTGAGTTAGGACATGAAGTGTTTGAAGAGAAAATTTAAAAACCTATGGAACTTTATTTGCATGATAATAGCAATGTTATTAGTATGAATCCTTTGAACACCATTATTGCTAATGCTGTGGAAAAGTCTAAGCTTGGGGAAACTAGTATTTTTAGTTCCCTAGCTTTAGAGGAGAAAATTTGCTATGATGATACTATACCTCCAATATATGATGACTACAATGATGAATATGATATTTTCAGTCCACATACTATTGAGGAGAAAATTAATTATGATTACAATATGCCTCCTATATTTTATGACAATGGTGATGAGAATAATAATGATAGCTATTTTGTTGAATTTGCTCCCACTATAATTAATAAGAATGACTAGGCTTGTGTGGAGAGTAATAATTATTATATGCATGTGGTTCATGATAAGAATGTTTTATGTGATAGTTATATTGTTAATTTTATTCATGATTCTACTAAAAGTTATTATGATAGAGGTTAACATGGTTTTATGCATCTCAACAATATTAAGTTTCCCCTCTTTATGTTGAAAATTTTGAAGTTGCACTTGTTTTATCTTCATATGCTTGTCACTTTGTTCTTTGTGAATTTATTTGCGTACAAGATTCCTATGCATAGGAAGTGGGTTAGACTTAAATGTGTTTTGAATTTGCTTCTTGATGATCTCTTTTACTTCAATTGATATTTCTTATGTGAGCATCTTCTCAAACTATTATGCCTAACTTAAAGGCGTTAAAGAAAATTACTTATTGGGAGATAATCCAAAAGTTTTAGTTGAGTCTTGGAATTTATTACCTCTGTAATAACCTCTCCTTATCCTTTTTGTTTGATTTTTGTGATAATAATAACCTCTAATGAGAGAGAAGTAAGATTTGGGAAAGTTGTTATCCTGAAACAGATTTTTGTGCTTCACTGTAAAAATTCATGAAAAATCTCTGTATGTCGGATTGAGCTGTAATTTTCTGAGTACATCCCCCAGGTTGTTATATAACTTTAGTTAGATCAACACTTTTTGATTTGATCAACATAAGTTTTTCAAAAAAATTGGTTTTTACCTGCTGGTTTGTTTTGACAGATTTCTGCCATTATTTGCATTTGCCTCTTTTCGATTTTTTTTGAGTTATTTTTGGTAAATTGAGCTTTTTAAAAGGAATTTCTTCATTAGCTTGTGTTCTTAATGGAAGTATTGTTATGTTGAAACAAAACCCAAAGGTTTATTACTTTTGAATGCACTCATGTTGCTAGTGAAGATTGTGTGAAGTTTTGTATGAAGGAAATTTTCAAGTGTAGGGGAAGAATGATGTGATGAGATGAAGAATGTAAAAAAGCTCAAGCTTGGGGATGCCTCCCTTGTCACCCCAATAAATATTCAAGAGGTACAAGCGTCAAATCTTGGGGATTCCCAAGGCATCCACTTCTTCATCAATAAAAATCTCAGGTTTTCTTTCTAGACACTTTATTTTTATTGCTTCATGCACTATTGTGTTGTTCTTGGAGTGTCTTTGTTTTTGTTTTTAGTTTTCTTTTTATTGGTTTGCTGCAATAAGTTGTTTGGATCCTAGCACACTTATTTTGGATAGAGGCACGCTCTGTTTTCATTGCCTAGAACACTCTAGTTTTCATTTTTATTGTCTTGTGAGTGTTCTCTTTTTCTAGCACTGTGTTTAGCCTTAGTTTTCTTGTGCTTTCAGCTTAGAACTTTTTAGTTCTTATTTGTGGATTTGTGAGATAATCTCACTGATGTTTATTTATTATTATCTTTGTGAGTTGTCTCAAATAAGTCGATTGGTGTTGGAAAAGAGTAGGAAGCTTCATGCTCAAGTGGTACAAAAAGGAGCTTGTTTTGACTGTGGCTTAGACTTTATCCTGTCATATTAGATGTTAATTTGACCTTATGCTTAGTAATTATTGATGTAGCATGACTTGTTCCAAACAATTGAGATTTCTTAAATGTGCCTTGAAAGAATCATGCGTTGTTTTAGCATATAAAAGCATAATATTGTGGTATTCTCCTTTGATGCTTTATTTGGGTTGACTTGTCACATGCTTACACCATGTTATGACTATGAACCAGTCACCTTAGCCGCTATGATCATTTAGTTTTTGACTTGTGATACCACTTTATGCTTTAGTTGATAATGTTTTGTCTCTCTGCATCATTATGGCCATTATTTCTCTCTTAGTTGGTCGCTCCTAGTCTTTTGCTAGCCTCCACTTGTATTGAGTAAGCTCTACTCATGCATCCAACTCCCAAGAAACCAAGTTATTCCAAAGTGTCCACTATAAATACCTATGCATGGTGTGTTACACCATTCCAAGTATAATCTTGTTTTATCTACCTTCCAATTAAAAAGTCACTTTGTTTTGTGAAAATTAGTGATTAAAGCTCTCACAAACTTGATGGCACACTTTATTTTCTTGCCCATAATAAACTTGAACCATTGTGTCATCTATGTTGTATATGCTTGCACTTATAAGTTGGGGATTAGCAGAACCGTGTTGTCACAGGGAACACTTTCAACACCTGTAAATATCTACCCAATTGATACCATGCTCTTTTGTTTATGGATGTCGGTGGTGTCAAATAAAAGGGGATCTTGTAAGTCCATGGAGTTATGTATATGTGTTAGAGAAACGCCAGGGCCGCTAGCCTAAGCCATGCCTAATCATGGTGGAAACTTGCAGCATAACCATAGTAGGCAATCTATGAAGCATTCTTCTTATAAAAAAAGGAGAGACAGAAAAAGAGGAAAGAAGAGAAGAAAGAACCATTTTCCCATGGTAAATAAGAAGATTGCTGAGATGCTCATTGTCTGTTGCCTTGTCATTTTGATATGGGATAGCTCCTATATCATGTGCAAGGGGTACCCCATTGGCGGTTCTCTATGATACACATGTATTTACTTTGTCAAGAACTTACCGGTAACTAAATTTGAGTAGCATGAGGAACGACTCTCGTACTCAAGGGACATAAGATTGCCAACTTATACTTTGTCAAGCATATACTCCATATTTTGTTCACTTTAACCTTAATCACTTCAAGATGCTTATGAGAGGGGCAATGAGAGCTGAAAGCTAATAAGTACCATAATTTTTGGAAGCTCTTTATGATACTTGAAATCCCTGCTTCCCTTCATGAAGGGCCTTTCTTTTACTTTTATGTTGAGTCTCCACCTTCTATCTTTATGCATCAATTAAGAGAGCATAGTTGTCATTCTTAGTTTTATGTGCATTATCCCAAAACTTGTTGATTGAATCATAACTTTGATATTGATTGTTCTTAAATTACTTGTATCTAGTCACCCTTATGAACTTTGATGGTGTCCTATGCATTTATGTTTTGCTACTCCATGGGGGACAAGCTAAATTCCACTATGCTATGTTTTCTATATGTGAAACAAACAAACGTCTTTTAATGCATTGTTATTCATCATCTTTGTTTGTATCCTTTCATGTTACAACATAGTTGCCATGTAGTATTGTTAGAACTACATCTTTCATGCTCATGTTTAGATTACTTTGATCCCAGCTATCAATGCTTTACAATACCTTGATCAAGATTGTGATGGTGCATATCACCTCAAAAATTATTCTTTATATCACTTACCTACTCGAGGACGAGCAGGAGTTAAGCTTGGGGATGCTTGATACGTTGTAATCGTATCTATAACTTTTGATGCTCCATGCTTGTTTTATATCATTTGTCTTATACTTTGTCTACACTTTGAGGTATTTTTATACATTTTTTGGAACTAACCTATTGAAAAGATGCGACGGTGCCAGTTGCCTTTTTTCTACTGTTTTTGGTTTCAGAAAAGCTAAAAAATGAATATTCTCAGAATTGGGTGGGACAAAAGCCAATATGCCTATATTTCCCAGAGCAATCCGGAAATGCGAAGCAGAGACGGAGGGGGAAACTGGGGTGGGCACACCCTATGGTGGCGCGGGCCCACCCTGGTGGTGACACTAGGAGGTGTGGACCCCCTGGCTGCCTCCTCACCTCGTCTCTTCGCCTATAAGAAGCATCCGATGCAGAAACCCTAAAACATCCAGTATACATCCACGAAAATTTCCATAGTGCCGCCGCCACCGAAGGGGAGATTCAGGGGACAGAAGTCTGTGTTCCGGCACCCTACCGGGATGGGGAATTTCCCCCGGATCCATCTCCATTGATCTCCACAACCATATCCATCGCCATTGCTGATTCCCATGATGAGGAGGGAGTAATTCTTCCTCGAGGCTAAGGGCTCTACCAGTAGCTATGTGTTCATCTCTATCTCTCTATGCGTGATCTTTATGTGATAATGAGCTTTGTAATCAAGTAGATCTACTCTGCTACTCAAGTGCTTTAATAGATCACTACTCTCCCCACGTGTGTGAAAGTGACAGCGTGCGCACAGTGTGGCACTTAGGCTAGAGATTACATAAATACTTGTCATGAGTTATATTTGGAGTTGGATGTCTTTATGAAATTGTGGTGTTTGAAGGAACCATCTAGAGCTCAAGGTGACAGTGTGGGGTTATCTAGATGAGGATTGCAAAATTTAAGGAGTGCTTTTGTAGCCCTACCGTGGATTAGAGTTGTCCAACTGGAGAGTAGTTGAGAGTAGCATAATGAAGATAAGATATTTATATGAGAGTGTCAACTAGTGAAAGTATGATCCCTAGGCCTTGTTTCGAAGCATTGAAACCGTTTACAACTAGTCCTGCTACATGTTTTCTTGCTTCCATCTTTATTTCAGATTTCCTTTAGTCTCTTCCGCGCTGTCAAGCTCGTTTCTGGAACCGTTGTCTTATAATCATCCATACTACTTGTATTTTACTATCTGCTCGCCGAACTAGTGCACCTATACACCTGACAAGTGTATTGGGTGTGTTGGGGACACAAGAGACTTCTTGTATCTTGATTGCAGGGTTGCTTGAGAGGGATGCCTTTGACCACTTCCTCCCTGAGTTTGATAAACCTTTGGTCATCCACTTAAGGGAAACTTGCTGCTGTTCTACAAACCTCTGCACTTGGAGGCCCAACAACTGTCTACAAGAATAGAAGTGCATAAACATCACCTATGCATAACTCCAAACAGCGCCACTGTCTACACGCCTTTCTTCATGGTGCATGGCTCTAAGGAAGTACTTGCAGCCGAAGTACACTACAAGGCCCCATGGGTCATTGCTTACAATGAGGCTGAATCCATAGCTGCACTCAAAGGATCCATCGATCGGTTGGACGAGGCACGCGACATCACTGTTGCTTGTTCGATAATGTATCAATAGAGCCTCCACAACTATCACAGCCTATGGCTGCGCCCAAGGTCCTTCATCAAAGGCGACCTCGTCCTATGACTTAAGCAGAAAGGGCACTTGAAGCTCGAGTCTCTCTGGAGGGACCCTACATGATCACTGAAGTGATCCCAGGTGGCGCATATCGCCTCAAAGACGCAGAGACTAGAGTCGCATACTCCAATCCCAGGAATGTCATGCAGCTACGACGTTTCTACCCCTAGATGTTTTAGTTTCAAATAATTCTACTGAGACAAAACATGTACCTTCTACTCTCCAATAAATAAAGATAAGTTCCTCAACTATGAGTCCTATCCTCTTAATTTATATTTCATGCATACTAAACTCGGGGGATACACCTCCCCAACAACCACATTGAATAATCAACTTCCTCATGACTGCACTTAACTGAGTAGCTGACTATTCCTACAATCGAACCCTTGAAAACTCCAACACGGTTTCATCCCAACTTACTGGTTGGCAAGGTGCTGAGATTAGCAGGTGTCAGGATAACGAAAAGGCAATGTAGTAACATGAATCGAATGCATAACATGCACTATATACACAACGTTTATAAGGGAAGCAACACCCAGTCAAAATTATACACATTTTAGAGCCTATACATGTTCTACATAGATAAAAGCATCACCGCTTCTGATGGAGAATAACGTTGGTATGCTCGTCAAACAACTGCACAATATCTTCGGCAGACTGGGCAAAAGCCCTATAATGAGGTCGCATGTTCCATACCATGCCATCTGGAGGCGCTGACGGTCTTCCTGCAATGGCCTCCAAGTGCACATCCGGGCGCTGCATGTGGACAAGAGCCAACACAGCCTTAGCACCGACGACTAGTTGATGGCGAATGCACTCCTTCATGGAATTTATGTCCTGAAACTACTGTAGGAACCTAAGCATGCTGGAAGGAGCCTCGTCCAAAGGAAACATGGAGCTTTATAGCACCGCGAGTGCTGATCGTGCACTCTTAAGCACGTCCAGCACCTAGGAAACATGGTCCTGCATCGTCGCCAGCACAATTTCTCGGTTCCGGTCTATCCAGAAGAATCCCCTAGCCTCCAGCTCCGCCTATGGAAGGCAGTTCAGTCGAATATCAATGCGCTCTTTCTATTCCTATAGAATAAGATCCACTACTTCAAAACACCATAAAGTTAGTCAACATGGAGCCGAGACCCAAAGAAAGCAAGTCAGTCAGAAGATGCTCACGTTGTAGCTGCTCGCCAATATGAGCAACCTTTCCAAGAAGATACTTCTCCCGCTTGAATTCTCTCTCCGCCTCCAACTTCCACACATCAACATTTCCGTAGATGATCTTAATGGTTTTATCCAAGTATTTTACATGATCAGGAAGAGGAGGGAGTTGAGATAGTTCATCGGCCCTTGTCCGTGGGGGAGCCGAAGGAGTGGACATAGATGGGATCGTCGGAACAACACCCGAGGATCCCTATACAAGAAAAATAATGGAAGATACGAATTCTGATGAGCGCACATGGAAACATAGCATACATTTACACAAAAAGATACGACGTAGCAATTCAAGAAAATTCAGGTATAGACAGTGACCACACGCATGTTCGGCAAAATAACAAGTTCAAGCAGCTAATGGTAGCATAGCACTATCTACGCCGAGGCACCAGAGGGATTCGCTGCGTTCGTGACAGCCTCCCATTATGTGGCTTTCGCCGCGTCCAATCGCTTCTACTCCACAGAGTAATCTGCAAGCAACTCTATCAGCCGTGACCCATACTTCTTACAGTTCTTGGAAAAGGAATCAAAGGCTACCTCTTCGCCTTCAGCCGTTAAGGGCATCTTGGAGGCGATCTTTCCGAGGTCCAAGATACTACCGCACGCTTGAGCCATTGCTAGTCCAAGTGATGCACCCGCACCCTACTGCATCTTCTTATATTCTACGGGTGCATCCCCAGCAAGTGCATTAGAAGGTCACCGATGTCCTTCACAGCCGTAGCCTTCGGGAACATCTCCCAGTGGAAGCGGATGAGCACCGCCTTGGCCTTGAGAAGAGCATCCTGGGTGGAGCCGCAATAGTCATCAACCACGGCCACGACATTAGCCAATAGATCGACATGCTCGAGAACTTGGAGACCGAAGACAAGGCCAGTTGCATCTGTAGATGCACAACACTCCAAATTCAACCACATGGAAAAGACAAAGGAAGACAAGAATGATGAGCAACTTGCATCAAAAAATTACCAGAGCGAGCATGGGCATCCTCCATGAGTTGATCAGCAATGCTATTCTCTCTCTCAGCCGCAGCTGCTTCTAGGTCCTATTCGCGCTGCTTTGACTCTGTCTTGAAGCGCTCAAGGGCCTCCACAACATTCTTCTACTTCGTCTCCGCCGTGCTGCGAATCTTCTTGAGAGACTCTAGACAATGAAGAATTTGATTGTTATCCTCTAGAACCAAAGCAAGAGCACTCATTAGTCACTCGTATGTCGCACGATATATCAGGAAAAAAGAGAACTTGACTCACCCTGGAGCTTCTTGAAGTCCGCCTCTAGGTGCACATACTGCTGGCCCAAGCACGCCACATCCCGCAGAAATGGCTAAACAAAAACTTTGAATTAGATAAAAAGCACTCGGGGGCTATTCAGATTGGGTTACAAACACTTACATGGTCTCCAAAGGTCCTGGTGTGGTCGTCTGAGCGATAACCCTGCACCCCCAGCTTGGAGGAACTCGAGGAACTATCGTCGGAGGTGGCCGCTGTCTTCGGGGAGGGCACTACTGCCTTAGAACTCATGGCCTTGGAATCCACATCTTCCTCATCACCCTTGTCTTTGGTAGTTCCTTTGGAGTAGACTGTAACATCCCAATTTCAGCAACCCTGATTTAATGTCCAAAAGGCAAAAATCAGGGGGAACAAAAACTTTTTCTAGCAAATATGTGCTTACTTGTTTGCTTGTACTCAAGCAACTGTTTGTGGATTAGTTGTGTACTCCTCATCTCAACACTAGTTTATAAAAGCTATTTTACAAAAGAGATTTCTTGGCTTAACTTTCATATTCTCAAATGTTCTGGCACTTCTAAAACCTGAGCCAAGATGACTTTGACCCAACAAAATACTTTACTAGTTTCTATTTCCAAAACTATGGAGACATGTATATATATCTCCTTATGTTTACAAGACAGAACCTTCAACTACCCTTATCTCTAGGTTTTCCAAAAACCTTTATTAAAACCTTTTCATCTCAATCTTGGTAGAGATACCAAGATGGTACTTATCTTACTTCAAAAGCAAAACCCCTTTCAACATACCCCCTTCTTACCTCAAGCTAGGCTTGATGGTAACCCTAGTACTAGTTGGATAAGTAATAAGATGAATTGCCTTGATCAGCTGGTTGATGAATTGCCTTGATCTGCTGTCTGATAAATTGCCTTGATCTGCTGATTGCCTTGTTTGCTTATGAACTAGAGTGAGCTAATCTAGTATCTCATCCCTTAGGATCCAATCCTTGCAACTGATCATCTCATCCCCTACTTATCTCAATCCAGGGATAATCCCCCTTGATGGTTTCCAACTCAGTGGAGACCCCATCTAAGCATAAATCCTATCTACTCAGTTACCACTTCAACATCCTCTCCTTGATCCTAAGTCTGAAATCTAGCATTCGCTCAGAATCATCTACACTTGCACTCTAGTCCAAAACCCCAAATCTGCCAAAATGGCTAAGTCTGGATTTCTTATCTAGATTCAATTTTTGGAGCTCCACCTTTTCCATCCTAGGTGCATTCCTGAGAATGTACTTGAACCATCTTGTAGTACATCATTAGTACTACCAAAGACAATTCTTGACCTTAGCTAAGCCATTCTACGTACCACTCATCCATGATGGTTTTGTAGTCAAGATAATAATCTTTTCTGCAAATCTTATCATCTTGCCTACTTTGGCAGAAGCTCACATCTATATGCCACCTCCCCTTGGCCAACTCCCTACTTGGTTATGATCTACTAATAATGGAATATCAACTCCCACTTCACTTGTTTCCATTGGTGCCCTGTGCTTCCTAAACCCACATGGTTTAGGAGGCTACCTGATGTATCTGTTATGGCAGCCTTATTTTCAACAAAGTTTGCCATCACTCCAAAACCACCTCAAATCCAACCAAGCCGAACTCTTGCTTCCATGATCATCTATATGACATGTTCTATTCCTCCATATAACCCTTGTATCTAGGTGAGATCTGAGCTCCCTAATCCAGCCCTGTTTAGGAGGCATCAGAATAACCAAACCCTAGATCCTCCCACATCTAGTATCCACCCATTTGACCACTTTTTATTCAAAACCAATGTTGAACTTGATGCATAAATAAATTTTACGTCATCTACCTTGGATATAAGCATTCCCAAATAATTCCCATAATTATTTGGATTATTAAACTATTTAATTTCCTTCACTTATCCATTCCTTAAAATCCTTGTCTATAATGGCAAGTTTTTTTTCTCCAAATAACCTTGTCAACTCAAAGAATAATTGAGTTCTCCATCTCGTATCCCATCTTCCCAACTCAAAAATAAATATTTTTGACATTCTTTATTACTTCTTTTTGCCCTTTTTCTTAAATGGCAGAAACAAGAAATAATTCCCTAGAAATACTTTTCTACCTCAATAAATCCCAATAAAATTCTCCAATGTGTGTTATGGTATTTAGGACCATGTGACATGAAAAACCAAGCTTTCCCAATGTAAGAATATCATCTTAGTTTCCATAATCTATTTCTGCACTTTTTGAAGAAGTGAATTTAGACGGGATTATAATCATCAGAAAAATCCCATTTAAATCTTGGAGAGATTATTTGACCCCATATATCTACCAGTACCGTTTCCACACTTTGTCCAATACAATTTTTGAAACTTCCTTCACAAGCCTCCACTTGTTCAATTTTTTCCAAACCAACCAAACTTGATCCAAACATAACCTAAACAAGCTCCAACCTTGCCAAGCACTACACCCCAGCAACCCTACACTATCTAGTCGTGCACTAAAGTGCCACCTACTGTATCCACCCCTCCTCTTGTCTCATGTGTTTGTCTAAAAGAGGGACAAAGGTCATGTCCCTTCAAGCCATATTAAAACTCATTGCAGCACACCACTCCCTCTCTGCTCTATGCACGGCCCTAAGAACACCACACCCACTCCCCACCCCCTTGGCCACCAATGGAATGACCCTGGACCATGCCCTAGCTCTCAAATGAGCTTGGTCCACCATGGACCTCCCCTCTCGGGTTTATAAGGACCAAGGCCACCCAGCCTCCTCCCTGCAGCTCATTTGCCCCCAACCCACCAGAGAGCCTCCCTAGAGCTCCATCCCCTCTTCCCAGCCTTGCCGTGCTCGAGGCGGAAAATGCCCTCTCGGCCATTACTCAAACCTTCAGCATAGTACATGCACCTCTACTCCCCTCCCTCTGCATGTCCTCTCCTTGGACCCCCCATGTTGCTCTGCTTCTAACCCTTGTCCCCATTTCTTCCAGGTCTTCTCCTGCCGCCGTTGCCATCGAGCTAGACCACCCTCTCCCTCCGGCGCCCACGTGCAGGAAATTTTCGGAGGCCACTACCCCCTCTGCCGCACCTTGTTGGGCCCGTCGCAAGTCACATCACCCCGCTGGACCTCTCCTGTCGCCTCCCAAGGACGCAGGTGAGCTCCCCAGGTGCCCTCGCTCGCCCTCTAGGGTTTCCTCCTCCCTTCTCGCGACAGAGGAAGGAGAAGAAGCCCCGTCGTCGGATCCTTTTCGGCCGGATGGCCGGGATCCTCTGATACCCCTTCGCTCTCCCTCCTCCCGCTGGCGGTCCGGCCCAAATAGGCCAGCAGCTTCTCCCATTCGTGCATGGGCGCAGCCCCGTGTGGGACCAGAGCCCTCTGCGGCCCCTTTTCCCGTTTAGATCTGGCCCGTGGCCCTCCTCCCCTTTTTATTTCTTTTCTGCTTTTATATCTAGATCTGAAAACTAGGGTCTAGTTTAAATCGAATTAAAAATGGAAATGCCCTAAATAAATTTAGTTAGTAACTTTTACAAGTCCCTAAGCCTCCACTCTAACATGCAGAGTTGGTTTTGGACCCATTTCCTAAATAGTTAAATCATGAAAAATAAAACAGCCAAGCTTACTCCAGCTTTCAGAGAGTTTGGTTTATTCAAATGGAGTGAACCCAATTGCTACTAAATGCACTTAACTATACCTTTCTTGTCCCACTATCCCTACATAAATTTGCTTCCTAGTCCTCCCACAACAAAAATAACAAAAACAACATCTTTTGGACTTTAGCAAATTCTCTAGGACAAACCAAATGAGTTTTGACCGAAACCCAACTCCCAGTGAACACACGTAACCATATATTACAGCTCCTATGGTTTCAGTCCACCAAAAACTACCTAATCAACCAAGGAAATAATTTTTGGAGCTCCAGAAAAGTTCTGGTGAATTATTTCCTAAAACTAGAGCTTTAATCACTATAAAATCCATTATAAATCCTAGGAAATTGATAAAATAGTGAAACCACTTTTTTTGGCTTCATTTTATCAACACCTATCTGATGGTATCATTTTTATACAATGGTATCATACAGATCAAGCCCCTGGTCAAAAACCCCTCTCTTAGGTAGTTCATAGACTCTAAATCCAAAGGCATCTTTTCCCTAATGTCTCCAAATCTTCTTCCAATCCAATCACCTCAATCCTCCCACATCCTACTGATGTATATCTTGTAGTTATCCTATACTTGCTGTTTGGTTTGATGCTTGTATGCTTTGTGTTGATTGGTGTAATGTTTGCTTGCATGTATGCTCGATAAACGACGATAGTTGCGATTGTGTGATGCCGAGAAGAAGGAAGGATCAGGATATTCTTATTAGTGCCATTATTGGTATTCTGGTATTATAAAGACGTCAAGGGACATCTCGCTGATCACAGGCAAGCCACCATTCTTGAACTCCTATATTAACCTACTCCTGTTTATCAACTGTTTATTATCTCGTTTAGAAATTGCATGATCACATGCATGGTTTATTTCAAATAAAAGTGCGTGAGTAACTTGGCTCCTCCAAGTTATGGATGAGGGTCCCTTAGGACACCTACCCTTTTTCACCTATGTTTACCCCTTTAGACTGAGGCAAAGATGATTAGCATCTTCCCCCTTGGAACCCACGGATTTTCAAAGATAAAACTATTTTGGGTTTTACCCTACTACAAAGTTTCCAAAATAAAACCCTTGGAAATGGGCATCCTTTTTGAGTGGAAGTTTTACCAAAAGAAGATATGAGGTGGATGAAGAGAAAGTTAATAAGGAGAAAGTCAAGTAAGAGAAAGAGAAGGGATGTTCTACGCCAATGTCTGGAACAATTTATCCGTGCAACCACGTTATCCCAAGCGCTGGGGCTTAGCTCGTTGTTGTAATCCTTAGCTGGGGCTGCTTGTACTTGCTTATCGGGAGCAATCCATGGAAGCCTGAGTGGACTCTACTCTAGGTCTGCGGATCTGGGGCCTCCATCGCCCGCTACGGCGGAAGTGTCGGTGCAACAATTGGGTCTCCTGCGGACGGTATGTTTTAGGCATAGGGAAGGAAGTGGAGTCAACAATTGTATATTTCCAAGCCGAGGGTTTGGGTATACGGAAGTGCTGCAGGGAGGACTAAGGCCATAGTGCTGCGTACTCGTACCGGGGAGAACAAACCTAAAAGGAAAAGCCGCCTTTTGATAGGGATAGACAAATGAAAAGCTAAGTTTGATTATCCGAACCCCCGTCTATAGAGTGTAGCGGGCCATGGTTAAATCCCGGCGGATGTATTGATTCGTGTGGGTAAAGTGCGCAAACTCTGCAAAGTCTAATCTATTCGAATAGCCGTGCCCATGGTCAAGGACGGTTGGAATGGCAAGTGCTAGGAGGACCCTTCGGTTAAGTTGTGATGAAATAAAGGATGTGACTTGGTCACGAGGAAAGATAAGAACGAGTTTGATTTTGACCAGTGATGGTCGAAGATGTTTTAAAAAGGGTTTTACAACAAAACTGTTTTAGAAATCTTTTTAACAAGGATGTGGAGATGTCCGGATTTTCAAAAGGAGGCATATTTTCTAAAAACTCTTTTTCACAAAGATATAGAGATGCCAATGTTAGGTTTTCAAAAGCAACTATAGTGTAGAGCTATCTCGCCTCAGCCAGATAAGAATTATCTTATTACTCTTGTCTCGGTGGTTTGCGAGTACATTCAAAGTTCTCACCGGCATTGTCCTTGGCTATTTACTTGGCCAGATTGCAGATGTTAAGAAGGAACGAAGGTGCTGATGTCTGTGCGAGCTAGGCCGTCTTCCCAGTCAGTTGCCTGTAGTTTAAGGCATGGGCTCTGCGCCGAAGACTTCCGCTACTTGTGTTGTAACCGCCATAATGACCACCTTGTAAATTTGTAATCGATATTGTATGGATGATGTAATTATACTAGTTGGTTATGCTCATGACTGACTGATCATGGGAACATGAGATGTATGTATAATGGGTATTCTCGGACCGTAAATCCGGGGTGCCACATAGACTCCCTATCAAAGCCAAGGGTAAAGAACATTCATCAGAAGGAAGCTAAGCGACACACTCGAATTATAAAAGACCCCAGATGCTTACATGCTGAAGTTATCAAGGTCAATGACCTCCACCCATTTATGATTCTTGGCCTACGGTTCAGGAGCCATAGCTCGGATAGGAACCACTAGAAGTGGCCTTGTGGGACCCGTGCCTAGAGCAGGCCCCTTCGGAGATACATGTGTTGAGGCATCTAGGCTCTTTCTTCGACCTCTCTTGCGAGTGTTGTTGTCGCTAGACTCGGGGGCTTTATGCTCCAACGATTGAGCAGTAGGAATGGTCCATTCCGATTCGTCCATGTCTCCACCATCAGGAGCAGCTTCAAATTTTTGGGCAATGGATGCATCATGCCCTCAACTTTCAGGGACTACACGTATAAGGACCCAACATTCATAATCACACACCTCAATCATGACAGCTGATGTTTGCAAGTGCACACATTGGTTGTAGCTAGTTTCTAAGTTAAGATATCGATCCCATAGGGAGCCCAAAGTAAAGTGTTTATGAATGAAGTATCTGTCACAGTCAAAGTTTTCATAGGTCTTCGAGTGAATTGACTGCAAGTGTGGAAATAAGAATTTTTTTGGATTAAACTGAATGTATTTAAATAAAACTAAATTGTAAACTTCAGAAATAAAAAGCATAGAAGTAAAGGATTGTTTGTTGTTTTCTGCAGATCGGAAAGCAAGCGCGGGGAGATACAGTTCATGGTGATAGTGATTGTCCCAAGTGGATGAGTGATAAGGGTAACAATTATAATCGTATAAGTATGTGTGTAGGCGAGCAACCCATAATTATCTAAAACTCCTCTTGGTAAATTTCATCCCAACTTCAATAATCCCACTAGTCTGTTACCAAAACCATGGTCAGTCACTAGACGATTAAGATCCTTTAGGTTGCTTTGCAATTAAGCTCCTTGGATCGGACTAATGCAATAGGCATAGTGGTTCCTAGTGCTCCTCGAGTTACACTAGTTTTCCTTTGATATCCCCGTGTCACTCGGGGGTCGCCAGATTGCTAGCAAACAAGATCTTATCTATGTAGAACAAAGCATCATGTTGTATGGGCCCTTAATTGGACAACAAGGATTAGGCATCCCATAGATAGTCAAGCACACATAATATAGTAATTAAAATCAATCACAAATTAATGGAAAATATATAGGCACATCACATCTCACCAGTCCCTTACATCTCCCACGCCCAAAGGAACTTACTCACACATGAGAGAAGAGGGCATCATCGATATAATTAAATAAAAGAAGTTCATCTCAATATTACCGTGGAGATCCACAATAAGAATAGATAATCAATCCAACACAATTCAAGATAGGAAGAAATAATCTCAAACCCTAATCTTGCAAGGTGAAGATCTCTCTCTCTCTCTAGTATAAGTAATGTCTATGGGGTGTTGTAGCTAGGAGGTTGAAGATCATGGAGCGAGATGAAGAACGTCTTCCCCTTCTTCTCCGGATCTCTTCTTTCTCCCTTCTGGATGGAACAACGGCTTCTGTGTTATGTTTTTGTGTATGCCTCCTTCACGAAAGTTGTTCCTTTTGACAGGATGAAGGCGGCGGCAACTATACGACCAAAACTATATGGACGAAAAAATATTCCCGTCGTATAATTGGTCATTAAACCTTCTGCTTATTGTCCTTGCTTGCTTCCAAAAAGAGACTTTCTTGTTTTTGCCTGAATATTGTATTTTCTCTATTGAAACCTTTTGTTGATGTTCAAAACCTGAAACACATACTGAAAACCAAGTTTTCTTTGCTACCGAAGTATTAGAGTTAGGTAAAGCTAGAAAACCATCAAATCCAGACGAAAACCATCAAGAAAAATGTATAAAATCTCACAGCTATCAACTTCCCTAAGCTTAGATGTTGCTCGCCCTCGGGTGACAAGAAAATAGAGAAAGATAGCGGAGATTCGAAACTGAAATAAAGAGACTTACAAGTTCAAATTGGTACCAAATTCCTTTCTTCAAAATTCCTGCAATCTTAAACATGATCATACAAGTATTCAAAAGATTGCACTGAGTCCACTTCCTAACCATGTATATCTTGCTAGCAAATAAATTATATGCCCGAGCAAGTGTCAATAGTTTAGCTAGAAAAGCGAAACAAATTATTTTGGTTTCTCTCTTTGTTGAGAGGTAAAAGACTTTTTTTCTCTTGTTTCTTTAATCAATTAAGAGTACTCAAGTTAGCACAAAAAACATTCAATTTAAGAACAACTCATCTACTACCCTGTAAAAATTTCAAGACTCTCAACGCACCTTTTTTCCTTTCCTTGATTTTCAAAAATCTCAATTCTTCCATAGAGAGATTATGCCAATGTTTTTAACATGTTAATCGGGACTGTGTTGCATACTCGTGACCATGCCAATAGATATTTGTTGAGAAATAATAGGCCCGATGAGTACTACAACTTCACTTGGAACGTGAGACCATGAGGAAACTAAAACTTTTACTCGTCATAGCATTGCAGCTATAGACGCTTAAATAACTCAATAGCCGAAATCAAGTGGTTTCCCACGTTTAGATCGTTCATTGGCCAGCGGAGTTAGTAGTCCCCCATGGAGCACGACCATGTTCGTAATGACACGCGTAAAGTAATATCTTACTTTAATTACTAGAAAAATAGTGGCATATCTCTACTATTTCAAAGTGTCAATTTTATCAAACAATGTCAATCAAAAGTGCTACCAAGTCTATTACATTAAGCTCAATGGGGTTGAGTAGTTTCTAAAATCAAATACTTTCGGCTAAACATGGACGCAAGTCATATTTTGGATGCTTTTTCTTGTTGTAAAAATGTTGGAAATATTTTAACCAAGTTCATTTCTCATTATTTCAAAGCTAAAAGGAAGACACTCAAGTTCAAGCGACTCAAGTGGGGTGACTCAAGTGCAAGCGAGCAAATAGTTGTAGGGTCAATTTAAAATTGCATAAGAGGTGATGAAAGGAATGTGATACCTCCTCTTACTTGCTTCATTCTTGTATTTGAGTTGAACCCCGTTATACTTCCCTATTGCCAAGTCACTTGATTTTGTGCAATCTATGCGAGAGACAAAGAAACAAATTTGGATTAGAAGTTACAACTAATTTTTTGTGTTTTTGATTTAGGAATGCAAAGCTGAATTTAAACATGCAATTTTTAAATAAGAAAATAAATCAAAATAAAAAATAAAAATATGAATGCAAAGTTTAGAGGTTTTCAAACCTCCCCCATGCTTAGGTTGTTTCCAGTCTTAGTTGTTGCCATCATTCGGCGGCTAGTACGTGTACTACTGGTAGTAGTTGGGGAAGTTGGTCATGAAGTGGTTGAAGCTTTTCGTGAGGGAACTACCATCCTCATTCACTCCTTGAAGAGTGTGGTCGATCTCCCCCATGCGTTGGTTGCGCTACAAAAATTCTTGATAGGGGATGCCATTGAATCCCTGTTGTTGTTGCTGCTGATTGGGCCATGGGTCCCAGGGTCCTTCCTGTTGCTGCCGCTGGCCTTCCCAAGCAGGATTGTGCTGCTCCTGCTCTTCCTCTAATCTCCTTCTCTTTCTTCCTCTTCTTCGGAATCAGGATGGAGCTCAACCATGATCTCCCTCACTTGGTCTCACGTGAGGATCCAGTTGTCCTTCCCAATAATCGAGAAAGCTTGTGGACAAGAAAGCGACACCTGCTCCTCCTGTTAGGCATTAGGATAACCAAACGGATATGCTCAGAGCTTTTTGTTAGCTCGGTAGACACCAAGGAAGCCACAAGCAGTTATATATTTGACGTCCATAAGTATGGATCCATCAAGAGGTTGCATAAAAGGTAGTGGGATTTCATGGTCTAGGACAAGGTGGGTTACCAATCCACCAATGCGAATGTCACCTCTTGTTTTGTTGCTCTGATGGCGGAGGTGTTGGATGAGTAGTGCCACAGGATTGGGACTCTACGGTGCATTGGGGAAGAGTGCCTTGGTGATCATGGCCATATCTTCATTGGCCATAGAACCAGTATCTCCTCTTCCCAATAGAGTGTTGTCGAGGAACAAGGTGAAGTAGCGGATCATCGGGTTCTGAATGGTGGACATCTTCTTCTGGTAGAAGTCCCTGCAACCATTAACATAATCTCCCAAGTTTTGCTGCTTGAGACACTATACAAATTTGTAACAGTTGATTCCCCATCACGAGGGAACCCAAAAGCATCACAAAATTCTTGGAAATAAATTTGATATGGCTACTGGTTTATGGTGAAACTCACCGTGCATGTATTACCTTTCTCCCTATAGTCATCATAGAAGGAGGCGAGGAACTCCCAGGTCATCTCAGCGTAGGTGTAGTGGCTTGCGTAGACGAGGAGCGGTAACCCTACACTCGCACACATGTGGTCGAAAATCCGACCTCAACCCATACGCGACGAGAAATGCATCATCGGACCAATGTGTGGGCATCACCCGCCTTGATGAAACCATGGCGTACTTGTTGTCGATCTTAGCCCGGAGTCCCGATCCCTCACCATGTTGGCGCATGTTCTTGCGGAAAAGGCCACAAAGCTTGTTCATCTTGATGTACTGAAATTTTTTAACATAAAACCTTAGGCATATAGTTTCTACATGATGTACAGACGATTCTACATGGAAAAATTTAATCCTAACGTGAGAAATAAAAATGGAAAAATCTAAAAGCTTGAGATGTGAGAGTTTCAACCATGTAATTCTAAAAATAAAGCATGTATAGGGGAGAAACATACCGATCTGTTGATTCCCCAACTCAAACAAACGAAATCCATGAAGAATCAAGAATTCTAGGTGGATTTTGAGGAGTTTGGAGAGGGAGGATGAGAGAACAAGTGAGGAGGAGGAACCCTACCTCTGCTGGCGTGTTTAAGTGGTCGCACGAACTATACGACGGGAACTATATGGGCGGTTTATGAAGTTCCCGCCGTATAGTTGCAGCGGCGGCAAAATTTAGGGTTTCTTTTCACTAGATCCGAACTATACGGCCGCAACTATACATGCAGAACAAAATTTCTCGCCCTATAGTTGGTCATTAAAACTTCGGTACCCGAGATACAATTCGTGAAAAAAGGGGTCGATCACTATATGACCAAAACTACATGGCCAGAAAAATATTCCCGCCGTATAGTTGGTCGTTAGACCTTCGGTATCCCGAGGTACAATTCGTGAGAAAGGGGTCAATAATTATATGGACGGAAAAATATTCCCACCGTATAGTTGGTCGTTAAACCTTTGGAAACATGCTTTTTGCCCAACATTTTCAGAGATACACTTTTTAATCTGAATAAAATGTTTATGCCAGTTTTTTGTAGATAAAACTCAAACTTAATTTTTACACTTAGTCTACTCTCATTCATTCGATATTTCTACTTCTTTTTGACAGTTGCATCTTTTACGGGCGCGCTTCCGCAAGGATGTCAGTGAAAAAGTTGTAGGAATATGATGAACATTTTATTCTTAACTATTTTATTAATGTGATGGGTTGACTCCCATCAAGCATTTTATTAAGAATGGTAGAATATTTCAACCATCTCTTTGTTATTGAATTCTTACCTTGGGTTACCCCTTATCAAGGGCACTTACCACTTGAACTCGTTTTGCCCGTGGAATATAGCGTTCTCCTTCTTCTAGCTTCTTTGGAAAATACCGGATGATTTCAGCATCATAAACATTGAAGATTGTTTTCCCTCAGCACGATCAATTGATGCTCCTGCAGTACTAAGAAAAGGTCTTCTAATTATTATAGATAATTTTTCATCCTCTGGCATTTCTAGAATAATAAAATCATTGGGAATAATATGCTCATCTATTCTAAGTAGAACATCCTCAATCATACCAATGGGTTGTTTAGTGGATTTGTCAGCCATCTGTAAAGTGATAGAAGTAGGGGAATACTCCTCCAATCCTAGCATTTTATAGAGGGAATATGGCATTACACTAACTCCAGCATCTAAATCACACAAAGCATTGTGAATATCAATTTTGCCAATTGAGCATGAAATAGTTGGTATTCCGTGATCTCCCAGTTTAGATAATAACTTCCGATTAGCGGGATAGGTAGTCACCATGGAAATGGTTTCAGTTATTTCTTTATTTCTATTAAGAATATCATGGACAAATTTAGTATACGTAGGAAATTTTATTGTATACGCAAATGGAATTTCTAGACGAAGTTCACCAAGTGCCTTTTTGAAAGAGTCATATATTACCTGATAAGGTGCTTTATTTTTGCGACCTAGATATGGAAGTTTTTCTTCACCTTTCTTATCCTTTTCTTTTACCTTTTGTGGGAGATCATGCTCTTTAGTTGTTTTCTTTTGTTGCTGTTTATCGCTTTTCTTCCTTTTTAATGCAACAATTTTGTCTTCTTTGCTTATATCTTTTTATTCCCTTTGATCAACAGTCTCTGCATCAAAGTCATAGCAGCCATATTGTGCATCATTTTGCTCCTCCAAGGTTTGGTCTTGTGTTTCTTGAGTAATTTCATCTTGAGGATCCACCAGTGTGTCATCTTCTTGGCTTGCTTTGAGCAAGGCTTTTTGCCTTCAATCTTTTTCAGCTTCATATTCTGGTGGTCCTAATGGTGCTATAACAACTGCACCTCCCCTTGTAACAATATTAGTAGATACAGGAATATTTATATCATCCTGAGGAAAAAATTGATAACCATATGTTATTTGTTCACATTGGGTTTCAATCATACTAATGTATTTGTTAAATATTTTTATTTCCTGGCCAATCTCATCATAACTTTCTATGAGTTATATCAAAATCTTCTTATGTCTTTGAAATTTCTTATGCAGGTTATTATGAGATTTGTCCTGTCGATGTTTTAATTCTTGAAAAGCTTTCCTAGTTTCATCTTCTTCAGTAAAAATCTGCAACGGATCTACATTGTTTCCCTTAACAAGTTCAGAAGGTATACCCTTTTCTTTCATTGTTTTGTGTACGTTAGGGATAAGATATGGGTTATACAAAGTATTCCTTTTTCCAGCTTAGTACCAAAATTAGGATTATAAAGAGAATCATGCTTAGCCCTAGTGGACATCAATGCCAAATCATCTTTAGTAGTTAAAGTATTTATTGACCCTCCTACTGATAAATCAAGCAACTCTCTGCATTGCCTATTAATACCATGGTAAAATAAGTGGCAAACAGTTGATTCGGAATAACCATGATTAGGAATACTATTAATCATTCCAAAAAATCTATCCCAAGCTTGTGGGTAGTTTTCTCCCATGTTCTGACTGAAGTTGCCTATATTCTTTCTAATTTTATTTACCTTTTTAAAAGGAGTAAATTTGTTTATGAATTTAACAATACAGTTTTACCAACAATTAATGTAATGACGAGGGAGAGAATATAACCAGTTTAGAGCCTTTCCTTTGAGAGACCAATGGAATAATTTTAGACGGGAGAAATCTCTAGGAAAAAAAATTTGTCCAATTGATGGATAACCAGTTCTTCCTAACACATGGAAGCGATCAACAACATCATCATAATCAAATGGATGGATAAAAGTATGGGGATGAATCTAGTGCAAACCACAATTGAATATGGACTTACAACAAGATCTAATGTATGGAAGATAGGGGTAGTAATGGTGATGGAGATGCAGCGGTTGATGGTTAAGGGGATGATGCGATGTCCTCCAATGATCCTTGAATAAACAAGGATTTTCCCTTCTCAAAGTTCCTCCTCTAGATCCCTCTCTAGTGTGTTTTTTTGTGGCTGGAAGTTTCTGTTAATGTCGGATCTCAAATCCGTCTTTGCAAGGCGAGAGTATTTGACGAGGCAGACGTGCTGCCACATGGTATGGCCGGGCGGTACGGGTAGGATCCGCCCGTACCAGTGGTCATTCATATCCCTAGAGCCTCCTCCTCGTTTGCCAATCTCCCATGTGCAAGGAAAAATCAATTTTATCACTTAAAAATATCATATTATAGCATAATATGATAGTCCCAATTGATATGTTGATAAGAGACTTAGTAATTCAGGATCCTGTTGAAACAAGGACAAAAGGTGTGCACAAGCATAGTAAAATACCAAAACCCCTACTCTACATGTGCAAAAACAAGAGGTAAAAATGCTTCAATTTTGGATTCATCAACTTCCCTAAGCTAGACTCTTGCTCATCCCCGAGCAAGATGGTGGCTTATGGACAAGGTCATCATGTTCATGAGGCACGAGCCGTTACAATAAATGAGGCAAAATTGAAACAAAAGTACAATATCGGATGTAGAATTGCATCGTGAGTTTTATTACGCCTTTACACATTACATGATTCAGAGGCTTCCACACCTTTTTGTATCAATGATGTTATAAGAACTTTTTTAGGGATTAAGCATATTGTAGAATCATAAGGTTAAATTATTTGAGCACTTGATTCGAGTAATGAATGATTCATGATCATTGCTTGAGTTGCCCTCTTTTTTTTAATGTTGTACTTTTCTTTTGCCTTGGAATTCTTTTGATAGCTGAATCTTTTTTTCTCTTACAACAGAGCCACTTGATCATGCTTACTACTCTTTATGGATATTATAAACTTATGACTATAACATGCTATCAAGATTTCCTTCTCATAATTAATCAATATTTTATTATTGTGGAAAACCCTAAAATCATAACAGTTGTACAAGTATCATTGCACTCATCCTAATTCATTGATCTAATATAGTAACCATGGATCAAAATATTATATTAAATACCATAAAGTCTCAAAACTCAATGGATATAATATTTTTCCATGAACCAAAGGAATTTGAAGATGATGCAGTTGATGCAAACTATGAAATTAAAAACCTAACATGCATGTGGTAAAGTAAAATGCTAAAACTGGAAGATAGATTGATAGGCGTTATAGATCTCCCAAGCTTGGGATCAAACTTGTGGGATCGATAAACCTTTGTGATTATTCGATACCATGGCATTCTTCAAAGTGAAGGTGTGGCGTTGGAAACGGCTGTGTGAAGTTTCTTGTAGTCTCCTCTAGAGCAGATATGCGGTGAAGGCACTTCTACAGATTAGAATGCAAGTGGAACATTGTGAGACCCTAGCACATGGCTTAATAGGATTGATAGTATACCCATACCAACAATTTGTAACTTCTTTTATGGAAGCTCATCTAAAAAGAACTCTAAGGTTAAGCATGCTTGGCCTAGAGAAATTTGAGGATGGGTGACCGATGAAAAACTGGGTATCGGGTGTGCACGAGTAAGGAAAAAGTGCATAGAAAAGACAAGTGTTGGTCTGTGGGGTTAGTCTAGAGATCCTATTGAGCTATCAGGAGTGACAACCACTGGTACGGAGAGGCCGGGGTGTTACAAGTGGTATTAGAGCCGACCCTCATGGTTACACGGGCGTGCACGGGTCAGTGGCGAACATGTGGAGCATGAAGCGTGTGGCACGGAGTGGACACGACATGGCACATGTGCCGGCACTGGACGCACAAAATTATGCCAAGAGGGGATGTTCCTGGCTTGTGGTTGATCGATGAAGTCTTCGATCTTATAAGGGTGGGTGTATGTGAGACCCCAGCGCGTGTATTAATAGGATTGATAGTATACCCATACCAACAAGTTGCAACTTATTTTCCGAAATCTCATCTAAAAAGAACTCTGAGGTTAAGCGTGTTTAGCTAGAGAAATTTGAGGATGGGTGACCGACCAGGAAGTGGGTACCGGGTGTGCACGAGTGAGGACAACATGCGCATAAAAGACAAGTGTTTGTCCGTTGGGTTAGTCTATAGATCGTATTGGGATGCCAGAAGTGATAGCCGCTGGTCTGGAGAGGCCGGGGTGTTATAAACATCCCCTCAGCAACCCTACTTAGCACATCATTGATTTCCATCTTGCTTTTGAGATCTAAGAGGCATTTGCGCATGATCTCCCGATAGAGGAGCTCTTCCTTCTGATCCTTCTCTATCTTGAAAAGGCGTTGTTCATTTTCTGGGACTTGCGCGAGAACAGTCATGTCCAAGATGCTGAAATCCCAATCTTCCTGTGGTTTCACAATCATGAACGCGTTCATGGTGATCTTATTTGTTGTATACGTGTGCGTCGTAGTCTCCGGATAAGTACCTGCATTAGCTCGATTAGCTTTCTTATGCTTGGGCGAAGAGTAGTTGGTGGCGATGAACTTGAGTGACTCTATGACCCGTTACCATGGGGTTTCCTTGCCTCCTCTTCATCTTCGGGCTTCACCATAGCAAGATAATCCAGCTGCTTCCATCCACTCTTCATTTTCTACATGAAGGTCTCAAATTCCTCCTCATCCTCATCATCAGATCCATAGGCGTACCTCTTGATCTTCAGGCTTAGGCCTTGCGCTTCATGATCATCAGCTTCAATGGAAGAAGTCTGAAAGCTATCCCACGAGGGAGCTATGGAACCTAGAGGTATGACTTTGCCTGGAATTGGGTAGCGCATCAAGGAGATTGGATATGTTGATATAAGAGGTAGGAAAACCTTTGGAGAGGCTTGTGAAGGGTTAGAAACAGGGAAAAACTCGTACTGAAAGAAAAATGGTCGGCCAAGAAAATAATCCCAACAAATAAGGAAAGAAATAAAAAAAGGAAGGAAACAAAACGGTAACGACCACTGATACATGATGGCTCAGTTGATGTGGAGCCTGTTGGGAACCCCAAGAGTAAGGTGTGAAGCAGCACATCAGCAAGTCTTCCCTCAGTAAGAAACCGAGGTTATCAAACCAGTAGGAGAAAGGAAATGTCACACAGGTGTTGCAAGCAACGTGGAAACCTGCACAACACAAACTCAATACTTTGCCCCAACTAACAGTGAGGTTGTCAATCTCACAGGTTGCTGTAACAAAGGATTAACTGTATGGTGTGGTAGGTAATGATGGTTTGGAGCAAGTAAACAGTAACAGTGGAAGATGTATCAATGGTAAATATTGGACCGGGGTCCATAGTTCACTAGAGGTGCTCTCCTTAGATAAACAACATGGCATGAAGGGTAAACAAATTACAGCAGGGAAATTGAGAGGAACTGAGAAAGGCATAACAATGCAATTCTAGACAAAAATATCCTATGAGATTCGATTGGGAAATACAAAAAGATACATAGACCGCCATCCAACTGCATCTATGGCTAGAATTCCACCTTTAGGTTATCATCCGAACCCCCTCTGGTATTAAGTTGCAGACAACTGCTTTAAGCAAAGTGTGTAAGGTAAACAATCCACTTGTTCCATGAACAAGAGACCGTTATTTTCTCCCTAGTGGCAACAACACATCTACAACCGAAGATATTTTTGTCAGTTCCCTTGGAAACTAGAGGCATGAACCCACTATCGAGCATAAATACCCCCTCTTGGAGTCACTAGCAACTTCTTGGCCAAGATAGCTACTAACAACGGAGAGCATGCAAGATCACAAACAACACAGACATGATAGAATCGATAAGACAAAACCATTAATCAATCTGACATAGTAATCTCAATATCCATCGGATACCCGCAAACACAACATGCATGATTACAAATAGATTAGATCTTGATCATGAACGGAGCTCACAAGATATATACATGAAAGCAGAAGGAGGAGATACAACCATCTAGCTACTACATGGACCCGTAGTCCAAGGTGGAACTACTCACGCTTCATACCGGAGAAGAAGGCCTCCGGGATGATCTCCCCTCCCGCAGGGTGCCGGGAAGAACTTCAGATCCCCCCGATCTAGGGACGATGGTGGCAGAGGCTACAAAAGGTTTTGTGGAGTTTTGATCGGGTGCCTAGGGTTTCTGCATCAGGGGCTTCTTATAGGCGAAGAGGCGAGGCTGGGAGGCGGCAAGGGGGCCCACACCCTGCCCAGGCGTGGGCCCACCCTAGGCCGCGCCTGGGGGTGTGTGTGGCCACCCTGTGGCGCCCCTCCGTCTCTCCTCTGGACTCCGTGTTGCCCACGGTAAAATATTGACTTTGGCTTTTGTCCCGTCCAATTCCGAGAATATTGATTTTCTGCCTTTCCGGAACCAAAAACATAAGAAAACATGCAACTGGCACTGTGGTAACTTGTTAATAGGGTAGTTCCAGAAAACATATAAAACACCTCAAAGTGTAGACAAAGCAAAGCAAAGTAGATACTAAACAAGCATGGAACATCAAAAATTATAGATACGTTTTCGACGTATCAAGCATCCCCAAGCTTAACTCCTGCTTGTCCTCGAGTAGGTAAGTGATAAAAGAATAATTTTTGAGGTGACATGCACCTTCATAATAAAGATCAAACCATTTGCAAGCATATAAGGATGGGATCAAAGAACTCTAAACATGTGCATGAAAGATGGAGTTCTAACAATAAGACAAAGGAACTATGCATGCAACATGATAGGCTACAAACAAAGATCATGAATAGCATGCATTAAAAAACGTTTGTTTGTTTCACATACAGAAAACATGGCATAGTGGCAATCAGCTTGTCCCTCATAGAGTAGCAAATAGATGCATAGGACAGCTTCAAAGTTCATAAGAGTCACTAGATCAAATAGCACAAGAACAAGCAATATCAACAATATGCATCAATCAATAATTTTGGGACAATGCACATAGAACTAAGAATGGCAGCTATGCTCTCTTAATGGGGCCTAAAGGTAGAAGGTGGAGACTCAACACAATAGTGGAAGAAAGGCCCTTCATAAAGGGAAGCAACGATTTCAAGTTTCAAAAAGAGCTTCCAAAAATTATGGTACTTGTTTAGCTTTCAGCCCTCATTGCCCCTATCATAAGCATCTTGAAGTGATTAAGATTAAAGTGAACAAACTATGGAGGGAAAGCTTGACAAAGTATAAGTTGGCAATCTCATGTACCTTGAATATGAGGGACACACCTCATGCTACTCAACTTCAGTCACCTGTAAGTTCTTGTCATAGTAAATACATGTGTATCATAGAGAACCGCCAACGGGGTACCCCTTGCACATGGTACAGGAGATATCCCATAACCAAAATAACAAGGCAAGCATATAATGAGCATCTCAGCAATCTTTTTATTTACTGTGTGCATAGCTTTTTATTGAGGATGCTTCACAGATAGCTCACTATGGTGATGCTGCAAGTTTCCACCATGATTAGGCATGGCTTAGGCTAGCGGCCCATGCGTTTCTCTAATACAAAATACATAACTCCATGGACTTACAAGCTCCCTTTTTATTTCACACCAGTGACATCTATAGACAAAAGAGCATGATATCAACTGAGTACAAAGTACAAGTGCAATGTTGAAAACATTCCCCATGACAGCATGGTTTTGCTAATTCCAACGTACAAGTGCAAGCACATATAACATAGACGACACAATGGTTCAAGTTTATTAGGGGCAAAGAATATAAAGTGTGCCATCAAGTTCGTGAGGGATTTAAACACTAAGTTTTCACATAACAAAATACTTTTTAAATTGGAAGATAGCTAAAAACAAGAATATACTTGGAATGGTGTAACACACCATGCATAGGAATTTATAGTGGACACTTTGGAATAACTTGGTTTCTTCGGAGTTGGAAGCATGAGTAGAGCTTACTCATACAAGTGGAGGCTAGCAAAAGACTGGGAGCAACCAACTAAGAGAGCAATAATGGCCATAGTCATGTAGAGCGACAAAACATTACTAATCAAAACATAGAGTGGTACTACAAGTCAAGGAATAAATGATCATATAGGCTATGATGACTTGTTCATAGTCATAACATGGTGTGAGCATGTGCCAAGTCAACCCAAACAAAACATCAAAGGAGAATACCACAATACTATGCTTTTGTATGCTAAAACAACGCATGATTCTTTCAAGGCACACTAAGCAATCCCAATGACTTGGAGCAAGTCATGCTACATCAATAATCAATAAGCATAAGGTCAAAACAACACCTAGCATGTCATGCTAAAGTCTAAGTCACTTTCAATGCAAGATCCTATTGCACTTTCAAACAAGAACTTTCTACTCCTTTCCAACACCAATCGACTTATTTGAAACAGCATAGTGAGAATGGGGGTCCAAACTACTTTATTCAAGAAAACTAAACAAACTAAGCAAAGCAAACGAAAACTAAGACGCTCCAAGAACAACACAATGATGACCCACAAGTATAGGGGGTGTATCGTAGTACTTTCGATAAATAGGAGTGTCGATCCCAACGAGGAGCAGAAGGTGCTCAACAGTGGTATGGAGCAGGAACTCTCTGTAAATACTTAGCAAACAGATTTTTAGTGGTTTTCTGATAAGGCAACAAAAAAAAGGGCAAGTAATAAAGACAACGAAGAAATGGAGCAAGTGGCCCAATCCTTTCTTATAAAAGGACAAGCCAGTGGAAATACTTATAAGGACCAAACGTTCTCAAGGACACATGAGAATTCTGTCAAGTGCTTTCGATTCAAATAGCTGAGTACTCTTCTTTGGTGTTGTAAGTGTTGTGTGGGTGAACCTGTGCTAACATACCGACCTTACTTGGACTAATACATACTTGTGATTAAACCCCCTGCAAACATTTGTAACTATAGTAAAGTAATTAAGATATAAATCTAACCACGGCTTAAACTCTGAGATCCTACACTCCCTTTTGCAAAGTTGTCCTAACGGGGGTTCATGTTTATGTCACTCCGGCAACCCCGCAATTAGTAGCCTAATACACAATGCATTCCCCTAGGCCCATAAATGGTGAAGTATCATGTAGTCGACGTTCACATGACACCACTAGAAGAATAGCACCAATACTTAAATACTAAACCATTGAATAATAATTCAACACAAATACACTACTAACAATATGACTTCTCCCATGTCCTCAAGAACTAAACGAACTACTCACAAGACATCATATGGATCAAGATCAAAGATGATATGGTAATGGATAACAATCTGAACATAAACAATAATCCAATGGTTCCACTCACAAGCATTAACTACAATAGTAATTAACACTGGGAAGGTTCCCCTAATGAACTAAATCAATATCCAACACAATTGTTACAGCGGGATGGAGTAATGATGATGGTGCTGGTGGAGATGATGGTGTGGATGATGATGATGATGATCCCGATGAAGCCTAGCTTGACGATGGTGTTGATGGCGACGGTTTCCCCTCTCCAGGAAGGAATTCCCCTGGCAGAAATCTGTCTGTGATTGCCCCCTGGTGTTAGGGTTCCGTAGGGAAGTTATAGGCGAAAGGGCAGAGTCGGGAGTCGGGCAGGTGGGCCACACCTGCCCTAGGCGCGGCCCAGGGGGACCCATGCCTAGGAGGGGGGTGGGCCCCCTACGGCCCTTCTTTGCCCCTCCTTCTAGCTTCCTCTATCTTTTGGGAAAATATTATTTTCCCATATTTTTCTGGTATTTTTCTGATCTTCGCGAAATTGCATCAAAACGTCTTCTTTTCCATCAGAATCCAGACTCTGGCAGTTCATCCTACAAGAATCATCCAACATGCATAAACAGATCAAAAGACATAAGTAATACCTCATAATAAGACATATATCAATCAATAGAGGCAAATTATGATATAGAATGGTGATGCAAATTGGGCGTATCACACAAGAGTGCATGAAACAATAAAAACGAAGTATCTAGACAGACTTGAGCTTTTTATTGATGAAGAAGGGGATGTCTTGGGCATGCCCAAGCTTTGACACTTGTACCTCTTGGATATTTATTGGGGTGACACCATGGTGGCATCCCTAAGCTTGAGCTTTTGTTCATTCTTCATCTCATTACATCATTCTCTCTCTACACCTAAATTTTTCCTTCATATAAAACTTCACACAATCTTCATTAGCAACATTAGTGTATTCAAAAGATAATTGACCCTTGGGTTTAGCTTTAGAACAAGAAAACTTTCACTAAAAATACAAGCTACTGAAGCAACTTCCTTTAAAAAGCTCAATTCCCCAAAAGAGAACTCAAAAAGAAATCGATAAGAAGCAAATGCAAATAATGACAGAAATCGGTCAAAACAGACCAGCAGGTAGAAACCGATTTTTTCGAAGACCTTCTGTTTCTCAAATAAAAAGTGTTGAAATAACAAAAGTTAGGTAACATAGTGAGGGATTTATTCGTAAATTTTAAGCACAATCGGGCTTACATATACTCCTCACTAATTTTTATGGTGGAGGACAGAAATCTGTTTCGGGACAGCGACTCCCCAAATCTTACTTCCCTCTCATTAGAGGTCATTCTTGGCACAAAAAATCAAACAAAAAGGATAAGGAGAGGTCATTACTGAAGTAATAACTTCCAAGACTCAAGGAAACTCTTGGGTTATCTCCCAACAAGTACTTTTCTTTAATGCCTTTAAGTTAGGAACAAGAAGCAAGAAATCAAGTATTTTCAAATGAGGAAGCATTAACATCAAACCTTGCTTTCAAAGGAGGAGAAAAAAGAAACTTATCTCTCCTTATAGGGAAGTGTTCAATAACTTTATTGAATGGAAAATGATATTTAATGGTGCCTTCTTTCATATCAATGATGGCACCAACAGTTCTAAGAAAATGACTTCCCAAAGTAATAGGACAAGAAGCATTGTATTCAACATCCAAAACATAGAAATCCACAGGGACATAAGCATTGTTAACCATAATGGGAACCTCATTAATACTTCCCATGAGTTTCTTCTTAGCATTATCATTAAGTGGGACATCCAAATAACAATCTTCTAAAGGTGTCAAATCAAGCATTTCATAAGTCTTGCTAGGCATAATAGAGACACTAGAACCAAGATCACATGAAGCTTTGAGATCAAAGTCATTAACTTGCATATTAATGATGGGTTCCCAACTATCTTCTACTTTCCTAGGAATAGAAGATTTGTGTTTTAACTTCTCTTCCTTAATCTTGACAAGAGCATCAGTAATGTGTTTGGTGAAGGCAACATGCATATCACTAGCATCAGGACTTCTAGCAAGCTTTTGTAGGAACATAATCACTTCAGAAATATTACAACCATCTATATCAAAATCAAACTTAGCATCACTAGTAGTAGACTCATTAGACTTAGGCATTGTAGGAGGAGGAATAGGGACTTCTTGTGGTTCAGTGGAGATGGTGCACACACTATTTTTTCTATCAATTTCAGCTTCCCTTTCCTACCTAGCATGAAGTTGAGCTAACAGTCTAACATTTTCATCAATAGTAACTTGTATGGCATGAGTAGAAACAAAGGTACTTTCCATGGTTTCAGGTTTAGCAGCCATTTTATTAATCAAGGAGGACTGTGCTTCAGACAAAGAGGATATATTTTTCTCAACATTCAAAAGCTTTTCCTCTATAGCCTTGTTGAAATTGGTTTGTTTACTAATAAAGTCTTTGAGCATGACTTCAAGTTCAGAGGGGGAACTTCTAGCATTGTTGTAGGAGTTTCCATAGGAATTGCCATTATTAGGAGGATAAGGCCTATAGTTGTTACCACCAAAATTATTCCTATAAGCATTGTTGTTGAAATTGTTGTTTCTAATGAAGTTCACATCAACTTGCTCTTCTTGAGCAACCAAAGAGGCTAAGGGAACATTATTAGGATCTAAAGGAGCTTTCCCATTAAAAAGCATAGCCATAATAACATCAATCTTATCACTCAAAGAGGTGGTTTCTTCAATAGAATTTACCTTCTTACCTTCAACAGAATTTAACTTCTTATTTAGATGTCCCACTTAATGATATTATGCCCAGGGGGAACAAAAAAATCTTGTCAAGTGTTTCAATTTGTTGATTGATTTCATATTCTCATGCAACAGATTATGTATCCGATGACATACTCCTTACCTCAACCTTAGTTGACAAAAACTATTTTACAAAAGAAATGTCTTGGCTCAACAATTCTGGCATTTAAAAATTGAGCCAAGATATCTTTGACACAACCAAATGTTTTACTAAGTTTCAATTAAAAAACTATGGAGACCTATATTAATCTCCTTATGTTTTCATGGCAGAACTTTCAACTACTCTTACCTCTAGGTTTTCCAAAAACCTTTGCTAAAACCTTTTTATTCTAATATTGGTAGAAATACCCAGAGGTCCTTATCTTACTTCAAAACACAACCTCTTGAAAATACCCATCCCTACCTCAATCTAGGCTTGATGGTAACCTCAGTAGTCTTTGAATGCTTGTCAAGATGAATTGTCTTGATCTGCTGTCTAATGGATTGCTTTGACCTACTGATTGTCTTGCTTGCTTATGAACTAGAATGAGTTGCCTTAGGAGCTCATCCCCTAGGATCAAACTAATATCTAAGATCACCAATCTTAACCCAAGCATCTTCAAGCTTGATCTTAGTCACTAGAGTGACCATCTAATCACCTTCACCAGATCAAACCTGAGCTAATCTTTTGTATTAGCATCCAACTCATCAAAGAAAAAATATAAGCACTGATTCCCTCCACCCAATCTTTACTCCAATATCATCCACTTGATGATAATAATGAACCCTTACATCTTTCCAACCCCATTTTTTACTTTTCCATAGTTGTCCAAACCCACCAATCTGCCAATATTTGGCTAAGTCTGGAATCCTTATTTGGATTCAATCCTTGGAACTCCACCTACTCCAATCAATGTGCATTTTTGAAAATGTACTTCAACCATATTGTAGTACATCATGAGTACTACCAAATCCCACTCTTTCCTTTGGATAAACCCTTCTTGTACCCACTCATCCTTGATGCTTTTGTAGACAAGAAAATTATATTTTATGCAAATATTATCATCTTGCCTACTTTGGCAGAAGCTCACATCCTTATGTTATATTCCCTTGACCCACTCTTTGCCTGTTTATGATCTACTAACCATGGTCTAAAAATCCACACTTTAATTTTTCCATTGGAGCTATGTGCTTCTTAAATCCACATGGTTTCTGAGGCTAAATGATAATCTGCAGTGGCAGCCTTATTTTCAACAAAGTTTGCCATCACTCCTATACCACCTCCAACACAATAAAGCCCAACTCTTGGTACAATGCTCATCTATATAACTTGGTCTATTCACCTATCTATCCCTTGTATCAAGGTGAGATTAGAGCTCCCTAATCCAACAAGGTTTAGGTGGCATAGAAATATCATTGCCCTAGATTCTCAAAACCTTGTTTCCCTCCAAAACCAAGATCCTTTTTCCAAACCCAAGGTTTCTAATGATGAATACATCAAGTTGACATCATCCACCTTGGATATAAATATTTACCAAATAATTTCCATAATTATTTGGGCCCTAAAACCATTTAATTTCCCCTCCCCTACAAAATCCTAAAACCTTACCAATAAAGGAGAGTTTGATTTTCCTAAAAGTACCTTGCCAACTAAAAGCCCAGTGGAGGCCTATATATCATATCCTATCCTCCCATATCAAAATAAATATTTCTAAAAGGCATTATTATTTATTTTTGCCCTTTTTCTTAAATGACACAAAAAAGAAATAATTGCTTAAAAATACTTTTCCATCTCATTAAATCCCAAGAAAATTCTCCAATTGGTCACATGGTGTTTAAGACCAGTTCACAACAAAAACCAACCTTGAATAATAAAAAAATATCAAATAAGCTTCTGAAAACCATTTCAACACTATTTGAATAAATGATATTAAGTGGACTAGAAATTTTTGGAAAAATCTAAAATAATTAATAGAGAGGTACCTTGACATCATCTATCCACCAGTACCATTTCTCATCTTGCCAAAGACAAATTCTTAGACTTGGTTCATAATCATCTTTTTGGTCAATATTTGAAATCATTCATATATATCACTTCAACCCCACCAAACCTTCATCATCCACAACCATAGCACCCATACACTACCACCGGTCGTGTTGCACTATAGCACAAGCATTGTATCACCCATGTACCCCTTGTACTTAGTTCTTGGAGTAAGATAGAAAGTGAACTCATGCACTTATTGCATATCTTGGATAACTCCCTCTCCTTGCTAGCCGCAGCAACCACCTCCCCCTATAGCCCGTGGATGGGCGTGTACTTGTACCCACATCCTTCCCCTACCCCACCTGGAAGCTGCCCCGGCTAACCCTAAGACCCTCTCTCTATTTCTTTCCCATGACCGAGGCAAGAGAGAGTGTAACATCCCAAAAATATTAATCAACGTTATCAAGTTCTAATCACCCAAGTTTAAGGCTAACAAAAACTTTTATTAATTAAAATCAATATGAATGCATGTGTGTATGTGATGAATGCATGAATGATTGCAATGACTTGTTTGATTGTTATGAATGGCAAGGATTGGTTTAAATATGAAAACAACATCATCTAAATCATTTCCAAGCAGAATAAAATGAAGAGAAAATCAAATATAAACTATATAAGCAAATGGTCATTTTGACCAAAGTTAACCACTAGACCACTTTGAGTGTTTCTAGTCCAAGATTTCTAACAGAAACAAATCCAATTCTTTTCACCCCTTGCTAGACCAAGTAAAAGTGAACCCAAGCCCACCTTGCAAACCCACAGATTTTTTTGCAAATCTATGCCATGGACAATTCAAAATGGAATCTAGTTCATATGGTAAGGTCACCATTTCTCAAAACCCAACCGAAACAGTTCACCTTGACAAATACAAGCAACCAGATACTACCCAGTATGTTACCAGTGCACTCACCAAATTTCATCTAAAAATTTAAATATAAATTTCTTTCGACCATTTCATCAAACACTTGGCAGACACAAATCAAATTGGCCAAACTTTTACTTTTTTGAGTAGTGATCATTCAAACCATTGTCTCCAATTCTAATCCCATGTCCCCCCAGTGACAACCATTGCATTGACATAGCTAGCAAGCTACCCTCTGCACTATGCCATGCATGCCCGACCACCCCCTTGTCCACCTCAACATCGACAGCATGATGCAAGCGTCGCCAGCCATGCCAACCATGTCTAGCATGCTGCCCGTGCCTCACTTCCCCCTCCAAACCAGCTCTAGATCAAGGACATAGAGAGGAGACGCTGGGAACGCCGTGCCCGCGCCACTGTCGACCATGTCGGCACGTACCGCAGTTCAGCTTCGTTCCCACTCAACCCGACCACCTCGAGCTCTTGCTGCCCGCCTACATGATCACCACCATCCCAGGAGACCAATAGACATGCATGTTCCCTCGACCGTGCCCTGTAGCCCCCGCACGCTGCAAAGTTCGTCGTCGGTACCGCGCAGAGCATCACCCTGTTACGACTGCTGTAGACCACCATTTACTGAGCCACGATGCCCGTGATGACCGCCAGGCGACCGCCCATCGTCCTAGCACCCGAGCCATGCCGTTAGCTCGCTGTGTCGTCGCCTCCATCGACCTCTGCCCATGCTGTGCTGCCCCTCTCTTCCCGCTATAAAAAGGGAGCTCCCCCGCACCAATTCTCCACACCATCTCACTCTCCTCTCTCTCAGAGCCATCCCACACCCTTCCCCGGAGCAAGGCGAGCACCAGGCCGCCGGAATTTCACCGGAGACCACCGCCGTAGGAGGAGAAGGGCGCTGTCGATTCAGGCCACCGCAGGAGACGCCGCCAGTACCAGGAGAACCGTTAGAGCCGCCTCGTTCGTTTGCCACCGTCACCGAACCTCGCATGAGCTCCGGTAAGCATCCCCCAACCCTAACTGACCATGCTAGGGTTCGTCCCCGTCGTGTCCTGCTCTGATGAGGAAGATGGCCGTGAGCCGTTGATCTTGGATCTAATCCTACGGTCAAAATCATCCCATACCCCTTCACCACCCCTTGTCTCACTGACGAGTGGGGACACCACTTAAACCAGCCCCCGCGCGAGCTGTGCACAGTGGGCCGGCCCATCTAGCTCTCCCGCGCAACCCAGTTAGTTTAAACTTAGAATTTTCAATTTAGTTCAAACCCTAGTTCTATCTGCTGATTCAAAAATCTATTCAGAGAGTTCTCGAAACAAATTGCATGAACATAATTTTGTTCAAAAGGTATTGAAATTCTTAATCCAAGCTCGTTGGATTCAAACCATTTGAACTTATAGATCACCTATAGTAAAAATAACAAGGCAGAGACTTTTCTACATTCAAATATTTTCCAAAAATCAACCATAAATGTTTTTGAGTTGATTCCAACTCTAAAAAATCACATTTGACAAGACCTTTCTGAATATATAAAAATATCTAGCTTTACTTGCAGTAATAATGGACAAGTATTAAAGGAATTCCCCATAGGAATTTCTAGTCACTTTAATTAATTAAAATAAAAGTGTTAAACCTTATTAAATTATGACACCACTTTAAATCACATTCCCAAGTATTAAAATATGTGGTTATGATAGGTGTCAACATGATCCTATATTTTAATTGGAGAATATTAAATCTTAAGTAGTTTTCAATGAGTAGAAATTACTTTTCTAAAATAAAATAATTAAGACTAGGTCTTAATTCTTGTGATGATGCTAGAGCATCTAGTGTGAACCCTTTTATGCCAAATAGAAATAATTAAGTATTGTTTGTTGATTGTGTACCTCGTATTTATTTATAGACGCTAGTACCGACCAAGGATACGAAGAGGAAGGAGACTACTATGAGGAAGAAGGAGAAGAGAACTTCAATCACTGCTCTACTCAAGGCAAGCTACTTACTATGCAAGCTACAACTTTGCAAGCTAACACTTGGATGATAACTATGCAAACTAGATGCCTTAGGCATATTTAGTTATACCACTTTGATTATACCAAATCCCAGTTTTACTTGCAAGCTTTATTATTTTATTTCTTTATTAAAGCTCTTTATTACTTTTACTTAGTGACTTGTGAATTTTGGAAAGATATTATAGGTAGCATAAAGAGCATAAAATTTGGCCTAAGTTAGATAGAACTAGATGTCATATTGAGGCATGAGATTAGATTTAGATAAGTCACACTTGATTAGCACCCTCATTAGTGATTACCCCCAAGTTTAGTGGCTAGTGATAATCATAAAACTTGATCACTTTAGATGGCAATACTTGGTAAAAGTGATTATGAAAACCTTATAATGATGAGTCATTCTAATGAAATGTTTTGACATGTGTTGTGGACACCAGATGATTTGATGATAAATTTTTTGAGGAATGAGCCTTAGCCCTTTATAAAACTGATGGTTGAGTTCGGATGCGATACCATTCCAATTTTATCATACAACCACAATACCCGAATTTGGGTAGGGCTTGACTAGAAGTTTATATATCTTAGTATGGGTTACCTTGCGGTCGAGGTTTGAGCTGAGGCTACCTTGTGATGATTGTCCACCTGTGCAGTTCCCAAGATGACAGATGGTCATGGTTGGGAGGCCAAACTCATAGGGGAGGTGCCTATACTAGGGTGTGTAATTGAAAGGTTAGGATTGATTATCCGCATACTAATTATGGTGAATCAGGAGTGTTCCTGATGGATGTATCGAATGTTGTGGTGAAAGTGTACCACCTCTGCAGAGTGTCAAACTATTCGAATAGCCACGTCCGCGGTTATAGGCAGTTGGACTGGCAATACTATTCCGTCGTCAGATGTTTTCAAAATGACTTATGAAATGAATCATGACTTTGAATTGACCACAACAGGGTTATGATATGAAACTTATGTTCCCACTTAGGTGTTGTAAAACTTTAAGTTAGTTTTCTTTTCTTCTAAACTCAGCTAGAGATAAATCTGGCTTTTTGCAAAACAACCTAGAGCTTAGGATTCCTACTCAAACTACCTTACTTGTTAGTATTAGTTTGCGAATACTTAAAGAGTACTCATGGCTTTGTCCCTGGCTATTCCTATGGCCAGACTATGAGGAGGACTATCAGGATGATGGACAGTAGGAAGTCTACGACAACTAGGATCATCTCCCATCGTCAGCATTGCCTGTGACCCTGAAGATGGAGTTCACCCATGCTACTGTTATTATATTATTCCGCTGTGTTGATTGTATTAAGACTGGATCATGAGATCCTTTATTTGTAAGACCTTTATTATGGTTTGTAATGGATGCTGAACTATGGTACCAATCTGTTTTGTCTCGCAAAAATGGTACTCCTGGGATTCTGATGTATGGCATAACAGGCATCTGGGTTTAAAAATTTGGGTGTTGACAAGTTGGTATCAGAACTGTAACATCCCAATTTCAGCAACCCTGATTAACTGTCCAAAAGGAAAAAATCAGGAGGAACAAAAACTTTTTCTTGACTAAGTGTTGCAGTGTTTTCTTAATTGTTTGCTTGTCCCCATGCAACTGTTTGTGTACTATTGTGTACTTGTCATCTCAACACTAGTTTACAAAAGATATTTTACAAAAGAGATATCTTGGCTCGTCTTTCATATTCTCAAAAACCTGAGCCAAGATGACTTTGACACAACCAAATACTTTACTAGTCTCTATTAACAAAACTATGGAGACATATATATACTCTCCTTATGTTTTCAAGACAGAACTTCAACTACCCTTACCTCTAGGTTCTTCCAAAACCTTTATTAAAACCTTTACATCTCAATCTTGGTACAGATACCAAGATGGTCCTTATCTTACTTCAAATTACACCCAACTCAAAATACCCATCCTTACCCAAGCTAGTCTTGATGGTAACCCTAGTAGTAGATAGATAAGTAATAAGATGAATTGCCTTGATCTGCTGGTAGATGAATTGCCTTGATTTGATGTTTGATGAATTGCCTTGATCTGCTGACTGCCTTGTTTTCTTAGGATCAAGAGAGGGCTAATCTAATATCTCATCCCTTAGGACCCAATCCTTGCTTGTGATCATCAATCTCAAACTAAGCATCCAAGTCTGGATCTATCCTAAGCCACTTAAGTGACCCTCTCATCTCCAAATCAGCTCAATCCAGGGATAAACCCTTATGCTAGTTTCCAACCTAGTGAAGACCCAGTCTAAGAATGAATCCTATCTACTTAGTTATTACTTCAACATCATCTCCTTGATCATGAGCTTGGAACCTAGCATCCTCTCAAAATCCTCTACACTTGCACTCTAGTCTAAAACCCTAAATCTGCCAAAATGGCTAAGTTTGGATTTCTTATCCGGATACCATATTTGGAGCTCTACCTCTTCCAACCTATGTGCATTCTTGAGAATGTACTTGAACCATATTGTAGTACATATTTAGTACTTCCAAAGCCTACTCTTGCCCTTAACTAATCCATTCTATTTCCCACTCATCCAAGATGGTTTAGTAGCCAAGATAATAATCTTTTTTAAAAATCCTATCATCTTGCCTACTTTGGCAGAAGCTCACATCTATATGCCACCTCCCCTTGACCAACTCTTTGCTTGGTTGTGATCTACTAATCATGGCCTATCAAACACTACTTCACTTGTTTCCATTGGAGCCTTTGCGGTGACCCAGCATACCACTGCATGATGTAGTACACTATAGTCGTTGACATAACACCAATGAAACACCGTTCACTAGTATTACATCCCTCAGAGTAGTACAACAGAAACATAGTAGGTCCAAGACATGACTATAGGTTACAACTCAACTCTTTACACAAGATCCAGAGAGCACTCTAGGTTAAAGAGAGAGAAAGAAACTTCTTACAAAGAAGAAACAGAAATAACATCTCATAACTATTATGCTAACAGAATTATCATATAACTATTTGTCTTGTATTGCTGCTATTGCAGTACTCTACAGAAATAGGTTCTATGGCTAGATATTATATTCTTATCTAATCAATAACTTCGTCTTCGCTTGAGCTGATGTAAATGTTGACTTTCTTGACTTCATTGAAGAAATTTAGTTTCTGGTGATGATTCCTGGAGCATAACTTGATGTAGACGACGTCTGTACTGGCTTTAGAACCTAGCAAGGGTTAAGAAGATACTTTGAGTACGAGCGTAGTCAGCAAGTTCACTAGAAAAGGAGTGTTTGATGCACTATATCTACAGCCACAAACCATAGGTCATAGGCAATGCAAGTTTTCGTAAACATTTCTTCAAAGGTTGCTTTTATTCTGAAAAGCTATGTCCGTCAGCCTTCACGGGTTTACCAGAACTTTCATGGAGTTCCTTTCCCACCGCGTTCGCAGCTCCTTCCCGAAATAGGGAGTAACAAGTTATAGTTCTTACACTCTTTAGAGGTGCGGCACTTTACCCATGTGAGATCTTAGCTTTGTTGCACATCCGAATTGCAGGTTTGTTCACACTTCCTTGGTGTGAGGTCCAGACTAATATCCAATCCAATCGCATGTCTCCTTGGTGTACGCCAGCCCACATATTGAATTACGGCAATGGCAGTACAGACCGTTCAGATGCCGGAACTATCGTGGGACGTTGAGGGATCCCACCCATATGATGCATATCCTCTACAAATTACCATAAATAATATGCACGCTACGAGTGATAACAGCCATGACCCGCACATCTAGCTCCATGCGAGAGGGAAAAGATAAAGCTGACATCTCCGTCCCATTCCAAATCTCATGGTCAACGCGTAATATACGGCGCAAGAATCACTAGCGACATTGGTTGTTAAGTCCTAGATAATATGTTCCTTTACCACCGGAACTCTTATAGTAGGTTATTACCTCATGGTAAATAACCTATAATCACATTATTATGAAAATAGTATTTTCTGTCCTTTTTCAAATGCCGATGATGAAAACACTAGATTTATAAAATACTTTACAGAAAATAAACAAAGGACATGAGCAAGTGTGAACTTGCCTTTTGTGATTGCAAGATTATGCACTCACGGTCTTCAAGACAATGAAAGATCCAATAGCGGAAATCTGCATCATTGGTCCGGTAAGGACTAATGTTTAAAGAAGCAAGATGCTTTTATGCATAAGTAATGTAACGCAAGTTGATAAACGCGAATCCCGAGAATAACGTTTGTTCTAGGGTTTGGATACTGGAAAGGGTTTCCTTGGAATGTGTTGCCCTTTTAGATTAAGTTTCACACATGTGCTTCTTATTAAGGCTTGTGAGTGTGTAGAAAACAACATGTATTTATACAACAAAAAAATACACAGTATGGAATGCTACTCAAGGTTGCTTACATCTTAATTGTTTATCTTCAAGTTTTACTTTACAAGTAATGTTACTTATAAAGAATTTAAGTATTAACAATCTTATTATACAAGTAAATTATAAAGTAAGGTGTTTACTATTAATTGTCATATGTTGATTGAAGTGGCAAAATGAATAACTTTTGAAGAAAAGATTCCTTTATTAAGGTTTAAACAATCTTTGTGGTTAATCAGATGTGGTTGATGTTGTTTGTGCTTGCTTGAATAGTTTGGACTTGAGATGCTTTACAATTTAATTATAACAGACCAAAGTTAACTGTAAAGTATGTAATAAAGTTTTTTAGCATTATACTTAAACTTTTGTAACTATAAGTAACTGTAAGAATGTAGATAGACTTAGGGTGTATTACTTATGATACTTGTATCCTGTTCATTTTATATTGTTTCCTTAGAGTTACTTAAGAATGGCATTACTTCTATTGGAGTAGTGATTTCTTTACATTATAATGGTATAAAGGGATTTACCTTCCTATAAGGGTGTGGTTAAGGTTTGTGAATAAGTAAACAACATTATTTACTACTTATGAACTCAGGTATAGTGTTTTGGTTTGTTTATGAACTTGTGGTTAATATAAAAAAATAGGTTTTATTTTACTACAAATTATCTTTGGATATTTTATAATTTTTTTAAAGGTTCTTTTAGAATATAAATTACACATATAATTGAAGGATCATTCAATAAGATTGTATTTAAAATTTGTTGGACCAATTTTACTTTATATTATAAATATTCAAGACTAATACTATTCATTAGACTTTAGTTAGTTAATTTTAGAATTATTAACAAATTTTATTTATCTTTATATGAATTATTAATTAAGGAAATAGGTTTAAATTCAAGTTATGAAAGTGTTTAACTTTTTATTTAACTCAAAAGTGGAATATCACTTTTTTTAACATGTAGGTATTATTTTTGTGATCATTTTGGTATATTACATTTATTTTTGTGATTTACATTTTTAAAATATAAATTATTAAAGTTTTATTACTTATAAAACCTTTATTAAATAATATTTACTTAAATAATCATCATAATAATATTTTATAATAGTTTTAAGTTGTTGATTTTATTTTTATCAACATTATCATATATTATATGTATTTTTCTGATTTATAAAACAAAAGTTATTGATTTTATAAGATTGAATCATTTTATGAATTTTTTTAATTAAATAACTAAATGTGTTTATTAGGTAATGCTGATGTCAGCATAAAATGAAAGGGTTTTCTCACCGGAGCCTATCCTACCCCCAGTCACTGACTGGTGGGACCTTAGCCATGTCATTTCTATTGGTTTTTATTTATTACAGAAATCTTATCACAATTTCTAAAATAATAAAAGAAAAATAGGAATATGACATCAGCGTGATGTCACGCTGACATCATTCCAAGATCATCCTCAGATCATGGTCGGATTTGTGAATCGGGTGCGTGCGCGGGGCTGTTCTTGGGCTTAACGGAAAGAGGGCGTCGGGGGGTGCATTATAGTGGCGGCGCCGCCTTGAAATGGTCACTGGTGATGGCGATGCAACAACGGCGAGCAGCGGCGGCATCGGGCTCATGCGGGGAGGCAGATTCAGAGTGAGAGAGAAAAAGGGGAGGTCCCTAAGGACCAGGAACTCACCACGAGGCAGATAGAGGGGTCGTTGAGGAGCGAGGTGGCCGGAATCGATGGCGAGCTCGACGAGCAGAGACAGGGAATGAGGGTCGAATTGTAGCAGAGGAGATCGCGCCTGCTTGTTCGCTTTGGGGCAATCGACAGAGACAAGCGAGGCAGAGCTTCCTGGCATCACGACGAGGTTTGGGACGGCCAGAGACGACGGGGACAGAGGGGTCCGGTGAGCTAGGGTTCCGGCTCAGAGGGGAATTGGGGAAAGAGGAGGAGATAGGTTTCGTCTCTACGCAGGAGGTGTCTTGTAGACGTCGTCTAGGGTGGTAGCACGCATCTCCTCATAGCGGGCATCATGGCGATACGGGAACGGCGCCGGCTTCGACACGCAGGTACTCCTCGGCGGTGTCCTTCTGTCGTGAGGTAGAAGAAAGGAAAAAGAGGGCGAAGGGGTACGCGGGCTGTTGTTGGGCCTCCGTGGGCTGCTGCGGAGCGAGCGGAGGAGTTTGGCTGTGACCTGCGGGCGACGAATAGAGAGAAGAGGAAATGGGCCATGGGCCAGATCTGTATTCCTCTATTTTTTTCTTTCGATTTGTTTTCCTTTTTTGTTTTATTTTTGATCTTTAGTATTTTTCATTTGTTTTAGGAATCGTTCTTTATAAAAGTTCTTTGCTGAATTCAAGCATCAATAATAAGTTATTTTGGACTATTTCCGAACTTTTATTATATAAAGTTATCACTTCTTTATTTTCTTATGCATATGTATATATTTTGTTGTTACTAACATAAGAGTTAAAGTTTGAATTGAAAATACTTACCATAAGTTCTTTGAAGATTTGATATTCTCATATCTCTTTTATTGATGTGAATAAAAGTTAATGGCTAAACATACTATCTTTATGTTTATGATCTTTATTAATATCACCCTTTAAAATGGATAGTTATTATTTGAAATGAGTTGTGAGAGAGAATTGATAACTATAGTTTCTAGGCATATATGATAGAATAAAAGTTAGGGTTTTAATTTATAATTGTTTACCATGGGTTTTAGGAGTTTTAATATTTTTGTTCATACTTTTATTTATATGAATAAAGATTATTGGTTAAGACAGATTGTCCTTATGTTGGTGTTCAAGAATGACTTCATCTTTTATACAAGAAAGTTATTTCCTAGAAGTTTTTATGGAAAATAATTGATAAGGATAACTCCTAAGTACATATAATTATGATAGTTAGGAATGACAAAGATGTGCTTATGTGATTTGCTATAGGAAACTATTCCTATAAAGCTTTGTGGAAATAAGATGATAGATCATTTATATGAAATAGATATTATGTTTGGTTAAAGATTTATGGTTTAGTGTTTATCAAGAATTCCTATCTTACATATTTTATAATTCTGACTTCTACTTAAAGAATTCCTTTCCTAGATATACTACTTCTTCCTATCCATCATCATGTGTTAACATGATGAACTTTACTTCACAAAAATATTATTATCCACCTTTTATTCTTCTAACACCTCTTGTAATTCCAATGAGCTTGATTCTAAATCATTTCCTAATCTTTTCATATCTATACTTGGGTATATCAAGTGCTGTTGATAATCCCCAATCCAACAAGTGGTTACTTCTAACTCCACTCATACTCTTCCTTAATCATCCATCACTACTACTACTTCAGTAGATCTATATATCAAATTCTACTCTCCTTAAGTGTTTAGTATATCCCAAGAGTAAAATACTACTTCTTTAATCAATTGTTGCTCTAACATCATTTAATCATACTATCTTGTCTCTACTTGACTCCAATATCTAACATTCCAACCTCACATTATACTAATGTGACTTGTAATGATTAATCTAGGATAATATATCTATACTATGGTTCAATCATGTTTTATCCACCAATGTCACTTATACATGGTATAAGCATTCAATATTGGTGAATAAGGCATGATCATTATAATCCTTTGATCATTTATGATTCAGGTTCCCAGTTGGCTAAACAAGGCTTCCATCCATACAACATTACAGTTGTATTCTAATTATCTTTTGTTTAGCTCTATTGGATTAAGAGATATAATTCATTGACTATACCTACTTGATCCATTAGGACTACTCCTAGTAACTACCTTTAGACTTCATTCTTGTAATCTTCTTTGTTACCATATTGATTTGATTTCCTCCAATCACTCCGATCCTATAGATGACATCTTAAACTAGCATCACTATTTACATCTTCTTACTTCTTTCTTTATAAGCCCTAAGTGTATGCTATAGTAAGTACACGAGTTGATAAGTCAAGAATTGATAGGTTAAGAATTGGTGAATCAATAGTTGATTTCTCAATATTGAGGAACAACAAATATAAGGATAGGATTCAATAGAGATGATAAAGATTGATATGGAAAGAAAGATATATGGTGAATGATCTTAACTTTGGTTTCTTTCCTACTCAATCTCACTAGAGAGTTAAAGATAGGTATTTCCATGATACTCATGGTATAAGTAGATGAGATTAAGATATAGTTGTTACATTCTTATTATTTGTGTTATATTTATAATTTGGTGTTCATGAGTGATTATAATGAATACTATGATATGATCACCTAAGGATCAAATATAAATTATTAAGTAATGTATTAGGTTTGAATTTTATTACATTTGATCTACCCTTAGATCAAATCATCCCAAAATAAGGTTTTAGCAAAGGTACTATTGAAACTTATCGCAGTCAACTTGATGATCTACTTCAATTCCATCAGGTTAAGATAAGCTTTAATCACTTTGACAAGTTTTTATTTAAAAGCGTGAAAATTATTCAGATTTTCTATGCATGAATGCAATGCACACATCTGTGTTCATCTTATTTCTAAGCTCTAATGCTTGGATGTTATAGACTCTCCCCCTTAAAATAAACTTCGTCCTCGAAGTTCGCACTCTCATGTTTCGGAGTAAGGAATTGTCTTGCAATGATTACGATATGTCTCAACTCCATGTTAACCTCAATGGGAATAATTGTAATATCCCATATCCAGATCTTTTCCTTGAATTCTCATTATACTTGGCAATTTTTAACTAGGTGTCTCCAATACTCCAAAGTTCCTTTTACTTTACTCCCTTAGGGATATGTCCTTATTATGAACTTCTTAAATTGGGGTCTCTTCTTTAGTTTAGTTTCCTAAGTAGGTATTCTATTCCAACTCCTTTACTTGATCGTCGAACTTCCTTACTATATTATGCAAAGTCTAGGAAGTCTCACTAAAACAGGTTTTAAATTTTATTAGTAAATAGTGTGGTCAAAAGACTAATCTTTGATTTATCATTTTATGAGTTGTACTGGTAATCCTTCCGAATATTGGTTTTGAACACATTTAGTCCAAACCCATTGGAATTTATTGTTCCTCTATACTTGTCCAATTGGATATGTTTTATTCTCTTTTAAAAGGGTCACTTAAGAGTTGTTTCCTCTAGACTTATTCTATTAAGATTAATCTATTTTATCACCCCTGAGCTTTTGTCTTAGCAAGCTTTAGACAATCTTTCATTATCACCTATAGTACTTCTTCAACTTTTATTTATTATGTTTACTCTCCCCCTTAGGGTTTACTAATGTCATCTAAACTGCCTATAAAGTAACCATTGTCGTTATAACTAGAATGTATGGCTTTGATGTAACATCCCAGCATTAGAGACTAGAAATAAGCTGAACCCAGATGTGTGCATTGCATTCATGCATAGAAAATCCGAATAATTTTTGCGCTTTTAAACAAAACTTTTCAAAGTGATTGAAGCTTCTCTTAGCTTGATGGAATTGAAGTAGATCATCAAGTTGACTGCGATAAGTTTCAATAAGACCTTTGTTAAAATCTCATTTTGGGAAGAGAGATTTGATCTAAGGGTAGATCAAATGTACTATAAGTTAAACCGTAATATAATGTGAATTATATTTGATCATTAGGTGATCATGTTATAGTATTCATTATAATCACTCATAAGTACGAAGTTAAGGATATAAACAAAATAATAAGAATGTAACCACTATATCTTAATCCCATCTGCATACATTCTGAGTATCATAGTAACACCTAACCTTAAAAACTCCTTTGATGAGTTGGAGTTGGGAAGAGATTAAGTCAAGATCATCCACTATATATATATATCTTTCTTTCTATATAATCTTTATGGAACTTATTTCAATATCTGTTGTTCATCAATGTTGGATAATTCCTCAATGATTCACAAATTCTTTAACTATTAGTCTTTGATCTATTATTTGATCTTATCAAAACATCTACTTAAATCTTCTAATGAGGGCATAGTCCATTAATAACCTTAATCCAATATAAGATACTAAGAAGATAATTTCCAGACAATAAAAGGTAGGATTGATAAAGCCCTGCTTAGCCAACTAAGAACTTCAGTAATAAATGATTAAAGTATTATAATGGTAATGCTTTGGCCACCAATATTGAATGCTTATATTTAGTATAAGTAATACTGGTGGGTAGAACATGATTGGAGCCTTAGTAGAGGTAAGTGATCCTAGAGTAGTCTTTGCAAACCACATAAATATAATTCAGGGATTGAAGTGTAAGTCATGAGAGTTAAGTAAATATAGGCTGATATTATTCAATTAAAGCTAGTATAGCATAGAGTTTAGAAGTAGTGTTATTCATCTTAAAAGATAATCAACCTTAGAGAAAGATCAGTGATGGAATATTAAGGAAGATTGTGAGTGAAATTGAAGGAACTACTGGTTGGATGGAAGTTTATCAACAGTAGAACAGTAAATACAACCAAGCAAGGATATGAGAAGATTATGAAATATCCTTGTATCAAACTCATAGGATTCATCCATAAGTTTAGAAGAATGATATATGAATAAGAAGATTTAAATGGGTAAAGCTCATCGTACTAACTATGATGATGGATAGGAAGAAGTATTATATCTAGGAAAGGAATTCCTTAATTAGAAATCCCAGATTGTGAAAATTATATGTTATAAATCAATTTCCTATTTAATCTTGGTAAGCAACCAACTCTAAATCCCAGATCAACATAATATCCATCTTATGTTGTTGATCTATCATCTTATGTCCATATCACTTTATAGAAATATTTCCCTATAGCAAATTACATAAGCACATTTATGTTAATTTCAACCATCATAACTATATGTGCTTAAGTATATTTTTATCAATTCACTTCTATAAAACACTCTAATTATAACTTTCTATTAAAAAGGGATATTTCATCAAATACTATATACATAAGGCAATATGCTTAGTCATTAAATCTTGACTCTTAAAAGGAATATAAGCTTATACAAAACCCTAAAGCCAAGGGTAGTACTCATAATTCAAAACTCTAAACCTCTTTGTTTATCACAATAGAATATATACATTTCATTTTCTAAATTAATGGGAATAGTAATAACCATATCAATATCTTTCATGTTTTCATGCATCAAATAATGATCCAGGATCATTATACATATAAAATTTATATTCAAACTATGGTCCAATTAGAGTTGAGTCTATAAAAAAATAAGAAGATATCATTCAAGAAATCCCTAGCTAAAATAGGAGAGAAAAATAATAAGAAAAGTTTCTACAAACTATTAACAAGGGGATTCATACTAAGGAAATAAAAGAAATTCAAAAAGATGATATAATAAAAAAAATTCACAAATGAGACTAGGTACATTTTAGTATTGTTGTAAATATCCAGCAAAAAAATCATACAAAGAAAGGTTCAAAATATAAATCAAATTCAAATCTGAATAAGAAAACAGAAAATAGAAAAAGGGTAAAACAAATAAAAATACTACTTGGCCGTGGCCCAACAACCCTACACCTATCTGACGCCCCTGAGCAGCCCACAACAGCCCAGTAACTAGCCCAGATTCTTTTCTGGCTGTGACTGACAAGTGGGGTCAGGAGAGGACCATGGGTTGAGCTGAAGAAATTGCCAAGGGGTTATCCGCAAAAGTTGCATCGTCGTCATCGTCACGCACACAGGCAGCTCGCTGGCGGAGCTCGCTGCCGCTCGATGCCGTCGTCGTCGTCAGCCTTGCGCCAAGATACTCGCCTTTGTTTTCAGGAGGGGATAAGAAGGACACCACGACGCATTGCCTCCATCCCTATTTCCAATTCCTCCTTATCCTCTCAGATGCAAACGGGACCGAAACCCTAGCTCACCGGAGCCACCTCTCGCCGTTGAACCACGTCTCCCCACACCATTCTGAGCCATCATGGAGAAGCGCCTTCCTCCGTAGATCCTCGGGGTAGAAGCTTGCATCAGGGGAGCACTGGAGTAGGTGAATTTTGCCATTCCTCTTTGCAACAGTTCGTCGGAATCCTCGTCGGGAAGCTCGATTCCAACCGCGCCTGTCCTCACCGACCACTCAGTCATCATCAGGGTGAGTTCCTGAACTTCCCAGTAACATTAAATCGCCGGATCTCGTTGTAAATCGCCATTTCATCATATGCCATCGTCGGCCACCGTCGGAGCTCGTCGGAGCTGAAGCTCCGATGACTATTTTCGAGCGGCGCTGCCACTATTAGGTTCAGTAGGTTGCGCTTATTCGAACTAGGCTTATCTCGCTTGCTAGAGCGCAGTAGATCGTCGCCGGCGACCAACCTCTGGCGGCGGTGGTGGTGCTGACGCCATCGTTACATCATGATCGCACCACGTCAGCTAGTTTGACTGGTCGTTTTCCTGCGTGGCAAGTGACATGGCCCAGGGCCCATATGTCATTGACTGGGGTAGATAACCAATCGGTAACAAATGCAATTCCTTTAACCTGAGAGCTGAGGTGGACCATGGCCCACTAGTCAGTGACTGGGGATAGCTCTTGATGCGGTGTAAAAAGTATTTTTCTGTTAAGAAATAAATAAAATGTTATAATTCAATTAATAATATTCTAGAAATCAAATAAATGATTAAATATTGTTTAATTAATAACTTTTGATTTATAATTCAGAAAAATGTTTATAATATATGAAAATTTTCAGAAAAATAAAACCTACAACTTAAAACTATTATCAAATATTATTATGATGATTATTTAAATAAATAGTATTTAGTAAAAGTTTTATAAGTAATAAAACTTTGATAACTCATATTTTTATAATGATAAATGTTAATAATATAAATAAAATACCAAAAATATTAGAAAAATAAGAATTCTATTTTAAAACTATAATCATGTATTATTATTTCACTCAATTAAATATCTAATATTTATTAAGTAATTATAAAGTAATAAGAATTATAAGAATCATATCTTATTATTTATAAATCACAAAAAATAAATTTAATATACCAAAATGATCACAAAAATAATATCTACATGTCAAAAATCTAATATTCTACTTTTGAGTTAAATAAAAATTAAATATTTTAATAACTCAAATTTAAACTTATTCACTTCATTAATAATTCATATGAGGAAAAATAAATTTATTGATATTTCTAAAATAAGTCAATTAAGTATAATAAATAATATTAGTCTTAAATATTAATAATATGAAGCCATAATGGATTAAAACATTATAAACATCTTTGTATTAAATTACCTTCAACTCTAAGTGAAGATTATATTCTCAAAGGATTCCAATTCATGATAAAAACCTTAAAGAACATCTTGTGAATAAATCAGATCCTTTTTATCTACTTTAACTATCAAATTACAAAAATTACCATAACACTATAGAAAGTTCAAAAGTAGTTAAGTGAAAATATATCTGGAATTATAAACTACTAGCAGACTTGCCCGTGCGTTGCTACGGGTTGATCAATTGAACATTCAAAAGTTTACAGAGTTGCGAACATACCTTGAGCTTTTAATCATGAAAACCTACTTCATGCTAAATTATTACCAAAATAAAGGATTCCCTTTGATATATTATTCCATCATAAAAGTTAGGTAATAAATTATAAAAAATTACAAACTATGAAATTAATATGATTGGCAAGGGAAAAATATGACATAGAGATTTCCAATGCCTACAAAAGAAGCAATAAAAGAATAATATTGATTGAATTGTACTTGTGGACATACCCGTGTGCTACTACGTCTAGCACCTCATCAAGGAATAGCAAATAAGCAAACTGGAATTAGCACAGACATTAAGAAATACAATCCCGTGTCCTCTTAGGTTTCAATAATACAATCCCTAGCACTCTCGCGTTGCAACCTTGAAAAGCCGTAGCACTACTACGTCAGTTCGAGTGGGAAGGAAAAATTGATAGAATTAAGGCATTACTTAGGAGATTGCTGACTTATCATCTGTTGTACCTTTGTTGCTGCAGCACTCCGGATTTCACCAGCGATCAGCCGATCTGAGCGAGTGGACGACTCCCAGGCCGACTTGACAAACCGGAGCGCCAGTTGACCAGTGTACATACAGCAGACGAATCATGTATTGATGTACATGCCAGCTGGGCTGCGTGTACACCCTAACGTCTATGGCTAGTGGCTAAATTGCAATCAAGATGTGCTAGAAGATACTTTTGATTGTTAGTGTTGCCGGCATAGCCGAGCTCTGCCATCTAGTGGAAGAAATTCAGGATCTGTTTTGAAAGGTCGTCGGCGAACAATACGTCCTGGGTGAGCGCCGCAGCGATCATTCAGGGAAAAGGACCAAGCGATCGATGGTAAAGGAAAACCAAAACGACGGAAACGTCCCAAATCGTTTTTTGACATCCCTTGTTATGTCGCGGGATCGGACGGTAGGCAGGGCGACAGGTGAACGAGAAAATAATCGCGGAGCAAGCGGCAAGAAACGTTTCTCCCATTATTATGTCCGTGCGTTGCTACGGTGAGTTAGTTTCTTTTCTAGCTTACACAAATCTAATACATGTGAGTTTGTTTAGGAAAATATATTTATATAGTGTTTATATGCAATAAGATAAACAGTTCTCGTGAATATAATTGAGTTTTATTTAGTTCTCTTTTCCTTTTATCCGATAGGATCGTTCTCTCGTTGAATCATGAATAGCGTGAGCAACAACTTCTCATTGGTGTTGTTGCTAAGTTTAAGATGGAGTACGAATTCTTGTTAGTGGCTTTGAGAAGATCAACCCGGCGCTAGAAGATCTGATAGTCAAACCGCTTACCACTTGTCTTCGCCGAGATCTTGGAGTGAGATCCATTATCAATGGTATCGGGTTGTAACGCCCCCAAAATATATTTCATAATAGTTTTTTTTTGTTTTCTTTCTGCATCATCATGACAACATGCATAGCATTGCATTATTATATCCGTAAAATTATTTTTATTAAACATTATTATTGTTTCTAAAATTATCTCTACTTTTAACTCAAATTAAAACTATATTGTTATGCTAATTTTGTTTGTGTAAAATCTATTTTTAAAAATATTTTAAAATAAAACATAAAAACAATAAAATATATTTTTTTCTTTTTTTGATTACCTTTATGTATAAGACTGAATCTATTCTTTTTCGAAGTGGCAGCCAAGCGCGCACACGCGTAGGAGCTGCCTCTGCTCCGACCACGCTCCAAGGTGCATTCCTCTCTACCCGACCAACGTCGCCGCTCTGAACCGCGTCGACCTCCTGCCTCAGCACTGGCGACACCCTAGCTCGTGCCTCCCTTGCCAACGAACCTACGCTAATTTTGCATATTTGTAAAGCAACAAGGACTTGGCATGTTTCCTGCTATTCCGATTTTCAAAAGAGACTTCAACTTGGCCTCTTCCAATATCACCTAATTGCATGTAGTCCCTGTTATAAATACGGGTCTGCCTATCCAGCCACATACTCTGATGTCTCTTTGCTGGGATTTCATAAAAATCAGTTCAAGATTTTGAGATGTGATGCAGTTAGTAATTTTGTGTTCCTTGTACATGGCATGTTGTAGGCGCGACAACAGTTTATTCAGACTTTGGTACATGATACAGTTTTCTTTAGGCGCGACAACAGTAAAAAAAATTAAAAATGATACAGTTTCCTTGAACAACGCTGAAGCTAAATGCAATGTCGTGGTAAACTACATATTATGCTCCTCCTATATGTATCACACAGTATCTAGAGTGATGCTTTCGATGACGATGACCACAATTATATTATCTTGTGTTTTAGTACTTTGTAGGGCTATCAGACTTACAAGTACTGAACATCTTTTAGTTGAGTAGAACTGTACTACAGCCTTGCAGGTGATTATCTTGTTTGTAATACCAGCTGTGAGAACGTCCTGGGTGAATCATGCCATCAACTCGATGATTGTGTTGACCCATTACATATCCAAGATTGTAAAGTCCAGTGGAGTTGGCATAGGAACTTCCTGGACAGGGCCTCCTTACAATCTGCTTCTCTACACAGACAAACTGGAGTCAGCAGCGAAGCACACATAGGAAAAATACATGCAAAGCTAGCAAGCTATCTCACAGTTTCTCTGTCTCTGTCGGCATCATTCTCTTTGTCTGCACACCTCCGATCACCCCTGTCTCGACCCACTCTGCCCCTCCAGCGACGGCCTCACATGCAAATCCCCTCCGCTGGCCCTGCCCCCTTATTCCCCTTCCACCGGCCTCCTAGCTCCCATCACGGAGTGGCCGCCTAGGCATCGTGGACCTGCTATGCGTCGCGCAGATCGAGCGGCATGGTGAAGGAAGAAGGAGCGTGTGCTGGTGTCCAGGTCGAGCGGAGACCTACTCCTTATCCCCTACGTCCTCTACCAAGCCATGCCCTTCCTGTTCCCTACGTCCTCCTGCCTATCCCTCCTCTCACTCTGCTCCCATGGCGTCCATCGGCAGCGGAAGCAAGCCCAAAAGGGGCGTAGGGACCTGACGGCGAATCCCATCTCGTGCCACCTCGTGTAGACAACAACTTAAACTTGTCTAAGGCCCCGCGTCGGCGGTTTCGCGTATCGCTATCTGCGCACGCGCGAGGCATGGGTAGGGGCACTGGAGCGGCACCGCAGATCCACCGGGAGCGGGGATGCACGCGCGAGGCATGGGTAGGGGCACTGGAGCGGCGCCGTCGATCCACCGGGAGCAGCGAGGGATCGATTTGGGGAGGTTGGGGTGAAACAAATTATGTGCATGTTAGAAGAAGATACCTGGGCAACCGGGATCGTCCTGAGGTTCGGACCTTGGAGGAGTTGGGGGCGGCCGGCGGCTAGTCTTTGGCGGCGGCCTGCGGTGGTGGTCGGGAGGGTCTCATCCCCAACGCACGAGCATGCGCGCCGTCCAGGCTGCCGCCCATGAGGCCCTGTTTTTTTTGCTGTCGCCGTGGCCAGGTCCAACCGCCGACGCCCAAGGCGCTGCGTTAGGCGCTGGGTTTGTGTTCGTCGGGAGGGAAGGAACGTTTTGTCAGGTTCGCTTAGCGGTGGCACTTCATGTAATATGTCCAAACTGTCAGGGGCAAAACGGTCCAGAGAAAAATCGGAACCAAAAAACTGACGGACGAACCTACCTCAAGGAAAATTAGTATATAGATACTCATTCATCTATAAAAGGTAAATGATACTACTCTATAATAGAATTAAGAAACCACTATCTCAAGTAAAAAAATAACCAGTCTTAAATAACTTTAAGAAAACATTTCAGATACACAAGGTACAAATGTATAAGTATGATACTTTCAAAACTATCTATATTTTTTTTAAAGTTAACTTTAGTCTCCAAAAATCTAAATATAATACAATACACATTACTTTATGTTTTATAGTTAACTTTTGGTTTGAAGTTGTTAAATTATAAAGCTGTAACACCCCAAGTCATCAAGAACTTGAGGTGTTACCACATACATTACATATATAAAAAACTAATACCTTTTAGGAAATTTCGACAGAGTCTCCTCTGTTTATAAGGACATCTATGACAGGAAGATTATAGGAACTCCGGAAAGCAATAATATATCACCAGATAGTACAATTTATCACCCCAATAATAGACCAAATCTCTAAACTACTAGGACTTATCAACCACACGCAAGAAGATAACCAAAACTATTTTAAGGTACTATTCAACAGACTCCGAAAACCTAACTAGACAAGGTAATCTTATTATTTAGAAAGGAACAATTCCAAGATAAATGTGAGGTCGTGATGTGTAGTAGGTGGTGGCTCTACTCTCATATTTCCCATGCATGACGTCCTCAAGGTTTACCTAAAAACATGAAGGCAACAAGGGTGAGTACAAAGACTCAACAAGTTCACAAACAAATAGTAACTTTACATAAATCAAAACAAAAGGACATCAATAAGCACCATTTATCCATTAGAACATAATCTGATGTTCTACATGCCTATATGCTCATCTCATCTCAAATACCGGTATCGCTCGAGTGGACACCCGTCGGCATCCACTCGCTCCAACTCGTGGAGGGTGCCTCCAAAGTGGGTCGCAACCCATCAGTGAAGGTCGCATTGTGCCCACCGAAGTAGGTCACACTATCATCATTATCATCATGAGTATGCAAAAAATGCATAATATGTGCATGCCATCATCATTATCAATGTCATCATGGATATTATAGACATAAACACATGCACTTTAAGTAAAATCAAGTGAAGGGATATATGCAGAATTACTATCCGCCATGAACTTGCCTCAACCGCAGGGCACAAGTTGTGAGTTGTAGTGTTTCGAACCAGAAGTACCGATACCTGTTATGCAACATATAGAACACTCAACACATAGCATACCTTCATAACATATTCACAAATCAGAATCGTTCCTAAGCGCAAGCCCCTGAAGTAACATATGCCCAGACGTAACCACAAAAGTGACCTCACCATATATTTTTAAAGCTCAACCATAAAGATGGTTTATAAATCAGAAACGACTATATATTACTCACACATCCATCATCTAGAAAATCTGGACATTAAAGTCTTAAATAACTCAATCATAAGCACCAATGTAATTTTGTCCAACACAAGTCAGATCTCTTATTCTTTTTAGAAGAGTTAATACTTTGCATGAAATCTTGCAAACAATACGAGCTATAACATCAGAAAAATATTCTCTATAATTTTCATGTTTATCCCAAGGTCTAATTTGAAAGTCAAATTGGACTAAAGCTGCAAGAAAGATTATTTCGTGCAGGAAATCTACTTAGTGTCAACACCCGGATTTTTCAATCCTAGATGCCTGTTATGCCATACATCGCAATTCCAGGATTACCATTTTTGCGAGACATAACAGAATTGGATACCATAGTACATCATCCATTACAAACGATACATAAGTTCTTAAACGAATAGGGATCTCACGATCCAGTTCTTAATACAACTTCAAGCAGCGGAATACGTAATAATAACGGTAGCGTAGGCGAAGCTCCATCTTCAGGGTCACAGGTAATGCTGACGATGGGAGATGATCCTAGTTGTCGTAACCTCCCTGTGGTCCATCCTCCAGGTACTCCTCTTCATAGTCTGGCCATGGGAATAGCCAGGGACAAAGCCATGAGTACTCTTTAAGTACTCGCAAGCTAATACTAACAGGAAAAGGGGTTTTTGGATAATAGGACACTAGGCTCTAGGTTTGTTTTGCAAAAGCCAGATTTATTTCTACTAAGTTTCGAAGCTAGTCACAATTTTATAACTCCAAGGTGGGATCTTGTAACTCAGGTCACAACTCTGTTGTGGTCAAGTCAAAGTCTCAATTCATTTCACAAGTCATTTCGAAAAGTCTGACGGGGGAATAGTATGGCCACTCCAACTGTCCATAACCGCGGACGCGGCTATTCGAATAGTTTGACACTCTATAGAGATTGTACACTTTCACCACAACATTCGATACATCAGTTAGGAACAAATCCTGAATTCACCATACTCAGTATGCGGATAATCAATCCTAACCTTTCAATTACACGCCCTAGTATAAGCACCTCTCCTGTGAGTTTGGCCTCCCAACCATGACCAACTGTCATCTTGGGTACTGCATAGGTGGACAATCTTCACAAGGCAGCCTCATCTCAGACCTTGGCCGTGAGGGAACTAATACTAAGGTATATAAGTTTCCAGTCAAGCCCTACCCAATATTCGGGTATTGTGGTAGTACGATAAAATTGGAACTGTATCGCATCCAGACAACCATCAGTTTTATAAAGGGCTAAGGCTCATGCCTCAACGTTTTCATCACCAAAATCATCAAGTGTTCGAAAACACATGTCCAAAACATTTCAATAGAATGATCCATCATTCCAAGGTTTTCATAACCATTTTTCCACCAAGTAAACCCATCTAAAGTTGATCAAGTTTTATGCTTAGCACTAGCATCTACAAGTGGGGGTAGTACTAATGAGGGGTGGTGAACTAGTGGAGTCTCAACTAAGTACAACCTTATATCTTAGGATGATATCAAGGTTTCTAACTTAGGCCAAATTTTATGCTCTTTATGCAACCTTCAGAATCTTTCTAGTATCTACAAGTCACTTAAGTCAACTCTAAGTTAAAGCTTTGATAAAGAAATAAAGTAAGAAGCTTGCAAATAAAACTAGGATTGATTTATCAAGTGGGTATGGTCACATATGCTTAAGGCATATAGTAGGCATAGTAACAAGCAAGTATTTGCTTGCACAAAATCAGTATAAGCTTGCTAAATTGCAAGTGTTAGCTTGCATAGGTCAACTTGATTAGTAAGGCTTGCCTTGGGCAGAGCAGTGGTTGAAGTTCTCCTCGGCTTCTTCTTCGTAGTATCCTTCTTCCTCCTCGTATCCTTGGTCAGCACTAGCGTCTTAGAATAAATACGAGGTACACAATCACCAAACAATACTTAACTACTTGCAATCATCACACACAAGGGTCCTATAGATGATCTAGCATCATCTCTAACATTACAAGGTTAAGGCTTGATTTAATTCCTTTTATTTTTAGAAAAGTAATTTCTACTCATTGAAAAACTACTTAATATTTAATATTCTCCAAACCAAACATGGGATCATGTTGACACATGTCATCACCACATATTGTAGTCCATGGGAATGTGATTTAAAGTGGTGTCACAATTTAATAAGGTTTTACCCTTTTATTCTAATTAATTAAAGTGGCTAGAAATGCCTATGTAGCATTCTTTTATTACTTGAACATTATTTCTGCAAGTAAACCTATATATTTTTATATATTCTGAAAGTTATGGTTAAATGTGATTTTTGAGAGTTGGAATCAACTCAAAAGATATTATGGTTTAAATTTGAAAAATGTTTGAATACAGAAAAGCTTCTGCCTTGTTATTTTTACTAAGGATGATCTACAGATCCAAATGACTTGAATCCAACGGGCCTGGATTCAGCATTCACATACCTTTCCAACAAAATTGGTTTCATTCAAATTGGTGCACTGAATCGATCTGGGTTGATTTTTGAAGTTGGGTACAGAAGTGTGTCTGACTTAAAATAGAAAAGATTTAATTCAATTCACTGGGCTGCGCGGGAAAAGTTAACGGGCCGGCCTGCTAAGCACGGTGCTCCCGCGGGCTGCTTAAGTGGGTGTCCCCACTCGTCAGTGACACGGGGCTGGGCAGAGCGGTATGGGGCAACGTGGGTCGTTCGATCTGATTCTAATCTAACGGCTGGGAGTCATCGTCGACGCGAGACAAGGCCGGCGAGAACGAAACCTAGCGCGGCCAGTAGGGGTGCTAGGGGCTCACCAGGGTACTGGCGAGGGTCGGCGAGGCGGGCGAACGACGAAGTCGATGACGGCGAACTCAGGGGTGGTCGCGGCAGCTCCTGGGGTGGACGAAATCGATGGCTCCCTTCTTCTCCAGAGGCGGCGGGCTCCGGTGAAATTCCGGCGGGGTGGTGCTCGCCTTGCTCTGAGAACGGTGTGACACGATCAGTGAGGAGAGGGGAGTGAGATGGTGTGAAGAAATCGAGCGAGTGTGGCCTCTATTTATAGTCGAGCGAGGGGACCGTCGGCGCGCATGGTGAGCTCGTCGGGGGCGATGTTACAGACGGCTATTGGCATGGGCAAGGGTAGGGGACGGTGTGGTGTCTCCTGGCGATGCTCAACGACATGGTTTTGAGGCATGGGGCGGTGCGGCTTGGTCTGGAACGGGCGATGCTCTGCGCGGCAGAGGCGGCGTCTTCGACGGCGAGTGGTAGCTATGCGTCACGGGGCGGCGAACGGGATGTCTGGTGGTCTCCTGGGTCGGTGGGGATTGTGTATGCACGCGGCGAGGGCGACGCGCGGTCTGTGGGCTTCGGTCGAGGATGGCGCTCTGGCGCACGCTCGGCATGGTCTCTGGCGGTCTGGGCGCGGTTCGTGCGCGTGGTCCAGGGCTTGGCAACGCTCGAGCAGTGGACAGGGAGTGGCAGTGGACGGTGGGCTGTCTCCCAGACATGCTGGCTAGGCTTGCTGCTGCTCCTAGCTTGATGTCGACTATGGGGTGGCAAGGGTGTGCTCGGCTGTTCACCATTGATGGCAATGGCAAGCTCACAGTGGTGCTAGTGCTTGGTTAATCTTGCTAGATGATCTACTGAACTGGTTGTGAGCTAAATGGGGAACCAGTTAGGCAAGAATCACTGCTCACAATAGTGTTTGATGTTTGTTTGATTTGTGTCTGCAACCTGTTTGATGAAATGGCCGCATGAAATCAAGTTTTGAATTTTGAAAAAAAAATTGGTGGGTTTGCTAGATTGGTGCTGGTGAGTCTGCAGATGCTTGGGTTTTGAAAGTTGAGCTTGTTTGAGTGGTTTTTGAAAAAGTGGGATCTTCACGTATGATAAAGATTTAATTTTGAATTGTCATTTAAACTATGCATTTGAAAGTTTATGGATGATCACAAAGTGGGCCTTGATACCTTGTTATGAGTACATTCAAGGGGTGCAAAGATCCAGAAAAGTTTCCATTAGATTCTGAAAGTTCGAGACAGCCAAAGTAGACATGAGAGTTAAATTGGTCAAAGTGACCATTCATTTAATATATGTGTTTTGATTTACTTGTCTTTAGGAAAAGTGTGGGAAATGTTTTAGATGATGTTTATTTCACCTAAGAAATATTTTACTAGCAATGACACAATCAAACAAGTTGGTTTAAAAGAATTTCAAAATCAATGCATACACATATGCATGCATTCATAATTTTAATTAGAAAAGTTTTTGTTAACCCCAATCTTGATGATTAGAGTTTGATGTTTCAAGTTTAGTATTTTTGGGATGTTACACTTAGTGGACAGATCACTAAACTAACCGTTGGTTGCAATCTATCAAACCAAAATTGTGCAAAAAGGTATACTGTTTAAAAGCTGAAACAAAACCTACAAGTTATCTTTGGAGAGAAATTCAAAATTATGGATGAATCGGACCATATTTTGAAGTCAGGGACCAACGTCTAGAAGCACCAATTAGAGCATCTGCTCTAACTGAACTCACTAACCAGAATTCAGAATATAAGACAATCGGAGGACAAGCTGTACGATCAAGTTATGTTTCTATCATCAAATAAAATGCAGGCCAGAAGACGCTAACAAAATATAGCAAAATGGTTCAGTTCTCTAAATCAAAATCTGAAGTTTGAATGTACTAGCTACTCTATTTAACGATGAAGTTTAGGAAAAAGAAAAGATAGACCACGCTCCCAATAGCCCAGGCAATATACCCTCACCAATTCAGTCCTACGTATTTACAAATCCATCTGCAATATCACTGTAACCCAGCCTCGCTAAAAGATAAAATCGATGCCCTTGTAGATTTACTAGGTACCACCAATTAATAGGACAAGTAGCCAAAACCTAAGACTGCTGGGAAATACACGTAATTGGCAGCATCTACTCGGGATAAACGATCAGACAAGGAACTAGCAATACAGGGAAAGAAGGGCAACAATGCATACCGGCAACCTAGCTGTTCTTGACGAGAGATTCGCGGACGGATGCAGCCAGCAACACGGCAGCGACGTTTCCGCTCGCGAGTCGGCGGCGGCGGCGAACTGTTTGCTGGAACGGTTTAGGGCAGAGAAATCATAGCGATATCCCCCTCGATTTTACTTAGTGGTTGGCAAATCCGACTTGGGTAGACAAAGCCCAGCCCAGCCTGCTGATTCCCTTCCTCTCGTACAGAAAACAAATGAAGGGAACTAGTGTTGTACAAATGAAACACAACGAGGCCAGCTGGTTGCAGCTACAGGTCTAGAACGGTAGGTCAAAGGTTCAAGTTCTACTTTACTCTATTTTCACTTCATTTTTTTTGAATTGTTTTGATCCCACCGCCATACAAACAGTAACACACTTGAAAAAATATTTAATTTACTTTTTTTTAAATGATTGAATAACCACAAAACATTAGTATAAAAATTTGGGGTATGACATTCTTACCCCCTTAAACAGAATTCGACCCCGAATTCTTTCTCATTCTTCTATTCGCAAAAGATAAACATAAAAGTAAAACATAGTCATGCATCATATACCAGCCATGAATAACTCTGGATACTTCTCGTGCATGCGAGACTCAAGTTTCCAAGTCGCCTCATGCTCGGTTTGTTGCGACCAAAGAACCTTCACAAACTTTTGTGTCCTATGCCTCGTTACTCTCTTAGACTCCTCCAATATTCTAACAGGACGAACCTCAAAGGTTAAATCATGTTCAACTGTAATTGGTTCCATAGTAATCTGACGTTCTGGATCACGAAAATGCTTTCGCACCATAGAGACATGGAACACATTATGCACACCCTTCATCGAGTCAGGCAACTCAAGTCGGTAAGCTAGCTTTCCCACTCGAGCCAATATCAAGAAAGGTCCAATATAACGTGGACTAAGCTTTCCTTTGATGTTAAATCTTATTACTCTCTTAATGGGTGATACCCTTAAGAGTACCTCCTCCCCAACCTGAAATTCCATATTCGACCTCTTGGAATCAGCATAGCTCTTTTGCCTACTTTGTGCTGCCAACATATGCTGTCTAATCTCAGCTACCCTCTTTGTAGCTTGTTGAACCCAATCTGGTCCTAGCACTGCTTTCTCTCCCACGGCATCCCAACATAGTGGAGATCTACACTTTCTTCCATACAAAGCCTCGTAAGGTGCCATCCGTATGCTAGCTGATAACTGTTATTATAAGCAAACTCCACAAGTGGTAAGTGATCCTCCCAACTCCCTTGCCAGGACAAGATGCAACACCTCAACATATCTTCAAATGTTTGGATTGTACGCTCTGACTGGCCATCTGTCTGGGGATGAAACGCCGTGCTAAGTCTCAGTTGCGTCCCCAAGGCACTCTGCAAGCTGTCTCAAAACTTTGATACAAACTTAGCATCCCTATCATAAGTAAGTTTTAGGAACACCATGCAAACTTAATATCTCCCTTACATATATTGGTGCCAAGTCACTTGCAGAATCAGTGGTGCGGATAGGAATAAAATGAGCAACTTTGCTAAGCCGATCCACGACCACCCATACTGCATCTTTCCCTCTTCGCGTATGAGGTAGCCCAACCACAAAATCCATGGCAATGTCATCCCATGGCCATTCTAGAACCTCTAAGGATTGCAACATTCTCATTAGCCGCTTACGCTCAGCCTTTACTCGTTGATAAACCCCATAAGAGGACACATACAGGGCCACACCAACTTTCATTATTTTCGACCAATAAGTCTTCAGGTCATGATACATCTTTGCCTCTCCAAGATAAATAGTGTAGGCACAATGTGCCTCTCTAAGAATGTCCTCCCTCACCTGAGTCTTTTGTGGCACACAAAGACAACCATGAAACTGAATGGCACCCATCCCATCTATAGTAAATTCTCCGGTTCTGCCTTGTAGAATGCGCTCTCGCACTTGTTGTAACAACTGATCACTCGGTAGTGCCTCTTTCACTCTACCTAGAATAGCTGACTGAAGGATGAGTTTTGTTTCCTCTTGTTCTACACCCGCAAAACAATATGAGATTCCCATCCATTCAAAATCAGCAACAAGACAACCCATAGTGGGAGGTACAAACTTGCGGCTAAGAGCATCTGCAACCATCTTTCCCCTGCCTGGATTATACTGGATACTTAGCTACTATCTTTGCCTTAGGTTCAAACTCCTTATTTGTGAAGACGTATTTGAGACTTTTGTGATCGGTGAAAATATCACAAGATTCTCCATAAAGATAATGCCTCTAAATCTTGAGCGCAGACACCATAGCTGCATGTTGTAGATCATGGGTAGGATAGATATGCTCGTGCTTTTTCAGTTGCCTAGATGCATAAGCAATAACTTTTCCATCTTGCATGAGAACAAACATGACCTAGATCCACTTTTGAAGGACAAGATTCTTATATATTTAGCTTCACATAAAATTTGTTCTTTCTCAAACTCTCAAGCATAAGCCTCAAATGGCGTTTCATTCTCTTCTTCTATCTTTGAATGTATGAGGATACCATCAAGGAATACTACCACAAAATAATTGAGGAACAAATTAACATATTGTTCATTGTCCTCCTAAAGGCGCAAGGGCATTGGTTAGTCCAAAAGACAAATATATATTTATAGTCCATCCCCAATGGAGAATCCAATCTTCTCGATATCAGGTTCCCAAACACTAATTTTATTAGATTCATGTTGGAGATCAACCTTTCTGAACACCTTAGCTACAAATAGCTGATCAAACAAGTCCTCGATGCGAGGAAATGAATATTTGCTCCTGATGATCACTATATCAAGAACACGGTAATCTACAAACTTTTCGCCAACTACCATCCCTCTTGGCTGTGAATAAGTGCGCTTCCATGGTGAGACACCACATTGAATCAAAACCTTGGATAACATATCATCCAACTGCTTCTTCGATCCTTCTTGAACGGGTCATGATAATTGATAAGGAAGAATAGAGATTGGTCAAAGGAATGAGATCAATACGAAACTCTACGTCCTTCTCTCAAAGAACACGTAACAAGCATAGTACTTTGGTCATCAAAAATTGTCCATGTCAATGGTAGGACATGAAATCCTCAAGAAGAATGTGGTTGTTAAAGGACCACTCATTACTCGAAATTCTTAACATACAACTAACGAAATTCACAAAACCTATCTAAATCTCTCATGGTAGTCAAGCAATCCATAAATTTACTACGGTGCCATAAAAGTTACAAAGGTTTAGCCTCACCGCATCCCCTATGCTTGACAGCGCTTGCTTTACTAGATGTGGAACATTGATGGTTTAGGCTTCACAACATCGTCTCTCAACTCAAGGAAAATTCTATAATCAATTCACCATTATAGCGTAACAAGAGGTGAATAGTAAGGGTAGTTGGTATGGGGGCCAATCCATCCAGCACCCAAAATATTAACCCTATATCCAAAGTAGTGAATCACATGACTCTAACACTCGGTCATCCTCACATTGCAAAAAGATTTCATGGGCTCGAAGCAAGGTTCAAGGTTGACTCCCATCTATTGTTCTTGCATAGCCACTACAAACATCTAAACTATCGATCTTACAAGGACACTCACGGTTGCGGGTTCGGGACATACTTTAAAGAATAAGGATACACTTTATGAAAGGTTAATGACTTGATCTAGAAAATAATACGATAATAGAGGTTCAAGGATGAGCAAGCTCATCACCTAAAATAATAACCACAACAAAGGATTTTGAAATCTTTTTTTGAAAGGAACCACTAGGCTGCCTTCAAGGAGAATAACACGTTCACCGTTCTTTGTGATCAACAATGGGAGGAGGGAGATCAGAGATGTTAAAGTAGAATATGATTGACAAAGGATGGGACAAAGGAAGGTGTTTACTCCAAAAACTAAATTAACGAGAAGCACATCAGAAGAAAATGATCTAAAATACTTCATCATCCTTAGATAATAAGCTAAGTTTGATAACACCACTACTCAAGCCAAGTGAAAGGTAATGCACTAGAAAGATTAGGTGAATAAGAATAGGAAGACAAGTGGAAATCTCCCCTTAGGGAACATGGATAGAGGAAAGAGCGTCTCATATTAATCTGAGTCCATATATGTCTTCATAAAATTATTTTATCTACTCCTCTACAACACTAGCCAAGTGAAAACTAATCCACCTCTTCTTCAATATTGGCAAACTGTTTTCTCAAATCATGACAGGAATACTTGCCACAAATATTGAAACTTTCAAGAACCTCAAGGAAAAACCACATTTATGTTCCACGGTATCATTATATTAAAATCCAACTTGATTCCAAAACCAATCCCTTTAGCTATCTCCACACGTGTCCAACGAAGCAATGTATATATCAAAATCCATTAATCCAAATATCTTCATCGGGTCATTAATACTAAATGATCATATTTCTCACTTCCATTGTTGAATCTATCAACCAAGATGAGCTCTCTCTATATATATAATCAACTATTTACTATCAACAAAAAAGGGACAAAAGTACTAACAACATATGTATTAAAGAGATCAACAAAGGAATATAACAAAAGCGTAAATGCAATGCATGGCCCAACCCATACTACTGTGCACCAGTGTGTAAAATTTTAAAGTTGCTTAATATGTTTCATACCACGGACCTAAAGCCCGCTCTGATACCAACTGTAACACCCCAAGTGTTCAAGAACTTGAGGTGTTACCACATACATTACATATATAAAAAACTAATACCTTTTAGGAAATTTCGACAGAGTCTCCTCTGTTTATAAGGACATCTATGACAGGAAGATTATAGGAACTCCGGAAAGCAATAATATATCACCAGATAGTACAAGTTTATCACCCCAATAATATACCAAATCACTAAACTACTAGGATTTATCAACCACACGCAAGAAGATAACCAAAACTATTTTAAGGTACTATTCAACAGACTCCGAAAACCTAACTAGACAAGGTAATCTTATTATTTAGAAAGGAACAATTCCAAGATAAATGTGAGGTCGTGATGTGTAGTAGGTGGTGGCTCTACTCCCATATTTCCCATGCATGACTTCCTCAAGGTTTACCTAAAAACATGAAGGCAACAAGGGTGAGTACAAAGACTCAAGAAGTTCACAAACAAATAGTAACTTTACATAAATCAAAACACAAAGACATCAATAAGCACCATTTATCCATTAGAACATAATCTGATGTCCTACATGCCTATATGCTTATCTCATCTCATCGCGAATACCGGTATCGCTCGAGTGGACACCCGTCGGCATCCACTCGCTCCAACTCGTGGAGGGTGCCTCCAAAGTGGGTCGCAACCCATCAGTGAAGGTCGCACTGTGCCCACCGAAGTAGGTCACACTATCATCATTGTCATCATGAGTATGCAAAAAATGCATAATATGTGCATGCCATCATCATTATCAATGTCATCATGGATATCATAGACATAAACACATGCACTTTAAGTAAAATCAAGTGAAGGGATATATGCAGAATTACTATCCGCCATGAACTTGCCTCAACCGCAGGGCATAAACTATGAGTTGTAGTGTTTCAAACCAGAATTACTGACACCTGTTATGCAACATATAGAACACTCAACACATAGCATTCCTTTATAACATATTCACAAATCAGAATCGTTCCTAAGCGCAAGCCCCTGAAGTAACATATGCCCAGACGTAACCACAACAGTGACCTCACCATATATTTTAAAAGCTCAACCATAAAGATGGTTTATAAATCAGAAACGACTATATATTACTCACACATCCATCATCTAGAAAATCTGGACATTAAAGTCTTAAATAACTCAATCATAAGCACCAATGTAATTTTGTCCAACACAAGTCAGATCTCTTATTCTTTTTAGAAGAGTTAATACTTTGCATGAAATCTTGCAAACAATACGAGCTATAACATCAGAAAAATATTCTCTACAATTTTCATGTTTATCCCAAGGTCTAATTTGAAAGTCAAATTGGACTAAAGCTGCAAGAAAGATTATTTCGTGCAGGAAATCTACTTAATGGACAGATCACTAAACTAACCGTTGGTTGCAATCTATCAAACCAAAATTGTGCAAAAAGGTATACTGTTTAAAAGCTGAAACAAAACCTACAAGTTATCTTTGGAGAGAAATTCAAAATTATGGATGAATCGGACCATATTTTGAAGTCAGGGACCAACGTCTAGAAGCACCAATTAGAGCATCTGCTCTAACTGAACTCACTAACCAGAATTCAGAATATAAGACAATCGGAGGACAAGCTGTACGATCAAGTTATGTTTCTATCATCAAATAAAATGCAGGCCAGAAGACGGCTAACAAAATATAGCAAAATGGTTCAGTTCTCTAAATCAAAATCTAAAGTTTGAATGTACTAGCTACTCTATTTAACGATGAAGTTTAGGAAAAAGAAAAGATAGACCACGCCCCCAACAGCCCAGGCAATATACGCTCACCAATTCAGTCTTACGTATTTACAAATCCATCTGCAATATCACTGTAACCCAGCCTCGCTAAAAGATAAAATCGATGCCCTTGTAGATTTACTAGGTACCACCAATTAATAGGACAAGTAGCCAAAACCAAAAACTGCTGGGAAATACACGTAATTGGCAGCATCTACTCGGGATAAACGATCAGACAAGGAACTAGCAATACAGGGAAACAAGGACAACGATGCATACCCGCAGCCTAGCTGTTCTTGGCGAGAGATTCACGGACGGACGCAGCCAGCAACACGGCAGCGACGTTTCCGCTCGCGAGTCGGCGGCGGCGGCGAACTGTTTGCTGGAATGGTTTAGGGCAGAGAGATCATAGCGATATCCCCCTCTATTTTACTTAGCGGTAGGAAAATCCGACTTGGGTAGACAAAGCCCAGCCCGGCCTGCTGATTCCCTTCCTCTCGTATAGAAAACAAATGAAGGCAACTAGTGTTGTACAAATGAAACACAACGAGGCCAGCTGGTTGCAGCTACAGGTCTAGAACGGTAGGTCAAAGGTTCAAGTTCTAATTTACTCTATTTTCACTTCATTTGTTTTGAATTGTTTTGATCCCACCGCCATACAAACAGTAACACACTTAAAAAATATTTAATTTACTTTTTTTTAAATGATTGAATAAGCACAAAACATTAGTATAAAAATTGGGGTATGACAAAAGCAACTCAAGTCAAACCATTTGGGAAAACCAATAACATCAACCACCACTAACTAACCACAAAGTTTGTGTAGACCTTAGAAGAGAAACCTTTACTTCGAAGGTTATCCTTTTTGCCACTTCAAACAAGAACTCTTGTATAAGAAATCTTGACTAGCGTTTCACATATGTGTTGCTCACAACCACTTATAAGCTTTAGTAGAAACACAAATGTAAAACTTATCCAAAAGAACCACACATTCCGAAGTGACCATTTCGGGAATCCAAACCCTAGGACAACGTTATCCCTGGGATTTGCGTGTAGAACGTGCATCATATTATTTATGCATAAAAGCATATTTCTTCTTTAAACATTAGTCCTTACCGGACCAATGATGCTGATTTCAGATTTTGGATCTTATACTGACTCGAAGACCGTGAGTGCATAATCTTGGAATCACAAAAGGCAAGTTCACACTTTATCATGTCCTTTGTTTATTTTCTGTAAAGTATTTTACAAATCTAGTGTTGTTATCACCTGCATTTGAAAAAGGTCTAAAAACACTATTTTTGGTAATAATGTGAACTATTGGTTACTGATCCAGGGTGATCAGCTAATCTATTAAATCTAACAGTTGGAATACCACTGTTCAGAAATATATCACCTAAGACTTAACAACCAATGTCGCCAGTGATTCTTGCGCCGTATATTACGCGTTGACCATGATATTTGGAATGGGACGAAGAAGTCAGCTGTATCTTCTTCCTCTCGCATCAAGCCGGATGTGCAGGTCGTGGCTGTTATCCTCGTAGCGTGCATATTAATTGGTAATTCTAGAGGATATGCAGCATATGGGTGGGAACCCTCAATGTCCCATGATAGTTCTGACATCTAACGGTTTGTACAAACCATTGCCGTAATTCTTTATGTGGGCATGGTGTACACCAAGGAAGCATGCGAGGTCACGAAGGGGGCAGTGATTGGCTTGGATCATCTTCTAGGCCCCACATCATGGAATTGTGGATGGGAATAAGCTGCCCGGTTGTGCAACAAAGAGTTGATCTCTCATGGGTAAAGTAACGCACCTCTGCAGAGTGTAAAAACTGTAACTTGTTACTCCCTGTTCCTGGAAGGAGCCGTGAACGCGGTGGGAAAGGAACTCCATGAAAGTTCTGGTAAACCTGTGAAGGCTGACGGACATAGATTTTCAGAATAAAAGCAACCTTTGAAGAAATGTTTATGAAAACTTGCATGGCCTACGACCTACGGTCTGTGGTTATAGTTATAGTGCATCAAATACTCCTTTTCTAGTGAATTTGCTGAGTACGCTCATACTCAAAGTATCTTATTAACCCTTGCTAGATTCTGAAGCCATTAAGAAGATGTCTACATCAAGTTTTGCTAAAGGAATCATCAAAAGCTAAGGCTTTTCAGTGAAGTCAAGGAAGTCAACACATTCATCAACTCAAGTGAAGACGAAGTTACTTATTAGATAGGAGTGTAATCTCTAGCCAAAGAACCTATTTCTGTCGTGCGTTGCAATAGCAGCAATGCCAACCTCTCAGTCAGAATACTAGACTTAATAGTATAATCGTTGTCACGGTGTTCATTTTTTATCCTTCTCCGTAATAAGTTCTTTCTCTCTCTTTAACCTAGAGTGTTCTCTGGATCTTGTGTAAAGAGTGAGTTGTAACCTTTAGCCATGTATTGGACCCGCTGTGTTTCTGTTGTGCCATTCTGAGGGATGTAATACTAGTGAACGGTGTTTCATTGGTGTTATGTCAACGACTATAGTGTACTACATCATGCAGTGGTATGCTGGGTCACCGCATTTGGTATCAGAGCATATGCTTTGATCTTAGGTTGGAAACCTAGTAAATGGGTAGAACCTGTAGGACACATCCTAGCAATAATGGAGAGTTCTCTAGTGATATGAGGGATATTCACTTGAGAATAATCATGTTATGTTACTAGTGCGATAACTCTTTTATATGATTGCAATTCCAATCATTACCCAAGAGTTTTAACTCTATGTGACTGATGATAATTTCTTATCCACAGTTCGACATGGCACCTCGATATCCACCCCGGAATGTTCAAGTGATGAATAGGACGTTGGATGACTACGGAGGGGATTGGACAGACAATCTCCGACAACTTCTATGGAGTTTGGAATGTGAATCAAGACTTTTGGTCAAGATTTACACTTATTATGATGGGCAGGTATTAGCTAAATACCGTGTCATGATCATGTTACCCAAGAAGTTAGGACTTAAGGGAGAAATGCCAGCAGGAGAGGCAAGGTGCATGGCATCTGCATATCAGACTGCCGTAGCAGCAGCCATAACCATGATCCGAGAACATAAATCCCAAGCTCTAGAAGGTAGTACTCACACTATTATACCACATGAAACCTCAAACTCAGAGCATGAGTTAGATCACTCTACCTTAGTCCAAGCTGAACATACTCTAGCTGTAGAGTATATGGATCGTTATCGGTCTTTGCTAAACACTTATCATAACACTCACCAAGTTTTAGTTCAGGAGCTGGATACGGTCATTAAGGATTTTACTGATCCTGATAAAGCTATGGCTCGTAGGAAGAAGCTAGATAAAGAAGCTAGGCATCCCAAATACATACCTTCAGGAGAAGTGTTTGAGGAAACTGAGTTTGATGACCCAAACTCAGAAAATTATGCCTATTACCAGAATGACTTCAAGCCACCTGAAGACCTATGGACCAAGTACAATTCCGAACAACAGGAATGGAATAAAGTTATTCCAAATAAACCTGAGCCTAAGAAGTATGGATGGGAAATAGAATCTCAAGGTAAAACCATAGGGAATCCTATAACTTGTGATACAGCTATTGAAGAAGATACCAACTATAACCATAGAGAGCCTTATGGACCATATGGGGGTAATACGAATCCAATCAACTTAGAAGAGTACTCCAATAGCTACTATACCAATATATATGACTAGATCCAAGAAAAAGCTAAGGAACCAACTTACTATGAGGAAGCGTTGCCTGAAAATCCGGACTATTCGGTGGAAGATTACGCCAACTCTAATCATTTTTTAATGACTAATCTCAGTCTCGGTACTTCTAATCAAGAATACGCACCTCCTGGATGCTCCTATGCTCCAGAAGGCAGTCGTAGGACTTCACGTCATCGCGGACGGAACTCCAGGAAGCACTAGAGGAAGATGAAAGTGAGAGAGAAACAACATCCCAAGGGATGCGGGCTTGAATAATGTATATAGAGGGTAATGCGTATTGTAGTTTGAAGAGTTTTCCGAAATAAGTGAGGATAGACCCACAAGAGCAAGAGATTATTGTAAGATAGTTGTGTAAATAGGTTTGAGGCAAACAGTTGGAACACCTAGTACATTTGTAAATTATTTAAAAACTATGTATAATACAGGGTATATGCTTTGTTGTTTATCGAATTTTGGATCTTTTTGATTCTTCTTGATTGACTAGATTTGTACATGAAGTTTAATTAGGTGTGCAAATGCATGATGTAACACCCAGTTATTACTTGATTTTATAGACCTAGATAGAAACGGGAATTCGTGTAAGGGAGTGAAGAGTTTCAAAGATCATAAGGAATATTAACTTGAATGATGTAGCATGATAGAAGGGGGTATTTACACCATTTGGGGAATAGATAGAACATAAGTCACATTCTTGGCTAGTTTAGGAAGAAATCATGGTGGAGGAGATGTAAGGAGTAAGAAGATATGATAAATTGAAAGTTCATTCAAACTAGGTAAGATGCTAAGAAGTCAATGGAGAGTTGTATCAAGTTCATGGAAGTATCATGAAAAAGTACCAAGAAGATGCCTTAGAACCAAAAGGGTATTCAAGCTATGACAATTCAGAGAGAATGTAACTCGTAGGTCGGAAACTATAAGATAATACCTACCACTCAGAATGTTCCGCCTTGGGTGCCTAATCCCTTGCCAGCATTCTAATCCGCAGTCGGTATTCTGTCCGCAGCTGGTATTTGGTTGACATAGTTAATCAAATTATCATAAAGGTTGCATAAAGAGAATTAAATTTGGCCTAAGTTAAGTAAAACCTCAGGAAGTATAAATTTTTTAAGGTGATTGTCTCTCAAGAGGATTGACAAAGTTAGATTTATCCCAGCGAAAATATCCAATAGGGAGTACGATATATAGTGCTGGAAGATTTACTTCGGAGATCCACAATTGTGTGGATACACCGTATAATCTTTCATCAGACCCTAAACTGGTAGAATTTAAGCTGAACCGAGATCAATATTCGATTTTAAGAACCAATGGTCTCTATGTATGTAATTTAAAGACTATTAGTAAAATCTAAGGGGGAGAGTAGACATTATGAATGAAGGATGAAGAAAGTACTATAGGTAATAATGGAAGATTAGTGAAAAATCGTGAGAAGGTTTAAACTTCAAGGTGATAAAGTATACATTTAACCGACTAATCCAAAAAGAAACAACTCTTAAGTAATCTTAAGAAATAATAGAGAACTTCCAATTAGACATAGGAAGAGAATAAGAATTCTAATGGGTATGGACTAAATGAGTTCAAATCCAATTTTGGAAGGAATACCAGTATCAACTATGCTATGACAATAATAGAAGGGTATTATTTTGATTACTAACACGGGCATATAGAAACTTAAAACTTATTTTAAGGAGACCCCTAAACTTTACTTAAATTAGTAATAAAGTTTGATGTTTAGATAAAAAGAATTAGATTAGGATATCTAATCAAGTTATGGAATACTCCAATTAATTCCATTTAAGGTCATCATGAAGTGGAGAATATAGCAACCACTTCAAGACAATTTCTTACTCCGAAACATGAGAGTTTGCGAACTTCGAGGATGAAGTTTATTTTAAGGGGGAGATTCTGTAACATCCCAGCATTAGAGCCTAGAAACAAGTTGTACCCAGATGTGTGCATTGCATTCATGCATAGAAAATCCGAATAATTTTTGCGCTTTTAAACAAAACTTGTCAAAGTGATTGAAGCTTCTCTTAGCTTGATGGAATTGAAGTAGATCATCAAGTTGACTACGATAAGTTTCAATAAGACCTTTGTTAAAATATCATTTTGGGTAAGAGAGATTTGATCTAAGGGTAGATCAAATGTACTATAAGTTAAACCTTAATATAATGTGAATTATATTTGATCATTAGGTGATCATGTTATAGTATTCATTATAATCACTAATAAGTACAAAGTTAAGGATATAAAACAAATAATAAGAATGTAACCACTATATCTTAATCCCATCTACATACATTCTGAGTATCATAGTAACACCTAACCTTAAAAACTCCTTTGATGAGTTGGAGTTGGGAAGAGATTAAGTCAAGATCATCCACTATATATATATATATCTTTATTTCTATAGAATCTTTATGGAACTTATTTCAATATCTGTTGTTCATCAATGTTGGATAATTCCTCAATGATTCACAAATTCTTTAACTATTAGTCTTTGATCTATTATTTGATCTTATCAAAACATCTACTTAAATCTTCTAATGAGGGCATAGTCCATTAATAACCTTAATCCAATATAAGATACTAAGGAGATAATTTCTAGACAATAAAAGGTAGGATTGATAAAGCCCTGCTTAGCCAACTAAGAACTTCAGTAATAAATGATTAAAGTATTATAATGGTAATGCTTTGGCCACCAATATTGAATGCTTATATTTAGTAGAAGTAATACTGGTGGGTAGAACATGATTGGAACCTTAGTAGAGGTAAGTGATCCTAGAGTAGTCTTTGCAAATCACATAAATATAATTCAGGGATTGAAGTGTAAGTCATGAGAGTTAAGTAAATATAGGCTGATATTAATCAATTAAATCTAGTATAGCATAGAGTTTAGAAGTAGTGTTATTCATCTTAAAAGATAATCAACCTTAGAGAAAGATCAGTGATGGAATATTAAGGAAGATTGTGAGTGAAATTGAAGGAACTACTGGTTGGACGGAAGTTTATAAATAGTAGAACAGTAAATACAACCAAGCAAGGATATGAGAAAATTATGAAATATCCTCGTATCAAACTCATAGGATTCATCCATAAGTTTAGAAGAATGATATATGAATAAGAAGATTTAAATGAGTAAAGCTCATCATACTAACTATGATAATGGATAGGAAGAAGTATTATATCTAGGAAAGGAATTCCTTAATTAGAAATCCCAGATTGTGAAAATTATATGTTATAAATCATTTTCCTATTTAATCTTGGTAAGCAACCAACTCTAAATCCCAGATCAACATAATATCCATCTTATGTTGTTGATCTATCATCTTATGTCCATATCACTTTATAGAAATATTTCCCTATAGAAAATTACATAAGCACATTTCTGTTAATTTCAACCGTCATAACTATATGTGCTTAAGTATATTTTTATCAATTCACTTCTATAAAACACTCTAATTATAAGTTTATATTAAAAAGGGAGATTTCATCAAATACTATATATATAAGGCAATATGCTTAGTCATTAAATCTTGACTCTTAAAAGGAATCTAAGCTTATACAAAACCCTAAAGCTAAGGGTAGTACTCATAATTCAAAACCCTAAACCTCTTTGTTTAATACAATAGAATATATACATTTCATTTTCTAAATTAATGGGAATAGTAATAACCATATCAATATCTTTCATGTTTTCATGCTTCAAATAATGATCCAGGATCATTATACATATAAAATTTATATTCAAACTATGATCCAATTAGAGTTAAGTCTATAAACAAATAAGAAGATGTCATTCAAGAAATCCCTAGCTAAAATAGGAGAGAAAAATAATAAGAAAAGTTTCTACAAACTATTAACAAGGGGATTCATATTAAGTAAATAAAAGAAACTCAAAAAGATGATATAATAAAAAAAATTCACAAATGAGACTAGGTACATTTTAGTATTATTGTAAATATCTAGAAAAATAATCATACAAAGAAAGGTTCAAAATATAAATCAAATTCAAATCTGAATAAGAAAACAGAAAATAGAAAAAGGATAAAACAAATAAAAATACTACCTGGCCGTGGCCCAACAACCCTACACCTATCTGACGCCCTTGAGTAGCCCACAACAGCCTAGTAACTAGCCCAGATTCTTTTCTGGCTGTGACTGACAAGTGGGGTCAGGAAGGACCACGGTTTGAGATGAAGAAATTGCAAGGGGGTTATCCGCAAAAGTTGCATCGTCGTCATCGTCACACACACAGGCAGCTCGCTGGCGGAGCTCGCTGCCGCTCGATGCCATCGTCGTCGTCAGCCTTGCGCCAAGATACTCGCCGTTGTTGCCAGGAGGGGATAAGAAGGCCACCGCGATGCATTGCCTCCATCCCTATTTCTAATTCCTCCTTATCCTCTCAGATTAAAACGGGACCGAAACCCTAGCTCACCGGAGCCACCTCTCGCCGTTGAACCACATCTCTCCACACCATTCTGAGCCATCATGGAGAAGCGCCTTCCTCCGTAGATCCTCAGGGTAGAAGCTTGCATCAGGGGGAGCACTGGGAGCAGGTGAATATTTCCATTCCTCTTCGCAACAGTTCGTCAGAATCCTCGTCGGGAAGCTCGATTCCGACCGCGCCTGTCCTTGTCGACCACTCAATCATCATCAGGGTGAGTTCCTGAACTTCCCAGTAACATTAAATCGCCGGGTCTCGTTGTAAATCATCGTTTCATCATATGCTACCGTCGGAGCTCGTCGGAGCTAAAGCTCCGATGACTATTTCCGAGCAGTGCTGCCACTATTAGGTTCAGTAGGTTGCGCTTATTCGAACTAGGCTTATCTCGCTTGTTCGAGCGCAGTATATCGTCGCCGGCGACCAACCTCTGGCGGCGGTGGTGGTGCTGATGCCATCGTTACGTCATGATCGCACCACGTCAGCTAGTTTGACTGGTCGTTTTCCTGCATGGCAAGTGATGTGGCCCAAGGCCCATCTGTCATTGACTCGGGTAGATAACCAATCGGTAACAAATGCAATTCCTTTAACCTGAGAGCTGAGGTGGACCATGGCCCACTAGTCAGTGACTGGGGCTAGCTCTTGATGCGGTGTAAAAAGTATTTTTCTGTTAAGAAATAAATAAAATGTTATAATTCAATTAATTAAGTGAAAATATATCTGGAATTATAAACTATATTCACTCATCTATAAAAGGTAAATGATACTAGTCTAACATAGAATTAAGAAACCATTATCTCAAGTAAAAGAATAACCAGTCTTCAATAACTTTAATAAAACATTTCAGATACACAAGGTACAAATGTATAAGTATTATACTTTCAAAACTATCTATATTTTTTTTAAAGTTAACTTTAGTCTCCAAAAATCTAAATATAATACAATAAACATTACTTTATGTTTTATAGTTAACTTTGGTCTGAAGCTGTTAAATTATAAAGCAACTCAAGCCAAACCATTTGGGCAAACCAATAACATCAACCACCACTAACTAACCACAAAGTTTGTGTAGACCTTAGAAGAGAAACCTTTATTTCGAAGGTTATCCTTTTTGCCACTTCAAACAAGAACTCTTGTATAAGCAATCTTGACTAGCGTTTCATAAGTGTATAATTTACTACTACATATGTGTTGCTCACAACCACTTATAAGCTTTAATAGAAACACAAATGTAAAACTTATCCAAAAGAACCACACATTCCGAAGAGACCATTTCCAGAATCCAAACCCTAGGACAACTTATCCCCGGGATTTGCGTGTAGAACGTGCATGACATTATTTATGCATAAAAGCATATTGCTTCTTTAAACATTAGTCCTTACCGGACCAATGATGCTGATTTCAAATTTTGGATCTTATACTGACTGGAAGACCGTGAGTGCATAATCTTGCAATCACAAAAGGCAAGTTCACACTTGCTCATGTCCTTTGTTTATTTTCTGTAAAGTATTTTACAAATCCAGTGTTGTTATCACCTGCATTTGAAAAAGGTCTAAAAACACTATTTTCGGTAATAATGTGAACTATTGGTTACTGATCCAGGGTGATCAGCTAATCTATTAAATCTGACAGTTGGAATACCACTGTTCAGAACTATATCACCTAGGACTTAACAACCAATATCGCCAGTGATTCTTGCGCCGTATATTACGCGTTGACCATGAGATTTGGAAATGGACGGAGAAGTCAGCTGTATCTTCTTCCTCTCGCATGAAGCCGGATGTGCAGGTCGTGGCTGTTATCCTCGTAGCGTGTATATTAATTGGTAATTCGTAGAGGATATGCAGCATATGGGTGGGAACCCTCAACGTCCGACGATAGTTCTGACATCTAACGGTTTGTACAAACCATTGCCGTAATTATTTATGTGGGCATGGTGTACACCAAGGAGGCCTGCGAGGTCGTGAAGGGGGCAGTGATTGGATTGGATCATCTTCTGGGCCCCACATCATGGAATTGTGGACGGGAATAAGCTGCCCGGTTGTGCAACAAAGAGTTGATCTCTCATGGGTAAAGTAACGCACCTCTGCAGAGTGTAAAAACTGTAACTTGTTACTCCCTGTTCTGGGAAGGAGCTGCGAACACGGCGGGAAAGGAACTCCATGAAAGTTCTGTTAAACCCGTGAAGGCTGACGGACATAGCTTTTCAGAATAAAAGCAACCTTGGAAGAAATGTTTATGAAAAAACTTGCATTGCCTACGACCTACGGTCTGTGGCTATAGTTATAGTGCATCAAACACTCCTTTTCTAGTGAGTTTGCTGAGTATGCTCCTACTCAAAGTATCTTCTTAACCCTTGCTAGATTATGAAGCCATTAAGAAGATGTCTACATCAAGTTATGCTCCAGGAATCATCAAAAGCTAAGGCTTTTCAGTGAAGTCAAGGAAGTCAACACATTCATCAACTCAAGTGAAAACGAAGTTACATATTAGATAGGAGTGTAATCTCTAGACAAAGAACCTATTTCTGTCGTGCGTTGCAATAGCAGCAATGCCAACCTCTTAGTCAGAATACTAGACTTAATAGTATAATCGTTGTCACGGTGTTCATTTTTGATCCTTCTCCATAATAAGTTCTTTCTATCTCTTTAACCTAGAGTGTCCTCTGGATCTTGTGTAAAGAGTGAGTTGTAACCTTTAGCCATGTATTGGACCCGCTGTGTTTCTGTTGTGCTATTCTGAGGGATGTAATACTAGTGAACGGTGTTTCATTGGTGTTATGTCAACGACTATAGTATACTACATCATGTAGTGGTATGCTGGGTCACCGGATTTGACTAGCTTATTCTTTACCCAGTTAGAGTCCCTTGAAAGATTGTACGGTGTATCCACACAATTCTGGATCTCCGAAGTGAATCTTTCAGCATTATTTGTCTTACTTAATATTCGGTCATTTTCGCTTTGATAGGTCAATTTTTGCGAAAAGTCTCGAAAGACAATCGCTTTTAATTTTATACTCCTTTGTGTCTTACTTATCTTAGGCCAAATTTTATGCTCTTTATGCAACCATTAAGATGATCTGGTTAACTATGTCAACCAACACCGGCTGCGGACAAGATACCAACTGTGGATTAATTACCACAATGGATCAAATACCAGCTGCGGATAATTACCATCTGCCAACCATCCTAGAGTGTATGTATTATCCTATGGTTTCCAACATACTTCTAGCATTCTCTCTGAAGTGTCAGAGCTTGAATACCATTTTGGCTTCCAAAACTTCTTCTTTGTACTAATTCATGATACCATCATGAACTTGGTACAACTTACTTTATTAACTTCTTAGCAACTTACATGCTTTAAATGAACTTTAAGTTTATTACTTCTGTTTGTTCCTTACATCTTCTACACTAATATTCCTTCTTATTGCTGAGTAGTGATGATCTGAGTTTGATCCATCCTTCAAATACCGTTGATACTCCTTATATTTGGCTTTACCCTTCAAGTAAGTCTTCATATTGGTCTTTGGAACTCGTCACTTCCTTACACGAATTCCCATTCCTATCTAGGTCTATAACATCAAGTAGTTAACTGGATGTTGCAACATGAATTTGCACACCAAGTCAAACTTCATGTACAGATCTAGTCAATCAAGAAGATCCAAGAAAAACAAATAATTCCAAATGTGGTACATATAACATACAATATTCTAGGCCAGGAATATAGTAGTTGAGTATAATATCTCTAGAATTCCAGCTTAGTTGTGTAGTATATGACACCTCCTCATATAGGTTTTCATTGTGATACTTAGCACATAGAGCAAAACTATTATTTATCTCAATATCTACCCAAATTGCTCAAGTGCAATAGGATAATCTTAAACAAAGTGGTCTCAATTTGGTTTTGACTAACCTTTAGTCTCACTTTTGAAATGACTGACTATAACTATATCTTTCTTTCTTAGTAAATAACCTCACATTATCTCTCTAAATGACTAATAAGTTTCTATTGAACCCCCTAAAATTGAAGGTTATCACTACTTTATGACACCTTTGCCTTCTATCATAGTTCTACCATGTTATTTTCATACTTATACTCCAAAATAAATCACTAAGTACTTGTCATACTTACACTTACATCATGGTTTCGGAGATAATCTCACCATGATCTGATTATGTCTACCTATACATCATGATTTAAGGGCTAATCTAACCATGATGACTTTGTTTCACCTTACTCCATCGTTAAATCCTAACATAATTTCACTTCATCACATAGAATTCTCAAGTGAATCCCACATGATTACTACTCATTACCTAAACATTTATCCTAATGATACTCTTCATGTTGTCTTTGGTTATTAACTAATACTAGTATTTTACTGTTCTTACTTAAATTCTAAGATTAGGCTACACCATTAAGACTACTTGCGTTGATGTCTTACCCTTTCCGACAGTATCTTGGTAGTTTATGTCTCCCTCGATGGACACTAAAGAGCACTATACTTGAGAAAAGATAATTAATGACTCCTAAGAAAGAATGACTTAAGCATATGACTTAGGTGTGACAAGGTTTATCCTCAAGTGGATACTCATCACAAGTCATATGAATATTTGGTTTAGATAAGATGGCTCCTATAGTCACTATCCAACCTAAAGATCTTCCTAAAAGGATTTCAATCCTAAGGTCAAAGCATATGCTCTGATACCAACTGCGGTGACCCAGCATACCACTGCATGATGTAGTACACTATAGTCGTTGACATAACACCAATGAAACACCGTTCACTAGTATTATATCCCTCAGAGTAATACAACAGAAACATAGCAGGTCCAAGACATGACTATAGGTTACAACTCAAATCTTTAAACAAGATCCAAAGAACACTCTAGGTTAAAGAGAGAGAAAGAAACTTCTTACAAAGAAGAATCAGAAATAACATCTCATAACTATTATGCTAATAGAATTAGCATATAACTATTTGGCTTGTATTGCTGCTATTGCAGTACTCTACAGAAATAGGTTCTATGGCTAGAGATTATATTCTTATCTAATTAATAACTTCGTCTTCGCTTGAGTTGATGTAAATGTTGACTTTCTTGACTTCATTGAAGAATTTTAGTTTCTGGTGATGATTCCTGGAGCATAACTTGATGTAGACGTCGTCTGTACTGGCTTTAGAACCTAGCAAGGGTTAAGAAGATACTTTGAGTACGAGCGTACTCAACAAGTTCACTAGAAAATGAGTGTTTGATGCACTGTATCTACAGCCACAGACCATAGGTTGTAGGCAATGCAAGTTTTCATAAACATTTCTTCAAAGGTTGCTTTTATTCTGAAAAGCTATGTCCGTCAGCCTTCATGGGTTTACCAGAACTTTCATGGAGTTCCTTTCCCGCCGCATTCGCAGCTCCTTCCCGAAATAGGGAGTAACAAATTACAGTTCTTACATGCTACAGAGGTGCGTCACTTTACCCATGAGAGATCTTAGCTTTGTTGCACATCCGAATTGCATGTTTGTTCACACTTCCTTGGTGTGAGGCCCCGACTAAGATCCAAGCCAATCACTGCCTTCTCCGCGACCCCGCATGTCTCCTTGGTGTACGCCAGCCCACATATTGAATTATGGCAATGGCAGTATAGACCGTTCAGATGCCGGAACTATCATGTGACGTTGAGGGCTCCCACCCATATGCTGAATATCCTCTACGAATTACCATAAATAATATGCATGCTACGAGTGATAACAGCCACGACCCGCACATCCAGCTCCATGCGAGAGGGAAAAGATATAGCTGACTTATCCGGCCCATTCCAAATCTCATGGTCAACGCGTAATATACAGCGCAAGAATCACTGGCGACATTCGTTGTCAAGTCCTAGATAATATGTTCCTTTACCACCGGAACTCTTATAGTAGGTTATTACCTCATGGTAAATAACCTATAATCACATTATTATGAAAATAGTGTTTTCTGTCCTTTTTCAAATGCAGGTGATGAAAACACTAGATTTGTAAAATACTTTAAAGAAAATAAACAAAGGACATGAGCAAGTGTGAACTTGCCTTTTATGATTGCAAGATTATGCACTCACGGTCTTCAAGACAATATAAGATCCAATAGCGGAAATCTGCATCATTGGTCCGGTAAGGACTAATGTTTAAAGAAGGAAGATGCTTTTATGCATAAGTAATGTAATGCAAGTTGATAAATGTGAATCCCGAGAATAACGTTGTTCTAGGGTTTGGATACTAGAAAGGGTTTCCTTGGAATTTGTTGCCCTTTTAGATTAAGTTTCACACATGTGCTTCTTATTAAGGCTTGTGAGTGTGTAGAAAACAACATGTATTTATACAACAACAAAATACACAGTATGGAATGCTACTCAATGTTGCTTACATCTTAATTGTTTATCTTCAAGTTTTACTTTACAAGTAATGTTACTTATAAAGAATTTAAGTACTAACAATCTTATTATACAAGTAAAGCATAAAGTAAGGTGTTTACTATTAATTGTCATATGTTGATTGAAGTGGCAAAACGAATAACTTTTGAAGAAAAGATTCCTTTATTAAGGTTTAAACAATCTTTGTGGTTAATCAGATGTGGTTGATGTTGTTTGTGCTTGCTTGAATAGTTTGGACTTGAGATGCTTTACAATTTAATTATAACAGACCAAAGTTAACTGTAAAGTATGAAATAAAGTTTTTTAGCATTATATTTAAAGTTTTGTAACTATAAGTAACTTTAAGAATGTAGATAGACTTAGGGTGTATTACTTATGATACTTGTATCCTGCTCACTTTATATTGTTTCCTTAGAGTTACTTAAGAATGGCATTACTTCTATTGGAGTAGTGATTTCTTTACATTATAATGGTATAAAGGGATTTACCTTCCTATAAGGGTGTGGTTAAGGTTTGTGAATAAGTAAACAACATTATTTACTACTTATGAACTCAGGTATAGTGTTTTGGTTTGTTTATAAACTTGTGGTTAATATAAAAAATAGGTTTTATTTTACTACAAATTATCCTTGGAGATTTTATAATTTTCTTAAAGGTTCTTTTAGAATATAAATTACACATATAATTGAAGGATCATTCAATAAGATTGTATTTAAAATTTGTTGGACCAATTTTACTTTATATTATAAATATTCAAGACTAATACTATTTATTAGACTTTAATTAGTTAATTTTAGAATTATTAACAAATTTTATTTATCTTTATATGAATTATTAATTAAGGAAATAGGTTTAAATTCAAGTTATGAAAGTGTTTAACTTTTTATTTAACTCAAAAGTGGAATATCACTTTTTTTAACATGTAGGTATTATTTTTGTGATCATTTTGGTATATTACATTTATTTTTGTGATTTATAAATAATAAGATATGATTTTAATAAGTCTATTACTTTATAAATACTTAATAATTAACAAATATTTAATTAAGTGAAATAATAATGTATAATTATAATTTTAAAGTATCATTATTATTTTTCTAATTTTTTAGTATTTTATTTATATTTTTAACATCTACCATTATTAAAATATAAATTATTAAAGTTTTATTACTTATAAAACCTTTATTAAATAATATTTATTTAAATAATCATCATAATAATATTTGATAATAGTTTTAAGTTGTAGATTTTATTTTTCTCAACATTTTCATATATTATATGTATTTTTCTGATTTATAAAACAAAAGTTATTGATTTTATAAGATTGAATCATTTTTTAATTAAATAACTAAATGTGTTTATTAGGTAATGCTGATGTCAACATGAAATGAAGGGGTTTTCACACCAGAGCCTATCCGACCCCCAGTCACTGACTGGTGGTACCTTAGCCATGTCATTTCTATTGGTTTTTATTTATTACAGAAATATTATCACAATTTCTAAAATAATAATAGAAAAATAGGAATATGACATCAGCGTGATGTCACGCTGACATCATTCCAAGATCATCCTCAGATCAAGGTCGGATTCATGAATCGGGTGCGTGCGTGGGGCTGTGCTTGGGCTTAACGGAAAGAGGGCATCGCGGGGTGCATTATAGTGGCGGCGCCGCCTTGAAATGGTCACTGGTGACGGAGGTGCAACGACAGCGAGCGGCGGCGGCTTCGGGCTCACGCGGGGAGGCAGATTTAGAGTGAGAGAGAGAAAAAGGGGAGGTCCCTAAGGACCAGGAACTCACCATGAGGCGGATAGAGGGGTCGTTGAGGAGCGAGCTGGCCGGAATCGATGGTGAGCTCGACGACCAGAGACGGGGAATGAGGGTCGAATTGCAGCAAAGGAGATCGCGCCTGCTTGTTCGCTTCAGGGCAATCGACGGAGACAAGCGAGGCAGAGCTTCCTGGCATCACGGCAAGGTTTGGGACGGCCGGAGACGACGGTGACAAAGGGGTCCGGCGAGCTAGGGTTCCGGCTCAGAGGGGAATTGGGGAAAGAGGAGGAGATAGGGTTCGTCTCTACGCAGGAGGGGTCTTGTAGACGTCGTCTAGGGCGGTAGCACGCCTCTCCTCGCAGTGGGAATCACGGCGAGACGGGAACGGCGCCGTCTTCGACATGCAGCTGCTCCTCGGCGGCGTCCTTCTATCGCGAGGTAGAAGAAAGGAAAAAGAGGGCGAAGGGGTACGCGGGCTGTTGTTGGGCCTCCGTGGGCTGCTGTGGAGCGAGCGGAGGAGTTTGGCTATGACCTACGGGCGACGAATAGAGAGAAGAGGAAATGGACCATGGGCCAGATCTGTATTCCTCTATTTTTTTCTTTCGATTTGTTTTCCTTTTCTGTTTTATTTTTCATCTTTAGTATTTTTCATTTGTTTTAGGAATCGTTCTTTATAAAAGTTCTTTGCTGAATTCAAGCATCAATAATAAGTTATTTTGGACTATTTATGAACTTTTATTATATAAAGTTATCACTTCTTTATTTTCTTATGCATATGTATATATTTTGTTGTTACTAACATAAGAGTTAAAGTTTGAATTGAAAATACTTACCATAAGTTCTTTGAAGATTTGATATTCTCATATATCTTTTATTGATGTGAATAAGAGTTAATGGCTAAACATACTATCTTTATGTTTATGATCTTTATTGATATCACCCTTTAAAATGGATAGTTATTATTTGAAATGAATTGTGAGAGAGAATTGATAACTATAGTTTCTAGGCATATATGATTGAAATAAAAGTTAGGGTTTTAATTTGTAATTGTTTACCATGGGTTTTAGGATTTTTAATATTTTTGTTCATCCTTTTATTTATATGATTAAAGATTATTGGTTAAGACAGATTGTCCTTATGTTGGTGTTCAAGAATGACTTCATCTTTTATACAAGAAAGTTATTTCCTAGAAGGTTTTATGGAAAATAATTGATAAGGATAACTCCTAAGTACATATAATTATGATAGTTAGGAATGACAAAGATGTGCTTATGTGATTTGCTATAGGAAACTATTCCTATAAAGCTTTGTGGAAATAAGATGATAGATCATTTATATGAAATAGATATTATGTTTGGTTAAAGATTTAGGGTTTAGTGTTTATCAAGAATTCCTATCTTACATATTTTATAATTCTGACTTCTACATAAAGAATTCCTTTCCTAGATATACTACTTCTTCCTATCCATCATCATGTGTAAGATAACTTTACTTCACAAAAATATTCTTATCCACCTTTTATTCTTCTAAGATCTCTTGTAATTCCAATGAGCTTGATTCTAAACCATTTCCTAATCTTTTCATATTTATACTTGGGTATATCAACTACTCTGCTGTTGATAATCCCCAATCCAACAAGTGGTTACTTCTAACTCCACTCATACTCTTCCTTAATCATCCATCACTACTACTACTTCAGTATATGTATATATCAAATTCTACTTTCCTTAAGTGTTTAGTATTTCCCAAGAGGAAAATACTACTTCTTTAATACATTATTTCTCTAACATCATTTTAATCATACTATCTTGTCTCTACTTGACTCCAATATCTAACATTCCAACCTCACATTATATTAATGTGACTTGTAATGATCAATCTAGGATAATATATCTATACTATGGTTCAATCATGTTTTATCCACCAATGTCACTTATACATGGTATAAGCATTCAATATTGGTGAATAAGGTATGATCATTATAATCCTTTGATCATTTATGATTCAGGTTTCCAGTTGGCTAAACAAGGCTTCCATCCATACAACATTACAGTTGTATTCTAATTATCTTTTGTTTAGCTCTATTGGATTAAGAGATATAATTCATTGAATATACCTACTTGATCCATTAGGACTACTCCTGGTAACTATCTTTAGACTTCATTCTTGTAATCTTCTTTGTTACCATATTGATTTGATTTCCTCCAATCACTCCCATTCTATAGATGACATCTTAAACTAGCATCACTATTTACCTCTTCTTACTTCTTTCTTTATAAGCCCCTAAGTGAATGCTATAGTAAGTACAAGAGTTGATAGGTCAAGAATTGATAGGTTAATAATTGGTGAATCAATAGTTGATTTCTCAATATTGAGGAACAACAAATATAAGGATAGGATTCAATAGAGATGATAAAGATTGATATGGAAAGAAAGATATATGGTGAATGATCTTAACTTTGGTTTCTTTCCTACTCAATCTCACTAGAGAGTTAAAGATAGGTATTTCCATGATACTCATGGTATAATTAGATGAGATTAAGATATAGTTGTTACATTCTTATTATTTGTGTTATATTTATAATTTGGTATTGATGAGTGATTATAATGAATACTATGATCTGATCACCTAAGGATCAAATATAAATCATTAAGTAATGTATTAGGTTTGAATTTTATTACATTTGATCTACCCTTAGATAAAATCATGTTTACCCAAAATAAGGTTTTAGAAAAGGTCCTATTGAAACTTATCGCAGTAAACTTGATGATCTACTTCAATTCCATCAGGTTAAGAGAAGCTTCAATCACTTTGACAAGTTTTTATTTAAAAGCGCGAAAATTATTCAGATTTTCTATGCATGAATGCAATGCACACATCTGTGTTCAGCCTATTTTAAGATCTAATGCTGGGATGTTACAACCTTGTTCTGCTTTAACCCACATGGTTTAAGAGGCTACCTGATGTATCTGCAATGGCAGCCTTATTTTCAAAAAAGTTTTCCATCTCCTCTAGATCCTCCAAAATCTAGTTTCCATACTTTCCACCACCTTTCTTCAAATCCCGAGGTTGACTTTGGTGCATACCTCAATATGACATCACCTACCTTGACTATAATCATTTGCCAAATAATTCCCATAATTATTTGGAGCCTAAAACTAATTAAATTCTTTTTCTGGCAAAATCCTCCAAACCTTGTCTTCAAAGGCAAGTTTGTTTTTCTCCAAATCACCCTGCCAACTCAAGGAACATTTGATTCCTATTTATCATATCCCCTCTTTCCAACTAAAAAATAAATATTTTTGAGATTCCCTATTATTTATTTTTGCCATTTTTCTTAAATGGAAGAAACAAGAAATAATTCCCCAAATATACTTTTCCACCTCAATGGATCCCAATAAAATTCTCCAACGTGTGCTATGGTATTTAGGACCATATCACATAAAAAACAAAGCTTGTACAATGTAAAAATATCAACTTAGCTTCCATAATCTACTTCAGCAATACTTGAAGAAGTGCATTTAAATGGGGTTATAATCTCTAGAAAAACCCATTTAAATCATGGAGATATTATTTGACCTCCTATACCTACCAGTACTCTCTCCCCACTTTGTCCAATGCAAATTTATCAACTTCCTTCACAAGCCTCCATCTAATCATTTTTTGCTAAAACAATGAAAACTTGATTCAAACCAAAACCAACCAGCTCCAATCTTACCAAGCACTCCTCCACGGCATCGTCACTCCCTCCTGGTCGTGTGCACTATAGCACTATAGTAACCATCCCCTCTATACTTGTCCCTTATGTTTGTTTTAGAGAGAGGGAGGCATAACTCCTAAAAATCTTGGGCATTGAAAGCCAGAGCAATTTCCTCCACTACCTGGTCGAGCTGCAGGCCCCACCCACCACCCAGCACCACCCCTCTTGCCCAACCAGTAGCCAGCACCTTACCCTTATCCTAATGGACCTTGCCCATCAAACCCCGCCCCTCTCGGTTTATAAGGCCACAGGCCACCCCAGCTCACTCCTCTGCCCTCATTTCCCCCTCCCCCGTCCACTCACCTCCCCTGTAGCTCCTCTCCCTCTCCCTTGCTCTGCCTTGCCCGAGAGAAGGAGAGCAAGAAGCTCTCGGCCTCTTCCCTCTCCTCGAGCTAGGATCCTCCCACAACCCTCCTCTCCCTCTGCATGTCACTCCCTCGAATTCCCCTCTCTCTACTGAAGCTAATGGACCCCTTTTTGTTGTCATGCAGCAACTACTGGAGTCGCCCCGATGAGCTCCGGCGAGCTCCCTTTCGGCCACCGCCGTGCGAGCTCCTCCCCGACGACGAACCACCTCGTGCCGCCCATCACCAGGACCGCCGTCGTCGACCGCATCACCTCTGCTGCATCCCAGCCTTCCCTGAGCCCCCGATGAGCCTCTCCCACCGCCCTCTCCTCCCTCTGCTAGGTTTTCCTCCTAGCACCACCGCGTGACGAGGGAGACGACCCAGGGCCGTCGATGCGACTCTAATCGGACGGCCCCGGGCACCCCCATACCCCTTCGTCCCCGGCTGGGCTAGCGGAGCCGCAACCCTCCTGCGGGCCTGCTCCTCTAGCTGGGCTAGAACCCCTCCCCCAACCCATTTCCGGTGTAGATCTGGCCCGCGCCCTCTCTCCCTCCTTTTTCTTTTTTGATTTTTCAGATCTGTAAATAGCTGCTGAGTTTAAATCCAAGTAAAAATGTAAAATGCTTCAAAATAATCAGATCTAAAATTTCTCAAGTACCTGTATGTTTTACCTAACATGTAGACCCAGTTTTGTACCAAAATAATGTCTAGAATAAACATGATAAATCATCTACCAATATCTGTCCAGTTCACTAAATAATTTCTCCAGAAATTTTTACAAATCCAAACGGGGTAAAACCAATTGGAAAAGAAAGGTACTGTCCCTACTTTGCATGTCCCCCTGGCCCCTCCCCTTTTGCTTCCTAGATTGATGGTAGTGAAAATAACAAAATCAAGCCATTTCCTTCCTTTAGGGAATTCTATAAGTGAAACCAAATCAGGTTTTAACCTAATTCCAACTCCCCTTGGACACACATACCCATATATTTCCTAATTCAGCAGCCCATAATTTTATGAGTCTCTGTTGAATTTTAGTGAAGTAAACTCTTCTGGGCATGGTTTATTTGCTAATAAACTCACCACCGTAGCTATGCAACTCCAAAAAGTTTGATTCCAAATACTACAGAAAGGTATTATTAGTACCTAACATGTGTCCTTGGAATCACCTAAAAATCTTCTGTAAATTAAATCTCATGAAAAAGACAAATCCCAGCCAGTACTGTCTTTGGGAATTTCTCAAGGGCATTTTGGTAATTTTTTGGGGGTGAAACCAACTCCTCTTGATTCATCCTATCAAATACTACCTAATCATACAAGGAAATAATTTTTGGAACTCCAGAACAGTTCTGGTGAATTATTTCCTAAAACTAGAGTCTTAATCACTATAAAATCCATTATAAATCAAGGGAAATTGATAAAATAGTGAAACCACTTTTGTTGGCTTCATTTTATCAATACCTATCTGATGGTATCATTGTTATACAATGGTATCCTACATATCAAGCCCTTTGTCAAAAACCTCTCTCTTAGGTAATTCCTAGACTATAAATAAACAAGGGATCCTTCACCTAATGCCTCCAAATCCTCTTTCCATCCAATCAAATCACACCTCCAACATCCTACTGATGTTTATCATATATTTCTCCTTTTCTTGTTGTATGGTTTGATGCTTTTATGCCTTGTAATGATTGCGGTGTTGTTTGTTTGCATGTATGCTCGATAACGACAATAGTTGCTATTGCGTGACGCCAAGAAGAAGGAAGCATCGGGTTTCTCTTATTATTTTGGACTTGGTATTCTGGTTATCTAGCACCGTCCAGGGACATCTCTCTGGTCACAGGCAAGCCACCATTCCTGAACTCCTATATTAACCTACTCTTTTTATCAATTGTTTCATATCTCGTTTATGAATCTCATGATTAAATGCATACCATGTTTCAGCGTTAGTAACTTGGATCCTCCAAGTTATGGATGAGTGTCCATTAGGACACCTACCCTTTTTACACCTATTTTTACCCCTTTAGATCGAGGCTAAGATAATTAGCATCTTCCCTCTTGGAACCCACGGATTTTCAATGATAAAACTATTTTGGGTTTTACCCTACTACAACGTTCTCAAAATAAAACCCTTGGGAAAAAGGCATCGTTCCCGAGTGGAAGTTTTACTAAAAGAAGATATGAGGAGGATGAAAAGAAAGTCAAGTAAGAGAAAGAGAAGGGATGTTCTACGCCAATGTCCGGAACAATTTATCCATGCAACCACATTACCCCAGGCGCTGGGTCTTAGCTCGTAGTTGTTGTCCTTAGCCGGGGCTGCTTGTACTTGCTTAACTGGAGCAATCCCTAGAAACCCGAGTGGACTCTACTCCAGATCTGCGGATCTGGGGCCTCCATCGCCCGCTACGGGGGAAGAGTCGGTGCAACAATTGGGTCTCTCGCGGACGGTATATTTTAGGAGTAGGGAAGGAAGTGTAGTCAACAATTGTATATTTCCAAGCTTCAGGTTTGGGTATATGGAAGTGCTGCATGAAGGACTAAGGCCATAGTGCCACATACTCGTGCCGGGGAGAACAAACCCAAAAGGAAAAGCCGCCTTTGCTAGGGATGGACAAATGAAAAGCTAGGTTTGATTATCCGAACCCCCGTCTAACGTGTGTAGCGGGCCGTGGTTGTAATCTTGGTGGATGTATTGATTCTTGTGGGTAAAGTGCACAAACTCTACAGAGTCTAATCTATTTGAATAGTCTTGTCCCCGGTCAAGGATGGTTGGAATGGCAAGTGCTAGTAGTACCCTTTGGTTATGTTGTGATGAAATAAAGGATGTGACTTGGTCACGAGGAAAGATAAGAACGAGTTTGGTTTTGACCAGAGATGGTCGATGATGTTTTAAAAAGGGTTTTACTACAAAATTGTTTTAATTTTTTTAATAAGGATATGGGGATATCCGGACTTTCAAAAAGGAGGCATATTTTCCAAAAACTCTTTTTCAACAAAGATATAGAGATGCCAATGTTAGGGTTTTCAAAAAACAACAACTATAGTGTAGAGTTATCTCTCCACAACCCAATATGCATTATCTTATTACTTTGTTTTGGTGGTTTGCGAGTATATTCAAAGTACTCACCGACATTTTCCCTAGCTATTTACTTGGCCAGATTGTAGATGTTAAGAAGGGACGAAGGTGTTAACGTCTATGCGAGCAAGGCCGTCTTCCCAGTCAGTTGCCTGACATGGGCTCTGCGCTAAAGACTTCCGCTACTTGTGTTGTAATCACCATAATGGCCCTTCTGTAAGTTTTGTACTCGTTACTATATGGATTTTGTAATGATACTAGTCGGTTATGCTCACGGCTCACTGATCATGGGAACATGAATTGTATGCATAACGGGTATTCTCGGACCGTAAAATCCGAGGTGCCACAAGAACCATCTTGACTATAGGAGACCCTACTTCGAATGGACGCTTGAATCAAAAACTTAGTTTCAAACCAAAGAAGTGAGTATTTATGAAAACCTATTCTCGTTCTTATCACTTAAATTCTTTAATGAAAATTCATGTCCCTAAAAAATTCTTGCAAACTTACATAAAATTTGACACACTTGATCACTCTACTAACTTACTTATCCTACATTCTTATAGATGGACGTGAAGTATAGCAAGTTCTACCAGTTGGGCAATGGAGGAGAGCTCATCTTTGAGCACGATTTGGACCAACTCTCGAAAATTCTTGAGCACCCGCACCCCGAGTTCTTCGGAGCACAGCTGAACGATCAGCAAGGAGGAGAATTGCAATGGCTGATGGTTGCAAGCCTCAGAGGCAAGATGGAAGCACCCTCCTCAAAGGGAATCTAGTTCACCTTAAGAGAGAACAACTGGCTTGACAGACTCGCCAGGGCTATGTAGGAAGCTCTTGCCTGTCTGTGTGGGAAAAGAATCAATCAGATCAAGGGTACCCACTTTGAGTTCTACGCAAGGCGTGATGCTATGGGACATCCATTAGAGGTGCCATACCACCCCGAGCTAAAGCATCACGTGGATCATCTCAGCTTCATGCTGTATGATAGGCAGAAGGAGTTGGACAATGCCCGCTCCTACGCGAGCCACAACTATGCCATCGCAGTCAAGAAGGAACAGACCATTGCCATCCTTGCGAAGGAGCGCAAGACCTTTCACCGTCTGCATTACAAGAAGGATCGCATTATTTCTCGCCTTCGTCACAAAGTGACAGACTTGGAGGAGACCATCCATGAGCGGGACATGCAGCTTGAGGATAGGGAGAATGCAGGGGAAGATATCCGTGGAGACCCTTAATCCTACCTCAGTGATGATGATGACTTCCTGGAGGACCAAGCCATGGACTTCCACGCCGATGATGATGATTCCACCTTCATTGATGATGATGAAGCCACCGATTCTGATGAGTAGTATCACTTGAGCACTAGCGTTAGTGAGTTGTATTCATTCCTACTATATCGTAATTTCACAGAATAGTTCTTAAAACAATCTGTTTCCCTTATTGTGGTGTGTGTTTGTATTGTGTGCTATGAATGAATGAAAAGCAAGTTTCTAGTTGGCAAACCTGAGTCAAACTCCAAGTTTAAAAACTTTTCGAAAACAAACCCATGAACCTTAGAAATTTCCCTCTTTTCTCATGATCTATCTCAATCTTCAGATGCCTCGCGGAGGAAGCAGTTCATCCCCGGACCCAATGTTGCAAATCTTGCAAATGTTGGTTTCGGACCGCGAAGCTGAAAGATCCGAACGTCAAGCCGAACCCAGAATAACCATCAAGAAAGGGGAATAACTGTTGTGCCTAATGAGGATAATGAGCTTATACCCCAAAGAGTAGTATTGGGTATAGAATGTGCATTGATTTTAGAAAGATTAATAAAGTTACTAAGAAAGATCATTATCCTTTGCCCTTTATAGTAGTAGTTGGTCAACAACAACCAAGGCCATGGAAACCATGACAACCATGGATCCAAGCTCAAGAACTTTCAGAACACCAATCCACCCATCTTCACTAAGTCTGAAGAGCCCCTAGATGCCGATGATTGGCTGCAGACCATGGAGAACAACTTAGAAGTTGCAGGAGTAGAGGCCAACGAGAAAGTACTGTTTGCCACCCACTATGTGGCAGGAGATGCAAGAGCATGGTGGAACAGCGTTCGCGCCATGAATGGAGGACAAATGATGACTTGGGACGAGTTCAAAATCAAGTTCAGTAGAACCCATGTGCCACCGGGTTTGATCTAGAGGATGAGAGATGAATTCAGAGAACTGAAGCAAGGGAGAATGACAGTAGTTGAGTGCCGTGACAAATTTTTGTCATTAGCTAGGTATGCCCCATATGAGATTGACACTGAAGCCAAGAAGAAGGAGAGATTCTTGAATGGTCTGCATGATGAGATGCAGACTGTGTTAGTTAATATCCCGTTTGCTGACCTTGAAGCCTTAGTGGATTCTGCTATTCAGATGAAGGCAAGATCAACCAAGCCAATGAGAATCGCAATGTTAGAATTATGCATGAACCAGGAACCCACCATACCCCAAAGTATCGCCCCAACCCGTCTACAGGATTTATCCCAAGGAACAATAGACCCCCGATGAACCGTCCAACCTATCCCAGCCGTGGAGGAGGAAACCCAAGGCCCGGAGGAAACCCCACAACTACCCTGGCAACCCCAAAAATTTCAATCGTGCACCGCCCAAGTTCAACAACAACAACAATGTCGCCAACAACACCAATACTGCCCCCAAGGACTGGAAGCAATGTTGTGCCTGTTGTAGGAAAGGACAAGTCTTAGGTGACTTGTTATGAATGCGGAACCAAGTGTAACGATTCCAATGAGTGACCCAAGAAGCTTGCAGCAACCCCTAATGTGAATGCCCCAGCTCAGCAGCAATGTCTTGTTCAACCTGGAAGAAGATTTTCCCCAGGGAATTCGCTCAATCGCAACGGTCATCTGTTTCACATGAATGCTGAAGAAGCCCAAGAAGCGCCAGATGTCGTGTTGGGTATGTTTTCTGTTAACTCAATACTTGCAAGAGTGTTGTTTGATTCTGGAGCATCGCACTCGTTTGTTACAGAAGAATTTGCATGGACTAGTAATATTCAACCAACAAAACTGAAGCATGTTATGATAGTTCAAATACCTGGTTCAACCACCAAAGCTAGACAAATTAGCAAAGCCGTACCTATCAGAATCCATGGCTTAGATTTTTATGCTAATCTAATAGTACTCAGAACCAAAGGTTTGGAAGTAGTACTAGGAATATATTGGATGTCGAAACATAAAGGATTAATCGACTATGCCAAGAAATCCATAACCATGACTAGTACCGCTGGAGTATCGGTAGAGCATGGATTATCGGAAGCTGAATGATGTCACCATCAAGAACAAGTACCCACTGCCAAAGATAGAAGATCTGTTTGACCAGTTGACCAGTGCCAAAGTGTTTTTTAATATTGATCTTAGAACTGGTTATCATCAACTCAAGATTCACGCAGAGGATATTCCAAAGACTGCCTTCACCACCAGATATGGATTGTATGAGTACATAGGATTGCGATGTATGGCATAACAGGCATCTGGGATTAAAAATCTGGGTGTTGACAAGTTGGTATCAGAACCATCCCGACCATAGGAGATCCTAGTTAGAATGGACGCTTGAATCAAAAACTTAGTTTCAAAACAAAAGAAGTGAGTATTTATGGAAACCTATTCTTATTATTATCAATTAGACTCTTTCTTGAAAATTCATGTTCCTCAAAAAAATTCTTGCAAAATCGTACATAAAATTTGACACACTTGATCACTCTACTAACTTACTCATCCTATATTATTATAGATGGATGTGAAGTATAGAAAATTATATCAGTTGGGCAATGGAGGATAGCTCATCTCTGAGCATGATTTGGACCAACTCTCGGAACTTCTAGAGCGCCCGCACCCTGAGTTCTTCGGAGCTCAGCTCAACGATCAGGAGGGAGTAGAATTGCAATGGCTGATAGTTGCAAGTCTTAGAGGCAAAATTTAAGCCCCCACCTCAGAAGGAATCTAGTTCACCTTAAGAGAGAACAACTGGCTAGCTGGACTCGCTAGGGCCATGCAGGAAGCTCTTGCCCGTCTGTGTGGGCAAAGCATCAATCAGATCAGGGGCACGCGCTTCGAGTTCTACCCAAGGCGTGATGTTATGGGACTGCCATTGGAGTCATCATATCACCCGGAGATGGAGCATCAAGTGAACCATCTCAGCTTCATGATGTATGATAGGCATATGGAGTTGGACAATGCCCGCTCCTAAGCCAACCAAAACTATGCCATCACAGTCAAGAAGGACCATACCATTGCCATGCTTGTGAAGGATCACCAGTCTCATCACCGTCAGCTGGACAAGTAGGATCGCATTATGGCCCGCCTTCGTCACAGAGTGAAAGATTAGGTGGAGACCATCCATGAGAGGGACATGTAGCTTGATGAGAGGGAGAATGCACGGGAAGATATCCGTGGAGACCCCTACTCTTACCTTAGTGACGATGATGACTTCCTGGAGGATCAAGCCATGGACTTCTTCACTGATGACGATGACTCCGCCTTCACTGATGATGATGATGAAGACACTGATTCCGAGTAGTAGTAGCAAATGAGCACTAGCGTTAGTTAAATTGTATACGGTCCCATTGTATCGTATTTTCACATAATGTTTCTTAAAACCATCTGTTTCCTTATTGTGGTGTGTGTTTGTATGGTGTGCTATGAATGAATGAAAGCAAGTTGCTAGTTAGCAAAACCCGAGTCAAACTCAAAGTTTAAATTTTTTCAAAAACAAAACCCTGAACCTTAGAAATTTCCCTCTTTTCTCATGATCTATCTCAATCTTCAGATGCCTCGCGGAGGAAGCAGTTCATCTTAGGACCCAATGCTGCAAATTTTGCAAATGTTGGTTTCGGACCGCGAAGCTGAAAGAGCTGAATGTCAAGCCAAGCTAGCCACCCTTCAACACATATCTCAGATGGCCAACAACAATCAAGGCCATGGAAACCAATATAACCATGGATCCAAGATCAAGAAATTTCAAAACACCAATCCACCCATCTTTAGTAAGTCTGAAGAGCCATTAGATGCTGATGACTAGCTGCAGACTATGAAGAACAACTTAGAAGTTGCAGGAGTAGAGGCCAACGAGAAAGTACTATTTGCCACCCACTATGTGGCAAGCGATGCAAGAGCATGGTGGAACAGCGTTCACGACATGAATGGAGGACAGATGATGACTTGGGATGAATTCAAACTCAAGTTCAGCCGAACCCATGTGCCACCGGGTTTAATCAAGAGGATGAGAGATGAATTGAGAGAATTGAAGCAAGGGAGGATGACAGTAGTTGAGTACCGTGACAAATTTCTGTCATTAGCTAGGTATGTACCAGATGAGATTGACACTGAAGCCAAGAAGAAGGAGAGATTCATGAACGGTCTGCATGATGAGATGTAGGCAGTGTTAGTCAATATTCCATTTGCTGAAATTGAAGCCTTAGTGGATTCTGCCATTTAGATGGAAGGCAAGATCAACCAAGCCAACGAGAACCGCAAGCGTCGAATGATGCATCAACCAGGAACCTACCATACCCCAAAGTATCGCCCCAAACCGTCTGCAGGATTTGCCCCAACAAACAATAGACCCCCGATGAACCGTCCGAACTATCCCAACCGTGGAGGAGGAAACCCAAGGCCTAGAGGAAACAAAAACAACCCCAGCAACTCCAAAAACTTTATCCGTGCACCGCCCAAGTTCAACAACCACAACAACAACACCAACAACACCAATACTGCCCCAAGGACTGGAAGCAATGCCTTGCCTGTTACAGGAAAAGACAAGTCTCAGGTGACTTGTTATGAATGCGGAACCAAGGGTCACTATTCCAACGAGTTCCCCAAGAAGCTTGTAGCATCCCCCAATGTGAATTCCCCAGCTCAGCAGCAGCGCCGTGTTCAGTCTGGAAGAAGATTCTCCCTAGGGAACTCGCTCAACCGCAACGGCCGTCTATTTCATGTGAATGCTGAAGAAGCCCAAGAAGCGCCAGATGTCGTGCTGGGTGTGTTTTCTGTTAAATCAGTACTTTCAAGAGTGTTGTTTGATTCTGGAGAATCGCACTCGTTTTTTATAGAAGAATTTGCATGCACTAGTAAGATTCAACCAACAAATTAAAGCATGTTATGATAGTTCAAATACCTGGTTCAACCACCAAAGCTAGACAAATTTGCAGGGCCGTACCTATCAGAATCCATGGCATATATTTTTATGCTAACCTAATAGTACTCGAAACCAAAGGTTTGGAAGTAGTACTAGGAATGGATTGGATGTCGAAACATAAAGAATTAATCGACTGTGCCAAGAAATCCATAACCATGACTAGTAACGCTGGAGTATCGGTAGAGCATGTATCTAAAACTTTGCCCCGTCAATTAAAGTGCAACAAGAGTCTATCCCAACCAACCATTGACCAAGTCAGAGTAGTTTGTGAATACCCCGACGTATTCCTAGATGTTTTGCCCGGTATGCCCCTAGATTAGGATATCGAGTTTATCATTGAACTAATCCCTGGAACCGGACCCATAGCTCAGAGACCTTATAGTATGAACCCGTCTGAATTAGTGGAGCTAAAGAAGCAACCGGATGCTATGCTAGAGATAGGACTGATTCAACCAAGTGCGTCGCCATGGAGATCACCTGTTTTGTTTATGGATAAGAAAGATGGAGGTAACTGTTTATGTACGGATTATCGGAAGCTGAATGATGTCACCATTAAGAACAAGTACCCACTACCGAAGATAGAAGATCTGTTTGACCACTTGACTGGTGCCAAAGTATTTTCTATGATTGATCTTAGAACTGGTTATCATCAACTCAAGATTCGCGCAGAGGATATTCCAAAGACTGCCTTTACCACCAGATATGGACTATAAGAGTACACTATCATGTCTTTTGGATTAACCAATGCCCCCGATTATTTCATGAACCTCATGAATAAGATTTTTATGAACTTCCAGGATAAGTTTGTCGTTGTTTTCATCGATGACATTCTGATCTATTCCAAATCAGAAGAAGAACATGAGCTACACCTAAGGACCATCCTTGAAACCCTTAGAGAGCATCAATTGTATGCCAAGTTTAGCAAATGTGAGTTTTGGTTACAGGAAGTAGGATTCCTAGGACATATCGTGTCGGCGGGAGGAATTGCTGTCGACCCCGCTAAGGTTAAGGATGTTGAAGAATGGCAAGCCCCAACCACTCAAACCCAAGTTCGTGCATTTCTCGGATTAGCGGGATATTAATGCTAGTTTGTAGAAGGATTCTCGAGCATCGCAAGACCCATGTACCAATTTTTGAAGGAAGATAAGAAGTTTGAATGGACGGACAAATGTGAAGCAAGTTTTCAAGAACTCAAGAAGATATTGATCTCAGCCCCAATCTTGATAATGCTAGATATCACGAAGACTTTTGATTTGTTTTGTGACACATCCAAGACCGGTCTCGGATGTGTGCTGATGCAAGAAGGCAAAGTCATATCATATATATCCCGACAACTGAAGCAACATGAGCAGAATTACCCTACCCATGACCTCGAACTAGCAGCCGTAGTTTTACCCCCGAAGACATGGTGGCATTACCTCATGGGTAACCTTTGTGAAATTTATTCGGATAACAAGAGCTTGAAGTATATTTTCACCCAGAAGGAGCTGAATATGAGGCAAACGAGATGGATAGAGATAATCAAGGACCATGACCTTGACATTCACTATCACCCCGTTAAAGCCAATGTGGTAGCAGATGCTCTTAGCAGATTGCGTGTCGCTTGAACACCATGATTCTGAAGGAGCAACCAAGTTTGCACAAGGAGTTGGAAGATTTCAGAATGGAACTAGTAAGTGAAGGATTTTTCGCTAGCATAGAACTTCAACCCACTTTGATCAGTCAGATCAAGGAGGCACATGAAGGAAATGCTAGTATCGATGGGATCAAACATCGTATCGGTACAGATAAGGTACCCGGATTCACCGAAGATGAAGAAGGAGTTTTGTGGTACAAAGGACGTATCTGTGTACCAGAAGATTCCGAGTTGAAGCAAGATATTTTGAAAGAAGCCCATGATAATATTTATTCTATCCACCCCGGAGGAACAAAGATGTATCAGGATTTGAAGGAGCAATTTTGGTGGCATAATCTGAAGAGAGAAATCGGAAGCTACATAGCCAAGCGTGATATCTGTTAGAGAGTCAAGGCAGGACATCAGAGACCCGCAAGACTATTGCAATTATTGTAGATTATGGAATGGAAATGGGATTCAGTAGGAATGGATTTTATCACCGTTTTGCCTACATCTAGTAGGGGAAATGACTCTATTTGGGACATAGTGTATAGACTGTATAAAGTCGCCCATTTCTTACCAGTGAAGACCACTTATCAGAGTTCGAAGCTAGAAGAATTGTACATTGCTAGAATAGTCAGTTTGCATGGAGTCCCCAAAAACATTGTGTCAGAACGAGGAACCCAGTTTACCTCGAGATTTTGGAAGAAGTTCCAAGAAGGATTAGGAACAAGACTAGATTTCAGCACGGCTTATCACCCTCTGACTGATGGACAAACGGATCGAGTAAATCAAATACTCGAAGATATGTTGAGAGCTTGTGTGTTAGAATATGGATCAAAATGGGAAGATTGTCTGCCTTTAACAGAATTTTCATACAACAACAGTTATCAAGACAGTTTGCAAATGGCCCCATTTGAGTTCATGTATGGAAGAAAGTGACGTACCACTTTGAATTGGTCGAAAGTAGGAGAGAGTGAGATTTTCATACCCGACATCCTACGAGAAGCCAAAGAGAAAGTTCACAAGATCCGTGAGCACCTCAAGACCGCCCAATCTAGACAGAAGAGTTATGCCGACAAGAGACGTCGAGACCTAGCCTTCAACATCGGAGATTTTGTGTATCTAAAAGTATCACCCTTGAAAGGAATGCAACGTTTCCAACTCAAAGGAAAGTTAGCCCCCAGATATATCAGACAATTCAAGATTTTGCATCCCTGAGGAGAAGTATCGTATCAACTAGAACTACCAAAGGAGATGTTAGCCGTGCATAATGTGTTTCATATCTTGTTACTTCGCAAATTCCTAGAAGCCCCGGAGAAGACCGAAGTTTTCAAGAATATTGATCATAGAACCATAGAGATCAACGATGACTTGACATATCCCGAAGTACCAATTCGTATTTTGGAAGAAGCATTCAGAACCACCAGAACCTGGAGTATCAAGTTTCTCAAGATCCAGTGGAGTAACCACACTAAAGAAGAAGCTACCTAGGAGCGAGAAGACTACATTAGCACCGAGTTTCCAGATCTCTTTAAATCCTAGTTTTCTCTTTTTCTTAAATCTCAGGACGAGATTTTGTTTAAGGAGGGAAGGTTTGTAACATCCCAAAAAATATTGATCAAGGTTATCAAGTACTAATCACCCAAGTTTAAGGCTAACAAAAACTTTTGTTAATTAAAATCAATATGAATGCATGTGTGTATGTGATGAATGCATGAATGCTTACAATGACTTATTTGATTATTATGAATGGCAAGGATTGGTTTAAATATGAAAACAACATCATCTAAATCATTTCCAAGTAGAATCAAATGAAGAGAAATTCAAATATAAACTATATAAGCAAATGGTCATTTTGACCAAAGTTAACCACTAGACCACTTTGAGTGTTCTAGTCCAAGATTTCTAACAGAAACAAATCCAATTCTTTTCACCCCTTGCTAGACGAAGTAAAAGTGAACCCAAGCCCACCTTTCAAACCCACAGAAACATTTTGCAAATCTATGCCAAGGATAATTCAAAATTGAATCTAGTTCAAATGGTAAGATCACCATTTCTCAAAACCCAACAAAACCAGTTCACCTTGACAAATCCAAGCAACCAGATACTACCCAGTATGTTACTAGTTCACTCACCAAATTTCATCCGAAAATGTAAATATAAATTTCTTTCGGCCATTTCATCACACACTTGGCAGACACAAATCAAATTGGCCAAACTTTCACGGGTTTGAGCAGTGATCATTCAAACCATTGTCTCCAATTCTTAACACCTGTCCCCCAGTGACAACCATTGCATTGACACAGCTAGAAAGCTACCCTCTACACCATGCCATGCATGCCCGACCACCCCCTTGTCCACCTCAACATCAACAGCACGATGCAAGCATCGCTTGCCACGCCAACCATGTCTAGCACGCTACTCGTGCCTCACTTCCCCCTCTAGACTAGCCCTAGCTCAAGGACAGAGAGAGGAGATGCCGGGAACGCTGTGCCCGCGCCACTGTCGACCATGCCGGCGCGCACCTCAGTTCACGCTTCGTTCCCACTCAACCCGACCACCTCGAGCTCTTACCGCCCGCCTACATGATCACCACCATCCCAGAAGACCAATAGACATGCCCATTCCCTCGACCATGCCCCGTAGCCGCCGCACGCCATAAAGTTCGCCGTCGGTACCGCATAGAGAATCGCCCCGTTCTGACCGTTGTAGACCACCACCATTTACTGAGCCACGATGACCGTGATGACCACCAAGCGACCGCCCACCATCCTAGCACCCGAGCCATGTTGTTAGCTTGCTGTGTCGTTCCTCCGTCGACCTCTGCCCACGCCGCGCTGCCCCTCTCACCCCGCTATAAAAAGGGAGTTCCCCCACACCAATTCTCTACACCATCTCACTTCCCTCTCTCAGAACCACCCCACACCCTTCCCCGGAGAATCGTCGGAGCCACCTTGTTCGTTTGCCCCTGTCACAGACCCTCGCCTTAGCTCCGGTAAGCCTCCCCTAACCCTCACTGGCTGTGCTAGGGTTCGTCCCTATCGTGTCCTGCTCTGCTGAGGAAGATGGTCGTTTTCCATTGATCTTGGATCTAATCCTACGGTCAAAATCATCCCATTCCCCATCGGCACCACCCGTCTCACTGAAGAGTGGGGACAACACTTAAAACAGCCCCCGCGCACGCTGTGCATAGTGAGCCGGCCCATCTAACTCTCCCACGCAACCCAGTTAGTTCAAACTTAGATTTTTCAATTTAGTTCAAACCCTAGTTCTGTCTGCTGATTTAAAAATCAATTCAGAGAGTTTTACTAAACCAACTTGCATGAAAATAATTTTATTAGAATGGTATTGAAATTCTTAATCCAAGACCATTGGATTCAAACCATTTGATATTATAGATCACCTATAGTAAAAATAACAAGGCAGAGATTTTTCTGCATTCAAACATTTTTCAAAAATCAACCATAAATGCTTTTGAGTTGATTCCAACTCTCAAAATCACATTTGAAAATACCTTTATGAATATATAAAAATATATAGGTTTACTTGTAGTAATAATGGACAAGTATTAAAGGAATGCCCCATAGGCATTTCTAGTCACTTTAGTTAATTAAAATAAAAGTGTTAAACTTTATTAAATTGTGATACCACTTTAAATCACATTCCCAAGTATTATAATATGTGGTGATGACATGTGTCAACATGATCCTATATTTTAATTGGAGAATATTAAATCTTATGTAGTTTTCAATGAGTAGAAATTACTTTTCTAAAATAAAATAATTAAGACTAGGTCTTTAATTCTTGTGATGATTTTGATGATGCTAGAGCATCTAGTGTGAACCCTTGTGTGCCAAATAGAAATAGTTAAGTATTTTTTGGTGATTGTGTACCTCGTATTTATTTATAGACGCTAGTACCGACCAAGGATATGAAGAGGAAGGAGACTACTACGAGGAAGAAGGAGAAGAGAACTTCAATCACTGCTCTTCTCAAGGCAAGCTACTGACTATGCAAGCTAACACTTGCATGATAACTAAGCAAACTAGATGCCTTAGGCATATTTGGTTATACCACCTTGATTACCCCAAATCCTAGTTTTACTTGCAAGCTTTATTATTTTATTTCATTATTAAAGATCTTTATTTCTTTTACTTAGTGACTTGTGAATTTTGGAAAGATATTATAGTTAGCATAAATAGCATAAAACATGGCCTAATTTAGATAGAACTAGATGTCATACTGAGGCATGAGATTAGATTTAGATAAGTCACACTTGATTAGCACCCTCATTACTGATTACCCCTAACTTTAGTGGCTAGTGCTAAGCATAAAACTTGATCACTTTAGATGGGAATACTTGGTGAAAATGATTATGAAAACCTTAGAATGATGAGTTAGTGTAATTAAATGTTTTGACACTTGTTGTGGACACCAGATGATTTGATGATGAAAATGTTGAGGCATGAGGCTTAGCCCTTTATAAAACTGATGGTTGAGTTCGGATCTGATACCATTCCAATTTTATCGTACAACCACAATACCCGAATTTGGGTAGGGCTTGACTAGAAGTTTATATATCTTACTGTGGGTTCCCTTGCGGCCGAGGTTTGAGTTGAGGCTACCTCGTGATGATTTTCCATCTGTGAAATTCCCAAGATGACAGATGGTCATGGTTGGGAGGACAAACTCATAAGGGAGGTGCCTATATTAGGGTGTGTAATTGAAATGTTAGGATTGATTATCCGCATACTGAGTATGGTGAATCAGGATTGTTCCTGATGGATGTATCGAATGTTGTGGTGAAAGTGTACCACCTCTGCAGAGTGTCAAACTATTCGAATAGCCACGTTTGTGGTTATGGATAGTTGGAGTGGTCATATTGTTCCATCGTCAGATGTTTTCAAAATGACTTGTGAAATGAATCATGACTTTGAATTGACCACAACAGGGTTGTGATATGAAACTTAGGTTCCCACTTAGGTGTTGTAAAACTTTAAGTTAGTTTTCTTTACTTCTAAACTAAGTTAGAGATAAATCTGGATTTTTGCAAAACAACCTAGAGTTTAGGATTCCTACTCAAACTACCTTACTTGTTAGGATTAGTTTGCGAGTACTTAAAGAGTACTCATGGATTTGTCCCTGGCTATTCATATGGCCAGACTATGAGGAGGACTATCAGGATGATGGACAACCGGAAGTCTATGACAACTAGGATCATCTCCCATCGTCATCATTGCCTATGATCCTGAAGATGGAGCTTCTCCCATGCTATTGTTTTTATATTATTCCGCTGTGTTGATTGTATTAAGACTGGATCATGAGATCCTTTATTTGTAAGACCTTTATTATGGTTTGTAATGGATGATAAACTATGGTACCAATCTGTTATGTCTCGCAAAAATGGTAATCCTAGGATTGCGATGTATGGCATAACATGGATCTCGGATTAAAAATACGGGTGTTGACAAAGAGTGGCCTAATCACTTACCCTATCCCTTGTAACCTAGAAGATGCCTCTCACACCTCCCCCACTCCCTCTCCACGAGCTCCCACTGCCCTCTTGACCACTCCCCTGATGTTGCCCTTCCCCCATGTCCCCAATGGACTCGGTTCACCATCGTTACCCTCCCCTTGGTATTATGGCCTCAACCCACCCCGACTCTCCCCCTTTGGCTCTTTTTCTACTCCTCCCCTCCACTACACGCCCCTGAACGCCACTCCTTGTCCCCTTCTCTGCCCTGGCCGGGAGAAGGTAGGGAAGTTCGCTCGGCCATTTTCAAAGATATGCTTGGGTGCCCCCCTCCCGCTTCTCCACTCTCCCCGCGTGCTACCCCATCGAGATCCCCTCGATCCCCTCCTTCTAACAGTACCCATGTTTCTTCTTAGGTCATCCTCCTTTGGCGCCACCAGCCAGCTTTCGAAGCATGCACACTGGTGTGGTGACGTGAACCTTCCTACGCGACAGAAACATCCGCTCCCGCCCGTCTTTCTACTTGTTGTGGAGTCCTTCCTCTCCTCCACCGTCCCTCCACCACCGGTAAGGTCCCCAGGTGAGACCTGACCCTCGCTTGAGCCCGCTAGGGTTTCTTCTCCCATGTGTCGCCGCAAGGAAGGAGATAAAACAGCACCGTTGATCTTCCCTGATCCTACGGCTTGAATGTCTCATACCCCTTCGCTCTTACCTCTCCCCGACAGCTAGGCCCAGCTTATCAGTAGTTTGAACCACAGCTCCCGCGCGCGACGACGTGTGGCATGGGCCGAATCGCCCTTCCCGACCCATCTCACTTCAGAACCAACCCACACGAGCTCCAGTTCTTTATCTTTTATTTGAAAACTTCCTAGACCTAATTTCTGCTATTTAGTTTAAAACCAAAACAAAAATGGAAACTGCATCCAAATGCCTAGTATTAAATTCTGGTGAATTTCTAGATCTTTCCTCTAACATGCGGAACCGGAGTTGGACCAAATTATTTCCTAGATAAGTTCTGATAATTAAAATAAAAACACGTGTCCTATTCACTAATAAGTTCTTTCAGAGAGTTTGGTAAATCCAAATGGAGTAAATCCACTTTTTATTGTTAGGTATGTAAGATACCTTGCATGTCACCTTGGCCTAACACTAATTTGCTTCCTAATTTTCGAGTAATAAAAATAAAAAAAAGCCATATATGACTCTAGGAATTTCTGTAGGTAAAAAAAATATTGACCTAAATCCAACTCTCAGAACTCATAAACCATCATATCTTTCAAACCACATAAGCCCAAAATTTATTAATCCTTGGTTGAATTATTGAGAATTAAACTATTCCATGCATGATTGATTCACTACTAAAATCATTCTAGTAGTTTTGTATCACCTAAATTAGTAAATATGATTTATATAGAAAGGTATTTTAAAAACCTAACCTGTGCCTTTGGATTCATATCAAAATCAGCTATAGATTTAGTGTGGTAAAAAAGACGAATTAGCTAAAGAACTGATTTTCCGAATTTCCTGACGGCATTATGGTAAATATTCTGAAGTAATTCCAACTCTCAATGAACTAGTACATAAAATTACACCTAACCATAAGAGGAAATAATTTTTGGAACCATAGATTATTTTCTGTGAATTATTCCCTAAAACTAGAGCTTTTATCACTAGAAAATTCATAATAAGTTTAAGGAAAATGATAAAATAGCGAAACCACTTTTTTGGTTTTGTTTTATCATTACCTATCTAATGATATCATTTTTCATATTTATAGCATACAGAGCTTTACCTTGGATTAAAACCCCTTAATTAAGTAGTTTTGACCTCGAAACCATTAAAAAACCCCACAAATGCATTTAAAATAATTCGACTTACTTTGAACCCAACTACTAAAAACCTAATGAATTGTAAACTTGTATTGTTCATTGCTTGTTGTATATATCGATACTTGTATGCCTTGTTTTGATTGTGGCATTGCTTATTTGCATGTATACTCGATGACACAATAGTTGCGATTGTATTGACGACAATACAAAGAGATCTTATTATTATTGGTATTGGTATTCCTGGTTATCTAAAGAAGAAGTCATGGGAATCTTGCTAGTCATAGGCAAGCCACCCTTCACAAATTCCGATACTTGTCCTACCCCTTTTATTACTTGTTTTGTACCTTCTTTACAAATTGCATTATTATCTTCATGTCTTATTTTATTATACTGCACTAATAACTTTGTTCCTCCAAGTTATGACTTGGTGTCCATTATGACACCCACCTTGAAGAATACCTACCATTTATCCCTTCAGATCAAGAGTATGATGGTTAGCATCCTACCTCATTGGATACCACAGATTTGTTAAAACAAAGTGTTTTGGGATTTCACCCTGCCACAAATGTCTTTGAAATGTTTTGAAAACACCTTGGGAAGAGGAATCTCTTCAAAGAGGATGTTTTTAGAAAGATAAGTGATGAGTAAGAATGCGAATAGTGGTATCGAGTTGAGAGGGATGTTCTACGCTTTTACCAGAACAACTTATCCATGCAACCACATTACCCCGGGATCTCGGCAATAGATTGTAGTTTGTTTGATTTAGCATGGGAAGCCCCTACATGTGCTATAGGGGATAAATCCTCCGAACTCCGGGCTCGCTCCTGTCAGGGTCTAGAGATCTGGAGTTTACAGATGTGAAGGACATGCAAGTGCAATAATTGGGTATCCCGCGAATAGTATGACTTAGGTATTACAGAAGGAAGTGGAGTCACCAAATTAAGGTATTTCCCAAGCTGAGGTTTGGGTATACGCGTGTACGGAAGGCAAGACTTTGGTGCGGGGCGCCACATACTTGTGCCGGGGAGAACAAACCCAAAAGCGAATGGTGCCTTTGCTAGGGTCAACAAATGAAAGGGTATGTTTGATTATCCAAACCCCCGTTTAACATGAGTAGCGGACCATGCGGCAGGTGTATTGATTCTTGTGGGTAAAGTGCACAAACTCTACAAAGTATAAAATATTCGAGTATACGTGTCCACGTTCAAGGATGGTTGGAAAGGTGATTGCTAGGTGTACCCTACTGGGGGTTTTGAGAACATAAAAAGGACGTGACTGGGTCACGAGGAAGCATGAGAACAAGTTTTGTTTTGACCATGGATGGTTGAAGATGTTTAAAAAGGGTTTTCCTCTAAAAATGTTTTCAAAAAGGTTTTCCAATACGGATATGGAGATATCCAGACTTTCTAAATGGAGACATATTTTCAAAACTCTTTTTCAACAAAGATATAGATATGTAATATCTACAAGAGAAGCTAGGCTTCTTACAAAACAACCTTAGTAAGAGCTATCTTGCCATAGCCAAAATGAATTATATTGTTTACCTTATCTTGGTGGTTTGCGAGTACATTCAGAAGTACTCACTGGCTTTGTCCCTAGCTATTTACTTGGCCAGACTTTCAAAAGCAAGAAGGATGATGACATTGACGTCTATGCGAGCTAGGTCGTCTTCTTGGTCAATTTCCTATAGGTTAAGGCATGACATGGGATTTGCGATTGAAGAAGTTCCGTTATTGATGTTGTATCTCCCTAATGGCAATGATGTAAGTTTGTACTTGTTACTTCCTGGATGTTGTAATGATACTTGTCGGTTATGCTCATGGCTCACTAATCATGGGAACATGAATTGCAGGCATAACAGGGACTTCTCGAACCGTAAATCCAGGGTCCCACAGTGCGATCGTACAGAAATTCAAGAAGACAAACGAAAGCTACTTACCTTTTAACAACCACTTCTATGGGCAGGTCTGGCTATACCGTCCGCCCATACTAGCCTCGTGAAACTGGTAGTAACTTCATAAAAACACAAGGGTTCCAAAAATACGAATGAAAAATGAAAGGAATATTCCCGAGAGGCAATAATAAAGTGGTTATTATGTTATTCCAGGTTTATAATAGATGTTTATTTTTCATTCTATAATTGTGTTAATAGGAAACATTACTACATGTGTGATTTATAAACAGAAAAAGTTCCTAGTAATGCCTCTCTTAATACTAGCTTGTTGATTAACAGATGGTCAAAGGTTTCGTGATCATGAACATTAGATGTTGTTAATAACATGGTCATATCATTGGAGAATGATATGATGAACAGTCACCCACAGTATATTTAGCAATACGATCATGTACTCAAGTTTATATTGCTATCACATTCATAGTAACTCAAGGTCCTTAGACCACGAGATCACGTCAATCACTTCCACCGAAAGGTACTTCGATTCCATCAAACGTCACTCCATAACAGGGTGATTATAAAGGTGTAATCAGTTACATGGAAAGTGTTAGTTGAGGCTCATGGATCAAGAGTGGGATTTGTCCATCCAGATGATGGAGAGATATACTCAGGGCCCTCTCGATGATATCACATTGACATACCTTGCAAGCAAGTGATTTGATCACTAGAATGTATCACGGGAACAAGAAAAAGAGTACTTGTCGGGAACGAGATTAAACAAGGTATGGATGATACCAAGTGATCAGATCTCAGAAAAGTAAAATATCACGAGATAAAAGGAATTTGATTACAACAAAAAAGGTTTGGACAACCATTGGATTTTTGTGGAACTAGTGGGATTCATTATGGATCTCCAGGTCCTGCTAATGATTATTGATCGGAGAGAGTCTCAATCATGTCTACATAGTTCTCGAACCCATAGGGAGACACAATTAATGTTAGTCAACACAACTGAGTGGATAGGGAACACATGAGAAGATAATATACATCGTAGGAATTTGTTCTAGCGAAATTTCCCAAGCTTTAGCAACATGTTCATTATAAAGTTGTTTAAATTGCATAATATCACTTCTCATAGATATAATCTTAGCAGAAGGGTAGTACTTTACAATAAAAGAATCTTTGCAATTAATCTAATAATCAATACTATTTCTAGGCAAGGATAGCAACCATTCTTTAGCTTTTCCTCTCAAGTACAAATAAAACAACTTGAGCTTAACAATATCTCCATCTATATCCTTATACTTTTGCATCTCACAAATTTCAACAAAGCTATTAAGGTGGGCAGCAGAATCATCAGAACTAAAACCAAAAATTTTGCTCTTTCATGACAAGATTCAACAAAGCAGGTTTAGTTTCATAAAAGGTAGTATCAGGAACAGGTCGATCAATAGGTGTACTCAGGAAATCATTGTTGTTGGTTCTAGTGAAGTCACACAACTTGGTGTTCTCAGCAGAATTCATTTTTGCAAAGGTGGAATAGGCACATAGCAGCATCTAGAGCAGGAACTAATTCTTTTGTATTTTTGATAAGACAAAGCAAAACAAAGGAAACTAATTTTTTGGAGTTTTCGATAAAAAGAGGCAAACAAAACCAAGAAAAAGAAACAAACAAAACAAAAACAATGTAGAGAGAAAGGTTATGAAGGACTCCCCTTGTGAAGCCGTCCTTAGACTCCCCGGCAACGACGCCAAAAAATCTTGATGGTGCACTGGTTGAACGCAGTGCTTCGTTGGGAGACCCCAAGAGGAAGGTGTGATGAGCACATCAACTAGTTTTCCCTCAGTAAGAAACCAAGGTTATCAAACCAGTAGGAGGAAGTAAACGACTCGAAGGTGTTGCTATCAACTTGGAAACCTGCACAACACAAACTCAAGACTTTGCCCCAACGAATAGTGAGGTTGTCAATCTCACCGGTTTGCTGAAAACAAAGGATTAACTGTATGGTGTGGAAGGTAGTAGTGTTTTGTAGAAAGTAAATAGTAACAGTGGAAGATATATCAATGATAAAGATTAGACCGGGGTCCATAGTTCCCTAGATTATTGATGAAGAAGGGGATGCCTTGGTCATCCCCAAAGTTTGACGCTTGTACCTCTTGAATATTTCTTGGGCTGACACGGGGTGGCATCCCCAAGCTTTGTTGCTTGTACCTCTTGAATATTTCTTGGGGTGACAAGAGGTGGCATCCCCAATCTTGAGCTTTTGTCCATTCTTCATCTCATTACATCATTCTTCCCCTACACTTGAAAATTTCCTTCATACAAAACTTCACACAATCTTCATTAGCAACATTAGTGCATTCAAAAGAATAGGCCTTTGGTTTAGTTTCAACACAAGTAAAACCTTCATTAGATGATAATCTACTATAACAATTACTTTTTAAAAGATCAAGTGATCAAGAAGAACTCAAAAAGAAATTGATTAAGAGGCAAATCCAAATAATAGCAGAAATCTGTCAAAACATATCAGAAGGTAAAAACCGATTTTTTCCAAGACCTTCTGTTGCTCAAATCAAAAATTGTTGAACTAACGAAAGTTAGATAACAATCTGGGGCATTTCCTCAGAAAATCACAGCCCAATCTGAGATTTTTCACGAATGTTTATAGTGAAGCACAAAAATCTGTTTCGGGACAGCAACTTCCCCAAATCTTACTTCTCTCTCCTTAGAAGCTATTCTTGACACAAAAATCAAATAAAAAGGATAAGGATAGTTTATTACAGAAGTAATAACTTACAAGACTCAATAAAACTATTGGGTTATCTCCCAAGAAGTACTTTTCTTTAATGCCTTTAAGTTAGGCACAAGAAGCAAGAATCAAGTATTTTCAAATGAAGTAGCACTGACATCAAATTTCTTGCCCCTACCTTTCTTACCTTTACTCTTATCTTTAGGGAATGTATGACTGTTTGTTGGAGAATAAAAATACATAATTACTTTTCCCACATCTATTATTGCTCCAAGGAGTTTCAGTAGGGATCTTCCAAGTGTAATTTGTCCTTTTCCTACACATTCAATAACAAGATAATCAATAGACACCACTTCCCTAAGATCTTTGTAAACACTCCTTCAGCTATTCCAATGGGTGATATAGTTGCATTATTGGTAAGAGATATTTCTTCTCCTCCTTCAGAAAGTCCCTAAAGCTTCAAAGATTCATAGATATCTTTAGGCATAAGACAAAGTTCAGACATGATATCACAACGAGCATCAAAAGTTTCATTATTTATGACAACTTTTATTGTAGGAAAACATTTTGAAGGCTCAGAATTTATTGGAACATAATCATGATTCTCTCTAAGCATGTTATAGCAATCTTTTAAACTAGCAGTATTGGTCTCAAGAGTGTTCAACCTAGCATAGATGTTTATAAAGGAAGAATCAGATTTGCTAGGAAAATTATAAATTGTAATCAACTTCTTTATGGAATTCAAAGCTTCATCCTCATTACCTTGGAGAAAATATCCACCTACTACAGCATCCAAAGCATATCTATAACAAAGAGCAAGTCCATAGTAGAAACTTCTAAGAACCAAGCCTAGAGTCATTTTAGGTTCAGTTTTTCCATGTGAATCAAAAATTCTAGACCAAGCTTCTTTGAAACTCTCCTCACTTCCTTGTTTGAAAGTAAAGATCATTTCCACAGGTGAGACAGTGATTGGAGCAACACTAGACATGGTAGCAATTAAGTAGGAACTAATTTTTGTGTGTTTTTATAAGAAAAGGCAAACCAAATGAAACTAATTTTTTGTAATTTTTGATAAAAGAAGCAAGCAAAACAAAGCAAAAGAAACTAAGAAAAACAAAAACAAAGTGAAGAGAGTGGTTGTGAAAGACTCCCCTTGTGAAGCTGTCCTTAACTCCCCGGCAATGGCGCCAGAAAATCTTGATGCGGCTCAGGTACTTGTAGAGCCTCGTTGGGAAACCCCAAGAGCAAGGTGTGATGAGCACAGCAGCAAGTTTCCCTCAGTTATGAAACCAAGGTTATCGAACTAGTAGGAGCAAGGAAACAACTCCAAGGTGTTGCTAACAACTTGGAATCCTGCACAACACAAACTCAAGACTTTGCCCCAACTTACAATGAGGTTGTCAATCTCACTGGTTTGCTGAAAACAAAGGATTAAACGTATAGTGTGCAAGATAGTAGGTTCTTGTAGAAAGTAAAAGGTAACAGTAGATGGAATAACAATGGTTAAGATTGGACCGGGGTACACAGTTTACTAGAGGTGTTCTCCTTAAGATAGATAACATGCTGGGTGAACAAATTACAGTGGGGCAATTGACAGGTTGAGAAAGCATAACAATGCATATACTAGACATCATGATTCCTATGAGATTTGATTTTGCATTACAACAATAAACATAGACTGTAATCTAACTGCATCTATGACTAATAATCCACCTTTAGGTTATCATCCGAACCCCCTCCAGTATTAAGTTGCAAGCAACAGATAATTGCATTAAGCAATGTGTGTAAAGTAAACAATACAACTGTTCCATGAACAACTGATTGTTGTTTTCTCCCTAGTGGCAAAAACACATCTACAACCTTAGAGATTCCTATCACTTCCCTAGATTTAATAGAGGCATGAACCCACTATCGACCATAAATACTCCCTGTTGGAGTCACAAGCATCTACTTGTCCAAGATAGCTACTAGCAACAAAGAGCATGCAAGATCACAAATAACACAGACATGATAGAATAAATAATCAATCTGACATAGTATCTCAATATCCATCGGATCCCTGCAAACACAATATGTATGATTACAAATAGATGATCTTGATCATGAACGAAGCTCACAAGATCTAAACATGATAGAACAAAGGAGGAGAAACAACCATCTGGCTACTGTATGGAGCCATAGTCCAAGGGTGAACTACTCACGCATCATAACAGAGGCTGGAATGGTGATGAAGAAGTCCTCCGGGATGATCTCTCCTCTCCGGCAGGGTACCGGGAAGAGCTTCGGATCCCCCCAATCTAGGGATAATGCTGGCGGCGGCTACAGACTGTTTCGTGGAGATCTGATCGGGTGTTTAGAGTTTCTGCATCAGGGGCTTTAGGCGAAGAGGCAAGGTCAGAGGCACAATGGAGGAGAAACAACCATCTAGCTACTATATTTGCAGCCACTGATACTGGTAGTGTTTATGTCTGGAATCCTCTGTATTTTGGTAAGTTTGATCCACACCTGTTGTAATCACTAGTTTCATTTTTTATGGATGTAAACTAGTTTTGGCTGATTTGGCCGACATTTGTTTTTCAAGGTCCTATTCTGCTCCCGGCACCACCTATCGCGCATCTTGGGGAGGACAACCTGGATGACATAGATGATGAGGAGTACAAACCTTGTTTATGGTTCTTAGCAATATCCGCAGAAAAATCTTGTCTTCTTATCCATACTGAGGGCGTAACTGGTGAGGAGTTTTATGGCGGTACTTATTATGGCCGTGGAAATCCTGTTGCTGATCATAGCGTTGATCGATGCGGTCGCACTTTTGGCACCTATGCTACTGGGTTTGGTTGCAAGGTGTACTCAAAGGACACTTTTTACTGAGTTAAATTCATCGTTAGTCATTAAACTTGTCTGACAAAATCAAAACAATCACTGTACACCGGGAATACGAGTTTATGGTCACTGAAGACGCGTTTGAGCTTCACTCGCGGTCACCGCTCACTTCGTAGACATGTATTTGGTGATGTGGCGAGCCGGGACCCACTGTCAGTCTCTAGTTGTGTTTCATTTACAAAAGAAACCCTAAAAATCTACCGTAGTACTGTAACAGTACAGGGGATCCCAAATTCATACTGAACCTGGCCACGACAAGATCAACTCTGAAAAATAAGTTCAGATTAGGACTGCACTGTTCCGATAATGTTTGGCTCGGACTGACGCCATCTACTGTAGACACTGCATACGCAACGATGGAAAGCAGATGGGATTTTGATGCTCCATGTAAACAGCCAACAAAAAAGTGGAAATAGTAGCAGATTCATGCAGCGTTGGGACAGATCTCGCTGAATTAGTTGGTAAAAATCATCGGAGCCTAAAGTGGAATGGAAGCGTGGAACAGATTCGAAACCTCGTTGGCCGGCGTGTCAGGACTCAGGAGCCACTGACGTACAGGCTATGCCGAGGCGGCCACCCTCCTGGAGCGCACAGAGCAGCAGGGCGCCCTTGCGCCGCCCGCACACGCTGCACTCACCCTGCATCGCCCCCACCACCGCCTTCACCACCTCTGCGCGGCGGCGCCTCCGGTTCCACCATATATCGCTGCCAGGACGCCGCACTCCCTACTGCCCGCTTGATCACCGGCGCCGCCAGGGCCTCCCTCCTTACCGCCGTCGTGCACAGAAGCTCCAGGGCGCACTCCACCGTAGAGCCCGACGGACCGGATGCTCCCACAGCCTCCACGGCGCCGACGCCGCGCCCGCCTCCACCACGGCCTCCCGGTTCCCCTCCTCCAGTAGCACGACGAGAAGCACCTTCGCCGCCAGCCAGGAGAGACAGGGAGGAGGGCATATCGTGCTGGCGTGGAGACGAGGGGGAGCACGCACCGGCGTGCGCCGGCGTGCTCCATCAGTGGAGGAGACGGCAGAATTTTTCCTGGCCAGGGACATGTCGTTTGGTAGGGATAGAGCAGAGACACGGATGGTGGTTTTGCTAAAAAGCCCTCATTTACTTCATTATTCCATTGTTATTTTTCACATATGTATTAACATAGCTGACGGTGGGTCCCGACTCACCACGTCACCAAATACATCTCTACGAAGTGAGCGGTGACCGCGAGTGAGGCTCCAACGCGTCTTCGATGACCATAAACTCGTATTCCCAGTGCACGGTGATTGTATTGATTTTGTCGGACAAGTTCAATGACTAACGATGGATTTAACTCCTTTTTACTTGATTCTACCTAAGCCATGGATACCATCGCTGACCTGGGAGCATATTCCCTTTTCCTTGGATTGAACTATCCGATTAACATTGCAGTAGGCGGTGCAGATGTTGCCCCAGGATATCTGACGAGAAGCATCTATGTCTACACCTCCCACCATGCAATAGGACTTGGATATAAGTCGTTTCCTGAAATATGCTGCTTTAGTCTAAATACTGAAGAAGCAACTGTTGGTTTCTCAACCAACGTTGTATGGAAATATCCGGACACTCCATTATGGTTCATCCCGAGCTTCGCCAATGCCCGGGATTGGCACCTAGATACCGTAAGTACTCGTAATACTATGTAATAGGATAGTTCAGTTGGTATCGGCCCTGTTAAACTATTTTGGCTGCAAAGTAATACTAGTATAGTACTAGGTATTGTATCTCGGAGTATTTTGTACTATATACTGATACTTGTTTAGATCAAGGAAGGAGATGGTACTGCTTTGCCTTTGTTCTTTCATTGCTATTACTAAAGTATTTAATAGAACTAATACTGATGTACTGGTACTTGTTTAGATCAAGTGCGGATTTTTCTTGCTTTTCTTTTGTAACTTGGCCTTGTCATAAACTCATACTCTAGACGTGGCTTGGGCATTTCTAGTTGCCTATGGAGGTCACACACACATGCATTGATGTGAGAAGGAGGTATGCACACAAAAGCAGACTTGATCGTTAGTTTTGCTTGCTCCAATAATCGAGTGTTCCGAGAAAAAGACAAACTGAATCGGTCACTTTTAAATGTTGATCAGTCTGTCAAGTGCCGCTGGATATGAACTGGGAATTTGTCGATATTTTTATTTCTTATTATATACTATTGAATCTTTCAAATGTTATTGAATCTATCAAATGTCCTGTTGCTATTACTAAAGTGTTTTTTAGAACTAATAGTGATGTATTGTTACTTGTTTAGATCAAGCGTAGTGGATGGTCTTGCTCTTATTTTGGAATAGCATGGCCACAATATGGTCTCTCTTTCCATTTTAATTATGGCCTTGCTACATCTATTGAATTTCAATGTCTGCATTATTAAATCTATAAATTCTTTTGGTCATTATCTGTACTGCTAAATCGGTCACTCTGAAATGTTGTTGAAACTGTCAAGTGCCATTTATTATGTAATGGGAATCTGTTGATATTTTTCTATTTTTATTTCGTATCGCCGAATATTTCAAATGCTAGTGAATCTGTCAAATGTTCTATCATTTTTATTACTAAAGTATTTTGTAGAACTAGTACTGATGTACTAGTACATGTTTAGATCAAGGGCAGTAGATGGCCGGTCTTGCTTTTATTTTGAAATATGGCCTTGTCACAATCTAGATGAGGCTTGGGCATTTTGGGTTGCATATATGTTGGTCACACTGGCATTGAAGTAATATCTAGGTATGCATATAAAAGCAATCTTGATCTTCAGTTTTTCATGCTCCAATGATGGAGTGTGTTCGGAGAAAAGGGCAAAGTGAATCAAGAACTGATTATCTCTGTACTTATATTGAATTTCAGTGTCTGTATTGCTGAATCGGCCACTTTGAAATACTATTGAACATGTTAAGTGCGACTGATTATGAACTGGGTATCTGTCGATATTTTTATTTCTTACTATGTACTGCTGAATGTTTCAAATGCTAGTAAGAACAGTAGTTCCTGGCTTAAGGTAGTTCTGAGTATTTTGTATGGAGTTCTTCCTCTTCTAATCTATTTTAATTAATAACCATGTGTTGGTACTTGTTCAGATCGACCTATCGAGTGCAGAATATGGTCTCGCTTTTCTTTTGAATCAGGCCTTGCTGAATCTATCAATTCTTATGGTTATTGTCTGTGTACTGCTAATCGGTCTGTTTGTGATGCAGCTAAATCTGTCAACTGCTGCTGAATATGAACTGGCAATCTGTCGATATTTTTTGGTCTTATTCTGTACGGCCGAATCTGAGAAATGTTCTGTCGTTACTACTAGTACAATATTTTGACAACTAACTGTTATGTAATTGGATTACTTGTTTAGATCAAGTGCACTAGATTGTCTTGCTTTTCTTTTGAAACTTAGCATTGTCACAATTATCTAGATGCGTCTTGGGAATTTTGGGTTGCATATAGGGGTCACATAGGCATTGACGTAAGGAGGAGGTATTCACACAGAAGCAGACTTGATCGTCAGTTTTGCTTGCTCCAATGATCGAGTTTGTTCGGAGAACATGGCAAACTGATCGTGCGCCAAGGTTTTTTTAGCTGGAACAAGAACCGATTCTCTCTGTACTGCTATTGAATTTCAAGAAGGAAAGCTAATGAACCTCTCAATTTGTCACATCCCAAAATTTCCAAATTTTGTAATGTGAAAAATAAATAAACAAAAGAATTAATTGTTGAAATTTAGGGTGAAAATAAACTTTTTGTTTCTAAATGGAAATATCAAAACCCTTCTTGAACAAAATTTGAATGAAAAAGGAATCCAACAAAATTCCAATCAAGTGAAAAGCATTCATCAATGAATGTATCTTGAAATTTAACATTTAGAAAAGCTAAACCAAAACCCCAAACCCCTAATGGAAGAAAATCATTTCCAAGATCTCTCTAAGAATATGGATTTTATCCATATAAAAATTCAGCAACAAACATTTATAAATGATAAAAAATGATAAATAAAAATATTATAAAACCATAGAAATTGGTTTCATCTAATTTGAAGCCATGGATAAAAACTTATGAATTTAATAAGATGAAAGGAATTAATTTCCAAAGCTAATAAAACTCCTAGATAAAATCCATACCAAATTGTGAGAAAATTAATCCTAAAAGGATTTAAAAGGATAAACAAATATTAAATAAAATTATACAAATTGGAATCACCAAGTTTGGACCTATAAATAAAAAGATATGGATTTTATAAGGCAAAGAAAGAAAGAAATAAATAAATAAATAGGGAATATTTAAAAGCCAAATTAAATCTTGGCCAAATCCATAAACAAATAAAATGAAAGATTATTCAAAAATAAAAAGGAGTAAAAGATTATTCAAATAAAATCATAACGATTGAACAATATTCAATTTTATTTAAAGACAAATTGCCTAAACTAAATAATAAATCCCAAGAAAAATATTTAGAAGACAATTTAAACCTTGAATTAAATCCATAAGCAAATGGAATAGAGATAATCCAAATAAACTAAAGGGATAATTAATATTCAAATAAAATTATATGGCATTAACCAAATTCAATTATATTTGAATGAAGACAAAAAATTCCTAATATAAATGATTAATTAAATCATGGGAAAAATAATGGATTAAAAGTTATCTAATTGACTTAAAAAGAATAAAAGAATTATTTGAATAAATAATATGGATTGGAACCATATTTAAATATTATTTAAAACAAAGAAAAATGTCTACTTAAATAAATAACAAACCATATGAAAATATAAGAAATATTCTAAAATGGATTATTTAAATACATTATTAATTATGTTTAAACCTACTGAAAAGGTTTGATAGAAATCTGAATTGAAAGTAAGCTTTTGAATCATATTAAATATTACTCGAAAATAAAGACAAAAGCCCTTTCAAATAAATATTGAATCACATTAAAATATTTTGATTTATTCAAAAATGGACTTTCAAAACATACTAATAAATAAGTGCAAAACCTACTGAAAAGGTTCTAGAAATTTGAATACAAACAAATGGTTAAAAACATTTGAATAAATTCAAAATAACAAAATAGAAACAGAAAAAGAAAAAGATTTAGGAGGAAAAAAATAGAGAAAGCAAACAGACCCAGCCCATCTAACCCTACCCAAATAGCCCTAGCCCAGCAGGCCCAGCGAAGCCCATCTTCCTCTCTCCCTCTGAAACATTTTCTCGCCCACAGATTAACCCTCGCAGTCACTGACTCCACGACCCCACCGTACCTCTCCTCACCTCGCTGACCACCAGGTCCCACCGCCAACTCACCATCGTCTCCACCCGCAGACCCGTTCTTCCCCAAACCCCGTCGTTGTTTCTGCGTTGAATCCGTGGAGTAAATTCGTGTTAATGGCCGAGTAATTCCTGTTTGTGATCACGCCCTCTTAAACGCCATCGTCCCCTCTCTCTTTCCCCTCTCTCACTCGCACCTCTCTGCCCCTAGGCTGCCCTTAATTTCGCTCGCACCGCTACTGCCGCCGACGAGCTTCTCTGCCGATTCCGGCCAGCCCTCACCTCCCCACTGCCTCTAGCCTCCATGAGCGTGTTCCCCATCGTCTCATGCACCTTCCCGTAGTCTCAGTTCTCCCGCGCATGCCCCACAACCTCACCTTCGTCTTCGACAGAACACCGCCGCCTACTGCTCCACTCCGGCGACTCCTCACGGTGAGACCTGACCGCCCCCTCCTCCCTGGTTGCTACTCCTACAACCTCCTCTTCCTTGCGCGTCTAACGCCGCCTTTATTTGGTCTTCCCGTGGCTTGTAGCAACCAACGAGAACCGAGCGTGCCCGACGCCGTCGTCAACTCCGGCGAGCAATCAACGACGCGTACGTGCGCCCCTTGGCCAATAGAGACCACGTCGAGTATCAACGCGGCCCTGCGAGTCTGTTAATGCCCTCCTCCCTCTCCCTCGCGTCCTAGAATGGCCGGAGCACCTCTGCCCGAGTGCGCCGCCGCCGTCCACCGTCGTAGTCCGCCAGTTCATGGTTATTTGGATTAGGGCCGTTAGGTCTTGATCTTGTGGACATGATAGAACCACTTAACTTAATCGGTATGTTAGATCTGAGCCGTGTGATCCCCTTTTAATCCAACAACCCACATTGATCGATTTGTGCGAGCCGGTATGCGCCAGTAATAACTTGACACGTGGGCAGACTCAGGAATTAAAACAGAAATTGAATCTATTAGAAGTTTGAATTTGTAAAATCTATAACTTTTGATCCACATGTTCAAAAATTACAAATTTTATATTATGGGAATCAGGAAAAATAAATCTTTGCAACCATGCCCTTAGTTTAGTATTTTGCTTCTAGAAAATTGGTTGTTTTTTGCAGAAACATGTTTAGGCCTATTTTGTGTATAAAATTTATTCTAGAAATGTTTTTAAGTAAAATATTTTGCAAATGGTTTGTTTTGAACCTACTGACCATAAAATCCAACTTTAGGATTTAAAAGTATATTTTGTGACACTAAGGAATTGTTCCTTGAATAAAAGCATTTTTAGTAAAACAAAAAATTGTTGATTATGTTTTAAAATTTATTTTTGGGTAAAACCTTTTGCCAATGGTTTGATTTAAAACTCTCTGAACCTAAACACTAAGTTTTGGATTTTAAAAAAATGTATTTGAATTAACCCTAGAAAATTATTACTTTGATTAAAGGCATTTCTAGTAAAATAAAATGTTGCTTTGGTTTTAAAAATGATTTGTCAAACACTAGAAATTATTACTTTGATGTAAATAATTTCTAGAAAAACAAAAATGATTTAAATGGCCCATTTTCACTAACTTGATTTTAAATGGTTTTGCCACTTTTATAAATGACCAATAGGTGTTTTAAAATGTTTATAGCCTATTAGAAACCAATTTTCTAAATAAAACAATCTTTTGCATGCTTGCATGCATTATTTTATTTTCTTTATTTTATGTGATGAATTGTTTGAATGCTAGTTTGAATTTGTGCCATGGTTGAATTGTAGTGAAATTTGAAGAGTGTGACTATTGCAAGATAAAGGAGTGGACCTATATTCTCTACTAAAAAGGAAAGCGGTGCTTCATACTTGTTGTCCTAATATTTTCACTATGCATTAGTGATATTTTGAGTAGGACTTGCATGGAATTTTTACTAAGTATGCTATGCCATGGGAAATCCTAGTAGATGATGCCTTAGTAAATTTTTTCCTAAGTTAAGATTCTTGCTAATATTATGCTTAGCCTAGATAGTAGAAAACAAGGGTGGATTATATTCATGCTATGGAAATATCTCTAAGTGTATGAATTGTGTTTTGTTTAATAAAACAAATATGTGAATGAAACACCTGGGTAGAATGGTATGAATGGGATATGTTGAGTGGTTACACAAGGACCAATGACTGGCAACCTTGTGTACCACACTTGTGGAAAGCCACCCAGGAACAAAGATATTTGAGATGTCAAATGTTGAGAAGCTTCAAGTGCAGCCACATGGCATCATGGGCTCTGCCTGGATCATATAGGTTGCAATAAATTAGACAGATGGACAGAAGGTGGTAGGGGGTGATAGGTTTGGAACGCGTCCATTTGGTCTAAGGGAAGGCTTCTGAAAGATCTTGTCTCGATGCATGTTGAGTCTTGGGGGAAAGTGCACCACCTCTCGAGAGAGTAAAATCTAAGTACTTAGTCATGTCCCCGACAATGGAGAATTTGAGCATCAAGACATGGAAGCTATCAAGGATCTCCTCATCCCAATTTCTAAGTTAAAAGCTTGTGGTTGAACAAGGGTTAAAGGATCACCAATTTTATTGGTAGATGCCTTGGGTGATTTTTGACAAACAAAAACTTAGTGTTTTCAACTTATAAGGAAAACCTTATTTTGAGCAAAGAAAGCCTAAGCTCCACTTAGAAAAATGCATATAGATGATAGATACCACTATTCTACCATAGTATCACTTGCCAATACAATTCAAATGTATTGACCCTTGTGGTTGTAACTTATTATGTTGCAGGTTTGTTTGATGTTAGTGAAGTGTGTTGAATAGGATTACAAGTCTACAACCAACATTATTGCCTGTGGCACTTTGAATATGAAGGACTCCATGCTATATAGTTATTTCTGCTGCATTGTAATGAGATAGCCAAATGAGATATGTAAGATGTAATGAATTATTTTACTCCTTGTTATAAAGTTGTACTATGACCTTTGTTTCCTGATATTACATCTTAAACTGTGGATGCTAGCTATTAATCCAGGGACTAGCATTGTAAACACAGGGATCTCTACCTTATAAAGGTTGGGACCTCTACACAATTGTTTTGTCCTTTCTATTGCTAAAGCATTTTGTGGAACTAATACTGATATACTGGTACTTGTTTAAATCAAGGGCAGTAGATAGTCTTGCTTTTGTTTCGAAACATGGCCTTGGCAAAATCTAGACGAGACTTGGGCATTTTGGGTAGCATAGGGGGGTCGCACAGGCATTTGATGTGAGAAGAAGGTACTCGAAGAACACTTGATCATCAGTTTTGCATGCTCCAATGGTTGAGTGTGTTTGGAGAAAAGGGAAAACTAATCGGGTGACAGGATTTTGGAGAAAAGGGAGAATTGGTTCTCTCTGTACTTCTATTGTATTTCAGTGTATGTATTGTTGAATCGCTCACTTTTAAATGCTGCTGAATTGTTCAAGTGCTGCTGAATGTGAACTTTGAATCTGTCGATAATTTCCTATCTTATTCTCTACTGCAGAGTTTATATAAATATCTGACAAAAACTATTGTCGATTGCTTTCCCTCCCTCTTTGAGATCTTTGTTTCGAATATGGCCGAGCCACAACAAAATGCAATTTTGATATACCAGGAGAAGAAATCTAGCCCATCCGGCCCCTCTTTAGCCTAGAACATTTTAATTTTGCCTTTTAGGGGTATAAGGGGACTGCTGACCATGACCCAGGGTTTGAGAAACGAGCCCATGGAGAATAGCCTATGGAGTATAGCCCATGTAGATTTGCCCATGTAAAATAGCTAAACTCTTTTTAATTCGGCCTTTTGGGCATTTCTCCCCACCTCTTAATATGTTTTAAAAAACTCTGCCTGCAGATTTTTTTTACAGCGCCTGCAGTTTTTAGTTTAGCTGCCAGGAGCACCGCCTTCTTATTTGATGGGAGATAAAAATGTTGAAAAAAAGTTTTTTAAGGAGACAATTAATCAATTATAATAGCAAGGCTTAACGACTCTATTTAATTAGTTGTTTATGTCGTAGTGGCAAGGCACCCAGTCAACCGGTGCTGAGGTCTCGAGTTTGAATCCTAGGCAATATGTATTAATATAGAGTTACTTTTTTGTACTCTCAGGCTAACATCTGGGACCCAGATAAACTACTGCTCCATCTAGCAACTTTGCCAAGGTCAGGACGACGGACTCGACCCGAAAAAACAGTCCAACATATATACACGTTTAATTTGAATAGAGGTTAACATGTGGGATCCAACATGGACACTTTTAATTCAAATAGTGATTGACATGTGGGACCCAGATAAACTGCTACTACATCTAGCAATGTTGGCAAGGTCAGGACGACGGACTCAATCCGAAAAAACAATCCAACATATATACACACGTTTAATTCAAATAGAGGTTGACATGTGGAACACAGCATGGACACGTTTAATTCAAATAGTGGCTGACATGTGGGACCAAGTATAGACATGTTTCCTGCACAGAGAAGGCTGCATGTGGGACCCAGCATAGACACGTTTCCTGTACATAGAAGGCTGATATGTGGGACCCAGCATCAAAGTGTAGATTAACATATTTTGTAATCTATAAGGCTGACATCTGGGGCCCAGGTAAACTGCTGCTGCATCATAGACACGTTTCCCCTAAAAAATCCACCAATATTTCCAAGGTCATAACGGTGGACTCAACCCAAAAAAACAGTCTAACATAGACACATTTCTTTCAAATAGAGGCTGATATCTAGGGCCCAGCGTAGACACGTTTGCTGCACAGAGGTTGCTGACATCTAGGACCTATCTACGGACCAAAGTCAAAACAATGGAGGCGGCCAAAAAAATTCCATGATATCACATTTCATATACGAAGAGGATGGCATGTGGGACCCACCAGAGATACCTTATATAGGTGCTCCATCGAGCAACGTTGCCAAGTTCGAATAAGGTGGGCGCGAGCGAGAAAAAAGGATAACATATAAACGTTCTTCTAATGAGATGCTGACATGTGGGACCCATCAGCGTGACCAAACGACAGATTCTTCGAGCAATGCTATCTACTTCAGAATAGGGTAGTGCTAGAGAAGAAAAAAATTCCATCATATACACACTATTCTTCTAATGTGAGGCTGAGATATGGGACCCACCAGCCTGTATAAACAACTGATGCATCGAGCAACGTTGCCAAGTTCGAAACACTGAGGAACGAGCGAGAAAAAAAGTCCTACATGCACACATTTATCTTAATGAGATGCTGACATGTGGGACACAACAGCGTGACCAAACGGCAGATTCATCGAGCAAAGCTATCTAGTTAGGAACAGGGTAGCGCTAGAAAAGGGAAAAATTCAATCATATACACATGATCCTTCTAATAAGATGCTGACATATGGGACCCACTAGCCTGAATAAACAGCTGATGCAGCGAGCAATGCTATCAAGTTAACCCGAATGCGCGACCGAGGGAAAAAATTCCATCATACAGACGTTTCATCTAATGAGAGTATGACACGTGGGGACCAACAGGGTAATTATGCATCTGGCATCGCTACCAAGTTTGACACAGGGTAGCACCTCCGATGGCAAAAAATTCATCATACACATGTTTCTTCTAATGAGAAGATGACAGGTGGGCCCAGATGGGTGATTAAACGACAGTGCAATCAAGTTCGAAACATGGTAGCGGGAGAGAAGCAAAAAATTCCATCAAACACACGATTCTTTTAATGAGAGGCTGGCATGTGGGACCCAGCATCGTGATTAACGGCAGATAGATCGAGCAACGTTATCGAGTTCATATCAGGATGGCACAAGTCAAGGAAAAAATCCATCATGCACACATTTCTTCTAGTGTGAGGATGACACGTGGGACCCAACAGCCTGATTAAATGGCAGATGCATCGAACGAGGCTATCAAGTTTAGAACATGGAAGGAAAAAATTCCATCATACACATGATTCCTATAATGTGAGGCAGACATGCGGGACCCAGTAGCCTGACTAAACGGAAGAGGCATCGGACAATGTTATCGATTTCAAATCAGGGAGGCGTGACCGAAAAGTTTGGTCTGTTATAGTCACTAACGTCTGGGACCCACACGCAAAAAAATACTTCGGCGAGTCAACATATCGCGAGGAAGCGGAAATCTTACTTCTGCCACGCGCCCATCGAGCTTCCTCCATGTTTTTAGCGGTTTCGTCGTAGTAGAGGGGCGCAAAACTAGAGAAAAAAGTTTTGCATCGGCCATGGTCGAGTCAAGATTTTCGTCGCGGAGGGAGCGCCTTCTACGACGATCGACGGGCCCAGTCGTTGTGGAAGGAAACATTTATTGTAGTGATAGTTTATGACAATTCTAATACTATAGGTTTTACATTATAGATATTTTTATATTTTCTTTAATATGGAGTCAAACTTCAAAAAGTTTGACTTTGACTAAACCTAGAACGCGATATAATTGTAAACGAGGGAGTAGTAGTAACGGTAAATAGTTGCCCTTTGAAGTAGTTGCCCTCTTTCCGCTTAGTTTTTTGACTTCTCCACTCTTGGGGTTTCTGCACACCGATGCCACGCTGTAGCCAAGAAGTGTTTCCATTCTTCTCTAGCGCCGCCGCAAAATCGAGTGCGGCAATCTTGTGAGTACATCTGTTCGTCTTTTTTCCTCATTTCATTTTGACTGAGGACATCTTTTCTTGGTATATTTAGATCTTGATTATCTCGTGTTCTCCGTTTCTGTAGTTGATAATTAGGGATTATCTTCTGTTATTGTTTCCTGTAGATGATAACTAGCCACTATGCTAGTATGCGCTTGTTTCCTGTAGATGATAACTAGCCACTATGCTAGTATGCGCTTTACATTGTAGACGTTGCAGTATTGTTGCTAAACTATATTGGTCTTTCTTAGATTTAGTAGCTTGGACTAGTGCTCTAGTAGGTACCGTTAGATTTAGATTAATGCTAACATTATGAAGCATGAAGCTTGGACTAGTGCTCTAGTAGACGCTGTTAGAAATAGCATGTAATGAAAATTACATCATGTATTATTTTCTTGATATGCTATACTGTTGAATACATCATGTTCTTGATGTATTACCTGAAATTTTCTACCAATGACAAACATTTTTTCTCCACCATTAAACACTTCACGATTTTGATTTGGTATTGTTAAATACATCAATATATTGAACATGTTGGATAAATCATGTCCTTTAAGTGATATACATCATCTTCTTGGCTTGCTATACAGTTAGTTACATCATGTTCTTAGTATGCTATACATCGTGAATTTATCTTAAATTGTATCATGACAAATGATTCATCCATGCATTCAAGATATGGGAACCTCCGTTGAGGATGCTATCGTAATCCTTAGTGATGACAACCATGACAGCTCTGGCAGGTCAGATATTGATCACGGGGGAGAAGCTTCAGTTGAGAGGTATTAACATAAACACAATTTAAGTGCTCGTATGCCACGTAGAAGAAATCACAAAGTAATCTACTATTAAGCACTTCTATTTCGCTATGAGTTGTAACAGGTCCTAAAATCAGTGGTGTATATGACTTTGATAGTCAGTGCATGTTTGGCAATGAAATTTACCTGAATGAAGAACAAGTTAGATTACTTGTTGAGTGGTGTGTTCTGATACCACCAAAAATCAAGAACTATATCTACAAGATGACAAGTTCATGCACCAGTGGTAACAAAAGAAAAATGGTGAGATCATATTTACTTATTCATGCATGTGCTTAGTTGCAAGTACGTTCATTATTGAATTCTTTGACTTTTTATAGGAATTTGGAGCCGAGTTCACACATGAGTTCCTAAAGAATTTTCTTGATGAACCAATTGATATGAAAGTTGAGCACATGAGCAGCAACAATACAGCTACTATTAGGATGAAGATGGGTGTTTCAAATAGAGCTCTGATTACAAGTGATTGGTACCATGTCTTGGAGCTATATGATATATTCGTGGATGACATTATCCTTTTTAGATTCTAGGTCAATGCTAAAGGAAAGCTTGAACTTGTCCTGGCAGCGCTTCCATGCGATTGTTAGATCTTAGCATGAAGCTATCTTAAAGACATCTTTTAGTAACTATATTTAGTAATTATTGATGGACTTGTAGATATCTTCTAAGTATCATGGACTACTATGTGGATGTAATTATTATGGATTACTAAGCATGTGTAATACAGCGAAACATGTCATTATGGAAGTCTAAGTGTTATTATTTTTGTGACTTGTGTTGTAGGACATCTAAGTTTTGTTATTAACTTTCTCAGTTATAGAGAAAATACCAGGAATCTTCCCAGCAATATAGATAAATGCTGCCTGCTCACAAATTGTCGAGATTAAACGCAATACTATTATACTATCAGGAGCAGTTCAAACAACCTCCAGAAAAATATATTCTTATAAATGACATTGCAATATTTTGTGATTGATAGCAATATAAATAGATGATGTCTGATCACATATCTTCTACATTCAATGCGGTGCTACAGTACTATCGAAATCAGTGCAAATAATGTCCAGATAATCAACTATACTAGTATAGAATAACAGGCAGCGCTATGTTTGTTCACAAGGCAGTGCATTTCATGCTCATCGTTCAGAAAAATAATAATTTTTAATTGAAAGAACATCTATCTTTTAGTCTATAGCCTAGGCAGGGCGATATAACTGAAGCGGGCAGTGCAAAAAACTATAAAGTATATCATAATATCAAAAAATAGTGCAATACGATGCTTGCAAGGCAGTGCATCCAACTTAACTGTAAAAAAACAATATATTGCACTAGAAGATTGCAGCCAGCGGTACATCTGGCGCATGTACTTACTGTGATTAACTATATTTATTTATTTTTTCAAGATTCAATGCAGTTCGATAGAACTGTACCTATCAGTGCAAACAACGATACACGAACAAACTTAAATAAGATAATAAGAGCAGTGCACTATGCGTTAAGAAGGAGCCATGGAATTTCTATAGGCAGTGCAAACAATGATATATTAAAATGTAAAAAGCAGTGCAATACTTTTTCACAAGGCAGTGCACAGGTGCAAGAGTAGTTCACTATGCGTTATGAAAAAACTAATATGTTGCAGTCGAAAAATGAACAAAGCAGCTCATCCGACGCAATATGGACACGGTGCACTGCTTGAGAAAAGTCATGTATCTTTACGTCCATAGTATAGACAATGCGATAGAATTTGCACATGCAGTGCAAACAATGATTAGAGAAGAAACTATACTAAAATACATAAAGCGGTGCAATATTTGTTCACATTGTAGTGCACGGGTAAAAGAGCAGTGCACTATGCGTTAATAAAGAAGTAATATGTTATAGTCGAAAAATGAATTAATCAGTTCATCCGGTGCACTATACACCCTGTTTCACTGCTTTAGCATAGTCAGCTACATCTATCGCTATGTCCATAGTATAGGCAGTGTAATATAAATGATATAGGCAGTGCAAACACCGAATAGAGAACCAAATGTATAAAAATGTAATAGGCAATGCAATATTTGTTGTCAAGGCAGTGCACATGTACAAAAGCAGCGCACTGTGTGTTAATAAGGCAGTGATATGTCGCAGTCAAAAAATGAATTAAGCAGCTCATCCAACTAAATAGGACCATGTGTAATGTATGTACACAGTCATATGTCGTTACATCCATAGTATAGGCATTGTGATCGAACTGCTACAGGAAGTGCAAACAACGGATTAGAAAACAATCTATACTAAAATGTGAATAGCAATGCAATATTTGTTCAGAAGGTAGTGCACAGGTAAAAGAGTAGTGCACTATGTGTTAAGAAAGCACCCTATTCACTTCTTCAGCATAGTCAACAATATCTATCATTATGTCCATAGTCTCGGAAGTTCGATAGAATTTCCATAAGCAGTGCAAAGAATGATTAGAGAAGCATCTATATGAAAATATAAAAATCAGTCGACTATCTGTTCACAAGGCAGTGCATAGATACAGACTTGAATAATCCGTTTTTTATCTCGATGAGTTCAAGCCACATATTAAACACAAACATAGGATGAACTTTGCCTGATAGTAATTTTCATATACACCCGCATGGAAAAAAACTTGTATTGCAAATAGACATGGAAATTACTACATTCCACGAATTGATGCTTAGAAGAGGATGTTGTTGATCTAATTTTTCCTTGTATTATTCAATCTAGGAGGAAATTGTATGACCTTTGGTTGTAGACCTTGCTGGATCGGCACCTTGATCTTGTCCCATTGTTGATTCAACCACACTGGGATCATCTTCTAAATCTTCATCTTGTGAATTTGATTTTTCATGATCCTTTTCCTCATCGTCTTATTCTTCCACTATAGGTCCTTGTTCATTGTCTTATACCTCCCCTTCACGCTCCATCACTTGTTTGGCGTCTTCCTCCTCGATCTCCTCCTCCATTGGTGGTACAAATGGATCTGGCAACTCGGATCTGTGCGAGTAGCATCTCTTGGACGAACTGAAATGTGTAAAGCTGGCGGAGTTTGCTCTGTTTGGGTCTGGCAACACGGGCGAAGGTGGGTGTCGTTGTTGGCAACGGCGAAACATTCTGTATAGGTCTAGTTGGAGCTAGGTAATGCTAAGCACTATAAATATAAAACCAACATTGCTAAATTATCTGCATGGCGGGAAAAAAATCTTCTAGTGGCAGGAAAGATTGATGAATTTATTCAGAAAGACATGATGCTCATGCTCTCCTTGACCACCAAGAAAAGAAAGCATATGGTAGATGGAATATAACTAATGGTGGTTAATCCATAAGATTCAATTAGAATATCAAATGTTCTTTACTGGAAACGCTTGGATTTCGAAAGCCGTTTAGCTGTTTATGGTCTAGACAACTATCAGTGTGGAATGTCGAACTCTAGTAGATTAGTTAAATACACAACTCTAAGAATAACCACGAAAGTGGAGATAGTTCGTATATACCTGTATCCGACACGACGGTTCCTATTGAATGCACCGGGACAGTAGTACATTTGCATTACTAAGACAATATGTTTTATTACCATATTGCATTGTACTGCTCAGAGAACAACAAAACTACTGCTACAAAATAAACAAATTAATTCATTGTTGTGTCGAACATAGTATACAACATTGTTATTTAGTTTCAGCTTAACTTAGGTGCTAAATCTTAGTTCTTTTAGGAGTTCATCTTTTGCTTCGTTGGCCTTAGAGAACGGTGCCCAGAACAGGTACTTGTCTATGACTGCGCTCGCGTCCATCTGATCGAATGGTTCAAACAAATTTACAAAATACAATGTTAATGTCATAAAAAAATTTGTATTTGTTAAATATTAGGATGCAACCGTGGCATTTCTTACATATTTAAGATCATTTCTTACATATTTTTATTTTTGTAGATTTAAACACAAAAACTGCGATATCTTTCAAACAGAGAGTCCAAATCGATATCCGTTTTCATGGCCTTGCTAGTATCGTCTAGATCTTCAAAACTAGATGCATTGCTGATATGTTTCAATGAAATTTTTTATTGTACAACCTTTGATTCGTAGGTTGCACTGCCTTTTGGTCTAGTGCACGATGCTCGTGCAAGCTGTGTACTGCCCCATCGTACTGCTTTGCACTTCCTTAGTTCGCAGTGCACTGCACGGTGTCCTGGCAGTGCACTGCCCCGTGCAGATGGTGTACTGCCTCATTGTACTGTGTTGTACTGTCTTAGTTCGCAGTGCACTGCGTGGTGTCCTGCCAGTGCGCTTCCCCGTGCAGATGGTGTTCTGCCTCATTGTGTTGTGTCGCACTGCCTTAGTTCGCAGTGCACTGCACGGTCTCCTGGCAGTGTACTGCCAGTGTATACGGTGTACTGCCTCGTTGTGCTGTGTTTCACTGCCTTAGTTCGTAGTGCACTGCGCGGTTTCCTGGTAGTGCACTGCCCGTGCAGACAGTGTACTGCCTCGTTGTGCTGTGTTGCACTGCCTTAGTTCGCAGTGTACTGCACGGTTTTCTGGCAGTGCACTATCCGTGCAGACGGTGTACTGCCTCGTTGTGCTGTGTTGCATTGCCTTAGTTCGCAGTGCACTGCGCGGTGACCTGGCAGTATACTGCCCGTGCAGACGGTGTACTGCCTCGCTGTACTGTTCAAAAGGGTTTACTAAGTGGTCATTTACTAAAGTGGTAAAACCATTTGCAAAAGGGTTTTATCTATAAACCATTTTTCAATCAAATCATTATTCTATGTGGTTGAAAATGCTTTTATCAAAGCAATAATTTTATATTGTTCATCAAATAAGTTGTTAATTCAGAAAACTTGGTGTTTAGGGTCAGAAGGTTTGAATAAAATCATTTCCCAAAGGTTTTACTCAAAATCATTTCCATATCAAAATCAATATTTTTATTTGACTAGAAATGAGCTAATTCAAGTCTTTTACTAGCCTCCACCTGTACTGGGTATGAGATCTACTAGTGCATCCAACTTCCAAGAAACCAAGTTATTTCAAAGATTCCACTATATATTCCTATGCATGGTGTGTTACACCATTCCAAGTATATTCATGTTTTTATCTATCTTCCAAATAAACTTTTGTTATGTGAAAATTAGTGATTAAAGCTCTCACGAACTTGATGGCACACTTTATTTTCTTGCACTTAATAAACTTGAACCATTTTGCCCACCTAGGTTTCTTATATGCTTGCAAATTATAAGTTGGGAGTTAGCAGAATCATGTTGTCATGGGGAACGCTTTCAACACTTGTACATATCTATCTAGTTGATATCATGATCTTTTGTTTATGGATGTCGGCGGTGTGAAATAAAAGGGGAGCTTGTAAGTCCATGGAGTATTATATATGTGTTAGAGAAACGCCTGGGTGAGCAATCTATGAAGCATCTTCAGAAAACAATATAGATAAAAAAGAAGAGAAAAATAAAAAAAGCACCATACTCATGGTAAATAAAAAGATTGCTGAGATGCTCATTGTCTGTTGCCTTGTCATTTTGATATGGGATAGCTCCTATGTCATGGGGAAAGGGGTACCCCATTGGCGGTTCTCTATGATACACATATATTTACAATGACAAGAACTTGCTTGTGACTGAAGTTGAGTAGCATGAGGAACGACCCTCATACTCAAGGGACATGAGATTTCCAACTTATGATCTGCCAAGAATATACCTCATATTTGTCTCACTTTAACCTTAATCACTTCAAGATGCTTATGATAGGGGCTATGAGAGCTGAAATCTAAAAGGTACCATAATTTTTGGAAGCTATTTATGAAACTTCAAATCCCTACTTCCCTCTATAAAGGGCCTTTCTTTTTTACTTTTATGTTGAGTCTCTATAAGGTTCCCAAACTTTAATAAGGTAGAGATCCCCTATGTTTACAATGCTAGTCCCTGGATCAATAGCTAGCATCCACAGTTAAGATGTAATATCAAGAAACAAAGGTCATAATACAACTTTATAACTAGGAATAAAATAATTCATTACATCTTACATAGCTCATTTGGCTATCACTTTACATTGCAGCAGAATATCTATAAGCATGGGGTCCTTCATCTTCAAAGTGCCACAGGCAATCATGTTGGTTGTAGACTTGTAATCCTATTCAACAAACTTCACTAACATCAAACAAACCTGCAACATAATAAGTTGCAGCCACAAGGGTCAATACATTTGAATTGTATTGGCAAGTTTCACTACTTTGTAGAAATAAGTGGATCCTATCATTACATGCATATTTGGCTAAGTAGGGTTTAGGCTCTTTTGCAGAAAGCAATATAGTTTTATCCTATCTTTTCAAAATAGTTTTTGATCTTTGTCAAATCTTTCTGAATTTCTTGGAAAACTCCAAGTGCTTCAAAATCCCTTGTTGTCACCATCAAGTTTTACTTTGAGAAATTGGAATGTCGAGATCTTCCATAGCTTCAGGCCTTAGTTGCTCAGAGTTGTCCATAACCGGGGACACGGCTAAGTACTTAGAATTTGATCTTCTGCAGAAGTTGTACACTTTACCCACATGACACAATCTCATCTTGATGCCACCAGTGGCCGCTGGATAAGTACTCACCAAGATGGAGTACTAGCAGATTGAGAATGTGACAAAGTCTTTCCATAGGAGTCCTCCCAATACACAATGCTAGCTTGTCATCCAGGCACCAATGTAGGGTTTCAAGTTCCCTTACACAATCCTAGTTAACCTGAAGATGCCAATGCATGGGTCTTCCACTATGTAGTTGACTAAGCCAGAGCCCATTTAGCATGTGGCTATACACGGAAGCCACTATACGAGAAACAAGTTCAATCTCTAAGTCCCTGGGTGGTTTTCTTCTAGTGCACAACAAAAAGAGATAGCCCTATAAACATGGTTCTTTTTGTTGCCACCTTGTCCAACCTTGAGTATCCTTGTCCACCCAGGTGGTTCATTGAGTACTTGTTTTATTATATAAAACATATATCTTTTCAATACTTCATATAATCATATCATGTATCCCATCCCAATATATAGCAGGGCTAAGCATACTACAACTACAATGTTTCCACTAAGGAATATATAAGGGTATCCTATTAGGATTTATCATAGCATAAAATATAGTAAACCTTATCATGCATGTTTCAAAAATCCACTATGTGTAATGAAAATAATAGGACTTGGATGATAGTGTCACTTGCATTTTTAGTACAGAATGTTGGTTCACTTCTTGATCTTGTAAATATCACACTCTTCTAACTTCACTACAATTCAATCAAGCAAACACATATTCAACACAACATTCAAACAATTTGTCACACATAAAATAATAGAAACAAGGTCATGCATGCAAGCATGCAAAAGATAGTTTGGTTTGCAAAAGTGGTTTCTACTAGGCTCTAAACATTATAAAGTTCAAAAGTGGTCATTTACTAAAGTGGTAAAACCATTTGCAAAAGGGTTTTATCTATAAACAATTTTTCAATCAAATCATTATTCTATGTGGTTGAAAATGCTTTTATCAAAGCAATAATTTTATATTGTTCATCAAATAAGTTGTTAATTCAGAAAACTTGGTGTTTAGGGTCAGAAGGTTTGAATAAAATCATTTCCCAAAGGTTTTACTCAAAATCATTTCCATATCAAAATCAATATTTTTATTTGACTAGAAATGAGCTAATTCAAGTATTTATTCCTAAACTTCACAAAATGAGTTGGTTCCTAAGGTCAGTAGGTTCACAACAAACCATTTTGCAAAGATTTCACATTAAAATTATATCTAGAACAATTTTTATATTCATAATAAGCCTACACATGTTTCTGCAATTTCAACCAATTTACCAGAAGCAAAACATTAAACAAAGTGCATGGTTGCAAAGTACATGTTCTACTGATTCCATTGATATAAAATTTGTAAAATTTGGACGTGTAGAACTAAAGTTATGAATTTTTCAAATTTGCATATCAATCAGATTCTAAATTCTGTTTTAATCTAAACCTTGTCCACGTGGCGCAATATAACTGGACGATACCGCTTCGGGTGGATCGAACTCTCTGGACCGCTGGATTTCATTTAAATCATACGGCTCAGATGCACACATACCCCTTCGTCTAAGTTCTAATCACGGCCAGATGATCAAGATCTAACGGATGACATGCGATTGACCAAGAGTGGGCGGCGCTGGCGGCGGCGACTGGCGGTGCACGCTCTGGCTATGGCGGAGCCGGCGGTACAGGACGCAAGAGAGGTAGCGAGGGTGCTCACCGTGCTCGCGAGGTCGAGGTGAAGCTCAAGGTGGCGCTGGCTTGGCGAGGGGCTCTTAGGGACGGCGACGATTGCTCGCCGGAGTAGCTACTGACGACGGGCGGCTCTGTTTGGTGTCAGAGGTGAGGCTGCAGGTCGCCCTAAGGCAAGGTAGGGGTATGGTTAGACGCGCACTGATCTGGGGGAGATAGGTGCATCATCGGGAGAGCTTAGGGCAGTCGGAGTTCACCTGGGATGCTCGACGGAGCCATGGCAGACGATGGTGGCGAGTCGAGCTTGTCCTTGCCGACGCTCTAGGGAAAGCGCGGGCGAACGGGTGGCACGAGGAGATGCGCCAGGAGGTGAGGAACAGGCTAGTGTGCAGTGGGAGTCAAGGCGAGGCTGGACGGTGCCGGAATTGATCACGAAGCTCATCGGAGTCCGCGGCGGTGCAAGGGAAAATCTGGGCAGCCCTAGGGCAGAGGGGAGGCGCTGTCTGGGGGAAAAGGTAGAGGAGACAGGGGCGTTTATCTTCGCGTGATCACTGGAGGAATTAACGCAGGCTTTTACGCGAATTCAACGCCAGAATTACTCGGCTGCAATGGCAGGGGACTTGGTCGCGGGTGGAAACGAAGAACAGGTGATGTGGGGTTCATCTGAAAGTGAGGGAGAGGAAGAGGGAGATGGGTCCACTGCTCAGCGTCTCTGCGGGTTCTTTTCCTGGTGCAAAACGTTTCGCTGCGGGTGAGTTAGCTGGGCTGGCTATTGGGCTGCTGGGCCTGTTGGGTTGGGTTGGGTTTGATTCTCTTTTTTTATACAGATTGCTTTTTCTTTTTCCCATTTGATTTTCTGTTTTGATTTTATTCAAACAATTCAAACACTCAAATGAATTCAAACCTTTGCTAAACTTTGTATAATTTTTAGTTCTGTTTTACAACACAATTCAAAGTCCAAATAAAATAATGCTTTTATTCTTTTAGGATCTATTTAATAATTAAATAAAATAGTCCTTAGTCATTATTTCAAATAGGGTTTAATTTATTTTAAATCTCTATTTGAAATCTAAATAATACCAAACTCATTTCAGTAGGTTTTATTTGAAAATATAAAACACTTGGAAAACTTATTTTAAAATAAAATAACAAGTTTTAGTATTTATTTAAAATGGAAAAGCCTTTACTTTAATAAAATTGGATATTATTAAATCCTCATTATTTTATTTAAATGAACCTTTACTCTTTTTATCAAATAGAAATATTTTATTTCAAAAGCTTGGCCAAGATTTAATTTGGCTCTATAAAATAATATTTATTTATAATTCTACCTTTTATTTTGAAAACCAAATCTTTTATTAAAAGATCTAAAAAATAGTAATTCCAAATATTTTAACTTTATTGTTTATTTATCTTTTTAAATCCCTTTAGGATTTTATTTGATCAAAATAGGTTTTGATGTTTCTAATTGGAATCAAAAAGTTTCTTCTCACCCTGAATTTCAACAAGTTTTATTTTGTTTATTTTTTTTTCACATTTCAAAATTTGGAAAATTTTGGTATGTGACAGGCTTCCACCCTTAAAATAAATCTCGTCCCGAGATTTGGGAAGGCTAAAGGTTACAAGTTGCCTTCAAGGCAACTAGGGTACTACCACCCTTAAAAATAAAGTCTCATAGGGTTACATTGATGGTTCACTTGACTATAGGTTCAACACTTAATATCCAGACAAGGAATCCTTATTTGACTCAATTGAGTTAACTAGTTTCTGACATCCACTTCTTCTATCTCTTCAAAAATTCCATCCATGTCAATGTGGTTCACATGTCCTTTTTGGGTCACATTGGAGTCATTTCCATTGGCTCCTCTAGCATCCTTTTTGTTCTTCTTCTCAGGACAGTCTGATGCATAGTGTCCAAGTTCCTTGCAGTTATAGCACTGCAACTGGCTAATGTCTTTCTTCCTGAAAGTGTCATGTTGGTTCTGACCAAGGTCATTTCCATTGTCAGTATCATTTCCATTATTATCACTTCCATTGTTGTTGTGGTGATGCTAATGTGGTTCAGAATCTTCATTGCTCTTTTTGAATGAATGCTTCTTTTTTGATGATCTTGAGTGATTCTTGAGTTTATGCTTCCTCTTTCTATTCTCAACTTGATTCATCTTGTTTTCCAAAATAGTGGCTTTGTCACAGAGTGATTGATAAGTTGGGACATAGGCAACTGACAGTTGCAGGTTCAACTCATCATTAAGTCCTTCAAGAAATTTTTCTTTTCTCTTAGCATCTGTATCAACTTCATCCGGTGCATAGCGTGCCAGATTGTTGAATTCTTCAATATACTCAGCCACACTGAGGTGACGCTGTTTCATATTGTGAAACTCCTTTTTCTTCAAGTACATTACTCCAGGTGAGATGTGAGTTGTTCTGAATCCATCCTCAAAAATAGCCCAAGTTACATCTTCAAGGGGAGTGGTGATCTGAAAGTTGTCCCACCATGTTGCTGCTGGTCCTTCAAGTAGAAATGCTGCAAACCTAACTTTTTCTTCATCGGTGCAGCCAACAGTCACTAGGTCTTTGTTCACTGAACGTAACCAATCATCAGCTTCCATTGGATCAGTTGTTCCAGAGAACCTTGCAGGCCTAAGTTTCAGAAACTTGGTGAGCATGTCAAGTGCTGGAGGATTATTCTGATTGTTGTTGTTGTTGTTGTTGTTGTTGTTGTTGTTGTTGTTGTTGTTGTTGTTGTTGTTGTTGTTGTTGTTGTTGTTGTTGTTGTTGTTGTTGTTGTTGTTCTGATTCTGTATGAGTGTGGTCATCTCCTGCATCAACTGTTTCTGAACTGCCAACATCTGCTGTATCTCAGGGGGAATGTTGTTTTGGTTGGGGTTGGCACGACGGGGAGGCATCTGTTGGTTTGATAGGGATGAGTATTGGTGGATAGGTTTTTAAGAAGTTCTATCACAGAACTCAAAAACAACCAAGCTCAATCAAACAATTAAGCAATCAACAAGCAACCATTCACTTATCAACTTATGAGCTTAACCCATGAGTTGAAGGAAACAACAAGTTTTCTTGAAAATAAAACTTAGTATAATCATACCTCATAGGTCAATATGATCCATACTCTAACTTGATATCAATGTTTTTGGTAGGAAATCTAATGTCTCTTGGTTTTTCACTTGTAGTCCTTAGTGATGTCTAGGTTAAATTTTTTTTGGTGAAACTAAAGTGAAATCACTTGAAGATGTTGAAGTCATTAGAGTTGATGAAAACTTTTTGCACATGGTGAAGTCTTTGGCCATGGAGTAGGATTTGTCCATCAAGTTGAAAAGAAGAGGTGTAGAATCAAAACCAAAAAGGTTGAGGAAAGAGTTTACAAGATTGTTTGTAAATAAGTTTTTGGAACAAATTCAACTCTTATTTTTCTAAGGGGTTTTGTCCAATCCTAGGGTTACAATCCTAGAGGCAACATAGTGCTCTGATACCATCTGTAAGGTTCCCAACCTTTAATAAGGTAGAGATCCCCTGTGTTTACAATGCTAGTCCTTGGATCAATAGCTAGCATCCACAGTTAAGATGTAATATCAAGAAACAAAGGTCATAATACAACTTTATAACCAGGAATAAAATAATTCATTACATCTTACATAGCTCATTTGGCTATCACTTTACATTGCAGCAGAATATCTATAAGCATGGGGTCCTTCATCTTCAAAGTGCCACAGGCAATCATGTTGGTCGTAGACATGTAATCCTATTCAACAAACTTCACTAACATCAAACAAACCTGCAACATAATAAGTTGCAGCCACAAGGGTTCATTTGAATTGTATTGGCAAGTTTCACTACTTTGTAGAAATAAGTGGATCCTATCATTACATGCATATTTGGCTAAGTAGGGTTTAGGCTCTTTTGCAGAAAGCAATATAGTTTTATCCTATCTTTTCAAAATAGTTTTTGATCTTTGTCAAATCTTTCTGAATTTCTTGGAAAACTCCAAGTGCTTCAAAATCCCTTGTTGTCACCATCAAGTTTTACTTTGAGAAATTGGAATGTCGAGATCTTCCATAGCTTCAGGCCTTAGTTGCTCAGAGTTGTCCATAACCGGGGACACGGCTAAGTACTTAGAATTTGATCTTCTGCAGAAGTTGTACACTTTACCCACATGACACAATCTCATCTTGATGCCACCAGTGGCTGCTGGATAAGTGCTCACCAAGATGGAGTACTGGAAGATTGAGAATGTGACAAAGTCTTTCCATAGGTGTCCTCCCAATACACAATGCTAGCTTGTCATCCAGGCACCAATGTAGGGTTTCAAGTTCCCTTACACAATCCTAGTTAACCTGAAGTTGCCAATGCATGGGTCTTCCACTATGTAGTTGACTAAGCCAGAGCCCATTTAGCATGTGGCTATACACGGAAGCCACGGTACGAGAAACATGTTCAATCTCTAAGTCCCTGGGTGGTTTTATTCTAGTGCACAACAAAAAGAGATAGCCATATAAACATGGTTCTTTTTGTTGCCACCTTGTCCAACCTTGAGTATCCTTGTCCACCCAGGTGGTTCATTGAGTACTTGTTTTATTATATAAAACATATATCTTTTCAATACTTCATATAATCATATCATGTATCCCATCCCAATATATAGCAGGGCTAAGCATACTACAACTACAATGTTTCCACTAAGGAATATATAGGGGTATCCTATTAGGATTTATCATAGCATAAAATATAGTAAACCTTATCATGCATGTTTCAAAAATCCACTAAGTGTAATGAAAATAATAGGACTTGGATGATAGTGTCACTTGCCTTTTTAGTAGAGAATGTTGGTTCACTTCTTGATCTTGTAAATATCACACTCTTCTAACTTCACTACAATTCAATCAAGCAAACACATATTCAACACAACATTCAAACAATTTGTCACACATAAAATAATAGAAACAAGGTCATGCATGCAAGCATGCAAAAGATAGTTTGGTTTGCAAAAGTGGTTTCTACTAGGCTCTAAAAATTATAAAGTTCAAAAGTGGTCATTTACTAAAGTGGTAAAACCATTTGCAAAAGGGTTTTATCTATAAACCATTTTTAAATCAAATCATTATTCTATGTGGTTGAAAATGCTTTTATCAAAGCAATAATTTTATATTGTTCATCAAATAAGTTGTTAATTCAGAAAACTTGGTGTTTAGGGTCAGAAGGTTTGAATAAAATCATTTCCCAAAGGTTTTACTCAAAATCATTTCCATATCAAAATCAATATTTTTATTTGACTAGAAATGAGCTAATTCAAGTATTTATTCCTAAACTTCACAAAATTCATTTTTAAATACATGAGTTGGTTCCTAAGGTCAGTAGGTTCACAAGAAACCATTTTGCAAAGATTTCACATTAAAATTATATCTAGAACAATTTTTATATTCATAATAAGCCTACACATGTTTCTGCAATTTCAACCAATTTACCAGAAGCAATACATTAAACAAAGTGCATGGTTGCAAAGTACATGTTCTACTGATTCCATTGATATAAAATTTGTAAAATTTGGACGTGTAGAACTAAAGTTATGAATTTTTCAAATTTGCATATCAATCAGATTCTAAATTCTGTTTTAATCTAAACCTTGTCCACGTGGCGCAATATAACTGGACGATACCGCTTTGGGTGGATCGAGCTCTCTGGACAGCTGGATTTCATTTAAATCATATGGCTCAGATGCGCACATACCCCTTCGTCTAAGTTCTAATCACGACCAGACGATCAAGATCTAACGGATGACATGCGATTGACCAAGAGTGGGCGGCGCTGGCGGCGGCGACTGGCGGCGCACGCTCTGGCTGCGGCGGAGCCGGCGGTACAGGACGCAAGAGAGGTAGCGAGGGTGCTCACCGTGCTCGCGAGGTCGAGGTGAATCTCAAGGTGGCGCTGGCTTGGCGAGGGGCGCTCAGGGACGGCGACGATTGCTCGCCGGAGTAGCTACTGACGACGGGCGGCTCTGTTTGCTGTCGGAGGTGAGGATGCAGGTCGCCCTAAGGCTAGGTAGGGGTATGGTTAGACGCGCACTGATCTGGGGGAGATAGGTGCATCATCGAGAGAGCTTAGGGCAGTCGGAGTTCACCTGGGATGCTCGACGGAGCAATGGCAGACGACGGTGGCAAGTCGAGCTTGTCCTTGCCGATGCTCTGGAGCAAGCGCGGGCGAACGGGTGGCACGAGGAGATGCGCCAGGAGGTGGGGAACATGCTAGTGTGCAGTGGGAGTCGAGGCGAGGCTGGACGGCGCCGGAATTGATCGCGAAGCTCATCGGAGTCCACGGCGGTGCAAGGGAAAATCTGGGCAGCCCTGGGGCAGAGGGGAGGCGCTGTCTGGGGGAAAAGGTAGAGGAGACAGGGGCATTTATCTTCGCGTGATCACTGGAGGAATTAACCCAGGATTTTACGCGAATTCAACGCCGGAATTACTCGGCTGCAACGGCAGGGGACTTGGTCGCGGGTGGAAACGAAGAACAGGCGATGTGGGGTCCATCTGACAGTGAGGGAGAGGAAGAGGGAGATGGGTCCACTGCTCAGCGTCTCTGCGGGTTCTTTTCCTGGTGCGAAACGTTTCGCTGCGGGTGAGTTAGCTGGGCTGGCTATTGGGCTGCTGGGCCTGTTGGGTTGGGTTGGGTTTGATTCTCTTTTTTTTATACAGATTGCTTTTTCTTTTTCCCATTTGATTTTCTGTTTTGATTTTATTCAAACAATTCAAACACTCAAATGAATTCAAACCTTTGCTAAACTTTGTATAATTTTTAGTTCTGTTTTACAACACAATTCAAAGTCCAAATAAAATAATGCTTTTATTCTTTTAGGATCTATTTAATAATTAAATAAAATAGTCCTTAGTCATTATTTCAAATAGGGTTTAATTTATTTTAAATCTCTATTTGAAATCTAAATAATACCAAACTCGTTTCAGTAGGTTTTATTTGAAAATATAAAACACTTGGAAAAGTTATTTTAAAATAAAATAACAAGTTTTAGTGTTTATTTAAAATGGAAAAGCCTTTACTTTAATAAAATTGGATATTATTAAATCCTCATTATTTTATTTAAATGAACCTTTACTCTTTTTATCAAGTAGAAATATTTTATTTCAAAAGCTTGGCCAAGATTTAATTTGGCTCTATAAAATAATCTTTATTTATAATTCTACCTTTTCTTTTGAAAACCAAATCTTTTATTAAAATATCTAAAAAATAGTAATTCCAAATATTTTAACTTTATTGTTTATTTATCTTTTTAAATCCCTTTTGGATTTTATTTGATCAAAATAGGTTTTGATGTTTCCAATTGGAATCAAAAAGTTTCTTCTCACCCTGAATTTCAACAAGTTTTATTTTGTTTATTTTTTTTTCACATTTCAAAATTTGGAAAATTTTGGGATGTGACAGTCTCCATCTTCTATCTTTATGCACCAATTAAGAGAGCATAGTTTTCATTCTTAGTTAAATGTGCATTGTCCCAAAACTTGTTGATTGATTCATAAGTTTGATATTGCTTGTTCTTAAATTATTTGTATCTAGTCACCCTTATGAACTTTGAAAGTGTCCTATGCATTTATGTTTTGCTATTTCATTAAGGACAAGCTGAATATCATTCTTGCTATGTTTTCTATATGTGAAAAAAACAAACGTCTTTCAATGCATTGTTATTCATGATCTTTTGTCTGTGTTACCTTTCATGTTACAACATGGTTGCTATGTCTTATTGTTATAACTACATCTTTCATGCTCATGTTTAGAGTACTTTGATTCCAGCTATCAATGCTTTAAAAATACCTTGATCAAGATTGTGATGGTGCATGTCACCTCAAAAATTATTCTTTTTATCACTTACCTACTCGAGTACGAGTAGGATTTAAGCTTGGTGATGCTTGATACGTCGTAAACGTATCTATAATTTTTGATGCTCCATGCTTGTTTTGTATCAACTTTCTTATGTTTTGTCTACACTTTGAGGCATTTTTATACATTTTATGGAACTAACCTATTGACAAGATACCGTAGTGCCAGTTGCCTGTTTTATGTTGTTTTTGGTTTCAGAAAAGCTAGTAAGGAAATATTCTCGGAATTGGACGGAACAAAAGCCAAAGTCAATATTTTACCGGAGTCAAGACGGAGTCCAGAGGGTAGACGAAGTGGGGCCACCAGGTGGCCACACCTAAGCGTGGCCACCCCCTAGGGTGCACCGCCCCATGGTGTGGGCCGCTCGGGCTTCCACCAACCTCGCCCATTCGCCTATATAAACACCTCGATGCAGAAACCCTAAGCACCCGATCAAAAATCCATGAAATAGTCTGTAGCCGCTGCCATCTCCATCCCTAGATCGGGGGGATCCGAAGCTCTTCCCGGCACCCTGTCGGAGGGGAGAGATCATCCCGGAGGCCTTCTTCATCACCATGCCAACCTCCGGAGTGATGCATGAGTAGTTCACCCTTGGACTATGGGTCCATACAGTAGCTAGATGGTTGGTTATCGTCCTTTCTGCTATCATGTTTAGATCTTGTGAGCTCCGTTCATGATCAAGAACATCTATTTGTAATGCTACATGTTGTGTTTGTGGGGATCCGATGGATATTGAGTACTATGTCAGATTGATTATTGATTCTATCATGTCTATGTTATTTATGATCTTGCATGCTCTCCGTTGCTAGTAGCTATCTTGGCCAAGTAGATGCTTGTAACTCCAAGAGGGAGTATTTATGCTCGATAGTAGGTTCATGCCTCTAGTAATCTAGGGAAGTGACAGAAATCTCTAAGGTTGTAGATGTGCTGTTGCTACTAGGTAGAAAACAACAATCCTTTGTCCAAGGGAAATTGTATTGTTTACTTTACACACTTTGATTAATGCAATTATATGTTGCTTGCAACTTAATACTGGAAGGGGTTCGGATGATAACCTGAAGGTGGATTATTAGTCATAGATGTAGTTGGATTACGGTCTATGTATTAGGTTGTAATGCCCAAACAAATCTCATAGAGATCAAGATGTCTAGTATATGCATTGTTATGCATTTTCAATATGTCAATTGCCACGCTGTAATTTGTTCACCCAACATGCTATTTATCTTAAGGAGAAACACCTCTAGTGAACTGTGGACCCTGGTCCATTCCTTTACCATTTATATACCATCTACTATTTACCGTTTCCCATTTACTTTCTGCAAGCAATTACTTTCTTCCACACTATACGTTTAATCCTTTGTTTTCAGTAAAACCAGTGAGATTGATGGTGCTTGACGTGGAGCACTTTGTTGGAAACCCCAAGAGCAAGGTGTGATGAGAACAACAGCAAGTCTTCCCTCAGTAGTGACCGAGGTTATCGATCCAGAAGGAGGAAGGAAACGTCTCAAAGGTGTTGCAAGCAACTCGGAGACCTGCACAACACAAACTCAAAACTTTGCCGCAACTAATCAGTGAGGTTGTCAAGCTCACCAGTTTGCTGTAACAAAGTATTAACTGTATGGTGTTGAAGGTAATGGTTTGCAACAAGTAAACAAGTAACAGTGGAAGATGTATCAATGGTAAAGATTGGACCGGGGTCCATAGTTCACTAGAGGTGCTCTCCTTAGATAAACAACATGCCATGAAGGGTAAACAAATTACAGCAGGGCAATTGATAGGAACTGAGCAAGGCATAATAATGCAATACTAGTCAGAAGGATCCGATGAGATTCGATTGGGCAATACAACAAGATACATAGATCGCCATCCAACTGCATCTATGACTAGAAGTCCACCTTTGGGTTATCATCTGAACCCCCTTCAGTATTAAGTTGCAAGCAACAGACAACTACTTTAAGCCAAGTGTGTAAGGTAAACAATCCACTTGTTCTATGAAGAAGAGACCGTTGTTTTCTCCCTAGTAGCAACAGCAGATCTACAAACGAAGAGATTTCTGTCACTTCCCTTGGAAACTAGAGGCATGAACCCACTATCGAGCATAAATACCCCCTCTTGGAGTCACTAGAAACTACTCGGCCAAGATAGCTACTAACAACGGAGAGCATCCAAGATCACAAACAACACAGACATGATAGAATCATAAAGACAAAACCATTAACCAAACTGATGTAATAATCTCAATATCCATCGGATCCCCACAAACACAACATGCATGATTACAAATAGATTAGATCTTGATCATGAACGGAGCTCACAAGATCTATACATGAAAGCACAAGGAGGAGATACATCCATATAGATACTACATGGACCCATAGTCCAAGGTGGAACTACTCACGCATCATACCAGAGAAGAAGGCCTCCGATATGATCTCCCGTCCAGTAGGGTGCCAGGAAGAACTTCAAATCCCCCGATCTAGGGACGATGGTGGCGGCGGCTACGGAAGGTTTCGTGGAGTTTTGATCGGGTGCCTAGGGTTTCTGCATCGGGGGCTTCTTATAGGCGAAGAGACGAGGCTGGGAGGCGACCAGGGGGCCCACACCCTGCCTAGGTGCGGGCCCACCCCTAGCCGCGCCTAGGGAGGTGTGGCGGCCCTGTCTTGCCCCTCCGTCTCTCCTCTGGACTTCGTGTTCCCCACGGAAAGAAATTGACTTTGGCTTTTGTCCAGTCCAATTCTGAGAATATTGATTTTTTGCCTTGATGGAACCAAAAACAAAAGAAAACAGGCAACTAGCACTGTGGAAACTTGTTAATAGGTTAGTTATAGAAAAGATATAAAAACACCTCAAAGTGTAGACAAAGCAAAGCAAACTAGATACTGTAACATCCCAATTTCAGCAACCCTGATTTACTGTCCAAAAGGCAAAAATCAGGGGGAACAAAAACTTTTTCTTGTTAAGTGCCACAGTGTTTGCTTGTTCTCATGCAACTGTTGGAGAACTAGGTAATATGCTTCTGATCTCAACACTAGTTTACAAAAAGCTATTTTACCAAAGAGATGTCTTGGCTCATCTTTCATATTCTCAAATGTTCTGACATTTCAAAAACCTGAGCCAAGATGACTTTGACACAACCAAATACTTTACTAGTTTCTATTATCAAAACTATGGAGACCTATATATAATCTCCTTATGTTTCCAAGACAGACTCCCAGCTACTCTTACCCCTAGGTTTTTCCAAAACCTTTTCATTCCAACCTTGGTAGGAATACCAAGATGATCCTTATCTCCCTTAAAAACACATCCAACTCAAAATACCCATCCTTAACCCAATCTAGGCTTGATGGTGACCCTAGTAGTAGTTGCATAAGCTTGATAAAATGAATTGCCTTGATCTGCTGGTTGATGAATTGACTTGATCTGCTGTTTGATGAATTGCCTTGATCTACTGATTGCCTTGTTTGCTTAGGAACTAGAGTGAGCTAATCTATTAGCTCATCCCTTAGGACCCAAATCCTTTCTTGTGATCATCAATCTGAAACTAAGCATCCAAATCTGGATCTATCCTAAGCCAGTAAAGTAATCATCTCATCTCATGATCAGATCAACCCAGGGATAATCCCTCTTAATGGTTTCCAACCCAATGAATACCCAATCTAATCATGAATCCTATCTACTTAGTTATTACCTCAACATCATCTCCTTGATCATGAGTTTGGAACCTAGCATCCCCTCAAAAGCCTCTACACTTGCACTCTAGTCTAAAACCCTAAATCTGCCAAAATGGCTAAGTCTGGATTTCTTATGTGGATACCATCTTTGGATCTCTACCTCTTCCAACCTATGTGAATTCTTGAGAATGTACTTGAAACATATTTTAGTACATTTTTAGTACTACCAAATCCTACTCTTTCCTTTGGCTAAGCCAATTTAATTTCCACTCATCCATGATGGTTTTGTAGTCAAGATAATAATCTTCTCTGCAAATCTTATCATCTTGCCTACTTTGGCACAAGATCACATATATACGCTACCTTCCCTTGACCAAATCTTTGCTTGGTTATTATCTACTAATCATGTCCTATCAATCCCCACTTCACTTGTTTCCATTGGAGCCTTGTGCTTCTTGAACCCACATGGTTTAGGAGGCTACCTGATGTATCTGTTATGGCAGCCTTATTTTCAACAAAGTTTGCCATCTCTTCTAGATCACCTCAAATGCAACAAAGAATAACTCTTGCCTCCATGATAATCTATATGACTTGGTCTACCCATCCATATACCCCTTGTACCAAGGTGAGCTCTGAGCTCCCTAATCCAACCCTGTTTAGGTGGCATCAGTTTACCAAAACCCTAGCTCTGAGCTCCCTAATCCTCAAAAAATACCGCATGTATGTCAATACCCAAGGTGATATTGTTATATATTCTATGTATACATCATCTACCTTAGATTTAAGCATTCCCAAATAATTTCCCATAATTTTTTGGATTATTAAACTATTTAATTTCCCTTGCTTACTAAATTCTCAAAATCCTTGTCTATAAAGGCAAGTTTGTTTTTATCCAAAACACCTTGCCAACTCAAGGCACATTTGATGCCTATCTATCATATCCCATCTTTAAAACTCAAAAATAAATATTTTTGAGATTCTTTATTATTTCTTTTTGCCCTTTTTCTTAAATGGCACAAACAAGAAATAATTCCTTAAAAATACTTTTCTACCTCAATAAATGCCAATAAAATCTCCAATGTGTGTTATGGTATTTAGGATCATACTACATAAAAAACCAAGCTTGTCCAATATAAAAATATCACTTAAGCTTCTAGAAATCATTTCTGCACCTTTTGAATAAGTGCATTTAAATGGGGTTATAATCATTAGAAAAATCCCATTTAAATCCCGAGGAGATTATTTGACCTCCTCTATCTACCAGTACTCTCTCCCAACTTTATCCAATGGAAATTTATCAACTTCCTTCACAAGCCTCCATTTAATCAATTCTGCTAAAACAATGCAAACTTGATTCAAACTAAACTCAAACCAGCTCCAAACTTGTCAAGCACTCCTCCAAAGCAGCAGACACCCCTTTGGTCGACCATAACTGTAGCAAACCCCAACCTCTTGTCCTCTAGCTATTGAATCTTGTGTGAGAGAGAGGATCGTATCTTGAATATGTTTGTAATAAAAGAGACAGCAACTACACCACCCCCCTCCACTCTCTGGTCGAGCTGCTGGTCCCACCACACCCCCAGCACCTCCCCAAGCAGTCAATGTACAACCCCCTCCCTTTCCCTTGTCCAAATGTAGTTGGTCCCTCACACACCACCCTATCCCCTGTTTATAAGCCCAAGGCCACCCCAACTCATCCCTCTACTCTCATTTTCCCCCTCTCCCCTCCACTCACCCCCTAGAGCTCATCTCCCTCCCCCTTGCTCTGCCTTGCCCGAGAGAAGAAGGGCAATGATCTTTGACCTCCTCCACGAAATCGAGCCAGAGTTCCTCTCCCTATCCCTTCTCCCTCTGCATGTCACCGCACTGTGACCTACTCTTCCTCCTCTACCTAACGATGCCCTTCTTTTCGACATGCAGGTACCCACCCCGACAAACTCCGGCGAGCCCCCTCTCGGCCACCGTTGCACGAGCTCCTCCCTGACGTCAAGACCCATCAATTCGACCATCCCCGTGACCGCCAGAGCTCGCGGCATCGATCCCTACCCTCCCCGACACCTCGCCGGAACCCGGTGAGCCTTCCCGCTCCTCCCCCGATGCCTCTAGGGTTTCCGCGCCAGCATGCTGTCCTGCGCGAGGACGAGGCCCCACGTCCGTCGAATCCAACCTGATCCCATGGCTGGGAGTGCCTCGTACCCCTTCAGGGATGGGTTGCATTGGCGGGCCGGCCCAGCCGGGCCAACAGCCCTCTATCCTCCACGTAGGGCGCCACCCGCGTAGGCCGAATCCCCCCATCACGGCCCAGTTCCCAGCAGATCTGGCCCAAAGCCCCTGCCTCTTTTATTCCTTTTATGCCAGATCTGAAAAATGTCTTCCAGTTTAAATGCAAACAAAAATGTAAATGACCTAAACAAATCTAGAAAATATTTTTCCCAGATACTCTAGTCTCTTTTCTAACATGCAGACTTGGTGCTGGAATAATTAGTTGTCTAGAATAAAGATGATAAATCATCTACCTAGATCTGTCTAGTTCACTAAAAAAATTCTCCAGAAAGTTTTACCAATGAAAATGGAGTAAAACCATTTTTTCTGGAATGTATCCTCCATACCTTTCATGTATCACTGGCCTCATACCCATTTGCTTCCTAGTTTGCTGATAGCAAAAACAACAAAAACAGAGACTTTCTGCCTTTAGAAAACCCCCTAGGTCAAATCAAATGAGATTTTAATCTAATTCCATCTCCCCTTGCACACACATACCCATATCCTTCATAATCCAGCAGCCCATAATTTTATGAGCAACTGCTGAACTTTAGTGCATTAAACACTTCTGTGCATGGTTTATTCACTATTAAAATCACTGCTTTAGCGCAGTAACTCCAAAAAGGTTGATTCCAATTTCTACAGAAAGGTATTATCAGTACCTACTATGTATCCTTGGAATCACATCAAAATATTCTGTAGATTAAATATGGTGAAAAAGACAAATACCAGCCAGTGCTGTCCTTGGGAATTTCTCAAGGGCATTCTGGTAATTTTTTGAGATGAAACCAACTCCTCTTGAATCAGTCCACCAGATACCACCTAACCAAGGAAATAATTGTTGGGACTCTAGAACATTTCTAGTGAATTATTTACTAAAACTAGAGTTTATTCCACTATAAAAATCATTATAAATCAAGGGAAATTGATAAAATAGTGAAACCACTTTTCTTGGGTTCATTTTATCAATACCTATCTGATGGTATCATTTTTATACAATGGTATCATACAGATCAAGCCCTTGGACAAAAAACCCCTTTCTTAGGTAGTTCCTCGACTATAAATCCAAAGGGATCCTTTCCCTAAATGTCTCCAAATATTCTCCCAATACAATCAAATCAAACCTCCAACCCCCTACTGATATATATCTTGTATTTATCTTCTGCCTGTTGTATGGTTTGATGTTTGTATGCCTTGTATTGATTGTGGTGTTGTTTGTTTGCATGTATACTCGATAACGGCGATAGTGCCGATTGTGTGACGCCAAGAAGAAGGAAGGATCGAGTTATTATTATTATTGTTATTATTGGTATTCTAGTTATCTAATGCCGTCAATGGACATCTCGCTGGTCACGGGAAAGCCACCATTCCTAAACTCCTATGTTAACCTACTCCTTTGTTTAAATTGTTTTATTTCTCGTTTATGAATCTCCTGATTAAATGCATGGATTGTTTCAAATAAAAGTGCGTGAGTAACTTGGCTCCTCAAAGTTATGGATGGGTGTACATTAGGACACCTACCTTTTGACACCTATTTTTACCCCTTTAGATCGAGGCTAAGATGATTAGCATCTTCCCTCTTGGAACCCACCGATTTACAATGATAAAAACTAATCTGGGTTTTACCCGACTACAAAGTTTTCAAAATAAAACCCTTGGAAAGAGGAATCATTTCCGAGTGGAAGTTTTACCAAAGAAGATATGAGGATGATGAAGAGAAAGTTAAGTAAGAGAAAGAGAAGGGATGTTCTATGCCAATGTCCGGAACAATTTATCCATGCAACCACATTACCCCAGGCGCTGGGGCTTAGCTCGTAGTTGTTTTCCTTAGCCGGGGCTGCTTGTACTTTCTTAACGGGAGAAATCCCTGGAAGCCCGAGTGGACTCTACTCCAGATCTGCGGATCTGGGGCCTCCATCGCCCGCTACGGTGCAAGAGTCGATGCAACAATTGTTTCTCCCACGGACGGTATGTTTTAGGAGTAGAGAAGGAAGTGGAGTCAACAATTGTATATTGCCAAGCTGTGGGTTTGGGTATATGGAAGTGCTGCAGGGAGGACTAAGGCCATCGTGCTGCATACTCGTGCCGGGGAGAACAAACCCAAAAGGAAAACCCTCCTTTGCTAGGGATGGACAAATGAATATCTAGGTTTGATTATCCGAACCCCCGTCTATCGTGTGTAGTTGGCCGTGGTTGTAATCCCGGTGGATGTATTGATTCTTGTGGGCAAAGTGCGTAAACTCTGCAGAGTCTAATCTATTCGAATAGCCGTGTCCACGGTCAAGGACGGTTGGAATGGCAAGTGCTAGGAGTACCCTTCGGATATGTTGAGATGAATAAAAAGGATGTGACTTGGTCATGAGGAAAGATAAGAACGAGTTTGGTTTTGACCAGAGATGGTCGAAGATGTTTTAAAAAGGGTTTTACTATAAAACTGTTTTCAAAGTTTTTAACAAGGATGTGGAGATGTCCAGATTTTCAAAAGGAGGCATATTTTCCAAAAACTCTTTTTCAACAAAAATATAGAGGTGCCATTATTATACTTGCTCAGAAAGCAACCATAGTGTAGAGCTATCTCGCCATGGCCAAATATGCATTATCTTACTACCTTGTCTCGGTGGTTTGCGAGTACATTCAAAGTACTCACCGACATTGTCCCTGGCTATTTACTTGGCCAGATTGCAGATGTTAAGAGGTGACAAAGGTGTTGACGTCTATGCGAGCTAGGCCGTCTTCCCAGTTAGTTGCATGTAGGTTAAGGCATGACATGGGCTCTGCGCTGAAGACTTTCGCTACTTGTGGTGTATTCACCATAATGGCCCTTCTGTATGTTTTTTACTCGTTACTATATGGATGTTGTAATGATACTAGTCGGTTATGCTCATGGCTGACTGATCATGGGAATGTAAATTGTATGCATAACGGGTATTCTTGGACCGTAAATCCGGGGTGCCACAGATACTAAACAAGCATGGAACATCAAAAATTATAGATACGTTTCTGACGTATCAAGCATCCCCATGCTTAACTCCTGCTCGTCCTCGAGTAGGTAAGTGATAAAAAGAATAATTTTTGAGGTGACATGCACCGTCAAAACCAAGATCAAACCATTTGCATGCATTGAAAGCTGGGATCAAAGAACTCTAAACATGTGCATAAAAGATGGAGTTATAACAATAAGACAAAGTAACTATGCATGCAACATGAAAGGCTACAAACAAAGATCATGAATAACATGCACTGAAAAACGTTTGTTTGTTTCGCATATAGAAAACATGGCATAGTGGCAATCAACTTGTCCCTCATAGAGTAGCAAATAGATGCATAGGACACCTTCAAACATCACAAGGGTGACAAGAAACAAATAGCACAAGAACACGTAATATCACAATATGCATCAATCAATAAGCTTTGGGACACTACACATAGAACTAAGAATGGCAACTATGCTCTCTTAATGGTGCCTAAAGGTAGAAGGTGGAGACTCAATAGTGGTGGAAGAAAGGCCTTTTATAAAGGAAGCAGGGATTTCAAGTTTCAAAAAGTGCTTCCAAAAATTATGGTACTTGTTAGCTTTCAGCCCTCATTGCCCCTATCATAAGCATCTTGAAGTGATTAAGATTAAAGTGAACAAACTATGGAGTATATGCTTGACAAAGTATAAGTTGGCAATCTCAAGTCCCTTGAATATGAGGGCCACACCTCATGCTACTCAACTTTAGTCACCTGTAAGTTCTTCTCATTGTAAGTATTTGCATATCATAGAGAACCGCCAACGGGGTATCCCTTGCACATGGTACAAGATCTATCCCATAACCAAAATGATAAGGCAAGCAGACAATGAGCATCTCAGCAATCTTTCTATTTACTATATGCATAACTTTTTATTGAGGATTCTTCATAGATAGCTCACTATGGTGATGCTGCAAGTTTCCACCATGATTAGGCATGGCTTAGGCTAGCAGCCTAGGCGTTTCTCTAACACATAATACAAACTCCATGGACTTACAAGTTCCCCCTTTTATTTCACATCGGTGACATCCATAGACAAAATAGCATGATATCAACTAAGTACAAAGTACAAGTGAAATGTTGAAAACGTTCCCCGTGACAGTACGGTTCTGCTAATTCCAACATATAAGTGCAAGCATATACAACATAGACGACACAATGGTTCAAGTTTATTAGGGGCAAAGAATATAAAGAGTTCCATCAAGTTTGTGAGGGCTTTAATCACTAAGTTTTCACATAACAAAGTAGTTTTTAATTGGAAGATAGTGAAAACAAGAATATACTTGGAATGGTGTAACACACCATGCATAGGAGTTTATAGTGGACACTTTGGAAAAACTTGGTTTCTTGGGAGTTGGAAGCATGAGTAGGGCTTACTCATATAAGTGGAGGCTAGCAAAAGACTGGGAGCAACCAACTAAGAGAGAATAGTGGCCATAATCATGCGGAGCGACAAAACATTACCAATCAAAGCATAGAGTGGTACTACAAGTCAAGGACTAAATGATCATACAGGCTATGGTGACTTGTTCATAGTCATATTATGGTGTGAGCATGTGCCAAGTCAACCCAAACAAAGCATCAAAGGAGAATACCACAATACTATGCTTTTGCATGGTAAAACAAAGCATCAAAATTTTCTACCACGTAAACCAGGATTACTGTTGTCATAGATAAAGGGATTGCCACTAGATGCGCCATTGTGGAACTTGATGAAGCGCGTCGAGGCAGTGTAGACGTTCTACGTCTCCTCCTTGTCCTCGTCCCACGAGCAGCTCCCCTTGCGTGGCTCGTCCAAGTGCTACAGATGCAGCGCCTCCGAGGTATCCACACGTACAGGGTGGAAGCGTCAGAGGCCGGACAGGTAGGTCCACGCGTGCAACACATGCGTGAGGAGTGGCGGCTGGGTGGAATGGTCTAATCCTAGTCAGCTCGCTCCATCCTCCCTTATATAGGCGTCCCTAGTGGGCTTCTACATTAGTAGCCCATTAGTAGCCTAAGCCTGGTCTAATTCATATCTAATCCTCATTAGGCTTCCATCCCCTTAAGTATGTGACCCTATAGGTTCATATACGTATAGACATGACACGAATACACTTGTTCTTTCAATAGTTGGTAGCAGCCTCTAGCAAGACGTGCCAACTCCTAAACGTATACAAAGATCATATCGGACGAACCATCACAAGGTTTAGTACATGTCTTTCCCTTTGCCTCACGATATTTGTTCTAGCTCCAAGCTGACCTCCCTTTATCGATATTGTGATTAGGAATCCCTTTACTAGATTAACTCTTAACCATAAGTAGCACGGCCATGCATTTCTGGATCCAATCACTCGAGGGGCCCAGAGATATCTCTCTGTAACTACCTCGGTGAATTACGCTCTTAGTTACAAGCCTGGATGAGCGGAAATGGTTAAAATAGTACGGTGGGGCCCAAATGCCACTCACAGGTAGACCTTTCGGCCGTCCTAACCATTTCCAAACATCGGGACAAGAACGAGCGGCGTAATCGGCAGGCGAAGGGATCAACTACATACACAAATGAGTATGTATGCAAGCCACCATACAATAGTCCTCAGAGCCATTCCATCTAAAAGAAATAGAAATATTGCAACGCCATACGGCAAGATCCAAATATCCTAGATAGATATAATAGTTTAGGATATCTCCTCATACATCAAACATCAGAGTATCAGGCGGAAGCGGAAAACAAGATCCGAGTACGGATAAGAAGCAAATCGGCATAAGATGCCCCATAAATAAACACATCCCGCCCATAGATCTCACGGATCCCCGTTCCCGGAATCTCTACACCGAGTGATCGTTGCCAACATCGTCCGTCTCCTCCACCCAGTATCCATCTTGCGAGTTTACCTGTTCATCTGAATCAAACAATTTATCGTGTGAGACCCTAGGGGTACTCAGCAAGTCTTTATGCCTCTAAAGGGGACACAACCTGGTGTGACGCAATTGCAGCAAAAGATAATCCCTAACAATTCTATAGATACTCGCTAACCATCCGCCTAACCAAAGATAGACGGATGTCCGTGAATTAATAACAACAGTTATGACAGTAATATTAACAGATCCATCCTCCTCCTCGCTTACCAACGAGGAAGCGGACGAACAACCCCCCATCCGTTGGCAGTTTTATTATCCATTCCATGAGTGTTGCACTATTTACTAGTCAGGTACTTAGTCAAATTAAAAACGGTAATTTAGTTATGCTTGTCTATGATCGAGAAACTGTGCTCCAAGTCGTCCATAACCGCGGACACGGCTTTCAGAAAGTTTTACCCTGCAGGGGTGCACAAATAGCAACACACACTCGATCAACCTCGGAAAAACCAAATCAAAACCCAACGAGGCATTCACGACAAAGCGATCACAGGATTCAGAAATATTTCAGGGGGCCACCCCATTAAGCTACCCGCAACGAAGTTGGCCGACTCCGAGACGGACTCAAGGTTTGTGTGGACGGCTGTAAACGACTGGGAACCCGAAAGTGTGACTGGGCTTGTCGATACAGCGAAAACGTGTCACGATCCTAAACAGTACAGGTGCTCCACGCACAATCGTAAATAAAGCAGTAAAGCATGGCATAAGTACAGGATAGTAATAAAGCCCCAAACTACTTTGTGGCCCCAAGAAATAAGAATGAATCAAGCTCTGGCTCAGGGGGGTCCATAAGCCTCCCGGATGTGGATAGCGCGAATATTTAAGGAACAGGAATCAAGTACTCGGGGTCCTACGGGACACAAGTGAGCATGAAAAACCAAATAGCAGATATTGCTCACCGATGCCACTTTCATTAGTTATCCCATTACTACTCAGGTTAAGTTGTTTAGGTACCTCGTTATCCATCAGACACTCACATACCCTACACATGCTGTTCTACGACTCGCATGGCTCAAACAACTCCTGTAGTAATGGCTCATGGGATGGAGGAACAAGCTTCGGTGGGGTTTAAAAGTAAAGGCTATGCAGTACTTGGGATTCAGTTTAATGCAATCGCGACTCAATGATGCAAGAATAAGATAGAGGCAATAGGTACTATATGTATGCAAGCATGTGGTAGTGCTTGCCTGGCAGCTCATTTGAAGCGAGAGAAGGATCTGGGTAGTGCTCCTGGGTTTCTTGATATATCCCCTGCTCAGCGTCTATTCGAAGAAGAACCAAACAAACAAGGGCCAACATAAATAAAGAGCACAAGCATATGAATAAAATGCGACAAGCAAACAATCATGCCATGATGAATGATGCACAATTTGCATGGCAATAATGTAGCATGGCATGGGTGAGGTGTGGAATACAAGAATAAAACATTTTATGGTGTTTTAGTCACCTTTTATTCTCAAATAAGTTGCTGTATACTTTATATTTACATGATGCATGCTGCAATTCAGAACATGGAATGCATAAACAAAAAGGTCTCGTCGAGCTGATCGATTTGGACATATTATTTGTCAAATTTGGAGTTATAAAACAAAAGTTATTAATTAATTAAGGAAAAGGGCATTTTATTGTAATTTTAATCAACTCGAAATTTAAAGTGTTCAAAATATATTTTGGAGGGCATATTTGAAATCCTCACATTTTTCTGATCTCAAAACATATATTACATGTTTAATTTGGAATTGTATTTTAAAAGTTATTAAAAACAGAAATTAAAACATATTTAAACATTTCTGAAATACATTTTATTTAAACAGAAAAACATTCCAAACTTTTTATACCCAGAGGCAGCTAGCCCCAGACGTTGACGGGTGGGACCAGTGCTGACTGGGCGAAACACTGCACGACGGAACTTTTCTCACCACGGGTGAAGTGAGCCATGGTGACGGACAGGTGGGTCCGGCGGTGAAGCGGACCCACGCGGCAGCGAACGAGAGGGGGCTTGCCACGCGGCACAGTGAGGGAGCACGGGTTGAGGGGTAGGAAAACTCGGGGCTCTTTTGTAAATCGCCTCGAGGCGCTGACAGGTGGGACCGGGTGGATTGCGGGTTGCGCTGGCAAAAAGGTGGGGGGGTTTTGTGGAAAAGTACCACGCGGTACTGTTTCTCTTCTCTGAACCTTCTGTCGACAGGTCCGTGCGCGACAGGGACGACGCGACGTCGTGGGGATTCGATCCGGGGACCTGGGGCTCGTGCTCGGCGGCGGTAGCCACTGCGGTAGGCTGCGGGTGGTGACAGGAGGGAGTAGAGCGGCTAGGTAAGGTTCTCGCGACGAGAGGACGGTCCTCGACGACGTGAGCTCGACGAAACACACAACGCGGACAGGCAACAGATCGGCTAGCGGAGGTGTCTGGGAGGATCGGGCGCTCACCGAGAGTGGGTCGGTGGTGGCGGAACGGCTTGGAACGCAGGGGATCAGCGACGATGCAGACGGCCGGCGAGCTAGGGTTTGTATCGGGCTCGACGGTGATCTTCGGCTCTGGTCCTTCTCCTCCTCTGCGACAGGTACAGGCGGCCTCCTAGGAGTCTCCTCGACCTTCCTCGACACCTGAGCACCGCGCCCGCCGCCTAGACCGAGGGTGGTCGTCGACACCGGCGTGGTGGCCGACAAGGTGGATGTGGGGTAGAAGGGGGAGGGAGAGGAGGAAGGGCACGGCTCTGGGGATCTGGAAGAGGCAGAGGAGCCATGGGCGAAGGGTAAAGCGAGGGAGAGGGAAGGAGGTGGCGTTTGGGCACGGGACAGGGAAAGTAGCATCGGCTCTTTCCTTTTCTCCTCGATCACGTGCTCGGGCTGGCCGGCAGGGGCAGGGTAGGTGGTGGAGGCTGCCAGGTGGGGTCAGGGCGAGGCCAAGGTGGCTGGCTCGGTGGGGCAGCTGGCAGAGAGAAAAAGAGAGAGGAGGGAGAGGCTCGGGTGAGCTAGGGTTGGCTAGGGGAGAGGCTCGGGTTAGGGTTTGTGCTAGGGTTGGGGTAGGAGGGTAGCTCGGCCAGGGAGAGGGGGTAGCCAGGTGGGGTCATCAAGGTAGAGAGAGGAAGGGGTGAGAGAGGTGTGGGTAGCTAGGGTTAGCTAGTGAGTGGTGGCTCGGTTAGGGTTTTGTTTAGGGTTAGAGAGAGGGTGAGGTGAGGTGTGATCATGAACCACTCATGATCAAGCACATGGTTTTGGTTAGGGTTTTGAGGAGGGGTGTGATTAAGGTATAGGGTTTAACATGCCCAAACTAGATCAAGCAAGAAAAGATGTTGAGATGGAGATGGTGGTGAGGGATGAGGATGGTGTAACCACATGAGCAGGTGCAAGCAGGAAGGGTAGGAGATGGTCATGGGGAGGGTCTTGTAAGATCATGCATGGCACTACACAAGAGAGGTGGATGAGGTAGAGGTTTGATAGCACAAAGCAAGAAAGCCAAGCAAGGTAGAAAGGATTGAGAGAAAGAGAGAGATGAGAAGATGATCCACTCAAAAACCAAAGAAAAACCAAAGGAGAACAAAAGATGGTGATGGTTGCATGGCCCATGCAAGATAATAAATGCCATGTGTTATCCTTGTGAAAACAAAAATATTAACATGGCATTATTCTTATGCATTCCCAAAAGATGGATTAAGGGCCAAGCTAAGGATTTGTAGAAGTAGATCCATCCTATCTCCCATGATCTAGATTAAATACCAAGAGAAAATAAAATACAAGCTCATGGAAATGGGGTGGTGGAATTATAAGGTGGTGAAAGAAAGGGTAGTGGAGTGGAATAAAAGATATGCCCCCAACTCAACTTGGGTATTTAAACAATATATCAATAACCAAATACAATATCAAGAGGCAAATACAATTTACAATGCATATGAGAGAAGAACCAAACCAAAAAGGGTTTTATATGATGCTCAAATGCAAGGTGGCATGATGACATGAGCATGATATAATTATGATGCAACAATTATATATATGAAGTAGCCATTATATTACTAGACCAAGTAGCATTACAATTGTTAGACAATTGGGATGCTACAACTCTCCCCCACTAAACAGGAATCTCGCCCCGAGATTCCTAGGAAAAAGAAAACAACACAAGGAGAGGCGGGTGTTCGGAACGAAGGTGATCCTTGCGTTCCCAAGATGATGAAGAACGGAATGGTGCGACCACTACACCTTGCAAAACTTGCTAGACTTGTTGCGAGTCTTGCGTTTTGCTTGAGAAACAACGGTTAGAAGAGTTGAAGGATTGTCGTGAGACAAGAAGGATAGGATGAACATAGCTCCGGTTTTCTCAAGAAACATGATAAAAGAATAGAACCACTTGTGAAAGAAAGGACAAGATGATGTATCGTGGATAAAGAAAGACACACCGTTAAGATTAAAGATTTACTGATACAAGAGAGGATGAAAAGTTTGTGTCGCCGGAAGAAAAAGAGCTAGATTGGAGAGGTTTTGAACCACTATGACAATAGCATCGTATCTTCTCTCGGATTTGAGAAATGAAGCACGGAAACAATATTGCCTTCAAACAATAGAGTCCCTTGATATCAATCGAAAGATTTAGTTAGACATCGTCGGATTAGATTCTTGTTGCGCCGGTAAGAACGAAGGATCACGCAATTGAGGTGCGCGGATATAACTTCCAGAGACGGATGTGAAGCCAGATCATGGTGGAATCCCGAGAAGCAAAGAATATGGAGGATCTGGAGTTTATTGTAGAGATACTTATTGATTTCTTTAGCCTTGAGGCTAACGCAATAGATTTGCGGCTGATGGCCTCAACCATAATTGGCTTTACCACAGAAAAAGAATTGATGAAACAAAGAGAGAGATAGTTTCCTTTCATCTTGTTTGGGAATGCCGAGCATCGGTAGAATGACGAGGACAGAAAAGAGTTTGCGTTTGTTGCCACCAGATAATTGAAGATTTTTGCTCCACCTAGAATAGACAGACCACCAACAAGAGATTATTGATTACTTTCTTCGAGAGAGCACTCCGGAAAAACAAAGACGGAAGTAAAAGTATCGAGGGATAAAGGCCACTTCTAATTTCCGTGGAATGAGTGAAATCACATTAATTCACCAATTCAATGTACAAGAGCGAATGATAAGAGTAGTGGTATGGTAGCTACTCCATCCCGCACTCAAAGCATTACTCCGCACATGAATAAGAAAACCATGCAACCCAACTACCGAAACAGACTGAAGGTATTGACAAAAACTCATGGAACTTCATTAGAAAACAAGGATAGATGCAAATGATTCGCCGGGTTCACAGATAGATAAAGATGATGATGTTGTCGTCATGTCTGAAGTACCAAGCCACCAGAAAGATATGAAGGAAGATTACGGAGAAGAACTGCAAGATTCCACAGATAAAGAAAAAGATAACACCAACTTGAACAGAAGTATTACGAAAGATCTGAAAAGTCTTCATGGCCTCCGGTGGATTGAGCATAGACGATAGAACAAGAGGGTTTCAAAGATTACTTGACGAGAACGAGGTGAAAGAACTCCATGTTCTTCTTGAAATGATTGAGAGAGATTTAGCTGTTTTGAGGAAATCTATGGCGGAACGACGATGATAACTTGCCAACAAGGAACAACTCCGGATTGGTTGAAGATGGAGGATGGAATTAACAATGGACTTGCTAATTCCAGAATTGAAGCAATGTATTTAGCAGAAGGACGTGGTCGAGATAGGTGACTTCAAGAAGCCAGAATTCACGCTTTGAGACTTTGCACACAGGCAGTGCTCACGAAGCTTGAGAGAAAGAGACACAGATGATCTTCCATGTCCTTCCATTGATATCGAATAGTCAGGCATATTATCAACATATACCACCATGGATTAACAAGATATTCCCAGAATACCAAGTTCAAAAGGCGAGAGAAACGAACAAATGCTCGAACACTTCCTGAGCTCAACGCTCTTAGAAAGATCAATATTAAGAGGACGGGTTCGTGTTGAAGAAGATGCACTGGAAGAATAGATTATCTGGTCCTTCGGAAGAAAAAGAGATGTCACCTGGTTCACATTGTCGATCGGATCACCGGTTACAAAGATAAAGAGATCTTGGATAAGAACCGATATAGCTCATACCTCAAGCAAAGCTACCATAGATGAAAAGATGCAATTCCCTCGTCTCAAAGAGAATTTTGCAGATATGGAGTTCCAAAAAGATGTGCAGCATGATGGACAGATGATAGACCGCCGTAATGCCTTGAGAAAACTCCGGATTGCCAAAGATGCTTGAATATGCATAGATATGATCACGGTGTACTCAAAATCACAGGAGATAACCGTCACCATTTTGGAGGATAGTGTTGATAGCATTTTCCATATTCCACTCATGATAAGTGTCCTATAGCTATGCTGAGAACCAAATTACAATCACCAGCATCGGATCGACACATGTTATGTATTTAGCCCAAGAGAATTGGAGATGAAATGAAACTCTAGGATTAAGCGCCGGTGACAAAAGAATGAGTTAACATGGACATGCTGATAAAAGGGAGATAGATAATGTTTCACACACGACTGAAAAGGGAGTGTGGAAGCACAGATGTATCAAAGAAAAAAAATTCCGCATTTTTCGGCATTAAAATACCAATAGATGCGCAAAATCACTTATCAGGTAGAGATTAGCAACTCCACATTCTGTGAAAACATGCTGGAAGGAAGAACACCCTTAAGAAGATGGCACCGGTTAACAAGGAGTCGGATAGATCGCGCCGGTTTTCAAAAGCCTGTCAGTATGGAATGTACCAACAGTTGATAACCAAAGGCAGATTGTGATAACAAATTGGATGCAACAGATAGACAAGGAATTACACAGACACGCACACACACACACACTTTCTATGGTACTACGGAAACCCAGAACACGTGAATCCTAGTTTGAATTTTAAGAAGAGGATTGAAAACGTTACACTTCCTTACCAGAAAAGGTGGGTGGGTGGGTAAGAAGAAAAGTGGAAGCAGTCCTACTCTCGCGTTTTGTTTTTCCCTAGTATACATAGCTACCCAAAATATTTGCTTGACTGACAACGACCATTTGGCTGAGACCCTGAAGGGCGGGATGGCTCTGATACCAATTGTAACTACCTCGGTGAATTACGCTCTTAGTTACAATCTTGGATGAGCGGAAATGGTTAAAATAGTACGGTGGGGCCCAAATGCCACTCACAGGTAGACCTTTCGGCCGTCCTAACCATTTCCAAACATCGGGACAAGAACGAGCGGCGTAATCGGCAGGCGAATGGATCAACTACATACACAAATGAGTATGTATGCAAGCCACCATACAACAGTCCTCAGAGCCATTCCATCTAAAAGAAATAGAAATATTGCAACGCCATACGGCAAGATCCAAATATCCTAGATAGATATAATAGTTTAGGATATCTCCTCATACATCAAACATCAGAGTATCAGGCGGAAGAGGAAAACAAGATCCGAGTACGGATAAGAAGCAAATCGGCATAAGATGCCCCATAAATAAACACATCCCGCCCATAGATCTCACGGATCCCCGTTCTCGGAATCTCTACACCGAGTGATCGTTGCCAACATCGTCCGTCTCCTCCACCCAGTATCCATATTGCGAGTTTACCTGTTCATCTGAATCAAACAATTTATCGTGTGAGACCCTAGGGGTACTCAGCAAGTCTTTATGCCTCTAAAGGGGACACAACCTGGGGTGACGCAATTGCAGCAAAAGATAATCCCTAACAATTCTATAGATACTCGCTAACCATCCGCCTAACCAAAGATAGACGGATGTCCGTGAATTAATAACAACAGTTATGACAGTAATATTAACAGATCCATCCTCCTCCTCGCTTACCAACGAGGAAGCGGACGAACAACCCCCCATCCATTGGCAGTTTTATTATCCATTCCATGAGTGTTGCACTATTTACTAGTCAGGTACTTAGTCAAATTAAAAACGATACTTTAGTTATGCTTGTATATGATCGAGAAACTGTGCTCCAAGTCGTCCATAACCGCGGACACGGCTTTCAGAAAGTTTTACCCTGCAGGGGTGCACAAATAGCAACACACACTCGATCAACCTCGGGAAAACCAAATCAAAACCCAACGAGGCATTCACGACAAAGCGATCACAGGATTCAGAAATATTTCAGGGGGCCACCCCATTAAGCTACCCGCAACGAAGTTGGCCGACTCCGAGACGGACTCAAGGTTTGTGTGGACGGCTGTAAACGACTGGGAACCCGAAAGTGTGACTGGGCTTGTCGATACAGCGAAAACGTGTCACGATCCTAAACAGTACAGGTGCTCCACGCACAATCGTAAATAAAGCAGTAAAGCATGGCATAAGTACAGGATAGTAATAAAGCCCCAAACTACTTTGTGGCCCCAAGAAATAAGAATGAATCAAGCTCTGGCTCAGGGGGGTCCATAAGCCTCCCGGATGTGGATAGCGTGAATATTTAAGGAACAGGAATCAAGTACTCGGGGTCCTACGGGACACAAGTGAGCATGAAAAACCAAATAGCAGATATTGCTCACCGATGCCACTTTCATTAGTTATCCCATTACTACTCAGGTTAAGTTGTTTAGGTACCTCGTTATCCATCAGACACTCACATACCCTACACATGCTGTTCTACGACTCGCATGGCTCAAACAACTCCTGTAGTAATGGCTCATGGGATGGAGGAACAAGCTTCGGTGGGGTTTAAAAGTAAAGGCTATGCAGTACTTGGGATTCAGTTTAATGCAATCGCGACTCAATGATGCAAGAATAAGATAGAGGCAATAGGTACTATATGTATGCAAGCATGTGGTAGTGCTTGCCTGGCAGCTCATTTGAAGCGAGAGAAGGATCTGGGTAGTGCTCCTGGGTTTCTTGATATATCCCCTGCTCAGCGTCTATTCGAAGAAGAACCAAACAAACAAGGGCCAACATAAATAAAGAGCACAAGCATATGAATAAAATGCGACAAGCAAACAATCATGCCATGATGAATGATGCACAATTTGCATGGCAATAATGTAGCATGGCATGGGTGAGGTGTGGAATACAAGAATAAAACATTTTATGGTGTTTTAGTCACCTTTTATTCTCAAATAAGTTGCTGTATACTTTATATTTACATGATGCATGCTGCAATTCAGAACATGGAATGCATAAACAAAAAGGTCTCGTCGAGCTGATCGATTTGGACATATTATTTGTCAAATTTGGAGTTATAAAACAAAAGTTATTAATTAATTAAGGAAAAGGGCATTTTATTGTAATTTTAATCAACTCGAAATTTAAAGTGTTCAAAATATATTTTGGAGGGCATATTTGAAATCCTCACATTTTTCTGATCTCAAACATATATTACATGTTTAATTTGGAATTGTATTTTAAAAGTTATTAAAAACAGAAATTAAAACATATTTAAACATTTCTGAAATACATTTTATTTAAACAGAAAAACATTCCAAACTTTTTATACCCAGAGGCAGCTAGCCCCAGACGTTGACGGGTGGGACCAGTGCTGACTGGGCGAAACACTGCACGACAGAACTTTTCTCACCACGGGTGAAGTGAGCCATGGTGACGGACAGGTGGGTCCGGCAGTGAAGCGGACCCACGCGGCAGCGAATGAGAGGGGGCTTGCCACGCGGCACAGTGAGGGAGCACGGGTTGAGGGGTAGGAAAACTCGGGGCTCTTTTGTAAATTGCCTCGAGGCGCTGACAGGTGGGACCGGGTGGATTGCGGGTTGCGCTGGCAAAAAGGTGGGGGGGTTTTGTGGAAAAGTACCACGCGGTACTGTTTCTCTTCTCTGAACCTTCTGTCGACAGGTCTGTGCGCGACAGGGACGACGCGGCATGGTGGGGATTCGATCCGGGGACCTGGGGCTCGCGCTCGGCGGCGGTAGCCACTGCGGTAGGCTGCGGGTGGTGACAGGAGGGAGTAGAGCGGCTAGGTAAGGTTCTCGCGACGAGAGGACGGTCCTCGACGACGTGAGCTCGCCGCGCCGAGAGCGCTCGACGAAACACACAACGCGAACAGGCAACAGATCGGCTAGCAGAGGTGTCTGGGAGGATCGGGCGCTCACCGAGAGTGGGTCGGTGGTGGCGGAACGGCTTGGAACGCAGGGGATCGGCGATGATGCAGACGGCTGGCGAGCTAGGGTTTGTATCGGGCTCGACAGTGATCTTCGGCTCTGGTCCTTCTCCTCCTCTGCGATAGGTACAGGCGGCCTCCTAGGAGTCTCCTCGACCTTCCTCGACACCTGAGCACTGCGCCCGCCGCCTAGACCGAGGGTGGTCGTCGACACCGGCGTGGTGGCCGACGAGGTGGATGTGGGGTAGAAGGGGGAGGGAGAGGAGGAAGGGCACGGCTCTGAGGATCTGGGAGAGGCAGAGGATCCGTGGGCGGAGGGTAAAGCGAGGGAGAGGGAAGGAGGTGGCGTGTGGGCACGGGACAGGGAAAGTAGCCTCGGCTCTTTCCTTTTCTCCTCGATCACGTGCTCGGGCTGGCCGGCAGGGGCAGGGTAGGGTGGTGGAGGCTGCCAGGTGGGGTCAGGGCGAGGCCAAGGTGGCTGGCTCGGTGGGGCAGCTGGCAGAGAGAAAAAGAGAGAGGAGGGAGAGGCTCGGGTGAGCTAGGGTTGGCTAGGGGAGAGGCTCGGGTTAGGGTTTGTGCTAGGGTTGGGTTAGGAGGGTAGCTCGGCCAGGGAGAGGGGGTAGCCAGGTGGGGTCATCAAGGTAGAGAGAGGGAGGGGTGAGAGAGGTGTGGGTAGCTAGGGTTAGCTAGTGAGTGGTGGCTCGGTTAGGGTTTTGTTTAGGGTTAGAGAGAGGGTGAGGTGAGGTGTGATCATGAACCACTCATGATCAAGCACATGGTTTTGGTTAGGGTTTTGAGGAGGGGTGTGATTGAGGTATAGGGTATAACATGCCCAAACTAGATCAAGCAAGAAAAGATGTTGAGATGGAGATGGTGGTGAGGGATGGAGATGGTGTAACCACATGAGCAGGTGCAAGCAGGAAGGGTAGGAGATGGTCATGGGGAGGGTCTTGTAAGATCATGCATGGCACTACACAAGAGAGGTGGATGAGGTAGAGGTTTGATAGCACAAAGCAAGAAAGCCAAGCAAGGTAGAAAGGATTGAGAGAAAGAGAGAGATGAGAAGATGATCCACTCAAAAACCAAAGAAAAACCAAAGGAGAACAAAAGATGGTGATGGTTGCATGGCCCATGCAAGATAATAAATGCCATGTGTTATCCTTGTGAAAACAAAAATATTAACATGGCATTATTCTTATGCATTCCCAAAAGATGGATTAAGGGCCAAGCTAAGGATTTGTAGAAGTAGATCCATCCTATCTCCCATGAGCTAGATTAAATACCAAGAGAAAATAAAATACAAGCTCATGGAAATGGGGTGGTGGAATTATAAGGTGGTGAAAGAAAGGGTAGTGGAGTGGAATAAAAGATATGCCCCCAACTCAACTTGGGCATTTAAACAATATATCAATAACCAAATACAATATCAAGAGGCAAATACAATTTACAATGCATATGAGAGAAGAACCAAACCAAAAAGGGTTTTATATGATGCTCAAATGCAAGGTGGCATGATGACACGAGCATGATATAATTATGATGCAACAATTATATATATGAAGTAGCCATTATATTACTAGACCAAGTAGCATTACAATTGTTAGACAATTGGGATGCTACACTCTCTTAGGTAGAGAGGGGCAAATCCCATCTTGATTGACCATGCCTTGCAGCATGCTTCAGGACAAACCCTAAATCTACCTTTATAACTACCCAGTTACGGAGCAGCGTTTGATAGCCCCAAAGTAGGTCGATCCACATCTCAAGTACATGCGACAATCTCAGGTCTAAGGACAAAACATACATGATGTGTAGAGAGAGAGATGCAAGTAATTGCCAGTCTCAAGTTGGGTCAGTCCAACCCCATGTTTATAACATGTGTCCACATCATTGGTTCGACATCTCCATGTCTATGACTTGCGAAACATAGTCATCAACCAATCGATGTGCTAGTCTAATATTCACATGTGTCCTCACATGAACTTCGACTAGGGACAACTATTAAATAACCATACAAGTAAAGAGTTTCACAAACAATTCACATAATTGCCAATCAATACAAGTTGCCTGATATGGATATTCAAGGAACATTACAATAACTCATGGATACATAAGAAATATAATTATCTCTATGATTGCCTCTAGGGCATATTTCCTTCAGTCTCCCACTTGCACTAGAGTCAATCTAGATTGTATCTAATACATATTTCTCTTGTGTGCGCCTCATGCGCAGGCTGCGGGAGTGGCTTTGTAAAGGGATCAGCAACATTTGAGTCCGTATGTATTTTGCATATCGTGACACTACCATCCTCAACAAACTCTCAAATCTGATAGTAACGCATGCGAATATGTTTGTTCTTCTGGTGCTGTCTAGGTTCCTTGGCTTGTGCAATAGCACCATTCTTGTCACAATAAATGTCCATGGGATTGGACACGCCCTGAACCATACCAAGAGGAATCAAGAAATTCGTAATCCAAACAGCTTCCTTTGCAGCCTCCGAGGCAGCAATATATTCAGCTTCTGTTAAAGAGGAGGCCACCGTATCTTGCTTGGAACTTTTCCAACTCACAGCACCACCATTCATGACAAACACGTAAACAGATTGCGATATGGAGTCATCTGAGTCGTTAATGTAACTCACATCTTTGTAACCCCTTACACTGAGTTCATCCTTACCTCCATAAACTAGGAACACATCCTTAGTCCTTCTCAAGTACTTAAGGATATTATTTGTCCAGTGACCTTCACCTGGATCAGCCTGGTATCTACTCATACCACTTATATCATAGGAAACATCTGGGCGAGTACATATTATTGCATACATGATGGATCCAATACCCGAAGCATGTGGAACCCTACTCATGTGCTCACGATCATCAGTAGTCGAAGGACACTAACTCTTGCTGAGTTTAATGTCGTGAGACATGGGCAAGAACCCCTTCTTAGCCTCTTCCATGCTGAACTGTTTCATCACTTTGTCAATGTATGTACTCTGGCTTAATCCAATTAGCCTCCTTGATCTATCTCTATAGATCTCGATGCCCAGAATATATGCCGCTTCTCCTAAGTCCTTCATCGAAAAACTATTTTTCAACGAGGTCTTAACAGACTTGAGCATAGGAATGTCATTTTCAATCAGCAATATGTCATCTACATATAAGATTAGAAATACAAGCGCTCAACCACTTTCCTTCTTGTAAACACAAGGTTCTTGTTCGTTTTTGATGAAGCCAAACTCCTTTACAACTTCATTAAAACGAATGTTCCAACTCCGAGATGCTTGCTTTAGCCCATAAATAGACTTTAGAAGTTTGCATACCTTTCCAGCATTGTTTGGATTGACAAAACCTCCGGGTTGCATCATATGCATGTCCTTAGTTAGGATTACATTTAGGAAAGCTGTCTTGACATCCATCTGCCATATTTAAAAGTCGAAACGTGCAGCAATGGCTAGAATGATCGGTATAGATTTAAGCATCGCTACGGGCGAGAAAGTCTCGTCGTAGTCAACTCCTTGAACTTGTCAAAACCTTTTGCAAAAAATCGAGCTTTATGGATGTGAACATTTCCATCCATATCAATCTTATTATTATAGATCCAGTTGCACTCGATTGCTTTAAAACCATCAGGCAGGTCAACCAAGTTACAAACTTGATTGTCTCCCATGGACTCTATCTCGGATCTCATGACGATCAGCCATTTCTCAGAGTCTGGGTCCACCGTCACTTCTGCATAGGTCGTAGGCTCATCATTGTCTAACAATAATAATTCATGTGTTTCGCGGAGCCTCGCCGACCTTCATTGTTGTGGTGCTTCTATTGCCACGGGTTCCTCAACTTGTTCTGCTACAATAGCATCACTTGTAGAAGCATCCCTGACAGGCTCATCTTGAACTTCTTCAAGTTGCACCGACCTTCCAGTTGTTCCCTTTGTGAGAAACTCTTTCTCTAGGAAAACACCGCTATGAGCGACAAACACTTTGCCCTCTTCTCGGTTGTAGAAGTAATACCCTAATGTTTCCCTCGGATATCCCACGAAAATGCACTTATCTGATTTGGTTGTAAGTTTGTCCGACTGAAGTCGCTTGACAAAAGAATCACAACCCCAAATCTTTAGAAAAGAAAACTAGGATTCTTTCCAGTCCACATCTCATATGGTGTCTTAACTACGGATTTAGATGGTACCCTATTAAGTGTGAAAGCTGCCGTTTCTAGAGCGTATCCCCAAAATGATAATGGTAAATCCGACTGGCTCATCATCGATTGAACCATGTCCAACAAGGTCCGATTGCGCCGTTTGGAGACCCTATTTCTTTGAGGCGTTATGGGCGGCGTGAGTTGTGGAACAATTTTGCAACTCTTAAGATGATTGCTAAATTCATGACTCAAATATTTGCCTCCATGATCAGATCGCAAGGCCTTTATTTTCTTTCCATGTTGATTCTCTACCTCACTCTGAAACTCCTTGAACCTTTCAAAAGTTCCAGACTTATGCTTCATTAAGTAGACATAACCATATCTACTGAAATCATCAGTAAAAGTAATGAAGTAGTGATATCCTCCTCTGGCTGTCGTGCTCATTGGTCCACATACATCAGTATATATGAGTTCCAACAAGTCTATCGCTCTCTCGGGTAAACCCGAAAAAGGCAACTTGGTCATCTTTCCAAGTAAACAAGCCAGACATGTCTCGTATGATTCAAAATAAAATGAAGTTAGAAGACCATCACCATGGAGCTTCTTCATGCACTTTTCACTTATATGCCCCAAACGACAATGCCATAAATAGGTAGGACTCAAATCATTAGGCCGAAGCCTTTTAGCACTAACATTGTAAACAGATGCATCATCAAGATTTAAAATAAATAACCCATTCTCAATGGGAGAATTAGCCATAAACATATCATTCTTAGAGATTACACAACCATCATTCATACTCGCAAATGAATATCCATCCCTCATCAAACATGAAGGTGATAAAATGTTTCGACCCATACTTGGAATGTAATAACAATTATTTAACTCCATAATAAATCCTGAAGGAAGGTGAAGTTGCATGACACCGACGAACAATGCAGCAACCCTTGCTTTACTTCTGCCGTGAAAATCCACTTCGCCTTTCTGCACTTCTCTAGTCCTTATTAGCCCCTGCATCGAATTGCAAATATGAGCAATCGATCCGGTATCAAATACCCAAGAGTTAACATAGGAATCAGTGAGAAGAATGTCCACAACATTTAAAACAAGCGTACCTGAGTGGCAAGTACTCTTACTTCCACTCTTCTTCAAAGAAGCCTGGTACTTACTGTAGTTTCTCTTCAAGTGGCCATGTTCATGACAAAAGAAACACTCAGTTTCTTCTACAGGTCCAACCTTTTGCTTGGGTGTAGGCTTAGGGATCGTATCCTTAGCCTTGGCCTTCTTCTTCCAAGAAGTACCCTTTTTCTTGAAGCTAGGCTTGTTCTTCACAACCATCACATGGCTATGCCCTGCACACTTCTTCATGTCACTTTCTGCTGTTTATAGCATCCCGCATAACTCATTAAGGCCCTTCTCCACCACATGCATATGGTAGTTCGAAATGAACTGCCCATAGCTGGATGGAAGAGACGCCAAAATGAAATCAGTATCCAACTCTTGGCCTAGTGGAAAACCAAGATTTTCCAAAGTCTGACTGTAACCAACCATTTTTATCACATGGGGGCCTACAGCTGCTCCCTCTACCATCTTGCATTCCACAAAGGACTTGGCGACATTGTACCTTTCAGTCCTTAACTGATCTTGGAACATGTCCTTAAGCGCGACGATCATATCATACGCATCCTGATCCTCAAACTTCTTTTGGAGTTCAGGTTCCATGCATGCAAGCATAAGACATCTAACCTCAAGATAATCATCACATGCTCTCTTGTAGGCATTCTTAAGGGCAGCAGATGCATTATTAGCAGGTTCATCAGGGATTGGGGTATCCAGAACCGTTTCCTTCTTATCAGACCTGAGAACAATTCTCAGGTTATGGACCCAGTCCGAATAGTTTGTTCCATTTAGTTTATCTTTGTCAAGAATGGAACATAAAGAAAAAGGTGATGCAGTGTTCAATGTCATTGATCTACAACAGAAAACATGCAAAATACTAATCCATGAAACCATGAAAGAGTAAAACATATTAAACAATTTAATAGCATATACTCCCACTTAAATCAATATCCCTCTATTGATACTAAGTGATTCAAGATCCACAATTAACAACTCGACTAGTGAGCTTTAGCATCACTGCTAGAAGACAAGGTAAATAGGTAAGCAACACTTGCTAATCAAATCACATATGACTCTTGTTATTGGGTGACATCTCTATGTTAAAACTAGGCGCCCAACCTTTATGCCCCAAGGTCCTTAACTCTTAAGATGACCTTGTCAAGCTCACCAACCCTTATGCGTGTAGGTATCCGCTACAAACCCATCCAGCCAAGGAAAATCGTGGCACCCTAATTTCATAGGTCGTGCAAGGTTTGGTTGGGAGGGCATGGTTTAACTTAAACTTTGTGAGGGATCGTTCTACTTCTATCATCTAAGCATGCATAGAGTAAAACCCATAAGAATAGCATTCACATAGATGTGACACAGTATGGCCCATTTTCTCATGGTGATCTCCATCGCCATAGAACCTGTCCACCATGATGATCTCCATCTTCATGTTCCTTGTGAACCATCATCCAAGTGATGAGTCCTCCAAGAACTAATACAAGCTATTTCCCCTAACAGCTAGTAATCAAAATTACATAGAATTGAGATCATCACAAGTTGGCACGCAGGCCATTACAATAATTGACAACACATATGGCTCCAGCCGTGTTGCCCTACTCACGACACGTAGGTCATGATAAATTTCATACATGCATCACATACATATATGGGCCATACTGATCACATACATCCTGCAAAAACAAGTTATGCATAGAATCACATTCTACCGGATCATGTGAAATCGCAGCAACTAGTTACCTTAACGAGATACAAAAGGGGCTAAGATAAAGGGGGGTCTCCCCCTGCGGGGTTCGAAGGGGCAGCGCCCCTCGTGGTATCTACACAATTTTATTTAAGGATTTTGATCGGAAAATCAAATTTACCATAAACCGACTCTTGTTCCGATTCAATCAAACTCTTTTGATCATAGTACATTGATTTTTTAGATCTAGGTTGTGATTCGATCAATCATATTGATCTTCACATGATTCAACAAGATTTATCTGTCACTGTCTACCCCAATGACGGAAGCCGACCGGTAGGGGTAAGTCGTTCGACAACCTTAGAATCACGATCATGGAAAGCAAGATCATAGATCAATCCTGAACCACCACAATACAAATGATCACATTATTCATATCAATCTGCATATCACCATATGCAAATATTCCGAACCTATAACTGAACAGGATCGGCTCTGATACCACTGAAGGGATACGAGTAGGCTACACTAGCGCAAATCAAAATTTTCTACCGCGTAAACCAGGATTACTGTTTTCATAGATCATGGGATTGCGTCGAGGCAGTGTAGACGTTCTACGTCTCCTCCTTGTCCTCGTCACACGAGCAGCTCCCTTGCGTGGCTCGTCCAAGCGCTACAGATGAATCGCCTCCGAGGTATCCACACGTACATGATGGAAGCGTCAGACGCCGAACTGCTAGGTTCGCCTGTGAGACACATGCGTGAGGAGTGGCGGCTGGGTGCAATGGTCTACCCCTGGTCAGCTCGCCCCACCCTCCCTTATATAGGTGTCCCTAGTGGGCTTCTACATTAGCAGCCCATTAGTAGCCTAAGCCTGGTCTAATTCGGATCTAATCCTCATTAGGCTTCCAACCCCTTAAGTGTGTGACCCTATAGGTTCATATACGTATAGACATGACACGAATACACTTATTCTGTCAATAGTTGGTAGCGGCCTCTAGCAAGACGTGCCAACTCCTAAACGTATACAAAGATCATATCGGACGAACCATCACAAGGTTTAGTACATGTCTTTCCCTTTGCCTCACGATATTTGGTCTAGCTCAAAGCCGACCTCCCATTCTCGATACTGTGATTCGGAATCCCTTTACTAGGTTAACTCTTAACCATATGTAGCACGGCCATGCATTTCTGGATCCGATCACTCGAGGGGCCCAGAGATATCTCTCTCAGGTAGAGAGGGGCAAATCCCATCTTGATTGACCAGGCCTTGCAGCATGCTTCAGGATAAACCCGAAAGCTACCTTTATAACTACCCAGTTACGGAGCAGCGTTTGATAGCGACAATCTCAGGTCGATCCACATCTCAAGTACATGCGACAATCTCAGGTCTAAGGACAAAACGTACACGATGTGTAGAGAGAGAGCTGCAACTAATTGCTAGTCTCAAGATGGGTCAGTCCAACCCCATGTTCATAACATGTGTCCACATCATTGGTTTAACATCTCCATGTCTATGACTAGCGAAACATAGTCATCAACCAATCGATGTGCTAGTCTAATATTCACATGTGTCCTCACATGAACTCCGACTAGGGACAACTATAAAATAACCATACAAGTAAAGAGTTTCACAAACAATTCACATAATTGCCAATCAATACAAGTTGCCAGATATGGATATTCAAGGAACATTACAATAACTCATGTATACATACTAAATATAATCATCTCTATGATTGCCTCTAGGGCATATTTCGTTCAAATATAACTCAAAAAGGAATCAATAAGAAGCAAATGCAAATAATGGCAGAAATCTATGAAAACAGACCAGCAGGTAGAAACCGATTTTTTCGAAAATCTTCTATTGCTCAAATAAAAAAGTGTTGAACTAAAGAAAGTTAGCTAACATACTAGGGGATTTATTAGTACATTATCAGCTCAAACCGAGTTACAAATACTCCTCATGAATTTTTATGGTGGAGGACAGAAATCTGTTTCGGGACAGCAACTCCCCAAATCTTACTTCCCTCTCATTAGAGGTCATTCTTGGCACAAAAAGCAAACAAAAAGGATAAGGAGAGGTCATTACTGAATTAATAACTTCCAAGACTCAAGGAAACTCTTGGGTTATCTCCCAACAAGTACTTTTCTTTAACGCCTTTAAGTTAGGCACAAGAAGCAAGAAGAATCAAGTATTTTCAAATGATGAAGCAACCTTTTTGTTCTTTCCTTTCTTACCTTTCTTCTTCTCTTTAGGGAAAATATGGTTGCTCACTGGAGGAGAAAAGTGCATAATGCCTTTTCCCATATCTATTACTGCTCCAAGGTGTTTCAGTAGGGATCTTCCAAGTGTAATCAGTCCTTTGCCTACACATTCAATAACAAGATAATCAGTAGTCACCATTTTCCCTGAAATTTTTGTAAACACACCTTCAGCTATTCCAATGGGTAATAAAGTGGTATTATTAGTAAGAGATATTTCCTCTCCTCCTTCAGAAATCCCCCAAAGACTCAAGGAATCATAAATATCTTTAGGCATGAGGCAAAACTCAGACATGATATTGCAGCGAGCATCAAAAAGTTTCGTGTTTATAGAGACTTTGATTGTGGGAAACCACTTTGAAGGCTTAGAGTTTATGGGACATAATCATGGTAAGCCCTAAGCGTGTGATAACAACTATTCATAGCAGTAATACTAGTCTCAAGAGTGTTCAGCCTAGCAATAAAATTTGTGAAAGAGGAATGAGACTTGCCAGGTGAATTATAAATTGTAATCAACTTCTTTATGGCATCAAATGCTTCATCCTCAGTACATTGAAAAATATCTTTGTTAGCCACAGCATCCAAAGCATATCTATAACGAAGAGCAAGATCATGGTAGAAACTATTGATAACCATGCTAAGACTCATCTTAGGCTCATATTCTCTTTGTAAAGTAGTGATTCTAGACCAAGCCTCTTTAAAACTTTCTTCACTTTTTTGCTTAAAAGAAAAGATCTCTTCCAAAGGTGTAATAGAGATTGGTTCCAAACCATACATGGTAGCAACTAGGTAGGAACTAATTTTTTTGTGTTTTTGAATAAAGAAAGCAAACCAAACTAAACTAATTTTTTGGTTTTTTTTGAAAAGAGGCAAACAAAATCAAGCAAAAGAAACTAAGCAAACTAAAAACAAAGTAAAGAGGATGGAAGTGGAGGACTCCCCTTGTGAAGACGTCCCGAGCCTCCCAGGCAACGGCGCCAGAAAACTTGTTGGTGCTTGACGTGGAGCACTTTGTTGGAAACTCCAAGAGCAAGGTGTGATGAGCACAGCAGCAAGTCTACCCTCAGTAGAGACCGAGGTTATCGAACTAGAAGGAGAAAGGAAACGTCTCAAAGGTGTTGCAAGCAATGCGGAGACCTGCACAACACAAACTCAAAACTTTGCCCCAACTAATCAGTGAGGTTGTCAAGCTCACCGGTTTGCTATAACAAAGGATTAACTGTATGGTGTGGAAAGTAATGGTTTGCATCAAGTAAACAAGTAATAGTGGAAGATGTATCAATGGTAAAGATTGGACCGGGTCCATAGTTCACTAGAGGTGCTCTCCTTAGATAAACAACATGGCATGAAGGGTAAACAAATTACAGCAGGGCAATTGACAGGAACTGAGCAAGGCATAACAATGCAATACTAGTCAGAAAGATTCGATGAGATTCGATTTGGAAATACAACAAGATACATAGACCGCCATCCAACTGCATCTATGACTAGAAGTCCACCTTTGGGTTATCATCCGAACCCCCTCCAGTATTAAGTTGCAAGCAACAGACGACTGCTTTAAGCAAAGTGTGTAAGGTAAACAATCCACTTAATCTATGAACAAGAGACCGTTGTTTTCTCCCTAGTAGCAACAACACATCTACAATCGAAGAGATTTCTGTCACTTCCCTTGGAAACTAGAGGCATGAAACCACTAACAAGCATAAATACCCCCTCTTGGAGTCACTAGCAACTACTCGGCCAAGATAGCTACTAACAACATAGAGCATGCAATATCACAAACAACACAGACATGATAGAATCATAAAGACAAACCCATTAACCAAATTGACGTAATAATCTCAATATCCATAGGATCCTCGCAAACACAACATGCATGATTACTAATAGATTAGATCTTGATCATGAATGGAGCTCACAAGATCTATACATGAAAGCACAAGGAGGAGATACAACCATCTAGCTACTACATGGACCCATAGTCCAAGGTGGAACTACTCACGCATCATACCGGATAAGAAGGCCTCCGGGATGATCTCCCCTTCGGTAGGGTGCCTAGAAGAACTTCAGATCCCCCCGATCTAGGGACGATGGTGGCGGCGGCTATACACGGTTTCATGGAGTTGTGACCGGGTGCCTACAGTTTCTGCATCGGGGGCTTCTTATAGGCGAAGAGGCGAGGCTGGGAGGCGACCAGGGGGGCCACACCCTGCCTAGGCGTGGGCCCACCCCTGGCTGCGCCTAGGGGGGTGTGGAAGCCCTGGCTCGCCCCTCCGTCTCTCCTATGTTTGGCACCCCGGATTTACGGTCCGAGAATACCAATTATGCATACAATTCACGTTCCCATGATTAGTGAGCCGTGAGCATAAACGACTAGTATCATTACAACATCCATAAAGTAACGAGTTCAATAACTTACGAAGAGGCCATTATGGCAATTAAAACACAAGTAGCGGAAGTCTTCAAGCGCAGAGCCCATGTCGTGCCTTAACCTACAAGCGACTGACTAGGAAGACAGCCTAGCTCGCATAGACGTCAGCACCTTCGTCGCTTCTTAACATCTGCAATCTGGCCAAGTATATAGCCAGGGACAATGCCGGTGAGTACGTTGAATCTACTCGCAAACCACCTTAAGATAACAAGAATAAAGGATATGTAGTATGGCTGTGGTAGGATGGCTCCATGAGAGGTTTAAACTAGTTTCTCTTGTAGATATAGAATGTCTCTATATCTTTGTTGAAAAACATTTGTCAAGCATTTGGAAAACCGTTTTGAAAAGTTTTAAGAAAACACTAGGATTGGGTCATCCATTTGTTTTCCTTCCGGTCATCTCATGACCAAACTCCTTCCTCCTTTTTCCGACCATCTCCTGGTCAAAACATTTCCAAGATTTTGCTTTTCTGAAGTCCTTTTTGAAAACAAAACCATCACCCGCCGTATAGCCGCCAGCACAACTGTCCATGACCGAGGACTCGGCTATTCGAATAGATTTACACTCTGCAGAGGTGGTACACTCTACCCACACCATCCGATTACCCATACCTGATCTACACCGATCGTGGGTCCAATAACCGGTTAAGAACTTCGGGATGCCCTCTCGGATACAAGTGCCTACCCTATGAGGTTAACCCCCTCAACACCGGGATGCCCTATATAGTAACCAGCCAACTGGAGGGCGTTTTGCACCTCGACGGGTGTGCGCTTTCAATGAGGGGCTCATAGTATCACGCGGAGGCCCGTAGACCCTTCGTTCCTGCGGTAACCCAGCATACCACTGCATGTGTAGTACACTATAGTCGTTGACATGACATCCACAGAACACCGTTCCATAAATATCACATCCCTCAGAGTGGTACAACAGAAACATTGCGGGTCCATATTACAAAAGTACACACATTATTATTATTACAATATCGGAAGTTCAAGACTTCCAAAAGATCCAACTTACAAACCAAAATATAAAGTGTTCATCGGAATTTAAAAGTAGCAACTCCGTCTAGGAGTTGAGCTCAACATCTTATTCTATAGAGTTCATGTTGCTCGGCTCCATTGGTTACTATTAACTAGGGATACTTAGTTGGACTCATTATCATCGACACCATAGCGGATTTCGTAATCCACTCCTTCAACTCCTCCGGACAGATCAGGTTCCTCGTACAACACATCTTCTTGGCATTCGGCTGCATACATTGGCACGTCTTCGGAATCCTCGGAGTCTAAGCAAGGGATCAAAGGAAAGAATGAGTAACAACGTTACCCAACAAGTTCATTATATGCAAGGTGGAAAGTTTGATGCTCTAATTACCACCTCAGATTATAAATCCTTGGCACTATGCAATTTTTTGTAAATCTTTCTTTAAAGATTGATTTTATTCTGAAAAACTATGACAATCAGCCTTCACAGGTTGACCAGAACTTTCATGGAATTCCTTTCCTACCGCGTTCGTAGCTCCTTCCCGGAATAGGGAGTAACAAGTTACAATTCTTACACTCTGCAGAGGTGCGTTACTTTACCCATGAGAGATCAACTCCTTGTTGCACAATCGGGCGTACTTTCCCGTCCACAATTCCATGATGTGGGGCCCAGTAGTTCGTCCAAGCCAATCACTGCCCCCTTCGCGACCCCGCATGCCTCCTTGGTGTACACCATGCCCACATAATTAATTACGGCGATGGTTTGTATAAACCGTTAGATGCCAGAACCATCATGGGACGATGAGGGTTCCCACCCATATGCTGCATATCCTCTACGAATTACCAATTAATATGCATTCTACGAGGATAACAGCCACGACCTGCACATCCGGCTTCATGCGAGAGGAAGAAGATACAGCTGACTTCTCTGTCCCATTCCAAATCTCATGGATAACGCGTAATATACGGCGCTAGAATCACTTATATCAGGGGTTATTAAGTCCCTACTTGATCATCATTGTTGCAATTAGAACACTAAGTTCTATTGCTCCATTATATCGCCACTTAGGATGATATCTATGATTTCTTTATTTGTGAAAATAATATTTTCTTTCTCTTATATCATATATGATAACACACAATTTGCAAATACTTTGATAAAGACTCTTCAAAGGACATGAGCAAGTGATGGACTTGCCTTGTGATGGCAAGGTAGTGAAGTCTAATGCTTGCACTGGACCTTGAGCTTCTAGTTCTACAAAAACTTCATTATTGCCCGGTAAGGACAATATTTAAAGAAGCAAAATGATTATGCAAGTAATGTAATGCATTATTTAATTTTATATGCATTTCCCCAAAAAGTTCCTTTTTAGTAATAAAGGATTTATAAATGTTAATTTTTAATATTTATAACATATATTGAATTATTTTATTTTATTTCCTTTTTATTTGACTTTTATTGATTTAATAATTCTTTTAGGAATTATCAATTATACATTAAAATTGTTATTAAATATTTATTTAGTATTTTTCAAAAATACTATAATACTAATATATAATGAAAGTGATTTTTATCAATTTTTATCACCTTTCTATAATTTTGTAATATTCCATAAGGAATATATGAATTACCAAATTCTTATAAAATTTTAAATGTCTAAAATTTTATATTTTATTTTATTTGTATAGTATGGATTATTGTGAATCCAAAAGTATTTAATTTATAATTTTGGACTTATATTTTATTTTCTAGAATTTATTTAATTCTAGGGGTATTTTGGTCTTTTCCTGTTTATTAAAACAGGCCTAGAATTGTTTCTGGGCTGATTATTCTTATTAGGCCCTAGTGGCCCATTTAGTTTTACACAAAAGGACCACCCAGAAGGGTTTGGCCCAGCTCGGCCCACTCCTTACTGCCTCTCTCTCTCCCTCGAGCTTATCCTCTCCTCCTCTGACCCCGACCCCGTGGTCGACGATGCCTCCACCGTCGATTCCCATCGCCGTCGGCCGTTCTGGTCGCTGCCGTGGTGCAATTGGGGGTTGTAGACGACGCTCTTTCTTTCGATCCAATTGGATTCGAGACTGGGGCTCTCCTGCAATGGATCGATGCCTCTCTGAACCCTAGGGTTTGGGTTTGGCATGTGATCAAGTGCTGCCACCGCCGTGGTCCCGCCTGTGGTGATGTGGTGGATTCATTTGCTGCTGTGGCCGCCGCCGTGGCTGGTGCAGGTTGCAGCGCCCCATGGGTGCTCCCTGTGCCGCCGCGGGTTCGTCGGCCAATCTGCTTCCTCTTCAATTTCTTTAGCGAGGACCAACGGTGAGTTTGATTCCTTCCCCCTGGTGCTTTCTGTGCATGTTGATTTGATGATAGAGGCTGGCAGTGTCCTCTTTGTCTATTGTATGATTCAGTTTAGGATAATTATCCATTAAGGATTCCTGTTATGTGATTGATCATTTACTGGATGGTTTGAATCATGTTTGGTTGATCTGTATACATGCTAAATGATTATTGCCCTGAGGCTTGTTGCTTAAAATGATAGATGATGTTTCTGGTGGCTTACTAGATGATTTGATGCTTAGATTGCATCTGGTTCAGATGATACTGTTGTTTGGGAAACAAGCTTGGTAAGGCCAATGACTTGATAGCTTTCCACTGTTTATCTGATTCATGATCATGATTATGATAAGATACAGCTATTGTCTTAGTGCTGTTAGCTTGGGAATTAACATGTGGTTGTGATCATCATGATCTCAATTAGTGAAGGTAACATAGGAATATCCTAGTTATGATTCCTGTGTTAACAGGAAAATGATTAGTTAGTTGATTGTCTGAATCTATGATGATTTACTGTCTTTCCTGATTCATATTGAATTGTTCTTGTGACACCATCATGGTATGGCACACAAGTTTGATTCAAAACCATGGATTTGGTTAGTTTATGTTTAAGACAATCTTGGCTTTGAAAGATAAATATAAATGCTCTTCTTTGAATTCCCTAAGACCAATGATGTTCGTCTGAGGCTTAGGGATTTAGATCTTATCTAATTGGTTCATCTAGATAGTCCTGGTAGTGGTACCAGTTATTCTTGATTGAATCAAAGCTTGGAAAAATGATAGTGAGCTTGCTCATGTTATGGATCCTAAGGATTTGTTCCTAAGGTGCTACCTTTCCTTTAGGGATGTGTCTAGGAATAGATCATAGGTATATGCATGATTGAATGGTAAAATTATAGTTTGACAACCAGAGCAAGGATGTTGCTCTGAGATCTGGTTGGATCCTGGTATTGTGTTGTTTGCCTTTAGAGTTTTAAAAATCCCTATGATGGATTCAACCCACTTAGGTGTTTTCTGAGGTTTTGTTTTATAAAACAACACATATTTCTCTCTATATAAGATGATTAGATCATGTGAAGATTTTATGAAACTCACCACAAAATCTGATGATGGTGTAGTAAGTTGGTGATGATGATCTTGATCTGGTTTTGCTGGACTCATGTGCTTGATCTTGAGCTGATCCTGCTCCTCCTAGCTCCTAGCTTGATCTTGCTATCCACCTAATCCATTCCCCTCCTTATGTCACCATCCTGGTGATGTTTGATTGATCCTTAGTTGGTTTGGTTGCTGGCTGTGGTGCTTGGTTTAGCTGTTGTCTACACTGGTTGTTCTTGTGTGCTATGCAGTAGGGTGATGCACTAGTGCCTCCCACGGCTGTGCTTGTGCTTTTGTGAGATTGGGCTGCTCTGTGCGCTTGACAACACACCACATGCATGCTGGTGTGTGTCCTGCCTGTGTGCTTGCTATGCACTTGTGGATATGTTCAAAATTTTGAACTTACTCTTACCAGGTTACTTTCATCTGGCTGGTGATTTTTCCCCTCTTGGCTGTCATTTGACTTGTGGCTTTGAATTTATGAAAGATGAATTCTTTCATATTGGTGAAACTTGCCCCTTTTTTAAATGTCTCAATGATGAATTTGTCAAGTGCATTTCACTGACATGTCTGAGAGAAATAATACTAACATTAATCTTCTTTTGTTTTTATTTAGTCTTTGTTTTGCAGGTACAAAGATAAAGATGAAGATTTAGTTTAGATTTAGATATAGGATAGTTAGTAAATATTCCAATGTAATTTTCTTATTCTTATGTAATTTTCTTTTATTATTCTTGTAATCTTTATTTTATTCAATTGTAATAAAGATTATATTATTATTAATAAAGAATATTCCTATTCTTCGTATAGTTACTTCTGTAAGTTATGTGGATGATTCAAATAAGTTATAATTTTATAACTTGATCATATATATTGATGATAAGAAATAAACTTTATATTCATTATTGTTTTTCTTTGGATAGAATTCAAGTTGTAATATTTATCTCTTAATTGAATTAAGATTCAAAACTTATATCTAATTCATTTGAATTATAATTCAAATACTCAAGTCTAATATTTCAAATCCATCTGAAAACACATAACTCCTTAAGATCATCTCAAAATTTATAATAATCATCCTTTAAGACTAAACCTAATCTCAAAGTATGAAAGAAACATTGATCACTTAGGTTTTTATTTGGAGAAAATTTACCCACATTTTCACAAATGAATGCATGCAACAATCCCTATTCCTAAATCTACCCTTCGTTAGTTCCTAAATGTTGGGATGTTACAGAGTTCCCCCCTTAAATTAAACTTCGTCCCGAAGTTTGTGGAGATGTACCTGAATAGTTATGGATAAGCCTTTCTTAAATCCTCTTCCTTTTCCCATGTGGCTTACCTCTCAGGGTGATGTCCCACTGTACCTTGCAATATTTGATTGCTTTGTTCCTTAATCTTTTCCAGTTTTCTTCCAAAATCTTACAAGGCTTTTCAATATAAGTCAGGTCTGCTTGTAGTTCTATCTCTTGATGTGTGATTGCATCATCTGGAACTTTTAAACATTTACAAAGTTGTGATACATGGAAAACATTATGCACTTGAGCCAATCTTGATGGTAACTCTAAAGCATAAGCTATAGTTCTGTTTTGACTCAGTATCTTGAATGGTCTGATATATCTTGGACTCAATTTTCCTTTAACTCCGAACCTTTTCACTCCTTTTATTGGACTTACTTTCAAATAGACTATATCTCCTACTTCTGGATGCCATGATCTTCGACTTTGATCCGCATAACTTTTCTGCCTGCTCTGGGCTATTTTCAGTCTATCCCTGATCTTATCAATGATGTCTTGTCTTTCCTTGATATAATCAGGCGCAAATTCTTTGCTGCTTCCAGGTTCATACCAACATATTGGTGATCTACACTTCCTTCCATACAGAACCTCATATGGAGCTGCCTTCAGACTACTCTGATAACTATTGTTATAGGAAAATTCTGCCAATGGTAGATGATCTTCCCATGTTCCTCCAAAATCTAATGCACAAGCCCTTAACATGTCTTCTAGGATTTGATTTGTTCTTTTAGTTTGACATCCTTTCTTCGGATGATATGTCGTGCTGAAATCTAATTTTGAACCAAGTGCTTTATGCAATTGCTTCCAAAATGCTGAAGTAAACACTGATCCTCTATCAGTTACGATCTTTTTGGGTACTCCATGCTTACTTACTATCTCTTTGACATATACTTCAACTAACTTCTCGGCATTATCCTTTTGATCACCGGAACAAAGTGTGCACTCTTCGTGAGTCTGTCCACAATTACCCATATCATGTCCTTCCTTTTTGGTGTCATAGGCAATCCTGTAATGAAGTCCATACCTATTTCCTCCCACTTCCATTGAGGAATTTCCAAGGGTTGTAATGGTCCTGCTGAACTTTGATGTTCAGCCTTCACCCTTTGACAAGTATGGCATTCCGATACATATTTAGCAATATCTCTTTTCATGTTATTCCACCGGAATAGTTCCTTTAAATCCATATACATCTTAGTACTCCCCGGATGTATAGAATATGGTGTATCATGTGCTTCTTTGAGTATGACATTTCTGATCTCAGTCACATCTGGAACACATAGACGGTCTTGGAACCATAAAGACCCATAATCCCCAAGGCTAAAAACTGATTTTTGCCCTTGAGATATCCTCTAAATTTCCTCAGCAATAAAAGGATCTTCTCCTTGATGTCTAAAAATTTCTTGCATAAGATCACTGTCCTGCTCTACAACTACCTGCATAGTAGCTAATCCTCCAAGAACCTCTGTTCTGATGAATTGAAGCTCTAATCTTTCCAAGTCCATTTGTTACTCTTTGGGTAGCTCCCTATTGCTAGGATGAATATCTGCACTCTTTCTGCTTAAAGCATCTGCCACAACATTTGTTTTCCCTGGAGTGTAGTTGATTGTTAAATCATAATCCTTGATTAGTTCCAACCAATGCTTCTGTCTCATATTCAATTCCTTTTGAGTGAAGAAATATTTAAGACTTTTATGGTCAGTGTATAACTCACATCTGGCTCCATAAAGAAAATGCCTCCATCCTTTTAGTGCAAAGACTACTGCTGCTATCTCTAAATCATGAGTTGGATAGTTAACTTCATGTGGTTTCAATTGTCTTGAACCATAAGCAATCACTTTCCGATCTTGCATTAATACACAACCCAGACCTTCTTTAGATGCATCATAGTATACGGCGAAGTCCTTCCCTGTTTCAGGAACTGCTAAGATTGGAGCTATGGTTAATCTAGTCTTCAACTCTTAGAAACTTGCTTCACATTTCTCATCCCACTTGAATGGTGTATTCTTCCTTAATAATTTGGTCATTGGTCTGGCTATTTTGGAGAAACCTTCAATGAATCTCCGATAATAACCAGCCATTCCTAAGAAACCTCGAATTTGCTTCACATTGGTCGATGCGGTACACTCTAGTACCGACTAAAATTTAGATGGATTCACAGCAATCCCATCCTTACTGATCACATGACCGAGGAATTCTACCTCATCTAGCCAGAACTCACACTTACTGAACTTAGCATAAAGCTTATGTTCTCTTAAAGTCTGCAATGCTATTCTCAAATGGTCAGCATGCTCTTCATTATCCCTGGAATATATCAGAATATCATTAATAAAGACAATGACAAACTTATCCAAATATCGCATGAAGATCTTTTTCATCAGATTTATGAATATTGCCGGTGCATTGGTCAAACCAAATGGTACTACCATATACTCATGGTGTCCATATCTTGAGACAAATATTGTTTTTGGAACATCTTCCGGCTTGATTTTTATTTGATGGTATCCAGATCTTAAATCGATCTTTGAAAATACTCCAACCCCTTTCACCTGATCAAATAGATCTTGAATTCTTGGTAAAGGATACTTATTCTTGATAGTCACGTTGTTTAGGTTTCTATAATCACCACACATCCGTCTTCCACCATCTCTTTTATCCACAAAGATTACTGGTGTTCCCCATGGAGATACACTTTCCTATATAAATCCTTTTCTTGCTAACTCATCAATTTGCTCTTTGAGTTCTTTCAACTCTTTGGGTCCCATTTTATATGGTCCTTGAGCTATTGGTGTTCTACCATGAATTAGGTCAATGGCGAACTCTATCTCCCAGTCTGGTGGCATTCTCGGTAACTCTGTTGGAAAAACATCTTGGAATTCATTAACTATAGGAATCTCTTCCAACTTGACCTCTTTCATTGAGTTCAGCTACAGATCCACCATGATATGACTGTGTTTATCTGCTTAGTAAACTATCCTTGCTCCACTTGGAGTTTTGATTGAGACAGTTTTCTCCTCACAATTTATCTAAGCTCTGTGTTCCATCATCAAATCCATCCCCAGCACTACTGCAATTCCCTTCAAAGGAATCACATAAAGGTCTGCGAAATATGTACAACCACAGATCGAGATAACCTGAACTTGTTTTATGTGGCGTACAATCACATTCCCTCCTCCTGTAACTACGGTCATAGGACTTTCTAACGTTGCCCTTATAATCCCGAACTTATCACAAAATTCTTCAGAAATGAATGAAGTAGTTGCACCAGTATCAAACAGAACTTTGCTGGGATTGGTAAGGATATTGACCGTACCTATCACTGCATTCTCCAAATTATCCACCTCCTTGAGAGTTGCACAATTTAGTTTCCCGGTAGATCGGTTCCTCTTTCCATTGTTGTTCTTGCCATTATTTCCTCCTTTATTGGTCTGTCCATTTCATCCACTGGCTTGTCCTCCTCCCTTGGTAGGCCATCCTCCTGGTGGTTTGCTCGGACAGTCTGGCTTGATATGCCCCCTCTGACCACAACCGTAACAGATCACTACAGGCTTTTTGCATTCCCTCTGGAAATGCCTTGGAATTCCACAATTGTTACAAATAACATTCCTTCTCGGATTGGATTGATTTCCACCACTGCCCTTGTTATTGTTATTGTTGTTGTTATTGTTGTTGTTGCCATAATTCCTATTCCGAGGTTTGAACTCTAGATTGGGTTTAGGTTTGCTTGCCTGAATCCCCTTGGTTTCCTTCTTGGCTCTCTTCCTCCGATCCTCTTGGACATTCTTGTAATCATCTTCAAAAGTAATGGCTGCATCCAACAACTGCTGATAAGTTTGCTTATTGGCTAACCTTAGCTCCATCTTCACAAACGGATTTAATCCACGCAAGAAACACTTCTTCCGCTTCTCTTCAGTGTTAACATCCTCCTCAGCATAACGAGACATTTGACTAAACTCCCGGATGTACTTCATGACACTAGTATATCCTTGCTGAAGCTCCTCAAATTTTCTCCGCTTCAACTCCATGACACTTTCCGAAACATGATATTCACAGAATCTCTGCTTGAACTCCTCCCAGGTAAACTCCCTTCCTGGCTGTTGTATGGCTAACTGATTTTCCCACCATGATGCTGCAGGTCCAGTCAGAAGATGAGTTGCATACCTCAATTTCTCCTCATCATAGCAACCTATAGTTTTCAGCTTCCTTTCTGTATCTGCTAGCCAGTCTTCCGCATCCATTGGTTCAGGATCTAATGCAAAAGGTAACGGTCTTGCATTCTAGAAATCCGATAGACTCACTCCTCCACCTTCAGGTGCCCTCTGATTTTCTTGCCCTAGCAGCTCTTCAATGAACTTGTTCTGGGTCTCTTGCATCATTTGCATACATTGCATAAAGTTCTGCTCCATTAACGGCCTCATTGGTGGTGGTGGTAATGCTTCTTGGTTTGCTGCATCAGCATTGGCCTTTTCCTTGGCCTCTCTCTCCATCCGCTGCTGCTCAGTTTCCATTCCTACACCCGTATCCATGACCCTCTAGTCCTAAAACATAAAGCGAATACTCATAATTACATCATGCACATCTGTTTTGAGCTCGACTTTACGCACATAACTAGTCACACAATGAAGATCCAAAGAAAATCCAAATATGCATTTCACATATTTTACATAATATCATAATGGTACAAAGTCCTTACAACATACACCATATAGGTATATTTACAAAACTACCTTATTACTTGGGTACAATACACAGTACTTGATACTACTGACTAATTGTCTCCTTCTAATAGTAACTATGTTCATCGTACATGCCTGATGTCCAACCATGATGACGTGTTGTTCGTCGCACAGTTCGTGGAACATATGGCCTTCCAGAAGGAATATACTCTGTTTCTGAAGTATCAGGACTTGAGTCATTACTCAACCTGAGCGCATTGACTCCCTCCAGCTCAGCTGAAAAGTCTTCAGAAACATATTGAACATTATCTCTGGCCTGCATCTTCTGAGCTTCATTTCTTGAGTTGTCAATAGGATACACAGATCCTGCTGCTTCCCAGGTGCTCTCATGGGCAAGATAGCTAAACACTGGATAATGTACATTCCCTGGGTTTTGAGAAGATGTTGATGATTCAAACACTCTATCCTTGGGATCTTCTTCTTCATCCTGATTATCTATTAACATGGTATTTCTACTATTATTATTAGGATTCATCCTTTCACCCATCCAACTAGATTGTCCAACATTTCTTTCAGAACCATCTGTGGACATCTGGTGTTCATGAGATCCATCATATGATCCCATTCTCCAACCATCCGAATTCTCAATAGGAAGTTCTAAATCAGAACCATCCTCTGAGCCCAGTGGTACTGCATACCGCATATCTATAATAGGATCATGTATAGGTTCAGGTCTTGGTGAATAAGGATATGGTATAAAAGATTCAGGATCTATAGGTATATCCTTAACTGGGGAACTCTCACTCCCCATTGACAATTCCTATGGGCAAAATTACCCAATCCTCCAATATGCAGATGATACTCTCTTAATCCTGCCCGCTGATACTAATCAAGTGTGAAATTTAAAAGAACTACTCATGAAGTTCACTGAAGCTACTGGTTTGAAGATCAACTACCACAAGTCATCCATTGTCTCAATCAACACTTCACCAGATAAAATGGACAGCCTGGCTGCACTTTTAGGATGCAAAATTGAAGCACTGCCATTCACATATCTGGGACTCCCCATGGGCACTACTAAACCAAGTGTTGATGATATGTCTCCCCTGAGAAGCAAAGTGGATAAAAGACTTGCTGGCATATCCAATCTCCTATCTCACTGCTCCAGAGTTATTGTGATCAAGTCTGTGTTATCTGCTATGCCAAACCACATCATGTGTGCAATGAAACTACATTACACTCATACTGATCATATTGACAAAACCACCAGAACCTTCCTATGGCATGGTAAGGAGATTGAGAAAAGAGGAAAATGTTTAGTACAATGGGACAAACTATGTCTTTCTAAGAAAGCTAGGGGTCTTGGCATTCTTAATCTCAGGGAACATAATAAAGCAATGATTATGAAGAACTTATTCAAATTCTTCAATGGCCAAGATATACCTAGGGTCAGTCTTCTCTGGCAAAAGTACTACTCCAATGGTACACTACCTGATGCACATGCAAACAAAGGCTCTTTCTAGTGGAGAAATTGCCTCACCTTCCTCCCTAATTTCAAGGAAATGACCACTACTGTTGCTGGAAATGGCATAAGTACTATGCTCTGGTATGACAAGTGTAAAGGATCAACCCCACTCAGATTCAAATTCCCTGAACTTTTCTCATTTTCTAAAAATGATAGAGTATGCCTCAACTCTGCATCCAACACCATGGCCCAAGATGAATATAATTTATTCTAGCTCCCCTGTCCCTGATTGCCAATGATCAACTTATGGAGCTTAAAAACATGATCAGCAGCCCAAGGAACACTGGCACACATGACATATGGTGCTTTCCCTGGGGAGATAGCAAAGTTTCTACAAAGAAGGTGTATGAGCATATCATCAGAGCACCTGATACCCCCACACCTTTCAAGTGGATTTGGAAAACACCCTGCTTACCAAAACACAAGTTCTTCTTCTGGCTTCTTCTGCAGGACAGACTAAACACCAGAGATCTACTACAAAGGAAAAATTTCCAACTTGAGGATTACACATGTGTGCTATGTGAGAAAAACATCAGGGAGACAGTGGACCATCTGTTCTTCGAATGTGAGTTTAGCAGGAACTTCTGGTGGAGCCTAGGAGAGGAATGGAACATGGATCTTGGAACTATTGACAGAATCATTGATGCAAAAAACAGATCCACAAACCAGTATTACAAAATATCTATGATTGCAGGATGTTGGAGCATTTGGTCACTCAGAAATCAGATCATATTTGAACATGTAGAGAAGAGTAGTGAGCAATGCTATGCCATATACAAATCATCTATAGTGGAGATCAGACATAGGGTTAAGCCCAGTCTTATTCAAGGCATGACTGATTGGTTAGATACTTTGTAATAGATAGCTGAAAATACTTCTGGGAGCACTCACATGATCTCATCTTGTATAGTTTTGTTTTCTCTCAATATATAAAAATGACACAGTGGGGGCCTTCCCCACTGTATTTGTGCCAAAAAAAAGATAGGTGTTGCACTACTACTTGCTTGTTTCTCTAGCTGGAATGCTAACTGCTTCCTCCTTTCCGGATCAGTTAGATCCTCTAACATGTCATTTTTGTCTTCAAAAATCACTTGATGAGTCTTATAGAAAGACGTAACGAGTGTCCGGTATCTATCCATAAACTTGGAAGCTAACTTAGGATGCTTCTTAACCAAAGTAAGATGATCCGTTATAGGCTCTGAGTCTATAGAATCATGAGGTATCACAAAGAATGTGCTACCTTCTAGCTCCTTGGTTTTCTGCTCCCGGATATTAGCTATCGCCTCCACAACAGCAACATGATAGGCTGCTAAATGACTCCTACGTTCTCCTATAGGTAGATCGTGATATAATCCAAGCTTCTCTGGAAGTTGGATACTCACACGATACTTTGATAACATTCGACCATCGAGGTAAGTGATAGTGTTTACTAGAATTCTAGTAGGACAACTAAAAAGCTTTAAAAGTTGACGAAGTTGGTCTGTGAATGATCCATGAATAATCATCAAGAGTCTCCTCTTTCCTTACCAAAGTCTGTTTTTGAAACTTTGGTGCCATAACTCTGTATATCAGAAAAATAATTTTGATTAGTATCCAATAATATATTGCATCATAACAAAGAATTATCGCACTAAAATATGTAACGGAATATTCTCATTTGAATACCCATTATATCACTTTTAGAGAATTCTTTATCGTTGCTAAATTTTTCCTACAGGTAATACCCTTTACTAGGTTTCCAACCTAAGGTCAAAGCAATTTGCTCTAATACCAACTACGGTGACCCAGCATACCACTGCATGTGTAGTACACTATAGTCGTTGACATGACATCCACAGAACACCGTTCCGTAAATATCACATCACTTAGAATGGTACAACAGAAATATTGCGGGTCCATATTACAAAAGTACACACATTATTATTATAATACCGGAAGTTGAAGACTTCCAAAAGATCCAACCTACAAACCAAAATATAAAGTGTTCAGCGGAATTTAAAAGTAGCAACTCCGTCTAGGAGTTGAGCTCAACAGCTTATTCTATAGAGTTCATGCTGCTCAGCTCCATTGGTTACTATTAACTAGGGATACTTAGTTGGACTCGTTATCATCGACACCATAGCGGATTTCGTAATCCACTCCTTCAACTCCTCCGGAAAGATCAGGTTCCTCGTACAACACAACTTCTTGGCATTCGCCTGCATACATTGGCACGTCTTCGGAATCCTCAGAGCCTAAGCAAGGGATCAAAGAAAAGAATGAGTAACAACGTTACCCAACAAGTTCATTATATGCAAGGTGGGAAGTTTTATGGTCTAATTACCACCACGGATTATAAATCCCTCACACTATGCAATTTTTTGTAAATCTTTCTTCAAAGATTGATTTTATTCTGAAAAACTATGACAATCAGCCTTAACAGGTTGACCAGAACTTTCATGGATTTCCTTTCCTGCCGCGTTCGTAGCTCCTTCCCGGAACAGGGAGTAACAAGTTATAATTCTTACACTCTGCAGAGGTGCGTTACTTTACCCATGAGAGATCAACTCCTTGTTGGACAACCGGGCATACTTTCCCGTCCACAATTCCATGATGTGGGGCCCAGTAGTTGGTCCAAGCCAATCACTGCCCCCTTCGCGACCCCGCATGCCTCCTTGGTGTACACCATGCCCACATATTGAATTACGGCAATGGTTTGTACAAACCGTTAGATGTCAGAACTATCGTGGGACGATGATGGTTCCCACCCATATGCTGCATATCCTCTACGAATTATAAATTAATATGCACGCTACGAGGATAACAGCCACGACCTGCACATCCGGCTTCATGCGAGAGGAAGAAGATACAGCTGACTTCTCTATCCCATTCCAAATCTCATGGCTAATGCGTAATATACGGCGCTAGAATCACTGATGTCAGGGGTTATTAAGTCCCTACTTGATCATCATTGTTGCAATTAGAACACTAAGTTCTATTGCTCCATTATATCACCACTTAGGATGATATCTATGATTTCTTTATTTGTGAAAATAATATTTTCTTTCTCTTCACTACAAAAAATGTGATAATATATGACGCACATTCTATGACGATGCAGTAAAAAACGTCAGGGATTCATCGGAACTATGACATTTTTTCATAAAATATGACGTTTCTTATTGTATCGTCGTAGAATGTGCGTCACAGATAATCACATCTTTTGTAGTGCTTATAGCATATATGATAACACACAATTTGCAAATACTTTGATAAAGACTCTTCAAAGGACATGAGCAAGTGATGAAATTGCCTTGTGATGGCAAAGTAGTGAAGTCTGATGCTTGCACTGGACCTTGAGCTTCTAGTTCTACAAAAACATCATTATTGCCCGGTAAGGACAATATTTAAAGAAGCAAAATGATTATGCAAGTAATGTAATGCATTATTTAATTTTATATGCATTTTCCCCAAGAAGTTCCTTTTTAGTAATAAAGGATTTATAAATATTACTTTTGAATATTTATAACATATATTGAATTATTTTATTTTATTTCCTTTTTATTTGACTTTTATTGATTTAATAATTCTTTTAGGAATTATCAATTATACATTAAAAGTGTTATTAAATATTTATTTAGTATTTTTCAAAAATACTTTAATACTAATATATAATGAAAGTGATTTTTATCTATTTTTATCACCTTTCTATAATTTTGTAAAATTCCATAAGGAATATATGAATTACAAAATTCTTATAAAATTTTAAATGTCTAAAATTTTATATTTTATTTTATTTGTATAGTATGGATTATTGTGAATCCAAAAGTATTTAATTTATAATTTTTGGACTTATATTTTATTTTCTAGAATTTATTTAAGTCTAGGGGTATTTTGGTCTTTTCCTGTTTATTAAAATAGGCCTGGAATTGTTGCTGGGCTGATTATTATTATTGGGCCCTAGTGGCCCATTTAGTTTTAGACAAAAGGACCACCCAGAAGGGTTTGGCCCAGCATGGCCCACTCCTCACTGCCTCTCTCTCTCCCTCGAGCTTATCCTCTCCTCCTCTAACCCCGACCCCGTGGTCGGCGATGCCGCCACCGTCGATTCCCGTCCCCGTCGGTCGTTCTGGTCGCCGCTGTGGTGCAATTGGGGGTTGTCGACGACGCTCTTTCTTTCTATCCAATTGGTGATGTGGTGGATTCATGTGCTGATGTGGCCGCCGCCATGGCTGGTGCAGGTTGCAGCGCCCCCTAGGTGCTCCCTGTGCCGCCACGGGTTCGTCGGCCAATCTGCATCCTCTTCAATTTCTTCAGCAAGGAACAACGGTGAGTTTGATTCCTTCCCCCTGGTGCTTTATGTGCTTGTTGATTCGATGCTAGAGGCTGGAAGTGTCCTCTCTGTCTATTGTCTGATTCAGTTTAGGATAATTATCCATTTAGGGTTCCTGTTATGTGATTGATCATGTACTGGATGGTTTGAATCATGTTTGGTTGATCTGTATACATGCTAAATGATTATTGGCCTGAGGCTTGTTGCTTAAAATGATAGATGATGTTTCTCGTGGATTACTAGATGATTTGATGTTTAGATTGCATCTGGTTCAGATGATACTGTTGTTTGGGAAACAAGCTTGGTAAATCCAATGACTTGATAGCTTTCCACTGTTTATCTGATTCATGATCATCATTATGATAAGATACAACTACTGTCTTAGTGCTGTTAGCTTGGGAATTAATATGTGGTTTGTGATCATCACGATCTCAATCAGTGAAGTGTAACATAGGAATATCCTAGTTATGATTCCTGTGTTAATATTAAAATGATTAGTTAGTTGATTGTCTGAATATATGATGATTCACTATCTTTCCTGATTCATATTGAATTGTTCATGTGACACCATCATGGTATGGCACACAAGTTTGATTATAAACCATGGATTTGGTTAGTTTATGTTTAAGACAATCTTGGCTTTGAAAGATAAATATAAATGCTCTTCTCTGAATTCCCTAAGACCAATTATGTTGGTCTAAGGCTTAGGGATTTAGATCTTATCTAATTGGTTCATCTAGATAGTCCTAGTAGTGGTACCAGTTATTCTTGATTGAATCAAAGCTTGGAAAAATGATAGTGAGCTTGCTCATGTTATGGATCCTAAGAATTTGTTCCTATGGTGCTACCTTTCTTTTAGGGATGTGTCTAGGAATAGATCATAGGTATATGCATGATTTAATGGTAAAATTATAGTTTGACAACCAGAGCAAGGATGTTGCTCTGACTCTGGTTGGATCCTGGTATTGTGATGTTTGCATTTAGAGTTTTAAAAATCCCTATGATGGATTCACACCACTTGGGTGTTTTCTAAGGTTTTGTTTTATAAAACAACACATGTTTCTTTCTGAATAAGATGATTAGATCATGTGAAGATTTTATGAAACTCACCACAAAATCTGATGATGGTGTAGTAAGTTGGTGATTATGATCTTGATCTGGTTTTGCTGGACTCTTGTTCTTGATCTTGAGCTGATCCTGCTCCTCCTAGCTCCTAGCTTGATCTTGCTATCCACCTAATCCATTCCCCTCCTTATGTCACCATCCTGGTGATGTTTGATTGATCCTTAGTTGGTTTGGTTGCTGGCTGTGGTGCTTGGTTTAGCTGATGTCTACACTGGTTGTTCTTGTGTGTTGTGTAGTAGGGTGATGTACTAGTGCCTCCCACGGCTGTGCTTGTGGTTTTGTGAGATTGGGCTGCTCTGTGAGCTTGACAAAACACCACATGCATGCTGGTGTGTGTCCTGCCTGTGTGCTTGCTATGCACTGGTTACTTTCATCTGGCTGGTGATTTTGCCCCTCTTGGCTGTCATTTGACTTGTGGCTTTGAATTTATGAAAGATGAATTCTTTCATATTGGTGAAACTTTCCCCTTTTTTAAATGTCTCAATGATGAATTTGTCAAGTGCATTTCACTGACATGTCTGAGAGAAATAATACTAACACTAATCTTCTTTTGTTTTTATTTAGTCTTTGTTTTGCAGGTACAAAGATAAAGATGAAGATTTAGTTTAGATTTAGATATAGGATAGTTAGTAAATATTCCAATGTGATTTTCTTATTCTTATGTAATTTTATTTTATTATTATTGTAATCTTTATTTTATTCGATTGTAATAAAGATTATATTATTATTAATAAAGAATATTCTATTCTTTGTATAGTTACTTTTGTAAGTTATGTGGATGATTCAAATAAGTTATAATTTTATAACTTGATTATATATATTGATGATAAGAAACAAACTTTATATTCATTATTGTTTTTCTTTGGATAGAATTCAAGTTGTAATATTTATCTCTTATTTGAATTAAGATTCAAAACTTATATCTAATTCATTTGAATTATAATTCAAACACTCAAGTCTAATATTTCAAATCCATTTGAAAACGCATAACTCCTTAAGATCATCTCAAAATTTATAACAATCATCCTTTAAGACTAAACCTAATCTCAAAGTATGAAAGAAACATTGATCACTTAGGTTTTCATTTGGCAAAAATTTTACCCACATTTTCACATATGAATGCATGCAACAATCCCTATTCCTAAATCTACCCTTCGTTAGTTCCTAAATGCTGGGATGTTACAGTTCCTTCTCCCTGTCGATGATATGCATGGACCGTTGGACAGAGAAGGCCCACCCTCTGGGGATTGTCTACCCCTGTAGTAGTGTGAGGCACCTATACCAGATTATTCAAACTTCCAGCCTAGCCCAGTCCCATTTCAGAGTAATGTGGTTGCATGGGTTAATTGTTCCAGCATAGTAAACTATAGAGCCTAGCGTGTTTTCGTAAACGTTTTTCCTCCATCCGTTGCCAGACCATTTTGTAAAGCGAAAACCATTCTCATTTTCTTAAACCACTTTGTAGACCAAGCCTCAACAAGGTTTTATCATAAAACATTTTTGTAAATATTTTCCTGGGGGTCTTCCCCTCCTACACTTTTGCTTAGGGTAAAAACGGGTTCTCCAAGGGGTTATGGTTTAAAACACCATCTACCATACTAAGGGCAGGTAGGTATCATAAAGAGGGTTACCTAATGGTGCTAAGGGGGAATGTTTTGGAGGAGCCAAACATTTCCCACACAAAACAGAATATAGTGAAACAATGCAATTTTCATAAACGAGTAGATAAAACATGCATAGATAAAATAATAGGACAAGGTGTATGAGCAAGAAGGTGGCTTGCCTGTGACTAGAGAGATGTCCCGTGACGGCGTTAGAAAACCAGAATCCCAAGTATAATAATAATATGAGAAACCCGATCCTTCCTTCTTTTCGGCGTAACACATTCGCAACTATCGCCGTTTGAGCATACATGCAAACAAACAATACACCAATCAATGCAAGTCATACAAACATCAAACCATACAGCAAGTAAAGGATAACTACAAGATATACATCAGTAGGGTGTGGTATGATTGGTTGGTAAGTTTAGCAAAAGATTTGGAGGCATTAGGAAAAAGGATCCCTTTGGATTTATAGTCTAAGAACTACCTAAGGAAGGGTTTTTGATCAAGGACTTGATATGTATGATACCATTATATAAAAATGATACCATCAGATAGGTATTGGTAAAATAAAGCCAACAAAAGTGTTTTCACTATTTTATCAATTTCCCTTGATTTACAATGGAGTTTATAGTGATTAAAACTCTAGTTTTAGGAAATAATTCACCAGAACTTCTCTGGAGTTCCAGAAATTATTTCCTTGGGTGATTAGGTAGTATTTGGTGGACTGATTCTAGAGGTGCTAGAATCACCCAAAAAAAATTTCTAGAATGCCCATGAGAAATTCCCAAAGGCAGTACTAGTTGGGATTTGTCTTTTTCATCATATCTAATTTACACAATATTTTTATGTGATTCTGAGGAAACTTGTTATTTATTTAGATTATATTTCTATAGAAATTTGAATCATCCTTTTTGGATTTACAGAACTCAAACGGTGAATTTATTGGTGAACAAACTATGCACTGAAATGTTTAATTCACCATAAATCAATAAAATAGCAATAAATCTTGGGCTCCTGGGTTTTGGTACTTAGTGGTATAGAAGTTTAATTGGAGTTCTAATTACGTCAAAACCTCATATGGTTTGACCTAGAGAAATTTCTAAATTCATAAATGCCCTGTTTATTATTTTTGCTACAGGTAATTTTGGGGAGCAATTTTATGTGGCGCCAGTAGGAAAAGAAAGGTATGAACAATGCCTATCAGTAAAACTTGGGTTCATTTCATTTGGAAATACCAAACTCCCTGGAAGCATTTATTACTGAAAAGGATACATCTAAGTAGATGATTTATCATATTTATTATAATCATCAAAAGGGGTAACAAAAGGCTCTGCATGTTAGTGAGAACATTAGTGTATCCTAGGAAATTTAGATCTGGGTATTTTGGATCATTTTTATTTGCATTTAAACCAAAATGCAGTTCCAGATCTGGAAAAAGGATTAAAAGAGAAGGGGACAAGGGCTTACTGGGCTGGTTCCGGGGAAGATCTTGGCCATCCCAAACGATTCGGCCTAGTGGCCGAGCAGGGTGCGTGGGAGAGAGGCCAAAGGCCAGGGAGAGCCTGCTTGCCAGCCTCAGCAGAGCCTGAAGCGGTAAGGAGGCTTTGGGGCCGTCCGATCTAGTGGGATCGGACGGTTGCCCGTCGTCGTTCCGGCAGAGGTTGTGCAGCGGCATGGGGAACCCTAGGCAGAGCGAAAGGAGCTCGGGAGGTCGCCGTGGGGGCACGCCGGATCCGTTAATGCGTCGGAGAGGAAGCGGTGCTTCGTGGGGGACCTAGGTATGTGCGAAAGTAGGAGGTTCCGCTGCGGGAGAGGGCCCGCGCGACAGTGCCCGCCGAGTTGGCCTCGGAGCTCGCCGGGGTTGCTTGCTGGTGGTCCTGCCATGCAGGCAGGAAGAAAAGGGGAACATGGTTAGACAGGGAAGGAAGAGGGGGTCTCTAAACGGCTGCATGCAGTAGGAAAGAGGCAGAGGAGGGAGCACCCAGCTCGATTTCTTGGACATGGCCGAAAATGGGAGGTCCTCCTAGCTCGGGCCTTGCAGGGGGATGGGGTTGGACCTGGAGCTCGATGGGGAGTAGGTGGGGCTAAGGGGGAAAGAAAGAAGGGTTCGGGGAAGATCAGGGTCGCCTGCAAGCTTACATGCCCGCAAGAACCCGAGAGGAAATCCTCTCCTTCTCCATGGTGAGGGTTGACAGAGGAGGGGGAGTGGAGTCTGGGGGTGATTGGTGAGATGTGAGAGAGTGAAATGAGGGGCAGAGACGAGATGAGAGAGCCTCTGGCCTTTTATTTAGAGGTGGGGTGGTGCATGGTGGAACTTGTCCACTTAGGGAAAAAGAGAGAGAGAGGAGGGCCATGGTTAGGCAACCAGGGCGGTGTGGAGGTGAGAGATGGGTCTTTGGTCGTGGTAGGGGACAGGGAGTGAGAGGGTAGCTTCTACTATGGCATTAATATGATGGGACAAAACAAGGAGGCTTTGTCTCCCTCTCAAGAAGAGCAAAAGGACAAGAACTAGGGTTTGGTCACTGTATATCTACAGTGCCACGACCAGGGGGAGTGATGATGCTGGAGTGAAGTGATGGACAGGCTTGGGGGAAAGATTTGATTTGTTTTGAGGCAAGGTTTGACTATTTTGCCAAATTTTATCAAAACTTGGGTTGCGAAAGAAATCCACAAATTTACATTTTCCAAGATGGGGAAATGGTCCTGGTTGAAGGGTATGGTCCTTTTACACTTCCTGTATTTATTTGGGATTTTTCTATGCGGTATTAGTCCACTTAAATCTATTTAATCAAAAGGTGCAGAAAAAGATTATGGAAGCTAAATTAATATTTTTACATTAGACAAGGTTGGTTTTTGATGTGAAATGGTTCTGAATACCATTTTACACGTTGTAGAATTTATTTGTAATTTATTGAGATGAAGAATTATTTTTAAGGAATTATTTCTTGTTTCTGCCATTTAAGTAAAAGGGTAAAAATAATAATAAAGAATCTCAAAAATATTTATTTTTGAGTTGGAAAGATGGGATATGATATATAGGAACCAAATGTGCCTTGAGTTGGCAAAGTGATTTGGATAAAAACAAACTTGCCTTCATAGACAAGGTTTCTAGGATTTTGCCATTTAAGGAATTTAATTAGTTTTAGGCTCCAAATAATTATGGAGATTATTTGGAAAGGGGTTATATCCAAGGTATATGATTTAACTTGATTTATCATCATTGTCCCCTTGGGTTTTGAAGGATTTTGGTGCAAAGGAAAGAAACTAGATTTTTGGAAATCTAGGGTTTTGTTATTTTGATGCCACCTAAACAAAGTTGGATTAGGGAGCTCAGAGCTCACCTTGGTACAAGGGGTATATGGATGGATAGACTAAGTCATATAGATGATCATGGAAGCAAGAGTTGGCCTTGGTTGCATTTGAGGTGGTCTAGAAGGGATGTCAAACTTTGTTGAAAATAAGGCTGCCATAACAGACACATCAGGTAGCCTCCTAAACCATGTGGGTTTAGGAAGCACAAGGCCCCAATGAAAACCAGCAAGGTAGGGTCTGATAGGCCATGGTTAGTATATCACCACCATTCAAAGAGTTGGTCAAGGAGAGGTGGCATATAGATGTGAGCTTCTGCCAAAGTAGGCAGGATGATAATATTTGCAAAAAAGATTATTATCTTCACTACTAAACTATTAGGGATGAGTGGGATTTAGAATGGATTAGACAAGGGCAAGAGTGGGACTTGGTAATACTAAAGATGTACTACAATATGGTTCAAGTACATTCTCGAGAATTCACATAGGTTGGAAAAGGTAGAGTTCCAAAAATTTAATCTAGGTAAGAATTCCAGACTTCGCCATTTTGGCAGATTTAGGGTTTTAGACTAGAGTGCAAGTTGAGATGATTTTGAGAGGATGCTAAATTCCAAACTCATGATCAAGGATATGATGTTTAAGTTTTAACTAAGTAGATAGGATTCATGCTTAGATTGGGTCTTCATTGAGTTGGAACTATTTAAAGGGATTATCCCTGGATTGATCTGATTAGGAGGGGAGATAGTCACTCTAGTGGCTTAGGACAGATCCAGACTTAGATGCTTGATAGGGCTTGATGATCCCAATCAAGGATTGGGTCCTAAGGGATTAGCTACTAGATTAGCTCACTCTAATTCCTAAGCAAAACATGGCAATCAGCAGATCAAGTCAATTCATCAACCATCAGATCAAGACAATTCATCTTAACACTTATCTAACTACTACTAGGTTTACCATCAAGCCTAGCTTGAGGTAAGGAGGGGGTATTTTGGAAAGGGGTTTTGCTTTGAAGTAAGATAAGGATCATCTTGGTATTACTACCAAGATTGGAATGAAAGGTTTTAATAAAGGTTTTTGGAAAACCTAGAGATAAGGGTAGTTGGAGGTTCTGTCTTGAAAACATCAGGAGAATATATATATGTCTCCATAGTTTTGGCAAAAGAAGCTAGTAAAGTATTTGGTTGTGTCAAATTCATCTTGGCTCAGGTTTTGGAATGCCAGAACATTTGAAAATATGAAAGATGAGCCAAGACATCTCTTTTGTAAAATAGTTTTTTGTAAACTAGGGTTGAGAGGAGGAGTACCCAACTATTACACAAACAGTTGCTTGAGCACAAGCAAACATGTCAGCACACAATGCAAGAATTTTTTTTGTTCCCCCTGATTTTTTTGCATTTTGGACATTTAATCAGGGTTGCTGAAATTGGGATGTTACACTATGGACTTCGTGTTCCCCATGGAAAGGAAATGACTTTGGCTTTTGTCCTGTCCAATTCCGAGAATATTGATTGTCTGCCTTTCTGGAACCAAAAACGGAAGAAAACAAGCAACTGGCACTGTGGCAACTTGTTAATAGGTTAGTTCCATAAAAGATATAAAAACACCTCAAAGTGTAGACAAAGCAAAGAAAAGTAGATATTAAACAAGCATGGAACATCAAAAATTATAGATACGTTTCCGGCGTATCAATTGACAACCTCACTGTAATTTGGGGAAAAGTTTTGTGGTTGTGTTGTGTAGGTTCCAAGTTGCTAGCAACACCTTGGAGTTGTTTCCCTATCCTACTGGTTCGATAACCTTGGTTTCATAACTGAGGGAAACTTGCTACTCTTCTCATCATACCTACCTCTTGGGGTTCCCTACGAGCTCTACATATCTGATCCATCATTAGATAGCACTCCTAGATCTTGATTCACTTTTGATTTAACTGGAATTTGGGAAATAATTTTCGAAGGTGGTCGTTCCGCCCCTTCCACCCTCAACCACCTACCGAGTACTAGTTCATTGTTCTAGTTCTGTCTTGTTCCTTCCTAGCTACCCATCTACAGGCAGCTGGTTACATATAGCCAAAACCCCAATTAAATGGTACATCAATTAGCATAGCATGTTGGAAGCCTATGAACCCTCTTGGGTAGCTGCATCGACCCACTTGGCTCGTCTTTGGTATGTTGTTGAGAAGTGCCGCTGACAATCCCTCCTCCATTAGAATCGGCTTGCCCCCAAACCGGAGCACGAGGGAAAACTTGCTTCGATGCCTCCATGTCCTCCCAGGTAACCAGTGCAGGTGTAGAGCTAGACCACTCAACTTGAATTTGAACAGTAGAATCGCGTCCACGAGTGATAACTTGACGCTAGAGAATTTTCATAGGTATCTGAAGATCAGCGTCAGATTCTGGTAAAAGCAACATGTACCAGATAGCTTGGAGGAAGCTAACGCTTCAACTAGGAAACATGAAAAACTGGATGAATACGACTTGTATCAGGAAGCTGCAAGCGATACGCCATAGAGCCAATACGTTGCAAGATCAAAGAGGGACCAAAAAAACGGAAAGCCAGTTTGTGTGAAGAACGGCGAAGAACTGATAACTGCGCATAGGGATGCAACTTCAAATAGACCCTCTCGCCCACTTCAAACTAATGCTCAGAGCGGCGCTTATCAGCTTGATGTTTCATTCGTTTCTTCAGACGAATTAGGTGGTGATGAATAGATTCAGTAATCACCGCTCTTTGATCGAGACATTGTTGCACATCAATTGGAGCAACCGTGTCATCTGCAGAAATCCCAAAGTAACATGGACAATACCCATAAAGAACTTTGAATGGAGACTTGCCGAGGGAAGAGTACCAATTTGTGTTGTACCAAAATTCACAAAGAGACAACCAGCAACTCCATTTCTTCGGGTGAGCACTAATAAAGCACCTGAGACAACATTCGGTCTGTTGATTAATGCGTTCAGTCCGCCCGTCAGATTGTGGGTGATATGCCGTACTCATGTGTAAATTAACACCTTTGCGTTTGAAAAAATATTTCCAAAGCATGCTAGTGAAAATCTTATCACGATCTGACACCAAGGTAACTGGCATGCTGTGTAATTTGAAAACTATGTCGACAAAAGCTTCAGCAATATCCGGAGCCGATAAGGGATGGCGCAAAGGAACAAAGTGGGCATATTTTGTGAAAGAATCCACAAACACAATGATAGAATTGTAAGATCCGGAAGTGGGAAAACCTTCTATGAAGTCCATCATGACCAATTGCCAAGCACCTCCAGGTACAGGTAAAGGCTGCAATTGGCCAGGATATGGTATCCTCTTAGCTTTGGCTTGCTGACAGATTAAGTAGGTTTAAACGAATATCTTGATGAAATTGTGCGTCCCTACCCAATGAAACAAGGACCAGATTCGGTTGTAAGTGACAGGAAACCAAGAATGACCACCAACCGGACTCTCATGAAAAGCTTATACAATTCGAGCATGCAGATCAGGTTGGTGACCAATCCAAATCTTGCCATGGACCTTGATGAGACCGTGGACCAAAGAATAGGGACCAACTGTATGGATAGAAGCAGTAGCCAACTTCTGGAGAATATCTTGAGCCTTTTCATCATTTTGATAAGAAGAAATTATATCCATTAGCCAGACTGGTTGGACTGAAGATATGGCAAGAAGGTGTGCATGCTCATGATGTGGTCGAGAAAAGGCGACATCAGCCCCATTGTCACAACCCTTCTTGTAAAGAATCTTGTACTGCAATCCCATAAGCTTCGTCAGATCTTTGTGCTACCAGTTTGTATGTAACCGTTGTTCATTCAAATTGGTCAAACTTAAGATACTCTTTCTCATACATAGAGACGGTGCTAGTTTTGGGACCGAGATCTTTAATCACATACGCCAAAGGATGGCTGTAACATCCCAATTTCAGCAACCCTAATTTGTTGTCCAAAAAGGTAAAAATTAGGGGGAACAAAAACTTTTTCTTGTTACTTGTTGCAATGTTTGCTTACTTGTTTGCTTGTGTTCATGCAACTAAATGTGTATTAGGTAATATACTCCTCATCTCAATCACAGTTGACAAAAGCTATTTCACAAAAGAGATGTCTTGGCTCATCTTTCATTTTCTCAAATGTTATGGCATATCAAAACCTGAGCTGAGATGAATTTGACACACCAAAAGGTTTTGCTAGTTCTATTAACAAAACTATGGAGACCTTTATACAATATCCTTATGTTTTCAAGACATCACATTCAACTACTCTTATCTCTAGGTTTTCCAAAACCTTTTTCCTAAAACCTCTCCACTCCAATCTTGGTAGAAATACCAAGAGGTCCTTATCTTACTTCAAAACATAACCAATTCAAAATACCCATCCCTACCTCAAGCTAAGCTTGATGGTAACCCTAGTAGTAGTTGGATAAGTTTGATAAGATGAATTGCATTGATCTGCTGATTTCATTGTTTGCTTAAGAACTAGAGTGAGATAATCTAGTAGATCATCCCTTAGGACCCAATATATGTTGTGATAATAAATCTCAAACCAAGCATCCAAATCTAGATCTACCCTAAACCACCAAAGTGTGGAATTCTTATCTAGATTCAATATTTGGAGCTCTACCTTTTCCAACATATATGCATTCTTGAGAATGTACTTGAACCCTCTTGTAGTACATCATTAGTACTACCAAATACCACCCTTGACTTTGGATAATACATTCTTGTTCCTACTCATCCATGATGGTTTTGTAGTCAAGATGATAATCTTTTCTGCAAATCTTATCATCTTGCTTACATTGGCAGAAGCTCACATCTATATGCTACCACCCCTTGACCAACCATTTGCATGATTAGGATCTACTAATCACGGTATATCAATCCACTCCTTTTTCGTTTCTCTTGGATCTTTGTGCTTCTTAAACTCCCATGGTTTAGGAGGCATCATGACCACTCTGTTATGCTCGCCTTAATTTCAACAAAGTTTGCCATCTCTTCTAGACCACCTCAACTACAACCAAGCCCAAATCTTGCTTCCATGATCATCTATATAACTTGGTCTATCTATCGATCTATCCCTTGCACCAAGGTGAGCTCTGAGCTCACCTATCCAACCATGTTTATGTGGCATAAAAATATCAAAACCCTAGATTACCCCAAAATTCTAGTTTCTTACTTTATCACCATATTCCCTAAAGAACCAACTTGTAAATGATGTATAATTCAAGTTTACATCATCTACCTTGGTTATCTTATTCCCGAAATAATTCCCATAATTAATTGGATCCGCAAACTATTTAAATTCCATAGCTAGCAAAATTCTAGAAATCATGTCCATAAAGACAATTTGTTTTTCTCCAACCCACTTTTCCAACTTAATGCATAATCGAGTTCTATACATAATACCCCACCTTTCCATCTCAATAATAAATATTTTTGAGATTCTTTATTATTTATTTTGTCCTTTTCCTTAAATGGCAGAAACCAGAAATAAATCCTTAAAAATACTTTTACACCTCAATAAATTCCAATAAAATCCACCAATGTGTAATATGGTATTAAGAAAAATTTCACATAAAAAACCAACCTTTTATAACTAAAAATATTACATTATCTTCCATAATCTATTTCTGTACTTTATGAATAAATGCTTTTAAATGGACTTGCAATCATTAGAAAAATCCCAAATAAATCTTCAAGAGATGAATTGGAATCCTCTATCTACCGGTACCAATTTCCCACATTCCCCAATGAAAATTTTCAAACTTCCTTCATAACTCTAGTTTTGATCAAATGGACAAACTAACCAAAACCTTCAATCAAAACTAAACCCAACCATCCCCAAGCTTGTCAAGCACTTCACTCTAGTACTCAGCATTCTCCTGGTTGACACCACTGTAGCATTATAGTACTATCCCTCCCTCTTTTGTATTTTCTCACTTGGAGTGGAGAGAAGGAGATAGACACAATACCTTGAGAAATCTTGGGCATTGATGGGAAGCAACACCACCCACTCTCCCCGGTAGAGCTGCTGGTGCCACACACCACCTAGCACCACCCCTCTTGCCCAATACATGGCCACCTCCCTCTGCAAAGCCCTCTATGGACTATGTCCACCATGGACCTCCCCCCTTTGGTTTATAAGGCCACATGACAATACATCCCCTCTCTCCTCCCTCATTCGCCCCAACTACCCCCACTCACCTCCCTAGACCACCCCTCTCGCTCCCCTGCTTGGTTCTGCTCGAGAGGAGGAAAACATGAGCTCTCGGCCTCCTTCATGGATTCGAGCAAGGCATCTTCCTCCTAGCCTTTCTCCCTCTACATGTCACACTGTCGTGATGCGCTCATCCTCTTCTATCTAACCATGCCTCTCTTTTTGCTCAGGACCACCTCTGCAGCTGGCCCCGAAGTGCACCGGCGAGCTCTACCTCGGCCACCGTCGCGCGAGCTCCTCCCTGACGTTAAACCCCACCGTGTCGCCCCTCTTTCTGATCGCTGGCGTCGACCGCGTCGCCTCGGCCCCTCCCCGGCTCCTCTCCGCCCCGAGGTGAGATCCCCGCGTCCTCCCCGCTCCTCATCTAGGGTTTCCGCCCGCCGTCTCTGCGTGATGAGGAAGACGACCACGCTTTGTCGGATCCCCTCTAATCGAATGGCTGTGGTCGCCCCATACCCCTTCGCCGTCGTTGCCTGCTGACAGCCGGGCCCTGCTACGCCGGTTCCAAATTTCAGATCCCGCGCGCATCACCTGCGAGTTGGGCCGGCCAGCCCCTAGGTGTCCCACTTCGGTCAAAAGACCGGCCCAGCACTCCCTCTTTTCTTTTCTTTTTTTGGATATTCCAGATCTGATGCTAGCTGCTAGGTTTAAATCCTTTTAAATTTGTAAACCTGTCCCAAATGCCCAGATCTAAATTTCCTTGGATACACTAATTTTTCCCCTAACATGCAGAGGCTTTAGTTAGCCATTTTGCTGTGTCGAATAAATTTGATAAATCAATTTCCTAGATGTATACTTTTCCCCAGTAAAATCCTCCAAGGAGTTCTGCAACTCCAAATGAAGGAACATTTGTGGGTGATGAAAGGTATATGTTATACCTTTCATGTCCCACTGACCCCACCTAAAATGGCTTCCTAGTTTTGTCCTTGTAAAAATAACAAATACAACCCATTTTTTACTTCAGAAAATTTCCTAGGTAAAACCAAAAACGGTTTTCACCCAATTCCACCTCCCAGTATACCTAACTGCTAACATCTAGCAAAACCCAGGAGCCCAAAATTAATTCAGGTAACTTTGAATTTTGGTGAATTAATCCTTTCTATGCATAGGTAATTCATCAATAAATTCATATCATTATTTCTGTAAACCCAAAGAGGGTGATTCCAATTTCTATAGAAAGGCATTCAAAGTACCTAACATCTGTATTTGGAATCACATCAAAATCCCTTAAAATTTTAATCTGGTGAAAAAGACAAAAACCATCCAGTACTACCTTTGGGAATTTCCCGAGGGCATTCTGGAAATTATTTTGAGGTGAATCCAACTCTCAGTGAATCAGTCCATCAAATACTACCTAATAATCCATGGTAATAAATTTTGGGAACTCTATAACAATTCTGGTAAATTATTTCCTAAACCAAGAGTTTTAATGTTGTGGCCGAAGCAAAAACTATTGGCTGGGAAGACCCTAGAAAAAGGCTTACAAAAATGTTTTATGAGAAAACCTTCCTGAAGCTTGGCCTACCAAGTGGATTGGAAAATGAGAAAGGTTTTGGTTTTACAAAATGGTCGGACAAATGATGGAGGAAAAATGTTTACGAAAACATGCCGGGCTGGCCAGTTTTGAAGCTAGCACAATTAACCCGTGCAACCACATTACTCTGGAATAGGATGGGGCTGGGCGCGGGGCTGGGCTAGAATTTTTTCTATCTGGTATAGGTGCCTCACACTACTACAGGGGCAAACAATCCCCGGAGGGTGGGCCTTCTCTGTCCAACGGTCCATGCGTATCATCGACCAGGAGAAGGAATGAAGGGCCTGCGGGCCTCCACGCAATACTATGAGCCCCTCATTGAAAGTGCACACCCGTTGAGGTGCAAAACGTGCTCCAGTTGGCTGGTTACTATATAGGGCGTCCCGGTTTTGAGGGGATTAACCTCATAGGGTAGGCACTTGTAATAGAGAGGGAATCCGGAAGGTCCTGACTGGTTATTCGACCCACGATCGGTGTAGATCAGGGATAGGTAATCGGATGATGTGGATATAGTGTACAACCTCTGTAGACTGTAAATCTATTCGAATAGCCGAGTCCTCGGTCATGGACGGTTGTGCTGGCGGCTGTACAGCGGTGATGGTTTTGTTTTCAAAAAGGACTTCGGAAAATAAATGGCTTGAAATGTTTGGACCATGAGATGGTCGGAAAAAGGAGGAAGGAGTTTGGTCGTGAGATGACCGGGAGAAGAAACCAATGGGTGACCCAATCCTAGTGTTTTCTTAAAACTTTTCAAAAAGGTTTCCAAAATGTTTTACAAAAGTTTTTCAACAAAGATAAAGAGATATGCTATATCTACCAGAGAAACCAATTTATAAAAGAACCCCTTATGGAGCCATCCTACCACAGCCATATTGCATATCCTTTATTATTGTTCTCTTATGGTGGTTTGTGAGTACATTCAAAGTACTCATCGACATTGTCTCTGGCTATTTACTTGGCCAGACTTTTCTGAAGCAAGAGGAACGATGGAGGTTGCTGACGTCTATCCGAGCTAGGCCATCTTCCCAGTCAGTTCCCTGTAGGTTAATGCATGATATGGGCTCTACGCTTGAAGACTTCCACTATTCATGTTGTATCGCCATAACAACACTTTTCTAAGTACTTCTACTTGTTATCCATGGATGTTGTAATGATACTTGTCGGTTATGCTCACGGCTCACTGATCATGGGAACGTGAATTGCAGGCATAACGGATATTCTCGGACCATGAATCTAGGGTGCCACAATGGCCATCTTGCATAAGAACAGCACCAATGCCTTTTTCACTAGCATCTATGTCAATGACAAAAACTTTAGTGAAATCCGGCAAGGCTAAAACAGGCGCAGAGATAAGAGCATGTTTCAAGGTCTGAAATGCCTCTTCCTCGACCACTGTCCAGACAAACAAGACACCTTTGCGTAATAGATTTGTCAGAGGTTTTCTAATGACTCCATAATGACGAATAAACTTGCGGTAATACCCAGTAATACCCAAAAAGCTACGGACTTCCTTAATTGTTGTTGGAGCAGACCACTTCCTGATTGTTTCAATTTTACTATCATCGGTGGCCACGCCAGCTGCACTGACAACGTGCCCCAAATAAGCAATGCATTCCTGAGCAAATGCACACTTTGATTACTTCACTTGCCACTGATCTTGTTGCAAAATCTGGAGCACTTGGCGCAAATGAATCAAATGATCTTCAAAGGACTTGCTATAGATCAAAATATCATCGAAAAACACAATAGCACATTTGCACAGAACAGATACTAAAGTATCATTCATTGCACCCTGAAAAGTGCCCGGAGCACGAGTTAAACCAAACGCCATAACCTTAAACTCGTAATGGCCATTATGGGTCTGAAACGCTATTTTAAATTCCTCCCCCGGAGCTACCCGAATCTTTTGGTACCCTGCTTTGAGATCCAGTTTGGAAAAACAGCAAGAACCTGCTAACTCGTCCAGCAATTCATCAATGATTGGTAAAGGATATTTGCCTTTAAGAGTGTGGGCATTAAGGTGGCGATAACCAATAACCATTCTCCAAGTAAACTCACTCTTCTTGACTAGAATAACAGGAGACGAAAAGGGACTGTTGCTATGCTGAATTACCCCATGTGCTAACAGCTCGACAACTTGTTTCTCGATTTCAGACTAAAGCTCAGGAACCACTCTGTATGGACGTATAGAGATAGGACGGCCACCAGGAACTAGTGGAATAACATGATCATATATACGTCGAGGAGGAAGGCCATTTGGTGTTTCAAATACTGATGATAAATCATCCAAAATGGCCTATACTGCAGGATGAACTCGAAATGAATCTTCCAAAATAATCGCAGACAGTTCAGAGAGTGTATATGGCACCTGCTTTGGGCAAACTCCAAACAACGTTGCTCGACCACCATTATGAGGCACATTCATCCACCTCTGAGCCCAATCAACAAGCATCGGACTATGAGATTCTAACCAGTTCATCCCAATTATGCCATCATATGTATCCAATGGAATAAATCTGAAATTGGATGTAGAAATACTGTCTTCAGAAGTCCATGGACACTCAGCTAACTGAGAATTGCACTGTAAGCTAGCTCCATTAGCAATAGTAACAGAAAGAGGTTTAACAATAGTAACTCCTTGTAATCTAGGCAACAAATCCTTATTCAAGAATGAATGTGTGCTATCAGAGTCAATCAAAACTTGTAGACTGATACCCTGAATGTTAACAACAATATGTAAAGTTTGCGCTGCCTCCTCCTTGCCCATAGCTGCTGCAGAAACACACATAGCTTGATGTGGACCAACTCCCACGGCCTCGTCACACTCAAAATAAGGTTGCTCATCCAACTGCATACACTCCAACATCTCATGCACTATATGAAGCCGAACTGAGCCTTTGCATTGATGGTCCTTAGCCCAATTTTCACCACAAATAAAACATAGTCCTTTGGACTTACGGAAGGCACAGAGCTGGCTCCATTTGTCATCTGTAAACAGTTGTTTGGAAACTTCTCGGACCACCTTGTCATCATTTAATTTAGCAACATGAGGTCTGAATGGTTGTTGGAACTGAGTTGGTCGACGATCTGCAACTGACTAAAAATCAAGCTCGTCTTATAACTCCTCAAACAATAGATCCAATTCCACTACCTTATCTAGATCAGCTGACTGCTGAATTTCCACGGCAATGCGAATAGCTGGGCGAAGACCCTTGATAAAACGCGTGGTGTAATGCATAATATCAGGAGCAATCTCATAAGCACATAACTGATCATAGAGCTCAGAAAAACGCTCAACATAGTCGGTGAAAGTTGTAGTCTGGTGAATCTTAATTAGACGACGAACAAGAGTGCAATGTTGATTGCGACCAAACCTGTTCATCACATGCTGACAAATTTCTGACCAGGTTGCACGAGGAATTCGACAGCAAGCAGCCTCCAACCAACAAGCAGTAGCGCCTTCAAACTGAGCAGATGCATATTGAATCCAAAGTTCAGACGGTGTGTTCCAATGATGAAAATAATCCTTACAACGATCCTGCCACAGTCGTGGATTTGCACTATCGAACCTAGGTAATTCGACCCTCGGGCTAGAACCAAAAACATCAGTAGTATCCATAGTACATTCAGGAATCTGACGAGAGACTAGAGTGGGGGAATTTTCCGAGCGTGTACCTTTTACCGGAGGAGGGACGTACGTATGGTAGCCCTTCCCCGGTGCAATTTATCCAAGCCGTGCCCATCTAGGCCCTTATCAGCACCCGCGGCCACACCCACAACCGAAGAAGACGCGATGTCAAGGTGTGGAGACGCCGAAGCCAGCGGAGACGACGACGACGATGGCGGATCAGATCCTACACCCCCCACGTCCTGATGGTTCCCCATGGAAAAGCTGATCTCATCACGGATTTTTTTTATTTGGGTACTAACAGATAGGGCGACCGCATCAAACTTGGCATTGATGGATTTGGTGAGTGTAGCAGTGAAGCCCACCAGCTTCTTATCCAGGATCTCGCCGAGCTCGCCATGGAGAAGGGAGTAGAGCGTCTTTCCTTCCGAGCTCAACTCCGGCGTGAGAGCAGAACGACGCCCAGACTTGAACCGTGTGGGGAAACGGTGGTGAGGAAGCTCCAGAATCAGATGAATCTGATACCAATTGTTAGATAGCACTCCTAGATCTTGATTCACGCTCGATTTAACTGGAATTTTGGAAATAATTCTCGGAGGTGGTCGTTCCGCCCCTTCCACCCTCAACCTCGTACCGAGTACCAGTTCATTGTTCTAGTTCCATCCTGTTCCTTCCTAGCTACCCAGCTACAGGCCAGCTGGTTACATATATCCAAAACCCCCAATTAAATGGTACATCAATTAGCATAACGTGCTGGAAACCTAAGAATCCTCTTGGGCCGCTGCATCGGCCCACTTGGCTCGTCATTGGTATGTTGTCGAGAAGTGCCGCTGACATACTGCTATAAATTTTATTTTATCCATGTACATGATTACTCTACCATCATAATTCCAGGGCGTGTTATGATCAGCAAGATCCATTTTATCCATGTACATGATTACTCTACCATCATAATTCCAGGACGTGTTATGATCAGCAAGATCCATTTTATCCACTGTTACCGCTGCTGATTTTCCTGTTGCGGAGCATTGTTTCCGAACAGACTGGTCATGAGTTGCTTCCTTGGATGTATGCTTTGATTGATTAATTCCATATGTGTATGAAATGTTTTTAGCGTTGGTGAGATCATTCTCGTACCTATCAAAACAGCTCAACATGTCAGCTGCACACTTATGGGATGCTCGAAAGCAGTTAGCCATTGCTTGCAATTTCCTTCTTTTCATATCCATGTGTTTCATCATAAGTTCTTCATATATCGTTGTAGCATTTGTATCATCTAGGATGATTTCATCATTTGGTTTTTCCTCTAGAAGTATATCTATGTACTGGTCCATGCATTGTTCTAGCATCTGGGACTTTGTTCCTAAATCCTCTGATTCTCTATCAATAGTTGATGTTATCTTGTTACATGTCGTTTCTGCGATAGGAGGTTTCAGATAATAGCTTCTTTTTTCACAGCTTTTCCACTAAAAACATAAAACATTGTTATGTTCATAAATCGTGAATAACTGTCACACGGAGTCATTTTAAAAGATTTTACGTGCTAGACTGATTATTAATGTGAAATAAAGCCAGGTCAAGTAGAATACTTACATTGAGCCGTTCCCACCTCTCTTTGTCAATGACATACGCTTTCAACACAGCAAGTAGATCTGCTTTGTCTAGGTATTTGACTCTAGGTGTGTCTTTTGTCGTAAGTAATTTTCTGCGCTTGAGCGATCCAGGTATATTATTAGAGGAAGGTGTAGCACCCCGGTAAAACCACAACTAGTAAATCTCTTGTGTTTATATTCATGCATCGTCATGACATCAACATGCATCTATCAACCTAAAACTATTTTACTAAAAGTCCTATTTCATTTTATACAAATGTCCCTCTCTTTATTCAAATGCGAAACCTCGGTCTTTTCTGGATCTTGTATTTATCTAAAACTATGTTTCTAAACGTTTTGTTTTATAAAAATAATAAAATATTTTTTATCGGGAGGCAGTCCGGACTGCCCAAAGGCCCAACTGGCCAGACCAGCTACTCCCAAAATAAAACCTATCAAACCCTAACCCTATTCCACAGCAACCCCAAACCCTAGATCTCTGCCACACTCCCTCACCCCGCCGCCACCCTCTCACCGAACCACACCAAGTCCACCCCGGTGGACACGCACACACGCACGCATCTTGTGCGTAGCGTACACGCCCAGCGACCCTGCCACAACTCCTTGCCACCTTCTTGGCCCCACCACACCCCACCACCCGTTTGGCCGCGAGGCCTCGCTCCCGCACGCACCTCCCTCTCGCCTCGATTCCTATTGGGAAACTAGGCCGGTAGAGGCCCATTCGGTGTGGCCTCTACCAGGCTAGGGTTAGCCCATGTGGGTATCCTATCCCCTTAGTCTATAAATAGAGGAGCAATCATTATACATGAGTTTACCGAGAGAAAGATCAATAAAGTTTCTCCCTGTTCTCTGTGTCATTTTCTTGTGTGCCTTCGAATCTAGTCTTCTCCCTCGGGTGTGGAGCAGCCTCAGGACCGGCCAGCCGGCACGGGGTGCTCAACACGTTATCAGCACGTGTCTCTCCGTCGAGCCTCCGTCAAGCCTGCATCACGCAGGCTTTCGTTGAAGGTAATTCAAAATTGACCGCAAAAATGGATTCGTTAGGAGATTTCCTTTTAATTTTTGCGTTTAGTTCATAGATCAGATCTCATCTGAGGTACGGATTTTCCTTCCCGAGAGTCGAGCTGACCTGCTGTCGCCGACCAATGTCGATTTAATCACTCTCGAATCGGATTGATCTTGGACTTGTTGACTGTACCGTGAACCTGTTGTGCCGATCTAGTTTTTTTTTATATAGATCGGATTGATCTTGGACGTTTTATGTGGTAGATCCGATTGATCTACATTTTTTTCTCTGTACTTTTTGCACATGTACGTACTCGCGCCATGGCTACCGAGCAGGCCCCACTGGCCGCCCGCGCACCGCACCACGCATTGTCTGCCGCGTGATGTCGGCCGCTCGCCCGCGTGCCCCCGCTGCAGACCGCCCGCCCGCGCGCCGTCGTGCCTTGCCAGGCGCCGCTGGCCTATGATGCCGCCGCATGCTGGGCGCCGCCGCGTGCTGGCCAAGCCGCGCTGCCTCCATCGCTGCGTCGCATGCCGTCGCCGCTGCGCCAAGCCGCGCCGCGCGCCCGCTGCAGACCGCCCGCCCGCTGCGTCGCGTGCCGTCGCCGCTGCGTGTAGCCGCCGCTGTGCCAAGCCGCGCCGCGCGCCCGCTGCAGACCACGCGCCCGCTGCGTCGCGTGCCGTCGCCGCTGCATGCAGCCTCCGCAGCGCCAAGCCGCGCCGCGCGCCCGCTGCAGACCGCCCGCCCGCGCACCGTCGTGCCTCGCTAGGCCCCGCTGGCCTACGATGCCGCCGCATGATGCCCGCCGCCACGTGCTGGCCGAGCCACGCTGCCGCCGTCGCTGCCTCGCGTGCCGTCGCTACGTCGCGTGCCGTCGCCGCTGCGTGCAGCCGCCGCTGCGCCAAGCTGCGTTGCCGCCCGCGCATGCTCCATGCCTCCACCCGCTGCGCCACGCGCCGCCGCCATGTGCGCTGCTGCGCTGCGGCGCGCATACCGCCCCCACCTCGCCGCCCCGCAGCCCTGCTGGCTGCCAGCGGGTCAGCCACCTCCGCCGCCGCAACCCGTCCCACTCGGGAGCTGCCACAGCTCTGTTCCCCCATGTAATGGGCTGGGACTGTGTGGGATGGGCCGGCCCATGAGGTGTGCAGAAAAAAAAGGGGGGAAGGGGTGAGATGGAAGGCCGAGCCGAATGGGCTGCTGGCCCATTTCCTGTATATCTTTTGGCCTGGTGCACAAACTAATGAAAAAAATAGCCATTTTCTTTATGTTTAAACGCGTGTAACCTGACACCTTATTATACATGTTTTTGTACTATGTTTTACTATAGTAATTAAATGTTTTACACCTTTTAATTCCTTGTATTACATAGTTAGCATGTACAGTTTTAATTTTGAAACGCCGTCATATTTGAATTATTGTATCGATTATCGCATTTATGCAACTCATTACCTACTATAATCTTATACACTTTGCATAAATTGCAGATGACCGGAATCGTCAGCCGCGAGTTCCCGGAGTTAACCCAGGATGGGCTTAACTACCTGACTTGGGCCTCGGACGTTGAGATCGTCCTCGAGGGCCGATGCATAAAGGATGCGCTGATTGCGGGGACCCCAACGGCCCCCAGCACCACCATCCCGGCGGACAACGCTAAAGCCCTGCATTTCCTCCGCCATCACATGTGTGAGACTCTCAAGAACGAGTACATGGCAGAACGGAGTGCTTCTGCCCTTTGGACCGCCCTCAACAAGCGGTTCTCTAGGCTTAAGTACACCATTCAGCCACAGGCGGAGGCAGATTGGATTTGTCTGAGGTTTGCGGACTTCAAGACCGTGGGAGAGTACAACTCCCGGTTACACCGGATTTGTACGATTCTTCAGCTGTGTCGGACCAGTACCACAGATCAGCAGAAGATAGACAAAACTCTCTCCACATTCCATCCGGACAACATCCAGTCCTCGCGAAACTTTCGCCAGGAAGGATTCACGGAATATGCAGCGCTTATTGATGCTCTCCAGGTGGCCGAGGCGCAGGATAATGTTCTGAAAAATAACTTCTCCGCGCAACCCTTCGCGGGGGGCCCAAGTCATGAGGCTAATGCTGGTGCCTACAAGGTGCGCAAGCCCATCCACAAGAAGAGAGGCAATAAGGGCAAGAAGGGCCCCAACTCCTCAAACTCGACCAAGCAACGCAAGGCGGGCAAGGGGGAGGCAAGGCCCCAGGACTGCTTCCACTGTGGCTCCAAGACTCACTTCTCCAGGCAGTGTTTGGCCCCTAAACACGTCGTGGATGCGTTCAAGGCCAACAAGAAGGCGTGCGAGACGCACCTCGTCTAGGTTGAGGCACCACTGGCGCCCGGAGCGGCGCCCGTGCAGAACGTCGCGCCCGTAGTGGCGCAGGACGTAGCACAAGTGCCAGCACCTTCGGCGGTTCCCACGAATGCCACTGTGCCCATGGAGTTTGAGCACGTTGTGCCCCCCCCCCCGCCTCAGCTAGACATCTCTGCTGCCTCGATGATGATAGCCAACGAAGAGAAGCTCAACGATCTTGAGATACAGGCTGAGATTGATGGTTTCTTTGCAGAATCCACCTGAGCTCCTTTTTGTTGTGATGATTTCTTTTCCGCAAATAATCTGATACAATTTTTCGATATGGTTGTAAGCTCTTTGAGAGCATAACATTTATTTGTTTTCGGCGATTGGATGACATTTATTTCATTCATTTATTCCATTATTCGGTTGTGTGATGTTCTGAAATGTTTATGTGTTTTACTTACTTGATGTAGCATCTTCCTCGCTCCATTATATTAATTAGGCACTATATTTTAGAATGCGTGTGGCGCCCAAATGGAGGAAACGTGCCTTGCTGATAGCGGCACCACAAATACCATCTTGAGAGAAACAAAGTATTTTGAGACTATTACCAAAACCCCTGGTAACATAATGACGATCGCCGGCTGCGGTCCGAATGTAGTTGGGTCCGGAAGAGCAACTATCATACTCCCCATTGGAACAACTCTGATCATTGAAGAGGCATTGGTGTATCCGGAGTCGACTCGTACTCTCTTGAGTTTTAGAGACATCCGCGCAAATGGTTTCCATGTAGAAACCGATGATGATGAGAATGGAAAGGAGTTACTACTCATTACCAAGCGCGACGAAAATGGTAAACATGTGTTGGGCCACGCAGAGATAAAACAAAAACTTTTTCCTCTAACGTGGTGATCCCAAGATCTAGCTGAGGTAGAAGGCCACGAGGTTTACCACTAGACGCGCAGTTGCGGATTACTCATGAAGCGCGTCAGTTGATGCAGTGCAGTCCTCAAGATCCGATCGTCCTGGTGATGATCGCACAACACCTCTGCTGGTATCTACACGTACAAGGAGGAGCGCCGGCGGCGAACTGCTAGGTTCGTAACGACGGCTGGACTGCTGTGGAGCTAGGGTTTCCAACACATGGAATGACCTAACCGAACAACGATTAACCTTTTTGGGTTAAGGTGCTCCACTATATATAGGGAGTGAAAGTGGGCTCTGCTCGCGCGACCCATTCACTAAAGCCCATATAACACTAGTCACCGTGAGTCCAACTCACTAACTCAGTCCTAATCAGGTTAAGGTCCAACCCAACCAGATTACATGTTCAGATCCAATCCGAACTTGCTCCCGCTCTTAAGTGTGTGACCCCGCAGGCTCATGGCTACTTGGACACGATTGGAGTCCGACTCACAATCGATCAGTCGGTAGCGGCTCCTATCAGAACGTGCCGACTCCCAAGTACCAAAGAGTCATGACGACTTGCCTTTCCAATGCGACTTACGTCCGAGTCCCTTTTTCCTCACAATATACCTTGTCAGACTATAGGCGAATATATGTCATCCCTTAAATAGTCCGACTCTCTTCTCGATCCGAGATAAGTAATTCACCCGACTAACTCTTAGTCGATCGCCTCGGTTAACACTTAACTGAGTCATGCATGGCCATGCTTTCCGAATCATATCTCACGAGAGGGCCTAGAGAATATCTCTCCGAGTGGAGGGGCAAAATCCCATCTTGGTTATTCACATCACGCAGCTTGATTCTCAGTCGACCCGAACCCTGCCTTTATAACTGCCCAGTTACGGATCAGCGTTTGACAGAACCTAAGTCGGTGATCCTCAACTCGGACTATGCAACAACCTCAGGTCTAAGGATTACATGGATTGAGATATACAAATGACAGCTAGTTCGTTGTACCTCAATATGGGTCAATCCGACTCGCTAAACTCTTTAGCCGAGTCTGTGTAAGTTGGAATAGCATCTCCATGCCCATGACAAGTTGAACCGAGTCATCAAGCCAACTTTCACATTGGTCTAAGTTGTGTGTCCAGCACAACCTCAATGACCAAGGATATTTAGTACAAACAACATGAATGCATAGTTCCACAACCGAATCACATATTCAATGATACACATCAGATGTTTATACAAGGACTAATATATTTATGAATACAATGGGAAATATCATCATACATGATTGCCTCTAGGGCATATTCCCAACAGTCTCCCACTTGCACTAGAGTCAATCTTCCGACATCACATGTCTAAGCATCTAATGCCCATGGCTCTCAGGTGCGCCTCATGCTTTGGCTGTGGTAACGGCTTTGTCAACGGATCCGCAATATTTGCATCCGTGTGTACCTTGCATAACTTGATATCACCCTGATCCACGAACTGGCGAATCAGGTGGTACCGCATGAGTATGTGCTTGTTCTTCTAGTGCTGTCTAGGTTCCTTGGCTTGTGCAATAGCACCATTGTTGTCACAATACACGTCCAACGGATTGGACGAGCCCTGAACCACACCAAGATCCATGAGGAAATTCCTCATCCAAACAGCTTACTTTGCTGCCTCCGAGGCGGCAATATACTCAGCCTCTGTTGTAGACGCTGACACAGTCTCTTGCTTGGAACTCTTCTAGCTCACAGCACCTCCGTTTAAAATAAACACGTATCTGGATTGCGAACGAGAATCATCAGAGTCGGTAAGATAACTCGCATCCGTGTAACCCTTTACAATGAGTTCATCTTCACCACCATAAACCAAGAACATATCCTTAGTCCTTCTCAAGTACTTTAGGATATTTTTAGCCGCTGTCCAGTGGATCTCTCCAGGATCAGCCTGGTATCTGCTCACAACACTTAGAGAATAGGAAACATCCGGCCTAGTACAAATCATGGCGTACATGATGGATCCGAATGTAGAAGCATATGGAATCACACTCATCCGACTTCGCTCATCAGTTGTCGAAGGACACTGAGTCTTGCTAAGTTTTACACCATGTGACATCGGTAAGAACCCCTTCTTAGACGATTCCATGTTAAACTTCTTCAACACTTTGTCCAAATAAGTACTCTGACTCAATCCAATGAGCCTCCTTGATCTATCTCTATAGATCCGGATTCCGAGGATGTATGTTGCCTCACTGTAGCATCCCAATTGTCTAACAATTGCAATGCTACTAGCCTAGTCTATATATATGCTACTTCCTATATATAATTGTTGCATCATGATTATATCATGCTCATGTCATCATGCCACCTTGCATTTGAGCATCATATAAAACCCTTTTTGTTTTGGATCTTCTCTCATATGCATTGTAAATTGTATTTGCCTCTTGATATTGTATTTGGTTATTGATATATTGTTTAATGCCCAAGTTGAGTTGGGGGCATATCTTTTATTCAACTCCATCACCTTTCTCGGTCACCACCTTATAATTCCACCATTCCCCTATATGTGAGCTTTGCATTTATTTGGGTTTACCTCTAGCTCATGTGGGTTGGGATGGCTCCACTTACAATTCCACATGCTCCCATATATGCACCATGTTGTTTTCACATTATTGGTATATGAGAGCCACATGGCCACCTTTGCATGCTATGTGAGTGGAACCCCTTGTCAAGCTTTCATATGGTTTAAATATGAATATAAGCTCATGTAGGAATACCACTGTGGTTCATGTTGGCTAGTGGCACATACACACAAGCTTGACCATCTTATATTCATGCATGATCTTTTATTTAATCCATGTGGTAAACAATCTCTCTTTTCTTTTGTTGGGCCTTATTCCAAATTTGGGAAGGTTGCTTATACAAATGCCATGAGATAATCTAGTGGTTTTCACTACTAGAGGAGGCATTTACTATTTTTGCATGGGCCATGCAAGTACCACCACATTCTAGTCTTTGGTTTTTATTTGAATCTTTGAGTGGATCATCATCTCTCTCTCTACCACTCTTTTTGGCTTGATCTAGTTGGTCTTGCTAAAATCCACCACCACACCCCTATCCCTCTCTTCCACCCTTTATGTTGATCTTGTTTGAGTTTGCAAACTCCTACACCAACTCCACCTCTTGTTTTGATCTTGCCTAAAATCCTAGCTACCATACCACTCCTCTCTCTTAACCCTCCTCTCTAAACCACACCCCCATCTAACCTAACCCGAGCCCCCTCCCTCATCTAACCCTAGCACACCCTACCTCACATCCCCTCTCACCATGCCGAGCCTCCTTGATGGCCCCACCTGGTTCCTATCCCTGGTCCCACACCCATCTACCCCGACCCTAGTACAAACCCTAACCCGAGCCTACCCCCTCTCTCTCTCTCTAGCTCTCTATCTGCCGTGCATGCCCCACACCGAGCCTACCCTCCTTGGCCTCACCCTGCCCCACCTGCCAGCTGCCTACCTGCCCTAGACGAGCCCAGCTCGAGCACGTGAAGAGGAGAGGGAAAGGTGGCACCCGAGCCACCTTTTTCCCTTCACCACCTCCCCGCGGCATCTCCCTCTCCCTCTCTGCTTTACCTCCGCCCCACAACCCCTCTGCCTCTCCCAGATCTCCCCAGGCCGCTCCCCTTTCTCCCTGCCTCCCCTACAACCACCTACCCTCTCTCGCCGGCCACCGTCGGTCTCGTCTGTTCCCCCTACCTGCAGCCGGTGGCGAGGAGCTCTGGGTCTCGAGGAAGAGCGAGGAGACTCCTAGGAGGCCGCCGGTACCTGTCGCGGAGGAGGAGAAGGACCAGAGCCGAAGTTCACCGACGAGCCCGACGCTAAACCCTAGCCTCCGGTCCGTCTGCGTCATCGCCGATCCCCTGCGCCTCGAGCTGATCCGACCACACCAACCATCTCACGGTGAGCTGACCCACCTCCTAGACACCCCCTCTGGCCGATCCCGCCCTAGCGCAGCCGTCCTTTTCGTCGAACGCCGTCGGTGCGTCGGGTTCGCTGTTGTCTGCAGCCTCCCCGCGCCGCGCCAGCCTCTTCTAGCCTGCGTCCAACCTTCTAACACCAAACCCAGGCCACCGCAGCGGTAACCGCCGCCGCGCGCGCACGCGAGGTCGCGGGATCGACCCCTGCATCGAGCCCCGCCTGTCGAACACCGTTTTGTCGTCAGAGGTTCAGAGAAGAAGTATAGTAACGGCGGCTACTTTGCACTTCCCCCCTGCGCCTTTTGCTGCTCAACCCGCGGTCCAGCCTAGGCCCGCCAGTCAGCGTCTGTTACTGTTTTACAAAAAGCACCCTGCCCTTCGGTTCCGTCAACCCGCAGTCCCCCGCCGCGCCGCGTGGCAGCCTCGCACCCGCCCACTGGCGTGTGGGTCCGCAGAGCCTCGGAGCCCCACCTGTCATTCGCTGAGGCTAGCTCAGCTCGCGGTGAGAAAACCTTTTCCTGAACGCTGTGTCGCCCAGTCAGCCTAGCCCCACTTGTCTGTGGCTGTGGCTAGGTCTGGGTTGAGTAAGAAAAGGATTTCTGTATTTCTGTTTTAATTCAAACTTTTCCAAATTAATTTAAATTCAAATTTCAAATCTGTTTCGAATAACTTTTAAAATATAAACCCAAATTAAACATGTAATATATGTTTTCAAATCAGAAAAATGTGAGGAATTCAAATCTTCCATTAAAAATATTATTTGAGCACTTTAAATTTTCGAGATAATTAAAATTACAACAAAATGCCCTTTTCCTTAATTAATTAATAACTTTTGTTTTATAACTCCAAATTTGACAAATAATATGTCTAAAATGATTAGCTCGACGAGACCTTTCTGTTTATGCAGCCCATCATCTTTTTTGCAGCATGCATCATATAAATATAAAGTATACAGCAACTTATTTGAGTCTAAAATATGACTAAAACTCAATAAAATGATTTATTCTTGTATTCCACACCTCACCCATGCCATGCTACTTTATTGCCATGCAAATTGTGCATCATTCATCATGGCATGATTGTTTGCTTGTCGCATTTTATTCATATGCTTGTGCACTTTATTTATGTGGGCCCTTGTTTGTTTGGTTCTTCTTCGAATAGACGCTGAGCAGGGGATATATCAAGAAACCCAGGAGCACTACCTAGATCCCTCTCTCGCTTCAACTGAGCTACCAGGCAAGCACTACCACATGCTTGCATACATATAGTACCTATTGCCTCTATCTTTTTCTTGCATCATCGAGCCGCGATTGCATTAAACTGAATCCCAAGTATTGCATAGCCTTTACTTTTAAACCCCACCGAAGCTTGTTCCTCCATCCCATGAGCCATTACTACAGGAGTTGTTTGAGCCATGCGAGTCGTAGAATATCATGTGTAGGGTATGTGAGTGTCTGATGGATAACGAGGTACCTAAACAACTTAACCTGAGTAGTAATGGGATAACTAATGAAAGTGGCACCGGTGAGCAATATCTTCTATTTGGTTTTTCATGCTCACTTGTGTCCCGTAGGACCCCGAGTACTTGATTCCTGTTCCTTGAATATTCGCGCTATCCACATCCGGGAGGCTTATGAACCCCCCTGAGCCAGAGCTTGATTCATTGTTATTTCTTGGGGCCACAAAGTAGTTTGGGGCTTTATTACTATCCTGTACTTATGCCATGCTTTACTGCTTTATTTAAGTTTGTGCGAGGAGCACCTGTACTGTTTAGGTTAGCGGAGTGTTTTCGTGGTATCGACAAGCCCAGTCACACTTTCGGGTTCCCAGTCGTTTACAGCCATTGACGCAAACCTTGAGTCCGTCTCGGAGCCGGCCAACTTCGTTGCGGGTAGCTTAATGGGGTGGCCCCCTGAAATATTTCTGAATCCTGTGATCGCTTTGTCGTGAATGCCTCGTTGGGTTTTGATTTGGTTTTTCCGAGGTTGATCGAGTGTGTGCTGCTATTTGTGCACCCCTGCAGGGTAAAACTTTCTGAAAGCCGTGTCCGCGGTTATGGACGACTTGGAGCACAGTTTCTCGATCATAGACAAGTATAACTAAAGTACCGCTCCTAATTTGACTAAGTACCTGACTAGTAATTAGTGCAACACTCATGGAATGGATAATAAAACTGCCAAAGGATGGGGGGTTGTTCGTCCGCTTCCTCGTTGGTAAGCAAGGAGGAGGATGGATCTGTTAATATTACTGTTATAACTGTTGTTATTAATTCACGGACATCCGTCTATCTATGGTTAGGCGGATGGTTAGCGAGTATCTATAGAATTGCTAGGTATTATCTTTTGCTGCAATTGCGTCACCCCAGGTTGTGTCCCCTTTAGAGGCATAAAGACTTGCTGAGTACCCCTAGGGTCTCACACGATAAATTGTTTGATTCAGATGAACAGGTAAACTCGCAAGATGGATACTGGGTGGAGGAGACGGACGATGTTGGCAACGATCACTTGGTGTAGAGATTCCGGGAATGGGGATCCGTGAGATCTGTGGGCGGGATGTGTTTATTTATGGGGCATCTTATGCCGATTTGCTTCTTATTCGTACTCGGATCTTGTTTTCCGCTTCCGCCTGATACTCTGATGTTTGATGTATGAGGAGATATCCTAAACTATTATATCTATCTAGGATATTTGGATCTTGCCGTATGGCGTTGCAATATTTCTATTTCTTTTAGATGGAATGGCTCTGAGGACTGTTGTATGGTGGCTTGCATACATACTCATTTGTGTATGTAGTTGATCCCTTCGCCTGCCGATTACGCCGCTCGTTCTTGCCCCGATGTTTGGAAATGGTTAGGACGGCCGAAAGGTCTACCTGTGAGTGGCATTTGGGCCCCACCGTACTATTTTAACCATTTCCGCTCATCCAGGCTTGTAACTAAGAGTGTAATTCACCGAGGTAGTTACACTCACCCAAGTCTTTCATCGAGGAACTCCTTTCCAATGATTCCTTGGTTTCTTGCAACATCTGGACATCATTTCCAATCAGTAATATGTCATCCATATATAAGATTAGAAAATTTACTTTGTTCCCACTAAACTTCTTGTACAAACAAGAATCATGATCACTCTTGATGAAGCCAAACGATTTGACTACCTCATCAAAGCGAATATTCCAACTCCGAGATGCTTGCTTCAACCAATAAGTGGATTTCTGAAGTTTGCACACCTTGTCAGCATTAGCTGGATCGACAAACCCTCGGGCTCTATCATATACATGTCCTCGGTTAAATTTCCATTAAGGAAAGCCGTTTTGACATCCATCTGCCATATCTCGTAGTCGAAATAGGCCGCTATAGCTAACATGATCCGAACTGATTTAAGCATCGCTATGGGCGAGAAAGTCTCGTCGTAATCAACTCCTTGAACTTGTCGGAACCCCTTCGTGACAAGGCGTGCTTTATAGATTGAAACATTTCCATCCATATCAGTTTTCTTCTTAAAGACCCATTTGCACTCGATGGGTCTTGCACCGTCTGGCAGATCAACCAAGTTCCAAACTTGATTTTCATCCATGGACTTTATCTCGGATCTCATGGCTCCAAGCCATGACTTGGAATCAGATCCCACCATCACTTCCGAATAATTTGCCGGCTCATCACTGTCTAACAGTAACACATCACGAACACTTCGTAATCTTGCCGATCTTCGTAGTACAGGTGCTGCTGCCGGCTCAGCTGCCACGACCGGCTCAACCTCCAAGGTTTTTACCGACTCGCTACTAGCCGGTTCCTCTCGAATTTCTTCGAGTTGCACCGTGCTCCCACTTACTCCCCTACTGAGAAACTCTTTCTCAAGGAAGACACTGTTCCGAGCAATAAACACTTTACCCTCTTCTCGGTTGTAGAAGTAGTAACCCAAGGTTTCCCTCGGATACCTGACGAAAATACACTTATCCGACTTGGCTGTAATCTTCTCCGACTGGAGTCGCTTGACAAAAGCTTCACAACCCCAAATCTTAAGAAAAGACAAACTTGGATTTTTGCCTGTCCACATCTCATGCGGTGTCTTCTCTACCGATTTTGATGGTACTCTGTTTAGTGTGAACGCCGCTGTTTCTAGACAATAACCCCAAAATGATAAAGGCAGATCTGTCCGACTCATCATTGATCGTACCATGTCCAACAAGGTCCGATTCCGCCTTTCCGAAACACCATTCCTTTGTGGCGTTCCTAGAAGAGTAAGTTGAGGAACTATTCCACAACTTTTCAGATGGTCATCAAACTCATGGCTCATGTACTCGCCTCCTCGGTCTGACCGAAGAAACTTTATTTTCTTGCCGAGTTGATTCTGTGCTTCATTCTGGAATTCTTTGAACTTTTCAAAGGCTTCTGACTTATGTTTCATCAAGTAGATATATCCATACCTACTCAAATCATCAGTGAAGGTAATGAAGTACTCATAACCACCCCTGGCTGTCGTGCTCATTGGTCCACATACATCACTATGTACTAGTCCCAACAAGTCGGACGCCCTTTCGCAACTCTTTGCAAAAGGTGTCTTGGTCATTTTGCCGAGTAGGCAAGATTCGCATGTCTCGAATGACTCCAAGTCGAACGAAGTTAGGAGTCCATCATCATGGAGCTTCTTCATGCGTTTCCAACTTATATGACCAAGCCGACAGTGCCAAAAGTAAGTCATATTCAGATCATTTGGTTTCAACCTTTTAACATTTATGTTATAAACCGACTCACCATCAAGATTCAAAATAAATAACCCGTCCTGGACGGGTGCAAAGCCGTGAAACATATCATTGAAATACAAAGAGCAACCATTATTCTTGATATTCGACTCATAGCCTTGCCTCATCAAACATGAAGCAGAAATAATGTTTCGACTGAGCACCGGAACATAATAACAATTATTCAGTTCCATAATGAATCCAGAAGGTAAATGAAGTTGCATCGTGCCGACTTCCAACGCAGCAACTCTTGCTTTGTTGCTGACTCGAATATCAACCTCGCCTCTTGCTACGCTCTTAGTTCTTACCAGTCCCTGCAACGAGTTGCAGATGTGAATAACTAATCCGGTATCATATACCCAAGAACTATTAGGTGCATCAGCAAGATATATGTCTATAACATTGCAAACAAGTGTACCTGAGTCGGAAGTCATACCTCCACTCTTGGCTTTGTCGGCCAAGTACTTGCTGCAGTTCCTCTTCCAGTGGCCATCCGCCTTGCAGTAGAAGCAAGTGGATCCGGCTGAAGGAGATGGTTTAGTCCCTGAGGAAGCGCTTGGGACCGGGTCCTGAGCCTGCTTTCCTCCTGACTTAGCCTTCTTCTTAGTCCAAGAACTCTTCTTGAACTTAGCCTTATTCTGCACCATCAACACTTGACTAGTGCCCTTCTTGAGATCCGCCTCTGCCTGCTTGAGCATCCCATGCAATTCAGTGAGCTTCTTATCCATACCATGCATGTGGTAGTTCGAAATGAACTGCCCATATGCACTAGGAAGAGAGTTCAGAATTATATCCGTAGCGAACTCTTCGCTAATCGGGTAGCCAAGCCTCTCCAAAGACTGCACGTAACCAACCATTTTGATCACATGCGGACTCAGTGGATCACCATCCTTAAGCTTGCAACTCAACAAAGCCTGAGAGACTTGATACCTCTCAGTCTTCGCCTGAGCCTGGAACATACTTTTGAGGCTTTCGATCATATCGTAGGCCTCAACATGCTCGAACTGCTTTTGCAAGTCCAGTTCCATGTGTGCAAGCATAAGATAGCTAATGTCCATGGACTCATCCTTAGCCCGACGGTAGGCATTGGTGGCTGCGACAGTCGCATTCTCATTCGGCTCATCTGGAAGTGGGTTGTCTAGGACATGGTCCTTCTTTTCTTGTTTGAGAACAATTCTCAGATTTCGATACCAGTTGGTAAAATTAGTGTCGTTCAGTTTATCTTTCTCAAGAATGGTTCTCAACGCAAAACCGGATATCTGAGAGTGACTGCTACTTGGTGCCATGATCTACAACAGAAAATATGCAAAACACTTAAGATATGTATTCATAAAAGAGCAAGCATATTAAACATTTTAATATTTTTATGCTCCAACTAGAACCAACATCCCTCCGATGGTTACTTAGTGATTCAGGATCCTAAATAAGCAAGTCGGCTAGTGAGCTTTAGCATCACCACTAGCCGCCAAGTGATCTAGGTACACAACTCCTTGTCAATCGCATCTCATGTGACTCATGTTGGACGGGTGGCATCACATGCCCCGGCTCCCATCCGACTTTTCCCCGAGTCCCACAACCGTTGTGATAGACCCGTCTAGCTTACCGAGTGTTTCTGCAGTAAGAGTCATAACAATAACACAAAATAAAGCAATTATAATGTGAAATGGTATGGCTCTCTTCATGGCGATCTCAATCTCCACAAAGCCTGTAATCCGAGCCGTGCCAACTCTTGTCACTTGTCGTCTTACTCCATGTCGCCGACATGTACAATGCCTTGCATGCCTTCCGGGTTCTCCAAACAGCTACACTAGCTTAGTAAAGTAAATTACATAGAGAATCCGACACACAGGTCGTTATACAATAAAATGACAGCACCTAGGCTCCAGCCGGCTGACAAAAACCGTGATTCGCAGATCACGTATGGATTACACACATACATCACATTCACATGAACCATACCATTCACAACTTCCTGCAAAAACAAGTTATGCATAGATACAATATCTACCGGGGTTGTGAAACTCGCAACGACATCTAAGACGCTACGATAGGGCGAAGCCGGCGGTCCGGACATGGATTCCGACCATCGTTCTGATTTGAAAACATAGATCTCATCTACGATCCGGACATGGATTCCGACCATCGTTCCGATTCGATCAAACTCTTTGATCTTCGATCACCGCTTCTGGATTTACGTGTCACAGTCTGCCCCGATGGCGGAAGTCGACCGGTAGGGGTATGTCGTTCCACGACCTTAGCAGTATGATCACGGAAATCAGATCTACCATTCCCCGAGTACAGTTGATCCAATCAACTTCGTACAAAACCGATCTATCTCATAGATCGACCACCAAACAGCATATAGATCTCATCTACATCCTACCGCATACCACTGTTGGGCCACGCAGAGATAAAACAAAACCTTTTTCCTCTAACGTGGTGATCCCAAGATCTAGCTGAGGTAGAAGGCCACAAGGTTTACCACTAGACGCGCAGTTGCGGATTACTGATGAAGCGCGTCAGTTGACGCAGTGCAGTCCTCACGATCCGATCGTCCTGGTGCTGATCGCACAACACCTCTGCTGGTATCCACACGTACAAGGAGGAGCGCCGGCGGCGAACTGCTAGGTTCGTAATGACGGTTGGACTGTTGTGGAGCTAGGGTTTCCAACACATGGAATGACCTAACCAAACAACGATTAACCTTTTGGGTTAAGGTGCTCCACTATATATAGGGAGTGAACGTGGGCTCTGATCACGCGACCCATTCACTAAAGCCCATATAACACTAGTCACCGTGAGTCCAACTCACTAACTCAGTCCTAATCAGGTTAAGGTCCAACCCAACCAGATTACATGTTCAGATCCAATCCGAACTTGCTCCCGCTCTTAAGTGTGTGACCCCGCAGGCTCATGGCTACTTGGACACGATTGGAATTCGAATCACAATTGATCAGTCGGTAGCGGCTCCTAGCAGAAAGTGCCGACTCCTAAGTACCAAAGAGTCATGATGACTTGCCTTTCCAATGCGACTTACATCAGAGTCCCTTTTGCCTCACGATATACCTTGTCAGACAATAGGCGAATATATGTCATCCCTTAAATAGTCCGACTCTCTTCTCGATCCGAGATAAGTAATTCACCCGACTAACTCTTAGTCGATCGCCTCGGTTAACACTTAACCGAGTCGTGCATGGCCATGCTTTCCGAATCATATCTCACGAGAGGGCCCAGAGAATATATCTCCGAGTGGAGGGGCAAAATCCCATCTTGGTTATTCACATCACGCAGCTTGATTCTCAGTCGACCCAAACCCTGCCTTTATAACTGCCCAGTTACGGATCAGCGTTTGACAGAACCTAAGTCGATGATCCTCAACTCGGACTATGCAACAACCTCAGGTCTAAGGATTACATTGATTGAGATATACAAATGACAGCTAGTTCGTTGTACCTCAATATGGGTCAATCCGACTCGCTAAACTCTTTAGCCGAGTCTGTGTAAGTTGGAATAGCATCTCCATGCCCATGACAAGTTGAACCGAGTCATCAAGCCAACTTTCACATTGGTCTAAGTTGTGTGTCCAGCACAACCTCAATGACCAAGGATATTTAGTACAAACAACATGAATGCATAGTTCCACAACCGAATCACATATTCAATGATACACATCAGATGTTTATACAAGGACTAATATCTTTATGAATACAATGGGAAATATCATCATACATGATTGCCTCTAGGGCATATTCCCAACAACATGTTGTCGAAAGACTCCCTTCATTAGCTACTGGGCTGTACTACACTAAGATAATAGCACCACCTATTTACACTACCCTTAAGACTATCTTTAGAAGCTCTGAACTATTCTGCCTTTGGCATGATAGGTTAGGCCACCCCGGTCTTAGGATGATGAGAAATATAATTAACAACTCGAATGGTCATAATGTTAATGTGAAAAATTTCCTGAATCCCGATGATTTCATGTGCTCCGCATGCGCTACGGGGAAATTGATCATTAGACCGTCCCCTCTAAAGGTGAAGGGTGAACTCCCCACGTTCTTGGAACGTATACAAGGATATATGTGGTCCAATTCAGCCCCTCTCAGGGCCATTTCGGTACTTCATGGTGCTCATTTATCCTTCCTCTAAATGGTCCAATGTTTGCCTACTGTCAACAAAGAACCATGCTTTTGCAAAGTTGATCTCTCAGATCATACAAATAAGGAATAAATTCCCTGATTATCGTTTAAAGTCTATTCGAATGGACAATGCCGGAGAATTTACTTCAAAGGCATTTGATGATTACTGCATGGCAACAGGAATCAAACTTGAGCACTCTGTACCGCATGTCCACACTCAAAATGGACTTGCGGAGGCATTGATTAAAATGATTAAATTCATTGCCAGACCACTCCTTCAGGGTTGTAATTTACGAACTACATGTTGGGGACACGCGGTGTTACACGCCACTAATCTCATCAACTTTTGACCATCTACCTACAACATCCACTCTCCTATCCAACTTGCGCAAGGGTCGGCACCGAAAATTTCCCACCTACGTAGGTTCGGCTGCCAGGTATATGTACATATACCACCACTCCAGCGATCAGCAATGGGACCGCTCCGTAAGTCGGGGATATACGTTGGTTATGAGACCGTGTCCATAATCAGGTTCTTGGACCCCTTGATAGGTGACTGTCACACGGCCCGTTTTGCTGACTGCATTTTTGACGAGGATCTTTTTCCGACTTTGGGGGGAGGTAATCAACCCCTGGATGACAAAAGTCGAGAAATCACGTGGAAAGCCACGGGGATCCATGCTCATGACCCGCGCACTGTTGAGACTAATAGAGAAGTCCAAAAGATACTAGATTTGCACTCCCTAGCGAATCAACTGCCGGATCATTTTAGTGATTTAAAGACTGTGACAAAGTCGCATGTGCATGCACGCAATGCACCGGAAAGGGTTGAAATACCAAAGAAAAATGATGGTATAGCCGCTCCTTTCCAAGGCCTAAGAGGACGTGGAATCCGGTTTCTCAAATCCCAAGTACCTGGGGACGCCCTAAGAAAAAGGATAAGAGAGATTTATTATAGTCTGCCCCTATTGAGGGGAGCCAGTTGAGACCTGGCACAAGTACAGATATTTCAGTGCACGAAATTCCGGACTTGAATTTTCCTATATCGGAAATACCCAGCGAAGTTGTGCGCACACACATCGGAGCAGGAAAGCTAAAGGACCTAGCTCCTGGATTGGGAAATCCGGTGGAGCAAGAGGATGTGCCTAATGCACTCCATGACGAAATGGCCATTAACTATGTTAATTCTGGCGAGTCATACAACCGAGCCATGGCAAATGTTGACGTTAATTTTGCCAGGAAAATTGCCTCAATCATAGATCTTGACCCTGAGCCTAATACGCTCGCTGATTGCAAGAAAAGGTCGGATTGGAAAGATTGGCAGAAGGAAATTACTGCTGAATTATTATCGTTAAGTAAAAGAGAGGTATTTGGACCTGTTTGTCTAACTCCTCCCCACATTTGCCCCGTTGGCCATAAGTGGGTTTTTGTTCGAAAGAGAAACGAGAATAATGAAGTAGTAAGGTACAAAGCAAGGCTCGTTGCTCAAGGTTTCACTCAGCGACCAGGTGTCGACTTTGAGGAAACTTACTCCCCGGTCATGGATGGAATTACCTTTAGATACTTGATCTCAATGGCAGTAAACATGGACTTAAAAATGAAACTAATGGATGTTGTCACCGCTTACCTATATGGTAACTTGGATTCGGACATATACATGAAAGTACCAGAAGGTATCCCTGTCCCGAACCAGGATAGAGCAAACAAGAGCTTATACGGTGTTCAGCTTAAGAAGTCATTGTATGGACCAAAACAGTCGGGTAGGATGTGGTATAATCGTTTAAGCGATTTCCTTCATCAGAAGGGCTACGCGAGCAATGAAGATTGCCCATTTGTTTTTATACGGATATCCCAGGATGGTTTCTGCATTATCTCGGTGTACGTGGACGATTTGAATATAATCGGTACACCTGATGATATTGAGGAAGCGAGTTCCTACCTGATGTCGGAATTCAAGATGAAAGACTTAGGCAAAACCAAGTTCTACCTGGGTCTGCAACTTGAGCATTCCCCTGCTGGGATTCTAGTTCACCAGTCGGCCTACACCCAGAAGGTGTTGGATCGATTTGGGTTTGAAAATGCATATCCTTCTAAGACCTCGATGGTCGGAAGATCTTTGCAGCAAGACAAGGACCCGTTCAGGCCTAAAGAAGAGGGGAAGGAAATTCTGGGACCGGAATTCCCCTACTTAAGTGCAGTTGGCGCACTTATGTACCTCGCAAATTGTACACGGCCGGATATTGCATTCTCCGTCAATTTGCTTGCAAGGTATAGTTCTGAGCCTACCAAGAGGCATTGGAAAGGCGTTAAGGTCATCTTTAGGTACATACAAGGGACAAAGGACCTTGGCTTGTTTTACCAAAAGAACCAAGACCTATCTGTTGTAGGCTATGCAGATGCTGGGTACCTTTCGGACCCGCACACATCCAAGTCGCAGACTGGATATGTTTTCCTTTGTGGTGGAACAATGATTTCTTGGAAATCATCTAAGCAAACTCTTGTGTCAACTTCGACGAACCACTCGGAAATCATAGCATTATATGAAGCATCACGAGAATGTGTATGGCTTCGATGTGTAGTCAGCCACATCCAGATGTCATGTGGACTGAACACCATACAAACCCCAACAATTATCTATGAAGATAATGCTGCTTATGTTGCACAAGTCCAGACGGGTTACATGAAGATTAATCTCACAAAGCATATAAACCCCAAGTTCTTCTATGCACATGAACTGCAAAAGATGAACGAAGTGAAAGTCTTGCATACTAAGTCATTTGAAAATATCACTGATTTGTTTACTAAATCATTGCCAGCATCTTCTTTCGAGAGATGTGTCTGTGGGATCAGCATGATGAGACTTAGGGAGATGCAAGGTTCAGGGGGAGAATCTTCACAAACTCATCACTGAAATCTTGATCCCGATGATTGAGTGCTTAACTTTATAGTTAAGTGAATTGTACTCTTTTTCCCTTAGTGAGTTTTTATGAAGTTTCTCACATGAGGTTTTTAATGAGGCAATTCGTGCAACATAGCAAGAAGTATACCATGTGCATTTCTCCATATTTTTCCCACTGGGTTTTTCGGATTTTTAAGCCATGGTTATACAGATAAGATACCCAGGGGGAGTGTTGGGAAACTGGGCCGGTAGAGGACCATTCGGTGTGGCCTCTACCAGGATAGGGTTAGCCCATGTGGGTATCCTATCCCCTTAGTCTATAAATAGAGGAGTAATCATTGTACGTGAGTTTACCGAGAGAAATATCAATAAATTTTCTCCCTGTTCTCTGTGTCATTTTCTTGTGTAATCTTGTGTGCCTTCGAATCTAGTCTTCTCCCTCGGGTGTGGAGCAGCCTCGGGACCGGCCAGCCGGCAGGGGGTGCTCAACAATTCCCACCTCGCGACCCTCTCCCTCTCTCCTCTTCCCTGACCGGCCTTTCTCCCATAGCCACCGCCAGGCTCCCCTCGTCACCTCCCCGGTTGAGACCAAACCCCGCCACCGCTCGCGGGATCTCCTCCCCCTCCGTGATGCGCGCCTCCCCTCATGACTCTCCCCTCACCTCACTGCTCCACAGCCTTGGTCACCGCCGCCCGAAGCCCTGGCACCGTCGGTCTCCAACCTTGCCCGTACGGGGGCCCGTCCTCGACCGCGGCCTCCTCACGCCTTCCCTCGCCCGTCGTCGGCCACGCGAGCCCGCCTTCGTTCCAGTGCCTCCCCGCTGTCCTCCGACTGCCTCCTCCTTGAGGCCTCCGAGCGCTCCTGTGCCTCATCCCGCCGCCGACGGAGTCCACCGCCTCTAAGCCCCTCTCCACAGGCCCCATCACCTACAGCCCCGTCGCTCCCCGACGTCTGCGCGTCCCGGTTCGTGTCATGTCCCGTCGCCGTTCGCCTCCCTCGCCCTTAATGGGAGCCCGAGCTCGAGGCCCTTGTCCTCTCCAACATCCCAGACGACCGTCCTTTTTCCTAGTTGTGTGCATGTCCCGCAGCCGCTGCGTGGTTCAACAAGTCCTGCTGCGTTGCTCATCTCTATGTGGCGTATTTTCTCCTTTGTCCCTGTTAGGCTGATGTTTGTTGATTTGGCCACGGCCTAACAACTCTTGTGTATAAAGTTAGAGTGCTCGCCTCGACGCATCTTGTGTTTTATGTTGACCAACACCAATCCCGCCACGATGCGTTGTCCCTCTGTGGTTTTTGAAGATGGTGCTACCCGAAGACCTTATCAACGCGGAACCAAGTTCACTGCCAACAACCAAAGTTGAAACCCCCAAGATCGTCGGATCGGACCCATAGAATCCCCGGACGCCAAGACCGCCACATGATACCGAACACCCTCGGAAACCCCAAGATGTTCGATCCGAGAAGTGTGACTCCTACCTCCGCCATTCCTATTTTTATAAGTGACATATACTTGTTGCATATGAATTGAACATGCTTCCATACATGTTGTGGGATTGGGGGCTTTATGCCAATTCAACTCATAATTAAATATGAGACCATGTGTGACCTTATATTGGCTCTATATAAATTGGTGTAGTGAATTGTTGCCGTATTTTGCCTTGTTAAGACAACATTGAAATTGTGGGTTCCCTAAAAAACATGAACGACCTAACTAATTGTCGGGACCCCGGTTCAGCTTAATATTGTCTAATTGCACCGCATCATTGTCATGTCATGCATTATACATGCATCATGCCCGATCTTCTGCTGTAGTATTAAATAGTGCATCTGATGTTTCTTCTAGGGCTTTGTTTTTTCACGGATTAGGCCGATGAGTTTATGCGAGAGTCTAACCGATCTTCGGATGAACCTTCGGCAATGTTTTCAGGCGAGCATTCTCCCTCTTTTTACCTATTTTACATTTCTAGTATTTATTTCCTCCTGTTGATCTATTGCTACCTGTGTTGCGATGTTATAGATTCCGTACCCTTTTATACTTCCCTTCAGCCTCTATATTTCCATGGACACCTCCTATTACCCTATTTTTGGTAGATAGTCGGACTTGCGAGTCGTAGTCACTTGCTCAGGTGCTGCTTCGTGTCATCGGTGTTCCACCGTTGTTGGGTGGTTGGCACATGCTTAATGGTGGAGATGATCATGGCTTTAATTACCATTTAATAACTATATAAAACTAAAAAGTAGGTGATTAATGCAGAGACACCGGTGGGTAATAGACAATATTTGGTTTTTAATCGCTCACTGGTGTCCCGTAGGACCGCGAGTTCTTGACACCTGTTCCGAGATCGAGCGCACTAACCACGGGTGGGGTGTGTGGGCACCCCATTGATTTAGTACCTAATTTCAAAGTATTTACTGGGGGCCACAAACTAGTTTGGGGCTTTATTACTATCTTGTACTTATGCCATTCTTTACTGCTTTATTTACGATTGCGCGTGGAGCGCCTGTACTATTTAGGAACAAATGCAGAGTGTTTTCGCGGTATCGACAAGCCCAGTCACACTTTCGGGTTCGCAGTCGTTTACAGCCATTGACGCAAACCTCTGGGTCCCTTCCCGATCCATCCAACTTCGTTGTGGGTAGCTTAGAGGGGTGGCCCCCATGTGCATGCTTTGGGTCTGGGAAACATCGTGTTCAAAACCCTGTCGACATACTATTGGGTGTATGTTTTGTGATTTTATACCTATCTGATCTGACAACAAGGGTGTAGGTGCATGTGAAAACTTTGGTGCACCCCTGTAGGGTTTAATCTTTTCAAAAAGTCGTCTCCGCGGTTATGGATGACTTGGAGTACAGTTCTTGATCATAGACAACTATAACTAATGTTTAATGTTATAATATGACTTGTATCTGATATGACTAGTAAGTTGGTTAACCACCATAGAATGAATGAATAAAACTGCCAACCGTGTGAGTTTCCTCGGATTGACTTCCTCGTTTGGTCTCGAGGGGGAAATACCAAGATGGGTATGTTTGGTGGTAGTATCAGGATGGAACCGAATAGGTCTTTCTCATCCCTCTCCGATAGTCGCCAGTTGTATCAAGTCTCTATAGGTTAGTTACTACATGTTGCGTTGCGGCTTCAGTCCACCATACCCGTGTAGGCGAGGACCACCGAATTCTAAGACTCTCCGTGTAATGGCCTCAGTATTGATCGATCTCTCTTTTTCCTTTGCCCTTTTTCGGCACCCCTTTTGTTTAGCAAGGTTTGAGAACTACGTTGTTAGCAGGGTTACCCTTCCGGCTTGGCCTGGGCAGGGTTATGGACGCCATTAGTTATTCTTCAGGGCTCTTAGCTCAATTTGCATCTTGTCCATAGTCGGATGTTGTATCATTTTCAAGGTGATTTGGATCTTTGTATTGTACATTTGTTTTCTTGACTCATGGAGTCGTTGTTGTATATATATGTTCTGTGGGTTCCATCGTGGACTAATGTGTAATGAGATTACTTCGTTTTCCACCCGCACGCAAGTGCTTGGTGGGCACATTTGAATCGTTTCTATGCGGGTTTGTCGGGAATCGCTAAAACATGCATAGGGTCGATCCTAGGGTGTTACAGAGTGGTATCAGAGCTCAGCAGTTACGATACCCCACTGGTCCAGCCTATAGGATAACCTAGCTAATGGTCGATGTGGAGTGTCCCTATCTGCCAAACCTAGTTTCTTCTTAAGCCAATGTAAAGCAAAGGTATCGCTAGCTTCTGAAGACCAAGGCGCCTTTATACTGTCGTTGGATAGACCAAAGACAATGCACAACATCTGCTGTCAAAGCTATCGTCCTATTACTAGAAAACTCCATTTTCAGAGTTTCTACATGAAGCTTCTTATATAGCTTAATGATCAGGGGCCTACTAATGTTTGAATCCAGCTTGTATTTCAGGACGAAACCCTAGCCAATCTTCACCAGCTCTACTTTTCGGAGTTCGTTTAGATCATCTTTGATCAATCTGTGGATCTCTTTGAGAGAGCACCTTACTATGGAATTTGAACTAGTCTTACTACAGGGCTTCTTCTTGTCCCTCATATATTTTTCAAGTTCCATCAGTTGATTCTTGGACATATCCTGGTAGTTGACGAAAATATGTGTCAGTCCTATCAGACATTCATAAACTTATTTATAAATTTCTTAGTGTAGTCTGTTGTCTTGATGAAGGAGAATGACATGTATTAACATTACGTAAGCTTACCTTGTCACCATTATTCTGTTGGTTGGGACTTTCATGTTGTTCTCCACCAATCCTCCGTTTCTTATTACTTATAATGTCTGTAACCTTCGAACCTATTTTTCGTTTCTTTTTAGTTCGAGCTTTGTTTTGTAATTCTCAATCTTCCTGATAAGTTCATGTTCTGACACATCAAACTCATCGTCAGTATGTGCCATACCGTCGGAAGAATCTCCATCACTACCACTGTAAGTGCTCATTTTCCCTAGTGGACAAAACATATACTAATCTTATTACACATTTTACTTTTTGAACCGAGCAACTGATGCACTTCAGTTAAATGCATTAATTTAAACTTTAAAATGTAACTATACCTAGCTAAACAATGTAAATCATGTTGCAGAATAGGACACGTTATGTTGCAAGGCATTATAAATTTATGCATGCAAGTAAAACAAGGAATTTTTTTATTAAATATCCGAATTGATTTGAAGTACCAGTACAATAAAATTTATTGAAGCTGGGCCTACTTGTGAAAAATATTGTGTTTATTGTTGGAGTGCATAATAAATAGTTGCTATTCATGGGAGGATTTATGCAACAGGATTTCTGGTTCGATATTTAAATTTTACCAACCTAGTATTTCGCTGAAACAAGCTTGAGAAACTAATTTAAACTATGCTCGTCTTTCCTCTATCGCCGACTTGATATCAGTATCAAGGTTTCGATAGTAGAGACGATGAAGCAATAATTATGCAAGGAAATCTTTGCTATCAAGTAAGAGCAGCAAGTTCTTCGGAATTGAGTAGTATTAGGGATGATCTAAAATCCTGGTCCACGAGGATGTTTGGTTCAATTGCTATAGAGAATCCTTATCTCATATGGAGGACGGCGTCGTCGGTTCCTTCTGCTGCAGATTGTCCGCAATCTGCGAAAGAGTTGTTTCTCTTATAGGGAAGTAGACAAATCAGAGGAAGGCTATTTAGATACAATAATGGAGAACCATGTCTCCTATCCTCTATAATAACTGGTGTAATTCCCATTTTATTCAGATTATTCCAGGGAAGTGCAACTTTTTTTGAGAGAAGGGCAGTGCAATAGTCAACTAGTGGGCAAAAAATGATTCCTAGAAATCTAGGTAGCTACAATAGCAAATTACCATCATTTACGGCACGGAATTTATTCTAGGTATACTATATAAATTGTACTCCTCACTGTCCTTGAGTTATTATATTATAATATAAAAACCAGAGACTAATTTATAGATTTCCAGCCAATTCTTGTTCCATTAATTTTACCTAGAGTACATGTCATGCTCTGATCGGAAATTCATGATGCAACATAAAAATTTATGTAGGGCCCAAAGTTCACTCATCGATCTGTTATGTATGTCGTACACCATACTAATGCACACACTACCTATATTACGAATATAGCATTGCCATCTACACCGCACAACACTTTGTTCAGAAGAATACGGCAACTAGTATTCTGTATAATTCAACGATTATGAACTGCCTGATCATGCATACCTTGCACTGCTCTAATATTTGTTGTGCAAAACCTTTTTTTTTGACTACTCAAAATCTTGCCTAGTGTAAAACATTAATGGAAATTCATTATTTTAAATTAAAAGGAAGATACTATCACATTAAAAACAAGCGAATACATTGTCAAAAAATTAGAAATTTAATGATCCGACATTGGTCTGAAGTTTGAAATGTTAATAAACCCTTTTAAAATTAATGTGGACTACTCTTCGGAGAGTCAACAATTCCATCGATAAATTTCAAGTCATGCCGAAAACACGTAGCGGGAATTTTTGTGTGTAGAAAGTAGCATAATTCATCATCTTCATTCAAAGAGTTGGTCTCCAAATTAACTTTCGACCTCACTCCTGCGAAACAAACAAAAAACAAAGAAAACTTAACTATATGATGATAGACACTGAATAAATATTTTTTGTTTTTATAGATATAAAAGTACCTACATTTGTATTGATTGAGAAGTTCCTTAATCTTTCTTGTGTACTTTTCATTGAACTTTGATACAACCATGTTAAACATCAGCTGTTCGCACAAGGATTTAGTATTAGTCTACAAAAATAATATGTCAGAACAAATAAATTATAGGTGAATGCATTTGTATAATAGTGCAAATACGAAATTAAGTCTGTCTGGAAATTATACTTACAGACTGGAACCAATGGTCAACAAAAACAACGTAAGATTTCAGCATCCTCGGCAAACCTATTCTGCTATCTTTCATGCTTATTTCATAGAAATACCTATATTCCAGTTACTTATTTGATATATAAATTTATGAGAGGAAGGATCACGTCATGTTAACGATACCTAACTGGTTTTCATTGTCAGATATCCACTGAACAGGTTTGGTGATCATATTTCGAAAATCAACCATGTACGGAAAACTATATGCTTCTTCAAATGCAAGCTTGAACTTATTTATCACAATGGTTGCTTCCTCTTCAACAGTGTTGTTCATGACGTTCGAGAAAACAGTATCATATTTCAGACCTTGAAGGTCAGCAATCACAGCATACCATACTTTATTTGGCCGGAGAGGTATGATGATCTAAGCAAATGAAGAGCTAAAACAATTGAGACTTGCAGATTATACAACAACGTCGCTAGTAAATAACATAGATACTAAAATTAAAAATTACCATTGAGACATTAGCCAGGTTCCATCCAGTGTGGTTATTTGATAAGTATCATTTGAACGCTCTTGCATTAAAATCTGGCCTTGTGAGCAAAATCTAATAACATAATTTTTTAGAAAAAAACAAAGCAGTTAATAGATATCATAATTTCTGGGAACATGGATTGATGGATGTTTGTTTAGTCGCATGGGAAAACATGTATAGATACAAAGGGTGTCTGTAAAGAAACTTTGTATGTTCACTTACCGCATCTGCGTGCATCATGATGTACCTGGTTGGGAACAATTCATGATTATGTTGATTATTATCTAGGTTGTATTTCCGTTTTGTCATGACCTTGCCATATAGTTCATTACGTGTGAATTCACACTTCCATAAACCTGCATGGATAAACCAAACACTCTCTTGCATGCCCATTTCTTCCTGCACAGAACCACCTGGTCGCTGATAGAATACATAAAATGGAATCTAATTACTCCATTATTACAATGTGATGCACATAATAAAAATTTGGCGACAATTAATGCCTTTTGTCCCTTGTTACCTTCTGGCCCTTTCTCTCATAGTGGTCTCTACAATGTAGTCAAATAAAGCTACTTCAACATATTTTGATCTTTTCACAGTTGGATAAGGAATTTGGCGGCAATTAATGCATGCTCTTGTTTTAGCATTGTCAGCACTATTTGTTTGCATAGCTGATCCAATACTTGGTGTAGATGTTGATGCAAAATAGACGTGTCTTCTGCAACCTTCTTGCTCAAATTATGCTCTAGCAGTGCGGAATGGTCCATTATTATGCTGCAATCTACGGTCTCGATAGTTGTCTGGTTCAGGACAGCTTATTGTATAGGTGGGTTATTGGTTTCTAGTATATCACAAAATTGACCTTGGCATACCAAGGATCATGTATTTTCACTATACATTGACTATTAGCACTGTTACACTGAGGACTGTTAGCACTGTTACGCTGAGACTGTAAGTTTGGTGCAATAGTCTGACAGAATAATTTCTTACTGGTATTTGGCTCTGAGATATTGCCATTCCAGTTGTAGTATGCGTTGCCTCGTAATGTTGTTGCATTTGAATGCACGAACACGAATTTGAATACTGACTTGATGTATGAAAATCGCTGTCACGTGTATTTCCTACATTTTTAGACTTATGGATTTGAGATGTTGTTCTCGAGTTTCTGTTGTGCAATATTGCGCTTCCTCCGTCCTGGTCTATCAAGCCACATCCATCCATTTCTTTGTTTTGTTCTGCAATCATTTCTGATCTTCTTTTCTTTGTATACCTTCTCCTATTCAGAATGTTAGTCCCATGGGTGGATGTCTGCTGCACAACCTACTGCGATTGGACATATTTCTCTCCTGATCCAGCATTCCAATAAAAAGTTGGACGGCATGATGTCCTACTATTTTACTAGTTAAAAGTATCGATCAAACTGCGCGCGTGATTAGTAGAGATGTTTTCAATTTAAGTGTCGCTGCTGAATCTTGGTATCTGAGTTACAAAAATAGGAGTCGCCATACTGTTATACCTTTCCCTATTATGAGTGATTTCATTGGTACGTGAATCTCCTATGCTGGAACTGGTTCCTCCAAAGAAATTATTGTTACATGAATCTCTTATGTTGGAACTGGTTCTTCCAAATAAATTATTCATGGCAGAAGGTCCATTAATTGGTGTATTGCTTTTCCAAAACTGCTAAAGCTGCACAAAATGGGAGAATCTTCTTGTGTCGCCATTGTTATTTCCTAGGTTTATATTTTTAAGTGTCATAGACATGTCTGCCATAGACATGCTAGCACTTATTGATCTACAACCATATGAATCAAAATTATCAGATCTGTCCTGCTGATTACCAGATGAATGCACATTTGCAGTGACTGGTCCGTATGTTTGACTTGTCGGACAATTAAGTTGAATTGGGTGTACTTCTATTCCAGGGTGCGTTGTTAATGTGATATTAGTTTTTTCTTTCTCTTTCTATGTAAGGTCAGCTTGTTCTGCAACTTCTGACCAAAATTCATCATTTCCATCCCAGAAAGTAAACAAATCATCGCGGTTATCTTCTTTCTTCTGTTTCTTGGAAATGCGATCATCCGACACAAGATCGAACTCAAATTGAAGTGATCTCGCAACCACCCGTTTTTCACCGAGACAGTTGGAGTTCTATAAGATCTGAAATGTATCTGTACATTTGCAGCAGGATCCCTCTCTTCTTCTTGATCCCTTGCATGATGACTCGATCCTTCTTCCACACTTGGAATACGAAGGCTTGCATTCAAGCGATTGAAAACATTTTGACCAGGCACAGGAACACATTGTGGATTGCAAATTTGTAGTTGTTTGTCGTAATTTCCAAGATCCAGTTTTGGCATGGGAACTGTCACTGGATTACGAACATCAGACGATGCAACATCTTGAGCAACATGCACCGACCCAGCAGCTTCTGCACCGATCTGTACCTTAAGGCGATTATAGCCCATCATTTCAGCATCGTGTAATGTATTTTCAGAACCAGTCAGTCTCTCATCGAAAGTATCTCCTATGGAATGAGTTGCTAACTCAGAATGTACAAAATTGCTATGATTGAAACCATGTATATCCACCTGAATTCTTGTTGTGTCTTCATTGTCAAATGTATTTGACACTCCATTGGATACAGCCGACAGTTCAAATTGTGCAGGAGTTTTGTTCCATTGAGATGTTGCGTCTAACACATGAATTGCATCTGCACTGACCATCTTGTTCATTGCATGCTCTATACAGCTTGTTCTTGATGAATGCTATATCCGGGCTTCATGTAATTGCAGGTGTTGCACATACGGTATTAGTGTTGCTTTGAACAATAACCGTGTGTACTTGCTGCCTTTCAACTAAAGCTACACTTGCTACTCCACAGTTTGTAGCTGTAGCAGGCTTTGCGACCATTCCATTACCAGAAACCTGACCTGCATATTCTACAACAGCTTGCAGGGTTTGTGTTGAACCAACAAAAGGAATTATCATATCATCTGACCACAGGACTTTAGTAGTAGCACTACAATCGTTGGGTTCATAGTGCATCTTGTGTAATTGTTGTCTTGTGGACAAATCATCACATGTCGGTAACACACGTACCAGGGCCTCGCAGCAAGATTCCAATTTCTACATATATTTCATCTTATCAGGACATCTATAACTTTGGTCTATAGAAGTTAACTTGACAAGCAGCTCATAGTCTTCTGCTAGCCTTCTACATACAAATGTTAGCCTATCTGTCGATTTATCCAACACACTGCGATTATCCTCAACATCCCGCTCATTATCTTCTCTTACGGATCGGGGCCCTTGAGTTGTAGAGTACATACCCATGTTTTCATGATTGAGCATAGATATTCGAGAAATCTTTCTAATGTTGCACTTCATATTGAGATTCATCGCAAACAACATGTTAGCATACATGTTTGACACTATGCCCTGTATTGCTCTACAGCCTGGAAGTTTGACAATAAAAAATATTATCGCCCATTTAAAATATCATAAAACTAGCACTGTACTACTGAGATAACTGAATAAGTAACACTATGATCAAGCACCAGTAGTATGGTTCCCTACTTAAACCTAGTAGAACATGCAACTATAGAAAGAATATGGATTCAGGTAGGAAGCAACTAAAGCAGGCAGAACAATCGTACAATGCAACAATGGGAGAATTTAATTCTCTGGTAGTACAAGGTCGAGAAATAAAAACATGGAGGTGTAAGGTATGGTAGGAAATCTATATCTAGAACACAAACACGAGAAGATTTGTCATGCTCATGAATGAAAGAATTGTGCATATTACAAAAAAATTTACCTCCGCATGCATAAGTGGGTCTTCTACAAATTTTTCAATGAAAGTTGTAAAATTCTTAATCATCTCTTCGTTCAGCTAAGCAGTAGCAAACACAGTTTCATTTATATCTTTCAACTTCATATTCACCATGGCCAAAATAGAAATAAAATAGAATAATATGAGTAAGAAGCAACAAGCACCGTAATAATAATTACATATAATATGAATAACTATGGGAGTATTGCCTTGTGAACTCCATAAACATTTCATTGATCAGGCTTCTGGTCAAGACTCTCATAAAACGCCATATTGTCAGTTGTCTAGAAAGATATTCTAGGTAGTGCATGGCCTAGAAGAAAAGCATTTGTGTCCAATAGTTCAAAGTACATTACCTGCATTAAAATTGTTACAACCATATTAACACAACAAATCCACACAAACTACTAACCACTAATATTTAAGAAAATAAGTATCATGGTGGATAACTAACCGGAATTATTGGAAGAAAACCACCAAGTGCACCTTTCAAACCATTTCTCTGGAATGTGTCAATAGAGCTAATGAGCTTGTCGAATGCAGCAAGACACCTGTCATAAGAGTCAATCTCATCAGACATGCCAATTGCAGAGAAGTACTCTAGGCTGGTTCCATCATATGTGCTCGGACATAGCATAATAGTGTTGGCAAATAGAACAAATGTTGTTTTGAATTGAGAACCTAGCAGGTTAGGAGTAATCATCTTTTCCAGCTCACTGATAGATGGTCTTGGCCCTGCACAGTCAATTAATTCTCTGACCATATCGCGAATCCATTGCGGACACGCCTTATTTATGATTCTACCCCCAAAGGGGATCCCAAGTATCTTGTTAAAATGAAAGAGCTTCAGTTCAAAGCCGCATCCATTGGGAAATTCAAACCTTCTTGTAGTAACATTAAAATGAGCAACCAGCCACTTCAATAGTGACCTTGGCAACTCTTCACAGCACATACTAAGCATACCATCAAATTGTATGTTTCTTAGCAAAACCTTCTGATCATCTGTTAGCCTTTTTGCCATTTTTATAAACTTTGGCAGAGATAACTGAGTGGTGAAAATATGCTCAACCATTTATATATGATAATATTTTTTCTGCCGACAAGGTAAAACACAAGTTATCAGTTAACAAGGTATGGATTTTTTATTCAGTCATATATGTCAGATTTGAAAATTAGATAATCGACACAGCATGCAGGATACAAGCATCACAAACAAATGAAATTCAAAAATATTCACCTCGCAAACATGATACATTGAGCATGAATGGAAAAATAAAAAGAAATTGAACGTGCTTAACCAACACTCATCCTATATCATTCTTAATTAGGGATGTCCAAGTGCTATATCGCTAGCAACAAACTCATTCGTCATGAGCGTGGGAATATTTATATGAAGTATCTAAACATATACATAATATAGTGATCTACATATGAGCTAGACAAAAATCAACCTTTCAGGATACGACGAATCACATAGACGTGGAGGATGCGAGATGAATAGATGAACTTCGCCAATTGAAATAGATTTTAAAAGTGGAAGAACAACCCTGAAAGAACAACAAGGAGAGAGAAGTGTTCGTTTAACGCTAGACTCGCCTGCTGAACCCATGATTCTTGAGAAACAAGAAGGTGCTCATAAATGAACTAAGACCCCACATGTTAGAACCCTACTTGGGTACGGACAAATTTCAGCAATGTGCACGAGCAGTGAACCTCACTGTGCATAGCAGGTGGGGTGCATTGCACGGTCAATGCACTGCCATAGAATTTTATCTTGCACCGTGCATACAACACCTTATAAAGCATTTAGGAGGCAATTCATATATTTTTCATGGGTGTGCATACCGGTTTTCAACGGCATTATACTAGTAGTATCATGAAGCACTCAGGAGGCAGTGCATTAGCTGTTTACAAGCAATGCATAAATGTGTCCATAGCAGGTGGTGTGCATTATACGGTAAGTTAACTTCCGTCGCATGTTATCTTGCACCATGCACACAAAAGTTTATGAAGCATTTCTAAGATAGTTCATATATAGTTCACGGATAGTGCATCTCGGTGTGCATGACATTATAATGGCAGTATCATGAAGCACTTAATGGATACTGCATGCTTTGTATACGAGTAGTGCATCTTGGTATGCATAGCAGGTGGGATGCATTGCACGGCTAGTACATTGTCGTTTCATATTATGTTGCACCGAACAGTGCACAACATGTGATAAACAAGAAGGTGCTCATTAATGAACTAAGATCCCACATGTCAGAACTCTACTTGGGTACGGACAAATATCGGTAGTGCATACTATGTGCACGAGTAGTGCACCTCGCTGTGCATAGCAGGTTGGGTGCATTGCACGGTCAGTGCACTGCCATAGAATTTTATCTTGCACCATGCGTACAACGCCTTATGAAGCATTTAGAAGTCAGTTAATATATTTTTCACGGGCAGTGCATACCAGTTTTCAATGACATTATAATGACAGTATCATGAAGCACTCAAGAGGAAGTGCATTTGCTATTTACCAAAAGTGCATCCAGGTGTTCATAGCAGGTGGTGTGCAATGTAAGCTCAGTACACTAACATCACATGTTATCTTGCACCATGCACACAACAGTTTACGAAGTGTTTCTAAGGCAGTTCATATATAGTTCACGGGCAGTGTATCTTGGTGTGTGTCATCGTATTATCGACAAGTACACCATAGGGGGTCCTGGTGGAGTTGAAAGGATTGGGTATGAGACGTCGGATGTTCCAGGAGCGGTGAGCATAAGTTTACCCAGGTTCAGATCCGACTGCGGTGATCGGATGCTACTCCTGCTAGCAACCCAGTAATATGGCGGTGTAAGCCGGATGTTACAGCGGATTACAAGAGAGGTTTGCCTGTGCGAGTTGTTTATGGTTGATCTATGATCTGGTGCCTTAAAGGCTCCCATAGGGCCGGTTTATATAGTCACTGGGGCCTAGGGTTACAGGAGAGACCTATCCGGCTACAATACAGTGTCGGTAACTTGTATAGCTTGGACTATAAGTAATACTACATGCCTAAGTCGGTAACTCTTCTAGGCCTTGTCGTAGCCGGAATTGGCTCATCCTCTTTCTCTGATTGGGCCTCCCGTGAAGCAAAGCTCTAACCCGTTGGTGGGCCACCCTAGTCAGCGAATCTTGTGGGTATACCCCGAAAATATATCCCCAACAGTGTGCATAGCATTATAATGGCAGTATCATGAAGCAGTCAACAGGTAGTGCATGCTTTGTATACGAGCAATTCATCTCAGTGTGCATAGCAGGTGGGGTGAATTGCACGACTAGTACACTGCTGGTTCATATTATCTTGCACCGAGCAGTGCATAGTAGGTGAGAAACAAGGAGGTGATCATTAATGAATTAAGACTCCGCATGTCATAACTCTACTTGTGTACGGACAAATATCGACAGTGCATACTAGGTGCATGAGAAGTGCACCTCGCTGTGCATAGCAGGTGGTTTGCATTGCATGGTCAGTGCGCTGCCATAGAATTTTATCTTGCACCGTGCATAAAACACCTTATGAAGCATTTAGAAAGCAGTTCATATATTTTTCACGGGCAGTGCATACCGGTTTTCAACGATATGATAATGACAGTATCATGAAGCACTCAAGAAGTAGTGCATTTGCTATTTACTAGCAGTGCATCTAGGTATGCATAGCAGGTGGTGTGCATTGTATGGTCAATACACTGCCATCACATATTATCTTGAACCATGCGCATATCAGTTTTTGAATCATTTCTAAGGCATTTCATATATAGTTCACGGACAGTGTATCTCGCCGTGCATAACATTATAATAGCAGTATCATGAAGCACTCAACGGGTAGTGCATGCTTTGTATACAAGCAATTCATCTTGTTGTGCATATCAGGTGGGGTGCATTTCACGGCTAGTACACTACCGTTTCATATTATCTTGCACCGAGCAGGGCACAGTAGGTGAGAAACAAGAAGATGCTCATTAATGAACTAAGACCCCACATGTCAGAACTGTACTTACGTATAGACAAGTATCGGCAGTGCATACTATGTGCATGAGTAGTGCACCTCGTTGTGCATAGTATGTGGGGTGCATTGCAGGATCCTACTCCTGCTAGCAACCCAGTAATATATCAGCGTAAGCCAGATGTTACAGTGGATTACAAGAGAGCTTCGCTTGTGCGAATTGTGATTGTGGTTGTTGCTATGGTTATGTTGTGGTTATGCCCTAAAGACTCCCATAGGGCTAGTTTATATAGTCACTAGGACCTAGGGTTACAGGAGAGACCTATTCGGCTACATTACAGAGTCGGTAACTAAATACAGCTTGGACTACAAGTAATACTACAGGCCTAAGTCGGTAACTCTTATGGTCCTTGGTGTAGCCGGAACTGACTCCTCCTCTATCTCTGACTGGGTTGCCCGTGAAGCAAAGCTCTTACCGTTGGTGAGACACCTTGGTCACCGAGTCCTGTGGGTATACCTAGAAAGTATATCCCGAACAATAGCCCCCAGAAGTCTCCAAGATCCAAAGTCGGATAAATCATCTAGCTTGATTGTTTCTTCTTCTTGAGAATCTTGAAGGTTTCCCGAAAACTTTATTCAGTAGTGTAGGATTCCAAGTCAGTTGAGTCGGATATGTTTTGTTCTGACCTTTAGTCTTTTCCTTGCTGAGTTTAAAACATGACCCGGATTTCAAATGGCGGTGTGCGGGCAGACAACTTTTCAGACCAGGTCTTGTCACTAACAGGAGTCCCGTCAACACGACTGTTGTTGGGTCTGCTCCTTACAGAACAGAGCACCGTTTTAATGCTCACGCGAGAATCCAAGGGAAGATGAGTCGCGAGGAAGCTACCCCCTCTCTCCTATACGTGTGGTGTAATCGTGCAACTGGAACACGAATCTAGGTGCAAAGGAAAATAAAAGAGAGGAGAAACCCTTCTCTCTTAGATTCATCTCTACACTGTTCTCACTTACTGCATCCGCGTACTCCTTGAGCCCTCCGTAGCCACTCTCATCTACACACCACAAGAAAAATCTCTTTCCCCCACCAATTATTCTTTCTCCAAGAGCGATGGCTTCTGCATCTGGCGTCGAAGCAGCGGCGGGTACATCGGCGGAGGACGAGAGGAAGTTGTGGGGCCTCTGGTTCCCAAGCTTTAGGACACGCCACTCGCACCCCGTGTGACGGCGAGCGGGTGCTGTTTGGCACGCACATCGACCACGACCTCAGTCTGCTACCGTCGGACTTCTTCATCGAGGTCCTCAAATACTATGGTGTGCTGCTCCATAATCTTCCTCCCAACTCCCTGCTAGATCTTAGTACGCATGCAACCTTGTGCAAGGCGTTTCTTGGCATTAGGACAAGTCTCACCCTTTTCCGGTACTATTATGGTACCCGAAAGAACTCCATCAGTGCCGGTGTTCCTTACACCATTGGTACTCTTAGCTTAGTCATTTGGAGAAAATGAGTTTATCCTAGGATTAACACTAGCAAATCCGTCAAATGCTGGGAGAAAGGGCGAAAGGTCTTCTGGCCTTCGTCGACAGTGCCGCTCCCCACCGAAAATCATGGGACGCGGAGGCGCCAAAACTGTCGGACATCTTGATCCTCGCCAAGAGGTGTATTGAGTTTCTGATGAAACACAAGGGCCTCCGGGGATCCAACTTGATCAACTGCTGGCTGGAGCGCCGAATTCAACCTCTACAGCACCATGGAGATCGCCTCATGTACACCATCACCAGAGACAAGAAAGACAGTATACGGGTCAGCGTGAACCAGATTCCGGCTAAGGATTACAAGACCCTCATGCAGTATTTGATCAAGTAGAGAGTGGAACGAAAAGTTGCAAATGTCTTCATGAAGATATTCACATCTAATATTTCGACTCTTCTTTCACGTTTTTTCGTTCTTTTCTATTTATTACTCCGACTCTGTTTTTATCAATACTTTTTGACTTTGTCATCTTGAGAAACTCCCCGAGTCTGAGTTAGCTTTACTAGAGGGCAATCTGACAGACGATCCGGAGGCGATGGAGGATGACGAGGTGAAAGAAGCTTATGCCTCCGCCTCCAAGAAGCGTAAGTCAAAGGAAGTTGTTACCATTGCTGGTAGCCAAGTGCTACCAGTAGTTAAAAAGTAAGCACATTGTATTTGTTTTTAGTACTTTGTACCATTCTTTTTCCCAAAGCACACATGTTATTTGGATTTGCGTGCTTCAGAGCTAAAGTAGTTTTGAAGAGTAAGGTTAAGCCAGATAGCAAACCAGGCAAGCCACTGCGTCAGCAGAAGCTTGTCATCTCCCCGCAATGCCGCCGCCGACTCGAACCAGTACCCCATCATCAGCACCAGAGGTTTCCACCTCTCCTGATGCTGGCAACATCTCGAAAGCCCTGGTCACCATTGGTAGCCAGGCAACTAACAAGGGTGAACCCATCAAGGGTAATGATCCCATGGTAATATCTACATGTCAGTTGGATAAAATGGCCAGTTCTGCTACCTCCGGCCTGAAACGGAAGAAGGAGGAGATCCTCAAGATGGTTCAGTAGAGTCTTGAGAAGCAAACCCTCACTCTAGAGGCAGCGAACCAGGAGATGGAGCACGTGAAGCTGGTCAGCCTCCTGGACCAAATTTTGGTCCGGGACGCGAAAATAGAGTCTGGTGAACTCCCAGCGACGGACGTTCCCTCCCTCTCCCTTGCCGAGAAAGTGTTTCACAACACTAATCTCGGATTTGAGAAGTTGCACCTGCAACACATTGTGAGTTTCCGATTCTTATTTGTAGTGTTTTATTATCATATCCTCCAGACCCCAAGCATAAAGTCGGATAAACATCGTTGAATCCGAGTTGATGGTTATAGGATGTAAAAGAACGATGTAGTGTAGCCCCCAAGGCTCGTGTTGTATTTTTACTTAGTTAAATTTGCAGCCCGAGTCTTAGTAGCTTTCGGACGATATTCTGTCTCTAAACTTACAGAAAATTGCATCTTCCAACCAGGAATTGCTCAAGAACATATGCAATAAACACAAGGAAATCAAAGCCCTGCGCCTTGAGAAATTCAAAGTTGAAAGTTGAAAAATATGAAGTAGAAGGTAAACTTTTCCGACTTCTTTGTCATCTAGATATTGTCATAGTCAAACTTTGTTCTATCTGACTGATATTCTTCCCTTTGCAGAATTGTTGTGTGAATCTAGCAAGATGGTGGAGCAATCCGAGAACTTCAAGGTCTTGGAGATGGAGAATGCTAAGCTCCAGGACAAGCTTGAAAAATTACTATTGAATCGGAGAAATCCGTGGCCCCTGTCCTGGAGTCAAGAAACCATGAGACCGTGAGGCTCGAGAAGCTGGTAGCCCTCCGAGATAAACAATTGGATGATCTCTATAAGCACTTCGATAGTTAGAGGGATCTAGCCCAGGGCACAGAGAGTGAGCTAAACAGCCTCCGCGAGGAGCGTGCCCAATGGAATCATTCTATGCTAGGTAAGATTTCTGACTTACTTTATTTGATTGATTTTTCGACTTACTTTTGAGTCAGATTTTGACTTTTGGTTCTTTCCCAGGCCCCCTGAATCTTTCCGACTCTCCTACCTCCGAACCTCGTCTCAAGCGCGTAAAGCTCGTCGGAGATACTTAGTTTGACTTCTACCAGACTATTGAAGAGGCTGAAGAGTTGGTCAAACTTTCCGACATGCATAAGATGTCAGTGCAAGAGGTGAGGGACAAGGCCAAGGAGATTCTGAAGCTTATTGAAGACTGGAAGATCTCCTATGCTCGGACTGCTTCATAGACTACCCTTACCATGGTGATGAGCCACCATAGAGATATGGAATCTGGCATGTCACCAAAGGGTATCGCCGATGAGGACGATAAGGGTAACACACTGATCATCAAAGATATCCAAGATCCCTGTGGAGGTTACGCTTGCCTTGTGGCGGAGATGACTAATTACACGACTCCTTTGTTCGAATCCGTCGTTGTGCCTCCCTCGCCTCAAGAGCCAGACGATAGCCTCGCTGAAGCAGCTTCCGAGTGCGAGGTCTAGGGCGACAATGTTGTCGACTCTAGCGCTCCACACTCTTCATCACCACCACGTGATTCTGCAGCATAAACAATTTATAATGCATTATTCTGAACTTGGGCATGTAATGATGGAAACAATATTTTGATTGTGCTGGTATGTAAGAACGAATGCTTTTACTATCGTAGCACTTTTGTTTCTATATATTTTATTTGTGTGCTTGAGAATTTCTGAAGCACTATTTTTTATGCTTACACTTGTCGTTTTATGTGGCTCTCTGCATTGTCCCTTTCATGAGCCGGCCAACCTTTAGCACGGAAACTTTGCCGAGCAATGCAGCTCAATTGCTAAACCAGTTTAAACTCGGAAACAAAGCTGGCTTTCACTACCAAAAATTCATTACTCGGAAGATACCCGCGTCTAAGAAATCAGATAAAAAACCAAAGTATAAACAATAAATTTAATTTTTTACCCTAGGGTATCATTTTTTAGATATTCAAAAATCATAACTAGAACGAACATGAGCATAAAGTACTTTCAAGCATTCTGGGATTTCTAAAAATGACACGCTCTTTTGGAAATAAGATGGCAAAAAAAACTTCTCAAAGATAATATATGAGGAAACCAATACTTTGTTTTACTTTGAACATGTACATATATGATTACAAGGAAATATAACTAAGAATAGAAGGGACGTAGCTGTGCAATATTCCATGGACGGTCTATCTCATCTGGGTCTGTACTACCGCCGACTCTCTTTCTCTTTTGAGTATCTGGTCTTTCCTTGACTAGTCTCATATCGGTTAAATAATATGACCTATTATGCAGAACCCTGCTGATCATAAATGGTCATTTCCAAATCGGGGAAAGTTTGTGCTTTCTTTTTTGTACAAGTCGGAGAACCAAATCGCCCTTCCTGAAAGAACGATTTTGTACTCTCTGACTATGATACTTGCGTTACTTTTGCTGATAGGCTGTAGATCTCTCCTCAGCAACGACGCGTACTTCTTCGGTTATATCGAGATCATCTTGTCGAGACACTTCTGCATCTTCTTCAATATACACTTTGACTCTAGGAGACTGATGAATTAGATCACTTGGAATAACTGCTTCTGCACCGTAGACCAAGAAGAAAGGAGTGTATCCGGTTGATCTGTTAGGAGTTGTACGTAAGCTCCAAATCACAAACGGTAATTCTTCCGCCCAAGCCCCTACGGCACGACGAAGTGGTGCCTCGAGACGAGGTCGAAGTCCTTGTAAAATGAGACAATTAGTTCTTTCGACTTGTCCATTATCCTGTGGATGCTCGACTGATGCAATATCAAGTCGGATCCGTTGTTCTTTGCAGAATTCGGAAAGTTCTCCCATGGAAAAATTGCTCCCATTGTCAGTAATTATACTATGCAGATATCCGAATCGGATGATCACGTCCTCGACGAATTTTCCCACTGTGGCTCCATCGCAACTTGTTACGGGTTTAGCCTCAATCCATTTTGTAAAATTTTCCACCAGCACTAGTAGGTGAGTAAATCCACATTTTGGCGTGCGAAACGCCCCTACCATATCAATCCCCCAGACCGCAAATGGCCAAGTAATAGGGATTGTTCGTAGCTGATCAGCCGGAACATGTGCCTGACGGGCGTACTTTTGGCAGCCTCTACATGTTTTGACTAGTTTGTCGGCATCCGCCTTAGCTGTAAGCCAAAAGAATACATGTCTAAAAGCTTTTCCACTAAGGATATGGCTACAGCGTGGTGACCACACTCGCCCTCGTGGATTTCTCGTAAGATTTCCAATCCTTCTTCCGGAGAAATGCATCGCTAAAAAACCCTAGAAACACTACGCTTATAGAGCTCACCATTTCTTATTGTGTAGGCTTTCGCTCGTCGGATGATCTGCCGGCTTAGGACTTCATCTTCGGGTAATTTTCCGTCTATCAGGAAATCCAAATAGGGTTTTGTCTAGCTGGGAATTACAGCCAGAACTGCTACTAAAGGTGAGTCGGATTTCGTCGGATAGTCCTCATCAACTCCGGTTATAGAGGGGACCCTTAAATGCTCTAAAAAAGCGCCATTCGATACTTGTTTCCGCCGCAGAGCCTATCCTTGATAGAGCATCTGCTTCCTCATTTTTTGCTCGAGGGATGTGTTGAACCTCAAAACCTTCAAACGATTTAGATAATTCATCCACGACAACTTTGTAGGCTGCCATGTGCTTGTTTGCATTACAGATGTCGGATACTTGCTGAGTAACTAAATCCGAGTCTCCGTAACACATGATTCTTGTTACGCCAATGTTTTTGGCCATGCGTATTCCATGTAACAATGCTTCATACTCGGCAATATTATTGGTCGCCGTGAAGTGTATTTGCAACACATAGAATAGCTTATCTCCTTGTGGTGATTTGAGTACCACACCAGCCCCCGAGTATCCTGGTGCTTTTGATCCGTCAAAATGAAGGGTCCAAAATTCCGAGTCTGGAGGACTTGTGTTTTCTACCATCTCTGTCCAATCGACAACGAAATCGGCAAGTATTTGGGACTTGATTGATGTACACGGCTTATACTCAATGTCGAAAGTTGCAAGCTCTATTCCCCATTTTGCGACACGTCTTATGGTGTCACGATTATTGACTATATCTCGCAGGGGAGCAGTACTCACCACTGTGATCTTATGCTCTTGAAAGTAGTGTCGTGGCTTTCTGGATGCGAAGAACACTCCATAGGCTAGATTTTGATGGTGTGGATACCATTTTTTAGACTCTGTCAGAACCTCACTCAGGTAGTAAGTTGGACGCTGCACCTTATGCTCGTGGCCGTCTTCCTCGCGCTCCACTACTGTTACCACACTTATGGCCTTGTTGGTCGCTGCAATGTAGAGTAACATAAGCTCTTGGGGTTCTGGCGCTGCGAGAACTGGTGGTCTTGAAAGTAGGTCTTTCAAATTTTATAGGGCAGTATCAGCTTCCTAGGTCCAGACAAATTTGTCGGTTTTTTTCAAGAGTTTGTATGAAGGTGCGCCTCTTTCTCCAAGACGGATGACGAACTGGCTCACTACTGTGATGCAACTAGTGAGACGTTGCACGTCCTTCAGGCGAGTTGGCCTGGTGATGTTGAGTATAGCCTTGATTTTGTCTTGGATCACCTCTATGCCTTGCTCAGAGACAATGAAACAAATTTTCCGGCTGGAATTCCAAAGAAGCACTTCTTCGGATTTAGCATCATGTTGAATTTTCATAGACTAGCAAATGTTTCCTCCAAGTCGGAAATTAAAGTTCCCTTCTTTTTGGACATAACTACTATGTCATCTACGTATACATGGATGTTGCGTCCGATTTGATCGTTGAGACAACGTTGCATAGTAAGTTGATTTGTCGCTCCTGCATTTTTTATGCCAAAAGGCATAGTTTTGTAGAAGAAGGTTTCGAAAGGAGTTAGAAAGACGTCTTAATTTGATCCGATTGTTTCATCGGTATTTGGTGATATCCGGAATATGTGGTGAGAAAATAGAGTAATTTCGACACTGCCATTGATTCAATAACTTGATCAATTCTTGGCAAAGGGAACAGATCTTTTGGGCATGCCTTGTTCAAAGCGGTATAATTAACACACATCCTTAAATCAATAGTGTCCTTTTTAGGGATGAGTACATGATTTGTCACCCAATATGTATGGATGACCTCTATTATGAATCCGGCTACTTCTATTCGGGCCAATTCCTTGGCTATTGCTTTGCTCTTTTCATCACCAAACCGTCGTTAGGACTATTTGACGGGTTTAGCGTCAGGGTACACATTGAGAGAGTGCTCGGCAAGTTCCCCAGGTACTCCGGTCATGTCAGAAGGCTTCCATGCGAAGATATCACTATTAGCTTTGAGGAACTCGACGAGCGCGTTTTCCTATGTGAGGTCAAAGCCTATCCCTATGTTCGTCGTCTTGGAGGGATCGTCTTCCTTCAGCGACATTTTCTTCATCCCTTCCGACGCCTTGAACTGTCGGCTTGGCTTCAGCACCTCGTACTTCATAGCGGGTATCTCAGATGGGTTGATGGTCTTCTTGATCTCCTGGTACTCCTGGGCATGTAGCACGGCTTCGGCAAAGGTAGCAGATCCTTCGTCGCGCACTCGCGCTTTCCTTAGATTTCCCCGGATGGTGATGACGCCCTTTGGACCTAGAAGTTTTATCATATTGTAGATGTAATAGGGACGAGCCATGAACGCCTAGTAAGCCGGACGTCCGAAGATGGCGTGGTAAGCACTTTTGAACAGTACCACCTCAAAAGAGAGTGGCTCGGTTCGGTAATTTTCTCGGGTTCCGAATGTCACGTCCAGAGTAATCTCACCCAGAGAATCCACCTATCTTCCTGGTACAACGCCATGGAAAGTTACACTATTGTAACTCAACTGGCTCTCGTGGATATTCATGCGGTGGAGTGTCTCGATGTAGACGATGTTAATGCTGCTTCCACCATCCATGAGAGTTTTAGAGAACTCATAGCCATCAATAAGAGGATTGACGACCAGAGGATATTTTCCCCGAAGATGTGTTTTCCTCGGGTGATCTGAGCAATCAAAGGTTATTGTTATATCTGACCAATCCAGAAATTGTGGAACAGCCAGAACCGTGGCATTGAGCATACGGAGAACCGCCTTCTTGGCCTTAGCCGGTTGAGATCCAAGGAAGCAGATGATATGTTGGAAACGTATCTATAATTTTTGATGCTCCATGCTTTTTTAGTATCTACTTTGCTTTACTTGTCCACACTTTGAGGTTCTTTTTACATGTTTTCTGGTACTAACCTATTAACAAGTTGCAACAGTGCCAGATGCTTGTTTTGTGCTGTTTTTGGTTTCAAAAAAGTTAGTAAAGAAATATTCTCGGAATTGGACGGGACGAAGTACAAAGTCAATAACTTTCCGTGGGGAACAAGAAGTCCAGAGGGGAGCCCGGAAGGCCAGCCAGGGGGCCAGACCCATCCCAGGCGCGGCCACAGGTGGGCTCGCGCCTGGCTAGGGTTTGGGCCCCCTGGCCGCCTCCCGGTCTCGCCCCTTTGCCTATAAGAAGCCCCCGATACAGAAACCCTGAGAACCCGATCAGAAATCCACGAAACCGTCTGTAGCCGCCGCCACCATCGTCCCTAGATCGGGGGATATGAAGTTCTTCCCGGCACCCTGCCGGAGGGGAGATCATCCCGGAGGACTTCTCTCTGGTATGATTCATGAGTAGTTCCACCTTGGACTATGGGTCCATGTAGTAGCTAGATGGTTGTATCTCCTCCTTTGTGCTTTCATGTATAGATCTTGTGAGCTCCGTTCATGATCAAGATCTAATCTATTTGTAATCATGCATGTTGTGTTTGCGGGGATACGATGGATATTGAGATTATTATGTTGGTTTGATTAATGGTTTTATCTTTATGATTTGTGATCTTGCATGCTCTCCGTTGCTAGTGGTTATCTTGGCCAAGTAGTTATTAGTGACTCCAAGAGAGAGTATTTATGCTCGATAGTGGGTTCATGCCTCTAGTTTCCAAGGGAGGTGACAATAATCTGCTCGGTTGTAGATGTGTTGTTGCTACTAGGGAGAACACAACGGTCTCTTGTTCATGGAACATGTGGACTGTTTACCTTACACACTTTGCTTAAAGCAGTTGTCTGTTGCTTGCAACTTAATACTGGAGGGGGTTCAGATGATAACCTGAAGGTGGACTTATAGTCATAGATGCAGTTGGATGATGGTCTATGTATATTGTTTTGTTGCCCAATCAACCTCATAGGATCTTTCTGCCTAGTAATTGCATTGTTATGCCTTGCTCAGTTCCTGTCAATTGCCCCGCTGTAATTTGTTTACCCTTCATGCCATGTTGTTTATCTAAGGAGAGCAAGTCTATTGAACTATGGACCCCGGTCCAATCTTTACCATTGATACATCTTTCACTGTTACTTGTTTACTTGCTGTAAATCATTACCTTCCACACCATACGTTTAATCCTTTGTTACAGCAAACCAGTGACATGGACAACCTCACTGATTCGTTGGGGCAAAGTCTTAAGTTTGTGTTGTGCAGGTCTCCATGTTGTTTGCAACACCTGTTTGACGTTTCCTTCCTCCTTCTGGTTCGATAACCTAGCTCTCAACTGAGGGAAAACTTGCTGCTTGCTCTTCACACACTCTGCGCTTGGGGTTACCAACGAAGTGCCAAGTCGAGCATCATCAAGACTTTCTGGCACCGTTGCTGGGGAGGAAAGGTAAACGACACTCACACACCTTACCCCACGGCAACAGTAAGCCATAAAGCTCTTTTTTGGCGCTGTTGCCTGGGAACAAAAGAAGAAGAAGCTCCCACGTCAACAGCCAGCCAACACAAGTTTTCTGGCGCCGTTGCGGGGGATGCTAAGGACGTCTTCACTAGGGAGTCCTTCACTTCCTTTCTCTTTACTTTGTTTTTAGTTTGATTTGTTTCTTTTGCTTGGATTTGTTTGCCTCTTTCCAAACAAACCCAAAAAAATATTCTAGCTTGGTTTGCTTGCCTTAGTCGAAAACACAAAAAAAATTAGTTCCTATTCTAGCTGTTGCTGCTGTTCTTGGCTTGCCCACCTTTGCCAAAATGATCTCTACTGAAACACCTTGGGGCAGTAATAGACGTGGGAGAAGGAACATGCACTTTACTCCCCCAGTAAGAAATCATATCTTCCCTAAGAAGAGAAACAAAGGTAAGAAAAGAAGGAACAAGAGGGGCAATTCTTCATTTGAAAATACTTGGTTCTTCTTGCTTCTTGTGCCTAACTTAAAGGCGTTAAAGAAAAGTACTTGTTGGGAGATAACCCAAGAGTTTCCTTGAGTATTGGAAGTTATTACTTCTGTAATAACCTCTACTTATCCTTTTTGTTTGCCTTTTGTGCCAAGAATGACCTCTAATGAGAGGGAAATAAGATTTGGGGAAGTGCTGTCCTGAAACAAATTTCTATCCTCCACCAAAAATATTCGTGAGGAGGCTCTGTAACTCGGATTGAGCTAAAAATTTACGAATAAATGCCCCAGTATGTTTGCTAACTTTCATTAGTTCAATACTGTTTGATATTAGCAACAGAAGATGTTCTAAAAAATTATTTTCTACCTTCTGGTCTGTTTTGACAGATTTCTGCCATTATTTGCATTTGCTTCTTATTGATTCCTTTTTTAGCTCTCTTCAGGTAAATTGAGTTTCTTTGAAGGAGTTACTACAATATCTTGTGTTTTTCGTGAAAAGCCTTGCTGTTCCAAAGCTTTGCCAGTGGTCTAATATCTTTTGAATAAGCTAATGTTGCTAATGAAGATTGTGTGAAGTTTTGTATGAAGGAAAAATTTCAGGTGTAGAGAGAGAGAATGATGCAATGAAATGAATAATGGACAAAATCTCAAGCTTGGGGATGCCACCATGGTGTCACCCCAAGAAATATCCAAGAAGTACAAGCGTCAAAGCTTGGGATGCCCAAGGCATCCCCTTCTTCATTAATAAAAAGCTCAGGTCTGTCTAGACACTTTGTTTTTATTATTTCATGCACAGTTGTATTGTTCTTGGAGTGTCTTAGTTTTAGTTTCCTTTGATTAGTTTGTTTAGTTTGCTTTAGGAGTTTGGACCCCCGTTCTCGCTGTGTTGTTTTGCAAATACGTTTGCTTGGTGTTTGGAAAAGAGTAGTAAGTTCTTGCTTGAAGTGCAAGAGGAAATTACATTGACTATGACTTAGACTTTAGCATGACATGCTAGGTGTTGTTTTAGCATTATGCTTAGTGATTATTGCTGTAGCATGTCTTGTTCCAAACAATTGGGATTGCTTAGTGTGCCTTGAAGAAATTATGCGTTGTTTTAGCATGCAAAAGCATAGTATTGTGGTATTCTCCTTTGATGTTTTTCTTGGGTTGACTTGGCACATGCTCACACCATGTTATGACTATGACAAGTCAGCATTAGACTCTATGATCATTTAGTCCTTGATTTGTAGTGCCACTCTTTGCTTTGATTAGTTTTCTTTGTTGCATTGCATAATTTTGGCCATTATTGCTCTATTAGTTGGTTGCTCCCAGTCTTTTGCTAGCCTCCACTTGTATGAGTAAGTTCTACTCATGCTTCCAACTCCCAAGAAACCAAGTTATTCCAAAGTGTCCACTATAAACTACTATGCATGGTGTGTTACACCACTCCAAAGTATATTCTTATTTTCAACTATCTTCCAATTAAAAAACTATTTTGTTATGTGAAAACTTAGTGATTAAAGCCCTCACGAACTTGATGGCACACTTTATATTCTTTCCCCTAATAAACTTGACCATTGTGACAACTTTGTTGTATATGCTTGCACTTATAAGTTGGAATTAGCAGAACTGTCCTGCCACGGGGAACATTTTCAACATTGCACTTATACTTTGTACTCAGTTGATATCATGCTCTTTTGTCTATGGATGTCACCGGTGTGAAATAAAGAGGGAACTTGTAAGTTCATGGAGTTTGTATCCTATGTGAGATAAACGCCTAGGCCGCTAGCCTAAGCCATGCCTAATCATGGTGGAAACTTGCAGCATCACCATAGTGACATCTATGAAGCATTCTTCTTATAAAAAAGATACACATTGAGAAAAGAGGAAAGAGAGAAAAAGCACCATATTCCCATGGTACATAAGAAGATTGATGAGATGCTCATTGTCTGCTTGCCTTGTCATTTTGGTTATGGGAAAGCTCATGTACCATGTGCAAGGGGTACCCCGTTGGTGGTTCTCAATGATATGCAAATACTTACAGTGACAAGAACTTATCTGGACCCAAAGTTGAGTATGCATGAGGTGTGGCCCTCGTATTCAAGGGGCATGAGATTGCCAACTTATACTTCGTCAAGCATATACTCCATATTTGCCACTTTAACCTTAACCACTTCAAGATGCTTATGATAGGGGCAATGAGGGCTGAAAGCTAACAAGTACCATAATTTTTGGAATCTCTTTTTGAAACTTTTAATCCTTGCTTCCTTTACAAAAAGGCCTTTCTTCCACCATTATTTGATTCTCCACCTTCTACCTTTAGGCACCATTAAGATAGCATAGTTTTCATTCTGTGTGCAATGTTCCAAAGCTTATTAATTGATGCATATTGTGTTATTACTTGTTCATGTGCTATCTGTTTCTATTCACCCTTGTGAACTTTGCAGGAGTCCTATGCATTATATTGATACTTTATGAGGGACAAGATGATTGCCACTATTCTATGTTTTCTACATGTGAAACAAACATTTTTCAATGCATATTATTCATGATCTTTGTTTGTAGCTTGCCATGTTGCATGCATAATTACTATGTCCTATTGTTAGAACTCCATATTTCATGCACATGTTCAGAGTTCTTTGATCCTAGCTTTCAATGCATGCAAATGGTTGGATCTTTATTGTGAGGGTGCATGTCACCTCAAAAACTATTCTTTTAGCACTTACCTATTCGAGGACGAGCAAGAGTTAAGCTTGGGGATGCTGATACGTTGGAAACGTATCTATAATTTTTGATGCTCCATGCTTGTTTAGTATCTACTTTGCTTTACTTGTCCACACTTTGAGGTGCTTTTTACATGTTTTCTGGTACTAACCTATTAACAAGTTGCAACAGTGCCAGATGCCTGTTTTTTGCTGTTTTTGGTTTCAGAAAAGTTAGTAAAGAAATATTCTCGGAATTGGACGGGACGAAGGACAAAGTCAATAACTTTCCGTGGGGAACAATAAGTCCAGAGGGGAGCTCGGAAGGCCAGCCAGGGGGGCTAGACCAACCCCAGGCGCGGCCATATGTGGGCCCGCGCCTGGCTAGGGTTTGGGAACCCTGGCCGCCTCCCGGTCTCGCCCCTTCGCCTATAAGAAGCCCCCGATACAGAAACCCTGAGAACCCGATCATAAATCCACAAAACCGTCTATAGCCGCCGCCACCATCGTCCCTAAATCGGGGGGATCTGAAGTTCTTCCCGGCACCCTACCGAAGGGGAGATCATCCCGGAGGCCTTCTCTCCGGTATGATTCATGATTAGTTCCACCTTGGACTATGGGTCCATGTAGTAGCTAGATGGTTGTATCTCTTCCTTTGTGCTTTCATGTATAGATCTTGTGAGCTCCGTTCATGATCAAGATCTAATCTATTTGTAATCATGCATGTTGTGTTTGCAGGGATCCGATGGATATTGAGATTATTATGTTGGTTTGATTAATGGTTTTATCTTTATGATTCTATCATGTCTATGTTGTTTGTGATCTTGCATGCTCTCCATTGCTAGTGGTTATCTTGGCCAAGTAGTTGCTAGTGACTCCAAGAGGGAGTATTTATGCTCGATAGTGGGTCCATGCCTCTAGTTTCCAAGGGAAGTGACAATAATCTCTTTGGTTGTAGATGTGCTGTTGCTACTAGGGAGAAAACAACGGTCTCTTGTTCATGGAACATCTGTACTGATTACCTTACATAGTTTTCTTAAAGCAGTTGTCGGTTGCTTGCAACTTAATACTCGAGGGGGTTCGGATGATAACCTAAAGGTGGACTTCTAGTCATAGATGTAGTTGTATGACGGTCTATGTATATTGTTGTATTGCCCAATCAACCTCATAGGATCTTTCTGGATAGTAATTGCATTGTTATGCCTTTCTCAGTTCCTGTCAATTGCCCCGCTGTAATTTGTTTACCCTTCTTGATAGGAGAGAACCTTTAGTGAACTATGGACCCCGGTCCAATATTTACCATTGATACATATTCCACTATTACTTTCTTACTTGCTGCAAATCATTACCTTCCACACCATACGTTTAATCCTTTGTTACAGCAAACCGGTGAGCTTGACAACATCATTGATTCGTTTTGGGCAAAGTCTTGAGTTTGTGTTGTGCAGGTCTCCACGTTGTTTGCAAAACATGTGTGATGTTTCCTTCCTCCTTCTGGTTCGATAACCTCGGTCTCAACTGAGGGAAAACTTGCTTCTTGCTCTTCACACACCCTGCCCTTGGGGTTACCAACGAAGTTCCACGTCGAGCATCATCAAGACTTTCTGGCGCTGTTGCCAGGGAGGAAAGGTAAAAGGAACTCACACACCTTACCGCATGGCAACAGTACGCCATAAAGCTCTTTTCTGGCGCCGTTGCTGGGGAACAAAAGAAGAAGGAGCTCCCACGTCAACAGCCAGCCAACAGCAGATGTATGCATCTTTCTTATTTGGAAAATCCTTCTTTCCATCCTACTTGGGATGTGTGGTGTCCGCTTCTTCCATGTTGTAACCTTCTTTGGCCTCCTTGCCTTTCTTGGAATTTTTCTTTCCTTTTTGTCGCTTGTCCCTATAGCCAGTGGATTTGTCTTTTTTGATGTCGTCATTGAAACCTCGCTCGGCATTTGTGTGGGTAGATCCTCCGTTACTATCCAAGTGGTGGACACAGGGATTGTTGGTAATGTCAGCCCAGGTATAGGTTCTACCGGGCTGCTGCTCTCCTCTGCCCTGGATTCGGGGAGTTCTGCGGCCTCGACCCCATCCGCCTCGGGGCCCTCCTCGTCCTCCGGATCCGAATGTTGCGTTGACAGCTGTGTTGTCCGGAGCCGGTTTATCTTAAGAGGTGTTCTTTCTCTTCTAAGCTTGTTATTTTAGCTATTTGGCCGCATTGGGATTGGCCAGAATATTTAGAAGCCCTTCTGAATCATCATTGGCATCAACATACTTGCTTGCTGTTTCTATCATTTCTCCCAAATCTATGACATGATCACGCTTCAATCTGTTACGCAAAAGTCCGACTGGAAGTCCTGCGATGAAAGCCTCTATCGCAGTTTGCTCGTTTACTCCTTCACAGGAGTTCTTTGTCTCAATCCAGCGTCCGAGGTAATCCTATCAAGTTTCTTCGGGTCTTTGAGTGCAACGCTGCAAGTCTCCGACTGTGCAGGGCCTCCTGTACGTTCCCTCGAAGTTTGAAAAGAATGCACTTTGCATATCATACTAGTTATGAATTGAATTTTCTAGTAGTTCGTTGAGCCATGATTGTAACATCCCAGCATTAGAGCCTAGAAATAAGCTGAACCCAGATGTGTGCATTGCATTCATGCATAGAAAATCCGAATAATTTTCGCGATTTTGAACAAAACCTGTTAAAATGATTGAAGTTTCTCTCAACTTGATGGAATTTAGGTAGATCATCAAGTTGACCGTGATAAGTTTCAATATGACCTTGCTAAAATCTTATTTTTGGGTAACCATAATTTGATCTAAGGGTAGATCAAATATAATAACAATTAAATCATAATGCATTGCTTAAATGACTAATATCTGATCCTTAAGGGATCATATCATACTATTCATCACAACAACCCATGAATACCAAATTAAGAATGTAATAATTTACCCTTGACTTATTTGTTTCTTATCCAATTATACCATGAGTATCATGGTAATACCTAACTTTAACTCTTTAGTGAGATTGGGAAGGGAAGAAACTAAGTCTAGATCATTCACCATATATTTTTCTTTCCATATCAATACTTATCATATCTATTGAGCTATATTCCAATATGTGTTGTTCATCAATGTTGAGTAATCAACTATTGATTCACCAGTTCTCAATCTATGAACTCTTGACCATAACATAGCTTACACGTAAGTGCCTATAAAGAAACAACTAAGAAGAGGTAAATAGTAATGCTAGTTTTAGATATCATCTATAGGATGGGAGTGATTGAAGAAGAATAAAATCAATGTGATAATTGATGGAGTTAAACTAACTCCTGAAATGATAGAAGAGTTATTGGGATATATAATTATATGGTAGTAAAGAATATTACAATGATGAATCCTGAAGATAGTTACCAGTAGTAATTCTATTGGATCCATTGGGCATAGTCCTTGAATAACAAACCTTAATCCAATAAGAAGATAATTTCAATACAATTGACCAGTTGTATTGATTAAGCCTTGATTAGCCAACTAGAAACCTAAGCTATAAATGATTAAAGGATTATAATGATCATGCCTTACTCACCAAGAGTGAATAATTATATCAAGTATAAGTGACATTGGTGGGAAGAAAATGATTGAAACCCTAGTATAGATAAGTTAGCCTAGTGTAGTCATTAAATGTCACATTAAAATAGTGAGAGGTTGGAGTATGAGTTATTAGCGTAAAGTAAATGTAAGATAGTATGATTAAATTAAAGCTAGTATAGCATGGAGTTATGGAAGTAGTGTTATTCATCTGAAAGGATAGTAAGCTTTAGAGAAAGGTAGTTGGATGTATACATCTAATGGAGAAATATTAGTGATGGATGATTAAGGAAGTTTATGAGTGGAGTTAGAAGTAGATACTTGTTGGATTGGAGGTTATTAGCAGAAGAGTAGTTGATATAACGCAATCTAGATAGATGAAGATCATGAAATGCTTTAGTCTCAAACTCATTGGATTCATTAATGAGTTCGGAAGAATAAAAGGTGGATAAGAATATTCTTGTGAAGTAAAGCTCATCATGTTAACCATGATGATGGATAGGAAAAAGTAGTATATCTAGGAAAGGAATTCCTTAACTAGAAGTCCAGGATTATGAATTATGGAAGATAGGAATTCTTGGTAAACACCCAACTCTAAATCTCAAACCAAACATCATATCCATTTCATGTTATTGATCCATTATCTTATCTCCATATTACTTTATAGGAATATTTTCCTATAGCAAATCACTTAAGCACATCTCTGTCAATTCCAATTATCATAATTATATGTGCTTAGGAATATCTTTATCAAACCTCCTCATAAGACATTTCAGTTAATAACTTTCTATTTTCAAAAAAGTGATATCATTAAAGATCACAAACATGAGGCAATTGGTTTAACTAATAAATCCTTACTCACATAAATAAAAGAAAATAAGTATTTTAAGAACCCTAGATTCTAGGGTAAGTATTTACCAGTTCAAACCCTAAATTCTATGTTAATTATCATAGAATATACACATTGATATTCCTAAATTTATGAAGAGTAATATTAACCATATTAATTCTTTTGTATCTTATACAATAAATAATCATAGAGGACCATAATATAAGAATTTTCCTCCAAACAATAGTTAACTAGAATTAAATTTTATAAACAAATAAGGAAATATCATGAAACCATGGTTTATTATTATAAAGAAAATTAATAACAAAGACTTCTACAAAATATTAAAAGGGAATTTATATAAAGAAAGTAAAGAAAATATTTATCATTTAGCTTTACAAAATAAATCTCAATCAATATTAATTGTTGCTACAAATGTTCAACAAATAAATTTTGTTAGAAAAGTTCAAATTATAGATTAAATATAAATCTGAAAAGCAAAAAATAAAATAGAAAAAGTAAAGAAAATAAAAAACATTTTCCTGTCAGTGGCCCAACTTCCCTCTTCTTATATGTCGCCCATGTGCAGCCCACAAAAGCCCAGCAGCCAGCCCAGCTCGTACTTTTCTGTGATTGATGGGTGGGACCAAAGAAGGATCGCGGGATGAGAAGAAAGAAGTGCAAGGGGGTTTTATGCAAAACTATAGTCGTCGTCATCCTCACGCACACAGGTAGCTCGCTGGAGGAGTCCGCCGCCGCCCGATGCCGTCGTCGTCGTCACCCATGCGTTGAGATGCTCACCGTCGTCTCAGAAGGGATAAGAAGGCCACCGTGACGCCCTGCCTCAATCCCTATCCACATTCCCTCCTTATCCTCTCTGTTTTGAATGGGGCCGAAACCATTAGCTCACCGGAGCCACGCCTCGCCGTCGAGCCGCACCTCCCCACTCTCTTCCAAGTAGCCATGGAGAAGACCCGTGCTCCGTAGATCCTCTGGGTGGAATCTTGCATCAAAGGGAGCACTGGAGAGGACAAATTTTGTCGTTCCTCTTTTTGGCAGTTCGTCGGAATCCTCGTCGGAGAGCTCGTCTCCGACCGCACCAGTCCTCGTCGACACCACCACTACAATTAGGGTGAGTTCCTGAACCTTCTAGAATCCCTAAATCACCTCCTCACATTGTAAAACGCCGTCACACCTTATGCCACCGTCGGATCTCGTTAGAGCCGAGGCTCCGATGACCATTTCCGAGCGACTCCTCCACTTTAGGGTTCGGCATGTTGCGCTGATTCGAACTAGGTTAGTTTCGTTTGCTGGGGCGCCGTGGATCGTCGCCGGCGACCACCCACTGATGGCGGTGGTTGTGCTGACGCCATAGCGATGTCATGCCAACGTCATCCTCTGCCTAGCCAGCCTATTTGACCTGTTCTTTGTCTCGCGTGGCAAGTGACATGGCTTAGGGCCCATCTGTCATTGTCTGGGAGTGGAAATAGGGCCGGTAACAAAGGCATTTAATAACCTGAGAAATGATGTGGCCACTGGCCCACTAGTCAGTGACTAAGGCTAGGTGTGGGTGCGGTGTAGAAAGCTTAATATCTGTTTAGGAAATAAATAAAGGATACAAACCCAAATTTAAATATTCTAGAAATAAAATAGAATCATTAAATCTTATTAAATCCATAACTTTTATTTTATAATTCAGAAAAATATGTATAATATATGAAAATTTGTAGAAAAATAAAATCTACAACTTAAAACTATTATCAAACATTATTAGGTTAACAGTTTAAATAATTATTGTTTAATAAAGATTTTAAAAGTAAAAACACTTTGATAATTCATATTCTAATAATGGTAAATGTTAAAAATATAAATAAAATATCAAAAATATTGGAAAAATAGAAACAATACTTTAAAACTATAATGATGCATTATTATTTCACTTAACTAAATATTTATTATTTATTAAGTATTTATAAAGTGGTCAATCTTATAAAAATCATATCTTATTATTTTCAGATCACAAAAATAATTGTAATATACCAAAATGATCACAAAAATAAAACCTACATGTTAAAAATATAATATTCCACTTTGGAGGTAAATAAAAATTTAAAGAACTTAATAACTTGAATTTAAACCCATTTCCTTAAATGTTAATTCATATAAGGGTAAATAAAATTTACTAATATTTCTAAAGTTAGTCAATTAAGTCTAATGAATAGTATTAGTCTTAAATATTAATTATATGAAGTCATAATGGTTAAAAACATTATAAATACCATTTTATTGAATTATCCTTTAACCAAATGAGTAATTATTTTCTAAAGAGGTCCTGAACAATTATAAAATACCCAAGAATGATTTGTGGCTAAATCCAATATTTTCCATATACTTCAACCATCAATTTACAAAACTATCACAACACTATAGTGAATCCATAAGTAGTTAAGTAATATTCTTTCTTTGTTTATAAACTATAACCACTCATCTATAAAAAGGTCAATGATACTATTCCATTATAAAATCAAGAAACCACTACACCAAGTAAAAATATAACCATTCTTAAGTAACCTTAAGGAAACATTACCAAGTACACAAGGTACAAATGTCATAAGCATTACACTTTCAAACCATCTATGTTTTAAAGTTAACTTTAGTCTACAAGACTCTAAATATAATACTAAAGACATTGTTATATGTTTTATAGTTAACTTTGGTCTGTCATAGTTAAGTCATAAAGCCTCACAAGTCCAAACTATTCAAGCAAGCACAAATAACATCGACCAGACTCAACTAACCACAAAGATTGTTTAGACCTTAGAAAAGAAATCTTTTATTCAAATGTTATTATTTTTGCCACTTCAAACAACAAATATTAAGACATTACTCCCAAATCTTAAAAAGTAAACTTAATAACTTTCATCATAGTCAACAAATGACAATTAATCATAATCACATTGCTTTAAACCTTACTTATACATCACGATTATTAATACTTAAAGTTTCTTCTAAATGCCTATACTTGTAAAGCAAGATTTAAAGATAAGGCAATTCTTATATAAGTAATCTTTGAATAACATTCCACAATTTTGTATCTTAATGTTGTATAATAGTATAATTACATGTTGTTTCACACACACACTCACAAGCTCTAATAAGAATCACAAGTGTAACACTTATCTAAAAGTACAACACATTTCAAAGACATCATTTCTAGTATCCAAGCCCTAGAACAATGTTATCCCAGGGATTCACGTTTATAAAATGAATCACATTACTTATGCATAAAAGAATTTTGCTTCTTTAAACATTAGTCCTTACCGGACCAATGATGCTGATTTCAGATATTGAATCTTATATCGTCTCGAAGACCGTGAGTGCATAATCTTGCAATCACAAAAGGCAAGTTCACACTTGCTCGGGTCCTTTGATTATTTTCTGTAAAGTATTTTACAAATCCAGTGTTGTCATCATCTGCATTTGAAAAAGGTCCAAAAACACTATTTCATAATAATGTGATTATGGGTTATTTACCATGAGGTAATAACCTACTATAAAAGTTCTGGTGGTAAAGGAACATATGATCTAGGACTAATAACCAATGTCGCCAGTGATTCTTGCGCCGTATATTACGCGTTAACCATGAGATTTGTAATGGTACGAAGAAGTCAGTTGTATCCTTTTAGTCTTGTATGGAGGCGAGACGACCTTAACGTGACGTTGTGATTCCTTGTGCAGATCCAACATATGGGTGGGCACCCTTAGGCCCCACACTTTTGGTGTCTAGATTATCTATGAATGGTGTTTAGGGATATAGTCCATGTAAATGGTACTATTCCAGGAATCACTAGGTCATAGAGTCTTCGGGAACTCATCAGGGTTTTAGCCTGCCCGAAAGGGGGCTTAACGAAGGCGAGCCAGCCCCGAAGGATCGTGCAAACATTTGAGGTCGTGGAGAGGGCAGTGATTGTCTTGGATCATCTAATGGGCCCCACAACATGGAATTGTGGACGGGTAAGCTGCCCGATTGTGGAACAAGGAGTTGAGCTCTCATGGGTAAAGTGACGCACCTCTGTAGAGTGTACGAACCGTAACTTGTTACTCCCTATTCCGGGAAGGAGCTGCGAACGCGGCGGGAAAGGAACTCCATGAAAGTTCTGGTAAACCCGTGAAGGCTGACGGACATAGCTTTTCAGAATAAAAGCAACCTTTGAAGAAATGTTTACAAAAACCTGCATTGCCTACGACCTACGGTCTGTGGCTGTAGTTATAGTGCATCAAACACTCCTTTTCTAGTGAACTTGTTGAGTAGGCTCGTACTCAAAGTATATTCTTAACCCTTGCTATATTCTGAAGCCATTAAGACGATTTCTACAACAAGTTATGCTCCAGGAATCTTCAACCAAAGCAAAAAAGCTCTTCAATGAAGACAAGGAAGTCCACATGTACCTCAACTCAAGTGAAGATGAAGATTCTGATTAAAATAGGAATATACTCTCTAGCCAAAGAACCTATTTCTGTAGTGCTTTGCAATAGCAACAATGCCAACCCCTTAGTTGAAATACTAGTCTTAAAAGTAAAATAATTGGTGCATTATTTATCTTTGATTATTCTTTGTAAGAAGTTCTTTCTCTCTCTTTAAACCAAGAGTGTTCTCTGGATCTTGTGTATAGAGTGAGTTGTAACCTTTAGCCATGTATTGGACCCGCTGTGTTTCTGTTGTACCACTCTGAGGGATGTAATACTAGTGAACGGTGTTTCATTAGTGTTATGTCAACGACTATAGTGTACTACATCATGCAGTGGTATGCAGGGTCACCACAATGATCGAGCCATCTTCCTTGGCATAAGTGGGAGATATCGGACTGCGACCAAGCTATTTCCTCCTTTTTGGTGATGCAAAAGGCCTGGAAAAAGTCCTAGAGCCAGGTATCTGGCTGAGCCGTGCCATCATAGGGCTGGATGTGTTTGGCAATACCAAAGTCAACCGGTTTTTTGTCTGACGGGTTTGTGGGACAAAGCACTTGGGTCCCACGTACACGTCTTCTTCCTAGTACCGCCATGTCTCTATGATTTACTCAATGCGGTGGCGATCATCGTTTGGCGAGAGAGATTTGCCCCTTGGAGGCTCACGGCTTCTGCGCGGTGGAGTCGGATTTCTGCTTCTTCTCTCACCATTGCCGCCTCCGCCCCTGCGGCTTCCATGGCTGCGATGATATCCTTCATGGTCGATGTTTGGGGGCGATTGTGGCCCTGGTGGATTGTTTCTAGCTGGGTTGCGCGGTGGTGGTGGTGGATCCTCATTATGCTGACTCCGATGCTGGTTTCTTCGGGCTCTGTCCCTACTTGATTCAGGACGGTCGAGATTATCGCTTTGTAACATCCCAAAAATATGAAACTAGAATCATCAAATCCTAATCATCAAAATTAGGGTTAACAAAAACTTTTCAAATTAAAAATATGAAAGCATGCATGTGTGTATGCATCCCATTTTGAATTCTTTTGAATTGCCTTGTTTAGGTTTTCTTTGCTTGTAAAATGTTTCTTAGGTGAAATAAACAGCATCTAAACAATCCCCACACTTTTCCCAAAGACAAATAAATCAAAACAAACCAAATTGGGTGAATGGTCATTTTGACCAATTTAACTCCCATGGCTACTTTGGTTGTCCCAAACTTTCAGAACTTAGCAGAAACTTGTTTGGATCTTTACACCCCTTGATTGTACTGATAACAAAGTATCAAGGCCCACTTTGTGATCATCCAGAAACTTTCAAATGCATAGTTTAAAGGACAGTTCAAAATTGAATCTTTATCATATGGGAAGATCCCACTTTTTCAAAAACCACTCAAACAAGCTCCACTTTCAAAACCAAAGCATATGTAGACTCACCAGCACCAACCTAGCACACCCACCAAAAATCTTTTCAAAATTCAAAACTTGAATTCTTCCGGCCATTTCATCAAACACCTTGCAGATTCAAATCTTCAAAAATCCAAACACTATTGTGAGCAGTGATTGGAGCCTAACTTGTTCCCTCTCTGGTTTCATCTAGGCATTAGTAGATCATCTAGCTCAAGTGCAAACCTCTAGCATCATTGTAAGCTTGGCAATGCCATCAATGGTGAGCAGGCCGAGTGCACCCTTGTCACCCCCATGTCGACAGCAAGCTAGGAGAAGAACCAAGCCTAGCCAACATGTCTGGGAGCAAGCCAACACCCCACCGCCACTCCTTGTCCAGCGCTCGAACCTTGCCAACCCCTGGACCACACGCACGGACCATACCAAGCTCGCCAGCAACCATGCCGAGAGCGCGCCCCGTGCGCCACGCTTGACCGATGCCTACAGACCGTGCGCCGCCCTTGCCGCGTGCATACGTGATCACCACCGTCCCATCAACCCTGCAGACACGCTCGTTCGCCGCCGCGCGGACCATGCACGCTGTGCGTATTAAAAACCTCCGTCGGGCACGCGCAGAGCACCGCCGGGTTCCGACCGAACCGCATCGCCCCATGCCTCGCCACCGCGTCGTTGAGCATCGCCAGGGAGCACCGCACCGCCCCCTATCGTCGCCCACGCTGCTAGCCTTCTGTGTCGTCGACCACGACAAGCTCAACTTGCGCTCATCGGTTCCCTCTTGCCACTATAAATAGAGGCCACCCCCAGCCGAATTGAGCACACCACCTCACACCCCTCTCACCCAGAACCACCTCAACTCAGTCCCGAAGCAAGGCGAGCAGCGCTTTGCCGGAATTGCACTGGAGCCCGCCACTACTGGAGAAGAAGGGGGCCAGCGATTGGAGCCGCCCCAGGATAAGCTGCTGGTACCAGGAGGTTCGCCGTCGTCGACTTCGTCGTTCGCCCGCCTCGTCGACCCTCGCCTGAGCCCCGGTGAGCCCCCAACGACCCTCACCTTCCGTGTTAGGTTTTAGTCTCGCCGGAGTTGCCTGACGTGGACGACGACCCTCAGCCGTTAGATTAGAACAAGATCCCACGGCTCACATCGCCCCATACCGCTTCGCACCCCCTCGTCTCACTGACGCGTGGGGACAATGACTTAACCAGCCCGCGTAAGCGCTGTGCTTAGCAGGCCGGCCCAGTATCGCTTCCCGCGCAGCCCAGTCGTTTGAAATTAACTTTTTCCATTTCATTTCAAACACACTTCTGCACCTAGATTCAAAAATCAACCCAGATCGATTCAGTGAACCAAATTGAATGAAATCAATTTTCTTAGAAAGGTCTTGAAATGCTGAATCCAAGCCCGTTGGATTCAAGTCATTTGGATCTGTAGATCATCCTTGGTAAAAAGAACAAGGCGGAATCTTTTCTGCATTAAAACATTTTTCAAATTAAAACCATAATAGCTTTTGAGTTGATTCCAACTCTCAAAAATCACATTTAACCATACCTTTCAGAATATATAAAAATATATAGGATTACTTACAGAAATAATGTTCAAGTAATAAAAGAATGCCACATAGGCATTTCTAGTCACTTATTTAATTAAAATAAAAGGGTTAAACATTATTAAATTGTGACACCACTTTAAATCACATTCCCATGAACTAAAATATGTGGTGATGACATGTGTCAACATGATCCCATGTTTGGTCTGGAGAATATTAAATCTTAAGTAGTTTTTCAATGAGTAGAAATTACTTTTCTAAAAATAAAAGTAATTAAACCGAGCTTTAGTCTTGTAATGTTAGAGATGATGCTAGATCATCTATAGGACCCCTTTTGTGTGATGATTGAAAGTAGTTAAGTATTGTTTGGTGATTGTGTACCTCGTATTTATTTATAGACGCTAGTACCGATCAAGGATACGAGGAGGAAGGAGGATACTACGAAGAAGAAGCCGAGGAGAACTTCAACCACTGCTCTGCACAAGGCAAGCCTAATGCTACTAGTTGAATGTGCAAGCTAACACTTGCAAGATACTCTACTGATGCAAACAAACCCTTACTTGTTACCATATGCCCTAAGCATATGTGATCATACCCACTTGATACCCCCTCCTAGTTTTATTTGCAAGCTTTCTATTTTATTTCTTTATCAAAGCTACTTCCTTAGGGTTTAATTAAATGAATTGTAGATACTAGAAAGATATTTGAAAGTTGCATAAAGAGCATTAAATTTGGCCTAAGCTAGATAATCTTGATGTCATCCTAAGGCATGAGATTGAACTTAGTTAAACTCCACTTGTTTACCACCCCTCATTAGTACTCACCCCCACTTATAGATGCTAGTGCTAATCATAAAACTTGATCAACTTTAGATGGGAAGACTTGGTGGAAAAATGGTTATGAAAACCTTAGAATGATGGATCATTCTACTGAGATGTTTTGACATGTGTTTCCGAACACCTAATGATTTTGGGTGATGAAGATTGTCCACCTGTGCAGTACCCAAGATGACAGTTGGTCATGGTTGGGAGGCCAAACTCATAGGAGAGGTGCTTATACTAGGGCATGTAATTGAAAGGTTAGGATTGATTATCCGCATACTGAGTATGGTGAATTCAGGATTTGTTCCTGATGGATGTATCGAATGTTGCGGTGAAAGTGTACAAACTCTGCAGAGTGACAAACTATTCGAATAGCCGCGTCCGCGGTTATGGACAGTTGGAGTGGCTATACTGTTCCCCCGTCAGGTGTTTTCAAAATGACTTGTGAAATGGATTGAGATTTTGACTTGACCACAACAGAGTTGTGATATGAAATACAAGTTCCCACTTAGGTGTTATAAAATTTCAACTAGCTTTTATTACTTCTGAACTTAGTAGAAGTAAATCTGGCTTCTTGCAAAACAACCCTAGAGCCTAGTGTCCGATTATCAAAAACCCCTCTCACTTGTTAGTATTACTTTGCGAGTACTTAAAGAGTACTCATGGATTTGTCCCTGGCTATTCCCATGGGCAGACTATGAACAGGAGTACCTGGAAGATGGACCCCAGGAAGGTTACGACAACTAGGATCATCTCCCATCGTCAGCATTGCCTGTGAACCCGAAGATGGAGCTTCTCCTATGCTACCGTTGTCATTACGTATTCTGCTGCTTGAAGTTGTATTAATAACTGGATCATGAGATCCTTATTTTTGTAAAACCTTATGTATGGTTTGTAATGGATGATGTACTGTGGTATCCAATTCTGTTATGTCTCGCAAAAATGGTAATCCTGGGATTGCGATGTATGGCATAACAGGCATCTGGGATTAAAAATTCCGGTGTTGACAAGTTGGTATCAGAGCCATCCTGACCATAGGAGACCCTAGTTAGACTGGACGTTTGAATCAAAAACTTAGTTTCAAAACCAAAAGAAGAAAATATTTACAAAAACTTATTCCCATTCTTATCACTTTGATTCTTTCACAAAAATTCATGTTCCCTAAAAGCTCTTGCAAAATACTTAAAATTTGACACACTTGATCACTCTACTAACTTACTCATCTTATATTCTTTTAGATGGACGTGAAGTACAGCAAGTTTTACCAATTGGGAAATGGAGGAGACCTTATCTTTGAGAGGGATTTGGAGCAGCTTTCGGAACTTCTGGAGCGTCCTCACCCCGAGTTCTTCAGAGCTCAGCTCAATGATCACGGAGGAGAAGATCTGCAGTGGCTAATTGTTGCAAGTCTCTGAGGAAAAATTGAACCTCCCACTACGGAAGGAATTCAGTTTACCTTAAGAGAGAACAACTGGCTCGATGGACTTGCCAGGGCCATGCGGGAAGCTCTTGCCCGTCTATGTGGGCAGAGTATCAACTAGATCAAGGGAACTCTCTTTGAGTTTTGCCCAAGGCGTGATGCTAATGGACAACCACTGGAAGCCCCATACCATCACAAGCTGAAAACCCAATTGGAGCACCTTAGCTTCATGATGTACGATCGTCAACAAGAATTGGAGAACTGCCGTGACTACTCCAACCACAAGTCCGCCATCATCAAGATGAAGGATCAAACCATCGCCATGCTAGCGAAAGATCGCAAGTCTCGCTGCCGTCATCTCGATAAGAAGGAGCACATCATTGCCCATTTTCTCCACCGTATCTCGTCTTTGGAGGAGATCATCCACAAGAGGGACATGCAGTTGGAGGAAAGGGAAAATGCCGGAGAGGATCTTCGTGGAGACCCCTACTCCTATCTCAGCGATGATGATGATTTTCTGGAGGATCAAGCTATGGACTTCTTCACCGATGAGGATGATTACGCCTTCATCGATGACGACGAGGATGATGAGGATGACGACTACACCGACTCCAAGGAGTAGTAGCACTTGAGCACTAGCGTAGTGAGTAGTATTTGGTCCCACTGTATTGTAGTTTCCAGAATGGTTCTTAAAACCATCTGTTTGTCTTGTGTTATGGTGTGTGTTTGTATCGTGTGCTATGAATGAATGAATGAAAAGCAAGTTGCTAGAAAATATGAGTCAAACTTTAAACACTTTTCAAAGTCCTAGAACCTTAGAAATTTCCCTCTTTTCTCATGATCTATCTCAATCTTCAGATGCCACGCGGAGGAAGTGATTCATCCCCGGACCCAATGTTGCAGATACTGCAAATGTTGACTTCTGACCATGAAGCTGAAAGAGCGGAACATCAAGCCAACCTAGCTACCCTGCAACAGATAGCTCAGCTTGCCCACAACAATCAAGGCCACGGAAATCAGGACAACCATGGATCTAAGCTAAAGAATTTCCAGAACACCAACCCACCTATTTTCACTAAGTCTGAAGAGCCCCTAGATGCCGACGATTGGCTGCAAACCATGGAAAATAACCTGGAAGTCGCCGGAGTGGAACCAACGAGAAAGTTCTGTTCTCCACCCACTATCTAGCCGGAGATGCCAGAGCATGGTGGAACAGTGTTCGTGGAATGATCGGAGGCCAGATGATGACCTGGGAGGAATTCAAGGTCAAGTTTAGCAGAACCCATGTGCCACCCGGTTTAATCAAGAGGATGAGAGACGAGTTCAGAGAACTAAAGCAAGGAAGGATGACTGTAGTGGAATACCATGACAAATTCTTGTCATTAGCTAGGTATGCCCCGGATGAGATTGACACCGAAGCCAAGAAGAAAGAGAGATTCCTGAATGGTCTGCATGATGAGATGCAGACTGTGTTAGTCAATATCCCCTTTGCTGATATTGAAGCCCTTGTCGACTCTGCTATCCAGATGGAAGGAAAGATCAACCAAGTCAATGAGAACCGCAAGCGTCGCATGATGCATCAGCCAGGAACCCATCAGACCCCAAAGTATCGCCCTAACCCATCTGTTTGCCCCAAGAACAAACAGACCCCCGATGAACCATCCCACCTACCCCAACTGTGGAAACCCTAGACCTGGAGGAAATAACAACAACCCGGGCAACTCTAGCAATTTCAACCGTGCCCCACCCAAATTCAACAACAACAATGCTACCACCAACACCAACACTTCCCCGAGGACTGGAAGCAATGCGGTGCCTGTAGCAGCCAAGGACAAGTCGCAAGTGACTTGTTATGACTGTGGAAATAAGGGTCACTAATTCAACGAGTGCCCCAACAAGAAGAATGCCGCAGCCCCTAGTACCAATGCCCTAGCTCAACAGCAGCGTCGTGTTCAGCCCGGAAGAAGATTTGCCCCAGGGAATTCACTCAACCGCAATGGCCATCTTTTCCTCATGCATGCTGAAGAAGCTCAGGAAGCGCCAGACGTCGTGCTGGGTATGTTTTCTGTTAATTCAGTACTTGCAAGAGTGTTGTTTGATTCTGGTGCATCGCATTCATTTGTCACCAAGAATTTGGATGCACTAGGAAAATTCAACCAACAAAACTGAAGCATGTTATGATCGTCCAAATTCCCGGTTCAACCACCAAAGCTAGGCAAATTTGCAAAGCCATCCCTATCCGAATCCATGGCATAGATTTTTATGCTAATCTGATAGTACTCGGAACTAAAGGTTTGGAAGTAGTACTAGGAATGGATTGGATGTCCAAACATAAAGGATTGATTGATTGTGCCAAGAAAGCCATCACCATGACCAGTACAGCCAGAATATCAGTCGAGCATATATCTGAAACCTTACCTCGCCAATTCAAGTGCAACAAGAGTATAACCCAACCTACCATTGACCAAGTCCGGATAGTCTGTGAATACCCCGATGTATTTCTAGATGTTTTGCCCGGTATGCCCCCAGATCGGGATATCGAGTTTATCATTGAACTAATCCTAGGAACAGGACCCATAGCCTAGAGACCATATAATATGAACCCGTCGGAACTACCAGAACTGAAGAAGCAACTAGATTACATGTTGGAAATTGGATTGATTCAACCAAGTGCGTTACCTTGGAGGTCACCTGTTTTGTTCGTGGATAAGAAGGATGGAGGTAACCGTTTGTGTACGGATTACCAGAAGTTGAATGATGTCACCATCAAGAACAAGTACCCCTTGCCCAAGATAGAAGATTTGTTTAATCAGTTGACCGGTGCCAAAGTGTTTTCTAAGATTGATCTTAGGACTGGCTATCATCAACTCAAGATTCGTGCAGAAGATATTCCCAAGACTGCCTTTACCACCCGATATGGATTATACGAGTATAGCATTATGTCCTTTGGATTAACCAATGCCCCCGCTTATTTCATGAATCTCATGAATAAGATTTTTATGGACTTCCTGGATAAGTTTGTCGTTGTTTTCATCGATGACATCCTGATTTATTCCAAATCAGAAGAAGAACATGAGCTACACCTAAGGACCATTCTTGGAACCCTTAGAGAGCATCAGTTGTATGCCAAGTTTAGCAAATGTGAATTTTGGTTACAGGAGGTAGGATTCCTCGGTCACATTGTATCAGCCGGAGGAATTTCCGTTGATCCCGCAAAAGTGAAAGATGTAGAAGATTGGCAAGCCCCAACCACTCAAACCCAAGTCCGTGCATTTCTCGGATTGGAGGGATATTACCGCAAGTTCGTAGAAGGATTCTCGATTATCGCCAGACCCATGACCCAATTGCTGAAGAAGGACAAGAAGTTTGAATGGACCGACAAATGTGAAGCGAGTTTTCAAGAACTCAAGAGGAGATTGATTTCAGCCCCAATCTTGATCATGCTGGATATCACGAAGCCCTTCGACGTGTATTGTGATGCATCCAAGATCAGTCTCGGATGTGTGCTAATGCAAGAAGGGAAAGTTATATCTTATCTATCTCGACAACTGAAACAACATGAGCAAAATTACCCAACCCATGACCTCGAACTCGCAACCGTAGTTCTAGCCCTGAAGACGTGGAGGCATTACCTGATGGGAAACCGTTGTGAGATTTATTCAGATCACAAGAGTCTGAAGTATATATTCACTCAGAAGGAGCTGAATATGAGAGAGAGAAGATGGATTGAGCTAATCAAGGATTATGATCTGGACATTCATTATCACCCTGGTAAAGCCAACGTGGTAGCAGATTCCTTTAGCAGATTGCCGTGCCGCTTGAACTCCATGATTTTGAAGGAGCAACCAAGTTTGCACAAAGAGATGGAAGATTTTCGAATGGAATTAGTGAGTGAAGGATTTTTGGCTAGCATAGAACTTCAACCCACTTTGATCAGCCAGATCAAAGAGGCGCAGAAAGGAAATGCTAGTATTGACGGAATCAAGCGTCGCATTGGTATTGGCAAAGTACCCGGATTCACTGAAGACGAAGAAGGAGTTCTATGGTACAAAGGACGCCCTTGTGTACCAGCAGATTCTGAGTTGAAAGAAGTTATTCTGAAGGAAGCTCATGATACTCTTTATTCTATCCATCCCGGAGGAACTAAGATGTATCAAGATTTGAAAGAACAATTTTGGTGGCATAAGATGAAGAGAGAAATCAGAAGCTATATCGCCAAGTGTGATATATGTCAGCGAGTCAAGGCAGGACATCAAAGACCCGCTGGATTGTTACAACCATTACAGATTCCGGAATGGAAATGGGATTCCGTTGGAATGGACTTAATCATCGGATTTCCTACTTCTAGTAGGGGAAATGACTCTATCTGGGTCATAGTGGACCGATTGTCCAAAGTCGCCCATTTCTTACCTGTCAAGACCACATATCAAAGTTCGAAGCTAGCGGAGTTGTACATTGCTAGAATAGTTAGTTTACATGGAGTCCCCAAGAACATCGTATCGGATCGAGGAACTCAGTTTACCTCGAGATTCTGGATGAAAGTTCAAGAAGGTTTAGGAACCCGCCTAGATTTCAGCACCGCGTATCACCCTCAGACCTATGGACAAACGGAGCGAGTAAATCAAATACTCGAAGATATGCTGAGAGCGTGTGTGTTAGAATATGGATCTAAGTGGGAAGACTGTCTGCCGTTTGCAGAATTTTCGTACAACAATAGTTATCAAGCTAGTTTGCAAATGGCCCCATTTGAATTCCTGTATGGAAGGAAGTGTCGCACCCCTTTGAACTGGTCGGACGTAGGATAGAGTCAGATTTTCGGAACCGACATCCTACGACAAGCAGAAGAGAAGGTTCACAAGATTCGTGAGCACCTTAAGACAGCCCAGTCCAGACAGAAGAGTTACGCCGACAAGACACGTCGAGACCTCGCCTTCAACATAGGAGATTTTGTATATCTGAAAGTGTCGCCATTCAAGGGAATGCAACGTTTCCAACTCAAAGGAAAGTTAGCCCCCAGATATATCGGACCCTTCAAGATTCTAAACCGTCGAGGAGAAGTGTCGTATCAATTGGAACTACCTGAAGAGATGTCAGCCGTGCATAATGTGTTCCATATCTCATTACTTCACAAGTGTCTCGAAGTCCCCGAGAAGATCGAAGTGTTCAAGAATATCGATCATCAGACCATAGAGATCAACGATGACCTGACCTATCCCGAAGTACCCATCCGTATTTTGGAAGAAGCCTTCCGAACTACCCGAACCCGAAGCATCAAGTTTCTCAAGATTCAGTGGAGCAACCACACGGAAGAGGAAGCTACCTGGGAGCGCGAAGATCACATCAGGACGGAGTTTCCCGATCTCTTCAAATCCTAGGTAATCTTTTTTCGTCCTTTTTTTTCAAATCTCGGGACGAGAATTTTTTTAAGGGGGGAAGGTTTGTAACATCCCAAAAATATGAAACTAGAATCATCAAATCCTAATCATCAAAATTAGGGTTAACAAAAACTTTTCAAATTAAAAATATGAAAGCATGCATGTGTGTATGCATCCCATTTTGAATTCTTTTGAATTGCCTTGTTTAGGTTTTCTTTGCTTGTAAAATGTTTCTTAGGTGAAATAAACATCATATAAACAATCCCCCACACTTTTCCCGAAGACAAATAAATCAAAACAAACCAAATTGGGTGAATGGTCATTTTGACCAATTTAACTCCCATGCCTACTTTGGCTGTCCCAAACTTTCAGAACTTAACATAAACTTGTTTGGATCTTTACACCCCTTGATTATACTCATAACAAAGTATCAAGGACCACTTTGTGATCATCCAGAAACTTTCAAATGCATAGTTTAAAGGACAGTTCAAAATTGAATCTTTATCATATGGGAAGATCCCACTTTTTCAAAAACCACTCAAACAAGCTCCACTTTCAAAACCCAAGCATCTGCAGACTCACCAGCACCAACCTAGCACACCCACCAAAAATCTTTTCAAAATTCAAAACTTGAATTCTTGCGGCCATTTCATCAAACACCTTGCAGATTCAAATCTTCAAAAATCCAAACACTATTGTGAGCAGTGATTGGATCCTAACTTGTTCCCTCTCTGGTTGAAACTAGGCTTTAGTAGATCATCTAGCTCAAGTGCAAACCTCTAGCATCACTGTAAGCTTGGCAATGCCATCAATGGTGAGCAGGCCAAGTGCACCCTTGAAACCCCCATGTCGACAACAATCTAGGAGAAGAACCAAGCCTAGCCAACATTTCTGGGAGAAAGCCAACACCCCACCGCCACTCCCTGTCCAGCGCTCGAACCTTGCCAACCCCTGGACCACACGCACGGACCATGCCAAGCTTGCCAGCAACCATACCGAGAGCGCGCCCCATGCGCCACGCTTGACCGACGCCCACAGACCGCGCGCCGCCCTCGCCGCGTGCATACGTGATCACCACCGTCCCAGCAACCCCGCAGACACGCTCGTTTGCCGCCGCGCGGACCACGCACGCAGTGCGCATTAAAAACCTCCGTCGGGCACGCGCAGAGCACCGCCGCGTTCCGACCAAACCGCACCGCCCCACACCTCACCACCGCGTCGTTGAGCATCGCCAGGGAGCACCGCACCGCCCCTACCGTCGCCCACGCCGCTAGCCTTCTGTGTCATCGACCACGACGAGGTCAGCTTGCGCCCGTCGGTTCCCTCTCGCCACTATAAATAGAGGCCACCCCCAGCCGAATTGAGCACACCACCTCACTCCCCTCTCACCCAGAACTACCTCGCCTCAGTCCCGTAGCAAGGCGAGCAGCGCTTCGCCGGAATTGCACCAGAGCCCCCCGCTACTGGGAAGAAGGGGGCCAGCGATTGGAGCCGCCCCAGGAGAAGCTGCCGGTACCAGGAGATTCGCTGTCGTCGACTTCATCGTTCGCCCGCCTCGCCGACCCTCGCATGAGCCCCGGTGAGCCCCCAACGACCCTCACCTGCCACGTTAGGTTTTAGTCTCGCCGGAGTTGCCCGACGTGGACGACGACCCTCAGTCATTAGATTAGAACAAGATCCCACGGCTCACATCGCCCCATACCGCTTCGCACCCCCTCGTCTCACTGACGCGTGGGGACAGCGACTTAAACAGCCCGCGTAAGCACTGTGCTTAGCAGGCTGGCCCAGTATCGCTTCCCGCGCAGCCCAGTCGTTTGAAATTAACCTTTTCCATTTCATTTCAAACACACTTCTGCACCTAGATTCAAAAATCAACCCAGATCGATTCAGTGAACCAAATTGAATGAAACCAATTTTTTTAGAAAGGTCTTGAAATTCTGAATCCAAGCCCATTGGATTCAAGTCATTGGGATCTGTAGATCATCCTTGGTAAAAAGAACAAGGCAGAATCTTTTCTGCATTCAAACATTTTTCAAATTAAAACAATAATAGCTTTTGAGTTGATTCGAACTCTCAAAAATCACATTTAACCATACCTTTCAGAATATATAAAAATATATAGGTTTACTTACAGAAATAATGTTCAAGTAATAAAAGAATGCCACATAGGCATTTCTAGTCACTTATTTAATTAAAATAAAAGGGTAAAACCTTATTAAATTGTGACACCACTTTAAATCACATTCCCATGAACTAAAATATGTGGTGATGACATGTGTCAACATGATCCCATGTTTGGTTTGGAGAATATTAAATCTTAAGTACTTTTTCAATGAGTAGAAATTACTTTTCTAAAAATAAAAGTTATTAAACCAAGCTTTAATCTTGTAATGTTAGAGATGATGCTAGATCATCTATATGACCCCTTTTGTGTGATGATTGAAAGTAGTTAAGTATTGTTTTGTGATTGTGTACCTCGTATTTATTTATAGATGCTAGTACCGACCAAGGATACGAGGAGGAAGGACGATACTACAAAGAAGAAGCCGAGGAGAACTTCAACCACTGCTCTGCACAAGGCAAGCCTAATGCTACTAGTTGAATGTGCAAGCTAACACTTGCAAGATACTCTACTGATGCGAACAAACCCTTACTTGTTACCATATGCCCTAAGCATATGTGATCATACCCACTTGATACCCCCTCCTAGTTTTATTTGCAAGCTTTCTATTTTATTTCTTTATCAAAGCTACTTCCTTAGGTTTTACTTAAGTGACTTGTAGATACTAGAAAGATATTTGAAAGTTGCATAAAGAGCATTAAATTTGGCCTAAGCTAGATAATCTTGATGTCATCCTAAGGCATGAGATTGAACTTAGTTAAACTCCACTTGTTTACCACCCCTCATTAGTACTCACCCCCACTTATAGATGCTAGTGCTAATCATAAAACTTGATCAACTTTAGATGGGAAGACTTGGTGGAAAAATGGTTATGAAAACCTTAGAATGATGGATCATTCTACTGAGATGTTTTGACATGTGTTTCCGAACACCTAATGATTTTGGGTGATGAAAATGTTGAGGCATGAGCCTTAGCCCTTTATAAAACTGATGGTTGTCTGGATGCGATACCATTCCAATTTTAGCGTACAACCACAATGCCCGGAGATTGGGTAGCGCTTGACTGGAAACTTATATACCTTAGTATTAGTTCCCTCCCGGCCAAGGTCTGAGCTGAGGCTACCTTGTGAAGATTGTCCACCTGTGCAGTACCCAAGATGACAGTTGGTCATGGTTGGGAGGCCAAACTCACATGAGAGGTGCTTATACTAGGGCGTGTAATTGAAAGGTTAGGATTGATTATCAGCATACTGAGTATGGTGAATTCAGGATTTGTTCCTGACGGATGTATCGAATGTTGTGGTGAAAGTGTACAATCTCTACAGAGTGTCAAACTATTCGAATAGCCGCGTCCGCGGTTATGGACAGTTGGAGTGGCCATACTGTTCCCCCGTCAGATGTTTTCAAAATGACTTGTGAAATGGATTAAGATTTTGACTTGACCACAACAGAGTTGTGATATGAAATACAAGTTCCCACTTAGGTGTTATAAAATTTCAACTAGCTTTTATTACTTCTGAACTTAGTAGAAGTAAATATGGCTTCTTGCAAAACAACCCTAGAGCCTAGTGTCCGATTATCAAAAACCCCTCTCACTTGTTAGTATTAGTTTGCGAGTACTTAAAGAGTACTCATGGCTTTGTCCCTGGCTATTCCCATGGACAGACTATGAAGAGGAGTACCTGGAAGATGGACCCCAGGAAGGTTACGACAACTAGGATCATCTCCCATCGTCAACATTGCCTGTGAACCCGAAGATGGAGCTTCGCCTACGCTACCGTTGTTATTACGTATTCCGCTACTTGAAGTTGTATTAAGAACTGGATCATGAGATCCTTATTTGTGTAAAACCATATGTATGGTTTGTAATGGATGATGTACTGTGGTATGCAATTTTGTTATGTCTCGCAAAAATGGTAATCCTGGGATTGCGATGTATGGCATAACAGGCATCTGGGATTAAAAATCCGGGTATTGACATGCTTCGTCCGGTGTTACCAGTCGGACGGCTTGGTGGTGGCATTATTAGTCGATCTTGCTCTTGCCGGTGGGGCACTTCCAGGTCTTCTCTATGGCAGTTGTTTTGCTGATGATGGCCCTGATGGGGAACCATTGCCTTGATGGCATCTTCGAATGCAGCTGGAATAACCCTTGTCCAGTCACGTGCGCACCTGCAAGAGTGGTTGTTTGAGCCGGTCCTTGAATTATCTTCTTCTCCCTGGGGATGATAGCGTTGATCCGTATACCTGAGGGGTCTTTTGTCAGCGCTTTGGTTGGCGCCAGTGTGGCAAAATTCCGACTTTAAGGCCATCTAGCCACTAAATGGCCGTTTTCTGCTGATTTAATCCTTTATGTAGCAACACGATGCATTGTCGTACCTTCTCCAGAGACGGATTATTAGCGAGGATAGCTCGAGCTGCTGCAGCGTTTTCCAATGGTGTGCTGTAGACTCGGATGTTCTCTCCAGTTTTTCCATCGAATAAATCTTTGTGGATATTCAGGTTCTTATTGGTAAGAACCAGACCTCCTCTTGTCTTGTTTGGTAGTCGCTTGAAATCTGACTGATATTTGGCAGGATCACTATCTAACTGCTGTTTAAGCTCGACAATGCGTGCGGCCTCTTCGAGTAAAAACAAACGGTGTTTTTCCAGGTCCTCAGCCCTTTTCTCCAGCGCTTTCGGAGTAAGATCCGAAGCTGTTGGGATTGGAATTGTTAGAGCATATCCGTAAATTTCACGTGCACCCTTGGTGACGATGTGTCCATCCACGGGAGGGTCGATCGGCGTGGTATTAATCTGATCTCCTTCCTGATTCTCCATCTCGATCTCTTCATCAACTTTTTTTCGTTGGTTTCCTCGACGTCCGGCTCTGCCGGTGTCGGATTATTGTTGTTCGTCTTCTTCTTTGACCGCCTAGTAGCCTTAACATGCGTACTAGTGGCAAAGCGGCTTTCGCTCCACAGTTGTTGGCTTGTGGACCTCAGACGAATCTCCGGTGTCCATGTCATCCTGTGAGGTGTAGCTTTCATCCATGCTATCATGTGGACTAGGGGGATTTTCTGGCTCACCTTGCGTTGGGTTGGAGGCGTTTTCTTTTTCATACTCCTCCATCTCTTTCTCGAAGTCCCAAAGTTCCTATGACATTAATGACTCCTGAGGGGAATAAGGTAAGTTGGTGTTTTCTTTGATCGCGTCAAGAACTGAATCGCTGCCGGCTCCAGCATCGACAGAGTCGGATCCAGAGCTTATGTGGTACACGGAATAGTGCTTCTTCTTGTTCATGTTCTTGAGGTAGTGGCACGGCTGGGTTTCCGCCTCCTCCATCTCAAAGCTTTCCTTGATATCAGCGATTGCCTTGTAATCGATTTAGGGGCGTCTCATCATCTTATTTACCTTGCTCCTCAAGAGTGCTTTTTTGCTACGACTTTGGCAGGGACGGATTCGTAGCATATATATTCCTCATCCGTGTATCCGATCTCGACGAGGAGATCAGACCCAGATTTTTCCTCCACCGCTTCTTCCACTTCAGGAGTGGGTTGGGTGGGTTTGATTTTTTTCGGGATCTTGAACTCTTCTGCCTTGCGGACAGAGTAGATCCATATTTTTTTCCGCCATGGTCATCATCTCTAGGGTGGGTTGGGCGGGTTCAGCAAAACTGAGATAATAATTGATCTCGCCAATAGACATGATCGTGTAGGTCGTCACGGGGTTGCTAGCCGAATCCAAGTCTCATCGAGTAAAATGAGAGGGACATCACTGGCGTAGACAATGCGACCCATGGCGATTGTTTTGCCGATTCCTACACGGGAAGATTCCACTTCGAATGAAGCTCCAAAAGTCACCTGCCCCATGGTGGGCGCCATCATCGGATTGTCGACAAGTACGCCATAGGAGGTCCTAACAGCGTTGAGAAGATGGGTTGTGAGACGTCGGATGTTCCAGGAGTGGTGAGCAAAAGTTTACCCAGGTTCAGATCTGACTACGGTGATCGGATCCTACTCCTGCTAGCAACCTAGTATTATATGGGTGTAAGCCGGATGTTACATCGGATTACAAGAGAGGTTCGCCTGTGCGAGTTGCGATTGTGGTTGTTTCTATGGTTATGCCCTAAAGGCTCCCATAGGGCTGGTTTATATAGTCACCGGGACCTAGGGTTACAAAAGAGACCTATCCGGCTACGTTACAGAGTCAGTAACTAGATACAGCTTGGACTACAAGTAATACTACAAGCCTAAGTCAGTAACTCTTCTGGGCCTTGTCGAAGCCGAAGCTGGCTCCTCCTCTTTCTCTGACTGGGCCACCTGTGAAGCAAAGCTCTAACCCGTTGGTGGGCCACCCTGGTCAGCGAGTCCTGTGGGTATATCCGGAAAGTATACCCCCAACAAGTATCATGAAGCACTCACAAGGTAGTACATTCGCTGTTTCGCAGCAGTGCATCGAGGTGTGCATATCTGGTGTTGTGCATTTTACGGTCAGTGCATTGCCATCGTATGTTATCTTTCCCCATGCACACAGCAGTTTATGAAGTATTTGTTAGGGATATACTTTCCGGGTATACCCATAGGACTTGCTGACCAAGGTGGCCCACCAACGGGTTAGAGCTTTGTTTCACGGGCGGCCCAGTCAGAGAAAGAGGAGGAGTCACTTCCGGCTACGACAAGGCCTAGAAGAGTTACCAACTTAGGCATGTAGTATTACTTGTAGTCCAAGCAATATCTACTTACCGACTCTGTAATGTAGCCGGATAGGTCTCTCCTGTAACCCTAGGCCCTGGTGACTATATAAACCGGACCTTAGGGATATTTTAGGGAACCAGATCATAGATCAACCACAACTTACTCGCATAGGAGAACCTCTCTTGTAATCCGATGTAACTTCCGGCTCTTGCCGATATATTACTAGGTTGCTAGCAGGAGTAGGATCTGATCACCACAGTCGGATCTGAACATGGGTAAACTTATGCTCACCGCCCCCCGGAACACCGTACGGCTCACACCCCATCTTATCAATGCCTTCAGGACCCCCTATGGTGTACTTGTCGACAATCCGACGACATTTGGCGCCCACCGTGGGGGTAGGTGACCTTCAAAGCTTCATTCCGGGAAGAATCTGCACGTGCACAAATCGGTGAAACAATCACTATGGGTCACGTGGTTTACGCCAGTGATGTCCCTCTTGTTCTTCTCGACGATACCTGGATTCCGGTTAAGGAACATGTGACAACCTACACAATCATGTCCATCGGTGAGATCGACATCTATCTCATCTTCGCTGATCCCGCCCAACCCACCCTTGAGGTGATGAACATGGCAGAAGAAAAATCTGGATCTGATCTGTCCGTGGAGGCGGAAGATTTCAAGATCCCGGAAAAACATGAACCCACCCAACACGCTCCTATAGTGGAAGAAGTGGTGGAAGAAAAACCCGGATCTGATCTCCCCGTTGAGATCGGATGAGGAGTATATACGCTTCGGATCCGGTTTAACCGATGCTGGAGCAGAAAAACACTCTTGATGCAGAGAATAAAGTAGATGATGAAACGCCCCTACATCGATTACAAAGCAATCGTTGAGATCAAGCAGAGCTTTGAGATGGTAGAGGCGTAAACCTAGTTGTGCCGCTACCTCGAGACCATGAAGAAAAAGAAGCATTGCTTCGAGCGCTACGTGGGCTATGGATCCGACTCTCTCGATGCTAGAGGCGGTAACGATTCAGTTCTTGATGCTATCGAAGAAAATACTGACTCACTTGCTTCCCCTCAGGAATAACTAACATCTTAGGATCTCCGAGACTTCGAGAAGGAGATGGCAGCATACGAAGAATAATACACCTCCCAGAAAGCGCAGGATGAGCCGGAGAACCCTCCGAGTCCATATGATAGCATGGACAAATACTACACCATGCAAGACGACGTTCGAGGCCCAGAAGCCAACCACAACGGAAAGTACTGACGGAAGTTTATCTCCCAGTACCGGACCGAAAGCCGCCTTTGCCACCAGTACAAACGCTAAGGCTACCGGGCAGTAAAAAAAGAAGAAGAATAATAACCTGACACCGACATAGCCGATAGAGGAAGCCAATGAGGAATTAGTAATTGAAGAGTTTGAGATGGAGAACCAGGACGGAGATCTGACTAATCCCACACCGATTAATCCTTCTGTGTATGGACACGTTGTCACCAAGGGTGCACGTGAAATCTACGGAGATGCACTCACGATACCAATCCCAACTGCTACGGATCTCACTCCGGAGGAGCTGGAGAAAAGGGCTGAATACCTGGAAAAGCATCGCTTGTTTTTGCTCGAGGAAGCTTCCCGCCTCATCGAGCTCAGACAGCAATCCTGCCTAGTACCAGTCAGATTTCGAGCGACTGTCAAACAAGACAAGGGGAGGTGCGGTTCTTGCTAATAGGAACCTGGATGTCCATAAATATTTATTTGATGGTAAAACCGGAGAGAAGATCCTAGTCTATAGCACGCTCGTGGAGAACACTGTGGCTACTTGAGCCTTCCTCGCCAATAATCCGTCTCTAGAACATGTCCGACAATGCGTAGCATTGCTCGACAAAGGATTGAAACAACAAAATACAGCCGCGTGATTCAGTGGCAATCTGGCCTCAAGGTCAGAATTTCGTCACACTAGCTCAGGCCAAAGCGCTGATGACAGACCCCGCAGGGATACGAATCAGCGTCATCGTCCCCGGGAAGCAGAAAATTCAAGGACCGGATCAAACGGGCATCCTCGCAGGGCCGTGCGGGACTAGTCAGGAGTTATTTCGGCTGCGTCTCAAGATTCCATCAGGGAATTGGTACCTCACCAGGGCCATCAGAGGCAAAATAATCGCCACAGGGAAGACCCAGAGGTGCACCACCAGCAAGAAAAAGATTGGCTAAGGATGCCAATCCCCAGCCGTCCGGCTGGCAACACCAGACGAATAAATAACCCGGATAGCCCTGAATCAAGCAGGGATGGAGCTCGAAGAAATCAACCTCGGAGTCAGCACAATGAGGCTCCAGAACTGCGTCGCTCAGCCAAAAATAACCCACCAGAGCCACCATCACCGCCCGGCAACGACCATGAAGGATCTCATCGCAGCCATGGGAGCCATAGGGGCAGAGGCGGCGACGGTGGAAGGAGAAGCAGGAATCCGACTCTGCCACGCAGAAGCCGCGAGCCTCGAAGGCGTAGGTCTCTCTCGCCAAATGACACTCGCCATAGCATCGAGTCTAACATTGCAGCGTGACGGTACAAGGAGGAAGATGTATATGTGGGACCCAAATGCTTTGGCCCATGTATCCGTCAAACAAAGTTTCCTGTTGACTTCGGCATTGCCAAACACATTCAGCCCTATGACGGTGCAGCTCGGCCAGATACTTGGCTTTAGGATTTCTTCCAGGCTTGCTGCATCGAGTCTAACATTGCAGCGCAATGGTACAAGGAGGAAGACGTATATGTGGGACCCAAATGATTTGGCCCTCATATCCGTCAAACAATGTTTCTAGTTGACTTCGGCATTGCCAAACACATTCATCCCTACGACGGTGCAGCTCGGCCAGATACTTGGCTTCAGGATTTCTTCTAGGCTTGCTGCATTGCCAAAGGAGGAAACGTCTTGGTCACAGTTTGATATCTCCCACTCATGTTGTGGAAGACGGCTCGATCATGGCTCAACAAACTACCAGAGAACTCGATTCACAACTGGTATGATATGCAAAGTGTGTTCTTTTCAAACTTCGAGGGAACATACAGGAGGTCCTGCATAGTCGGAGACTTGTAGCGTTACACTCATTGACCCAGAGAAACTTGCCAGGATTACCTCGGACACTAGATCGACACGAAGAACTCCTGTGAGGGAGTAACTGAGCTAACCGCGATTGAAGCTTTCATTGCAGGACTCCTAGTCGGACTTTTGCGTCATAGACTAAAGCGTGAACATGTCACGGACCTGGGAGAAATGATAGAAATGGCAAGAAAATATGCTGATGCCGATGATGATCCAGATGGACTGCTGAATATTCTGGCCAACCCGAATGTGGCCAAGTAGCAGAAGCAACAAACTCAGAAGCGCAAGAACACCTTGGAGGATAACAGCCTCCGAACAATGCAACTGTCAACGCAACATTTAAATTCGGAGTTCGAGGAGGGCTCGGAGGTGACCTGGGACGAGGTCATGGTACTTCTCGGGTCCAAGCTAGAGGAGATCAACAACCCAAAAATCATATTCCTGGGCCGACATCGCCAACAACCCTTGTTTTCATCACCTGGACGAATGGAGGTTCTACCCACACCAATGTTGAGTGTCGTTTCAATGACGACATCAAGAAAGACGAATCTGCTGGCTACAGAGACAAGCAACGAAAAGGAAAGAAAAATTCCAAAAAAGGCAAGGAGCCCAAGGAATATTACGACATGGAAGAAGCGGATGCCCCACAGCCCAAGTCGGATGGAAAGAAGGATTATCCAATAAACAAAGACACATATGTCTACTTCCTTGGAATTCAGCCAGCTAAGGTCAAAAAGGCAGTTCTCCGTGAGCTCAACACCATGGTCCTGGCTATCCCCCAATTTTTGGATTGGTCAGATGTAACCATCACCTTTGACCGCAAATATCACCCGAGAAAAACACATCATGAGGGAAAGTACCCTCTGGTCGTCAATCCTCTTATTGACGGCTATGAGTTCTCTAAAACTCTCATGGATGATGGTAGCAGCATTAACATCCTCTACATTCATATGCTTCACCACATGAAGATCCACGAAAGCCATTAATTTCATAGCAACATGACTTTTCATGTCATTGTAGTAGGGAAACATGCAGATTCTCTAGCTAAGATCACACTGGACGTGACATTCAGAACCCGAGACAATTATCGAAACGAGCCACTCTCCTTCGAGGTGGTACCATTCAAAAGTGCTTACCACGCCATCTTTGGGCGTTGATGACCCACAAGTATAGGGGATCGCAATAGTCTTCGCGAGTAGTATTACCCAATTTATTGATTCGACACAAGGGGAGCCAAAGAATACTTGCAAGCCTTAACTACTGAGTTGTCAATTCAGTTGCACCTGGAAATAGTTCTTGCTCACAGAAGTTTATCAGTAGAAACAGTTTGGTAGTAGCAATAGCAAAGTAACAGCAACAGTAGAACAAGAGAAATAGCAATAGTAGTAGCAAACAGTAGGATTCGAGTGTGGTAGGCATAGGGATGGATGGACGGGTGTTGCATGGACGAGACTAAATATGTAACTTCAAGATCTAGGGCATTGCAGATAAATAAGAATAAGCATCCAAGTACTAAAAAAACATAGGCATGTGCTCCATATATAGTCATACGTGCTCGCAATGAGAACTTGCACAACATCTTCTGTCCAGCCAGCCCGTTGCAGCGGGGCCTCAAGGGAACTACTGGCAATTAAGGTGCTCCTTTTAATAGTGCACTGGAGCAAAGAATTTACACTCCGTGAACACATGTGATCCTCACATCACAGCCATCCCCTCCGGTTGTCCCAATTTCTGTCACTTCGGGGCCTTTGGATCCGGAAAATGATATGTGTATACAATTTGCAGATAAGATCACAAACAATACTATAATAATGATTCAGTAATAAGTTCAGATATGAGATCATGGCACTCGGTCCCTAGTGACAAGCATTAAGCACAACAAGTTGCAACAAAGTCAAATAGCACTAAAAGGGATACTAGGCACTATGCTCTAACAATCTTATTCGATTACATGCACTACAAGGAATCTGGCTATATATGGCCCTCCATTTTCATCACAGAATCGTCATAGTAGTCCGTTTATGACGATTCTATGACGATTTTGAGATCGTCGAAAGCTGGGCGTCGCAAATGAACTATAACAACGTTTTTATAAAAATCGTCATAATACTCTATGACGATAATGGATCGTCATAAGCGTTATGACGATCCAAAATTGTCATGAGCAAACTGGCCTGGCCAGGTCAGATCCCACGTGACTGATCCAACGTGGCAAAGAATCAGCCCGGTCCATTTCAAAATTTATATGGGCCAAGCCCAACAATTCAGTCCATTAAGATTTTCCTATCAATTCTCGTTGCTGCATGGGCCAAGCCTAACATTTTGGCCTTCTATTTTTAGGGCCATGGCCTTTTTACTATCCAGCTCTTTTTTATTTTGAACCATTTTTTCCAGGAATTGTAAACTGCTCCAGACCAATATTTTTTTAGGTCGTGGCCTTTTAACAGCCCAAGAGTAGTATTTGGATGAACACAAAATCATTACACAAATAATATTTCGGTAAGCATAGCTCAAATCACATTCAATAATGGTAACCAAAATTGTAACATATATTACAATCAGAGACATAATTCACACAAGATATATTACAATCAGAGACATAATTCACATATTACAAACATTCCATAGTCCAAATCACCCATGGCCACAAAAATATGAATATCAAATCTTGGCTAAGTATTAAGCCTTCAGTTCTTCCATCTTCAGCCTGGAGCTCATGTAAAAGAGAGGAAATGCTGGTTATGCCTATGGCTATCAGTCGACTTTCTTTACCTATTCATGGAAAGGGAGGGATGTTAGTGTAGTTCATATCTGACTTCAAGAATATGATAACAGGAGTCTCGGAATGGATACAGAATGAACAAGAGGACATGGCACAATATCAGTACATCTGCCAACAACCACTAAATCTCTATATATTGAAGTGCATGTTTGATATCAATAGCTCATAGGTGTTCTGGAGAAGACAATTCAATGGAAACCTATTTTTCTTACACTATATTGAGAAATGAACAGAAAATTACCTCTCTAGTCTGGTTAACAAACAGTAGAGTAAACAAAAGAATGATGGGCAATGCACCTAGATAATCAGGCTAGCCATGGATAAACTTGAATGTGTATAATAGGAGAGCTACCACACACAGATTCTAGCTTATTGTTGACTCTTTTACCACGTACTTGTTGCAAACCTAACTTCTCTTTGTCAACAAAATAATGACAATTGACGTGATGCAGTAAACTATGAATGTGCTTCAAGCAACAAGTGCAGATCTGGTTCTCTAAACAAAACAAACTATATCAAGAAGTGCAACAAGCACTTATGATTAGACAGTGGCAGAAATATTAATCAAGTTAACTCAGTGCAAGATAACAGAGTAACTATATATGTCAAGAAAATAAATTTTACTAATTTTTGTCACACGATACATGCATCAAGCATCTGGTAATAAAGCATCAGGCACATATCTATTTAAGAGGACAAGTAGATACCTGACTTCGTGTTGATTCGGCGGATGTGGCAGTAGTTAAAGATATGGTCTACATTGTTGTCGAACAACTTGAAAGGTTCATCCGAAGTTGTTACAACTATAAAAAAGGTATTGTTACAGTAAAAGCACACTGAACATATAAATTTTTCATGTAAATGTGTCATCTAAACACGCATGAGGTACTAGATAAGAAAAGCAAACAAACTCCATACCACCTATTCAATGGATTTAGTGACAGAATTCAATGACACCATACCAAGCATCTGGCTGACAACTAGGGATGTAAATGGCACTTAAATGGCATCCGCAAGTCCCGTTTATTTAAAATCTTAGTTCTTTGTTTTAGAAAAAACAAACTTTGTTGAACTAGAATACAAATAAACGGTATTACGCGGGATTAAATGGTGTGCCACTTACATCCCTACTGACAACACATATGACAGTACTTAATTATCTTATCAGTACTAATTGCCTACTTCCAGCAATATTGAAAATAGACCATGCTCATAACTCAGCAATTAGGACTGACTAATGAATGTGACTTGTAGAGTGTACTGTTAGTATTACAGATGCATACAACAGCCTAGAATGGACATAAAAAATCTAGAGAACTGACATGATTTAACATCAAACAAGAATTTAGGATATTAGAAAGAAATTTGACACAAAAATAGTTGTATCAGACCAATCAGAATGATCCTGGGCATATGGCCCATATTAGATTAACCATCAGCCATCACAAAGAATAGATGAGAACTTATTCGCACACCAACACTTCAATAATGTATAGATGGGAATGACACCACAATAATCCAAAGCATAACTTCAATAATCTACATAAAAACCTTAATATCTTCATCCATCCAACCCTGCAGCAAAAACCAGATTCTAATCAGGGCCACACAAGGTAATCATGCATGAAGAAGTAACACAAAAAAAATCAATGAGCGTCCGGAACATCTAAGCAACCAGACTCACATCATAAGATCAGATATCAACCACTAGAATTCAATCGCTACACAAGCCCCAACCGAAAGCATAGGAGCAGGAGAAGGTTCCTCAAGATTGGAATCAACCTAGTGCAAAGCATACAACACTATCTATCCGCGATTGACACCAACAACCGAACCCATTAGATCTGCAACTAGTAGAACTTGACCATATTCTACATATTTCATCTAATTAGACATGTAGCATAATAGCAAATCAAAGAATAAGCTAATTTAGCAAGGTGAACATCAGGTAAACAAGATGCAATTGCAAAGCCAACATATACTTGTATAGATTTGTGATGTAGCATTTCGAGCGGGTACCAAACTAAGTACCACAAGAAGAGAACAAGACAAACCGATGACTTATATAATCCAGAGAACATAATTTTCATGCGGATGCAGCATGGTGGAATCCAGCTATTGGATTAGCATATTGGTGGACAAACCAATGACTTATATAATCCAGAGAACATAATTTGATGTGTGTGTGTTGCTAGCTTGTTGTGTGCTATGCGGTGTAGTTATAAACTGAATGAAAGCGACAGTTATGAACTAAATGAAATTTCAGTTTCCCTGAGACTCTTATGTATCCAAATCATTATTGCTTCCTTGTGCCGGTCGTTTGCTTCATCCTATTGAACAAGCACACACAACCGCCGCCATGCTCCCTTCTTACAGCCAAATCCACTCCCGTGAGCTACCATGCTTCGGTCAAAAATGGCTTGGGCTTGCCCCCATCGTGTTGCACATCACCAGATCCCATCGATGCAAGACTCCAGCTACCACCAAAATTCTTCTTATCAACTACTAGTCCCAATCAACAATACTAACTACTAAAACAGCCATTAACTCAACTAGAAAATCACAAAACGCTGGAAACGAATCTAGAGAAACTTGTCGTGGATCCAAAATCTCCTCCTGATATTGTTGACCGGATCCGGGAATGTAACATCCTAGATTTTATATTCGGATGTTATTAGTGCCATGCATCATCCCTGCATCATTGCATCCTACAAATAAAATTTGCAACAAAATCCTAACATCTAAACCTACCAAAACCCTACTAAAGATTTCCTTATGTAAGCACTATTGTAGTGGACAAGCTTGACCCTTCTAAAAACTATGTAAAAACATTAAGCTATGGTCCAAAGATGGCACCTTATTTTTACAAAAATTTAGAAGTTGGTTTCATCACTTTTTGACTTTATATGCAAAAGTTATTTAAGTTTTACTAAAACAGAAATTGAAAAAATGTTTAAGGAAAAAAAGAAAAGGGGCAACGACCTAACCTAACTGGGCCGCTGCGCCAGCCCACCCACGCCCGCGCAACAGCTAGCTAGCCAGCGCCCGCGCCAGCCCACTTCCCCCTCCGCCACCGACGCACGGGGCCCACATGTCAGCCGTCCTCTCCGTGTCGCCGGCGAGTCCCTGGCGCACACGGGATCAACCCGAGCCGGACTCCGCGATTCCTCCGCGTCCTGCCCCCTTACCCATGCCATACCCGCCTTAAGAAGCCCCGCATCGACCCCTCTCCTCTTTTCCCTAAAAACCCTACCTCGATCAACCTCTCGCGCCGGCCGCCGGCGGGCAAACCTCGCCGAGATGGTTCGGAGCCCTCCCCTTACTCCTTTCTCCCTCTGGAGCCTTCTCCATCCACCACTGATTCACGCCGTGTGCTTTTCCCCTTCTCTCTCGCAGAAACGCGCCCGCGATTGCTCGCGAGAGCACCGCCAGGGACGGAGAAGGCCGGCGGGACCCTGCTGATAGACGAGGAAGCGAGGAGGAACGACGCGGCCACGAATGTGACCGCGAGTACCAGACGCGCCCCGTCGACCACACCACCACCTCGGGGAGCCACCAGAGCACCGCCGACCATCGTCACCGATGCCACCGCCACCCAACGCCGCCGTCGCCACCACAGTAAGTCGTCGCGCCCCTCCTATCCGTTCGATCTACGATCTGCGGCTCAGATTAGATGCCAACTCGAAGGGGTACCAGCGAATACCATGCTGCCGCATGGCAAAGCGCGTCGGCACCGCGCCCGCTCCGCGTCACCCCCCCACCTTGCCAGCTGGATCAATCGGAGGCTGCCACTTGGCAAGATTTTTAAGTTAGGGTTAGATCTGTTTGCAGATTTAGTTTAAAACTTGCGAAATTCGTATAAAATTAAATATTTGGCCAAATTTAGCTTATAATATACCGTTGGATTCATAATTTTATGTAGAACCTAGATCTGCAATAAAATTCCAAGTTTACAGTAGGGTTTTAGGTGTAGAATTTAATCATTAGATTGGAGTATTTAATTCATAGAAGAATATTTAGAACTCCGTTTTAGTTGATTTTTGTTGCGTTGACTTTGTTTCCGTAATACCTACTGGACAAAATTATAAAACCATGCTTAAGATCATTAGATATAATTTGGGGCTAATTAGACGGTTGGATCTATGAATTGTTTTAGTGACCCAAATAGATCTAAACCCATGAGGAATCAATCCTAGTAACACCCTTAACACTATTGCAACCCAATTATGCTACCTTGGTCAGTTAAGAAACCCAATCTTTCATAAAATACCATGTTGCATGCATGCATGATTATCTATGTGACATGGTTTAAGCAAGTTGTGATCAGATCTATGTTTGTGATTCGTTAGATTGTTCGGAGTGCGCTAAGGAGTGCTATTGTGTAGAGTGTTGCTCGGATCAAGGCAAGTTACACCACTTGTTCATAATTTTTTGTCCCAGTTTTGATTCTATGCATGTGATCTTCAAAATTCTGTAGTATGCATGTGTAGGATGTTCTAGTAGATTTTCCCCTTAGTATTATTTTGCAAGTGCGATGATTTTGTAGTATGCCATGAGTAGCTCTATACTTAGGATTTTCCCTCCTAATAGGTTACCCTGATTTTGCTTGCTTGCTATGCTATATATACAATGTACCGTTGGGGGGTTCGAAAGACAAAGAATTTTTCTAAGTATAAAGGCTCTCTAGAGCAAACTTTCTTTCTCAAATCCACTTCAAAATAAAACTAAGTTTTCTTCTGGGCGGAATGGTTGTCGGGTCAACGAGTGGGATTTTGGTGGAGGACGGCCGCCCAGGAATCAAAGAAGTCTGCCATGTTTCAGAATTCAGAAGCTTCCAGTGCAACCACAATACATTATGGGCTCTGTCTTGGCCTAGTACTTAGTGGGAAACCTCACCTGGGTACCAACATTTGGAGGTTCTTGGCACGGTTGGATCCGGAAGGTAGAGGGGCTACTAAGGGAAAGCCTCGCCATGGTCTTGTCTGTAAAAGGACTTGACCGTGGATTGTGGGTGAAGTGCAGAAACTATCGAGAGTATTGCAATCTGATCAATCAGCCATGTTCACGGAAAAAGAACAACATTGAGCATCTGAAGGATGGAGCCTCTGAAGGATTTTCCTCACTCTTTTCTAACACAAAGTTTTGAAACCCCATGGCGTGCGTAATGTCGCCAATGGGTTGGATTTTGGGAACTTGGTGTGTAATATCCAAGTGACACTTGGTGCGTAATATCCAAGTGTTTGGTTGTTTGGACACTTGGTGAGTAATATCCTCGTGTGCCATTCGACCCTATTTTATCTAAGCAAATTATTACAAAGTAGGGAAAATCTTCTCTTCTTCTCTCTACTTAAGAAAACTAGCTTTGAGCAAATGAACTCTACGGCCTAAACTACCCTTGCATGTAGAGATCGTCTTTTCTCTCCTTGGTGTAATTTGCCAATATATTCAAAGTATTGACCCAACTTGTTGGCTGCACGTCCTATGTGTAGAATCCGAAGATTGAAAGGTGCGTAGGGATCGCGAGTCTACACTCGACAAGCCTGGGGTGTTGATGGACTCAAGCTTCCTTTATGTTTCCGCTGTTATTTGAGCTAGCTTAATGCTAAGCAAATTTTGTAATAAATTCATACTCTGGATTCTCCGTGTAATAAGGACTTTGTGTTTTACATGATATTTCATCGAGTGTGAGTGCTAGCTATTGATCCAGGGACTAGCATTTTAATCACAGGGACTTAGGATCTTACTTGATCCGAGGTCGCTACAGATGGTATCAGAGCACATCGTTGCCTATAGGACATGACCCTAGGATTGGAACCACCTCTAACTTATGTGCCTTACTTGTTTTTCTACTAAGTTATTTTCCGCACTTCTAGTATTTGTTCTCCTCTACTTGATTAAGTATCTAACTTTCATTCTTCTAACTTAAAGATGACAAGCTTCCTCTACGACACCGTCGCGGACATCGAGCCCCTTCGCTTTGGTGGATGCCTCATGGACCTACTCACACGTTTGGACCTTCCCCTCCCAACAATCCAGGGGAGCACAATGAAGAAACTCCACAAGGACGGCTGTTGGGGAGTCAAAGTCATCCAGCTAGGAAAAGAGCGAAGCAAGAACCCGGAGGAAGACATAGCAATCCACTTTGTTAGCGATTCCAAGGAGAAGGCCCTTAGCATCAGCTTGCAGCAACTCATTGGTCGCCTATGTGGACGTCATCATGAAGCTCTCCAAGGACACTGCGGCGGCCTCTTTGGAAGACGAGATGAGGAAGGAATTCCCATGGAGATAACCTTTGAGGAAAGAACTTCTACCAAGCGCCGAAGGACCCAATATCAAGATTTGGAGTGCCACATCCATGACCTTGAAAAGGGTACCTTCCTCGAGATGTTAAAGAACGACGAGCTATGCGCCCTCATCAAGGAGAAGGAGGAAATGATCAAGCAGCAGGAGGAGGCAATGAATCTCCAAGAGATAAAGTTCCAGGACCAAGAGAAGAAGTTCGCTAACCAAGAGAAGAGGGTGATAAATAAAAACAAGAGAATTAGGGAACTCAAACAGGAGATCAATGGAGCTGAAGTGCAAACTGAAGGCCTTTGCAAGATAATCAATGATGTGCGTGCTTCCAAGAGGGACTTGGCAAAGCAACTTGAAGCCGCGAAGAAGTCAAGCCTAGTGGAGGAGCTACAAAGCGAGAAGGGGGGACTTCAGGAGCAGCTGGAAGCCACCACCAAGAAGCTGCAGGATGAGATTAAGAACCTCCAAGAGAAGCTTGAAGCCACCACGAAGGAGATGGAGTTGTACAAGACAACCCTAGAGCAGGAAGGCTACTCGTTCGAGGACGAGGAAGAGGAAGGCGTGGAAGATGTGTAATAGTTGGACCACCTTTAATTCTATAGTAGAACGTTATTCGCGATTGTAATAAATACCAAGACAATTCTGGTTTAGTTAAACTTGGTTGTTTCTGTGTTAAGTTGTGTGTCTCGTGTGCTTGGTGTGTTACTACTTAGTCTTTCTTTCTATTTCTTAACTTTTCTCTCAAACCCCACAGATGCCACCAAGACGTGCGAACTCCGAAATCCCTCCGGAAATAGCACAACTTTTGGCCACTCAGAACCAGCTGATCCAACTGCTCACTCAGAACATGCAAAACAACAACAACAACCCGCCACCACCACCACCTCCGCCACCACCTCAACAGGATCGCTTTACTAGGTTTTTTTAGGTTAAACCCACCTACCTTCACAAGCAGCGCTGAACCAATCATCGCAGATGACTGGCTACGTACCATCAACAAGAAAGTAGACACCGTGCAAGCTGTCGGAGCCGACATGGTACGTTATTGCCGCACACCAGCTTGAAGGACCTGCTGCAGAATGGTGGGATAACTACCAAGTCACCCACCCGGATATTGATGCTATCACTTGGGATCAGTTTGAGTTAGCTTTTCGCACTCATCATGTGGCTGCCGGTATTATGACTCTGAAAAGGCGTGAATTTCGTGACCTACACCAGCTGCACCGTTCTGTCACCGAGTATGGTGAGCTTTTCAACAAGCTAGCCCGTTATGCACCCGATGATGTTTCCACTGATGCCAAGATACGGGAGGAGTTCTTAAGAGGGCTCAATGATGAGATATCCATTCAGCTTGTGGCTCAGAAATTTGACAACTTTCAGGAACTCCTGGACAGAGCCATTGTGGTTGAATCCAAAAGGAAGAGCATAGAAAACCGCAAGAGGAAGTCTAACCCTCACAAGCACTCTGTTTCGTACCAGAAGTAGCGCAATTCCTCACCACCACCTTACAACAATAACGGCCACAACCATAATGGTCATCACCATGGCGGCCACAAACACAATGGGCATAAAAACCGCAATGGGAGTGGCAGTAATGGAAAGGATCTCAGTGAGGTGACATGCTTTAAGTGCAACAGGACAGGGCACTATGCAACCTCTTGCTTCGAGAAGAAAAATGGCAATGGCAATGGGAATGGAAATGGACACAATCATGGCAATAGGAACGAGAAGAAGCCAAATCCGTTTGTCAAAGCCACGGTGAATCATGTCTCTATGGAGGATGCTTGTGATGCACCAGACTCTGTGATTGGTAAGTTCAAACTCAATTCTATTCCCGCAGTTGTTCTTTTTGATACTGGTGCATTGCATTCATTCATATCAAGGGTATTTGTGGATAGAGGCAAGATACCAATGGAGACTATAAACTTTCTCTAAGGGTAAGTTCTCCTGGGGGAGAAATAGTGGCAAACTCCGGTTGCCGGGGATTAGAACTATGGATTGGGACACACATATTTCCCACAAGTCTAGTAGTTCTAGAATCACAAGGATTAGACATCATCTTGGGCATGAATTGGATGACCGAATTTGAAGGAGTCATAGATTGTGCCAAAAGAACTGTCACACTCACAACACCGGAAGGGAAGAGAATTCGTATCAAGTCAAATTTTGCACTTAAGGAAGCCATGGTGAACTCTCTTAAGGGGGTTAGCTTGGAGGAGGTGCCTATTGTAAAGGAATACCCAGATGTCTTCCGAGAGGAGCTACTCGGAATGCCACCCGACCGTGATATCGAGTTCCTCATTGACTTGATGCCAAGCACGGGGTCGATAGCTAAGAGACCATACAAGATGGATGTGGATGAGTTAAAGGAACTCAAGAAACAGCTTAGGGAACAATTGGACAAGGGATTCATCCAACCCAGTGCGTCATCTTGGGGAGCGCCTGTCCTATTTGTGGAAAAGAAGGATAAAACTAGAGGCTGGTTGTGGACTGCCGCTCGTTGAACGAAGTGACGATTAAGAATAAGTATCCTCTTCCCAACATCAATGACTTGTTTGACCAGTTAAAGGGAGCAAGTGTGTTCTCAAAGATCGATCTGCGATCAGGCTACTTTCAGCTAAAGATTCGAGAACAGGATGTGCACAAAACAGCATTCACCACAAGATACGGATTGTATGAGTACACCGTAATGTCGTTTGGTCTAACCAATGCCCCAGCATACTTCATGACCATGATGAACAAGGTGTTCATGGAATATTTGGACAAGTTTATCGTGGTATTCATAGATGATATACTCATATACTCTAAGGATGAGAAGGAACATGAGAAACATCTGCGCCTTATTATGGAGAAACTAAGAGAACACAAGTTGTATGCCAAATTCAGCAAATGCGAATTCTGGTTAAAGGAAGTAGGATTCCTCGGTCATGTTGTGTCGGCAAAAGGAGTTGCGTAGATCCTAGTAAGGTATCTTCCGTGACTGAATGGGAGTCACCTAAAAATGTGGGAGATATTCGGAGTTTCTTGGGCCTCGCAGGATATTACCGGAGGTTTATTGAATTTTTTTCCAAAATAGCAAAACCCATGATGGAACTATAAAAGAAGGAAAAGAAATTCCTATGGACCGAGGCATGTGAAGCAAGTTTTCAAGAGTTAAAGAAACGCCTTGTAACTGCGCCAGTTCTGTGTCTGCCTGATATCCAGAAGGATTTTCAAGTCTATTGTGACGCTTCTCGACAAGGACTTGGAAGTGTATTGATGCAGGATGGGAAAGTGGTATCCTATGCCTCCCGGCAACTTAAGAACCACGAAAACAACTACCCCACACATGATTTGGAACTTGCGTCTGTGGTTCATGCACTCAAGGTATGGAGACACTACCTCATGGGCAAACATTGTGATGTGTTCACAGATCACAAGAGTTTGAAGTACATATTCACCCAAAAAGAGTTGAATATGAGACAAAGAAGATGGCTTGAACTAATTAAGGATTATGAATTGGATTTACAGTACCATCCCGGAAAGGCAAACATGGTGGCCGATGCCTTAAGTCGTAAGGTTTATGTGAATGGACTTACCGCAGGGGAACTTCCAGAGGATTTATGCAAGCAATTCAAGGATCTCAGGCTAGAGATAGTTCCGAAAAGACACGTAGCGACTATGGAAATAGTGTCCACCTTCCAAGAGAGAATCAAGGAAGCACAAAAGGGAGATAAAGAGTTGGAAGAAATAAGAGTCAGGATAAGTGAAGGAAAGACAAAAGATTTCCGTCCGGATGAACAAGGAATCCTTTGGTACGGGAAGCGTTTGTGCGTTCCCAATGACCCCGATATCAGGAAGATGATTTTGCAAGAAGCCCATGATTCGCCATACTCAATTCATCCAGGTAACACGAAGATGTACATGGATGTGAAGGATAGATTTTGGTGGAATAACCTAAAAAGAGAAATTGCCGAATATATTTCTCTATGTGATGTATGTAATAGAGTTAAGGCCGAGCATCAGAAACCGTCCGGACTACTTCAACCACTACCTATACCCGACTGGAAGTGGGATAAGATAGGCATGGATTTCATCACGGGATTGCCCCGGACTCGTTCTGGATTTGATTCTATCTGGGTAGTGGTGGACCACTTTACAAAGGTGGATCACTTCATCCCCGTAAAGACCACGTATACAAGTGCTAAGCTTGCTAAGATATACATGTCAAGAATTGTAAGTATGCATGGTGTTCCCAAGGGAATTGTGTCAGATAGGGGCACCTAGTTCACTTCAAAGTTCTGGCGACAGTTACATGAGTCTCTTGGAACCCGACTAGAATTCAGTACTGCCTTCCACCCCCAAACGGATGGCCAAACAGAAAGAGTGAACCAGATTCTGGAAGATATGTTGAGAGCTTGCGCACTAGACTATGGGTCTAGTTGGGATGATAACCTGTCGTATGCTGAGTTCTCGTACAACAACAGCTACCAGACAAGTATCAAGATGGCTCCGTTTGAAGTTCTATATGGCAGGAAGTGTAGGACTCCTCTGCTATGGAGTGGAGTTGGTGAATGTAGTCTATTTGGACCTGACTTGATCAAAGATGCCGAAGAAAAGGTACGACAGATTCAGGATAGGCTAAAGGTATCCCAATCCCGACAGAAGAGTTATGCTGATTCCAAGTGTAGAGATGTGGCTTATAAAATAGGGGACCGGGCGTATCTTCGAGTTTCACCCCTACGAGGAGTTAAGAGGTTCGGAATCAAGGGCCAGTTAGCCCCACGATTCATAGGACCATATAAGGTTCTGGCCCGTAGAGGAGAAGTTGCTTATCAGTTGGAATTACCGGAAGGACTGACTGTTAATGATGTCTTTCATGTGTCACAACTAAAGAAGTGTCACCCGGAGATGGCCGAAACACCGCTAAGAGACACCGTTCCCCTAGATGAGGTTCAATTGGAGAATGACCTTACCTATGAGGAAAAACCCATCAAAATACTGGAAACAGCTGAAAGGATTACCCGCACCAAGACTATAAGATTCTGCAAGGTACAATGGAACCACCACTCCGAGGAAGAAGCCACGTGGGAGCGTGAAGAAGACTTGAAGGAAGAACCCCTACACCTATTTGCTAACCAACCCGAATCTCGGGGACGAGATTCTTCTTAAGGGGGGTAGGTTTGTACATCCCAGATTTTATATTAGGATGTTATTAGTGCCATGCATCATTCATGCATCATTGCATCCTACAAATAAAATTTGCAACAAAATCCTAACATCTAAACCTACCAAAACCCTACTAAAGATTTCCTTATGTAAGCACTATTGTAGTGGACAAGCTTGACCCTTCTAAAAACTATGTAAAAACATTAAGCTATGGTCCAAAGATGACCACCTTATTTTTACAAAAATTTAGAAGTTGGTTTCATCACTTTTTGACTTTATATGCAAAAGTTATTTAAGTTTTACTAAAACAGAAATTGAAATAATGTTTAAGGAAAAAAAATAAAAGGGGCAACGACCTAACCTAATTGGGCTGCTGCGCCAGCCCACCCGCGCCCGTGCAACAGCTAGCTAGCCAGCGCCCGCGCAAGCCCACTTCCCCCTCCGCCACCGACGAACGGGGCCCACCTGTCAGCCGTCCTCTCCGTGTCGCCGACGAGTCCCTGGCGCACACGGGATCAACCCGAGCCGGACTCCGCGATTCCTCCGTGTTCTGCCCCCTTACCCATGCCATACCCGCCTTAAGAAGCCCCGCATCGACCCCTCTCCTCTTTTCCCTAAAAACCCTACCTCGATCAACCTCTCGCGCCGGCCGCCGTTGGGAAAACCTCGCCGAGACGGTTCGGAGCCCTCCCCTTACTCCTTTCTCCCTCTGGAGCCTTCTCCATCCACCACTGATTCGCTCCGTGTGCTTTCCCCTTCTCTGTCGCAGAAACGCGCCCGCATTTGCTCGCCGGAGCACCGCCAGGGACGGAGAAGGCCGGCGGGACCCTCCCGATAGACGAGGAAGCGAGGAGGAACAACGCGGCCACAAGCGTGACCGCGAGGACCAGACGCGCCCCGTCGACCACACCGCCAACTCGGGGAGCCACCAGAGCGTCGCCGACCATCGTCACCGACGCCACCGCCACCCAACACCGTCGTCGCCACCGCAGTAAGTCACCGCGCCCCTCCTATCCGTTCGATCTACGATCTGCGGCTCAGATTAGATGCCAACTCGAAGGGGTACCAGCGAATCCCACGCTGCCGCGTGGCAAAGTGCGTCGGCACCACGCCCGCGCCGCGTCACCCCCCACCTTTCCAGCTGGACCAATCGGAGGCTGCCACTTGGCAAGATTTTTAAGTTAGTGTTAGATCTGTTTGCAGATTTAGTTTAAAACTTGCGAAATTCGTATAAAATTAAATATTTGGCCAAATTTAGCTTATAATACACCGTTGGATTCAAAATTTTATGTAGAACCCAAATCTGCAATAAAATTCCAAGTTTACAGTAGGGTTTTAGGTGTAGAATTTAATCATAAGATTGGATTATTTAATTCATAGAAGAATAGTTAGAAATCCGTTTTAGTTTATTCTTGTTGCGCTGACTTTGTTTCCGTAATACCTACTGGACAAAATTATAAAACCTTGCTTAAGATCATTAGATCTAATTTGGGGCTAATTAGACGGTTGGATCTATGAATTATTTTAGTGACCCAAATAGATCTAAACCCATGAGGAATCAATCCTAGTAACACCCTTAACACTATTGCAACCCAATTATGCTACCTTGGTCAGTTAAGAAAACCAATCTTGCATAAAATACCATGTTGCATGCATGCATGATTATCTCTGTGACATGTTTTGAGCAAGTTGTGATCAGATCTATGTTTGTGATTCGTTAGATTGTTCGGAGTGCGCTAAGGAGTGCTATTGTGTAGAGTGCTGCTCGGATCAAGGAAAGTTACACCACTTTTTCATAATTTTTTGTCCCAGTTTTGATTCTATGCATGTGATCTTCAAAATTCTGTAGTATGCATGTGTAGGATGTTCTAGTAGATTTTCCCCTTAGTATTATTTTGCAAGTGCGATGATTTTGTAGTATGCCATGAGTAGCTCTATACTTAGGATTTTCCCTCCTAATAGGTTACCCCTGATTTTTCTTGCTTGCTATGCTATATATACAAAGTACCGTTGGGGGGTTCGAAAGACAAAGAATTTTTCTAAGTATAAAGGCTCTCTAGAGAAAACTTTCTTTCTCAAATCCACTTCAAAATAAAACTAAGTTTTCTTCTGGGCGGAATGGTTGTCAGGTCAACGAGTGGGATTTTGGTGGAGGACGGCCGCCCAGGAATCAAAAAAGTTTTCCATGTTTCAGAATTAGAAGCTTCCAGTGCAACCACAATACATTATGGGATCTGTCTTGGCCTAGTACTTAGTGGGAAACCTCACCTGGGTACCAACATTTGGAGGTTCTTGGCACGGTTGGATCCGGAAGGTAGAGGGGCTACTAAGGGAAAGCCTCGCCATGGTCTTGTCTGTAAAAGGACTTGATCATGGATTGTGGGTAAAGTGCACAAACTCTCGAGAGTATTGCAATCTGATCGATCAGCCGTGTTCACGGAAAAAGAACAAAATTGAGCATCTGAAGGAAGGAGCCTCTGAAGGATTTTCCTCTCTTTTCTAAAACAAAGTTTTGAAACCCCATGGCATGCGTAATATCGCCAATGGGTGAGATTTTGGGAACTTGGAGTGTAATATCCAAGTGCACTTGGTGCGTAATATCCAAGTGTTTGGTTGTTTGGACACTTGGTGAGTAATATCCTCATGTGCCATTCGACCCTATTTTATCTAAGCAAATTATTACAAAGTAGGGAAAATCTTCTCTTCTTCTCTCTACTTAAGAAAACTAGCTTTGAGCAAATGAACTCTACGGCCTAAACTAGCCTTGCATGTAGAGATAGTATTTTCTCTCCTTGGTGTAATTTGCCAATACATTCAAAGTATTGACCCAACTTGTTGGCTGCACGTCTTATGTGCAGAATCTGAAGATTGAAAGGTGTGTAGGGATCGCGAGTCTACACTCGACAAGCCTGGTGCGTTGATGGACTCAAGCTGCCTTTATGTTTCCGCTGTTATTTGAGCTAGCTTAATGCTAAGCAAATTTTGTAATAAATTCATACTCTAGATTCTTCGTGTAATAAAGACTTTGTGTTTTACATGATATTTGATCGACTGTGAGTGCTAGCTATTGATCCAGGGACTAGCATGTTAATCATAGGGACTTAGGATCTTACTTGATCTGAGGTCGCTACAGGGAAGTAGCCGTCAAGGACGTCCTCGGGATCGAGCAGGGACATGGTAACTGGGACGCGCGGCTAGTAGTGTGGAGCCCCCACTGTCGCTCCATGCCTGTAACGAGGTGGCGATTAAGTTAGAGCACTATATGAAAACAAATACAGAAAAAAATCCGAGGCTAGTTAATCAATTCGAACATACCGTGCCGATGTCGCCGGTGTTGATGAGGAACGAGATGGGGAGGGGATCGATGGGGACGAACTCATTGGCGGCGGGATCCAGCACCTCGAGGACAATAGCGGGGAGAAGTGGTCAATGGTTCAAGGAGCCGCAGGGAGCACCGATTTGGCCATGGGAGGACGAATTTCGCCGCCGCAAAGCCGTGGAGAAACCTCAAGGTCGAGGTGGCGAGGGTGAGACGAAGGCTAGATTTGGAGGGAAAGAGTGCGGGGGAAGAGAGAATGATGGCTGCGACGGGAGAGGGTTGGCGATGGGGTGAGATGAACAGAGGAGTTGGCAGCGGGGATAGAGGCGGACGGCGGTGTAGGGAAGAGAGAATCGGCGGCGGCTTGGATTGGATCTGGCGAGCCGAGATGGGCGCGTTGTGGCGGTGGGAAGAGATAAGGTTAGGGTTAGATAAGGGTTACAGGTGTGCGCACGATGGGTGCCAGGTCATCGATCCACAACAGGTTTCCACAAATCATCATTTGATCCGTTCATTTTGTTCACATCCAACGGTCGATATTGCCCTTCGCTTTTATCTCTATCTGTCTAGCGCTTATGACGATTTTGTCCACAGAAATAACGATGTTTTTTAGTTACATCGTCATAGTTTAATAAGGTTTTCGCCCTACCAAATTGCTCATGATGATCTGGTACAGAATCGTCATAACTCTATGACGATTTTGTCCACAGTCACTATCAAAAGGTCATAGGTTGACACATTTCTTTTAGTGATGATAGAAATCATCCAATCCCTACCATACCCATAGCCTACTGCGGGGGATTACTCACTCATGGATGAAGGAAACATGGATGGTTGATGGAGAGGCGTTGATGATAACGATGGCGATGATCCTCTCCAAATTCCCTGTCCCGACAGGGTGCTAGAACAGAGTTTCTGTATCTGAATCTTGGTTTCTGGTGGTGGCGGCGCAGTGGAACTCTTTCTGGAAAAACATTGACCCCCTGATTTTTTAGGTTAGAATCCATCTTATAGGCGAAGAGGGAGGCCGAGGGGATGCCTGAGGTGGCTGCACCCCCAGGCGCGGCCAGGCCTGGCCCGCGCCTGGCAGGGGTGTGGCCCCCCTAGGCCTCCTCTCCGTCTCATACTCTGGATCCATGGGTCCTCTGGTGAAATAGGAATTTTGGGATATTTTCCCGAATTTTTCCTCATAGTTGATTTTATGCAAAAAAAAACTAGACACCAAGGTAATTCTGCTAAAAACAGCGTCAGTCCGTGTTAGTTGTATCCAAATCACACAAGTTTAGAGGAGAAACATTAGCAAAAGTGTTCGGGAAAGTAGATACATTTTTGGCACATCCCAAATTTTATATTTGGTACTGCATAGCATACATGTCATTGCATCATGAGCATCATTGCAAAAAAATCAGTTTCAAACTTTTTGTCAAAATCCCACTTGCATGCCTTTGTCACATACACTTGATAGCTTGGTTTCTACCTTTAATATGTTAGAAAGATTTAGTTTAGTTGTTTGGAAGGCACAGGTGCGTAGAGGGTTCTGACACGAACCCGTAACACTTTGAATCGCCTCATTCGGAGCTACGGTTCAAAACTTATAGTTGACTGAAATTTTGATTAAATTCAAACAGTTTCTGTCAGTTTCAGACTGAGATTCGGATAAGAAATTGTCACTGGAAAAAGAAAAAGAAATGAAAAAAAGAGAAAAGCAGCGCAGCAGCGCGCTGGCCAGCCCACACAGCCAGAGCGGCCCAGCCGGGGCCTGCTTGCATTGCAGCCAGTGGCAACACGCTACCGCACGTGCGGCGAATAGCTAGGCGTCGCCACCTAGCCCCGCGCCACTGACACGTGGGCCCCGCCCCCCTCTCCCTCTTCGTGACGAGCTTGCCGCGAGTCCCTGTCGACCCCGAGCACGGAATCCGCTCAAATCCATTCGGATTTTGCCCCTCTCAATGCCCACGCCCCTTTAAACCTTCCCCCTCGCTCGACCCCATGCAATTTTCCCCGATTTTCGTAACCCTAGCCACCTGTCACATCCCAAAATTTTCCAAATTTTGTAATGTGAAAAATAAATAAACAAAATAAATAATTGTTGAAATTTAGGGGGAAAAGAAACTTTTTGATTCCAAATGGAAACTTAAAATCCCATCTTGAACAAACTTTGATTAATGTTTGAATCCACCTAAATTCAAAACAAGTGAAATGCTTTCTTCATAAATGCATCTAGAAATTTAAACACTTGGAAAATAAACCAAAACCCTAAAATCCTAATGGAATAAAATCATCTCTAAGATATCTTTAAGACCATGGATTTGATCCATATAAAAAAAATTGTCAACAAACATTTATAAATTATCAAGAATGACAAATAGAAATATTATAAAACCATAGAATTTGATTTCATTCAATTTGGAGCCATAAATAAAATCTTATGAATTTAATAAAATCAGGAAATTGAATTTCCAATGCTAATAAAGCACCTATCTAAAACTCCATACCAAATGGTGAGCAGTTAATCCTAAAGATATTTAAAAGGATAAATAAATATCAAATAAGATTTTACAAATTGGAATCACCAAGTTTGGATCTATAAATAAAAAGATATGGATTTTATAAGATAAAGAAAGAAATATTAAATCGGGAATATTTAAAGACCAAATTAAATCTTTGCCTAAACCACAAGCAAATGGAATGAATATAATCCAAGTCCAAATAAAATAAAAGGATAAAGAATTTTTTCCAAATAAAATAAAATGGCATTAACCAAATTCTATTTGAATAAAGACAAAATCTCTAATAAGAATGATTAATTAAATCATGAGAAAATAGTATTTGGAATTTACCCAAGTGGATTAAAAGTCATTTAATTAACTTAAATGGGATCAAAGGAATCAACTAAATAAAATTTATGGAATTAAACCCATAATTAGTTTCATTGGAATAAGGATAAATACCCAATGTAAAATGATTAATAAATCATATTAAAAATGTTCCAAATAATTCAAGCTGAATTATTTGACACCCTAATAAATAATAAAACCTACTGAAAAGATTTGGAAAGATTTAAATTTCAAATAGAGTTTGAAAACATTATTAAATCTTATTTGAATTAATACAAGGGCCTATTTTAAATAATTAATATGCCCTAAAAAGAATAAATATATTATTCTAAATTTGACTTCAGAATGTGTTGATAAACAATATCAAAATCTACACAAAGTTTGAAAGAAGTTGAATTCAAATAGTTGTTTGAATTAATTAAACAAAATCAAAACAGATAAATAGAAAAAGAAAAGAGAAAAACAATCAGTACAAAAAAATGAAACAAAGCCAACTAGCCCAGCAGGCCCAACCCAGCCCAGCAGCGCAGCCCATTTCTTTCCCTCCCCCGAAACGTTTTCCACTCAGAAACCTGCCCCCTCAGTCGCTGACTGCCTGGACCCACTCCTTCTCTCTCTCACTCGATGACGCCAGGCCCCACTGCCACCTCATCGTCGTCCTCACCCGCCACTGACCATGCCCGGCCGTTCTGTCATTGTTTCTTCGATTGATTACGTGGTAATGATGCCATTTAACAGCCCCGCGACCATGCCCTCTTAAGCGCCTCTCCCTCCTCTCCGTTTCCCCTCAACCTCCCATCCCCGAGCGCCCCCAGGCTGCCGGAATTTTGCGCTACACTGCCACTGCTTCCGATGCCTCCGGCGAAGAATCCAACGAACCCAGGCCGCGCCTCGCCCCCTCGACCAAACGAGTACCCTCCCTGGCCTCTGGCGCATCTCCCAGTATTCCTAGCTCAGCCGCACAAGCCCCCTAGCGTCGGCAACCTCAACGCCGCTCGGCACCGTCTTCTGCTTGGACTCCGGCGACCTTCCTAGATGAACCCTGACCCCCTCTATCTCTCTCGAAGACACTCCGAGGTTCTCTGCTTTCACGCGGTTCTAACACCCCCTCCCAATCACCTTCTCTTGATCTGCAGCCCCATCCCCGTTGACAACAGAACGTGCAGACGCCATCTTGAACTCTAGCGAGCGATTGACAGCAACCCCGTGCGGCGAACACGGTGAGCATCAACACCATGCGGCGAACACGGTGAGCCCCTCCCCTGTCTCTTTTTCTTCCAGCATCACCAGCGCTACCCTCATCTGAGCACGCCGCCGCCTGTCGCCGCCGCTAGCGCCGCCCGTTTAGGGTTAGATGCTTTAGGCCGTTAGATCTTGATCCACTGGATGCGATTGATCATAACTCGAAGGGGTAAGTTTGATCCTGTGCTGCACGATTTCATTTTGATCCAACGCACCACACAACACGATCCGCGCGAACCGTTATCGTCCAATGAGAAACAGCCACATGGCCCTGTCTGTTTAATAAAAACCAGAATAGATTCTATTAGATGTACAAACTTGTAAATTGCATAACTTTTGATCCGCACGTCCAAATTTTGCAAATTTTATATCAATGGAATCGGCAATACAAGTACTTTCCAACCATGCCCTTTGTTTAGTAAACTGCTTCTGGTAAAATAATTGTTTTTGCAGAAACTTGTGTAGGCATAATTTGAGTATAAAATTCATTCTAAAATTATTTTTGTGATAAAATCTTTGGAAAATAGATTGTTTTGAACCTACTGACCATAGAAATCAACTTGTGGATTCAAAAACATATTTTTAGAGGCAAAAGAATAAATCTTTGATTTAGAACATTTCTAGTCAAATAAAAATAATGTTTATATGTTAAAAATGCTTTTGGAGGAAAACCTTTGGGAAATGTTTTGATTTAAACTCTCTGACCCTAAACACAAAGTTTTATGATTTAAAAATCTATTTGGTGAATCCTATAAAGATTATTGCTTTGCTAAAACCATTTTCACCCACATAAAATAATGCTTTGGTCTAAAAAGGGTTTATAGGTAAAAATTTTGCAAATGGTTTTGCCACTTTTATAAAATGACCAATTGGTGTTTTCAAATGTTTATAACCCATTAGAAACCACTTTTCCAAATAAACAATTTTTTGCATGCTTGCAAGCATTGCTTCGTTTCTATTATTTTATGTGATGTTTGCTTGAATGGTAGATTGAATTCTTGCTTGCTTGATTGAATTGTAGTGACATTTGAAGAGTGTGATCATTGCAAGACTAAAGAGTGAACTTATAATTCTCTACCAAAAAGGCAAGTGATGCTCCATACTTTTGTCCCCTTTATTTTCACTATGCATTAGTGATATTTCTAAAGTAGGACTTGCATGGAATTTTTGCTAAGTGTAAACTATGCCATGGGAAAATCCTAGTAGATGAAACCTTAGTAGAAATTTCCTAAGTTAAGATTCCTACTACTTTCATGCTTAGCTTAGCTAGTAGAAAACAAGGGTGGAATATATTCATACTATGGAATATTTCTAAGTCAAGGACTTGTGTTTTGTTTAATAAAACAACTAAGTGAATGAATCACCTGGGTGGAATGGAAAGAATGGTTTGTGTTGAGTGGTTATACAAGGCCCATTTCTATGGTTTACCTTGTGTATCTCACTTGTGGAATGCCACCCAGGAACAAAGAGATTTGAGATGTCAAATGTTGAGAAGCTTCAAGTGCAGCCACTTGGCATTATGGGCTCTGCCTGGATCATATAGGTTGCAATAACTTAGCCAAATGGACAGTTGGTGGTACGGGTTTGATAGGTTGGAGCGCGTCCATTCTGGTCTAAGGAAAGGCTTCTGAAAGATCTTGTCTTGGTGAAACCAAGTCTTGTGGGGAAAGTGCACCACCTCTGCAGAGTGTAAAATCTAAGTACTTAGCCATGTCCCTGGTAAAGGACAATTTTAGCATCAAGACATGGAAGCTATCAAGAATCTCCTCATCCCAATTTCTAAGTTAAAAAGTTGTGGTTGAACAAGGGTTGAAGGATCACCAATTTCTATTGGGAGATGCCTTGGGTGATTTTTGACAAACAAAAACTTATTGTTTTTCAAAAGATAAGGAAAATCTATTTTGAGCAAAGCAAGCCTAAGCTCCACTTAGCCAAATGCATATAGATGATAGACTCCACTATACTACCATAGTATCACTTGCCAATGCAATTCAAATGTATTGACCCTTGTGGCTGTAACTTATTATGTTGTAGGTTTGTTTGATGTTAGTAAAGTGTGTTGATTAGGATTACAAGTCTACAACCAACATGTTTACCTGTGGCACTTTGAAGATGAAGGACTCCATGCTAAAGATATTTCTGCTGCATTGTAATGAGATAGCCAAATGAGCTATGTAAGATGTAATGAATTATTTTATTCCTGGTTATAAAGTTGTAATATGACCTTTGTTTCTTGATATTACATCTTAACTGGGGATGCTAGCTATTGATCCAGGGACTAGCATTGTAAACACAGGGATCTCTACCTTATTGAAGGTTGGGACCTCTACAGATGGTATCAGAGCACTGTGTTGCCTATAGGATTGTAACCCTAGGATTGGACAACACCCCTAAGAAAAATAGGAGTTGTATTTGTTCCAAAACTTATTTACAAACAATCTTGTAAACTCTTTCCTCAACCATTTTAGTTTTGATTCTACATCTTGTCTATTTCAACTTGATGGATAAAGCCTCCACCATGAGAAAAGACTTCAACAAGAGCAAAGGATTTCACCAACTCAAGTGATTTCAACCTTATTCTCAACAAGGACTTCAACTTGGATATCACTTAGGACTACAAGTGAGACAAGAAATATTACTCAAGAATTGAAGACTAAGGAAACACAACTTAGAAGGAACCATCATCACCTTTGAAGTTTTGTGACCAAGATACAAGGATTTTTCCAAGGAAACCATGATCGCATTCAAGAAAAAAATCAACTAAGAAGGATGGAATGATCTCAAGTGAACCATATAGTTGGACCACCATGTTTAGTTTAAATTAAACCCACCAACTTATGTGGTGTAGCAAAAATATTTTGTTGCCTAAAGATGTGCTTGAACTTGTTGTTTGAGTGGAATGTTTGTTTGTGATTGCTTGCACATTGCTTGTGTGAATTGTGAGGTGTGTGATTAGAATTATTCCCTTAGAAATATTTTGCCCATTCTAATCCCAATCTAACCCAAACAGATGACTACTCCAAGAAACTCCAACATCAAGAATGGTGACAAAAACAACCAAGAGATCAACATGAGATAACTCATAGTAACCCAAACCCAGTTGAACCAAGTGACAACTCAGTTTCTAGCCAACAACAATGAGTTAGACCCAACCATGCAAAGGTTTTTGGAAACCCAAACTCAGTTGATGCAAAAGGTGACAAATCAAATGATCAACATGGGAGACAACTCTTCCCAAGGAGTTTATGACAACAAGGATGTCAAGGATGATATTCTAGAAGGAACCCAAGCTTGTAATATTTGTGGAGACAAGGATCACACTTCCAAAGAGCATGAAGATCAATGCCCCAATTGTGAAGAGAAACATCCAACTAATAAATGCCCCACATCTCAAGCTACTTGTTTCCTATGTGAAGGAAATAATCATGTCCCTATCCAATGCCCCATCTATTCCATAGTTCAACAAAGGAAACAAGGTGGAGTGCATCAACAGATTGTAAACCCCCATGAAGACAAAGGAAAATCTCAGCTTGCACCTCCATGCAATATGACTCAAATTGATGGACCAAAGAGGAAACATATGTATTATCCAAGGAAAAGATCAAGGAGACCAGGAAACTTTCCCACCTTTGAGATAAGAGATGAAGAGCATGAACTAGAAGCACTCCTAGCTTTGGAGAAACCCAAGAAGAAGAAGGACAAAAGTCAAGTGCAATGTTGCCATTGCAAAGAAATGGGACACTATGCCAAGGAATGTCCTGAGAAGAAACAAAAATATAAGGAGATTAGCCAAGTGTGGTGCAACAACTGCAAAGAGCTAGGCCATTATGTATCAACTTGTCCACAGAAGATACGTGAAGAACTCAATCTTGTCACATGTTACAATTGTGGTAACCAAGGAAATTATGCAAGCAATTGTCCAGAAAAGATGAAGCACAAGATAAAGCCTATGAAGGATCTCAACCTTGTCACATGTTTCAAGTGTGGAAACAAAGGACACTATGCAGATGTTTGCCCAGAGAAGTTTCATCAAGATCCCAAGCAAGCCAAGAAGTAATCTAGTTGGAAATTTTTTAAGGGTGGTAGTACCCTAGTTGTTTTGAAGCCAACTTGTAACCCCTAGCCTTCCCAAATCTCGGGACGAGATTTATTTTAAGGGTGGTAGCCTGTCACATCCCAAAATTTTCCAAATTTTGTAATGTGAAAAATAAATAAATAAATAAAATAAATAATTATTGAAATTTAGGGTGAAAAGAAACTTTTTGATTCCAAATGGAAACTTAAAATCCCATCTTGAACAAACTTTGATTAATGTTTTAATCCAACTAAATTCAAACAAGTGAAATGCTTTCTTCATCAATGCATCTGGAAATTTAAACACTTGGAAAATAAACCAAAACCCTAAAACCCTAATGGAATAAAATCATCTCCAAGATATCTTTAAGACCACGGATTTGATCCATAAAAAAAATTGTCAACAAACATTTATAAATGATAAAGAATGACAAATAGAAATATTATAAAACCATAGAATTTGATTTCATTCAATTTGGAGCCATAAATAAAATCTTATGAATTTAATAAAATCAGGAAATTGAATTTCCAATGCTAATAAAGCACCTACCTAAAACTCCATACCAAATGGTGAGCAATTAATCCTAAAGATATTTAAAAGGATAAATAAATATCAAATAAGATTTTACAAATTGGAATCACGAAGTTTGGATCGATAAATAAAAGATATGGATTTTATAAGATAAAGAAAGAAATATTAAATGGGGAATATTTAAAGACCAAATTAAATCTTGGCCTAAACCATAAGCAAATGGAATGAATATAATCCAAGTCCAAATAAAATAAAAGGATAAAGAATTTTTTCCAAATAAAATAAAATGGCATTAACTAAATTCTATTTGAATAAAGACAAAATCTCTAATAAGAATGATTAATTAAATCATGTGAAAATAGTATTTGGAATTTACCCAAGTGGATTAAAAGTCATTTAATTAACTTAAATGGGATCAAAGGAATCAACTAAATAAAATTTATGGAATTAAACCCATAATTAATTTCATTGGAATAAAGATAAATACCCAATGTAAAATGATTAATAAATCATATTAAAAATGTTCCAGATAATTCAAGGTGAATTATTTGACACCCTAATAAACAATAAAACCTACTGAAAAGATTTGGAAAGATTTAAATTTCAAATGGAGTTTGAAAACATTATTAAATCTTATTTGAATTAATACAAGGGCCTATTTTAAATAATTAATATGCCCTAAAAAGAATAAATATATTATTCTAAATTTGACTTCAGAATGTGTTGATAAACAATATCAAAATCTACACAAAGTTTGAAAGAAGTTGAATTCAAATAGTTGTTTGAATTAATTAAACAAAATCAAAACAGATAAATAGAAAAAGAAAAGAGAAAAACAATCAGTACAAAAAAATGTAACAAAGCCAACTAGCCCAACAGGCCCAACCCATCCCAGCAGCGCAGCCCATTTATTTCCCTCCCCCGAAACATTTTCCACTCAGAAACCTCCCCCCTCAGTCGCTGACTGCCTGGACTCACTCCTTCTCTCTCTCACTCGCTGACGCCAGGCCCCACTGCCACCTCATCGTCGTCCTCACCCGCCGCTGACCACGCCCGGCCGTTCTGTCGTCGTTTCTTCGATTGATTACGTGGTAATGACGCCATTTAACAGCCCCGCGACCACGCCCTCTTAAGCGCCTCTCCCTCCTCTCCGTTTCCCCCTCAACCTCCCATCCCCGAGCACCTCTGCCTCCGATGCCTCCGGCAAAGAATCCGACGAACCCAGGCCATGACTCGCCCCCTCGACCACACGAGTACCCTCCCTGGCCTCTGGCGCATCTCCCAGTATTCCTAGCTTAGCCGTGCAAGCCCCCTAGCATTGGCAACCTCAACACCGCTCACCACCGTCTTCTGCTTGTACTCCGGCGACCTTCCCAGGTGAACCCTGACCCCCTCTATCTCTCTTGAAGACACTCCGAGGTTCTCTGATTTCACGTGGTTCTAACGCCCCCCCCCCCCAATCACCTTCTCTTGATCTGCAGCCCCATCCCCGTCGACAACAGAACGCGCAGACGCCGTCTTGAACTTCGGCGAGCGGTTGATAGCAACCCCGTGCGCCCCTCGACAAACAGCAAGCAAGTTGAGCATCAGCAGCATGCGGCGAACACGGTGAACCCCTCCCCTGTCTCTTTTGCTTCCTGCATCGCCAACGCCACCCTCGTCTGATCACGCCGCCTCCTGTCGCCGCCGCTAGTGCCGCCCGTTTAGGGTTAGCTGCTTTAGGCCGTTAGATCTTGATCCACTAGATGCGATTGATCATAACTCAAGGGGTAAGTTTGATCCTGTGCCGCACGATTTCATTTTGATCCAACGCACCACACAGCACGATCCGCGCGAACCGTTATCGTCCAATGAGAAACAACCACGTGGCCCTGTAAATTGCATAACTTTTGATCCACACGTCCAATAAAAACCAGAATAGGATTCTATTAGATGTTCAAACTTGTAAATTGCATAACTTTTGATCCACACGTCCAAATTTTGCAAATTTTATATCAATGGAATCAGAAAGACAAGTACTTTCCAACCTTGCCCTTTGTTTAGTAAACTGCTTCTGGTAAAATGATTGTTTTTGCAGAAACTTGGGTAGGCATAATTTGAGTATAAAATTCATTCTAAAATTATTTTTTGATAAAATCTTTGGCAAATAGATTGTTTTGAACCTACTGACCATATAAATCAACTTGTGGATTCAAAAACATATTTTGAGAGGCAAAAGAATAAATCTTTGATTTAGAACATTTCTAGTCAAATAAAAATAATGTTTATATGTTAAAAATGCTTTTGGAGGAAAACCTTTGGGAAATGTTTTGATTTAAACTCTCTAACCCTAAACACAAAGTTTTATGATTTAAAAATGTATTTGGTGAATCCTATAAAGATTATTGCTTTGCTAAAAGCATTTTCACCCACATAAAATGATGCTTTGGTCTAAAAAGGGTTTATAGGTAAAATCTTTTGCAAATGGTTTTTCCACTTTTATAAAATGACCAATAGGTGTTTTCAAATGTTTATAACCCATTAGAAACCACTTTTCCAAATAAACAATCTTTTGCATGCTTGCAAGCATTGCTTTGTTTCTATTATTTTATGTGATGTTTGCTTGAATGGTAGATTGAATTCTTGCTTGCTTGATTGAATTGAGTTGACATTTGAAGAGTGTGATCATTGCAAGACCAAAGAGTGAACTTATAATTCTCTACCAAAAAGGCAAGTGATGCTCCATACTTTTGTCCCCTTTATTTTCACTATGCATTAGTGATATTTCTAAAGTAGGACTTGCATGGATTTTTTGCTAAGTGGAAACTATGCCATGGGAAAATCCTAGTAGATGAAACCTTAGTAGAAATTTCCTAAGTTAAGATTCGTACTACTTTCATGCTTAGCTTAGCTAGTAGAAAACAAGGGTGGAATATATTCATACTATGGAATATTTCTAGGTCAAGGACTTGTGTTTTGTTTAATAAAACAACTAAGTGAATGAATCACCTGGGTGGAATGGAAAGAATGGTTTGTGTTGAGTCGTTATACAAGGCCCATTTCTATGGTTTATCTTGTGTATCTCACTTGTGGAATGCCACCCAGGAATAAAGATATTTGAGATGTCAAATGTTGAGAAGCTTCAAGTGCAGCCACTTGGCATTATGGGCTCTGCCTGGATCATATAGGTTGCAATAACTTAGCCAAATGGACAGTTGGTGGTAGGGGTTTCATAGGTTGGAGCGTGTCCATTCTGGTCTAAGGAAAGGCTTCTGAAAGATCTTGTCTTGGTGAAACCAAGTCTTGTGGGGAAAGTGCACCACCTCTGCAGAGTGTAAAATCTAAGTACTTAGCCATGTCCCTGGTAAAGGACAATTTGAGCATCAAGACATGGAAGCTATCAAGAATCTCCTCATCCCAATTTCTAAGTTAAAAACTTGTGGTTGAACAAGGGTTGAAGGATCTCCAATTTCTATTGGGAGATGCCTTGGGTGATTATTGACAAACAAAAACTTACTGTTTTTCAAAAAATAAGGAAAATCTATTTTGAGCAAAGCAAGCCTAATATCCACTTAGCCAAATGCATATAGATGATAGACTCCACTATACTACCATAGTATCACTTGCCAATGCAATTCAAATGTATTGACCCTTGTGGCTGTAACTTATTATGTTGCAGGTTTGTTTGATGTTAGTAAAGTGTGTTGATTAGGATTACAAGTCTACAACCAACATGTTTACCTGTGGCACTTTGAAGATGAAGGACTCCATGTTATAGATATTTCTGCTGCATTGTAATGAGATAGCCAAATGATCTATGTAAGATGTAATGAATTATTTTATTCCTGGTTATAAAGTTGTAATATGACCTTTGTTTCTTGATATTACATCTTAACTGTGGATGCTAGCTATTGATCCAGGGACTAGCATTGTAAACACAGGGATCTCTACCTTATTGAAGGTTGGGACCTCTACACCACCACCTCACCATGCCGCCATTGATGCCGCCTGCAAGCTCCCTGGACGAGGTAGGAGACGACAATTCCGACCGCCCCGCGCTCTCCTTTTTCTTCTTTTGTGTTCCCCTCTCAAGACCGCTTCATCTCACGTAGTTTTCCCCATCTGCAGCCCACTGGCCGCCGCCGAATTCCTCGCCGGAGCCCGAGCACCACCATCGCCTCCATCTGCTTCCTGCCGCTGCTAGGGAAGCAAAGGAGGCATCCGAAGACAACCCCTGGACCGATGCATCCCGTTGAATGCCGTCGTGCCTGCCGCCACTAGGACCGCCGGAGCCCCTCGCCAACAACGCCACCTGAGCGCCACCGCCGTCGTCACCTCGCCATCGACGTCTGGTGATCATAATGCATGTGTAGAATTTTATTATCGTAGATTCTCTTTCTAAACTTACCTATGCTGAACCACAGATGCCGCCTCGCCGTCAACCCACTAAGATGGAGCAGCTGATAGCAGTCCAGGCATAGCTAGCTCAGGTGATGACTCACTTTATGGCTGCCGAGAACAACAACAATAACAATAACAACAACGGGAACAACCAGCCCCAAGGTGATGCACTTGCAAGGTTCCTAAGGCTAAGGCCAGCAAAGTTCTCTACTGCACCTAAGCTGATGGTTGCTCTCGACTGGTTGTGTTCAGTGAACAAGGATCTGGTAACTGTTGGATGCACAGATGCTGAAAAGGTAAGGTTTGCTGCTCACCTACTGGAGGGACCAGCTGCTTCTTGGTGGGGTACTTTCTAGATCACCCACCCGCTGGACACTGTTACCTGGGCCATGTTTGAGGAAGGTTTCAGGACCAACCATGTCTCTTCAGGAGTTCTGAGTCTGAAGAGGAAAGAGTTCCGCAACTTGCATCAGACCAACCGCATGGTGGCTGAATACATAGAGGAGTTCAACAACCTGTCACGTTATGCCCTTGAAGATGTTGACACTGATTCCAAGAGGAAAGAGAGGTTCCTGGATGGCCTCAGTGATGAGATCTCGGTACGGCTTCTAGTGGTTTATTGCCCCACTTTCCAGGAACTTATGGACAAGGCCAGAATCTTGGAGGGAGAGCACAAACAGGTGGAAAACTGCAAGAGAAAGAACAACAACCACCACTCTGGCTCTCACCACAAGTCTCGCACTTCTTATGATGGATACTCCAAGAATGGAGGTGATGACTGCGACGATCGCGGAGGTAATGGAAATTGCCATGATGGACACAGGAACAGCAGCCACCACCATGGAGGGAACAACCGCCACCACAATGGTCACAAGAACCACAATGGCAGCTCTTGGAGGAACAATGGACATAGCTATGTGAGCAAGAAGGACCTCAGCAATGTGGAGTGCTACAAGTGCAAAAAGCTGGGTCACTATGCAAGCACCTGCCCGCAGAAGATTCTAGGAGTTGGACCCAAGATTGGCCCCAACCAGAAGGCAAATGTGAACCATGTGGATGTGGAAGAGATCCATGATGAGTCAGACCTCGTGATTGGTAAGTTCCTAGTCGATTCCCATATTGCACTTGTTTTATTTGATATTGGAGCATCGCATTCATTCATATCAAGGGCATTTGTGGATAGACATAAGTTACCCACTAAGGAACTAAAAGGGACAATTAGAGTGAGCACACCGGGAGGAGAAATGTTAGCTAGTGTGGGTTATCGTGACTTGACCCTGGGAATTGGAGCGCACAGTTTTCTAGCACACCTAGTTGTTTTGGAGTCACAGGGACTAGATGTGATACTAGGTATGGATTGGTTGTCCGCGCACGATGGCCAAGTGGATTGTGCACGGAAAGCAATTTCACTCAGAACTCCACGGGGCACAAGGATTAAGTTTAAATCATCAGCACGTCTTAGGAGTGCCGAGGTGAATTCTATTAAGGGGGTTAGCATGGACACAATACCTATAGTGAGAGAATACCCCGACGTGTTTCCAGAGGAGCTACCAGGGATGCCACCAGACCGTGATGTGGAGTTTCTTATTGACTTAATGCCGGAGACTGGACTAATAGCCAAAAGGCCATACAAGATGGATGTGGATGAACTGAAGGAGTTGAAGAAGCAATTGACAGAGCAATTGGACAAGGGATTTATTCATCCTAGATCGTCTTCATGGGGTGCGCCTGTTCTGTTTGTGGAGAAGAAGGACAGTAGCAAGAGGTTGGTAGTGGACTATCGTTCGCTGAATGAAGTGACTATCAAGAATAAGTACCCTCTGCCCAATATAAATGATTTGTTTGATCAGTTGGAAGGAGCAAAGGTGTTCTCCAAGATTGATCTGAGATCAGGATATTTTCAACTGAAGATCCGGGAAGAGGACATACCAAAAACTGCTTTCACCACTAGGTATGGTTTATATGAGTATACGATTATGTATTTTGGACTAACGAATGCTCCGACATATTTCATGACCATGATGAACAAGGTATTCATGGAGTACTTGGACAAGTTTGTGGTAGTGTTCATCGATGACGTATTGATATACTCCAGAAATGATGAGTAGCATGAGAAGCATTTGTGGATGATTATGGAAAAGCTGAGGGAACACAATCTATATGCCAAATTCAGCAAGTGCGAGTTCTGGTTGAACACTGTTGGATTTCTAGGACATGTGGTGTCGGGAGAAGGAGTCGCAGTTGATCCAAGCAAGGTATCATCAGTTACAGAATGGTAGGTGCCCAAGAATGTGGGTGATATTCGGAGCTTATTGGGACTTGCTGGATATTACAGAAGGTTCATAGAGAATTTCTCCAAGGTTGCGAAGCCAATGACAAAATTGTTGAAGAAGGAGAAGAAGTTTGAATGGACCGAAGAATGCGAAGCTAGTTTCCAGGAACTGAAGTGTCGCCTTGTGACCGCACCTATTTTGTGCTTGCCTGATTTATAGAAGGATTTCCAGGTATACTGTGACGCATCTCGACAGGGTATGGGTAGTGTGTTGATGCAAGATGGAAGAGTGGTGTCATATGCCTCGCGCCAGCTCAAGCACCATGAGAGGTACTACCCCACACATGATTTGGAATTAGCATCGGTCATGCATGCACTCAAGGTATGGAGACACTATCTGTTGGGGAAGCATTGCGATGTATTCACGGACCACAAGAGCTTGAAGTACATATTCACCCAGAAGGAGCTGAACATGAGGCAAAGAAGATGGTTGGAACTCATAAAGGATTATGACATGAGTTTACAATATCATACAGGAAAGGAAAATGTAGTGGCAGATGCACTAAGCCGCAAGGTTTATGCAAATGGACTAAGCGTGGGAAATTTTCCGAGGGATTTGTGCGAGCAATTCAAGGATCTTAGATTAGACGTAGTATCCGAGGGATATTTGGCTGCAATGGAGATCAAGCCAACACTTCAAGAAAAGGTTGGTGAAGTTCAGAAGGAGGACAGTGAGCTGAGGAGGATAAAGGAAAACATACCCAAGGGCAAAGTGGAGGGTTTTCACGAGGATGAGCAAGGAACCCTGTGGTATGGTGATCGTCTGTGTGTGCCCAATGATTCAGAAATAAGGAAGTTGATTCTCCAGGAAGCCCATGACTCGCCATACTCGATACATCCAGGAAATACCAAAATTTATTTCGATTTAAAGGAAAGATTCTGGTGGAACAATATGAAGGTGGATATCGCCGAGCATATTGCCTTATGCGATGTGTGTAGTAGAGTCAAGGATGAACATCAAAAGCCAGCTGCATGAGTCATTGGGAACCAGATTGGAATTTAGCACATCATTCCACCCTCAGACAGATGGACAGATAGAGAGGGTGAATCAGATTTTGGAGGATATGTTGAGATCTTGCGCTCTAGCTCATGGCTCGAGTTGGTATGAGAATTTTCCCTATGCTGAGTTTTCCTACAACAACAGATACCAGTCCAGCATCAAGATGTCACCGTTCGATGTGTTGTATGGTTAGAGGTGTAGAACACCATTGCTATGGGATGGTGTAGGTGATCGTCAACTGTTTGGGCCTGATTTGATCAAGGATGTCGAGGAGAAGGTCAGTTTAATTCGGGACAGGCTGAAGGTAGCACAATCGAGACAGAAAAGCTACGTTGACGCCAAGCGCAAGGAGGTGGTGTATGAGATCGGAGATCGAGCATACCTTAGAGTATCTCCACTGCGTGGAATTAAGAGGTTTGGAATCAAGGGTAAGCTAGCACCTCGATTCATAGGACCATACCGGGTCTTAGCACGCAAGGGAGAGGTTTCTTATCAGTTGGATTTGCTAGAGGCTCTGTCCGCTGTTCATGACGTGTTCCACGTGTCCCAGCTGAAGAAGTGCCATCCGGAGATGGTGGATACACCTTTGAGAGACACTGTGCCACTAGAGGATGTTCAGCTGGAGAGTGACTTGACATATGAGGAGAATCCGGTCAAGATACTGGAGAGAGCGGAGAGGTTTAGCCGTACCAAGACGATCAGGTTTTGCAAGGTGCAATGGAGCCACCACACGGTAGAGGAAGCCACTTGGGAGCGAGAGGACCACCTCCAAGAGGACCATCCACACCTATTTGCTAGCCGCTTCGAATCTCGAGGACGAGATTCATCTTAAGGGTGTTAGTCTTGTCACATCCCAAATTTCAGATTTGGTACTGCATAGCATACATGTCATTGCATCATGAGCATCATTGCAAAAAAATCAGTTTCAAACTTTTTGTCAAAATCCCACTTGCATGCCTTTCTCACATACACTTGATTGCTCAGTTTCTACCTTGCATCTACTAGAAAAATTTAGTTTAGTTGTTTGGAAGGAACAGGTGTGTAGAGGGTTCTGACACGAACACGTAGCACTTTGAATCGCCTCATACGGAGCTATGGTTCAAAAGTTATAGTTGACTGAAAATTTGGTTAAATTCAGACAGTATCTGCCAGTTTCAGAATGAGATTCAGATAAGAAATTGTCACTGGAAAAAGAAAAGGAAATGGAAAAAAAGAGAAAAACGGCGCAACAGTGCACCGGCCAGCCCACACAGCCAGAGCGGCCCAGCCGGGGCCTGCTAGCATTGCAGCCAGCGGTAGCAGCTGCACGCTACCGCGTGTGCGGCGAATAGCTAGGCGTCGCCACCTAGCCCCGCGCCACTGACACGTGGGCCCCTCCCCTGTCTCCCTCTTCGCGACGAGCTTGCCGCGAGTCCCTATCGACCCCGAGCACGGACTCCGCTCAAATCCATTTGGATTTTGTCCCTCTCACGCCCACGCCCCTTTAAACCTTCCCCGATTTTCGTAACCCTAGCCGCCACTCACCTTGCCGCCATTGACGCCGCCAGCAAGCTCCCTGGACGAGGCAGGAGACGATGATTCTGACTGCCCCGTGCTCTCCTTATTCTTCTGTGGTGTTCCCCTCTCAAGAACGCTTCACCTCACGCGGTTTCCCCATCTGCAGCCCGCTGGACGCCGCCGAATTCCTCGCCGGAGCCCGAGCACCACCGTCGCCTCCATCCGCTTCCTGCTGCCGCTAGGGGAAGCAAAGGAGGCATCCGAAGACACCCCCTGGACCGATGCATCCTGCTGAACGCCGTCGTGCCTGCCACCGCCTCCAGGACTGCCAGAGCCCCTCGCCAACGACGCCGCCCGAGCGCCACCGCCGCTGTCACCTCGCTGTCGACGCCTGGTAAGCCACGCGCAACCCTAGCCGTCCGCTCGAGCATGAACACGCCAGATTAGATCATACTAGCGAAGGGGTACCAGCAAGTACCACGCCGCCACATGTCGCCATGTTAGCGCTGACCACTGGTCGCGTTGACTGCACAATAGAAATCCTTTTAACAAATTTAGAAATTGCAGAATTTAGCTGAATCTTGTAAAATCATTAGAAATTAAACTACTAAGCCAAAAATTGCAAATAAGATATTGTTGGATTCAGTTTTTCATGTAGAATATTACTGTACAATTGTTTCAGACTTTTGAAGCAAGGTTTTCCCGTGATTAGTTAAATATTTTAATGGCCCATTTAGAGTAATAAATTCATAAGAAAACTTCTACAACTCAGAAAATTGCAAATGAGGTGTCCCTGGAATCAGTAGAACAAGAGATTCTGTTTGTGAATTAAAAGGGTAACCTTACTGTACTGGATGTTGCAGAAACAATTAAACTGATTTCTGGAGTATTTTAATTGTATAAAAAGTTCTATAACTCCTTTTTGAGTGATTCCAGTTGGTACTGGTTCTATTTTAGGTTTCCTACACAGTAGATATTTTTCCAAGATTTTACAAACTAGTTGACAGCAGTGGTTTAATAATTGGACTAGAGCTCCATTATTTGACCATTTAAAATTGCATGCCTTGTTTTCAATGCTTTTAAAATGTTTCCCATGCATGCATACAGTAGGTATACTAAACAAGGTTATAGCATGCTACTGAAGCCTTGTTCAACTTGTCATGCATGCATCTTGCATTGTTATGTTTGTATATAATTGTTTATGTGTTGTAATTGTGTATCATGTAGATTGTGACGACTGCAACGCTTGCTTCTGTGAGGACTATACTCTCGACTCCTACCGTCAAGCCAAGTATTTGCTATTTTGTTCATGAATTGTCCTACTATTTTTCCTCTGTGCATTTGTAGTGTATTTTGTAGCTACATGTGTAGGTATTACTATGCTATGCTATGTCCTATGTATTGTGGTAGGGAAATCCTTTGTAGTTGAGCTCTCGTATGGTAGATGTGCTTAACGTTCTTGTAGATACGAGGAAGGGATCATGCTTTGGTAAAGTAAAGGTTTTGTTCTACTAAAACAACATAATGTTAATGAACTACCTGGGCGGAGTGGCTGGATTAGTCATCGGAGTGTGAATACTGGTGGGGAATGCCGCCCAGGGTACTGAGAAGGATTAGTTGTCTTTATTATAGTAGCTTACGTGTGCAACCATGTGCCAGTGAGAATGGGTGGCTGGTTGGACTCAGTAGGTCGTGGTGATCCGAACCCAACGTAGCCAGAGATGTAGTGAATGATAGGTTGGGACCAGTGCGCAGTGGGGTTTGGGGATCTACTTTCCGAATGGTATCTTCGCGTACTTCTCCCTATCGTCACACAATATGCGTGTGGTGGTACGAACTGCAGGGTGTATAGACTAAGTGCTTAGCCGTGTCCCCAGTTACGGACAAATGAGTTGCTTGATATTGATACTATGACATATTCTCGCTCACCCTTATTTCTTGATTTCTAAAACTTGATGGGTGAACTTAATGGGTTGATGTGAATCAAAATTGGTTTAACAAAGTAGGAAAATGTGTTTGGAAAATGCAAGCTAGCCACAGCTCCACCAGCCAAATAAGCATGTAGTTGCTAAGTCTATTGTCTCCCTATTTAGCGCTACTTGCCATACATTCTATGTATTGGCCCTTCGGGGCTGCTACATTTTATGTTGCAGGATATTCCGACTCTGATTGATCTGCTAGGTCGCGGTACTTCACTCTACACTTGTTCGCTTGTGGGCAATTTGGAGATTGAAGGAGTTATTTATTTATGTTTGATACTTGAATAAGTTTGAGCTAGCCTTCGAGCTAAGCTTTATTGTAATAAATGTATACTCTAGATCTTCGTTATTTATGATACACGGATATTTTACTTTGTTATTCATCTAAGTTCTATGTAAGCCAATAAACCGATCAAGGGATTGGCAAGTTGCATAGAAGCTACAGTCTTTTCAGTACTGTAGTGTTATAATTTTGGACGTATCAGATCCCCCCAAGCTTAGCTTATTGCTTGTCCTCAAGCAATTCAGTTGAAAACTGAGTGCGATAAAAGAACTTTCACAAACACATTTGCTTCATATGATGTATATATTCTCATCAAGGAGTAGATGTTTAAACCATTCATAATAAAGAGTATGCAACTAAGTCTACTCAATAGTCATTGCAAGATATGAAGAGTAACCAACTCAATAATAATTAGTACCATGAAACATAAACATAAGCAACATTGCAATGCTCATCAGAAGGTATGATAGAGTTCTATCTTTCTTTCCTTTGTTTGTAGATCACAATTAAAATGCCAAGGCACCTCTGAAGTTGAAGTGAAGACTAGAGATAAAGATATCAGAGATACAAGCATCAAATTCATGACATAATTAACCAAGTTTTGAGACAAACACAAGAATGACAACTAAGCCGTCAAGAAGGTGCTCATATAATAAGTCACTACTAGGAAAACGGCTATAGGTAATCCACACATCTGTGGCGCACTTGTTAGTGGTTCCTCACGGGTAAAATAGGTGTGGCGCACTGCCCACAGGTGCCCTACGGCTAACTGTCGTAAGCATGGCGCACATGGGGGTGGTGCGCCACGACTATGTGTGAGCCAAGGCAAAGGTGGCCGCAACACACATACCCGTAGCGCACTAGGTCAAGGTGCGCTACGGATGTGTCACTTAGCTGTAGCGCACCTTGACCTAGTGCGCTACGGGCATGTGTGCTGCAGCAGCTGGGTCAACTTATCCATAGGGCACTCTGCCCTAGTGCCCTACGGCTAAGTGGCCTACACCAACTCCACACCCCCGGTGGATCGCCTTTTTAGGTTTTGCAAAAAATAAAATAAAATGAAAAACACTTCCATAAATAAAATCCTTTCATATTTAGGTAGATAATGTGGTCTAGTTTCTAGGAAAATTAACAAACACGACTTTCGACTTTTTCTGCAAAAAAAAGTCATGTCACGGTAAAATGGCCATAACTTTTGCATATGTTGTCGAAAAAAATTGTATAATATACCAAAATGACGAGAACGAGATTTCGCATCAGCTCGCAATCACCTCAGGTCGTTTAGCGGTTATTTAGATTTTAAAAATTCGAAAAGAGTAAAAAGTTACAGTCAAAAGACCGTTTTTTCCTGTAGAAAAAAAATTGAGGGCAACTTACCTGTAGCGCACCACCACCTAGTGCGCTACGAGTAAGTTGGGCGGGATTCAAAATTTGAATCCCCACCCCGCCCACCTACCTTTTCCTTCCCCCTTTTCTCTCTCCCTTTTCCTTCTCCATTCTCCTTCTTCCTTCTCCCTTCTCCTTCTTCCTTCTCCTTCTCCTTTTCCTTATCCTCCTTCCCCTTCTCCTCTCTCCGTCCACCTTGCTCCGGCGTCCTTTCTCTGGCCTCCTCCTCTTTTTGCAGTTACGGCGGCGCGACGGTGGCCTCCTCTTCTCATTGCAGTGATGGCGGTGCGACGACGGCCTTCTCCTCCTCCTCACAGTGACAACGGGCGATGGTGGCATCCTTCTCCTCACCGACCTCCCTTCCTCCCTCTCTTCCTCCATCTCTTCCTACCTCCCTCTCTTCCTACCTCCCTTTCTCCAACCACAACCTTCCTACCACCTCGACTAGAGTGGCCACGGCCTCTTGCACCTCCCTGCGGTGGTAGGTCGTGGCCACGACCATGCTCCGGCGAGGTGACACGACGGTGGCGATGCACAGACCCGATTGCTTTTGTAATTCAAAACGAGGGTGTTTTTTGCATTTTTTTTGTTTTTTGAAAAACACATCCATGGCGCACCCTGTACCCCTACCCGTGGCGCACCTGGTAGTGCGCTACGCCTAACTCGAGATAACCGTAGCTCACCAGGCAGTGCGCTATGGGTAAGAGATAGTCGTAGCACGAGGCTAGTGGCGCACAACTAGTGCGCCACGGATGCCCTTTTTAGGTGCGCCACGAATGGACATTTTCCTAGTAGTGAGTGGTGACTCGACAAGGAAGTGAAAAGGCTTTGAAAAGTTTGAAAGTCTTCCAAATGCTGAAAGTAAGGTACTCATTAGCCTTGAGCTCTCATTGCCCCTATCATAGGCATCTTTATGTGGTTAAGGTGAAAGTGAGGTCCAATCTGAGTTATGCTTGACAGACCATAAACTGGAAATCCCATGTCCCTTGAGTCGAGGGCCGCTCCGTGTGCTACTCAACTTTGGTTACCCGTAAGTTCTTGTCATTGTAAATACATGCATATCATAGAGAACCACCAACGGGGTACCCCTTGCACATGATACAAGAGCTATCCCGTGATCAAAATGACAAGGCAAGCAGACAATGAGCATCTCAGCGATCTTTTTATTTACTATGTGCATAGATTTTTATTGAGGATGCTTCATAAATGCTCATTATGCTGATCTGCAAGTTTCCACCATGATTAGGCATGGCTTAGTCTAGCGGCCTAGGCGTTTCTCTAATATAATGTATATACTCCATGAACTCACAAGCTCCCCGTTTATTTCACACCAACAACATCGGCAGACAAAAGAGCAAGGAATCAACAGGATAAATATCCATAAAGTGTTGAAAGCGTTCCTCGTGACAACACGGTTCTGCTAACTTCCAGCATATAATTTGCGAGCATATAACTTTCATGGACAAGTCACAATGGTTCAAGATTATTAAGTGCAAGAAATAAACTGTGCCATCAAGTTCGTGAGTACTAACTTTCTCAAAGAAGGCATATAGAATATGCACTGAAATAGCAAATGATGCTAATAGGTAGGTATGGTGGACTCTGTTGGCAATATTGGTTTTTGGGAGTTGGATGCACAAGTAGAGCTCATGCTCAGTGCAAGTGAGGGCTAGCAATAGAGAGGGAGCGACAAACGAGATATCAATAACTGTCATAATCATGCTTGCAACAAAACAGAACTCATTATGGCATGAAAGTGATACAAGAACTCCGAGGCAAAATAAATCAGCGAGGCTTACTGACTATTGTTTAGTCATATGCATGCGTGAGCATGTGCCAAATCGATTCACATGAAACATTCAGAGGAGGATACCACAATATTATACCAAGTTATGAATAAAACAATGCAAGCAAGCATTCATATGACATGCTACAAACTATTAGCAAGCTGGATCTAATCACAAGAAAGCAAGAACTACTAAGCATCCATAATAACATACACTTACACGAACAGGCTAAGCATGCTCACAATGATGAGTATATGTACAAAAATGAAAACAAAAAAAGTTCGTTACCAGCCTCTTACCACACCTCAGGTTGTCTTAATCCTCATTATTTCCCTTCACTTGTGTGACTTGAATAATAACATGAAACCAAACTCCACTGAGGACGGCTGAACCCTGTAAAGAACTCACAAAACCAAAGAAGAAGAACAAATATTGTTGGTGTTTCCAATTTTTTTTTAAAACAAGCAAACAAAGCAAAGCCAAACAAATCAAAAGAAAACAAAACAAAGAAAAATATTTTTGGATTTTTCTTTTAAGGCAAACCAAAGCTAAAAAGAAAATAACAAGCAAAGAGAAACAACGAAAATATTTTTGGTATTTTGTGTTTTTGAGAAAGCAGCAACAAGAACCAAAAAGTAAGCAAAATAATGGATATACAAACAACCGACAAAACATGATATATAGATGAGTGTGATGTCGGTATACCTCCCCCCAAGCTTAGGCTTTTGGCCTAAGTGGGGCTCAATAGCGCGGGTAGTAACCCCAAGCTGGTGGGTCATCATAAGAATGATCATAGTTAGGCGCTTGCGATGAAGATGAAGACGCACCCCAATCATAAGAAGGCTATTGGTATGAAGACTCTCCAAAGTTGGAGGGCTGAACCGAATCATCTTTGACATCCTCTCCAACATTCTCCTCTTGCTGGGAGAGCTTCGCCACGTATGCGTCAAAATCCTCCTCCGTGAGCGACCATCCTTGCATGTTATCAAAATTAAACAAAATAGATGCAGGAAAATAAAATATTGTGTCCGTCTTATCCCCTCTCCAACCACGCTTGGCAAAAGATAATTCATACGATAAACTTCTCACAGTAGCCCCTAGGGAAACAAAATTATGCTGAACCATGGAATCAAGATCAAGTCTTTCTATGGGGAACTGATAATCTGAATGGTGAGGATCTAAACCATGGAAAGCTAGCAACCTAGAGGCAATGAGACCTCCACAAACTCCACCCTTCTCGTAGTTAGTAGTAAGACGGTAAGCTATCAAGGCACCCAGTTTATAAGATCTATCGCTATTCAAAGCAGTTGCAATAAAAGCTAGATCAAAAGAAGATAACTTTCTAGCAAGAACACACTTGGTAATAAAATAGGCAAAATATCTTATGGATGGGAACTGGATGTTCCGAATTTTACCACTTTCCTTTGAGAAGTCGAAACCTTGGCAAATTTTAGCATATAAATCCATAAGTGGCTTAGGCCTCTCCTTGATCTTCTCACAAGATCCCCAATAGGGCACTCTAATAGCTACACAGAAATCAGCAAATGGCAGGTCGACAGCTATATTGTATATTTTATAATGGACCATGGGATTATATGAAGACCAAGTAAACCAGAAGTCCTGCACCACAGCCATGGTTAGCTTAACATATTGAAAAGGTTCACCTTCAACAAAGTGTTCCAACCCCGCATTGGTAATCATAGTTTGTAAATCTTGGAGGATTCCCGCGGCTCTCATAAATTCATGGCATGGATATATGGAAGGGAAGGCTCCTTCCTCACGATGAACTATCATTGGCTCAGGTACCATCAAATCATATTGATTCAGTGGGTATGCACTCATCTTCCTTTCTGAAGTTTTAAGACAAACATCAAACCAAGTGATTTCCAAGTTGATAAATGATGAGCAACTACTATAGGAACTTGCTATAGGGCTACACATGCATCAAAATAAAGTTTCTAAGCATAGAACAAGCATGCAAGATCACACAACCTGACAACTATAGCAGCAAAATACTCAAGATACAATCTATCAATCACAAATCTAATTGGACAAGTGGAGGAGGCACATAACAAGGAGCAATCCCCCCAAAAATCAGCAGCAAAGATGGGCTGAGCAAGGAGATCAAAAATCACGAGCAAGAACAGCAAGAACTCGAGCTTGAGAAAGTTTTCCGGTGTTTTTCGGGAGAGAGAAAGAAGATGGCTGGGAGGAGGAATCTTGGAGGGGCCCAGGTGGGCCACACCCCAGCCAGGCGCACCTGGGGGCTGGCCACGCCCACCAGGGGTGTGCTGGCCTGGGTGGCCCCCTGGGTCACTCTAGGTGTCCCTCTGCCCCTTCTTTTGAGGAAAAATTTATTTTGAATTTTCTTGAATTTTTCGAGAAACTTTATTTTTGGCTAATTTTCAGGGTATGAAAATTGATTTGCTCACAGAAACAGAATTTTTTCAGAAGAAGCAAAAGCAAACAAAAACCAAACTACAGAAGTTCTAAGACACTCTAACAAGCAAAAAACTAGCAAAGCTAAAGCTAACAAGAGAAAGAGCAAAGACTAGGAAAGAGAAAAGTAAAAGTGAGAAAAAATAACAACAATGAAAACATTGTTTTGTTCATTAAAATCCTTTTGTTAACAAGGTTGGTCAAGTCTTGTTACCAAAACAATCTTATATGAGACAAAACTTTGTATTCCACTGTGTCACCCCTAGAATCAGGGCTAAACAAATTCCAGACCTCCGTCTGATATAAGCTTAACCTTGAGCTCGAGGATATCCAATGAAGAATCGATAACACAGTAGTGACCCTACGACACAAAATTTATTACAGCAAGCTCATAACTGAGCAAAGAACCAAATTATTACAAGCAGAGGTCACTGACCATAAACATCAAACAACGGAAGGAAAATTATGCTATTAAGTATAGCAAACTTAACAAATGGCCTAAGAGGCCTGAAGCATAACAATGACGTCCCAGCCCATAGATTCCAGGCTGCCAGCCGGGAACCCCAAGCTACTCGTCGGTGTCGATGTAGTACCAAACTGATCTTTAGGGAACACTTACTCTGCAAAAGTATCAACAAAGCAAGGGTGAGTATAGGGTGTACTCCGCAATACTTATGGCTGGTGGAGTTGTTTTGCATAAAGCCACTTTTGTTTATAAAACAAGAGATAGAAGAAGCTCGTCTAGTCAGAGTATTTTAAAAGGGGATAAGAGAGCGACGTCTCCGAAATATTGATCATCATCTTTCGATATCCACCAAATCATCATCATCTACCAACTAGGATCACCCCCTCATACCCATGAGGAAGCATCCTTAAGCACGCATTGATCTGCCAAGTTTTATGATTAGGTTCAAGTTCTCTATGATCTTAGAATCTGGTCACTAAGCGTTCATAACCGTGAACACGGCTTTTCAAAAAGATTTAACCCTGCAGGGGTGTACAACTTTACCCACACGTACTAACCTTCTCTTAATTCCACTAGTAATAGCCCTCTTCCTTGGAAGGCCGGCAGAGGGTGGTTAGACATGACCTTTACCTTGCTTTCGCCGAGACCATGAGTCACGCAATAAGTATGGTTCCGCCGTACCGGGTCAAATCCCGAAGCCGGTACTTAAAGATGTGAGGCGAGGTTGGTTTACCAGGGGCGCCATCAACCCCAAGCAACCGCGGCCACGCTTCCCTACCTGTATGAATGCACCTCCTTCACCTGCTCTTTCGAAAACATTTTCAATGCGTATGTCGAATGGAACGCCCGAACTATGTGACTCATGGAATATACTAGGCAAGTTAGTTGCTCGTGAGGTTGTCCAGGCCCCGTGTGGTTGCACGCTCGTCTCGGTTCCAAAGGCCAGAACTCAGGTCCTAGTGGCGGCGAGCATGGGACTAGAAAAACCACATCCCACTGTGGCCTCCCATACAAGCCTTAGCATGTTTAACTCATATCACATCTGATTTCATCTCATCATGTTCTCCTATCATACTAGATTCTCTGCATCTGATACATCATCTGGATGGACCAGAACTGACAACTATGCATGGCTGAGCAGACACGAATAAGAGTTCTAGCAGTGCACACAAGCCAAACCTAGTTATGCTAGGAGCAGTGGATCAGGTAATATAAGCTCAAAGGGTGTAATGCAATAGATAGGATACTTTATCTATCGATAAAAGACCACAGTAGAATCGTATGCATCATGGCGGAATTGAAATGCTTTGGAAAACATCGGATTATAGCATGGTGGGGCTATGCTTGCCTTTGCCTGTTGATAGCAGATAAACAGATCTTCGGGAGCCTTGTACTTGACTTGATTATAGTTGGTCAAGTATTGTTCTTCGATCTTTGACGGTCTTGATCTCCGTCTTTGATCTTGACCTCGATATCGTATTCTACCGGAGAGAAGCAAACACCGGAAAGAAAGGGGAAACAATCAACACATGGCATCGATGCAATGCTCAAACAAGAATGATGATATGACAAGTTAATTTGCATTGAATTGAAACCCTAAAGCATGCTCGACAAATTAATCGGGGTTCCGAAGGGTAGAAACCCTAATTCGGGGAAACTCCGGAAGCATATGAAAGGGGTTGATTTTGTTCTCTAATTAAACTTTTCATTTTAGTTGTTGATCAATGCATGATGATAGCTTAAATAGCTAGGTTTCATTTTTCTGAACAATTTGATATATTATTCATATTTTTCTGACTTATAAAGCATTAAATATTGAATTTACAAGTTTAAAATCATTTTCTGGATTTATTAAAACATTTATTACATCATTATGACATCAGCTGGGGGGTTATTCTTTTTACACCGATCCAGAGGCTACCCGCAGTGACTAACTGATGGGCCCTGAGCCACCTTAGCAGCCACGTGGGAAAAAGGGACCCGCGACGTCTTTGACTGCGCCGACCCACGCGCGGTGACGTCACCGTGACGTCATGACGCCGGTGAGCCACGGAATGGCAAGGGGACGGCGGTGGAAGGCTCGAGCGGAAGCGGTTTTGCGCGTGTTTGAACGAGTGGAGCACGGGGAGGCTAACGGTGGTCACGCCGCCATATATTGGTCATCGGAGCACCGGTAGTGGCCATGCCCGACGGCGGCGGTGGGCAGCACTCGGCGCGGGAGCAGAAGAAAGCGAGAGGGAAGAAACAGAGGGGTCCAGGATGACCGGCAGCTTACCCTTGACACGGCGCGGTTGTCAGCTAGGCCGGAGGGGGTCGAGGTCGACGACACGGTCTCGGCGGAACTTGGTCGGCCGCAGGGAAGACGATGGCGATGCGGGCGATTCCGAGCGCCCCTGCTCGATTCCTCTGTCAGGGAGGATTAGTGCAGCGAGGCAATGCTTCCTACGCGCTCAGAACGGTGAAGGGAGGCCAGGGACGGCGATCCACCGGCGAGGCAAAGAGCTATGGTTTCGAGAGCTCGCAGGATCTCGCGATGCAGAGCGGAAGGAAGGAAGATAAGGCATGGGGGAGAGAGATATCAACACGGCGCTCCTCGCGGCGGCCTTATCCTGGCGTCTAGGGGCGGCGGCGCATCGCAGCGGTTGACGGCGATCGACGGCGGTGGCGCAGGCACGCAACTGCTTCGCGTCACGGTGGAGATGATGACGTCGAACCGGTATGGGCCAAGGATGGGCCGCGGCTGGGCCAAAGCTGGGCTACGAGAGCTGCGCTGAGCGGTAGGGAGAAGGGAAGAGAGGAGTCGGCCGACCTGGGCTACGGCTGCTGGCTGCTCTTTTTTTTATTCCAGAACATTTCTAGTTCCTGTTTTTGATTTCTATTTCGAATCTATTTTTTTTATATTTCAAAATACCAGAAGGTTTACAAAATATATGAAATAATGAGGGGCCCTTTTATTCAACTTGGGCTCCAATTATTCTGATGCTTTTCAAATTCAAACTATTTTGAAGAAGTTTTCAAGAGAGGGGAGAAAACTAGGGTTTTAGGATTTGCATATCTCTTGTTGCATGCATTCTTTTTATATGATTCTTATGAATGCACAATCAATCCTAAATATTGATTAAGTAAAACTAGGGTGTTACAGCTCTATCCCCCTTACGAGAATCTCAACCCGAGATTCCAAAGGTAGGAAAAGAGACAGAGAGAGAAAGGAACAGGATTACTCTAAGGATAAGAGGGAAACACACTGAACAACACACGGAGTATCACATGGTCAACTCATGGATGAAGTGATCTGAAACAATTTTGAGATGACGAACATGAAACACATCAAGGTAACGGAGGAAACAAGAGGAGAAGGTTTCAAGTTGTTAGATAGATGGTCTTCATAAGGATTGAGACCACGGAAATTACAGAAGAGTTTAAGCTTATGAAGAGGAAAGCTTCCAACAGAAAAAACATGACCACAGACTTCGATCGAGAACCTCTACTAAACATCTTAAGTAGAGATTTCAGGTTGCAGAGATATGGATCAACAAAACCAAGCTGTTGAACTAATTTTGCCATAGAAGGGTCACTTTTTCATTCAACAGAAGGCCAAGACGGAAAGGTGTTTTGTGGAGAGAACTCATAAGAGTCACAAGGAACATGTAACAAGAGAAACTTCTGATAATCAAAATCATAGTCACTCTTAAACATGGTTGAGAAAACGAAGGAAACTCTTTATTCATCCAGATTTATCAAAATCTTTGCCAAAGATCATGACATCACTTTGCACCACTAAGATGAATAGGTAAGAAGATTCCTGATGACATGAGAAGAAAGAAACTTCATTCTCAGACTTCAATTACTTGGCACAACAAAATGCTTGCCATCAAAAAGGGTCTGGAGGATCGACCGAGAGACATTTAGCAACACTACTTTAAATGTGCTCCTCGATGTTCGGGAAATCAAACATCAAGTAAAGGTCGGACTTCGGTACAAAAGAAACCATAAGCACAACTCCTATAATGAATTATAGAAGAAGCCTCATGAAGAGTGGTTGATATTGCTGAGTTCAAGAGAATATGGCAAAGGTCTTTCCGGCTAAGTTGTGTCAACCATTACATCAATCTTGCCAAATTTACAAAGGGACCTATGTCAAAACCTTGAGGTACACCAACCATCATTGCTGCTTGAGATTCAACTTTGGTTAGGTGGAATGATACTTCAGACTCGGCATGTTCGAATAGAAAGTTTGCAACATTTACCACAAAGGTAAAGTTTCTAGAGTCTCAAGATATGGACTATAGTGTCAAGCTCCAAAATACGAGCTAGATTGCTTGACCCATGTATTTAGCAATTTGTCGGAAGACAACTGCACACACTTAAGGTACTGACAATCAAACACACATGTGTCCTTAAGGAACGGAGTTAACTTTACTCTAATCCACGGTGATATCTTTCAACAATTGCACATGAATCGGGGAAGGTTACTACTAACATCCAGAACACATACTTCCAGATGACTCAATGATGGTTCTCGAAATTTTCCAACATTGATGCCCAATGTCCCATATGAATCCAGTCTAACATGGAAAGAATAAGAACGTTGTTGATGGGCTCAACAATAAACTTATCGAGACACTCCAGTAAGATGGACTCATATGCTTCATGAACAAGGCAAGAATATTGGTCAGACCAAAGGACATGAGGATGTACTCAAGTGAAACATCACAAGTAGAAACACCATCAAGATAGTCCTTGGAACTGAGTTTGATTTGACGATAACACAAATCAAATCAAATCAAATCAAAGATTGGGGAGAATAATACATCCATAAAGGAAATACTATCTTTCTTCAACACGAACAAAACTAGACATCCCTTTGAGAAGGAACAAAGTCGGATATAACTTTTGTCTTACAACTCTCCAAGTTGTTTTTTAAGCTCAACCAACTAGTTCAGGGGTATCCAGTATGGATCCTTGGAGAAAAGAATAGTTCAGAGAACTTGCTTGCTCAAGAACTTGACAACACGGTCATGTGGCAACATGGCGATACTTTTAGTAGACATCTAGAATATCACGAACCACCGGTATGTAATTTAGTTCGAGAGGAAACTTGCTTGGTAAGGCAAGAAGACATAGTCTTAGAGCTTTGGCACAAACCTAACTCTTTGACCGAGGAGATGTACCAGAATAGCGGACTTGGTAGCACAATCATCCTTTGCTTAGTGATAAGGTTAACCAATCACGCTAAGAATGATACATATGTCCTTAGAGTTCACAACAATGATAATTGCTAAGAATCTCGGATAACCACATTATTATGCACACGCATCACTCACGAGCGCGAAAGCTCGAGGAAGGGTGAGTAAAGATGTGTAGCAGCATCACTTCACTAAGAGGGTCATGAATCTCAGCATGACCTCTTAGTATAAAAGGTGTGATACTTCAAGATAGAACAGAAAGAAGCTAATTAATGCCTCTTGATCTGTGGATTACAACACTTTGACCTAGTCCTAGATATGACGAGGTACTGGAGTTTGTTTCTCCTAGACATTCCGAAATGGTTTGTCTTGACGGACCACAAGAGTATCTTGCTTCGAAAGACACCGATGCACATTTACTACTTGGCTACCAACTGGTAGACAAAGGTCGGAAAACAAAAAGGGGAAAAGAACATGCTCAGTATGGAATCCCGAGATGTGGATGCATAGATTATCCATCTTCCGAAACCAATGCAGAGAAGAGATAAGGTGTAGCAGAGTCACGAGTATAGATGTGAGACTCACGAGGAGTACTCTTGTCTTGATCTACTTGGTTTCATTAAAGAACATCTGCCATAGCTAGTGGTAGGGGAAGTCCTTTATCGTCACTGTTCAATAGCAACAATATCCACAAGCTTGAAGGCTATACTAGAATTGGAGTACTAGCCATCCTGAAGTAATGTATGAACATTAACAATAGGGGTAAAAGAAAGGATCTTGGGTTAAAGATCAGCTTCATGTACAAGATTCACAACACCTGAATCCAGCACAATCTAGGATCTTAGATTCAAGTCCAAGGGTTAAAACCCAAAGAAAGGAGTAACTACTACTTGATTGACATGATGTACACTGCAAGATAGTGATCACGAGGTAACTTCCAGAAGAAGAAACAACTTCTGAAGTACCTAAGCAAATGAAAAGGAGGCACACGAGGCGAAAGGAAACCTCGAAGCCTAGAGCAGAATACTAAAAATCCAACAATATAATATTGTGGGTCCACAAGGTAGAGAGATCATGATAGAAAGGAATCTCTCAGATGAACAAGAGCAAAGGGGAACAAGGGATACACAACACACACAACTCTAGAGAACTCAACACTAGGTCAACTGGTTAAGAAACGTCATGCTCAGAAGGCACCTAAGCTTTGAAAGACTAGAAGTGATATCAAAAGTTTTCCAAAATCAACACCAGATAAGATGACCTAGAGTTAGAGCGAAACTGGATAAGAAGAAAAAGAAGCATACTAGAGTTTTTTGCAAATACTTTTCAGCTTTAATTAGTTTTCACAAGCACTAGACTCATTATCGACCAATAGCAAGGTATTCCTACGGTCGGTACTGCTCTGATACCAAAAACTGTGACACCCCCGGGATCAGGGCTAAACAAATTCTAGACCTCCGTCTGACATAAGCTTAACCTTGAGCTCGAGGATATCCAGTGAAGAATCGATAACACAACAGTGACCCTACGACACAAAATTTATTACAGCAAGCTCATAACTGAGCAAAGAACTAAATTATTACAAGCAGAGGTCACCGACCACAAACATCAAATAACGGAAGGCAAAATATGCTATTAAGTATAGCAAACTTAACAAATGGCCTAAGAGGCCTGAAGCATAACGATGACGTCCCAGCCCATAGATTCTAGGCTGCCGGACGGGAACCCCAAGCTACTCCTCGGTGTCGATGTAGTACCAAACTGATCTTCAGGGAACACTTACTCTGCCAAAAGTATCAACAAAGCAAGGGTGAGTACAGGGTGTACTCCGCAAGACTTATGGCTAGTGGAGTTGTTTTGCATAAAGCCACTTTTGTTTATAAAACAAGAGAGAGAAGAAGATCGTCTAGTTAGAGTATTTTAAAAGGGGATAAGAGAGCGACGTCTCTTAAATATTGATCATCATCTTTCGATATCCACCAAATCATCATCATCTACCAAATATTATCACCCCCTCGTACCCATGAGGAAGCATCCTTAAGCACACATTGATCTGCCAAGTTTTATGATTAGGTTCAAGTTCTCTATGATCTTATAATCTGGTCACCAAGCGTTCATAACCGTGAACACGGATTTTCAAAAAGATTTAACCCTGCATGGGTGTACAACTTTACCCACACGTACTAACCTTCTCTTAATGCCACTAGTAATAGCCCTCTTCCTTGGAAAGCCGGCAGAGGGTGGTTAGACACGACCTTTACCTTTCTTTCGCCGAGACCATGAGTCATGCAATAAGTATGGTTCCGCCGTAACGGGTCAAATCCCGAAGCATGTACTTAAAGATGTGAGGCGAGGTTGGTTTACCTGGGGTGCCATCAACCCCAAGCAACCGCGGCCACGCTTCCCTAACTGTATGAATGCACCTCCTTCACCCCCTCTTTCGAAAACATTTTCAATGCGTATGTCAAATGGAACGCCCGAACTATGTGACTCATGGAATCTACTAGGCAAGTTAGTTGCTCGTGAGGTTGTCCAGGCCCCGTGTGGTTGCACGCTCGTCTCGGTTCCAAAGGCAAGAACTTAGGTCCTAGTGGCGGAGAGCATGGGACTAGAAAAACCACATCCCACTGTGGCCTCCCATACAAGCCTTAGCATGTTTAACTCATATCACATCTGATTTCATCTCATCATGTTCTCCTATCATACTAGATTCTCTGCATCTGATACATCATCTGGATGGACCAGAACTGACAATTATGCATGGCTAAGAAGACACGAATAAGAGCTCTAGCAGTGCACACAAGCCAAACCTAGTTATGCTAGGAGCAGTGGATCACGTAATATAAGCTCGGAGTAATTTAATAGATAGGATACTTTATCTATCTATAAAAGACCACAGTAGAATCGTATGCATCATGGGGGAATTGAAATGCTTTGGAAAACATCGGATTATATCATGGTGGGGCTATGCTTGCCTTTGCCTGTTGATAGCAGATAAACAGATCTTCGGGAGCCTTGTACTTGACTTGATTACAGTTGGTCAAGTATTGTTCTTGGATCTTCGACGGTCTTGATCTCGGTCTTCGATCTCGACCTCGATATCATATTCTACCGGAGAGAAGCAAACACCGGAAAGAAAGGGGAAACAATCAACACATGGCATCGATGCAATGCTCAAACACGAATGATGATATGACAAGTTAATTTGCATTGAATTGAAACCCTAAAGCATGCTCGACAAATTAATCGGGGTTCCGAAGGGTAGAAACCCTAATTCGGGGAAACTCCGGAAGCATATGAAAGGGTTTGATTTTGTTCTCTAATTAAACTTGTCATTTTAGTTGTTGATCAATGCATGATGATAGCTTAAATAGCTAGGTTTCATTTTTCTGAACAATTTGATATATTATTCATATTTTTCTGACTTATAAATCATTAAATATTGAATTTACAAGTTTAAAATCATTTTCTGGAATTATTAAAACATTTATTACATCATTATGACATCAGCTAGGGGGTTATTCATTTTACACCTATCCAGAGGCTACCCGCAGTGACTGACTGATGGCCCTGAGCCACCTGAGCATCCACGTGGGCAAAAGGGACCCACGGCGTATTTGACTGCGCTGACCCACGCGCGGTGACGTCACAGTGACGTCATGACGCCGGTGAGCCACAGAATGACAAGGGGACGGTGGTGGAGGGCTCGAGGGGAAGCGATTTTGCGCGTGTTTGAACGAGCGGAGCACATGGAGGCTAACGGTGGTCACGCCGCCGTCTATTGGTCATCGGAGCACCGGCAATGGCCATGCCCGACGGCGGTGGTGGGCGGCGCTAGGCGCGGGAGCATAAGAAAGTGAGAGGGAAGAAGCAGAGGGGTCAAGGACGACCGGCAGCTTACCCTTGACGCGACGCGGTTGTCAGCTGGGCCGAAGGGGGTCGAGGTCGACGGCACGGTCTCGGCGGAGCTTGGTCGGACACGGGGAAGACGATGGCAATGCGGGCGATTCCGAGCGCCCCTGCTCGATTCCTCTGTCGGGGAGGATCAGTGCGGCGAGGCGGTGCTTCCTACGTGCTCAGAACAGCGAAGGGAGGCCAGGGACGGCGTTCCACCGGCGAGGCAGAGAGCTATGGTTTTGAGAGCTCGCAGGAGATCACGATGCTGAGCGGAAGGAAGGAAGATAAGGCATGGGGGAGAGAGAGATCAACACGGTGCTCCTCGCGGCAGCCTTATCCTGGCGTCTAGGGGCGGTGGCGCATCGCAGCGGTTGACGGCGATCGACGGAGGTGGCGCAGGCACGTAGCTACTTCACGTCACAGTGGAGACGATGACGTCGAACCGGTATGGGCCAAGGATGGGCCGCGGCTAGGCCAAAGCTGGGTTGCGAGAGCTGCGCTGAGCGGCAGGGAGAAGGGAAGAGAGGAGTGGGCCGACCTGGGCTGCGGCTGCTGGCTGCTCTGGGTGCTCTTCTTTTTATTCTAGAACATTTCTAGTTCCTGGTTTTGATTTTTATTTTGAATCTGTTTTTTTGAAATTTCAAAATACCAGAAGGTTTACAAAATATATGAAATAATGAGGGGCCCTTTTATTCAACTTGGGCTCCAATTATTCTGATGCTTTTCAAATTCAAACTATTTTGAAGAAGTTTTCAAGAGAGGGGAGAAAACTAGGGTTTTAGGGTTTGTATATCTATTGTTGCATGCATTCTTTTTATATGATGCTTATGAATGCACAATCAATCCTAAATATTGATTAAGTAAAACTGGGGTGTTACATCCACAAAGTGATTATGTTACCTAAGCTTTATAGCAATAGTCCTAATCATAATACTCAAAGTTTTCTTGTGGAATGGAACAATATATTTCTCCAACCTTGATGCTCTCAATATTTTCAATGGAGTTCAGGCAATAGCTTTTAGAAACCTTCTTGGGGAAATAAATAGTATGCTCTTTGTCATTAATATTAAATGTTACTTTTCCATGATTACAATTGATGACAGCTCCTGCGGTATTAAGAAAAGGTCTCCCAAGAATAATGGACATATTATCATCTTCAGGCATTTCAAGCACAACAAAATCAGTTAAAACCAAGCAATTATGAGCCACCTGAACATGAACATCCTCACATATACCAACAGGAATAGTAGTTGACTTATCAGCCATTTGCAAAAATATATCAGTTGGTATCAACTTTTCTAGCTGGAGTCTCTTGTAGAGAGAAAAAAGGCATAACACTAACTCCAGCTCCCAAATCACATAAAGCAGTTCTAACATAATTGTTCTTAATAGAGCAAGGAATAGTTGGTATACCTAGATCACCAAGTTTCTTTGGAACCTTACCATTTAAGGAATAATTAGCAAGCAAAGTAGAAATCTCCTCATTAGGAATCTTCCTTTTATTAGAGACAATATCCTTCATATACTTTGAATAAGGAGGCAACTTAATAGCATTAGTCAAAGGAATTTGCAAAAATAAAGGTTTCATCCACTCAAAAACTTGTTGTAGTGTTCTTCCTCCTTTGACTTGTGTTTCTTACCTGGAAAAGGCATAGGTTTCTGCACCCAAGGTTCTCTTTACCATATTTATTAGCAATAAAATCTTCCTTAGTGTACCTAGTGTTTTTAGTGTGCTTCTCATGTTTTTCCTCAACTTCCTCCTTATCAGGAGCATCATTTTTATCAATACCACTCTCAGTTTCAGCATAAGAGACAAATATACTATTAGGATCTACATCAGGTTCAAGGGGTTCCTCAACTATTTTATGTTTCTTTTTCTTTCTTTTATGAGGACTACCACTATCAACTTGTTGGGAATCATGCTCAACTCTTTTAGAGTGTCCTTCAGAATATAAAGGATCTTGAGTAGCTATACCACTCCTAGTTCTAATTCCATAAGCATGTTTATCTCCCGAGGCATTAACTAGCATATCCTTTTGTACCTTCGCAAGTTGTTCAAGTTGGGTTTGAACCATTTGAAAGTGTTTACAAAGCATTTTAATATCATTAGAAGTTCTTTCCACAATATCTTTCAACTCTTTAATAGCTCTAGAGTTTTCCAATGAATAACTTGTTTAACGATAAAAATGTCAAGTTCCTCTAAACATTGATCAGGAGGCTTACCATAAGGAATATCACCTTCATCAAAGTGCTGGAGAGAGTGTGCCTCAATAGTAGACGAGTGGGGAATTGGCTTACATAATTCTTCTTTAGGAGGTAGATTCTTCACATCTTCCGCTCTAATACCTCTATCCTTTAGACATTTCTTAGGTCCCTTCATCACTTCATCATTTAATGCCATAACTTCTCTTTTCTTTGGTGTTGGTATTGAAATTGGTTCAGGAACATCTGGTTCAGTAGTAATAGGCTCAGGTGTATTTAGCTCACTTGAAGTCCAATCATCATAATTCTTGCTTATTTTAGCGATTAATTCTTCAGCACCTGTAGGAGTTCTTTTCCTGAAAACACAATCAGCAAAGCTATCTAGGTATGTCCTAGAATCATCAGTTAGTCCATTATAATAATTATCAAGAAGCTCATTTTTAGGTAATGGACATCCAGGATATGCATGAATCAAGGCACAAAACCTTATCCATGACTCAGGCAATTTCTCTTCTTCCTGTTTGAAATCAAAAAGTATCTGGAAAGCAGCATGTCTAGCACTAGTAGGAAAATATTTCTGGAAGAAATAAGCAATCAAACAATCAGGACTATCAATGGAACCAGGAGGTCCCATAAAAAGGTTCTCCTTTTAGCGAAAAAGGGAAGATCTTGGTAACAAAGTACTTGTGCATCTTAAAATCATTCATATGAGCCACAACACTCTCATTTTCAGTCCCATAAAAAGGTTCTTTCTCAACAATGTCTAGATAGGATAAATCAAGAGAGAAATCATAATCTTTATCTTTAATATCTATGGTGGAGGTGGCAAACTTAGGATCAGAGGACATCTTAGGAATAATGGTGCGTCTCGCAAGGATACTCTTAATAGCACTAGTACCATGTGTGTTTTGGCACTCTTCAATAAATTCATCAGAAAACGCCATGTAACCATCATTAATATCGTAACTCTCTCTAGACTCAGGTGAGATAACAGGTGTAACAGTGTCTTCACTTGGAGTTTTGGTATTTCCTAGACTAGCCATAATAGCATCTAGGAAATGACCTAATTGTAACATCCCAGGATTAGTACCTCAAAATAGACATGACACATGTTTGTGCATTGCATTCATGCATAGGAAAATCCGGGGAACTTTCATGCAAAACTAAAGAAGCTATAGAGGGATTGAGATCTCTCTTGTTCTGATGGAAACATCAGGACAGGGCGACGGATTTCGGCATGACCACTATTGTACTTCTTTGTGTTTTAGGGGAACACAATTCAAAATTTGATTATTAAATTGAAAGATTTAAATGCTAAAAGGATTTCAAATAGAATAATAATTGGAAATTAAATTGTAATAAGAAATAAGAGATGAACTCTTATTTATGAAAAGATACAACAATTACAAACCTCAATTAATAAACAAAATTGAATGAAATGAATTATAATAATAAATAAGAATGGAATTCTTATTTATAAGTAAGATAGAAATACTTAATTAGTTCCAAGAATAACATTATTATGGAATACAATGTTTCATTATTGTTACAATAAAAGAATAAAAGTAAACTACTATAAAACAAATAAATATAAAAGTGAATTACATAAATGAAGTAACCAAAAGGATTCTTTATTACAAGCAGATATAAATATTACATAGTCTTTGCAAAGTAATTATAAAAGAGAAGAAAACAAGTAAACTTTATTGAATACAATACAACAGTACAATGTTTGTACAATATTCAAACAGGAAAGTAATTACAATACTTGATATTAAGAAAACCTAAATTATTTTTCTATCTACTTTTGTATCCTGTTTTTTTCATCTTTTAAATCTTTTATTTATATTCTTGATTCCTGCAAAATAAAAGTAAATAGGCACACTAACAATATGAATAAAAGAAGTGTCAGTATATTGTTTTTACTCTCGGATTTGGCATACAAATGATATGCCTTGACTCATCATTGAGCATAGTAATCAGGGGAAAAGTAGTAATCTGTTCTTATCAAGTTTGCCTTAGTGCAACCTCATTGGCATTAAAGAGGGGAAAGTTTCACCACTGAACAACAATGGCATCAATTCCACTTGGTAACCCAAAGATAAAGCCCAAGTCTGAGATAATATTCAACCAGCCGAGCATATACACAAAGGGTAGTATCTAGGCAGGGAAAAGATCTTCTCAATAGGACAAAGTTCTTGGAGCATGCAAGCAGCTTACACATCTGCATGCAGGGGTTGCATCGTCAACACAGTAGCAGCAGCCAATTCACATAAAAGAGGTGACACAGCCGCAGCACAACTGCTAGCCACTGCCTTAGTTTCAATCTATCTCAAACCACTACCAAACTCTCAAGAACTCCACAACCAAACAACATCAACACTTGCTAGAATTCAAGTAGAATACCATCCCACTAGAGTCAGAAAAGAAATAATCCCAGTACCATCACCACTATCTACAATCCTCTTAGCCAAATTCAGGGGCAGAAAAATCATGGCTGCCGGGGTTACAGGCACCTCTGCCATCCCGCCGGAACCAAGGCCAAAGTAGAAAAATGAAGAGATCAAACCAAAGCACCAGAGGCCAAGAACACGGAGGAAGATCCCATTGTTATTCCTTGGCATCAAAGGAGATGCGGGATCCAAAGAGATGCATCCAGGGCAAAGGGGCACCGACGCATCTGACCCAGGTGGGGCAAAGAGCTAGGGTTCGCCTTGGGTACGTGAAGAGGATGCAGGCGCATGCTACGACGGCGAGGACAATAGGGAGGAGGTCGAGGAAGAGCTGGAACAGCGAGTGGTGGCGCTAGACTTGCCGGCGACTAGCTGGAGTGGTTGCAGGCGGTGGCGTATGCGCCAGGAGGGGAACAAGGAGAAGGGGTATGTGTGTGTGCGTGGATGGTGTGGAGAGGGGTGGGTCGGTGTGTAGTGTCGAGACTGGTCTAGCTAGGCCAGGCCAGCCCATGTGCCCAACCAAATAGCCTAGAGTAAATAGAATGAGAAGTAAAATAAATGAATTACCAAAATACCCTATAAATATATTTTTAGCTCTAGAAAATTATAGAAAATCCTAACAATATATAAATAATGTATTTAAATCATCACAAAAATAAGATCTACTTAATAAAAATATAAATTTACTTGTTTAAGAAAAATATAAAGCAAATAAATATTAACACCATTAAATCCTAAGTGAAATTTCATAAAATAAGGAAAAATCCAAAAAAATGAATAAAAATCATTTTTGCGTATAAAAATAAATACACTATTTTATAAAAATCCTAGCCTAATTTTTTATAAATAAAATATGAAGTAAATATTCAAAGACATTTAATCCTTGATGGGATTTTATAAACATAAGAAAAATACTTAAAAATAAATAAATAAACATTTTTAAAGACTTTGAATAAATATATTACACAAGAAAACTATTAAATATATTATTAGAAAAGTTTTAAATATTTTAAAATAATAAATCCTTATCTATTACTTATTTTATGGATTCTTTAAAAACAATTCTTAAGTAAGAAATAATCACAATTTTTATAAAACCTTGAGCAATTAGTGTCTAAGTACTAATCCCAAACTCATAACTTGAATTCATAATCAAACTTAAGTATAAATTTTAACTTTAAAATATTCTTTTAAAAATCTTATTAAAAATTATTTTAAATAAACATTGGGTTTCACTCATATATATAATATGATGAATAATCATTATATCTTAACCATTATTAACATAACTTCAAATTCTAACAAATTACTAAGATCATCTAATTATGCTTCCATTAAATAAATGCATATTTTTTCATAATAGCAAAACAAATTTAATCTAATCATTCACTTAAATATAAAGTGAATAATTCCACACCATAGTTATACCTATCATAAATCTAAAACTTGGGAATAATTAAAACATATTACACCTTAAGTTTACTTACCCTTTTAAAGTTAACTTTAGTCTTAAAGCTTATAAACATCATGTCTAATAAACTATTTATGTTTTTATAGTTAACTTTGGTCTATTTCAATCAAAACATAAAGCATCTCAAGTCCAAACTAATCAATCAAACACAAAAATGCATTGATCACGTTCTATTAACAATAAAGATTGCATAAACCTTAGAAAGGAAATCTTTTCTTCAAATGTTATTCTTTTTACCACTTCAAACAATAATCTCATAATAAGTTTTTCAACTCTTAACAACTCAACCTAAGGACTTTTATCATAGTCACCAGATAACAATTAATCATAATTACATTATTTTATCCTTTACTTGTATATTTTGGATTGTTAACACTTAAATTCCTTATAAATGCCATTACTTGTAAAGTAAAATTTGAAGATAAACTAACTTTTGAAAGTATCACCTAAACTCACTTCATTCAAAGTATTGGGGATCCACTTTAGGAGTTTTACAGAATGCATAGCATTACTTATGCATAATTTCATATTGCTTCTTTAAACATTAGTCCTTACCGGACCAATGATGTTGTTTCCAGATATTGGATCTTATATTGTCTCGAAGACCGTGAGTGCATAATCTTGCAATCACAAAAGGCAAGTTCACACTTTCTCATGTCCTTTGATTATTTTCTGTAAAGTATTTTACAAATCCAGTGTTGTCATCACCTGCATTTGAAAAAGATCAGAAAACACTATTTTCATAATAATATGATTATAGGTTGTTTACCATGAGGTAATAACCAATTATGAAAGTTCTGGTGGTAAAGGAACATATTATATAGGACTTAACAACCAATGTTGCCAGTGATTCTTGCGCCGTATATTACGCGTTAACCATGAGATTTGGAATGGGACGGAGAAGTCAGCTGTATCCTTTTCCTCTCGTATGGAGGCAAGACGACCTTAACGTGACATTGTGATTCCTTGTGTGGATCCAACATATGGGTGGGCACCCTTACGGCCCACACTTTTGGTGTCTAGATTATCTATGAATGGTGTTTATTGGTATAGTCCATTTAATATGGTACTTGCCAGGGCATCAGCATGTCATAGAGTTTTCGGGAACTCATTAGGGTTTTAGCATGCCCGAAAGGGGGCTTAACGGAGGTGAGCCGGCTCGAAGGATCGTGCAGACATATGGGGTCACGGAGAGGGCAGTGATTGGCTTCTATCTTAGTCTGGGCCTCATACCAAGGAAGTATGAACGGGTTGGCCGCTCGGATGTGCAACAAAGCTAAGATCTCTCATGGGTAAAGTAACGCACCTCTACAGAGTGTAAGAACTATAACTTGTTACTCCCTGTTCTGGGAAGGAGCTACGAACGCGGCAGGAAAGGAACTCCATGAAAGTTCTGGTAAACCCGTGAAGGCTGACGGACATAGCTTTTCAGAATAAAAGCAACTTTTGAAGAAATGTTTACGAAAACTTGCATTGCCTACGACCTATGGTCTCTGGCTGTAGTTATAGTTCATCAAACACTCCTTTCTAGTGAACTTGCTGAGTACGCTCGTACTCAACATATCTTCTTAACCCTTGCTAGATTCTGAAGCCAATATAGATGATGTCTACATAAACTTATGCTCTAGGAAGCATCATCAGAAGCTAAAGTTCTTCAATGAAGTTAAGAAAGTCAATATATACATCAACTCAAGTGAAGATGAAGTTACTGATTAGATAGGAATGTAATCTCTAGCCATAGAACCTATTTCTGTAGTGTATTGCAATAGCAGCAATGCCAGACCAATAGTTCAGATACTAATCTTATTAGTATGATAGTTTTTGAATTGTGTATTTCTGATTCTTCTTTGTAAGAAGCTTCTTTCTCTCTCTCTTTAACCTAGAGTGTTCTCTGGATCTTGTATAAAGAGTTGAGTTGTAACATATAGTCATGTCTTGGACCTGTTGTGTTTCTGTTGTACCACTCTGAGGGATGTAATACTAGTGAACAGTGTTTCATTGGTGTTATGTCAACGACTATAGGGTACTACATCATGTAGTGGTATGCTGGGTCACCGCAGTTGGTACCAGAGCATATGCTTTGACCTTAGGATTAAAACCCTTTTAGGATGATCTGTAGGTTGGATAGTGACTATAGGAGCCATCTTATCTAAACCAAATATTCTTATGAATAGTGATGAGTATCCACTTGAGGATAACCTTGTCGCACTTAAGTTGGATGCTTTGGCCATCTTTCTTAGAAGTAGTTATCCATCTTTTCTCAGTAAGGTGCTATTTAGTGTCTTACTAAGGAGATATAAACCACCAAGATACTGTAGGAAAGACAATTGGTTGCAGTAGGTTTGAATCAAGTTTAGTATATCAATTGAAGTAGTTTAAATGGTGTAGCCTAACCCTAGAATTCATGTAAGACAGTGGAATCTTATGGTTACTTGATAACCAAAGACAACATGATGAATATCATTAGGATAAATGTTGATGTAATGAGTAGTAATCATGTGGGATTCACTTGAGAATTCTACGTGATGAAGTGAAATTAGGTTAAGACTTAATAACATTGTAGTGAGAAAACAAAGTCATCATGGTTAGATTAACTGTTAAATCATGATAAAGAGGTAAAATATAATAAGATCATGGTGAGATTAGCTCCGAAACCATGATATAAGTGTAAATATGACAAGTAATTAGTAAAGTATCCTGAAGTAAAAGTAAGAAAATAACATTGTAGAACTAGGATAGAAGTCATAGATGCTAGAAATTTCCAATAAACTTTGGTTTAAGTTAGCAAATAGAATTTGATTAGTCATTCACAGTGATCATGTGAGGTTAGTTTATTAAATAAAGAAAGGTTGGTTATAGGTAGTCATTCAAAATGAGGGACCAAAGGTAATAAGCACCAAATTGAGACTACTTTGCTTAAAATTGTCCTGTTGCAAATGAGAAATTTGGGTAATATTGAAACAAAGAAATAGTTTGACCCTAGGTGCTAAGTATCACAGTGTAAACCTATATGAGGAGGTGTCATATACTAGAGATATTATACTCAACTAATATATTCCGGGCATAGAAAATTGTGTGTTATATGTACCACATTTGAATTTATTGGTTTTTTCTTGGATCTTCTTAATTGACTAGATCTGTACATGAAGTTTGACTTGGTGTGCAAATATATGTTGCAACATCCAGTTATTACTTGATGTTATAGATCTAGATAGAATAAGGGAATTCGTGTAAGGGAGTGACAAGTTCCAAAGAGCAAGATGAAGACTTACATGAAAAGTGAAGCAAAGTATAAGTAGTATTAACACAAATTGAAGGTTGGATCAAGTTCAGATCATTACAAGACAACAAAAAGAAGAAATATGCATGGAGCAACAAGAAGTGATGAACTTAAGGTTCAATCAAAGTAGGTGATGTTGTTAAGAAGTTAATGATGTAGTTGTACCTAGTTCATGAAGTGTCATGAATAAGTACAAAAGAAGAAGCTTTGGAACAAAAAATGGTATTCAAGCTCTGATAATTCTGGGAGAATGCCAGAAGTATGTCGAAAACCGTAGGGTCATTCATACACCCTAGGGTTGTCCGCAGCTAGTATTTGGTTAACTTAGTTAACCAGATCTTCTTAAAAGTTGCATAAAGAGCATAAAGCTTGGCCTAAGTTAAGTATGACATAAAGGAGTATATAAATTAAAGTGATCGTCTTCCGAGATTCTCCGTGAAAGCAAGTCTATTAAAGACATAATTTCCAAATAGTAAGTAAGCCAAATAATACTGAAAGATTCACTTCGGAGATCCACAATTGTGTGGATACACCATACAATCTTTCATGAGACCCTAACTAGGTAGAGAATAAGCTAGACAAAGCCCTACATGCTAGTTAGAAAGCTAATGGTTACTACGTAGGAAGTTTAGAGACCATTAGTAAACCCTAATGGGGAGAGTAAATAATAAGTGGAAGTATTGTTATCTGACTTTCCAAGTAAAGGTTGGAGAGGAAATACTAACCTATGACAATGTTAAGCCTTATTTTCATAAGGTTAAAAGAAGCCACTAATATAAAATTACTTTCAGAAGTATGTCTGGATGAAAGATCAAAGTGTATTTCAAGGTAGTAGTACTCAAACCTTAGAGTAATTAATAAATGGAAGTTGAAGAAGTACTATAGGTAATAAAAAAATATTGTCTAAAATACTGATAAGGTAAAAGCTTGAAGGTGGCAGAATAGACTAATTCCAATAGACTCATTCTAATAAAAACAACTAAATGATACTTAAGAGGGAACAAATCACATGCAATTAGACATGTATAGAGAGACAATAAATTCCAATGGGTATGGACTAAATGAGTTCAAAACCAATCTTCGGAAGGAATACCAGTGTAAACCATACCATGACAAACCAAAAATTTAGTATTTTGACCATAACTATTGTTTAATAGAGCTTAAACCCCTGTTTTAGTGAGACTTCCTAGGCCTTACATAGTATAGTAAGGAGGCTCGATAATCAAGTAAAGGAGTTGGTTAGGATGACTAATCAGGGTAATGAACTAAAGAAGAGACTCCAACTTAAGGGTTCCATAATAAGAACATATCTCTAAAGGGATGATAGTAAAAGGAACTTTGGGGTATTGGGATAACAAGTTGGAGATTGCCAAGTATGATGAATATTCAAGGAAAATATATAGATATAAAATCCTATAATTACTTCCATTTGAAGTTACCATGGAGTTGAGAAATATCGTGACCAAGACAAGTCAATTCCTTATTTCGAAACGTGAGAGTATACGAACATCGGGGACGAAGTTTATTTTAAGGGGGAGAGTCTGTAACATCCCAGGATTAGTACCTCGAAATAGACAGGACACATGTTTGTGCATTGCATTCATGCATAACAAAATCCGAAGAATTTTTGCGCAAAACTAAAGAAGCTATAGAGGGATTGAGATCTCTCTTGTTCTGATGGAAACATCAGGACAGGTGCGATGGATTTCGGCATGACCACTATTGTACTTCTTTGTGTTTTAGGGGAAGACAATTCAAAATTTGATTATTAAATTGAAAGATTTAAATGTTAAAAGGATTTCAAAGAGAATAATAATTGGAAATTAAATTGTAATAAGAAAAAAGAGATGAACTCTTATTTATGAAAAGATACAACAATTACAAACCTCAAGTAATAAACAAAATTGAATGAAATGAATTATAATAATAAATAAGAATGGAATTCTTATTTATAAGTAAGATAGAAATACTTAATTAGTTCCAAGAATAACATTATTATGGAACACAATGTTTCATTGTTGTTACAATAAAAGAATAAAAGTAAACTACTATAAAACAAATAAATATAAAAGTGAATTACATAAATGAAGTAACCAAAAGGATTCTTTATTACAAGCAGATATAAATATTACATAGTCTTTGCAAAGTAATTATAAAAGAAAAGAAAACAAGTAAACTTTATTGAATACAATACAACAGTACAATGTTTGTACAATATTCAAACAGGAAAGTAATTACAATACTTGATATTAAGAAAACCTAAATTATTTTTCTATCTACTTTTGTATCCTGTTTTTTTCATCTTTTAAATCTTTTATTTATATTCTTGATTCCTGCAAAATAAAAGTAAATAGGCACACTAACAATATGAATAAAAGAAGTGTTAGTATATTGTTTTTACTCTCGGATTTGGCATACAAATGATATGCCTTGACTCATCATTGAGCATAGTAATCAGGGGAAAAGTAGTAATCTGTTCTTATCAAGTTTGCCTCAGTGCAACCTCATTGGCATTAAAGAGGGGCAAGTTTCACCACTGAACAACAATGGCATCAATTCCACTTGGTAACCCAAAGATAAAGCCCAAGTCTGAGATAATATTCAACCAGCCGAGCATATCCACAAAGGGTAGTATCTAGGAAGGGAAAAGATTTTCTCAATAGGACAAAGTTCTTGGAGCATGCAAGCATCTTACACATCTGCATGCAGGGGTTGTGTTGTCAACATAGCAGCAGCAGCCAATTCACATAAAAGAGGTGACATAGCCACAGCACGACTGCTAGCCACTGCCTTAGTTTAAATCTATTTCAAACCACTACCAAGATCTCAAGAACACCACAACCAAACAGCATCAGCACTTGCTAGAATTCAAGTAGAACAAACCATAACTCACCAATCCAATCCACCAAGAACCATTCAAGATGGTTATTTAATGGAGGGGAAGGAATAAGTTGAAGGCAAGAACAGTAGCAACCATAAGAGGAGCAGACTAAGGGAAGTACCAGGAGGAGCAGAGCTAGTAAGAAGAGAGGCCAAGAACTAACCAATGTTAAGGTCAACATCATCACACTCCACCATAAAAGGTAAATCATATAAATTATTTCCAACCATCTTCTGAGCATAACTGGTCCAAATCAACATGGATCTATCCCAGAAATGTTTGCACACACATAATAAATACTCATCCATCAAGTATATCTAATTGGTAGGTGTTTAACATCATTTGGTCTCAAAAAGAATCATGGCAATTAATCCAGCTAGCCATCTGCAGCACACAAGCTAGCTAAGCAAGTGGGTATATGTGCATCTTCCAAGGAAGTACCACATAGCTCGCCATCATGCCTAGCTAGTGACACATGAGTTACTAAGCTAGAATTAATCACCATATTCTTCTTTTAAAACCATTAGTACACATGAAAATTTCTATAACCACTTGTTCATCATGTATGGACAAACAGGAAGAATAATAATAATCTCAAGGAAATCATTATCTCCATCAATCATCCCATAAAAGCATACAAATCATCGTTGCACGAACCAGCAAGCAGGAAAGATTGTTGGGCACAAATCCAAAAGAATTGGAATTGCACCTCAGGCACAATCATTTACTCATATCTTACCAGCCATTCCAGTTATTTAGTTGACATGTTAACTAAGATTAAACACTGTCAGGAATTCCTAAAAACTAACATGGCATCAGACTCTTCATAATTCATCCATAGGAGAATTACAAAGTAAACAATAAGGCAAATTATATACACTTACACAGATCAAAAGCCTGACAGGATTACTGCTGTTATGCAATGAGGCATTCGAACTACAATTTACCATATATTCCACATACTCACACACTTCTATTTCGAAGTCCAGATTAAAACAAAAGCTTTACTGTCATCTACTTTATTACACACTAAACAATTTGTAGATGATTGTTTATGTGCTTTGGTATGTCTACATGAGTTCATTCACACTCTTGCACAACATCTGTACATGAATTAACTAAAATTAGTAGGAACTCTTCTAAATCGCACCATACTAAAGAAAATATCACATCTCAAGGCAAATTACTGCAATCTACTTATACATAGCACCCAACCAGGAGCATGAATAGCTCAAGCTCCATATCAAATCCAAAAGGCTTGTCCCACAACAGCAGTAGCTCAAACAACACTACAAGACACCAATATTCAAGCACATATACTAAATCAATAACCAAATCTCACAATATCCCACTCTAGAATTACAGAAATTCTAAACCTAAAAGAATACTTGACCACTTCATCGGCTCGAAGGCCGGTCCCATCATAGTTACCTAGATCAGAATATAAGGAGTTGTAGAGGGACCATAGTAACCAAAACATACCAGGAAACAGATGCCGGGGTTGCAGAGAATACCACCCCGCCGGAGTCAGAGAAAGAAATAATCCCAGTACCATCACCACTATCCATAATCCTCTTAGCCAAATTCAGGGGCAGAAAATCATGGTTGCCGGTTGCAGGCACCTCTGCCATCCCGCCGGAACGAAGGCCAAAGTAGAAAAATGAAGAGACCAAACCAAAGCACCAGAGGCCAAGAACAACGAGGAAGATCCCATGGTTATTCCTCGACATCAAAGGAGATGCAGGATCCAAAGAGAAGCATCCAGGGCGAAGGGGCACCGGCGCATCTGACCCAGGTGGGGCAGAGAGCTAGGGTTCACCTTGGGTATGTGAAGAGGATGCATGCGCATGCTACGGCGGCAAGGAAAATAGGGAGGAGGTCGAGGCAGAGCTCGAATGGCGAGTGGCGGCACTAGACTTGCCGGCGACTGGCCGGAGTGGCGGCAGGTGGCAGCGTACGCGCCAGGAGGGGAACAAGGAGAAGGGGTCTGTGTGCGTGCGTGGATGGTGTGGAGAGGGGTGGGTCGGTGTGTAGTCCCGGGCCTGGTCTATCTGGGCCAAGCCAGCCCATGTGCCCAACCAAATAGCCTAGAGTAAATAGAATGAGAAGTAAAATAAATGAATTACCAAAATACCCTATAAATATATTTTTAGCTCTAGAAAATTATAGAAAATCCTAACAATATATAAATAATGTATTTAAATCATCACAAAAATAAGATCTACTTAATAAAAATATAAATTTACTTGTTAAAGAAAAATATAAAGCAAATAAATATTAACACCGTTAAATCCTAAGTGAAATTTCATAAAATAATGAAAAATCCAAAAAAATGAATAAAAATCATTGTTGTGCATAAAAATAAATACACTGTTTTATAAAAATCCTAGTGTAATTTGTTATAAATAAAATATGAAGTAAATATTCAAACACATTTAATCCTTGATGGGATTTTATAAACATAAGAAAAATACTTAAACAAAATAAAAATCATTTTTAAATTCTTTGAATAAATATATTACACAAGAAAACTATTAAATATATTATTAGAAAAGTTTTAAATATTTTAAAATAATAAATCCTTATCTATTACTCCCTCCAATCCATATTACTTGTCATTAAAATGGATGTATCTAGCACTAAAACATGTCTAGATACATCCATTTTAGTGACAAGTAATATGGATCGGAGGGAGTACTTATTTTGTGGATTCTTTAAAAACAATTCTTAAGTAAGAAATAATCACAATTTTTATAAAGCCTTGAGCAATTAGTGTCTAAGTACTAATCCCAAACTCATAACTTGAATTCATAATCAAACTTAAGTATAACTTTTAACTTTAAAATATTATTTTAAAAATCTTATTAAAAATCCTTTTAAATAAACATTGGGTATCACTCATATATATAATATGATGAATAATCATTATATCTTAACCATTATTAACATAACTTCAAATTCTAACAAATTACTAAGATCATATAATTATGCTTCCATTAAATAAATGCATATTATTTTCATAATAGCAAAACAAATTTAATCTAATCATTCACTTAAATATAAAGTGAATAATTCCACACCTTAGTTATACTATCATAAATCTAAAACTTGGGAATAATTAAAACATATTACACCTTAAGTTTACTTACCCTTTTAAAGTTAACTTTAGTCTCAAAGCTTATAAACATCATTTCTAATAAACTATTTATGTTTTTATAGTTAACTTTGGTCTATTTCAATCAAAACATAAAGCATCTCGAGTCCAAACTAATCAATCAAACACAAAAATGCATTGATCACGTTCTATTAACAATAAATATTGCATAAACCTTAGAAAGGAAATCTTTTCTTCAAATGTTATTCTTTTTACCACTTCCAACAATAATCTCATAATAAGTTTTTCAACTCTTAACAACTCAACCTAAGGAATTTTATCATAGTCACCAGATAACAATTAATCATAATTACATTGTTTTATCCTTTACTTGTATATTTTGGATTATTAACACTTAAATTCCTTATAAATGCCATTACTTGTAAAGTAAAATTTGAAGATAAACCAACTTTTGAAAGTATCACCTAAACTCACTTCATTCAAAGTATTGGGGATCCACTTTAGCAGATTTACAGAATGCATAGCGTTACTTATGCATAATTGCATATTGCGTCTTTAAACATTAGTCCTTACCGGACCAACGATGTTGTTTTCAGATATTGGATCTTATATTGTCTCGAAGATCGTGAGTGCATAATCTTGCAATCACAAAAGGCAAGTTCACACTTTCTCATGTCCTTTGATTATTTTCTGTAAAGTATTTTACAAATTCAGTGTTGTCATCACCTGCATTTGAAAAAGATCAGAAAACACTATTTTCATAATAATATGATTATAGGTTATTTACCATGAGGTAATAACCGATTATGAAAGTTGCGGTGGTAAAGGAACATATTATCTAGGACTTAACAACCAATGTCGCAAGTTATTCTTGCGCCGTATATTACGCGTTAACCATGAGATTTGGAATGGGAAGGAGAAGTCAGCTGTATACTTTTCCTCTCGTATGGAGGCAAGACGACCTTAACATGACGTTGTGATTCCTTATGTGGATCCAACATATGGGTGGGCACCCTTACGCCCCACACTTTTTGTGTTTAGATTATCTATGAATGGTTTTTAGTGGTATAGTCCATTTAATATGGTACTTGCCAGGGCATCACCGGGTCATAGAGTCTTCAGGAACTCATCAAGGTTCTAGCCTGCCCGAAAGGGGGCTTAACGGAGGTGAGGCGACCCCGAAGGTTCGTGTAGACATATGGGGTTGCGGAGAGGGCAGTGATTGGCTTGGATCTTAGTCTGGGCCTCATACCAAGGAAGTACGAACGTTTTGGCCACTCGGGTGTGCAACATAGCTAAGATCTCTTATGGGTAAAGTAACGCACCTCTGCAAAGTGTAAGAACTGTAACTTGTTACTCCCTGTTCCGAGAAGGAGCTAAGAACGCGGCGAGAAAGGAACTCCATGAAAGTTCTGGTAAACCCGTGAAGGCTGACGGACATAGCTTTTCATAATAAAAGCAACCTTTGAAGAAACGTTTACGAAAACTTGCATTGCCTATGACCTATGGTCTCTGGCTATAGATATAGTGCATGAAACACTCCTTTCTAGTGAACTTGCTGAGTACGCTCGTACTCAACGTATCTTCTTAACCCTTGCTAGATTCTGAAGCCAATGCAGACGACGTGTCAACACCCGGATTTTTCAATCCAAGATGCCTGTTATGCCATACATCGCAATCCCAGGATTACCATTTTTGCGAGACATAACAGAATTGGATACCATAGTACTTCATCCATTACAAACGATACAGAAGTTCTTACACAAATAGGGATCTCATGATCCAGTTCTTAATACAACATCAAGCAGCGGAATACGTAATAATAACGGTAGCGTAGGCGAAGCTCCATCTTCGGGGTCACAGGCAATGCTGATGATGGGAGATGATCCTAGTTGTCGTAACCTTCCTGGGGTCCATCCTCCAGGTACTCCTCTTCATAGTCTGGCCATGGGAATAGCCAGGGACAAAGCCATGAGTACTCTTTAAGTACTCGCAAACTAATACTAACAGGTAAGGGGTTTTTGGATAATAGGACACTAGGCTCTAGGGTTGTTTTGCAAAAATCCAGGTTTACCTTTACTAATTTCCAAAGATAGTCACAATTTTATAACTCCTAAGGGGGATCTTGTAATTCAGGTCACAACTCTGTTGTGGTCAAGTCAAAGTCTCAGTTCAGTTCACAAGTCATTTTAAAAGTCTGACGAGGGAACAGTATGGCCACTCCAACTGTCCATAATCGCGGACGCGGCTATTCGAATAGTTTGACACTCTGCAGAGATTGTACACTTTCACCACAACATTTGATACATCCGTCAGGAACAAATCCTGAATTCACCATACTCAGTATGCGGATAATCAATCCTAACCTTTCAATTACACTCCCTAGTATCAGCACCTCTCCTGTGAGTTTGGCCTCCCAACCATGACCAACTGTCATCTTGGGTACTGCACAGGTGGACAATCTTCACAAGGTAGCCTCAGCTCAGACCTTGGCCGGGAGGGAACTAATACTAAGGTATATAAGTTTCTAGTCAAGCCCTACCCAATATTCACGTATTGTGGTTGTACGCAAAAATTGGAATGGTATCGCATCCAGACAACCATCAGTTTTATAAAGGGCTAAGGCTCATGCCTCAACATTTTCATCACCAAAATCATCAAGTGTTTGGGAACACATGTCCAAAACATTTCAATAGAATGATCCATCATTCCAAGGTTTTCATAACTATTTTTCCACCAAGTATTCCCATCTACAGTTGATCAAGTTTTATGCTTAGCACTAGCATCTACAGGTGGGGGTAATAATGATGAGGGGTGGTACTAGTGGAGTTTCAACTATGTCCAACATTATATCTTAGACTGAGATCAAGGTGTCTAGCTTAGGCCAAATTTTATGCTCTTTAGGAAAACTTGAGCACAACTGTCTAATATCTACCAAACTCTTAGGTAGACTCTAAGTAAGATTTGATAAAGAAATAAAGTAAGAAGCTTGCCATAAAACTAGGATTGGTTTAGCAAGTAGGTATGACCACATATGCTTAAGGCATATAGTATTCATATCACAAGTATGGGTTTGTGGCATCAGTAGGGTATCTTGCAAGTGTTAGCTTGCATTGGTCAACTTGGTTAGTAAAGCTTTCCTTGTGCAGAGAAGTGGTTGAAGTTCTCCTCGGCTTCCTCTTCGTAGTATCCTCCTTCCTCCTCGTAGTATCCTTGGTCGGTACTAGCGTCTATGAATAAATACGAGGTACACAATCACCAAACAATACTTAACTACTTGCAATCATCACACACAAGGGTCCTATAGATGATCTAGCATCATCTCTAACATTACAAGGTTAAGGCTTGGTTTAAATCTTTTTATTTTAGAAAAGTAATTTCTACTCATTGAAAAACTACTTAAGATTTAATATTCTCCAAACTAAACATGCGATCATGTTGACACATGTCATCACCACATATTGTAGTCCATGGGAATGTGATTTAAAGTGGTGTCACAATTTAATAAGGTTTTACCCTTTTATTTTAGTTAATTAAAGTGGCTAGAAATGCTTATGAAGCATCCTTTTATTACTTGAACATTATTTCTGCAAGTAAACCTATATATTTTTATATATTCTGAAAGGTATGGTTAAATGTTATTTTTGAGAGTTGGAATCAACTCAAAAGCTTTTATGGTTTAAATTTGAAAAATGTTTGAATGCAGAAAAGCTTCTGCCTTGTTATTTTTGCTATGGGTGATCTACTGATCCAAATGACTTGAATCCAACGGGCTTGGATTAAGCATTCACAGACCTTTCCACAAAATTGGTTTCATCCAATTTGGTGCACTGAATCGATCTGGGTTGATTTTTGAAGTTGGGTATAGAAGTGTGTTTGAAATGAGAAAGAAAAAGATTTAATTTGAATTGCTGGGCTGCGCGGGAAATTCTAACGGGCCGGCCTGCTAAGCGCAGTGCTCCCGCGGGCTGCGTAAGTGGGTGTCCCCACTAGTCAGTGACACGGGGCTGGGCGAAGCGGTATGGGGCAACATGGATCGTTCGATCTAGTTCTAATCCAACGGCTGTGGGTCATCGTCGACACGAGACAGCTCCGGCGAGAACGAAACCTAGCGCGACCAGTGGGGGGTGCTGGGGGCTCACCGGGGTACGGGCGAGGGTCGGCGAGGCGGGCGAACGACGAAGTTGACGACGGCGATCCTCCTGGTACCGGTGGCTTCTCCTGGGGCGGCTCCAATCGCTGGCTCCCTTCTTCTCCAGAGGCGGCGGGCTCCGGTGAAATTCCGGCGATGTGGTGCTCGGCTTGCTCTGAGGATGGTGTGGCACGGTCAGTGGGGAGAGGGGAGTGAGATGGTGTGAAGAAACCGTGCGGGGGTGGCCTCTATTTATAGTCGAGCGAGGGGACCGTCGGGGCGCAAGGTGAGCTCGTCGGGGGCGACGTTACAGGCGGCTAATGGCATGGGCAAGGGTAGGGGATGGTGATGTGTCTCCTGGCGATGCTCAACGACATGATCGCGAGGCATGGGGCGGTGTGGTTTGGTCTGGAACGGGCGGTGCTCTGCACGGCAGAGGCGGCGTCTTCGACGGCGGGTGGTGGCTGTATGGCACGGGGCGGCAAACGGGGGTGTCTGGCGGTGTCCTGGGTCGGTGGTGATCGTGTGTGCGCGCGGTGAGGGCGGCGCGCGGTCTGTGGATGCTGGTCGAGGGTGTCGCTCTGGCGCACGCTCGGCATGGTCTGGGCGTGTCTTGTGCGCGTGGTCCAGGGCTTGGCAACGCTTGCGGCTGGGACAGGCAGTGGCGGTGGACGGTGGGCTGCCTCCCAGACATGCTGGCTAGGCTTGCTGCTGCTCCTAGCTTGCTGTCCACAATGGGGTGACATGGGGTGGCTCGGCTGTTCACCATTAATGGCAATGGCAAGCTCACAGGGGTGCTAGTGTTGGGATAATCTTTCTAGATGATCTACTGAGGTGTGTGTGAGCTAACTAGGGAACACGTTAGGCAAGAATCACTTCACACTATAGTGTTTGTGGTTTTGTTTGATTTGTGTCTGCAACCTGTTTGATAAAATGGCCGCATGAAATCAAGTTTTGAATTTTGAAATGAATTTTGGTGGGTTTGCTAGATTGGTTCTGGTGAGTCTGCAGATGCTTGGGTTTTGAAAGTTGAGCTTGTTTGAGTGGGTTTTGAAAAAGTGGGATCTTCCCATATGAAGAAGATTCAATTTTGAATTGTCATTTAAACTATGCATTTGAAAGTTTCTGGATGATCACAAAGTGGGCCTTGATACTCTGTTATGAGTACATTCAAGGGGTGCAAAGATCCAGAAAAGTTTCTGTTAGGTTCTGAAAGTTTGAGACAGCCAAAGTAGGCATGTGAGTTAAATTGGCCAAAATGACCATTCACTTAATATATTTGTTTTGATTTACTTGTATTTAGGAAAAGTGTGGGAAATGTTTTAGATGATGTTTATTTCATCTAAGAAACATTTTACAAGCAATGGATCACACAAACAAAGTGGTTTTAAAGAAATTCAAAAACTATGCATACACATATGCATGCATTCATGAATTCATTTAGAAAAGTATTTGTTAACCCTAAACTTGATTATTAGTGTTTTGATGATCTAAGTTTGATATTTTTGGGATGTTACACGACGTCTACATCAACTTATGCTCCAGGAAGCATCATCAGAAGCTAAAGTTCTTCAATAAAGTTAAGAAAGTCAACATATACATCAACTCAAGTGAAGACGAAGTTACTAATTAGATAGGAATGTAATCTCTAGGCATAGAATCTATTTCTGTAGTTTATTGTAATAGCAGACCAATAGTTCAGATACTAGTCTTATTAGTATGATAGTTTTTGAATTGTGTATTTCTGATTCTTCTTTGTAAGAAGCTTCTTTCTCTCTCTTTAACCTAGAGTGTTCTCTGGATCTTGTATAAAGAGTTGAGTTGTAACCTATAGTCATGTCTTGGACCTGCTGTGTTTCTGTTGTACCACTCTGAGGGATGTAATACCAGTGAACGGTGTTTCATTGGTGTTATGTCAACGACTATAGTGTACTACATCATGTAGTGGTATGCTGGGTCACCGCACTAATGAACCAATTGCATCAAGCACAGTATAAGTAACATCATGAGTATCAAAAGCAGTTTCAGCCTCAGAATTAGTAGTAGTGGGTGTAGCATGAGTATGTGGTCGTGGAGTAACAAGCTTACTTATAACATACGGTGAATCAAGAGCAGCAGAGGTGTTTAGGATTGTACCGCTTCTTGTAGTGGATGGTAAAATAGGAAACTTTCCATCATGAGACTTACCCATGATGAACGGAGTAGAAGTGATAAAAATAGATCCAAGTGAACTTACAAATAAAGCTATGCTCCCCGGCAACGGCACCAGGAAATATTCTTGATGACCCACAAGTATAGGGGATCGCAAAAGTCTACGCAGGTAGTATTACCCAATTTATTGATTCGACACAAGGGGAGCCAAAGAATACTTGCAAGCCTTAACGACTGAGTTGTCAATTCAGCTGCACCTGGAAATAGTTCTTGCTCACAGAAGTTTATCAGTCGCAACAGTTTGGTAGTAGCAATAACAAAGTAACAGCAACAGTAGAACAAGAGCAATAGAAATAGTAGTAGCAAACAGTAGGATTCGAGTGCGGTAGGCATAGGGATGGATGGACATGCGTTGCATGGACGATTCTAAACATGTAACTTCAAGATCTAGGGCATTCCAGATAGATAAGAATAAGAATCCAAGTACTAAACAATCATAGGCATGTGATCCATATATAGTCATACGTGCTCACAATGAGAACTTGCACAACATATTCTGTCCATCCAGCCCGTTGCAGTGGGGCATCAAGGGAACTACTGTCAATTAAGGTGCTCCTTTTAATAGAGCATCGGAGCAAAGCATTAACACTCCATGAACACATGTGATCCTCACATCATAGCCATCCCCTCCGTTTGTCCCATTTTTTGTCACCTTGGGGCCTTTGGATACGGGCAATGATATATGTACACAACTTGCAGATAAGGCAATACTATCATAATGATTCAATAATAAGTTCAGATCTGATATCATGGCACTCGGGCCCTAGTGACAAGAATTAAGCACAACAAGTTGCAACAAAGTCAAATAGCACTAAAAGAGATACTAGGCACTATGCCCTAACAATCTTATTCGATTACATGATAGAACTCATCCAATCCCTACCATCCCCATAGCCTACTGCGGGGGATTACTCACTCATGGATGAGGGACACATGGATGGTTGATCAAGAGGCGTTGGTGATGACGATGGTGATGATCCTCTCCAAATTCCGCGTCCCGGCAGGGTGCCAGAACGGAGTTTCTGGATCCGAATCTTGGTTTCTGGTGGTGGCGACACAGCAAAACTCTTTCTGGAAAAACGTCGAACCCCCTGAGTTTTTAGGTCAGAAGGCATCTTATAGGCGAAGAGGGAGGCCGAGGGGGTGCCTGAGGTGGCTGCACCCCCCAGGCACGGCTAGGCCTGGCCCGCGACTGGCAGGGGTGTGCCCCCAGGCCTCTTCTCCGTTTCGTACTCTGGCTCCGTGGGTCTTCTGGTGAAATAGGATTTTGGCATATTTTTCCCGGATTTTTCCTGATAGTTGATTTTCTACACATAAACTAGACACCAAGGTAATTCTGCTGAAAACAGCGTCAGTCCGTGTTAGTTGTATCCAAATCACATAAGTTTAGAGGAGAAACATTAGCAAAAGTGTTCGGGAAAGTAGATACATTTTAGACGTATCAGGCGTCTGACTTACTGGGTGTTCATGGCTCGACCCTGATGTTGGAGATATGCCCTAGAGGAAATAATAAAAGTGGTTATTATTATATCTTTGTGTTTATGATAAATGTTTACATTCATGCTATAATAGTATTAACCGAAAACATTAATACTTGTGTGATTTGCAAAACTAAATTAGAGTCCCTGGTAAAGCCTCTTTATAATACTAGCTTGTTGATTAATAGATGATCGTGGTTTCTCGATCATGAACATTGAGATGTTATTAATAACAAGATCATATTATTAGGAGAATGGTATGATGGACATACTCCTAATAGATAAGCGTAGCATTAAGATCAAGTCATTTCAATAGTTTGTTTGCTATAAGCTTTCTGATACATAGTAACCTAATTCCTTCAACCATGAGATCATGTTAATCACCATCACCAGAAGGATGCTTTGATGACATCAAACACCACACCGTAACTGGGTGGCTATAAAGGTGGCATTGAGTGTTTGGAAAGTATGGGTTGAGGCACATGGATCAAGAGTGGGATTTGTCCATCCATATGACGGATAGATATACTCTGGGCCCTCTCGGTGGAATGTCATCCAATTAGCTTGCAAGCGTGTGACTGGATCACAAGGGATCACATATCACGGGAACGAGAAAAGAGTACTTATCGGTAACGAGGTTGAACTAGGTATGCCAAGATACCAACGATCAAAACCTCGGATAAGTAAACTATCGTGAGACAAAGGGAAATTGGTATCGTATGTAAGTGGTTCATTCGATCGCAAAGTAATCGTATAAATATGTGGGAGCCATATGAATTTCCAGATTCCTCTATTGGTTATTGATCGGAGAAGTGTCTCGATCATGTCCGCATAATTCACGAACCCTAGGGAGACACACTTAAGGATTCGATGTTGTTTAGTAGATATGGAATGTTAATAGGGATATAGAATGTTGTTCGGAGTCTCGGATGGGATCCAGGATATCACGAGGAGATCCGAATGGTCCAGATAATAAGATTCATATAAGGAAAGACCGATTCCGGAGTTCGGGAAAGTTTCCGATGTTTTCATCGGAGAGGTTCTAGAAGGGTCTAGAAGGTTCACCGGTCCGGAAGGGGAATGGTCCATGAATGTGTCATGGATATGTGGAATGATTAGATCATATCCTAGGTCACTTTGTGTTGACATTTGCAAGAGAGAAATAAAGCTCTAAATTAAAAGTCAAACGGGAAGTTTGAAAAGTCAAACTGGAACAATGGTTTCCTAGTGTCCTTCTCTCAATCCAACTTGGGTTTGGGTTTGGATTCAAACCCACCCCTCCCAAGGCTGCCCCTCCCTCTCATAAATAGAGGGGGAGGGCTTCCCCAACACCACAAGAGCCAAGCCCTCCCCACACACCACGCCGTCGCCGCCCTTGCGCCGTCTCGCCGTGCCGCCGCCGGTTCGTCGCCGCTGCACTAGCCGCCGCCGACACCTCCTCCTCCTCCCGGTCATCTAAACCCTAGATCTCCGGGAAACCCTAATCCACCATAACTCGCATCCGGCTTAGGCAAAGCCCTGCGGGATCTTCCCTCTACTTCCAACACCACGTCGTCGTGCTGCCGGAATCACGAGGGGAGAACTACAACCTTCGCTGCCTGCTGGAACAAGGGAGAGGAAGGTCTTCATCGAGTACCGAATGTGTGACCGACTGCGGAAGTGCTGCCGAAATGCATCCGGAAGGATCGTCTACGCAATCTTGAGATCGGCAAGTGTACGACTACATCACCCACGAGAATCTGCTCTCGTTAACCGCTTTGGAATCTTCGAGGGTGAGTGCTTCTATCGACTCGTTGCTACAATCTAGTAGATAGATCTTGGCTTGTTTGTGTGCATGCAGTAGAAATTTTTTGTTTTCCATGCTACGAACCCCTACAATGGTATCAGAGCCGTGTCTATAAGTAGATCTGTTGCACGAGTAGAACACAATGGTCATTATGGACGGTGGTGCTTTTATTATCAATTGCTTTTTGTGTACTTTGCATCTTGCGATATGATGGGATGAAGAGGCCCGGGATAACCTTACATGACATCGTTCATGAGACTTGCTCCACGCTTAACATGCAACTTGTATTGCATAAGTGGCTTTGCGGGTGTCTGTCTCTCCCATCATAGTGTAGATTCAATTTACAACGGGCACTTGATAGTTCAAGCATCAACATTGTGGTTCTTGTTCGTAAGTTAGAACGACACTTACTGAAAGCCCCAAACCACGTAAAATATGCAAAGAAAATTAGAGGCGTCTAGCTTTGTTTTGCAGGGGTGTGCTGTGATGTGATATGTCCATGATGGTGATTATATATGATGTACGCAATGTTCCTTATTCTAAGTTGGCAACCGGTAGGAGCCATATGGTTGTCTTTTAAATTCCGTTAAGACCTGCGTGTCTATTCAAAGTAGTTGTAATAGTTGAAGCTGGTGGACGACAACCATGAAACGGCGCCATTGACCTTGACGCCATACCGGTGATGATGGAGATCATGTTCGTGCTTGAAGATGGAGATCGGAAGCACAATAAGAAAGGCCATATCATATCACATATTATGAATTGCATGTGATGTTAATCCTTTATGCATCTTGTATTGCTTAGTTTGCGACGGTAGCATTATAAGATGATCCCTCAAGCACAAAATTTCAAGTTTTAAAGTGTTCATCCTTAGTAAGCACCATTGCTAAAGCTCGTTGTTTCGAAGCACCACGTGATGATCGGGTGTGTTAGATTTTGCGAGTGTATACAACGTGAGCAAGCCAAATTTGCTCATGCGGAAGCTAAGGTTTGATCTTGACGAGCCTAGCATGTACAGACATGGTCTCGGAACACGGATCACCGAAAGGTAAAGCATGAGTCATATAGTAGAAATGATGAACATGTTGATTGTTCGCCATTGAAGCTACATCGACTCTCGTGATGATCGGTTTTGATGTGGTGGATTTGGTTCGTGTGATCACTAAAACAATTTGAGGGATATTGTTTTCAGTGGGAGTTCACCTAGATTAATTTAACTATTAAATTAGAACTCAATTTGTCATAAACTTAGTCTAAACTATTGCAAATATGTTGTAGATCAATGGCGGCCCCTACCATCAATTTTAATGTGTTCCTAGACAAAGAAAAGTTGAAAAACAATGGAAGCAACTTCGCGGATTGGTTCCACAATTTGAGGATTGTCCTCAATGCTGGTAATTTGACCTATGTGCTGGATGCACCGTTGGGTGACCCGCCTGCAGCTACTGCTACCGATGAGGTAAAGAATGTTTTCCTCGCTCGGAAGAATCAGTACTCCACAGTTCAGTGTGCTATCTTCTATGGTTTGGAATCGGAACTTCAGAAAAGGTTTGAGAACCATGACCCACGTGATATTGTCCGTGAACTCAAAATGATATTTGAGGCTCACACGGCAGTTGAGAGTTATGAGGCTTCTGAAAAGTTCTTTAACTACAAGATGGAAGAGGGCAGCTCCATTAGTGAGCACGTGCTTAAGATGTCTGGGCACGCAATCAAGCTTCAAAGCTTGGGTATAGTGATTCCTAATGCTTTGGGGATTCACCATGTCCTCCAATCACTACCACCAAGTTACAAGAACTTTGTGATGAACTACAATATGCAAAACATGGACAAGTCATTGCCAGAACTCTTCTCCATGTTGAAATCTGCAGAAGTGGAGATCAAGAAAGAGCACCAAGTGTTGTTGGTCAATAAGACCACCAAATTCAAGAAGCAAGGCAAGTCTAAGAAAAAGGGAAACTTCAAGAAGGGCGGTAAGAAAGTTACCGCGCCGGCGAAGAAGACCAAGGCTTGGCCTAAGCCTGATACTGAGTGCTTTTACTACAAGGGAGAAGGTCACTGGAAGCAGAATTTCCCAAAGTACTTGGTGGATTTGAAGAACGACAACATCAAGAAGAAAGGTATATCCGATATACATGTTATTGATGTGTATCTCACTAGTACTCGTAGTAGTGCCTGGGTATTTGATACTAGTTCGGTTGCTCATATTTGTAACTCGAAACAGGTACTGCAGAATAAACGGAAGCTAGCGAAGAACAAGGTGACGATGCGCGTTGGAAATGGATCAAAGGTTGATGAGATCGCGGTCGGCACGCTACCTCTTCATCTACCATCGGGATTAGTTTTATACTTAAATAATTGTTATTTGGTGCCTGCGTTGAGCATGAACATTATATATGGATCATGTTTATTGCGAGACAGTTACTTGTTTAAGTCCGAGAATAATGGTTGTTTGATTTATATGAGTAATATGTTTTATGCACATGCACCTTTGATAGATGGTCTATTCTTATTGAATCTCGATTGTGGAAATACACACAATAATAACATTGAAGATAAACGTTTGAAATTGAGCGATAACTCGACCTATATGTGGCACTGTCGTCTTGGAGTGAAGCGTATGAAGAAACTCCATTCCGATGGACTTCTTGAATCACTTGATTTTGAATCACTTGAAAGATGTGAAGCATGTCTGATGGGTAAAATGACTAAGAATCCATTTTCTGGTATGATGGAGCGAGCTACGGACTTATTGGAAATCATACATACTGATGTGTGTGGCCCAATGAGTGTAGCATCGTGCGATGGTTATCGTTATGTTCTTACCTTCACGGATGACTTGAGTAGATATGGGTATATCTATTTCATGAAACATAAGTCCAAAACTTTCGAGAAGTTTAAGGAATTTCAAAGTGAGGTAGAGAATCAATGTAACAAGAAGATTAAATTTCTACGATCTGATCGTGGAGGTGAATATCTAAGTTACGAGTTTGGCGAGCATTTGAAGAAATGCGGAATACTTTCACAATTGACACCGCCGGGAACACCACTGCGCAATGGTGTGTCCGGACGTCGTAATCGAACTCTCTTAGATATGGTTTGTTCTATGATGTCACTTACAGATTTACCGATATCGTTTTGGGGTTATGCATTAGAAACAGCCGCATTCACTTTAAATAGGGCACCATCTAAATCCGTAGAAATGACACCGTATGAATTATGGTTTGGGAAGAAACCTAAATTGTCGTTCCTTAAAGTTTGGGGTTGCAAAGCTTATGTAAAGAAGTTACAGCCAGACAAGCTTGAACCCAAAGCGGAAAAATGCGTCTTCATAGGATACCCGAGGAAACTATTGGGTATACCTTCTATCATATATCCGAGGGCAAAATCTTCGTTGCCAAGAATGGATCCATTCTAGAGATGGAGTCTCTCTCGAAAGAAGTGACTGGAAGGAAAGTAGAACTCGACGAGGTTGTTGAACCTTCTCTCGAACTTGCGAGTAGCGCAGCACTGGAAGTGGTTCCTGTGGCGACTACACCAATAAGAGAGGAAGCTAATGATGTTGATCATGAAACTTGGGTTGAAGTTACTACGAAACCTTGCAGGTCAACGAGAACTCGTACCACTCCTGATTGGTATGATCCCGTTATGTGTGTCATGTTGGTGGATAACACCGATGACCCTGCGACATATGAGGAAGCGATGATGAGCCCAGATTCCAATAAATGGCAAGAAGCCATGAAATCCGAGATTGGATCCATGTATGAAAACCAAGTATGGACTTTGGTGGACTTACCGGATGGCCGGAAGGCTGTCGAGAACAAATGGATTTTCAAGAAGAAAACAGATGTTGATGGTAATGTTACTGTCTATAAAGCTCGACTTGTCGTAAAAGGGTTTCGACAAATTTAAGGTGTTGACTACGATGAGACTTTCTCACCAGTAGAGTAGGTAAAGTCTATGAGGATTATGTTAGCAATCGCTGCATATTATGATTATGAGATATGGCAGATGGATGTCAACGGCGTTCCTCAATGGAGACATTGATGAAGAGTTGTATATGATGCAACCCAAAGGTTTTGTCGATCCTAAAGATGCTACCAAGGTATGCAAACTTCAAAGGTCCATATATGGATTGAAGCAAGCGTCCCGACGTTGGAATCAATGTTTTGATAAGGTGATCAAAAGTTTTGGTTTTATACAAACTTATGGAGAAGCTTGTATTTACAAGAAAGTGAGTGGGAGCTCTGTACCATTCTTAATACTATATGTAGATGACATATTGTTGATTGGGAATGATGTAGACCTTCTTAATAGTGTCAAGGATTATTTGAATAATAGTTTTTCAATGAAAGATCTTGGCGAAGCAGCTTACATATTAGGCATAAAGATTTATAGAGATAGATCGAGACGCCTAATATCATTGTCACAGAGTACATATTTGGACAAAGTTCTAAAGAAGTTTGGAATGGAAGAAAGGGTTCTTGCCCATGTTGCCCAATACGACCTTGAGTAAAACTCAAAATCCTGCAACGGCATAAGATAGAGAAAGGATGAGTAAGACTCCCTATGCCTCAGCCATAGGATCTCTTATGTATGCCATGCTATGTACTAGACCGACATTGCATATGTTGTTAGTTTGACTAGCAGATATCAAAGTGATCCAGGAGTGGATCATTGGACAACGGTCAAAAACATCCTTAAGTACTTGAGAAGAACTAAGGATATGGTTCTTTCTTATGGAGGTGATGAACATCGCGTTGTTAATGATTACACCGATGCTAGTTGGAACACCGATCCGGATGATTCTAAATCTCAATCCGGATACGTATTTACTTTGAATGGTGCAGCAGTTAGCTAGAGGAGTGCAAAGCAAAGAGTTGTGGCGAGATCTTCAACTGAATCGGAATACATAGCTGCTTAGGAGGCTTCACAAGAGGCGATATGGATGAAGGAGTTCATTACAGAGCTCGGTGTGGTTCCAAGTGTGCTGGACCCAATGTCTATCTATTGTGATAACATGGGCTCCATAGCCAATGCGCAAGAACCAAGGACACACAAGAAGCGTAAGCACATCAAGCTACATTTTCACGCTATTCGAGAGCATGTCCAAGATGGTGACATAAAGATTTGCAAAGTACACACAGATCTGAATATGGTGGATCCGTTGACTAAACCTCTCCCGAGGGCAAAACATGACCAGCACCAAACCGCCATGGGTGTTTGTTATATTACCATGTAATCTAGATTAGTTGACACTAGTGCAAGTGGGAGACTGTTGGGGATATGCCCTAGAGGCAATAATAAAAGTGGTTATTATTATATCTTTGTGTTTATGATAAATGTTTACATTCATGCTATAATAGTATTAACTGGAAACATTAATACTTGTGTGATTTGTAAACTAAATTAGAGTCCATGGTAAAGCCTCTTTATAATACTAGTTTGTTGATTAATAGATGATCGTGGTTTCTCGATCATGAACGTTGAGATGTTATTAATAACAAGATCATATCATTAGGAGAATGGTATGATGGACATACGCCTAATAGATAAGCGTAGCATTAAGATCAAGTCATTTCAATAGTTCGTTTGATATAAGCTTTCTGATACATAGTAACCTAATTCCTTCAACCATGAGATCATGTTAATCACCATCACCAGAAGGATGATTTGATGACATCAAACACCACACCGTAATTGGGTGGCTATAAAGGTGGAACTGAGTGTTCGGAAAGTATGGGTTGAGGCACATGGATCAAGAGTGGGATTTGTCCATCCATATGACGGATAGATATACTCTGGGCCCTCTCGGTGGAATGTCATCCAATTAGCTTGCAAGCATGTGACTGGATCACAAGGGATCACATATCACGGGAACGATAAAAGAGTACTTATCGGTAATGAGGTTGAACTAGGTATGCAGAGATACCGACGATCAAAACCTCGGATAAGTAAACTATCGTGAGACAAAGGGAAATTGGTATCGTATGTAAGTGGTTCATTCGATCACAAAGTAATCGTATAAATATGTGGGAGCCATATGAATTTCCAGATTCCTCTATTGGTTATTGATCAGAGAAGTGTCTCGATCATGTCCGCATAATTCACGAACCGTAGGGAGACACACTTAAGGATTCGATGTTGTTTAGTAGATATGGAATGTTAATAGGGATACAGAATGTTGTTCGGAGTCTCGGATGGGATCCAGGATATCACGAGGAGATCCGGAATGGTCCGGAGAATAAGATTCACATAAGGAAAGTCTGATTCCGGAGTTCGAAAAAGTTTCCGATGTTTTCATCGGAGAGATTCTAGAAGGGTCTAGAAGGTTCACCGGTCCGGAAGGGGAATGGTCCATGAATGTGTCATGGATATGTGGAATGATTGGATCATATCCTAGGTCAATTGGTGTTGACATTTGCAAGAGAGAAATAAAGCTCTAAATTAAAAGTCAAATGGGAAGTTTGAAAAATCAAACTGGAACAATGGTTTCCTAGTGGGAGAAGAAACAAGTCGTTCTCTCAATCCAACTTGGGTTTGGGTTTGGATTCAAACCCACCCCTCCCAAGGCTGCCCCTCCCTCTCATAAATAGAGGGGAGGGCTGCCCCAACACCATAAGAGCCAAGCCCTCCCCACACACCACGCCGCCGCTGTGTTGCCGCATCGCCGCCGCCGGTTCGTCGCCGCCGCCCTAGCCACCACCGACACCTCCTCCTCCTCCCGGTCATCTAAACCTTAGATCTCTGGGAAACCCTAATCCAACATAACTCGCATCCAGCTTAGGCGAAGCCCTGTGGGATCTTCCCTCTACTTCCGACACCATGCCGTCGTGCTGCCGGAATCACGAGGGGAGAACTACAACCTCTGCTGCCTACTGGAACAAGGGAGAGGAAGGTCTTCATCGAGTACCGAACATGTGACCGACTGCAGAAGCGCTGCCGGAACGCAGCACCGGAAGGATCGTCTACGCTATCTTGAGATCGACAAGTGTACGACTACATCACCCACGAGAATCTGCACTCGTTAACCGCTTTGGAATCTTCGAGGGTGAGTGCTTCTATCGACTCGTTGCTACAATCTAGTAGATAGATAGATCTTGGCTTGTTTGTGTGCATGCGGTAGAAATTTTTTGTTTTCCATGCTACGAACCCCTACACCTGATACATCTACAACATGATGAAGCTTCCGAGTCCAAAGGGAGTTATCAACATCCGGGGAAACCCGAAGAAAGCGCGAGACTGTGAGGAAGGATCTACTGACTTTGCTAAAGCCGCGCAGCACGCCTAGGAGTACCAGGAGATCAAGAAGACCATCGATCCATCTGAGATGCCCGCTATGAAGAACGAGGTGTTGAAGCCAAGTTTGCAGTTCAAGGCATCGGAAGAGACGAAGAAGACGTCGCTGAAGGAAGACGATCCCTCCAAGACGACGAACGTAGGGGTAGGCTTTGACCGTGCATAGGAAAGTGTGCTCATCGAGTTCCTCAAAGCTAATAATGATATCTTCGCATGGCAGCCTTCTGACATGACCGGAGTACCTAGGGAACTTGCCGAGCACTCTATTAATGTGTACCCTGACACTAAACCCATCAGTAAGTCCTTACAACGGTTTGGTGACGAATAGCGCAAAGCTATAGCTAAGGAATTAGCCTGACTAGAATTAGCCGGATTTATCGCACATGTCATCCACACTGAATGGGTGGAAAATTCTGTACTCATCCCTAAAAAGGACACTATTGATTTAAGGATGTGCATTGATTATACTGCCTTGAATAAGGCTTGTCCTAAAGATCTGTTACCTTTGCCAAGAATCGACCAAGTTATCGACTCCACGACACGGTCGGAATTACTCTGTTTTCTCGACGCATATTCCGGATATCACCAAATACAGATGAATCGGATCAACTCAAGACGTCTTTCATCACACCTTTTGGAACCTTGTGCTACAAAACTATGCCTTTTGGCCTAAAGAATGCAGGAGCTACATATCAATGTGCCATGTAGCGTTGCCTTAACGATCAAATCGGACGCAACATTCATGTATACGTAGATGATATAGCAGTGATGTCCAAAAATAAGAAACACTCATTTCTGACTTAGAGGAAACATTTGCTAGCCTACGAAAATTTAACATAATGCTAATCCAAAGAAGTGTTTCTTTGGAATTCCAAGCCGGAAAATTGTTAGGTTTCATCATGTCTGAAAGGGGCATAGAGGTGAATCGGGACAAAATCAAGGATATACTTAACATTACTAGGCTGAATCACCTGAAGGACATACAACGACTCACTGGTTTCATAGCAGCAGTAAGCCGGTTCATCAACCGGCTCGGAGAAAGAGCCGCACCTTTATACAGGCTCTTGAAGAAAACCGACAAATTTTTCTCGAACAAGGAAGCCGACGCTGCCCTACAGAGTTTGAAAGATCTACTTTCGAATCCACCAATTCTCGCAGCGCCAGAGCCACAAGAGCCTATGTTACTTTACATCACAGTGACTAACAAGGTCATAAGTGTGGTAACATCAGTGCAGCTCGAGGAAGAAGGCCATGAGTATAAGGTGAAATGTCCAACATACTACCTGAGTGAGGTCCTGATAGAGTCAAAACAAAGGTATCCACATTACCAAAAGCTAGCCTATGGAGTATTCTTTGCTGCCAGAAAGCTACGACTTTATTTTCAAGAGCATAAAATCACAGTGGTGATTACTGCTCCCCTGCGAGATATAATCAACAACTGCAACGCCACAAGATGTGTCGTGAAGTGGGGAATAGATCTTGCAGCTTTAAACATCGATTACAAGCCACAAACAGCAATCAAATTCTAGATACTTGCTGATTTCATCGTTGATTGGACGGAGCCAGCAGAAAATACAAGTCAGACTTGGAATGTTTAAACCCACATTTTGATGGGTGAACAGCACGAGGGGGCTCGGGGGCTAGCGTGGTGCTCAAGTCACCCCATGGAGATAAGCTATTCTATGTGTTACAGATACACTTCACGGCAACCAATAATATTGCCGAGTATGAAGCACTGTTACATGGAATACGCATAGCCAAAAATATTGGCGTAACTAGACTCGTCTGTTACGGAGACTCAGATTTAGTTGATCAGCAAGTATCCAATATCTGCAATGCAAACAAAAACATGGCATCTTATAAAGTTGTTGTGGATAAATTATCTAAATCATTCGATGGTTTTGAGGTTCAACACATCCCTCAAGCATAATATGAGAAAGAAGATGCTTTATCAATAATAGGCTCTACGCGGAAACAAGTCTCGGATGGCGCTTTTCTAGAGCACTTAAAAGTTCCCTCTATCACAGGAGTTGATGAGGACTATCCGACGAAATATGACTCACCTTTAGTAGCAGTTCTAGCTGTAATTCCCAGCTAGACAAAACCCTATCTGGATTTCCTAATAGACAGAAAATTACCCGAATACGAAGTTCTGGGCCATCAGATTGTCCGACGAGCGAAAGCCTATACAATAATCAATAGTGATCTCTATAAGTGGGGTGTTTCTAGGGTTTTCCAGCGTTGTATTTCTCCGGAATTAGGAGTGGAAATATTACGAGAGATCCAGGAAGGCGAGTGTGGTCACCATGCTGCAGCCATATCCTTAGTGGCAAAATCTTTTAGACACGGATTCTTTTGGCTCACAGCTAAGGAAGATACTGAGAAACTGGTTAAACGGTGTAGAGGCTGCCAAAAGTACGCCCATCAAGCACACGTTCCGGTTGATCAGCTGCGAACGATCCCTATTACATGGCCATCTGCGGTCTAGGGGCTTGATATCATAGGACCATTTTGAACGGCAAAGTGTGGATTTACTCACCTACTTGTGATGGTGGATAAATTTACCAAATGGATTGAGGCTAAACCCATAACAAATTGCGATAGAGCCATAGCCAGAAAGTTCGTCGAGGACACAATCATTAGATTCAGATATCTGCATAGTATTAATACTGACAACAGGAGCAATTTTTCCATGGGAGAATTAGCTGAATTCTACAAAGAACAAGGGATCCGACTTGATATTGCATCAGTCACACATCCACAAGCTAATGGACAAGTCAAAAGAGAAAACGGTCTCATTTTAGAAATAATCCAACCTTGTCTCGAGGCACCACTTCGTCATGCCGCGGAGGCTTGGGCGGAAGAATTACCGTCTGTGATATGGATCTTGCATACAACTCCTAACATATCAACCGGATACACTCGTTTCTTCTTGGTCTATAGTGTAGAAACAGTTCTTCCGAGTGATTTAATCCATCAGTCTCCTAGAGTCAAAGCGTATATTGAGGAAGATGCAAAAGAGTTTGGACAAGATTATCTTGACATAGTTGAAGAATTTCCCGACATAAGTGAGCAGAGATCCGCATCCTATCAGAAGTTACGCAAGTATCATAGTCAAAGAGTGCAAAATAGTTCTTTCGGGAAGGGCGATTTGGTTCTCCTAATCATGCAAAAAAGAAAGCACAAGCTTTCCACAATTTGGGAAAGACCTTTTATGATCAGTCGAGTTCTGCATAATGGGTTATATTATTTAACCAATATGAGACCAATCAAGGAAACACCTGATACTCGGAAGAGAAAGAGAGCTGGCGGTAGTACAGATCTGGATGAATTAGACCGTCCATGGAATATTTCACAGCTATGTCCCTTCTATTCTTAGTTATATTTCCTTGTAATCATATATGTATAGGTTCAAAGAGAAATAAAGTTTTGGTTTCCTCATATATTATTCTTGAGAAGTTTTTACCATCTTATTTCTAAAAGAGCATGTCGTTTTAAAAAATCCTAGGATGCTTGAAAGTACTTTATGCTCATGTTTGTTTTAGTTATGATTTTTGAATATCTATAAAAAAATATTACCTTAGGGTGTAAATCTAAATTTTATGTTTATAATTTGGTTTTTTATATGATTGCTTAGACGCAGTATATTCCTAGTAATGAATTATTGGTACTGGAGGCCAGCTCTATTTCTGAGTTTAAACTGGTTTAGCAATTGCGGTCCTTTGACTCAGCAGAGTTTCCGTGCTAAAGGTTGGCCGGCTCATGAAAGAGATGAGGCAGAGAGCCAGATAAAACGAAAAGTGTAAACACATAGTGCTTATGAAAATTCCAGGCACATACATCAAAATATATACAACAAGTGCTAAGTAGTAAAGCATCAGTTCTTACATACCAGCACATTTACAAACAAAATATTGTTCTCATCATTACAGACCAAGTAAAAGTTCAGGATAATGCATCAAATGTTTTATGCTGCAGATTCTGGCGGTGGAGACCTTGGAGCGCTGGAGTCGACATTGTCGCCACCTTGCTCTAGAGACTCGGAAGCTTCTTCATCTTCGATGAGGCTATCTTCCAGCTCTTTTGGAGAAGGAGGCACAACGACGGATTGGAAGAATGGCGTCGAATAGTTCGTCATCTCTACCACACGACAATCATAACCCGTGCAAGATTCTTGGATGGCCTTGATGTCTTGCGGGTTACCCTCGTCTTCCTCGTTGGCGATGCCCTTGGTAACATGCCAGATTTCCATATCACTATGGTGGCTCATCACCATAGTGAGGGCAGTCTGTGCGGAAGTCCGAGCATAGGAAATCTGCCAATCCTCGATGAGCTTTAGAATCTCCTTAGCTCTGTCCCTCATCTCGAGCATAGGCAAGGCCCTCAGGTTGGAAAGTCTAACCAACTCAACAGCCTCTTCAAGATTCTGGGAAAAGTCGAAAAGAGCATCTCCGACCGACTTAATGCGCTCGAGAAGAGGTTTAGAGGAGGAAGAGTTGAAAAGATGCAGAGGATCTGGGAAAGGACCAAAAATCAAAAAATCTGACCAAACAACGTCAGAAAAAGGCGAGAAGAGTGAAGTCGGAAATATTACCTAGAACGAAGTGATTCCACTAGGAACGCTCCTCTTAGAGACCCAGCTCTTGTTTCGTGGCCTGGGCAAGATCCCTCTGACTCTCATAGTCATTCTTCAAGTCCTCCAGCTGCTTATCTCGGAGAGAAACCAGCTTTGCTAACCTCTCGGTCTCCATATTGCTCGACTCCAGGAGGTTGCTCACGGATTTCTCGTGTTCTTCCTTCAGCTTTTTTAGCTCCTCTCAGAGTTCAGCATTCTCCATCTTGCATACCTTGAATTTTTCGGCTTCCTCCACCATCTTGCTTGATTGTTGTAGCAATTATGCAAAGAACAAAATATTAGTCAGATGAAAATTTTGACTAAGACATACAACTACGATTGAGAGCCATAAATGTTTACCTTCCGCCTCATTCTTCTCAACTTTCAACTGGGAATTCTCAAGACGCAAAGCTTTAATCTGTTTGCGCTTATTGCAAATATTCTTGAGCAAGTATTGGTTGTAAGATGCAACTTTCTGTAAGTTTAAGACAAAATACCGTCAAAGGGCTACTAAGACTCGGGCTGCAACTTTAACTAAGTCAAAATCCAGCACGATCCTTGGGGGCTATGCTATATCGTTCTTTTGCATCCTATAAGCATCAACTCGGATTTTATGCTATGACCTTTATTCGACTTTACGCTTGGGGGCTAGAGGATATGATAATAAAATACTGCAAACGAGAATCAGAAAACTTACAATGTGATCGAGATGGAACTTCTCAAATACGAGTTTCGTGTTGTGGAACACTTCCTTGGAAAGGGAGAGGGGAGAAACGCTCGTCGCTGAAAGCTCGCCATCTTCAACGTTTTGATCCCGGACCAGAATCTGGTCCAAGAGGTTCACCATATTGATGTCCTCCGTCTCTTAGCTCGCTGCCTCTAGAGTAAGGACTTGTTTCTCAAGGCTGGATTGCGCCAGCTTGAGAATCTCCTTCTTGTTATGCTTTAGACCAGAGACAACACAGCCGACCACCTTGTCAATCCTCCCTGGCGACATTACCATGGTATCATTACCCTTGACGGGTTCACCCTTGTCAGTTGCCTAGCTACCAATGGTAACCAGGTCTTGTGAGGTTGTGCCAGCGTCTAGGATGACAGAACCAGCACTAGGAGAGACAGGAGCCTCCGGTTCTGAGGTTTGAGTGCTGCTGGGACTAGGAGGAGGCACGGCTGGAGATAATGCAACCTTCTGCTGGCGTAGTTGCTTGGATGGCTTGCTTTCTAACTTAAGCTTACTCTTCAAAATTGACTTAGCTCCGAAACACATAAGAATGAATGTCAGGGGTGCTTTAGAAAGGAACAATGTACAAAGTACTAAAAATCACAAGGTGGTTACCTTTTAACCACTAGCAACACTTGTGCGCCAACAGTAACAACAATCTCCTTGGCCTTACGCTTCTTGGAAGCAGATGCAGGAACTTCCTTCACCTTGTCATCCACCGTCGCTTTCGAGTCATATGAGGGATATCCCTCAAGAGGGGCAATCTCCGACTCAAGAAGCTGATCGAGATGATAAGTTGTAAAACCATTAGTGCAAAATAAAGTCGGATACAAGATGAAAAGGCAAAATGCATAAAGACAGAGTCGAAAAACTCACCGGAGTCAAAGGACGGTCGGCTGTATACATTTTCATGGAGACTTCAGGGATCTTCTTGTTCACCCTCTCCTTGATCAAAAACTGCATCCAGGTCTTGTAGTCCTTCGTAGGAATGCGATCCAGACTGACCTTCAGGTTATCCTTCTGGTCTCTGGTGACCATGTGCATCAGGTGCTCTCCGTGATGCTGCAGTGGCTGAATCCGGCGATCCAGCCAGCAGTGGATCAAATCGGATCCGTGGATCTCCTGGTTCTTCATCAAAAACTCAATCTGCCTTTTAGCAAGGATCAAATCTTCAGAAAGTTCTGACGCGTCTGCGTCCCATGATTCTTGGTGGGGAGCAGCACCATCGATGAAGGACTAAAGACCTTCTACGTTTTTTGGAGCTAGAATATCCTTATGATAAAATAAGGTTCCGACCCATCTCTTTACTGATTCACTAGCGTCAATCCTAGGATAAATTCGGTTTCTCCTAAGGACTAAGCTAAGAGTGTCGGTGGTGTAAGGAACACCGGCATTTATGGTGTTCTGCCGGGTACCATAGTAGTACCAGAAAAGGGTAAGACTCGGCCTAATGCCAAGAAATCCCTCACTAAGTGCTCCGTGAGCGCGAAGCTCGAGCAAGGACCTAGGAGGAAGCTTATGAAGTTGCGCACCATAATAATGGAGAACTTCGGTGAAGAACTCTGACGATGGAATACTGAGGCCGCGGTCGACGTGTGTTCCAAAGAGGACTCACTCGCCGTCGCCCGATGCGGGAATGGTATCTCTAGCACCGCTCTGCCACGCACCGGCGATGAGGTAGCCCTTGTCATCCATAGGTTGGAGCTCGGCGTCGTCCATGGAGCTTGGGACCTAGAGGCCCCGTAGCTTCCTCTCATCTACCGCCGCCATGCCTGTTGCCGATGCCACTCTAGAGCTTGATGACGGTTCCATCTTACCGGAGAGGTCAAGAACTGGCGGCTCTATGTTTTTTTTTGGGTGTATAGATGGGGTAGGATGTAGAGCGCTCGAGGAGTATGAGGAGGCAATGAAGAACTGCGAGGAATGAATCTGGGAGAGAAAAATATCTACTTTTATTAACCTCTGTGCCAAGATTCGTGTTGATCCGCGCGATTTGCGCCACGCGTATAGGAGAAAGATGGGAGGCTTCCTCACGACGCCTCCGCCCCCTCGATTCTCGCGTGAACATTGAAATGGTGTTCTATTCTGTAAAGAATGGACACACCAACGCGTCATGCTGACGGGATGTTTGTCAGTGAAAAGACCTGGCCTGAAAAAGTTGTCAGGCAGCATGACACTGTTTAAATCTGCCTCATGTTTTGAAACGAGTAGGAAAATGACTGAAGTTAAGAAGACATATCCGACTCAGATAAGACTAGGAATCCTATGCTATTGGATGAAGTTTTGGGGAACCCTTCAAGATTCTCAAGACAAATAAACCATCAAGCTAGACGATTTATCCAACTTTGGATCTTGGAGACTTTCGTGGGCTACTGCTGGGGATATACTTTCCGGGTATACCCACATGACTCGCTGCCTAGGGTGGCCCACCAATGGGTTAGAGCTTTGCTTCACGGGAGGCAAAGTTAGAGAAAGAGGAGTCACTTCCGGCTATGACAAGGACCAGAAGAGTTACCGACTTAGGCCTATAGTATTACTTGTAGTCCAAGCTATATCTAGTTACCGACTCTGTAACGTAGCCGGATAGGTCTCTCATGTAACCCTAGGCCCCGGTGACTATATAAACTGGACCCGAGGGAGCTTTTAGGGCACCAGATCATAGATCAAGCACAACTTACTCACACAGGAGAACCTCTCTTGTAATCCGCTCTAACTTCCGGCTCTCATCGATATGTTACTGGGTTGCTAGAAGGGGTAGGATCCGATCAACGCAGTCGGATCTGAACCTGGTTAAACTTGTGCTCACCGCTCTTGGAACACCGTACGGCTCACACCCCATATTCTCAACGCCTTCCGGACCCCCTATGGCGTACTTGTCAACAATCCGATGATAGCATTTCTAAGGCAGTTCATATATAGTTTACTGGCAATGCATCTTGGTGTGCATGGCATTATAATGGCAGTATCATGAAGCACTCAACGGGCAGTGCATGCTATGTATACGAGCAGTGCATCTCAGTGTGCATATTAGGTGGGGCCCATTGCATGGCTAGTATAGAGACGTTACGTATTATCTTGCACCGAGCAATGCACAACAGGTGAGAAACAAGAAGGTGCTCATTAATGAACCAAGACCCCACATGTCAGAACTCTACTTGGGTACGGACAAATTTTGGCAGTGCATACTATGTGCACGAGCATTGCACCTCACTGTGCATAGCAGGTCGGATGCATTGCATAGTCAGTACAATGCCATAGAATGTTATCTTGCACTGTGCGTACATCACCTTATGAAGCATTTAGAAGGCAGTTCATATATCTTTCACGGGCAGTGCATACCGGTTTTCAATGGCATTATAATGGCAGTATCATGAAGAACTCACGAGGAAGAGGGTTCCGATGTTTCACAGCAGTGCATCTAGGTGTCCATAGCTGGTGGTGTGCATTGTACGGTGAGTGCACTTCCATTGCATGTTATCTTGCACCGTGCGCACAACAGTTTACGAAGTATTTCTAAGATAGTTTATATATAGTAAATGAGCAGTGCATTTTGGTGTGCATTGCATTATAATGGCAGTATCATGAAGCACTTAACGGGCAGTGCATGCGTTGTATACGAGCAGTGCAAAGCAGGTAAATAAAGCCACAAAACCCAATACAAATATACCTGCCTCTCCTTAAATGTTACAACAACATGGCGTAGAACTGGTATGACCATAGACCCTGCATATATGTCGCTATCAATATTCAAGGGTTCTTCCTGGAAAAAGGGGTAATGTATTTTCATACTAAATTATGACTCACCTGTCAGACAACTTGTTTTCTGCAGATAAAACTTTTCCATGCGTCATTGGTGTTTAAAGAAGGAACAGAAGGTAGGAAATGTATCTTCTTCAAACTATTATACCCAGCTAATGCTGGAACAACCCATACCTTTCTCATATTGATATAGGGTAGCAGTCGCCGCCCTCATGTAGATCTAGGAAAATTTTGAACCACGCTTCAAAACAAGCAGTAAGATATTCCAATCTCAGCCATGCAAGGTAATGGAGAGAGACGTCGTCCTCACGAGCACGACAAGTTAGGTAACCAGAGATCCAAGCTACTCAAACAATTTTAATTCTAGGGATATAACTGATTAGGCGATTTAGCTTGTACTTCATCTCTAAAGATTTAAGTTGAAGATGGTAGACACTGCCAGCAGCTACATTGTAGTGACAGTGCAGCTATTTTAATTTTAATTTTTTATTTTGCGAACATTTATTTTGCGAACAACGAAGCTGATTTTTATCTTGCGATTCGACAGTGATATGTGATCATCTAGCTAAAAATTTAATTTTCAAGTTTTAAAGCAGGGAGCATAATTATTACAGTTAAGGGAACCGTCTAATCGCTATTATTGTACAGTAAACTTGATATAGCGGAAATAGTTATATACGAATCTATATGACAATTTTCTACGCAAGTAATTTAAACAGTAGATAACACTATGAACGTGTTTGGTTGAAACGTAACCTGATTATACCGGTAATAGATGCCCTTAAAACCTGTTTGGTTCAAACACACCGTAAACAAATGCCCCTGAAACAAATCCCACACCTATACTAACTCGTTAGTAGTCTCCCCCCTCCGGAAATAATTTGTGTTATCAGCCGCGTCGCTGCGTCTAGATCCCGATCTTACCTCTCTTCCCCTCTTCCCGCATCTCCTCCCACCAAGTCCCGCCGCCGGCGACGCAGGTGCCGGTGCGGTACAGGCCCGCGATCCGTCCCTCGACGTGCTCTACTTCACTTACAGCGGCGCCACACGAGGGCAAGCGTGGCGCGGCGGCAACACGGGAGGACCAGCGGCGGCACGGGAGGAGCATCTTCGTCCACCGATCCCCAAGCTTGAGGTACGTACTTCCCTTCTCCTATTTTCGGCTGTCCTAGAGGTCCCCCTCCAAATCTTTGTTTTTTCTTCTCCTCTGATTCATGAAGGTCTTCCTCCAGATCTTTGTTTATATTAGGTCCACCACTTCCAGATCTGAAGGTTACTCAGAGTTAGGTAGCTTCTTTGAGGGTTTGAGCATTCACAATTTTCGAATTCATAGCTTGTAGTACCGTGTTGCAATATGATTATTTTTATGCTCATTTTCTACCCCAGCCAGAGTCGGTTCTAACTTGCAAACCATGAAGCTCTTTTAAAGCTTACGGTGTAGCTCTTTCAGTATGGTCGAAAATATCAGTAGCTTACAGTAACTCCACTGTTATACCGTACGTTTTAGAAAAATCCAACCAGTTAAGCTGGCTGATTGGTATCTAATTAAATATTTTGAACTTAAACAACAACAGCTTCTAGATCATTTAGACCTCAAGTCTACATGCCTACATGTAATATTCCGCAGGTTGGTCATGTACCTGGGCATAAAACAGCAGAAAATTAGGCTTCTATGCCTGCATGATTTCTTCTGATCAAGTTTGAGAATGGTACAAATTCACATATTTTGCCAAGTATAATACTAGTTCCTAGGTTTTCTGGTTTTTGTATTAGACCACTTGGTGTTCATGGATTAAAATTTGAGAACTTCTATAAATGTGGAGGAAGATCTGATAGGCTATCTTGTGTGGAGGAAGATATTTGTAGCACGGTTTGGTTTGTAGTTAACAGTTTGAGCTGATAGACCAAACTTTCAGTTCTACATGCTTGTAGTAGATTCTTAGTTCATGTTCTTTGATGTTCCCTATGATGTGTGATTTTCTCTCAATCATAAGCTGGTCCTGGTTTTGGCTTTAGCAACTTCACTAAGACTGTTTGTTGTATCAAAGTTCCTTTTATTATTTTGCTGCTCTCAGTAGTACTTAAATGGAGATCTGGGTGATTTTTTGGTCTAACGCATACTGGTGACGTCGTTATTGTTAATGCATAGTAACTACTTAGGTAGAGCTAAGAAATTGTTATATCTCCTCTTTCATGACCATTTAGTCAGATTGCATAGTAGGGTTGCTTGCTCAACGTTTCCGATTCAACATGATTTATTTTCATCAACAAATTGTGGTACAGGGTGTATTATTGTATCATAGGATGTAATTTCTTATTCATTGTAGTATCTTCTATGCTTCCATATTTGGATCACAAATTTATCAATGATATCTTGATGTTGATAAGCTTAAATTGGTCATGATCATGACTTTTGAACTTGATATTATCAAGCTTATACATGTGTTTATATTTATTGGCAGAGATGAGCAGAAAGAGATGTTGACAAGCAAAGATAATTTGGAAGATTATGGACCAAACCTATAAAAAAATTAGTACCAGAAATTATGAAACTTGTGTTTGATTATGAAATGGTTTGAACTATACCATCCAATATGGTATAATTAAATTCTGAATTTGTATGGCTCTGCTCTTCTACCGATGAAGTGCTTTTAAATTATTAGGATCATGTTTATTATCAAGTGTCAACATTTGTTAATTTCTGGCATTAGATGCTTGAATGTTCAGAGATATTTGCAGCACGGTTCAGTTTGTAAAGTTTACAGTTTAAATTTGTTGTCTGTTCTAGTTAAAGCTGGCATTTTTAAAGCTATTTGTTCTATAGTTGAGTGTGTCGACTTGTCTATTTTGATTGCACCCTACAACTTGCTCAACCAAACAATGAAAAGTAACCTATTTCCGTTACAGGCATGAACCAAACAAAAATGTCAATTTCCCATTCTGGAGCTAATACCATTGTAATCTGATACCAGTTCCATTATCGTTACCACTATATGAACCAAAAACGTTCTATGTGTAATCACATAAACCTTTTCAGAGTGGATCTCATCAATTGTAGGCTACACCAATTCGTTCATTTGTATCGTAGCAACGGATTACTTTGCGTACTTACTAGGAAGAGATTTTACAATATAATGAGAAGTTTAGAGGATATATAATAAAACTATCCTCTAAAAATAGTTTAGCTATTCCAGACAAATACAGTGTTTTATTATGTATATAATTAGCAAAGTTTTTGGTGGTTGTTGCAAAAAAGGTATAAGAAGGCAATAATACCACAGTACATTTTACAATATCTCGGCATACATATTTCGACCAATTTTTGCATCGAAGCGTAGTTCTATGAGTTATCTAGCAGATGCATTATATATGCTGACGTGACAGATATGGAAGGAGAGTACTGGTTTTATCTGTTTTTTTACTAAAACTAGAGAATGTGATATATACTCAATTACACCCAATCACAAAATTCTACATGGACCTAGGTTATCTCATTTGAATGATCGTACATAGGTTGAAATAGAGATGATGAAAGGTGCCAAATTCCAAGCTCCAGGTATAACAGAACAAATTGCACGTGAATTCAGGAAGGTATATTTACTTTAAATATCACACGTCATGAATAATTATGGTGCTACTTTATTCTTTATATCATGGCAGGCATGTCTTAGAGCACTACATGAGAAGTGGAATAAAGAGCATGAGCAGAAACTGAAAGCTCTCGCTGTCATGGTATTGCCAACGAGTACGCCATGGAGGGGTTCTTATAATGTGTGTGTAAAGACGTGAGGTAAGGCGGAAGGTTGGCGGGTACGAGGTAACACAACTTACCCAGGTTCAGATCCCACGATGGTGGCGGAATCCTACTCCTGCTATAAATCACTATAATGGCAATAGGCTGAGTTACAGGGATTGGTTCGCTATGCGAGGTATGAGTTGGATCGTGTCCTAAAGGCTCCTCTTGGTCTGGCTTAAATAGACGCCAGATCCTAGGGTTACAGGCAAAGTTCTAACCGGACAGGTTACAGAGTTCTATACGGACACAACTAGTCCAACATGTCTTGCACTTCAAGGCTCCGGGTGCGCTGGTGACTCCACCATATCCTTCCTTCATCCGGCATGGGCCTTCCTTCTAGATCCATCTAACTAGGCCGTCCAGCAGGCCATAGGCCCCGCTATCGACTATGGGACACCCGGATTATCCGAATTAGAGACATGTAATGGTGATACCCATTTAGCATATCCCCAACAGTAGCCCCCGGAGAACTCCGAGATCTTGCGCCGTCTTGCCTCTTCAGGTTGAATGCTATGCCTAGATGGATGTCGGTAAATCGTCAAGAAATATATTGTAGTCCTCTCAAGAACCCTGCAATGCTCTCTGTCTTCAACAAGTAAGTCGGAGAACCGCTGAATCTTCGATCGTACTCTTTTCATAGCTGGACTGGATCCGTCTATGCCGGAATCTTCAGATGGGCAGTTCACCTTCCTATGCCAGTAGAGTGACGTAAACCATAGGTCCGCGACGCCTCATAACTCACACATGCAGAGAACGTAATCATAGCCGATTTTCCCGCGCGAAGGATACGAAACGTTGGCGGCGGCGGTGAGAACGTGTCGAAATTTCCGCGCACGCGTACGCACGCGATTCACGCAGCAACCGTTCGATCAACTTGCACGAATCTTGATGCCGAGTACTATAAATTATAACCGTGGTGATTTTTATCTTTTCACCACATTCTTCCTCGCATCGTCTTCTTCCTCCAGCAAACGCATCCTCGAACTCTCCGCGTGCATAGAGGGAAAAACCCTAACTTTCCCCCAATCCACAGTCACCTTCTCCCCTACATCAATGGCAAGGAGCAGCACTACTCCATCCAAGACGGAGTCAGGCGAAGCCACGGCCAAGCCGGTGAGCTCCGTCCACGTGCCACCGGAGGGCGTTGCGGTGCCACGTACCGTGGTGGTGGAAACCACCGGCGGCGACCATGTTCCAGTGGGGCTGGAACTGCTAGAAGAAGAAGTTGATTCCCGCAAGGGGGAATGGCACGGCTCCGATATCACCGAAGGCGATCTCAAGGAGATGCTTGCCGAGGGGTACCTCCCCGCGACGGAGGGGCTGGTCTGGTGGGCGGCACCGGCCGGCGAGGTCGTCCCTTCTCCCTTAGCCAGATAAAAGGTATACCTCAAAGCCCAATTGGTACACGACATCTCCCTCCCAATCTCCGACTTCTTCATAGAAGTCCTTAGTCACTACCGGGTTCAACCTCAGAACCTATCCCCAAATAGCATCCTTGCGCTCAGAAACTACGGGATGCTTTGTGAGGGTTACCTAGGGATCAGGCCTAGGTTAGATATGTTTATCTATTTTTTCACCGTCAAGAGGGAAGCCGGAGTGATCAAGGATGATCTTGGGAGGACTACAAGATATTAGTTTCAAGATCCAGCCTGGCCGGCTCTTCCATGACATCGTAGGCCACAAGTCATGCAAGAACTGGTAGAGGACGTATTTTTACGGCCCAGATATCCCTCTGTCTGGACAAGAAAAAACATACCCGGATTTTGTCGATGGAGCTGCCGCTGAAGCCCCGACATGCACTACTAGGAAAACGGCTATAGGTAATCCATACATCCATGGCGCACGTGCTAGTGGTGCCCCACGGGTAAAATAGGCGTGACGCACTGCCCACAGGTGCCCTACGGCTAACTGCCGTAAACGTGACGCACATGGGGGTGGTGCGCCACGGCTATGTGTGGGCCAGGGCACAGGTGGCCGCAACACACATACCCGTAGCGCACTATGTCAAGGTGCGCTACGGATGACCGTAGCGCACCTTGACCTAGTGCGCTAAGGGTATGTGTGCTGCAGTTGCTGGGTCAACTTAACCGTAGGGCACTCTGCCCTACGGCTAAGTGGCCTACACCAACTCTACCCCACCCCCACCCCCCGTGGATCGCCTTTTTAACTTTGCAAAAAATAAAAGAAAATGAAAAACACTTCAAATAATAGAATCCTTTTATATTTAGGTAGATAATGTGGTCTAGTTTCTAGTAAAATTAACAAACATGGATTTCGACTTTTTCTGCAAAAAAAGTCATGCCACGGTAAAACGGCCGTAACTTTTGCATATGATGTCGAAAAAAACGTATAATATACCAAAATGACCAAAACGAGATTCCAGATCTGCTTGCAACCCCTTTAGGTCGTTTAGCCATTTTTTAGAATCTCAAAATTCAAAAAGAGTAAAAAGTTATGGCAAAAACAAGATTTTTTGCTGTAGAAAAAAAATTGAGGCAACTTACCCGTAGCGCACCACCACCTAGTGCGCCACGAGTAAGTTGGGCGGGATTCAAAATTCGAATCACCACGCCGCCCACCTACCTCCCTCTCTTCCTTCCTCTTCTCTTCCTTCCTTCCTTCCTCTGTTCTTCTCTTCCTCTTCATCCCTCTGTTCTTATCTTCCTTCCTCTTCTCCTCCTTCCTCCCTCTCTTCTTCTCTTCCTCTTCTCTTCCTTACTCCCTCTCTTCTTCTCTTCCTCTTCTCTTCCTCCCTCTTCTCCTTCTCCTCACTTTGGCCTCCTCCGACCAAGGACGACCACGGGTAACCATCTCCTTCAGCAGTCGCCGCCGCCTCCTCCAACCACACGTCCTCCAGCCGCCGCCGCCACCACCTCCTCCGACCATACCTCTGTCCACCTCCGACTGCACCTCCGACACACCTTCGGCCGTCTCCTCCGACCACACCTCCTCCTACTGCCTCGACGCCGACGAGGACTAGCATGGGCACGGCCTCCCGCACATCCCTGCGGTGGTAGGTCGTGGCCACAGCCACTGCTCCGGCGAGGCAACGCGACGACGGCGATTTCTGGACCCGATTGCTTTTCCAATTCAAACCTAGGGTGTTGTTTGCATTTATTTTGTTTTTTGAAAAACACATCCGTGGCGCACCTGTACCCCTACCCGTGGCGCACCTAGTAGTGCGCTACGCCTATCTTCATATAACCGTAGCGCACTAGGATAGTGCGCTACGGGCACTTTTTAGCCGCAGCGTACGCCTAGTGGCGCACCACTAGTGCGCCACGGGTGGGCTTTTCAGGTGCGCCACGAACATCCCTTTTCCTAGTAGTGATGGAGATCCCAGGCCCTCCTCCTCTTCGACGACGAAGCCTCTCGCGCCGTAAAGCGGGTCGAATGGTTCGTAGAGACGGGTCTGACCGGGTTGGACCTAGCCATGTGCTACTTCATCAGGCGGATTCAGCCTCTGTAGCACTGCGTGAAGCTCATGCACGAATATTCCAAGGATAGGAAGGATAGCCTCCGCATCTCCCAGGACTATTTTTGAGTGACTCCGCCAAGATTCACCTCAAGGATATAGTCAAGGTGAACGACAGGAAGCGTGGCTTCACCATCACCTACGACATGTTCGAGGGCGGCACGTCCCGAGAGGTACTTGTTTATTTTCTGTGTATGACATATACTCCTGTTCTTTTGTCTTGCCATAACCTTCGCGTCTAACACTTTGGGATTCCCTTAACAGCTGAAGAGTCTAGACGAAGGTAGCATGGCTGCCCAAGTCTATGACCCCAAGATGAAGTAAGTCACCGTCGTGTCCGACGACGATGTCTTGCTGCCGCGTAAGCGGAAGAGCTCCACCTCTGACACTACCGATGAAGGCAAGAAGAAGAAGACAGAGGGTGGAGCCTCCAAGAGATCCACCGCCTCCCTGGAGGCGGAGAAAAGAAGAATGATTGGTATCCCGTTGACCAAGGAATCAACCGTTGTGTAAGATTCTTAACATCCGACATTGTCTCTTGCTCGTCTTATTCCTATACTTATACTTTTTGCATGTTTCAGGAAGAAGGCCAGTATGAGTTTGAAGAGGACCTCCAAAACATCGGGGGCTTCTAAAAACATCAAAGAAATGTTTCACCAAGCATCTCCCGCCATTGCCCCAGCGACCCCGAGCATCCATCCTGCCACCGCACTGACAAGTTCTCCAGCAAAGGTAACGTCTGAACCTTCCGCCATGGAAGTGGACCCAGACGTTTCCGCGGAGCTTGTTTTTGTCGGCGAGCAGGCGACACAAGAGATCACATCATCTAAAGTGGCTGAAGCTCTAGCTAAGGATGCCATCGATAGCTGTAAGGCTGTGGTGGAAGGCGGAACTTCTGCCGTAGGCGGAGTCATTGCACCCAAGACGCCAGCAGAGCTTCCAAAGATCGTCTACCCGGTGCTTACACCCAGTAGCTCAGCTCTGGCTCCTGGTGTAGCGCTGACTTCTCCCACATGTGGCCTTGAGGATCTGCTCAAGCAGGCGGAAATCCTGCGCGGAAACAACCTTGCTTTTAGCAAGATATTTGCCGAGAGCACAACGAACCTCAAGATCATTGCACTTGTAAGTTTTATATGTCTTTTGCATTTCATATGTAGTATCCCACTATAGCCCCCGGGGATTTAGATGGAAAACCATAGCTATTTGGGTCTGAATGCTCTAAGAGAGACTAAGCTAGAAACTTTGCACTATAGCCCCCAAGTATGTAGTTTGAATGAATTATTCCGACTAGATACTTTTAGAGTAGCATACACAATGTTTGTAATTTTTTTAATACTGTAGCCCCCAAGCCTCTAGTTAAAATAGAATTAGTTCCGACTAGATGCTTAAAGATAGAATAAGCAAGTTGTCGAGTTAAAAACTCGTAATGTAGCCCCCAAGCCTCTAGGAGGTTACTTATCCATCTAGATGCTCCAAGTAGACTAAGTAACATTGATCTTTTTCATAGAATGAGAATGCTCGGAGGAACGTCACCAACGACAAGTTCCACAAGGTGCACGCTGACCTCGAAGCTGAAAAGGGTAAAACTGCCTTCTTGAAGGATCAAATCAACAAGAGCAAGAGTCTATTTTTCTTTTCAATTTTGCACTCAATCTTGGTCTTGCGCCATTAACTTTCGACTACTCATTGTGCCCTGTCATTTCTCCGACTTACAGAAGCTATTTCCAAGGCGAAGGATATTGTCGAGCAATCCAAGCACATACAATTGTTGGATAGTGAGAACAAAATCCTTAAGAAAGAGAGGGATGAATCATTGAAGATGCACGAGGATTCTATGAAGTCCGTGCAGGAGTATGCTAACACGGAGATCAACCGCTTGAAGGAGGAAATTGCAATCCTCAAGAAACAGAACAAAACTGCCGCCGAGCAGAACACTCGCAACCTTGATGCTTACAAGATCCTCCGACAAGAACGGGACTCCATGGCGGAGACCCTCTAGCAAGATGAGGATAGCATCTTTGGTAAGCAATCTCCGTCTTGTACTTCTGTAAACCAGATACTCTGAAGTTTTGAACTCATGTACTCAATTATTTGGCCGGAAATGCATCTCCTATTGGTTTGACCAATAATGCTCCTCCGCCAAAGGAATGCATTGTTCTTGCCAGCAACTTCATCAGCATCGCCTCACCCAAGCGAAAGAAATTTCCAAGCCCTTGAATATCAACATCAAAGCGGTGAAATTTGTTATAAAGTAATCGGAGATCCTACGCCAAGCCCCCGAGCGTATCGTAAGATGGAAAGATTCATCTACCCAGGCTAGTGCAAGGATGTCGCTGGCAATGGTCAAGGCTCACTATGATGATGCCGACATCAACATGGTGACCTCCAGCTTGCCCGATGTGTTACTATGATGATCACTATGATGGAAAGATTCATCACTATGATGGTCCCTCAAGACCACCGACTTCATTGAAGAACAAAACGACTCTCCTGCCACGAATGACATTACCATGAAGTCTCCTGCACCAGAGGAGTGAAAACACTTTATGTAATATTTGTTTCCTCTGTATAATTTGTATGTATGCAGAAAAAACTATGGGCTATCCTTAAGGCGGAAAACAATAGCTATATGTTTCTTGCTACTTAAGTACTAATTCCAACATGTATATATTTTTTAAGCAAGTGTTGGCTTATCCATTACTCTGGTTTTATGCTTGACTTTTCATGAGTCGGAAGACTCGTAGTCGGAACTATGCACTCAGGCAATGATGCCCAATGGCACCATAAAGAACCTAAGAACAAAATTGCCGACTTCGAGTGCCAACAGTCACTACTCCAGAATCCACACAAAAAACAACAAAGAACGTGTAGACCGGAAAACTTAAAATAACGCCCATAGGCGGAATTTTCACAAGTGCAAATGCCAAACTTGCGCATAAAGGTTTTTATATGATCCAAAAATGAACATTAAAAGAGGTAAAAGACTCAAACATATGAGTGAACCAAAGAGCTTTATTTCATTGATCATATAAGAGGTACACAGTAGATAAAAATATGCTAAGTGTAAAAAGGACGTAGTTGTGCTATGTTCCATGGCCGATCAAGTTCCGGGTAGTCATCATCCGGGTCACATCGCTTACGCTTATGATCATCGTTTGGTCTTGTCACATCCCAAAATTCTCCTAATTTTGGAATGTGAAATAAATAAATAAGTTTGATTGATTGTTTGACTATGTTGAAAATTCTCAAAGAGAAGAACCTTTTTGAATAGAAAAACCTCTCAACCATGAATTCAAAATCTTATATTCTTTTGTTAAGACCTAAGTAGCCATATAGGCAAAAGGGCATGGATTGATTATGTATTGTAGAATTGGTGTGCAAGATTTCAAAATGAAAATCATGAAGCATTCATAAGCATTTCATTACATCCATGCAAAGTTCTCACAAACTGAATCTAAATCCTGGTATCTAAATTCTATAGTTGATTCGCCCAAATGTTCCTAAAGGTAATTAAATTGACTTTATAAAACCCAGTGTTGATAAGGCATAAATTATTGATAATTGTAGCCTAAAGAGATCCAATTAATATTACAAAATTTTAGAAACAAAATTGAGCTCATTTGGAGCTAGTATGAGAAAGTTATGGAATAAATACAAATAAATAAAGATATAAAAAAATAGGAATATACAAGGATTTATAAACCCACTACTTAAAAACTAGTAAAAATATTACAAATATGATCCTGCAATGATCTATTCGATTTTAGAAAAATTTAGAAACAAGAATCATGTTATTTGGAGTTCGTATGCAAAAGATATGAGGAAAACAAGTAAATAGAAAAAGAAAAAGAAAAAAAACTAATGGGCCGGCGGCCCAGGCGGACCGAACCAGCCAGCCAGGAGCTACGTGACCGATCGATCGCTTGGATGCTTTAAGAACCGTGCAAAACCTGTTTTCTCAAACCTATCTCTATTCAAACTCCTATAACTTTTTATCTACAACTCCGAATCGACTTCCGTTTGTTTCTACTTGTTCCCTACTCCAAGGCCTATCTCTACACCATCCTAAATCTCCATATAAACTCGTGGAGCCACGGCTGTACGAGTTTCTATTCTCGAAATCCCGAATCTACATATTTCCGAATCTTATTTCGCTTTTTAACCCATCTAGACTTCGTCGTTTGCCTTCGGTCAAAAAACGAAAGTTGTAGGAATCGTCTAAATATTTCAATCCCGACAAACCTCACCTCTTTTCATCCACCACAGCCGGAAAATTTCGTATCGCAATATTTCAGATCTTATGGTGTAAATCCAAGATCTACTCGCGCTCGTTTCTTCAAATCCAAATTCCTTTGGTGAGAAGGTAGAAATAATGATTCCCCACAACTTTCATGTTCTGAGTTTTTCAATTTGACCTACGGATTTGTCTCTCTAACACAGATCTATTTCTTGTCTATTCTGAGCCAAAATCGGGTCAATCTCTTCTTCTAGCCACCGGATTCTATCCAGACGGTCCAGATCCAATCAAACCGGTGCGTGCCATGTCGTCATCCCGGTCATCTTTCTCATCAACGCCGCGTCAACGTAAGGTCAACATCTAGTCCCAGTCAGCATGCAAAGTCAACATGTCCAGTCAGCGGAATATTCCCTGGAATATTCCGTTCGAATTTAAAATTGCACATTATAGATCTAACTTGTAAAATTCATTAGAAATTCATACCACGTCCAAAAATTGCGTATAATATATAAAATTGAAGATAATTTCACGTAGAATCATCTTATCAGAATAGATCCAACTTTTACTGTACGTGGTACTGCAGTAATTTAATTAGTTTTAATGGTCTGTTAGGTTAATAAATTCATAAGAAATTATTTGTAACTCCGAAAAATATGAATAATATATCAAATTGAAGCTACTGTAATGTACTTTAATAATATCTGGTTGGATCTAGCCTTTGCGCAATATTTACCCCGTAGCAGTTTAATTAGTTTTAATGCCTTTAGAAATCATTAAATTCGTAGAAAATTAATTGCTTGTCACAAAAATATAAATGATATACCGATGGAAAGCTTGTTCCATATAGATCATCAATATGCAATTAATTTGGCCTTTGACTGTAAGGTTTTGCCGTGAAGATTTAAATGGTTTAATGAGTTATTCAGAGTAATAAATTCATAAGAAACTAAATACTATTCAGAAAATTACAAATAATATGTCCCTGAAATCACATTTCCGTGGAGATTACAGATATAATTTTAGTTTGATTTTTAGGCAAAAGAAACTGTATGAATCATTTAAAACCCATTAAACACTATTTAAATCATACAAAAAGATCTATAACTCCGATTAGGGTGAATCCAACGCCTACTGGTTCGTATTAACGTCCTCTATTCAGTAAACCCAAGAAACAAATTTAATACGGTAGTTATAATAGGCGTTACAATAGAACTATCAAAACTCTTATATTGGCAAGTAATTATTAATAACAAGTACCATATTGCTTTAATTGATCTCATACATGCATCATATGATCTATTAATGCTTAGAGAAATAAATATAAGCATTGTAACATATTAAACCATCATGCATGTTTTTGATCATCCTTGTTGTGTTTGCTATGTTTGCAATTGTTTTGATTGGAACTACCTTGTCCTCGTATTAGATTGTTCGGAGAGTGCGATTGCTGCGGAGAAATACAATCAACACCCATATTATCAACATAAGGCAAGTTACACCACATGTTCATAACTTTTGTCCCAGTTTTGATTCTATGCATGTGATCTTCAAAATTCTGTAGTATGCATGTGTAGGATGTTCTAGTAGAATTTTCCTTAGTATTATTTTGCAAGTGCGATGATTTTGTAGTATGCCATGAGTAGCTCTATACTTAGGAATTTCCCTCCTAATAGTTTACCCCTGTTTTTGCTAAGTATTGCTTGCTATGCTATATATACAAAGTACCGTTGGGGGGTTCGAAAGACAAAGAATTTTTCTAAGTATAAAGGCTCTCTAGAGCAAACTTTTCTTCTCAAATCCACTTCAAAATAAAACTAAGGTTTCTTCTGGGCGGAATGGTTGTCGGGACAACGAGTGAGATTTTGGTGGAGGACGGCCTCCCAGGAATCAAAGAAGTCTGCCATGTTTCAGAATTCAGAAGCTTCCAGTGCAACCACAATACATCATGGGCTCTGTCTTGGCCTAGTACTTAGTGGGAAACCTCACCTGGGTACCAACATTTGGAGGTTCTTGGCACGGTTGGATTCGGAAGGTAGAGGGGCTACTAAAGGAAAGCCTCGCCATGGTGTTGTCTGTAAAAGGACTTGATCATGGATTGTGGGTAAAGTGCACAAACTCTCGAGAGTATTGCAATCTGATCGATCAGCCGTTTTCACGGAAACATAACAACATTGAGCATCTGAAGGATGGAGCCTCTGAAGGATCTTCCTCTCTCTTTTCTAAAACAAAGTTTTGAAACCCCATGGCGTGCGTAATATCGCTAATGGGTGGGAATTTGGGAACTTGGTGTGTAATATCCAAGTGACGCTTGGTGCGTAATATCCAAGTGTTTGGTTGTTTGGACACTTGGTGAGTAATATCCTCGTGTGCCATTCGACCCTATTTTATCTAAGAAAATGTTTACAAAGTAGGGTTAAACTCTCCCTCTCTTTTCTTCATACTTAGAGAAAATTAGCTTTATGCAAATGAACTCCAAAGCCTAAACTAGCCTTGCATGTAGAGTTAGTCTTTCCTTCCTTGGTGTAATTTGCCAATACATTCAAAGTATTGACCCAACTTGTTGGCTGCACGTTTCATGTGCAGAATATGGGAGATCTTTGAAAGGTGCGCTAGGATCGCGGGTCTTCACTCAATCTGCCTGTGGCATTGATGGGACTCCAAGTTGTATTTATATCGCTTCTGTTGTAATAATGTAAACTCTGGATTATTCGATTCATGTAATAAAGACTTGTGTTTTACATGATATTTCATCGACTGTGAGTGCTAGCTATTGATCCAGGGACTAGCATGTTATTCACAGGGACTTAGGATCTTACTTGATCCGAGGTCGCTATAGATGGTATCAGAGCATAAGTTGACTGTAGATCGTGACCCTAGACATGGAAAAACCTTAGGACAAATATTTTCTAAGTTATTTCAGAAAACTCTCATACTTCTCATCATCTACCTTTGGGGTTTTAAAATTTAAGTCTCTTCTTTTCAACATTACAAAATGACCACTACACACTTCAAGAAGAAACTTTTCTCAAGATTACCTTTTCAAAGAAGATCATCTCAATGTTTCGATTAAGTTGGTACTTGAAGACCTCCATGAAAGATGTTCCAAGACTGATGATACAAGATTAAAGACTTCAAAGGCCTTAAGTCAATGTTATTAACTAAAGAACTCGAAAGATTGAAGATTATGAAGAACATGAAGACTATCAAGAGCACGAAGACTTTTGGAGACTCGAAGCCTCGAAGATTCCAAGTGACCTATTAGGAACCAAACCCGAATAAGATTTCGCTAAATATAGATGCGACAAATTGTTTGCTATCTTGTATGGTTTATTACCTTAGCTAATGAAAACCTGTTTTCTAAATAAAATTTCTTGTATGGGTTATTCTTCTTCTTCCATACTCCATTCGTTCCTACTCTAAACCTTGGTCAACTCGACGGATGGACCATATCAATAAGGAGGACAAGGAACTCAACTCCACCAAGCGTAAGAGCCACGCCGATGCAAAGAAGTGGATGCTCCAGGTTGAAGAAAGAATGAAGGATGCCAACATTGAAGTCAACAGAATGCTTCATTATGCCACCCAATTCCTAAAGGACGACGCTCCAACTTGGTGGGAGATGCAACACACCATTGATGATCATCAAGGGGTGATATCTTAGGAAGAATTTCAAGTGGTTCTACTTCAATCTCGTCTCGTATACCAAAAATCCAAGAAGTTGAAGTCCCGAAACATTTAGCTTGCACGATCTATGGAGAAATAGGGCATATCACCAAGGAGCATCATGATCAGCGCCCCTACTGTGAAGGAAGGCACCCATCAGAAGAATGTCCCACCTCTCAAGTTACATTCTTCCTGTGCGAAGGGACCAATCACAACCCCGCTCAATGCACCTCTACCCGGTGGTACATCAACTGAATCAACAAGTCAGAGACGGAATGCGCCAAGACCTCATGAAGCTCCGCGAGGACACGACAAATACAAGGGATGGATTCAAGACTCTAGACACCGCACCCAAAGTCATCACTTCGCAATACTCGACATATGAAAGGAATGCCCATTTTCCCCAAACTGGCTCAAGGAAACGATCAAGGCTTCCAAATGTTGAGGTAGAGCATGAAGAACCACAAGACGGGATGTCCTTGCCAAAAAGGAGGAAGGATCTAAGCAAAAGTCATATGCTTCCAGTGTCACAATCCTGGGCATTATGCTGATAATTGTCCAAAACATGTGAATGTAGCTAGAAAGGATAAAAACGACGATGGTAATAGCAATAGAAGACCTCTATTAGGAGAACTATCATATTTTATACTTATTAGATGTTCTTATATTTCTTGTCTATCTTTTCTATAACCTCTTCTTGTTCAAATTTGTAGTTCTCCATTCTTATGATACCTATATAAGAGTTATCTAAGTAAAAGAAAAAATAGTATGACATAAATAAACATCTCATCAAGTTTGGTTAGGTCTGGACCACCATATTTTATCTCTTTAGGAGATCATCGCTATCGTGTTAGCATATTGTTTTTACCAACTTATGTGGTATGACAATATAGGTTGCTTGCTGGTTTGTACTGAATCATATCGTGTGATGCCTTGTTTAGGATCTGTTGTTTTGAAACTCTAAAGTTGCTGGAACTTTCGTGTGGTTTTAAAATTATTTTAATGGTGTGAATTGATTGAAATTCGTGGATTACTGCTGCAGTTTTTTGCCTGACCTGTTGTACCGCGCGATTTTACATATTTTATTGGTAACTCAGAAAAATCTACAAAAATAGGATCTGGAGAGTAATTACCTGTAGTACATGAAAAACAATTGGCTGAAATTTGTGAGGAGTTTAAGTCGGTCAGAAAAATTCGTGAAGTCTGCTGTACCGTTTTGACAAATTTTGTTTATTGCTTATATGTTGCTCTATTTTACTCTAGTATTGTTCCCAATGCTTTCAAACTATTTTGTGGTTATATACTACTAAGTTTATACACATGTAATGTTATTATATAGGTGCTTGCTTGTGTGTTGATTTCTGATGATTGTTTCCTTGTTTGTGACATTGATTGCTTCATATAGTTATGGGTAGGATTATTTTCTTAGTCGTTTCTTTCCTATAGAATCTATCCTTTCCTATCTTGAACCCTTGGAGATATAATGATGTGTTAAGTGGAAGGTTTGACAACACAATGCATTTAGGAAGGGAATGCTCCACCTAATAGAAAAAAAGGATGTGGAAGTATGAAGTGTTGCACATGATGTTATATAGTAGATTACCCAACCTGAAAGTTGAAGTATCGATAGCTTAGTTTTAGTAGTAGTTTTGTTGATTGAATACATGGGAGTACACATAGAGCATTAGTTGGTGCCCATGGAAACATTCTTCAACGCAAGTAAGAATGCCCGAGTGATAGAAAAACGTGATTCACCTATCCTGATACAGGGTAATGACTTGGGTGCAGGATGGATTGATCACCATTCCTACTACTCTTATTATTCGCTCTTGTACTATTGGCTTTGCGAATCTTGAGTGCCCTTTTCAACCTTAGCAGAGAGTCGACGTTGAGCCTAAACCCTAGAATGGTATATTGTTACACCCTTCTAAAAGCATTCATTGCTAAGCATAGGATGTACGGTAAGGATGAATCCCAACCGTGAATTGGGCACCGTGAAGTAAACATTCCCTATTTGCCCACCATGAGAGTTTTGCTAGTTTAAGAAGTGCTTTCTCGGAAACTATCAATCATGATGTTTAGAATGTGCTAGAGACATTGTGCCAATAAAAGTCTAAAGGAGAACCAATCTGAGCTAAGTGAATCCTCGAGAAGTGACCTAGTCAATTTCTTTTAAGGGTGGTAGCATCCTAAAGGATCCCGAACCTTTCTTTCTTTCTAGCCTTCCCAAATCTCGGGACGAGATTTCTTTTAAGGGTGGTAGTCTGTCACATCCCAAAATTCTCCTAATTTTGGAATGTGAAATAAATAAATAAGTTTGATTGATTGTTTGACTATGTTGAAAATTCTCAAAGAGAAGAACCTTTTTGAATAGAAAAACCTCTCAACCATGAATTCAAAATCTTATATTCTTTTGTTAAGACCTAAGTAGCCATATAGGCAAAAGGGCATGGATTGATTATGGATTGTAGAATTGGTGTGCAAGATTTCAAAATGAAAATCATGAAGCATTCATAAGCATTTCATTACATCCATGCAAAGTTCTCACAAACTGAATCCAAATCCTGGTATCTAAATTCTATAGTTGATTCGCCCAAATGTTCCTAAAGTTAATTAAATTGACTTTATAAAACCCACTGTTGATTAGGAATAAATTATTGATAATTATAGCCTAAAGAGATCGAATTAATATTACAAAATTTTAGAAACAAAATTGAGCTCATTTGGAGCTAGTATGAGAAAGTTATGGAATAAATACAAATAAATAAAGATATAAATAAAATAGGAATATACAAGGATTTATAAACCCACTACTTGAAAACTAGTAAAAATATTACAAATATAATCCTACAATGATCTATTCGATTTTAGAAAAATTTAGAAACAAGAATCATGTTATTTGGAGTTCGTATGCAAAAGATATGAGGAAAACAAGTAAATAGAAAAATAAAAAGAAAAAAAACTAATGGGCCGGCGGCCCAGGCGGACCGAACCAGCCAGCCAGGAGCTAGGTGACCGATCGATC